>OY728130.1:1861081924-1862379229 GCA_963277665.1 Viscum album | reverse complement strand
CACAGAATAGATTAAATTTAGCATAAGTTAAGGTAAGAGATCCTCTCCATTTCACTTTTATTCAAGATTGTACTCTATGTTATGCCATTTTATGTGTAATTACTAGGGATGGGGTATATTATGAACCTCCCCAATATTGACATCATTATTTATAAAATATTATAAATCCTTTCCTCTTTCATTAATCCCATTTAAGTACACCTGATACCATTGTGATATTCCGTAAGGGATTCCACCTAAACTACCTTTATTCCATTGGGTTTATCTATATAACATTTTACCCAAATGAAGGTGCCTTTACATTTAATGTAAAACGTTTGCATAATGTTTATATACTCAAAAATCATGTTTCAATGTCCATCCCTCATTCTATTTTTGTATATAGATGTTTTTAGTGATTACCTCCCTAATACTACAGGATAAGAAAGCCTGTTTTGAGGGAACTTCTTGAATTATTATCCAATATCATTTGCACTCTATATTCTATTCTGATCCTCCAATTCCTTTTTTAAATAAGTATTTTTTTTATATGAAAACCATCGTGGTTCACTTCTCATATTTTTATAATGGATTGTTCCATTTTCTATTGAAAAGGATCTATATAACAGTTCCTAAAACTGTTAAAAATGTATTTGTTCTAAAATTTCATGAATAATTTTCATACATGTGGTAACTTATACTTGTCCTAAATTTCCAGGATACATGAATTTTTTCCTTATGAACCTCTATCTATATTTTAGTTCATTTCGTTCATGTAGACTGTTATGATAGAACAATTTGTTGTGCTTTATGAAATGATAGTGGTACCCAACTCTTTCGATGGGTAACCCATATGTTTATGTATGATTGATTAAGTATGATTATTGATGTCTAAAATATTCATGAGAAGTTAAAATGGGTGTGTCCATATAGTTCTTCAAAGCATTGGGTAAAGTTATGCCTCATGAGATGTTTTGTTTGACTATCTTGGCGATTAGCCTTGACATCTTCTACTATGTGAAATGTTCTTCTCAGTTAGTCTTAACTCACACTAAAGTCTTTTTTTATGTTACTTAAACATTTCTACGACTCCATTTTTATATGATCCCATGTTTTTATCTTATGATTCCTCTTTCTCTATGCTTTTGTTATCATTATTTCATGCCTTCTAACCCTTGTGCTAACGCCTTATTCATAGGTATACTCCCTTACTGGGATTTTTATCTCATCCCTTTGATAATGATATAACCAGGTGCAGATGTAAGTGCTCAAAGGATTTTATGAGATCTTTATGAAGAATAAATAAGGATTTTTTTTCTCCCTATTTTTTTTATGTACCTCGTCTTCAAATACAATTTACTTCACGGTCCTTGGCTTGACTCTGCCATTTATTTATGCTTAAAATCATGTAATGTTATGTGAAAAAGCTATGGTCCCTACTGTTGGTTTCAAATGATGGGCTATAGATTTTATGAGATTAGGAATAGAGCACTTTAGAAAGAACATGAAGGATGAGATGAAGTATAAGAAAACATCCCAAAATATTTTTAATTATAGAGTAAGTGGTTTATCATGAAAACACATCCCTATGTATATATAAACAGGATGAGGAAGCTCTGGCAGAGATGTACCTAGGATGAAACCTCCGACCAAGAGTTTTAGGCCTGAACTGGGGAATCCTGGTACATGAAAAAGGGTCATTCTTCCTTCTTTTTTAACAATCTCATGGGATATGATTTAGTAAATTCTTGAGCATAGTACAAACAATTATTAAGGTAATAAAAATCCCATAATAATATAAGTTACAAAATAGATCAATGATAACCTTAATTTAATCCTAAGGAATCAAAAGTTGGGATATACTTATCCATTACATGTTTATACTTTTATGTTCAATGTCTTCTTTTAATGCTCAATTGCTATATATTAAATCCCTCTTATTATACAGTCTTTTTTATAGTTAATTGAGGGGAATAGAAGAACTCTTTCCAATAATCAATGTGATAGAGAATGTGATGATTTACCTTATGAGATACCTGATATGATTGGAATAGTTTCTCAAATTCTCATGACGATACTTGCTCAGCTGGGTCAAGTTTTGAAAAATAACATGAATCATGTATAATTCCCTTCACTTCCAATGAAAGAGAATGCTTTTTAGTATACTTCAAGTGGAAAATGCAACCAAAGTTTCGTGTATATTCTGATCCCCTCTTCGTTTAACAGTGGATTTACTCCATTGAAAAGATATTCTCCATCCTCCAATTCTTGGAAGATGAGAATGTTTTATTGGTGGTCTATCATTTTAATGGGGAAGTAGATCAGTGGTTGAAATGGATCCAGAATAAAATTTCCAACAATTAAATTGATTCCATGGATTGGGAGTAATTCAAGAGGATGTTTTTCAATAAATTTTGCACCGAACACACCATGTGAACTGTCTAATGGGAACCAGAGATTGCATAAAAATGTATAAAATGAGACATCTAGCTAAGAAAAGATGAAGGGATATGAAGAATCCCACTAATATGGATGAAGAAATGAAGGTTCAGATAAACACTCGGCCAATAATGTAGTGTTACAACTACAAGGAACATGGGCATTATGCAAAAAAATCCATAAACCAAGGGTTGTCAGAGGAAATCAATAAAATCCTTTAAGGAGATAGGGAAGGTCTTATGCTATCACTACAGGGGAGCCGGATCCAGGAAACGATGTTGTGAAAGGTACTCTAGATATTCTTTCATGAGTAACTAACATACTATTTGACTCATGTTCTATGCATTCCTTTATATCATTCAAGTTTAGTAGAACTATTCCAACGCCACCTTAATGATTGGAGGATAAGTTATCTGTGAGAACATCGAATAGGGAAATTATTTCATCCATGGATTATAACTCTTCCCTGGTTATAATTTATGGAATGAAACTCCTAGAAAATCTCATCATACTTCCTTTAGTGAAGTTCGATCTTATCTTGGGAATGCATTGGCTATCTTTATTCAAATCCAATATCAACTATTGAGAAAGGGAGTTCAATCTTGAATACCCAATCATCCACTAATTCGTTACATGTGTAAGGAGGAAGATGAATCTCATTTTGATTCATCATCTCAAGTGTGGATATTTCTTCCTTATGAGAAAGCACATCTTGCAAAAATGATTGAGACATAGTATAGAATCATTCTTGAGGACATATCCATTCTGAGGGATTAAACAGATGTAATCCTTAAAGAGTTTCATGGTATTCCTCTTGATTGAGAGGTTGAGTTCCTAGTTGAACATGTTCCTTGATCTATGCTAATATCAAAGACATCTTATCAAACTGACACTATAGATCTGGTGGAGATGAAAAAAAATTACAAGAAAATCTAGAAAAGGGTTTTATATGCCCGAGTGCCTCCCATAGGGTGTCCCAGTCCTCTTTATCGACATGAAGGATGGATAAATCCACTTATGCATTGATTATCATGAGATCAAAAAAATTACGATATAGAACAAGTATCCCCTTCACATATAGATGTCTTGTTTGATCAGTTTCATGGGGATAGTTATTTATCTACGATGGACCTTCATTCAGGATATCAAAATTTAATGTTGAGTGTAATACCCTTGTTATGGATTCCACCAAAGGCTTCCCCATACCCGGTTGGTCAGATGAACTCAAGAGCATTTCCCCAAATTCTTGAGGATTCCAACTAGTAGTGAGGTCCAAGGTCTGATAATGGGGAAACTATTCCATCATTGGTAGAGTAAGAAAATCAGAACCCAATTGTAATGATATACCTGAATCAAAAATTCCAAACAAAAAAGTAACACCGGAATGATTGATAGTAAATAAAAAACTTGAGCACATATTTAAATGATGCATTTCACATATGTTTAGGAAAACATACAAACTTGTTACAATGCTAGAAATACAATACCAAATACAAATTATTAAAATAAAAAAAATCTAATAGCATCAAAATCCACAACTTGTTCATATGATATCCAACTCCATCAATAATCAAGTACTTGATAAAGAAGGGAGATTTCCATTATCTATACATACAACTGTATTATCTATTTGGGTTTAAAAGAATGACCCAAATAGGGATTGAGACGAATCCCAGTAGGAAACCACCAAAATATATGTGCCTAACTGTCATTGAATATATATAGTTGGTAATATGAATAAATAAAGTAATAAACTAGGAAGTTCTTAAAAGTAAACAATCCTACAGTTGTCAATTACGTTAATTTACATATAATAAATATTAAATATGTTGAATAATATTACCTCAGGATCTATCCAAATCTCATTATACCCTTTTATAATCATAACAGACCTCTCAAAAGATTATCTGATCAATCAAGTAAGTTCGAGTTGAAAACTTTGCTTTAGTTATGAAGACAAATCATAATAATTCAATTTTTCATAGGAAGCCCTATTGTAATGTTCTCATAGTCTAACCCCCCTAGTATAACATATCGTCAATTCAATAATTAATGACCCTTTGGGAAAGCTCAAAATGTCTAACCCATTTGGTTCCACATAGAAAAAGTCATTTACAAATGACCACCTGGATAGCTCTCACAGTCAGTACCCCCTTAGTCTACATATAAAAAATAAAATAAAATGACTTTGGGAAGATCTCACTATCAATTACATATGTTCCAACATTTATTTAATAATTAATCATTGGGTAGCTCTCATGGTCTAACCCCTCTGGTCAATGACCAACCAATATCTCTCACAGTCAATATCTCTGGGTCAACATCGAAAAAATTATACATAAATGACCCTAACATGGAATGAATTCATGGTAAATTCCCCATGGTTGACTTTCGCAAATATAAACATGTAAATCTTGAATAAATTGTACATCTAACCTAAGAACCCAAGGTATGAAAACAAATAAATACTAACAGGCATTTCTAGACCAAATTTCCATAATCAATAAAACTTGCGAAACACTCCCATAATGAAGGTATAAACCTTATGCTTAATCAATTTCCCTTTTATCAATATCCCAAATCATAAAATTTAATACATAGTGTCAAATTCCAAAATACGCAATACAAAAAAAATGGGTATTCCACATAATAAACATATATATATGTATATATCAAATTCCATCAAATAAAGACACAAACCACCTACCATGTTGTTGTATGAAGAAAAATCTTGAACGTCAGCCATTGAATTGGCCTAGAATGATGTAGATCTACAAAAAGGATAAAAATAATCAACCATCGATAACACATGAGAGAGAATAAATTAGGAAGAGAGGAGCAATAATAAGGGAGAAATCACCAACGGGATTCCAACATACCTGTCGGAGTTCAGATCGGACCTCATATGGAGAAACGGTGTCTTGGATATTGATTGTCACTCCCGATCACTCCTTTATGAACAATATTTTGAAGAAGGTATTTCTGAAGATGATACATGACCACAATCCAACTTATCAAATAAAAAAAGTACACATCGTGTGTATTTAATGTACAGGATTTGTACTAGCTTCAACAAACCCCCACATTAGGCGGTTTTCCATGTCACCTATATGGATATGTACTTAGATGCTACATGTCCAGTACATGGCAACATGCAGCAACCGTTCATGTACATATAAAATTTTGCATTCTTCCTTTTCCCAAAAAACAACCCAATATAATTTTCCATACCTAAAATAAATATTTGTGTTCATACAAACATCACCCCTAAAAAAATTCATCCCTGAATTTCCCTTGAAAATGTGGAGATGATAAAACATCATAAAACTCTGGCCACTATGACCGTACGTCATCCACCCTCTCCCTGGTCTCATCATGTACTCTCTCGTACTTCCATACCACCAGTACCAGAGGAACATACTAGCCGTGGGGAACCATCATGTTGTGATCAAAAATTTTAATAGGGTGCTTCTCAAAAGATGCATCCACCTAAAAATCAACATCCTCATGTTGCAAAAAATGAGACGTGTCTGAAAAGTAACACCATAACTGAGAAACCTGGAAGATGTCGTTCCTATCTCAGTACCTCTGAGGTAACTAAAATAGATAGGAAACCATCCCGACTCTCTCCAAAAACTTGAATGGCCAGATGTATCTTAGTGAAAGCTTCCCCTATATCACAATCATCCTTTATCCCAACCTCAGGGTGACATGTAAGAAAACCATATCCCCAACCACTATCTCTATCGATCAGCAAAATATTTCTGGCGAGACTCTGAAGTATCCAACCTCTTATGAATCAACTCCACCTACTCTGTGATCTCCTAGACAAGATAAGGTCCCAACATACTTTCCACTCTTGCCTCCAACTATCATTGGGATGATCAGAAAATCCTACTATACAAAGACTCATAAGCTTCCATAAGAATAATCTCCTAAAAACAATTATTGTAAGAAAACTCCAGTACGGTTATATGTCTCTCCCAAGTGCCCCCAAAATCCAGGATGTGTGCTCATAGAATATCATCAAAAACATGAATCGTACGCTCAGACTAGCAATCTATTTGGTGATGGAAACTTGTAATCAAATGTAAAGGTGTACCCAAAGCCCTCAGTAGTCCCTTAAAGACATTAGATGTAAACTGGGCATCCCTTTTTGAAATGATAGATTGTGAAACCCCATGCAGACATGAAAAATTTCAGATATAAAACCTTTAAAGATTATCAACACTCAAGGTTTCTAGGATGAGAAAGAAATTTGAATCCTTCATGAATCTGAAAACAACAACCCAAAACACACCATTCCCTTGAAGCGAACATGGTAAACACATCATGAAATCTATCACCATATCATTCCACTTCAACTCGGGAATGAATAACTTCTGTAAATTTCCTACCGGTCAGTAGTTCTCTTCCTCCACCTAATGATAGATGGAACATCTCATTAAAAACTAGAAACATCCCTCTTCATAACTAGACACAAATACTGATGGTGTAGATCTTGATACATCATGGTGACACCAGGATGAACTACCCAAATTGGAGAATGAAAATATCGCATCTAATGGACACATATATCTGCTGACACCCATATGTGTCTATGAAAACACAAAATCTCATCCTCACCAATTTTCCATATATGAGTAGTTTTCTTTCCTGACACACTCTCCCTTAGTACCAGGCCTTCGGAATCTCATATCTACCTCATTCTCAATAAATCAAAAAGAGTAGAGGTAATAGTTACAAAAGAATGAAACCTCTCCTCTTGTCTGTCATGCACGTTCAAATGTATATCAGGGAATAGAGCAATAAGAAACCACTCACTACTAGCCCCTAGAAGTATCAATATCTGATTCCTCTTACTCAATTCATCATCCATTGGGTTTCATTTCCCATCAGTGTGGGGAATCTCAATGTAGAATTATTTAAGGTACCCAACCCCCTTTGTCTTCTCAAATTTAGATCATTCTGATTAAAGATTTAAATGAGGTTTTTTTGGTCAGTGTATATCACTAAATTCTCTCCCAAAATAATTTTTCTCTAGAATTTAAAGGCATGAACAACTATAGCTAACTCGAGATTGTGTGTTGGGTAATTCTTGTTATGAGGCCTCAAATGCCGAGACCCATATGTGATGAATACCTCCCTATATATAAGAACATATCCCAGCCTGATACTTAATGCATTGAAGTAAATGGTGGAACTCTTTCCATGCTCAAGAAAAATCAGTATCTGTGTAGAATTTAATCTCCCTTTCATCTCCTGAAGGGTAAAATTGCTGGAATTTTCCCACAAATACATTTCACCCTTTTTAGTGAGACCCATCAGTGGAACTGCTAAGTATGAAAAGTCTTGTATAAAGCACCATTAGTAACTACCCAGCCCCAAAAAACACTGTAACACAAATAAGTTCGTTGGATACTCCATGTAAACTACGGCTCTCACATTCTATAGTTTAGCTGATACTCCTATATCTACGAAAAAATGACCCAATACTTGAATCTTTCCATCCAAAAGTGGAATTTTGAGAGCATAGTATATAAGTGATGATCTTTCTATGTATTCAATATGATCTCAAGATGTATGTAATAATTGTGTCGAGTTTGAAAGTACCCCAAGATATCATCCATGAAGACTACCAAAAAATAATCCTTGTAATGACGGATCACTAGGATCATCAGTTCCATAATAACTGCTAGCATGTTCGTGAGACCGAACTCCATAACCAAACACAAGTCTAGACCATACCAGCTCAAAAATGTTATAAGAGGTATATATGATGTTTTAGAAACCAACGGATGTTAAAAGGATATTAATTCTATATTTCATAACAACCAGGATCCTCAAAGCTGATCAAGGATATCATCAATTGTTGGAAAAGGAAAACGTTTCTTAACCGTCAACTGTTTCAGATTATGGTAATCAACACAATGTATGAGGGTACCATCCACCTTCCTCCCTAAAAGGAAAAGTGAACCCCAAGGAGAAGTATTGGGTCGGATGATACCATTTTCCTACAACAATTAAAACTACTTCATGAGCTCTTGTAACTCTATTTTAGCCATCCTATAAGACGAAATGGACACAGATGCCTCTTCTAGAACTAGATCAATACAGAAATATACCTATTGGCCCAAATGTAAACCTAAAATGTTGTATGGAAAGACATCTATGAAATGATCCATGACTAGAGGAAAGTCTATCAATGAAGTCCCTTGGTCATCCAGATATAAGTTACAAATATGTTCTATAATTCCTCCTAACCCATGATGCCTGGGTCCATCTCTTCTCGCCAGAACATCCCACTTGCCCTTGTATAGAAAATACCCTCCCTCTGGTGACGTGAAACTCACCATACAATGATATAAGTCAAAAAATTTCTGAAATAAAAATTCCCAGCCAATTCTGAGAATGTAATAGAAATCAATAATCTCTAATATATAGGTCCCATAATAAATGACACCAAATAACCTCTAGAGGTAACTCCATTCACTAACTTACGATAGCCTTCCTAAGACCCAATCAAGTGTCATGCATTGTATCATCCTCAAAAGTATATATACAGAGCCCATGGCTCTCTAAAAATGAAAAAAATATAAAACTATGGGAAGCCCCTATATCAAAAAGAGAAGAATCTAAAACTGAGGCAACAAGAATTTAACCTCTAAATGTAGAGGGTCTGGGTTCCTACTCATGCTGGTTCTGCTCCACTACAATAGTCTGACCAACACCTAGACCCTACGACCCTAGATAACATCCCTGAGATGATCCACAATGTTGTCACTGAGATACTATAGCCTCGCTACCATGGCCATGACTGCCTCCTTGGCATGAAAATATTGAAAAACTCTAGTTCCCTAACTGATTAGAAACTAGAGTTCTTTATCTTGAATGTAGAGTTATAACATACACCCTATCACTCAATACTAGTGAGCACACCATGAAAAAATGCTTAATATGGCCCATCTTTCCGCAAGATTAGCACTCGATGGGATCCTTTGTGAAATGTGGCCCCGTATTCCCACTTTTCTTACACTGGTAGCATACCACATGGGTTTCTGAAGAAACATCGCATGAAATTTCCCTGTGAAGCTTCATGTTATCTATTGAAGGAGTGCCATGTTGGGATGTTTAACTATCATGGATCACATCTCCCAAATCCATTATATTACGGTCATTAATCAGTACCTGATTCACTTTAGTAATCGCTGAATTCAGCCTAAAGACATTAACCTATGGTAATATGTCATACCTGATACCATCCTCAAATGTCCTAGCCAAAGATAACTAATCATCTCCCAAAACATGTGCGAAGAGAAAAGGCTCTATAAAATGGGATGGGAATATCATCACTAAAAGTGTTCCCTCCTCCAAATTCATGAACCCTCAATCTCAATCGACCTTAACATCTCAGGATAGAAATAGTCATAGAAGGACATCCGAAACTCTTCCAAAGACATATCCTGATGACTTTCCACTTTTGAGATAACATACCACCATCTCAATTGTGGAATCACATAACATGTACATCGGGAGATTCACCCTCCTCTATTGAGGTGTCTCCAGATGCTCAAAGGTTGCAAGAATTTCCTCCAACCATAACTCTACAGCCTATGGTCCACCATCATCCAGAAAAGTGGGAATATGGTGCTATTGGAACACCTGCATCAACTCTTTCATAGATGGGGAAGGATGTGGTGCTCCCTAAAAAGTCTATAACATTCCCAAAAATCCATCACGGAACTGTGCATCAGTACCTGCATCTGGTATAATAGTTGGTTTCAAAACTGGCGTGATGGGAGGATCTATTGGTAGTTGTTGATATACCATTTATGGTGTCTGATCATCACCATTTAACTGGAATACAATAGAAGGATGTCTTAGTGGCATGAATCCGCAAGGTTAGGCACACAAATCAGTTCAAGATTTTCAACGACAATAACATTGACGCGAATGGATAGAATAAAAGAAGTAAAGAATTCATGTTTTACAAAACCAGGATACATGGCATGTAGAAAATCTACATGGTGTGTTCACTTTGGATTTTAACATGGAGTTCCACTCTACCAATCCTAATCTTGTGACACACTATACACATAAAGTGTTCCTCTTGAGACATGGTGTGTACTTGAATTCCCCCCTTCCCAAGTACTTCTACATGGGTAGAACTACAAGGTTCTCTCCTGGGTAACACTACACTTCATGTTCACCTTAGAAACGGTATGTACTACATATGTACCATCCACCAATGTCATTGGTCACACAATCGGATAAACTATTGATAACTACACAATGTGCATAATCAAGGCACTATGTGTGCAACCTTAGGTCCATCCACCTCTGTCGTTAGTCACACGGCAGGATACTCGGTTTATTACAACACGATGTGTAAAATCTAGACATAGTGTGTTCAGCAAAAATATTTCTGAACCCTGTGTCTATTCTCACCCAGTGAAGTCACATGGTTGAAAACTACATGGTGTATACATACGATACATGACATGTACTTACGAAAATTGTTTCTTCCAGAAAAAACAAACACAAGGTGTGTGTCCATAACACCACATGTCGTGTTGTCAGGGTTTTCGGATAGTAAGCCTCCAAAACATATCTGGAACCCTTAAAAACATAAATTTTGGTCCAAATCAGGACAAATTCCAACCTATGAGAGCCCATACCCCCCAAATCAATGTGTGGCATCTTATTCATATCATTACGTAAAAATTTTAAATTAAAGATCAAACATGATCCACAAAATTCCAATCCGAGAGATCCCATAACATCTCAGGGACTAATGTTTGGAGTCCAAACAAAAGAAACATTATATATTCCAATACCGTATCAAAATAGCATGGATTATGTCCTAGAGTATATCCCCACAACATGCATATCTTGTAAAACATCAATCAAATCAACATAAAATCAATAATTCATTCAAAATGGCATGACCAGAATGCACGACATGTGATCTCTTGAATGTTCCTTTATGATGCCTGAGATGGAATACCATCATCTCATTGGGTTGCAACAAAAATATAACATCAATTATATAAATCATAATAGCAAAAAAATATGAGAATCACCGAACAGTGAAATCAAGTCAACTGTTAAGATTTACAAAACCATATAAATTGAACTATTTGAGGTAACATGACTTTTCCCTATACGGGGGTTAGATAGTCCCTAGAACATCTTTTTACCACTACTGATTCTTTCTTATCCCAATCTATAGATCTAAATAGTTATTCAGAGAAGAAAAGAAACTCATTTTATACCACTTTGTAACGTCCCAGTTCCGGATGTTGCCCCAGGGTGCCTCGTACCAAGTTGGTCACATGACCTCAAGAAAATTTCCCCAAATTCCAGAGGCTTTTGACTAGGAGGGACGACCAAGATATGATAATGGTGAAATAATGCCCACATTGGCAGAGTATGCACAATAGAAACCAAATATAATGAAATTGTGGAATCAGTAACCTCATATAATAAAACTAAACAACATGATATTTATAGTAAATAAACTACTGGTGATCATATATAAATGATGCATGTTACATACGTCTAGGAAAGCAGCTAAAAAGGTCACAATCCTAAAAAATAAATACTAAAACCAAAGTGCATAAAAACCGAAACTCCAACAGCATCGATATCCTCACCATGGTCATATTCTCTCTAACTTAAATAGAAATCAAGAACTTCAGGAAGAATCAAACATTACCTAATCTATATCTGCAATCAAATACTCTGTTTGGGTCCATAAGACTGACCCAAACAGGGTGTGAGATGAATCTTAGTTAGTGAATATATATAAAAGGTAATATGCAGGTGTGAAGCAACAAACTAGGAAGTACTCAAAAGAAGTAATCCAACAGATTTCAATTACATTTATTTACATTTATAAATTATTAAATCCATTAATCAATGTAACCTAGGGATCTATCTTAATCTATAATGACCCATATTTTCCATATAATGTTTTTAATTATATGGAATTATTACGAGTCTGTAAAAATTAATGGTGCATGATTCTGAGGCCCTTTTTACCCAAAATTAATTTCCAAAAAAACAATTATGGTATGTTAAGTAAAGGTGCGAGCATCATCTTCAAACATTTGAACCAGATCTCGTATTAAATATTCGAGGTCCCCATTTAATCCACAACACCAGGATTCACTTAAGGGAGGCATCACTTTGACGGCAGTAGGTCTAGAGAAAACCATTGATTTTGGGTCATTAAAAAAATAATAAAATTAACTTTGTTAATTTTTATTTTCATTCTATTCCTCCAAAGAACAAGAAGTAACATGGTACTAATGACCCATCAATCCAATAAATGGCTTGACCTATCAATCCCAAGTAATAGCTTCATTGGGAAATTAGGAAAGTTCCTAAGGAATGTTCCCCCATTAATTCCCAACGTTGTTACTTACCCTCCCCTACTTCTATTTATATGGAGCTTGGGGAGGGGTATCGACACTACTTCTCCAAGAAATGAAGTTTTGGTAATGTTTCATGATGCCAACATTGGATGACGGGTCTAGTTCTTGCAAGCGGTGATGAGTGACATTGAAATCCCAAATCAAGGAATCAATGATCCAGTGACGTCATTGGAGTTTATTGCGGGGATGACAAACACGAACCCACATCCTCAATTTCAATATCTCTCCATCATTCCCAAGGTAGGGGTTTTATTGTTATTTTATTTCAGGTGATTTTTCTTGATCCTTAATTCTCCATCAAGATTTCAAGATAACATGGAGGGCTCAGGCCTAATGAACACAGCCTGAACCCTTAACTACCTTACTACCCTTGGGCCTCTATGGAAGACCGTCAGTGCAACGACACTGACCATATATGATGGAGGTGGTACGATGCTACACGATGAAAGAGGTGTCCACGAAACTATGTTGTGGCAGTCAGCAGAGCGGCCGGCACCGGCCAGCTTCAGAGGTGGTGGGGCACGCTGCCAGTGTGCAATGGACCACAGCTCGTCAGTTGCGACGGCCGAAGTTGGCGGCCAACACATCTTCCGACCACTGAAGGGAACGGTGGTGCGACCAGCATGTCGCCAGTGTGAAAGGGGCCATGACTGAAGCTGTGGCAGAGGGAGAACCCGCCCCTCAGGAGGGTTCAATGGCGACAAGGTGGTGCTCATGTGTAGCCTTTTTTCATAAGCTGAATTGCCTCTAAGACCTTCAGAATAATGGGGGACTCACCACCCCCCCCCCTTGCCAGTTCGGGCTGATAGTGGGTCACACCCCCTGTGGGTCGCGCCACACATGGCTAGGCCCCCTGCCAAGCAGGCCACCTACCTAGCCATCTGCCTTCGCGACGTGTCGCCTGCCCAGCAGGCCGTGCGCTAGTGTGTCGCACCCCCTTGTGGGTCGAGCCACCCTTGCGGGCCGCTCCCATGCAGTCAGGGCCTCCCCCATGTAGGTCAGACCACAGTTTGTGGGCCACCCCCTAGTGGGTCAGTCTTCCCCCTTGCGGGTCAAGCCGGACCTCGGCCCACCTGGATGAGCCCACCGTGGCCTATCCCAACCAGGTTAGACCCAGATTGTGTCAGTTGGACTCGAATCGGGTTGGGCCGGGTCTGTCTGACAAGCTCGAACTGGCACCAGGCCCCACCAGAACCAGAAACACATAAAGGTCCATATCATGTGAACCCGACCTCTATTTGATGAACCGTCTACGGTGTTGGGATTTTGGTATAGAGACGGTCCTTTGGATATACTCCACTTATGTTTTGGAGATAGTTGGAGTACGACTGGGTTGGACAAACTCAAATCCAACTGGGCCCTTAGAACTAATACTCTTATAACTCACAGACCGGGTATGCAATTATGTATCATATGTCATGTTGGAACCATTAATACATGGTGTTCCACTGGATTACTCCTTTGTGGAGCTTAGAGGAGGTCGTGGTACGACCGATATATCTTGGGGTAGATTCTACAGAACTCGAGTGCACTATGTACGAGGAATCCTGTGATAGGGTGTAACATGAAGAAAGAACATAGATCCTGTGTGGGTCATCATCCATTGATCTAGAAAGGTTCGGATTCTATCAGATTCTTTTTGGGTCTGCGCTCAACGATCCACTGTGGGTTAGTGCATACCGATCCCGTGTGGGTCAGTGGTGGTTAGTACCTATCGATCCTGTGTGAGTCAACTATAGTTCTTCTTAACTGAATAAGATAATATAGCTTACATATAATCTTATGTACTTTTTTATTTAATTGATACCTGATTGTGAGATGATTTACTTCATCATCATAGTGTAACCTGTGTGGTACTTCTATCTTCATGAGGTTACATATGTGGTACTTCTTCCTTCGTGGTGTTTTCTTAGTGGTGTGACCTATGTGGTACTTCTACCTTTGTGGTGTTGTATTCACAGTGTTACATGTGTGGTAATTTTATCTTAGTGGAGTTACCTATGTCGTATTTTTAGGTCTCTGGTGTTACCTTTGTGGTATTCCTAATTTGTGTATGAGATGATTATATATTTATAACATAGGTATATGAATGGTATAATACCTAAGTAGAGTTAATCACTTAATGATTTGAGTTTGGGGTATTGTGTTGTGGTATTTCCATTGGGGAACTTGAGAGACCTATGGGGGTCTCGGGGACCCTACTGAGTATCATTATACTCAACCCTGCACGGGCTATGTCGACACCTTTTAGTGTCTTGTGCATATAATAGACCGACTTGATCGAGGCTGAGGGAGCCAGGACTGGATGGTACTCAGAGGTGGACCATTTGGCGTGACGTGAAGGATGGACTATAGGTCGTAAGCTGTACCTACCCTTTAGGAAGGATCATCGATGGACGATCCCAGAGCATCTTTTCACCTTTTAGTTTTATTATTAATTCATTTGTACTTGTACTTTTCAGTTGGGCTTGTATTCCAGCTCCTTTACTTTCCACTCTTTTAATACAGATTTTTACTTTGTGGTTTCTTCTTGTTGTGTTCCTAGACTATGTGTCTGTATAGGTTAAAAAGTAAATGTCTTCCCGTTTTAGGGATATTCCTTTCTAGTGCTAGATGCGAGCTCTAGCCTTATGGATGGTGGGCTTGGGTTATTCACGGCATGGGTCCTGAGGAACGGGTCGTGACTAAGTGGTATCAGAGTAGTCGGTTATACCGAAGAACTAGGAAAATTTTATTTTCTATGTGGAAATAGTTTAAAGTGTAATGGGTTTAGTTTTCAGTTTAGGAATCTAGTGTTGGTGTGACAGATGAAGTATCCATACACCTGGACCCTATCTTCTGATTTCCGACATACTGCACAAAAACACTAATTGTGTGTGTTTTGAAAAGTTTTTCTTATAATCTCTTGAGTCATCTCACCAGGTATAACTTATTGACAGTGGAACACCTATATTCTTTCAGGGTGTTGCCACATAGAATGCCATCCAAGATTTCGATGAGAGTACGCGATGGCGGCCCACCGAGGGATGAGGCCTTGGTGTAGAGCCCTCTTGCAGTGTTAGCACCTTCAGGTGGTGTACTAGCATCACCACAAAATGTTAGAAAACTATATCCACTAGCCCCACCAGTAGAGGATTCACACCGAATGATCACTCATCATGCGTTTCAGTGGTAGCGGCCTCCAAGGATCCAAGTCGAGACGGACCCGCAGGTGGCTAAGGACTGGGTGGAGGCTATAGTCAGAGTTTTCCACCTACTAGGGGCACAATCTGACTTTATAATGATCTTATCAACCATTATTTTCCATGTAGCTGAGGCCTATAACCATTTCACTCCGAAAAGGATTACAGGTATGATATGTGTCTACTGCACCCTAGTTGTTGTACATATAGACACAAGTTCCGGTCACTCTTTTATTACCACGACAATCGTTCAGAGCTCAGAGATTCTGATGTTTTCAATGGATAGATCCTTATGGATAAATACTCTTACGAGAATGGATTAGATTATTTCACACTGGTTCTAGTAGTGTGAGATTACTCTAAGAGGTGAGAGCATCAGCTGTGATCTTTTAATAGCGGCGTCGAGGCCTTACGACATCATCATTGGTATAGTCTCGTTATCCACAATCTATGATATGATTGACAGTATTAGGCGTGAAGTGCAGTGTGTCAGCGAGGATGGGACAAGGTTTTCCTTCACTGGAAAGAAGGGAACCTTTTCTGCACAAGATGGACTTACCCAGAAGAGGGTGTAGCCTATCACACATATGTTGGCTAGTGTTACCCTCAAGGAAGTTGAAGCTGAGTGTCTGAGCTCTCCTGTAGCGGTGGACCAGTATACCGATGACTTTCTTGATGATGTTTTGGGACTACCTCAACACATAGTGATAGTCTTTTACGTAGACCTATACCCCGGGATAGTATAGATATCTACACCATCATACCAGATGTCTCTTGTAGAGCTTCGTGAGTTATGAGTACAACTAGAGGACTTGCAGAGGAAATGGTTAATAAGGCCCAGTGATTCTCCACGGTCAGCATTGATTTTGTTCACCATGAAGGTAGATGGGATTTTGATACATTATGTGGACTACTGGTGCCTGAACCAGGTGATCGTGAAGAACATGTATCCAATTCTGAGGATTGGTGATTCTTTTGATCAGGTGAAGGGAGCTCATTGGTTTTAGAAGATGGACCTTAGATAATGTTATCATCAGCTCAGTGTATGAGATGAGGTTATGAAGAAGACAACATTCAGATGTCGGTATGACCAATATGATTTCATGTTTAATCCATTCGGCATGACCAATTCCCCAACATTTTTTCATGGGAATTATGAATAGTTTATTCTAACCATACCTTGATTGCTTTGTGGTGGTCTTCATCGACAACATTTTGATATACTCACCATAGAAGGTGGATCATGCCTATTATTTGCAGATAGTTCTGGATACACTCTGAGAAAACCAGTTTTATCATAAGCTCTCGAAGTTCCAGTTTTGGATATGAGAGGCCCACTTTTGGGGATACGTTTTCTCAGAGGCTAGAGTTTTAGGGGATCCAGTGAAGATATATGTTATTCTTTCTTGGGGGCCTCCCAGGTGTATGACCGAGGTGCGGAGTTTCTTAGTGTTGGTTGGGTTCTACCGAATATTTGTGTTTGAATTTTATAGATATGAGGCACCCTTTCCGGTGTTGATGAAGAAAGGGAATCCCTTCATATGGATGGAGATATACAAGCATAATTTTTTGGAGTTGAGTAAGAGACTAACGACTACCCCCATCTTTAGGCTATCATAATAGGGCGTTGGGAATGTAGTATACTATGATGCATTATGGACTAGATTTGTTTGTGTCCTGTTGCAGTACTGAGTAGTGATCTCCTACGACTCATGAGAGTGGAGGTAGCAAGAGCAGAATTATACTTCCCATGACATGGAGTTAGAATCAGTGGTCTTCACCTTGATTTTGTGGAGACAATACATGTTTGGAGAATGTTTTAAAGTCTAATCTGATCACAATAGTATCATGTATATATTATCTCATAAGGAACTAAACCTGATATTATGGAGATAGCTAGAGTTCCTCCAAAACTATGACTTTGAGATAGTATATACTCTAGGGGAGGGGACCTTGTAGCAGATGCACTCAACAGGAGGTCTGGTCTCTGGATGCTGAATGAGGCAACCGAATAGCATTCCACGATGTAGATATCCTTCATTGATAGAGATGGAGCCACAAACCTCCAGTCTATGACAGTCACTCCTCCAGTCCTTCACTGAGTTAGGGAGGCACAACTTGGGGACATTGACAGTAAGGTTTGACGTGCACAAATATCCTTAGGATATGCACCTAATGAGGTTTCTAAATTTGGGGAGCACGTCGTTCTCTTTGGTGGATGTACCATGGTAAGGATTGTGCTACGGGGGGATGTGTTGAGGGAATTGCATACATCCACTCTAGAGGTACATCCTGGTCTGTAGAATATGTACTAGGACCTCTGGCGTCCTCACTGGTGTCTAGTGATGAAGAAAGAAGTGGTAGAGTTTGTTTCTCAATGCCTCACTTGTCATCATGTGAAGGCCGAGAATCAGGTTCCAGTTGGATTAGCACAGGCACTAGAGGTCTTGGAGTGGAAGTGGGACAAAATATCTAGGAAATTTGTGATCACGGTTCCACATACATCAATAAGTCATGATTCAATCTGGGTGATCGTTGAAAGACTCACCAAGATAGACCACTACCTACCTATCCAATAGTAGGGATCAGTAGAGGGATTGGGATGCCTATATGTACAGATGATTGTGCGACTTCATGGGATGATATCGATAATAGTCTCTGACCATGATGAACATTTCAAATCCCGGTTGTGGAAGGGATTAAATGATGCATTCGAGACTCAGTTACATTTGAGAACTGCCATTCATCTTTAAATGAATGTCCAAACAAAGAGGCCCATACAGACATAGGAGGACATGCTTTATGCTTGCATCCTAGACTTTGGCCGCTATTGGGAGAATCACATTCCCTTGGAGATGTTCTCATACAACAATAGTTATCACACCACCATCGGTATGACACCATTTGAGTCCCTATAAATCCAACCGTACAGATCACCCCTATGCTGGATGGACCTAGGGGAGTCATCACTTATGGTTCTAGAGTTGGTAAGGTCGACCATTGAGAAGGTGTAGATCATACATCAGTGGATGAAGACTACAAATAGCAGAAAGAAGTCTTATGTTGACAGTAGGCGGAGAACATTGGAGTTCGGGGGAGGGGGACTATGTCTTCCGATGGGAAACAACTCGATGAGGTTTACTAATATTTTTTCAAGTTTTAAAGTTATCATCGAGGTTTATAGGACCATTTATAATACATCAGATGATAAGCAAGGAGGAATACCACTTGGAACCTGCAACGCAGTTAGAGAGGGTTCACATATTCTTCCAAGAATCCCATTTAAGTAGATATTTTCGTGACCCATCTCATGTTATCAACATCGATAATCTGAACATTCCTGATGGGGCAACGTTTTTGGAGGTTCTAGAAGAGATTTAGGATCGATAGGAGTGGATCCTTCATTGATGATCTATACCTTTGGTGCACATTCGTTAGCTGCATAGGATCCTCCAGCAGAGGAAATGGGAGCCGGAAGCTCAGATTCTTGCTCAGTACCCCCATTTGTTTTCTTAGTCTATGTTTTGGAATTTTGGGACTATAAGACCTATGGTGGGGATAATTTAAACACTCGTATTTTTAAGGTAACTTTTTAATTATATGTATTTATTAAAAATCATCAAAAATTGAAGGCGCATGATTCTGAGGCCTGGTGTTCCGGGAATAAATTTCTGAAATTTTTTTAAGGTACGTTCAGTACAGACATGACCGGCATTTTCTATCTTTTGGATTGTTTCTCAGGTTAAAAATATGTGGGCACCATTGAATCCAATGCACTGAGATTCTCGTAAAGGAGGCTTCACATTGACTGTTGTAGGTCCGGAGAAAAAGTTATTTTTTGGAACATTTAAAAGAATAATAAAAATAACTTAGCTAATTTTTATTTTCTATTTTTCCTCTAATAGACAGGAGGCAACATGAGACAAGTGATGTGTCAGGCCAATAAATGGATTAAACATTCAATACCATGTAAAATAATCATTGGGGAATTTGGAAGGTTCCTAATTAGTTATCCCACATTAATTGCTAAGGTCATTACTTACCCTCCCGCTCTCCTATTTATATGGAGCATGGGGAGAGGTATCAGAACTGATTCACAAAGAAACGAAGTGCTGGTAAAGTGTTGTGACACCCTCCATGGAGGATGGATCTAGATCCGACAAGTGGTGATGTGCAACACTGATACTGCGAACCCCTGAATCGATGATCAAGTGACGTCATTGGAGAATAATTGTGGGGAAGGAAAACACCGACCCACTTCCTCAATTTCAGGCATTCTCCATCATTCTTGAGGTTGGGTTTTGATTGTTTGTTTATTTGAAGTGATTTTTCTAGAACCCATAATCTTCACTCATGATTACAATCTAACTCAAAGAGAGAATTCCTAACTAACTCGACCTAGACCCTTTGCTACTTTTCTACGCTTACTCCTCTGTGTAAGGATATCGGTGTGGCAGCACCAACTGGCTATGATGGAGGTGACGCACCATCACGCACTGCAAGAGGAGGTCATGGAAGTTAGCAAAGCGGCTGACACCGGCTGGCCAGGGAGGAGGTACGACACACCGTTGTGTTCCACTGGTGAGAAAGGGGCCGTGGGTCATCAGTTGTGGCAGTCATAAGAGGTTGTTTGTACATCAGCTGGCTATGGAAGGGAAGGGTGGCGCGACCAGCGCACCTCCGTTTGGAAAGGGGCCATGACCAAAGTCGTGGCGAAGGGGGAGCCAGTGCCTATGGGGGGTTCAGCAGTGATTGTGCGGCTCCCAAGTGGAGCAACTTTTTCACAAGCCGAACAGCCTCCAGGCCATTCAGTATATCGGGGGACTCACCCCCACCCCCCCCCCCCCACTGTGAGCTCGGGCAAATAGTGGGCCACTTCTCCAATGGGCCGTACCTTACACAGCTGTTCCGCTTGCCCAGAAGGCATCATACCTAGTGATCCGCCTTCCATTATGGTCCACCTACCCAGTGGGACGCACGCCAATAGGTTGCGCCCTCTTGCAGGTTGGGCCTCCCCCTAGTGGACCGGGCCAGACCTCATACTAGTAGGCTGAGCCCTCCGTGGCCTATTCCAACCGTGTGGAACCCAGATCGGGCCAGGTTGACTCGAACTAGGTTGGGTCGATCCCCCAGGGTCATACCAAACCCAGGCCCAACCAAACCCCGAAACACTTAAATGGCCATATCTTGAGAATCATACATCTGTTTGACGAACCATCTACAATGTCGGGATTCTTGGATCGAGACTGTACTTTAGGTATACTCCACATGAGTTTTGGAGATAGTTGGAGTATGGCTGGGGTGGATCGAACCCAAATCCACCTGGGCCCTTGATACTAAAACACTTATAACTCACATACTGTTATATGATTGATTCACAGTCTATCACGTTGGAACCTTAAAGATATGGTGGTACTTTAGGTTAGTCCTTTTTAGAGATTTGTGGAAATTGAGGTATGAACAATATCCCGAGGGGTAAATTATTATGTACTCAAGAAAACTGGGTGCGAGGAATCCTGTGGTAGGTAGTAACGTGATGAAAGAACATCAATCATGTGTGGGTCAGCATCCATCAATATTGTGTGGGTATGATTCTATCAGATTTTATGTGGGTCAGCACTCAGCGATCTTGTATGGGTCAGCGCATACTGATACTTTGTGGGTCAGATCCTGTGTGGGTTAGTGGGGGTCAGTACCTTTCGATCCCACATGGGTTATCCGTAATTTTTGTTAACAAAATAAGATGATATAGCTTATGACTAATCATATGTATATTTGTACTTAAGTTATACCTAATTGTGAGATGTGTCTTTTCATCTTCATGGTGTAACCTATGTGGTACATTGATATTCATGGTTTTACCTGTGTGGTACATCTACCTTCATGGTGTTGTCTTAGTGGTGTTAGCTTTGTGGTAATATTACCTTTGTAGTGTTTTCTTCGTGGTGTTACTTGTGAGGTTATTCTATCTCAGTGGTGTTACAAATGTGGCATTTCAACCTTCATGGTTTTACCTTTATGGTATTCTTCTATTATGTATGAGATGATTATATCTTGATAACTTAGGTATATGTATGGGCATATACCTAAATAGAGTTGATCTCTTCTGGATTTGTGGTTGGGCCTTTCATTGTGTTATTTCATTTGTTGAACTTTGGGAGACCTACAGGGGTCTCGAGGTCCCTACTGAGTATCATTATACTCACCACTTCATGGGATACACTTTCCCATAATTGTGTTTTGTATAGACGACAGACAACATTGATCGAGGCCAAGGGAACTAGGACTTGACAGAACTTGGAAGTGGACCATTTGGTGTTATGTGACACAGAGACTATTGATTGTGAGATGTACCTACCCTTCAGTTACTATCCTTAGTGGATGATCCAGGAGAATATCTTCACTTTTTAGTTGTATTTTTACTTTTTAGTTTTACATGTACATTTTCGGTGGGCATGTATTATGGACCATTTACATTTAGTACACATTTACAATAACAATTTTCTATGTGGTTGCTTCTTGTTGTGTTCTTAGACATTGTGTTTCTACAGGTTAAAAGGCAATGCCTTACCATTTTAGGGATACTCCTTTCTGGTGCTATTTTCCAACCCATGTCCAATTGAATGTGGGCTTGGGGTAGTCACGGAATGGGTCCCGAGGGGTAGGTCATGGCATATTCTTTGTATCCCCTTGTATAATAATAACTGATGTCTCAAAATGTCATCTGATCAATCATGTACGATAGATTCCAAGCTTTTGATTTTTCTTGGCAGACTCATTACTATAATTCAACTAGTCATAAGAATCCCTCTATGAGATTTCTCACAATCTAACCCATATATTTTATCATATAATCAATTTAATATGTAATGACCCTCTGTGAAAGCTCACACAGTCTAACCCATTTGGTTACACATAGAAAAAATAATTTACAAATGGCCACCTTGGTAGCTATCACAGTCAGTATCCCCATGGTCTACATAGTAACAATAAATTAAAATGACCCCCTGGCAGGTCTCACAGTCAATTCCCTATGGTCTAATATTCATTTAATAATGTCCCTCTATGTAGTTATCATGGTCTACCCCCATTGGTCAGTAACCACCCAATAGCTCTCACAGTCAATACTTCTGGGTCAACATACCAACAATTATACATAAATGACCCTACCTTGGGAAGCTTTCACAGTCTATTCCCCTTGGTAAAATTTCACAAAGAGAAACACATGCATCTTAAATAAATAGTAAATCTATCCTAACGACACAAGGAATTGAAATATTGTAATCCTAACAGGTTTTTCAAGACTAAATGGATAAAATCAATGAAACATGATAAACACACTCATAAGTAAACTATTAACCTTATACATAAATAATTTTCCCTTTATAAATCTACCAAATCATAACATGTAATAAACATGGTCAAATTCTGAAACCCGCAATACCCAAAATAATGGTATTCATCACTTTCTGCATATATATACCGATGATAATCAATGAATGGCACAAACCACCTACCATGAATATGTACACAGATCACCCTTGAACGTAGGACCATGAATGATCCTTGAATTATATAGATCTACAAAAATTGAAAGAATAATCAACCCTCGATAACCCATGAAATATTAGAAATTTGGAATAGTGGATCAAGAAGAAGGAATAACTCATTTGTAGTATTCTAATGCACCCACCGGAGTTCGGATTGGACCTTGGATGGAGAAATTATCTTTCAAGTAGACACACCCTTTTTTAGAAGAAATTTTCTTTCAAGTAGACACACCCTTTTTACTTCATGAATAGTTTCTCACTATTCACTCATAGTTAATGGTTCTATGTCAAGACATATATTCCCTCTATATTTTGGTAATAAATTTTTATTAAATAATTATTTATTATGTTAAACACATTTAATTCCACAGGTTATGTTAATATTAGGTTTTACGCATTCATTAATGTGGCATGCATGATAATGTAAATACTATGATATGAAGAGTTCACCCGGAATTATATAATACAATATGAATGATTGAATTTTATCGGTGAACCTATAAATATATAGTTATCCAATTAATTATGTAAAGTTATTAATATCATGAGTAAAATGGAAATGATTAGTGAACATGATTCTATCATTGTTCACAACTATGTGTGGTAGATGACCGCAAAGACATGATGTTTCCTTTTTATGCATTGCCACATTTAAAGTATTTTATTATGGTTTCCCCTCATTATTTTGAATATGATGTAGTGATTATTCTCCCTCACTCTATATTGTTCTAATATATCCTCTTACTGGGATTTTATCTCACCCGTTTTTCATGTATATTGTCAGGTGACTACATGTACTATGGAGAGGTCAAGTGCCAATAAGAAGCTAGATAAGAAGTAATTAAATAGACTATTATTCTTGATGTTGTATATGTTATTTTTGGTCCTAGTTTACCCAAGACACTAAACCTTTGGATCCACATGGGGTATTACTATTATGTTGTTTATCTTTATAATTAAGTATTAGTAATGTAGGAAAAGTCGGTTTTTCTATAGATATGACTGTTGAGATTGTTGTGATACCACCATAAAATTGAAATTGGTTGACCAAATATATTAGGATAATTAAATGGTTTCTACATGATTGTGGATTGTGTGATAATTATTCCAAAATAAAGTAGACAAAGATAAATTACCCATTTAATGTTTTTAAAATGATATTGATTTGTTTCATGTGGTGGTCTTGATTGTCGTATGGTGATGTCTGTTTGGATAATTTTGGGCCTCATGGTTTGTTAGACATTATTTTGGTGTGGTGAAGTGATAGTTTTTCCACACTATTGTGGTTGAAGTTTGGTGGTCTGATGGGGATGAGGATTTTTTTTGTGTTTTTTGGTTTCTTTAGGATATAAACTCGAGTATAGAAATAATAAATAAAAGATTTTAAATGATTGAAAATATATGTGTTGGTTTGGTTAATGTTATAAAAATGGTTAATGAATAATTAAATTATTTAATTTGTTGTTAATTGTGGTTGATTCTAAATAATGAGATGAATGGAATGATTCAATGGAATTGGTTGGAATTGTGAAATGGGTCTTATGGACGATTATGTGGTGTTATTCCTTTAGAGGTAGAAGAAAAAGTGGAGGTGTTGTGAGATGGTTAGATTATTAATCTGATCATAATGGTTGGTATTTGGAGTATGATATTAAATATATACCTATGTAGTAATTTGGATTTCAATATGCGCCCCACCCACATCGAGCACTATGTTCCGGAAACCATATATACATGTGGGTTTTTTAATGACATCCATTGAGGATGAAGAATGGATGGATACACACTCTTTCTGGCCCTCTATTAGAGGTGAGGTAGGAATTGATCATGCTATGATGGCAGGATTTAGTTTTTTGTATTGGATAGTGGTTGTGATAACTATTTATTTCTGGGAGAGATGTGATATGACCATGCATGTGGCCAACCTTCTAGTGGGGGTATATGTATGGTAGGAGGGGGCACAATGATGATGCATTATATGTTCATGATACCCAATTACCGTAGTTATGGTTTTGGATATGTTATGGCCCATGTGTTTTTAGGTGAGATGAGATGTCGTCATGCTTCTGGGGTGGCAAGCCTAGTTGTCTTTCGGAGAGGTTTGTTGTGAACATGCTTATGGGACGGTGTGGTATACATAAGAGATGAGAGTTTCATAACCAATGATGTTGTGGTGTGAGAGAGGAATACTAATGGGGAATGTTTGTAGGGTATAATTATCAATATAATTCTTTTTATATTATATTAACAGACATGAATAATTTGGTGGGCATACCTTGGTGAGGTTGGGTATTGATATTATAATTGTATAGGCGTAGTTTGGTTCAACAATTTTCTCATGATTTCATTGGTATGCTCTTTTCAAATATTCATGACTGACTTCCTAATGATTATATTTTTAAGATCACCCAATGTATACAGTCATTTGTTAGATTTCATGGAGGATTACATGGATCGTTCTGTATGTTACTAACTCAAATCCTTAGATAGATATGGTGTCACTACTTTATATTAACTTTTGGGTAATTACTGTTAGAGCATTTTATCTATATTAGATCAATTAATATATATATATTTGGTTGGTTTTTTGTTATTTTTTATTATATATTGGTGTTTTTGTAGATGATTCATCTTATCTCCCGTCCTAGATTTTTATAGATTGTAATTCCTCATATATATGAGTTTTTTATAACCCTAGTCTTAGTCACTATCATTGGTCCTATTGGATGCTAGACTGAGGGGTCATTATCTCTCTCCCCACATTTTGGTATCGCTAAATGGAGGGGGTTATGATTGAATAGTATCAAAGGATGGTGGTTGAGAGATATGAGGGAGTTTGGAATTTGGAATAGTGATAAGTGCATGTCTTCGTATAGAAATAGTTCTAGTTGATCGTGGTGCCTAAAATAGGCCAGAGTGATATAGAAGTAAATGGTATTTTAGATTCCACCATGACCCAGTCCATTGAATCTATGCTTATTTAACAACCATCTGAGGTGGTATTTTGTGTAGGTTTCAGACCTAGGAGAGGTACACGCATCATGGTTACTGCTTTTCTGGGTTGAATTTTGAGTTGTTTTTTGAATGTTAAAATGAATAAAATGTAATAAAAATGAGTCTTAATAAAATTATACACTACCTAAGAATAGGATATACATGTTACTTATTTTAGTTGAGGATCATGTTTCTAGTAAAAATGAAGCTCAAGAATTTGAGGATTTACAGTCTTATCCAGTTATTATTCATAGGTTTTATCACATAGAGGAGTATGAGGCCCAGCAGAGTGCATTGTGTGCCTTCTTAAGAGTAGACCTAGAAAGGTACGAGGGTAGTGTTTTAGATGTTTATATAGATAAATTTCTAGAGGATATCAAGATCATATTTAGTTTCATATGGCCTCCATGGGGCTATTAGGTCCCCTTGGTAGTCAATCAGATGTAGGGAGTTGTGTGTTAATGGTGAATGTTGTATCTGGGTGAGAGTAAGGAGGCAGATTTTCCAAGTATTGAAATTCATATGTAGTTTAAGATAGAGTTTTTTGGTTACTATGAAGGTAGTGAAGAGGTAGGGGATTATTTATATTTAGTGGTAGACTATTTCAATATTGGAGATGGGAATCAAGTTGAAGGACCATTTTTGTTTTTCCCAAGACCTTTTAATAGATGAGGAGTCTTGTGTGAAGTGCATTGAGGAGGAACTTTGTCCTTCTATCTAAAATAGTTTTACTCATTTTTCAATCTCATTGTATCTAGATATTCTAAATAAGGATGAGGTGATCAAGGAAATACACTCGTGATGAATTTTATCAAAATAGGGGAACTAGTGGGGTTCTATAGGAGAAGAGTTAAAAGCATAAGGTATCTTGCACCATAGCTTTCAAGGATTTTACCAGCATCGATTCGACCTCAGTAGCTTCCGTTCCACCCTTCTAGGGCCAATAATTTATATTTGTTTCCTAGGGGATTTGTTTTCCTCTTTTTTGGTTATGTGCTTTTTGGAAGTCTCTAGAACTAGTTCAGAGTGGTCATATAAGCTCAGTTTAGTGGATATATATACGTTCAATTCCATCTTTAGTAGAAGTTTTTAGAGAGACTGTTTTAGGAGAAGTTGTATCATGATTATACCCTTCCAATGAGATTTGGAGCATGCAGAGACCAACCTCATGATGTTCCTCATATTCGGGGACCCGAATCTGAGTGAAGTCATATTGGTGGAAATTTGAGAAGAAGTATATGATTTAAGAATTGTTGGTTTTAAATATTAGAAGTAGAAGTTCTAGAGGGTCTATAGATCATAAGATATAAAATAAAATTATTTAGAACCTTTATCTATGCCTTGTTTTATTCCGGGTCTTCTCAATTATTTTTGGAATCCACTCTATCTGTTTCTCTAGGAATAGATGTAGATAGGATTCCAAAGCCTCTGGTGTTGACTACACTAAATGGAGACCAAACTAGTTATGGCTGCTAGGGTTTTAAACTAATTATGGGGCCACAAATTCATATGGGGATCTTTTATTGCAAAATATGCAACCATACAATTTCATAATCAACATTGTGTAGTTGTATTCTTTACATTATTTTATTGACTACCTAGTGAGTAGAATCCTGTTGTTGTATGTAGATTTCCATTTTTGGATTTTTCATAGCCATTAGGGTTGTTAGGAAGGTAGTCCCTCTGTGTAGCCCTTTCATTATTTATTGGCTAAGTTGTCAGTGGAATCAGTAGTGACTGGGGTCATAGAAGTTCCTTGGGGTGTTGGAAGAGTTTACAAATATTTTTCCTAAGTATTTTTTGATGCTAAAACTTTGATATGATTTTGAGTTTCAGATATACTGGAAACATGTTTCTTCTTAGGATATGATGGATATTTATTAGATATAACCTTTTGAGTTATAGTAGTTGAGTATTTATATAAATGATGATATGAATAATGGCCTTATTTGGCCCACTGTGTCATTATAGGGTTCTCAAATTCTGTTTTCCAAGAATGTGGATGATAGTATGATGTTGTCTATACACTATAAAAATTTTAACCACAGGAAAATCAATAATTGTTGCCCTCTTTTGAGGATAGATATTCTTTTAAGCCAAATGAGTGGGAATGTTTTTTTCTATGATCGGTCTTTTGTCAGGATATCACCAGTTGAGGTAGAAGGTGGGGGATATTCTGGATACTTCCTTCAGATATTGGTATGGGAACTTTTATTTTATAGTCACATCATTTGGTGTTATGAACACACCAGCTGTGTTCATAGGGATAATGAATCCACTTTCTGTTATTTATTAGGCCAGTTCATCATCATATTCATCAATGATATATTGATCTTATCAAAGTTTTATGAGGATCACGATGAGAATATAATATCCATTTTTTAATACTTTTATTTCACAATATTTATGGAATGTTATGCATGTTTATGTTTTGTACAATAGAGGTGAATTTATTTAGTCATGTCATATCTCAATAGCGTGTGGTGTTAGATCCATCGAAAGTTACGTCAGTTGTTTGATTGGTGGAAATGAATAACGTGGTTTATATTGTTTTTTATGTAGAATGATATTATCTGAGGTTTTATTATAATTTGAATTGATTTTAATTCATGTTGACATCAATGACATTGAAAGATCTGTCATTTGTGTGGACTGATCAGTTATAGGTAGTGTTTGGTCACCTGTGGGGGGAGTTGGTTAGTGATCATGTGCTTTATTTCCATGAAGATACAGTGATGTTTGAAGTGTTTTGTGATCCTTCCCATTTATTATTTGGTTGAATGTTAATGCAGAAGAGGGTAGTGATCCTATATAGTTCTTGGATGTTGTTTCCCCTTGAGTTTAATTATGCAACCCATGACCTGGATATAGAATAGGTTTTTATTGTGCTGCAGTTGTGGAAGAATAACATTTTTAGGGAGCACTTTGTGGTCTTCAAAGTTCATATGATCATGAGGTATAAATTTTCTCAATTTGAATGTAACATGATGAAATGAATATGGGTGATATTTCTTTAGGACTTGTTTTTTTTAAAATTTCTTAATATGATGGAAATGTAATGTTATGTCAATTGTATTGATGTGGAATTTATGGATGGGTGTTGTTTATGATTTTGTGGATTATTGGAGTGTAATAAATTAGGGTAAATACATTCACATAGATGCAAGAGTGGATGGTGGTGGAGGATATTTTTTCAAATAATGGTCCATTATTATATAAAGTAGGAAGAGAAGAAGTCTTAGTGGGGAGACTCATGGATATAGATGATACATGATCATGTTTACCATAGTGATGCATTGGAGGGATGGTTGGAATCAAATGTTGTTTCATGGAATCTTGTTTGTTCCAGTATGGATTCATGGGGGGGATTCTTTCATGTGATTGATAGATATCCTTTATAAATACACCCAATAGTTTCCAACACTTACCATGTTTTGAGGATGAAATATTGGTGGATTGGGATGAAACAAGTAGTGGAAGTGTTTGAGGAAATGTTTATCATTTTTTAATAGGTAATGATCAAAAAAATTTATCATTGTGGTTTTTTGTATACCTAGGATGTTTCCTAGTGGAAATGGGATGAAATATCTCTTGATTTCCTTAATGGGTTACCTTGATCTCATATAGGTTGTGATTCGATCTAGGTGATTAGGGATCAATTGAAAAATATTACCACTTTCTAGAATTCATGGAATTAGGTAGCATGGATAATTTTCCTAAGTGGTGTGTGGATGAGGTGGTGCAGTTTAATGGATCTCAATGTTATATTGTTTCATATTGGGATGCACATATTACCTCACATGTCTTGATGGAATTAAATAATTTTTTTTGAACTTAGAAATTTTTTATCATTGTTTCCACCCTCAAATAGATGGGTAGATGGAGAAAACTATTTAGATACTCAGGGATATATTGTGTTCATGCATCATAATAATTGGTGGATCTTGGGTAAATAATGTACTTTTGGTGGAGTCTGATTGAAAAAATTTCTATCACACACAATTTGGTACAGATATGATTGATGTGTTGTATGAGAGACAATTTCATTCTTTGTTTTGCTAGACAATGTATGGGGAGGCACTAGATTTTGGTCGCGATGTAGTGAAGATCCAGTAAGAGAAGGTTCAACCTGTTCATGAAATGATGAAATAATCATAGGATTGGGAATAGTCTTATGTCGATTGTTGGAGGTGGGCATTCGAGTTCGAGGTAGGAGACTGAGTGTTCTTCAGGGTTTCCCCTCGATGTGGCAAGGATATTTTTTGTAAAAGTGTAATGATTTCTCCTTGAATTGTTGGGATACTTTTGGTGTTAGGTTGAGTTGGATAGTTTCCCTCTCAGTTAATATTTCCATCACAAATATAGAATATCCATGAATTCATCCACCTCTCTCACCTTTTTTGGTATCTTCGGGATGAATCCCATGTCATTGACTGGGGATAGTTTGATATCAGAGACAACATGATGTTTGTTGAATGGCTAGTAGAGATGCATGATCACCAAAAGAAGTCACTTCATTGATGTACCATTCATTTGTTTTTTGTGTTGTGGAGTCATGGTGGCATGTTATATAATACTCAAGAGAGATAGAGATGTAGATTCATGCTTAAAAGAAAGAACTTTTTTGAGTTCATCCATTATCTTTTATCTTTTTATGCGATCTTTAGATCCTTCAGTGTAACACCCGAGACTTTTATGAGAAATATTTTTTTTATGTTATATAAATTATCAGAAGAATCTTTTAATACACACAACACTGTCTTGGCTTGCTTTACACGCAATCGCGACCTTCCTCGATAGCTTGCGTCGTACGCAATACTAAGTTTCACTAAACAATGATATGCTATTAAAATATTATTAAAACTAGCCGTTATGAATAGTAATACCCAATTTTTAAAATTTTGTAAAATGGACTTCATATTTGGATTCGGAATATCGAAATTAGCCTAGGATGAAATTTTGGTATTTTTCTGAAAACATTCAATTTTTTATGAATAGTGAAAACATCGGGTTACTATTTAAAAACCGACTTTTTGTTTAAATAATTATTTATTTTATTTAAATTTATTTAAGGTAAAATTTGATACATAATACCTATATAAGTTCAATGCAATTCTTTGGAGTCATTTTATAATAATTTTAGATATATAAAAATTTTATTGAACTTTTCACCGTCTTTTACCCACCTCTTAGGAGAATTTTAAAATTCACATAAAACTTAATTTTACCCCTTTTGTGAGTGGAATTTCGAAAATCCGAGAGACACGGTTAATATCAAGTACTAAAATGTGGTTCAATGAGATTAAAATAATTTTTGGTGAATAGTAACTTTTTACTTTTTTACCACAGTTAAAAGTAAATAGGGTAATTAAGGGTAAAAATGATATTATTATTACCCTAACACATGTTCTAATTTTATTGGATAAGTGTAATTCAACCAAAAGCAACCTTAGAAATAAAATATTACCATTTAGTCCCACTTGTATTAAATTAGGACAATTATTATTAATGTATTTAAAGAAGGGTTAAGATAGTTAAAATCAAAGTTTAATAAGTAAATCATTTTTAATATAGGGTTATACATAAGATAAATTCGACTATAAATATTAATTAGAAAGATAAAAATATTTCCCAAATAATGTTATTTTATTTGTAATTTTTAGACATAAAATAATTTAATTTATTTATGACACAATGATGATACAGTAATTATCTTATTAACGAAATATTTACATAATTGATGTTATAAATACCCTAATAAATGTAATTTGAGATTTTTTATGAATTCCAATAATTTTCTCTGTTAATATGACATGTTAGTATTTATTTAATTTACTTTTTTCGAACTAATCATTCTTTTATGATTTTCACAAAAATCAATTACCAAATAGTGTCAAAATTGACATAAAATATTATTTAAAACAAATATTATATTATTAATTGTGATTATATTCCTAAAAATATAAGGTTCGGCCAATATACTTATATAATGATAGGTGTATCATTAATGGACCACTTGGGGGGTCTCTTGGATGTATATGGTAAGTTTATTAACTATATATTATAAAAATACAATGTGACATGGTAAATGACAATCTAATTAACTAAGAGTTATAACTAGAAGATAAGGTTAATATAATGACCTAAGCTTGTCTAAATTATATTGGATGAGAGGATTTAGACACCTCCCGACTTTATATTCTAAATAAATCAATTTGGAGCTATTAAAAACCGAATATGACTTTATAATAAAAAAATATTTTTAGTTTTTCCAATAGTGCCCCTCTCCTCCCTTATAAAAGAGAACCTCCTCCCTCTCTTCCTCACACCACATTGAGCCTTCATTCTAGGCCAAATCCTGCCAAATTATCTTCTCCACTTCCCTAGAAAAATCCTAGAGGTCCTGGTCTTCTTCAATGTCCAATTTTAGTGCCCTAAGTGGAGGTCTCAAAGAGGTGCTTCAAAGAAGAGGTAATGTCTGTTACCGATTATTTCAACTTTATTTCTTCTTCCACTTCTTATTCTCTAGTTGTTTCATTATGAAGTAATAACATAAATATAACTCATATACAGATATGTTATTATATGTATGAAACAACCCTATTTCACCATCTATCCATCCTATGGAGAACTAAATCACTGCGCATGCGTACGTACGGAATACCGTCTCCATGCCATGGTGTAATCTATTTTCCACCACCAACATACTGCGATGGGAATAATGGTGTAATGAATAACTATATATGATTATTTTAAAGTGATATGGTTTCTGAAATAGTATACATACATTCCAATACAATTCCACGATCATGGGAATGATATCGTCGCTCGTGCGTACGTACAGAATACCGTCTCCACGATGTGATGCGACTCGTTCTACATGATCTTCATTGCATAATAATTATATAAATGAATTGAATGAATGAATATGATATATATTACACTAATAAAATTCTGGAAATGAGGTATCTATAACCTGAAAATAAGAATAAGAATTTATTCGAAAAAACACGCATAAGAACAAAAAAACAATAAATACCCGAATAACAAGTAACAATGAAATATTAATAATAAGAAGCTAATAATATGACCATATATGATACCATAAAAATATTTATGATTCTGGAATAATTAAATGACATTATTTAAATCATTATACAGGAGGTTCGGAAACTTTCGAAGCAAATCGGACCTAAGGTAAGGGAAAATGTCACAATCTCATTTTTATCCGAGATTGTTTATACTTCAGAATTTACTAGGGAATATTTATCATCCAAATTCATGTTTCCTCAATATTTAATATTAATATCCTTCTACAATTGTTTAAATCCAATTTTACCCTTTGGAGAGTTTTTATTAAAAGATATGAAAGGAATCTTTTGTCGTTTTTCGTACGAGGTACTTTTTGACTTTTCTGACATAAGTACGAGAAGAATGTTTTTTAACTTATACGGCATGAATGGATTTTTAAAAAATTATTTTCAAGAAGCATAATTTACAAGTTTACAATTTTATTTTTAATAAACTTATTTTAGATTAAAATTTAATGACATGTTAAGAAAGGAAAAATGTTTTTGAAGTAGGAAGGATATATTCCTCAAGAATGGAGTTCAGTTGTTGTATCACAATTATTTTCCTTCTAAGATAATATAGGGTTCTGTTTCTATCCCTACTATTACATTGATTTGATTATGTTGTGATGGAATTATTTTTATTAATTCCTTTGTCTTATATGAATTGTTTTATGATGTCACGATGTTTAAGAATCCAATTTTTATTACATGGGTTATGAAATGATGTATGATTTATGATTTTGTGGCACACATAAGAATGGTATCATTATGAGATGGGTGGGACCTATATCTCCCTCCAATGAGTTGGGTAAATATTTATATCTCATGAGATAGACTTGGCTGGAATGGTAGGTTAAACCGGTTCAGTGAAACAGGAATGAAACGAGGAGTGAACTTGGTTCAGAAATGGACATTGTCCACTAAGATAATCTTGGAAAAGAGTCTTGACTACAAAGGAATGATTTTATATGATTATGTGTGTATGCCACAAAGATTCATGTTTTATGTTATGATTATTTGGATTACATTTCACTACTATTATTTATCCCATCTTATGAAATTATGATCTCGTTTGCAGGTTAAGATTTCCAAAATGTTATGTTCTTATGAATACGATGTGATTGATATTTATTTTGTTTACCTTTACTGAGAATTTGAGATCACCCTTTTGTATGTTTCTTTCCCCATGCCAAGAAGAAAGTTATTATGTAAGATATGCCAAAAAGGGACTCTAGATATGATGAAATAAATGGGAGACAATGTAGATGCTTTATGAACAAGTTGTTTATGTTTCCCAGTTTCTAAAGAAACTATACCTATACGGTCCTTTCATGGTTTTTTTATATGTTGTAATAATTTTAATTCAATTTTGATGTATTAACAATGTATGTAATGTATGGGTAGTTATAGTTGGTATCAGAGTAAAGGTATAGTCAACCTTTGGAAACTAGGATGTGAAATCCTTAGTAAGAACCCTAAGGATATGTCTAAGCATGGAACACAATCTTAGTGTTTTAGAAATGGCCATGAACAACCTATGATGAGACCTTAAGTGTGAAAATTTATTCCTGATTATGTGGTTTTCCTATTATAATTAGTGTTACTCACACTATTCTTCTTGGTTTTAGTCAATGGATGGAACCCGAAGGAACCGTGTTAATGCGGAATGCGATGGGAAATGAAATGATTGTACCCCTGAGCAACCAACTGTTATGGGAGGTGGAATGAAAAATCTTATAGCCATGGTCACACAACTTTATCAAGCTATGAATCATGCAGGACATCCAAACTAGCAAAGGAAAGAGCAACATTCTGTTGAATACTTCATGAGGCAGCGTCCACCCTCATTTAGTGGGTCCACTGATCCATTAATGGCTGAACAATGGATCAGTACCACTGAAAATATATTTTCAGTTCTTCAATGTTATGAACATGATAAAGTCATCTTAGCAGTGTATCGTTTGGAAGGTGAAGCTGATGAATGGTGGAATCTTATCAAGAATACGAGGCCAAGAGATGAAATTGAGTCCATGGAATGGGACGAGTTCAAGAACTTATTTTTCAATAAGTACTTCCCTTGTATTCTTCATACAAATATGGAGAAGTATTTTCTTGAACTGAAGTCAAAGTATGACGAATCTGTTGGTACCTATGAAGAAAATTTTACAAGACTTGGAAGGTATGATTCTGGTATTATTATCCAACCTGAGAGTAAGATTGATCGATTCTTTAGTGGCTTAAAACCAAGTCTTAGAAGTGCGTTAGCCATAAGGGGCTTCAATAGCTACAAGGAAATCGTTCGATGTGCTCTCAAAGTTGAGATGGAGATTGGAGTAACCCATCAGTCATATGGGTTTGATAAGAAGAGGAAAATGGAATTCAAAGGAAAATCTAAATAGCACACTAAAAAGAAGATGAGTTTTCCCTTATGCTCAATGTTTGGAAAGAAACATGGAGGGAGTTGTCTTAAAGGGACAAGTAAATGTTTTAAATGTGGAAAGGAAGGTCATCGGGCATTTGAATGCTGCAATGATGGGAAGTATATTTCTAGTGATGCAAACAAAGAAAAGGCTACATAGAGTGCACGTCCTACACTTCAATGTTAACAAGTGCAAGGAAATGAGGCATTATGCTAATAAATGCCCTAATACAAGGTTTGTTGATGATGATCGATGTCAAAAAACTCTTATGGCTAAAGTCAAAGGAAAGTCACATGCTAATTCTATCAGCAATATGGAGTACAATAACGAAGTGGTGAAAGGTAAACTTACTATCTACTCCAAAGTAGAAAATGTTTTATTTGATTCTGGATCTACCCACTCTTTTATTTCTGAAGAATTTTCTATGGGTATCACCGTATTACCTCAAAAATTAGATGTTGAGTTAGATGTGACAACCCCTAATAGCACAACAGTCACATCAAAAGTTTATAAATCTTCTCCAATTGAAGTTTGTGGGAAAGTGCTTCCTACAAATCTTGTGATCCTTCCTATAGTAGAATTTGATGTGATTCTTGGCATGGATTGGCTTTCTCTATATATAGCTCATATCAATTTCCAAATAAGGGAAGTCACATTTCATATTCCAGATCAATAAATGATCGTCTATCGATGCAAGGACGAACATAACCTTCCTTTGGAAATTTCTTCCATATTATGGGTCTTCATTCCACTAAATGAGGGTTATTTATCTCAAATGGTTGGATAGAAACTTACGATTATGAATATTCCCATTGTACGGGAGTTTGATGATGTCTTTCTAGAGGAATTGTTGGGTCTTCCACCAAATCGTGATGTCGAGTTTTCAATAGAACTCTTACGGGGTGATTTTCCTATTTCAAAGACACCTTATAGAATGGCTCCAATTGAGTTGCAGGAATTGAATAAGAAACTCCAAGAGAATCTTGATAAGGGATTCATACGCCCTATTGCGTCACCTTGGGGAGAACCTGTTGTACTGGTTATGAAGAAAGATGGATCAATGAGACTCTGCATTGATTATCCAGAACTTAACAAGATCACTATCAAGAAAAAATATCATCTCTTGTGCATTGAGGACTTATTTGACCATCTACGTGGAGCTCAATACTTTTCCAAGAATGATCATCATTCTGGGTATCATCAATTAATGGTCAAAAGGGAGGATATACCAAAGATGGCTTTCCGTACAAGGTATGGACACTATGAATTTATAGTGATGCCATTTGGTCTTACTAATGCCCCTGCTATCTTCATGGATCTGATGAATAGAGTCATTAGAGGTTATCTTGATCAGTTTGTGGTAGTCGTTATAGATGATATTCTTGACTATTCAAAGAGAAATGAAGAACATTAATATTACATGAGAATTATATTGAAGACCCTGAGAAAGAAAAATCTTTATGCCAAATTTACCAAGTGTGAATTTTAGCTTCAAGAAGTATCATTTTTGGTTCACATAATCTCAAAATAGGGGATATATGTGGATCCAGCAAAAACAGAGGTTATCGAAAGATGGTTGAGACCAACAACAGTAACTGAGATCCGAAGTTTTCTTGGTTTGGTTGGATATTATTGACGTTTTGTGAAAGATTTTTCACGATTATATAATCCACTCACTAAGTTGACTCGGAAAGGAGTTAAGTTTGTTTGTATGGAAGAATGCGAAGAGAATTTCAAGGAGTTGAAAAGAAGGTTATCCAGTGCACCTAGGCTCACACTGCCTTGTAGTAGAGAAAGGTTTGTGATCTAAAGTGATGCATCCAACAAGGTATTGGGGTGTGTTCTCATGAAAAACGATATGGTGATAGCTTATGCCTCACGATAGTTGAAAATCCATGAGCAAAATTACCCAACACATGATTTGGAGTTAGCTGCGGTAATCATTGCATTAATGATTTGGAGGAATTATCATTATAGAGAAAGGTGTGATATTTATACTGATCATAAAAGTTTAAATTATATTTTCACACAAAAGGAGATGAATATGCGCCAAAGAAGATGGTTGGAGCTGATTAAGGATTACAATTGCTCAATTCATTACCACCCTGGGAATGCAAACTAGGTGGCAGATGCATTAAGTCGATAAGACCATAACATTTTATCCATGATGAGGATCACAAAAGATCCAATATATATGGATTTACAATGGATGGATCTTGGAATTATAATGGAATGGGAAAAATCGTATCTTTCTCAATTGAATGTGTAACCATCTATACATGTGAAGATTACAGAGGCACAGAAAGAAGATGTAAAGTTACAAAAGAAGGTGAGAAATGTTTATGAATTCAACCTTGATTGTGATGGGATAATAAAGTTCAAGAATCGGGTTTGTGTTCTTCCCATCCCAGAATTAAAGAAGGAGATGCTGGATGAGGCTCATAGTTCTTCATTATCTATTCATCCTAGAAGCACGAAGATGTATAGGGACCTGAAAGAGTACTTCTGGTAGGATGACATGAAAAGAGATGTTGCTGAATATGTCTCTCGATGCTTGGTTTTTCAGCAAGTTAATGTTGCGAGATAGAATTCTAAGGGGTGTTACAACCATTACCCATACCCGAATGGAAATGGAAAAACATCACTATGGACTTTTTCACCGGACTTCCAAAAACATCCAAAAGAAATAATGCTATCTGGGTCATAGTTGATCGTCTTACAAAGTCAGCACACTTCATTGCTATTAGAGAGGATTTCTCTCTGGATCAGCTTGCCAGGATATATGTGAAGGAAGTGGTATGATTGCATGGAGTACCAATTTCTATTATATTTGATCGGGATCCAATGATTACCTCAAAGTTCTGGCGAAGACTTCAGCATACTCTAGATACAGAGTTGAGTTTCAGCACTGCTTCTCATCCTCAGACAGGTGGTCACTCTGAGAGGACAATTCAAACTCTAGAATATATGTTGATAGCTTGCTCTGTAGATTTTAAAGGTGGTTGGGATCAACACCTACCTTTGGTGGAATTTTCTTATAATAATAGCTTTCACTCCAGTATTCAGATGGATCCTTATGAAGCTCTCTGTGGAATGAAATGCAGGACTCCAACTTGCTGGGATGAAATTGGGGAAAGAAAGCTATTAGGACCTGATCTTGTTGATGAGATGGCAAAAAAGGTCAGATCTATTCAACAACACATAATAGTAGCTCAGAGTAGACAAAAAAGTTATGTCGATAACCGAAGAAAAGTCCTAGAGTTTGAAGTGGGTGATAAAGTGTTCTTACGAATATCTCCTTGGAAGAGAGTAATGAGATTTGAAAAAAAAGGAAAAGCTGAGCCCTAGGTATTTCTGTCCTTTCAAAATATTAAATCGTATAGGGATGGTTGCTTACCGATTGGCACTTCCATCGAATCTCTCTCAAGTTCACGATGTGTTCCATGTATCTCTCCTGAGAAAGTACATACCTGATCCTTCACATGTACTCAGCTCAGAAGTTGTACCGCTGGAACAAGATCTTTCTTCTGAAGAACAACCGATAGAGATTCTCAATCGTAGTGAAAAGGTCCTACGGAACAAGACCACTCTCCTGGTGAATGTTTTATGGAGGAACCACCAATTATAAGAAGCTACATGGAAGCTAGAGGATATGATGAGGGAGAGGTATCCACATCTGTTTGTTGCAAAGTGACGAATTTCAATGGCGAAACTCATTTTAAAGGGGGTAGAATGTGACACCCGAGAATTTTATGAGAAATATATTTTTTTATGTTATATAAATCATAAAAGGAATCTTTCACTACACACAACACTAGCTTGGCTTGTTTTACATGCAATCGCGACCTTCCTCGATAACTTGCGTCGTACGCAATACCGAGTTTTACTAAACAACGACATCCTATTAAAATATTATTTAAACTAGCTTTTATGAATAGTAATACCCACTTTTTGAAATTTTGAAAAATGGACTTCATTTTTGGATTCGTAATATCGAAATTAGTCTCGGATAAAATTTTGGTATTTTTTTGAAAACATTCAATTTTGATGAATAGTAAAAACACCGGGTTACTATTTAAAAACCGACATTTTAATTAAATAATTATTTATATAATTTCATTTTATTTTATGTAAAAATTGATACATAATACCTATATAAGTTCAATACAATTCATTGGAGTCATTTTATAATAATTTTAGATATATAAAAATTTTATTGAACTTTTCACCGTCTTTTACCCACCTCCTAGGAGAATATTCAAATTCACATAAGATGTAATTTTACCACTTCTGGGAGTGGAATTTCGAAAATCCGAGATACACGGTTAATATCAAGGAATAAAATGTGGTTCAATGAGATGAAAATAATTTTTGGTGAATAGTAACTTTTTACATTTTTTTGCCACGGTTAAAAGTAAATAGGGTAATTATGGGTAAAAATGATATTATTATTACCCTAACACATGTCCTAATTAAATTGGATAAGTGTAATTAGACCAAAAACAACCTTAGAAATAAAATATGACCATTGAGGCCCACTTGGATTAGATTAGGACATTTATTATTAATTTATTTAAAGACGGGTTAAAATAGTTAAAATCAATGTTTAATACATAAATCATTTTTAATATAGGGTATTACATACGATAAATTCATCCATAAATATTCATGAGAAAGATAAAAAGATTTCCTACATAAGGGTATTTTATTTGTAATTTTTAGACTTAAAATAATTAAATTTATTTATGACACAACGATGATGCAGAAATTATCTTATTAATGAAATATTGAAATAATTGATGTTATAAATACCAAAATAAATTTAATTTTAGACTTTTTATGAATTAAAATAATTTTCTATGTTAATATGACATGTTAATATTGATTTAATTAACTTTTTTAGAACTAATAATCCTGTTATGATTTTCAAAAAAATCAATTACCAAATAGTCTCAAATTTTACATAAAATAGTTTTTAGAACAAATATTATATTATTAATTGTTATTATATTCCTAAAAATCTAAGGTTCGGCCAAGATACTTATATCATGATATTTTTATCATTAAGTGACCACTTGGGGGTTATCTTGGATGTATATGGTACGTTTGTTAACTATATAATATAAAAATACAAAGTGACATGGTAAATGTCAATCTAATTAACTAAGAGTTAAAACCAAAAGATAAGGTTAATATAATGACCTAAACTTTCCTATATTCTATTGTATGAGAGTGTTTAGACCCATCCCCACCTTAGCTTATAAATAAATCAATTTGGAGCTATTAAAAACCGAATATGACTTTATAATAAAATAATATTTTTAGTTTTTCCAAAGGTGCCCCTCTCCTCCCTTATAAAAGGGCACCTCCTCCCTCTCTTCCTCACACCACTTTGAGCATTCATGCTCGGACAACCCCTGAAAAATGCTCTTCTACATTTTCCTAGAAACATCCTAGAGGTCCTAGTCTTCTTCAAAGACCAATTTTAGTGCCCTAAGAGGAGGTCTCAAAGAGGCGCTTCAAAGAAGAGGTAATGTCCGTTACCGATTCTTTCAACTTTATTTCTTCTTCCACTTATTCTTCTCTATTTATTTAATTATTAAGTAATAACATCAGTATTATTAACATACTGATATTTTATTATAAGTATTAAACATCCCTATTTCTCCATCTATCCATCCTATGGAAAATGAAATCACCGTGCGTGCGTACGTACGGAATACCGTCTCCACGCCTGGGTGTAATCTATTTTCCACCACCACCATACTTGAATGGGTATAATGGTGTAAAGAATAAAAATATATTATTATTTTAAAGTGATATTGTTTCTGAAATAGTATACATACACTCCAATACAATTCCACAATCATGGGAACGATATCGTCGCTCGTATGTACGTACGGAATACCGTATCCACGATGTGATGCGACTCGTTCTACATGATCTTCATTGTAAAATAATTATATATATAAATTGAATGAATAAATATGATATATATTACACTAATAACATTCTGGAAATGATGTATCTTTGTCCTAAAAACAAGAAAAAGAATTTATTCGACAAAACACGCATAAGAACAAAAAGCAATAAACACCCGAATAACAAGTAACAATGCAATATTACTAATAAGAAGCTAAGAATATGACCATATATGATATCATAAAAATAATTATGATTCTGGAATAAGTCAATTACATTATTTAAATCATTATACAAGAGGTTCGGACACATACGAAGCAAATCGGACCTAAGGTAAGGGAAAATCTCGCAATCTCATTTTTATCCGATATTTTTTATACTTCAGAATTTACTGGGAAATATTTATAATCCACATCCATTTTTACTCAATATGTAATATTTATATCCTTCTACAATTGTTTAAATCCAATTTTACACTTTGGTGAGTTTTTATAAAAAGATATGAAAGGAATATTTTGTCGTTTTTCGTACGAGGTACTTTTTGACTTTTCTGACATAAGTACGAGAAGAATGTTTTTTTAACTTATACGCCATGAATGGATTTTTAAAAAATTATTTCCAAGAAGATTACTATAAAAAGATTTCATTATTATTTTTAATCAACTTCTTTTAGTTTAAATTTTAATGACATGTTATGAAAGGAAAAATGTTTTTGAAGTAGGAAGGATATTTTCCTCGAGAATGGAGTTCAAGTGTTGTATCAAAATTATTTTCCATATAAGATAATATATGTCTCTGTTTCTATCCATATTATTGCATTGATTTTATTATGTTGTTGTGGAATTATTTTATGAATTCCTTTTTCTTATATAAATTGTTTTATGATGTCACGATGTTTAAGAATCCCATTTTTATTACATGGCTTATGCAATGATGTATGATTTATGATTTTGTGACACACATAATAATGGTATCATTATGATATGGGTGGGAACTATATCTACCTCTAGTGAATTGGGTAGAGATTTATATCTTGTGAGATAGACATGGCTGGAATGGCAGGTTAAACCGGTTCAGTGAAACAGGACTGAAATGAAGAGTGAACTCGGTTCAGAAATGGACATTGTCCACTAAGATAGTCTTGGAAATTAGTCCTGACTACTAAGAAATTATTTTCTATGACTATGTTTGTATTCCACAAAGATTCATATTTTAAGTTATGATTATTGGGATTACATTTCACTACTATGATTTATCCCATTTTATTAAATTATGAGCTCTTTTGCAGGTTAAGATTTCCAAAATGTTATGTTCTTATGAATATGATGTGATTGATATTTCTATTGTTTACCCTTACTGAGAATTTGAGCTCACCCTTTGAATTTTTTCTTTCCCCAGGTCTGGAAGAAGGTTATTAAGTAAGATATTCCAAGAAGGGACTCTAGATATGATGAAATAAATGGGAGACAATGTAGATGCTTTATGAACCAGTTGTTTATGTTTACAAGTTTCTAAAGACACTATACCTATATAGTCCTTTCATGGTTTTGTTATATGTTGTAATAAGTGTACTTCAATTTTGAAGTATTAACAATGTATGTAATTTATGGGTCCTTATATTCAGTTTTATGAGATTTTGTTTCCTGTTATGTTATGTGTGATAAATATTTGACATATGATAAGGGTAGGAACTAATTCCTAATCAATATTCCTTAACTTTGATGATAATAAACCCATGAGGGGAGTATGTTCTTCCCAGAGTGGATAATATCTTGACATGGAATATGGAATTTATAGATTAATGTTTTTGAGATGGATTGGTTTGTTAGTTGAAATGGTTGTTGTTCTAGGATGCATAGAGTTTGAGATGGTTGTGTAGTGGTCGTGTGGTGGTGAGGTTGTAGTTATGTGGATGTTTGAAGGTATGGTTGTGTGAGATGTTTTGTGGTCGTTTGTTTTGGTTGGTCTTGATTATGGTAGTGTTTTTCGTATGATTAAATACTTGAGAGTTCTTTTAGATTCTAAAGGGATAGAAACATTTTTGTGGAATCTGATGTAATATTTTGTTCCTTATCAGTCTGTTACATTGTCATTTTTGTTTTGGAGGTTCTTGGACGATTCCAATAGTGGGATGGAGGAGTTTGGATGACAAGTGATGGAATTAGGGTGGATACATGGCCTATAAATCTTAAACACCATGTAAGTTTAGTTCATGTATTGTGATTTCATTTCAATTGGGTGTTGCATGATGTGTATATTTTTATCATTACAAAATAAAAATGAAATTTTTTTTGGGGAGAAATTAAACCCTAAGATTTAAATGAAGTGTAAATGGTTTGCAAGCCATGTAAATCTCATGTGGAGTGTTTTTTTAAATGGTTTAGCTACTCATGTTTTTTCCTAAACTTATGCTCTCAATGAGTCCAAGAAACTAGTGGCTCCACATTCAGGTGTATCAAGATTCATTTAAATGGGGATTGGTTCATGGATTCCCATATTCTATCTGGGGCAAGTTCTCTTATAGTTCCCATATATTTTCTTATGTTCTTCTTCACAGTTTTTCTGTGGGGGTGAGGTTTAGTTGGGGTTCTACGTTTTGGAGGATTTTTTATGTATCGTTGATTTTGTATAGGTTAATCAATGGTTTTTTTGGTGCAGTTGTGGTTTGTTGGCATTCTTCTTCACCTTGCAGTGTGTAGTGAGTCCAAAATTCTCCCTAGAGGTATGGAATCCATCATTTCTCATCATTTTGAATCATGTAGGAGGAGGTTTATTTTCTTTACCAATGAGATATGTTTGTGATAAATTAATAAAATATAATGAATCTGATGAATTGATATTTATATGGATAAAATGAGGTATTCACATGTTTTTATAGCTTTGTAATTATTAGAATATTGTGGATTATGTGGGATTGATTCCCCCAAAGAAAATTATTGTCATTAAGGGATTTCATTGCATTTATTAATATGTTTCATGACTGCTATGACTATTTTGATTATTGTGATACCACCCTAAAATAGAAAATCGGTTAACCAATTAGATTTTGATATTGAAAGAATTTCCCTCTGATTATGGATTGTGGTATAATGCCCCAAATATAATGTGTACTTTGATAAATACAAATTTCAAAATCTATAAAATTATCATGATGTGTGGTGACGTGTGGAATTTATTTTGGTATTGTGATTTATGGTTGGGGCTCTTGGGGTAAGATAGTTTGTTTTCAATGATTTTGTGGTTGAGAGGTTGTTGTTTGGACATGATTTTAGGGACACGAGTTGGTGGAATCATGGTGATGTTGAGTAGTATGTCATATGTGGTCACATTTTCCATGATGTTTTGGCAGTGATGTAATATATAAATGATTAATACTAATTAAAATTATATGTCTTGGATTTATTAATCGGATAAAAATGGTTAATTATATATTAAATGATTAATTGTGTGATAAAATTTGGTTGATGCTAAATAATAAAATGAAGGGGATTATTTAATGGAATTTGTTGGAAAAATGAAATGGGGCTTGTGGTTGGTTATGTGGTGTTTTGTATTAGGAGGTGGAAGTGAAATTGATGGTGTTGTGAGTTTGGTAGATTTTTGGTGGGAACTGATAGGTTGGGATTGAATTACTGATATTATATATATACATTTATAATCCATGGGATTTCTATATTCACCCTCTCCCACATCTGGAACTATGTTTCAACACTTGTGTACATGATCCTTCCCCCTATCTATCTTTCATGTGATGTATTTTGTACATATGTTTGGATGGATTGATCTCTATTAGTTCATTAGATGGTGGTTGTTATAGATGAGTTTTTCAAGGTGACATGTGATATAAACATGTATGTGGGGTCGCTTCTATTAGGGGTGGTGCATGGTAGGAGGATTGAATGATGTTGATATCCAAAAAGTTCATGATACCCTACTTCTCTAGTTATGGATTTAGATATGTTTAATAACTAGGGTTTTCATGTGAGATTTCATCTTTCTTTGCCTATGGGGTGGTGATCCCATGTGTATTAAAGAAAATAGTGTTTTGACCATTCTTGTGGGTCAGTGTGGTATATGAAAGAGGCGGTAGAACCAATACACAAGATCATGAATGTTAGATAGCCAATCCAGGGAAAATATAGTGTGAGGTACCCTTGTTAATATTATAATTTTTATATTTTATTACATGAATTGAGTTATTTAGTGACCATGAGTTGGCAAGGTTGGGTTTGGTTTGTATACCTGTATAAAATATTTTTAGTTATATTATTTTCTCATGAGTGAATTATTATTCTCTTTCACATGTGTAGGAGTTATTTGGATTTCCTACCGAGTATACTTGAATGATCACTCTACATATAGAAACATTTTTTTTGGTTTCCAAGAGTATTACATTGACTGTTTGGACATTACTGTCCCATACCATTTGATATATATTGTGTCACTACATTATCATTTCTTTTGGGTATTTTATTTCGGAATCATTTATTTGTATTAGATAGATTTATACATTCATTGTGGGATGGTATTGGTTTAATTTTATATATGGTCTTTGAGTTTTTTGTTAAGTATTCATATTATCCCTCGATCCTATGTTATTATTGAAGGTATTCCTTCCCATACATGAGATGTTTTCACCATCAGTTTTGGTTTCCAACCCAGTTCTGATAGGAGGTGGGTTTTAGGGGGAATTATCTATCCCCCTTCATTTTTGTATCTTTTGATGTGGGGGGTCATGACAGTTAAATGGTTTGTCACCATTGTGGGAAACATGGGCATAAAAATCCCTAGTGTCCTAGAGACCCTGTTGAGGGACACAGCCATAGAAAATCGGTGAATCAGAGTCATTTCTGTTAATCATTACCATCTATTCTGATTGTGATAAGATGATTTTCTACTCCACCTTCAAAAGTATGATCACCAGCACCTTGTCAGGATGACAGTTGGAGTACAACCAGCCTTACCGGCAGAGGAGAAGGCAGTGGCTATGATTTCTAGGATTCTGATATAGATTTCCAACAATGCATACCTACTCTATTTAGTAATGTTGGAGCACATAGAAGTGAACTAGTCAATATTTATTCATTGCAAAAAATACCAAACAATCATGGTGTCGAGATATTTATTATTTGATGTACTATTCTAGAAACCAATACTATTTCATCTACAATATTTTATATATGATCATATCACTCCTTCATCTATGTAGCTATTATGGAGAGCCTTGGAATTTATGTTTATTTATCCTATTATATTATGACACTTCAAACCCCAATGGTTTTTTGATATGAATGTGTAATCCAATTTATTGAATATGCTATTGAGGTTGACAACCATCGTTTCTTATGCGACCGCTTTTCCCACACTATCCTGGGTTTTGATGTCATTCATGGGGTGGAAAAGTTGGTCCCCTATCATGACAATGTGGATTTGTTTCACCATATGGTTTCATTGACTTCACTAGTGCATGGAACTTATATTCACTCGGATGTGTGGGATGTCCAGGAGGGTAGAGATAAACCAAAGCATATTTGGATAGGTGGAGTGACAAAATTGATTTCATGTATTCACATGGATGATTTGAGATTACATTATATTGAATTCCCCCAAGAGTCAATCAATTTAGTGATATTATCATTGACGAATTTTATAGACTACCTCCTTTGAAAGATTATAGTTTACTTCAAACTAGCTACAATAACTGCACTAGTTTCCATATATGATTAAAGGGTTGTTACAACTGAGTTTCATGTGCTCAACATGTAGAAAATGGATTTGGCAATGAAGGATTTTGTATAACCAAGTATTTCTCGTTAGGGTCCAACATCCCTTTTTCTAAGGATGATGGAACCCTTAGTATTTTTTTGGATTACCAGAAGATGAGTCAGCTTAATGTGAATAACTAATATCCCTTACCTCATATAGTTGATCTCTTTGACCAGATCAGTAGAGCTAGAGTGTTCTCAGTGATTTATCTAAGATTATGTTAACACCACGTGAGGTTTTTTCCTCTAGATATTCCACTTACAACATCCCATAGTTTGTATAAATTATATGATTATATGTTTATTTATTTATTTCTCACATTTTTGTCTACTATTCTTATTGATATTATGAATCAGGTTCTTCATCCCTTTCATGATTCCATTTTCTTGGTCTTAATAGATGAAATCACGGTGTATTCGAGTACTTAGAGAAACTATGCCACCCATCTTGATATCATATTGAATAAAATGACACATATTCAGCTATATGATAAGCTTAGTAAATGTAACTTCATGATGAATAAGGTACACTTCCATGTTCATATTGTCTTAGTGATAAGAGTATAGTTTAACTAGATAAGTTAAGAGTTGCAGTCACTTGTGAGATTTTAAATAATGACATTAATATATGGTATTTCATGGGGATATATTGTTATAAAATTTGTTTTATAATGTAATTAACACACATTGAGTCACCTATTACATATTTTTAAAATATGGGTGTGTTGTTTGTATGGTCTGAATCATATGAGATACCCTTTTTAGAGATGAAAGTGAGATTGACTTTATCACTATTCCTGATTCATTTCAATCTAGGATGTAGATATAAAATATAATGTGATTAAACATATATTTTTCTAAGAGAATTTATTATTTAGTAAGATAGGGTCATTTTTTATAGTTCGTAGTAGTTGAGGCCTCATGATTGGAATTACCCGATGCGTGATCTCCAGTTTGAATATATGGTTCTCACCTTGCGTTATTAGAAGAATTACCAATTAAGAAATCATTTTTTTACAGACTATAAAAACTCAAGTATATTTTCACAATGAGTGAATTTAATATTTGGTAGTGATGATGGGTCAAATATCTATAGTATTATGAATTAGAGTAGGCATGCATTCCTCTTAAATACAATGTTGTTGTCGATGATCTGAGTTGGAGGACTTAGACATATGTTGATCACAACAATAGTGGCCAGTGGAATATTTTTCGATATTTTCTAAGATATACATTGAGTTTAAATAATTTCATGGATATTTTATAATTAAATCAAAATTAGTGAACTCTTAACTTATATAGAAATTGATGATGGGGCAATTTTCAGATCATGAAGGCTTGGTCCTCTAATAGAGTATTTCTATTGAGGTCCCACCTCTATATTTTTATATAACTGAAGAATGAATCATGTGTATATATGGTTATATCTGGTATCTCATATATATGAGATAGTATTTGATTCAAGAGTCACATTCTTCTCAATGGAGAGTTCAGCCGGATTTTCTAAGTTGTATCTTGATATGCACTAACAATATTTGTGGCCAAGGATGAAATTTTAGATAGAAGATTTTATAAATAGTTATTCCACCTGTCATTAGGTGAAGTTGGGGATCAAGTGACATGTTTGATTGTTATATCCATTAATACTCCTAGAATAATAATGGGAAGAGTTTGCGATGTATTTTTTTGTTGGCTTACCAAGGACTCCACAATATAGTGATGTGGTTTTGGTAGTCATGAATAAACTGACGATTTTATCCCACATCCTTCCTATCTAGGATACTTTATATGCAATTTATATTTAAGTCTATGTGTTATAGAGATTATATGGTTTCATGGGGACCCACATACTATCATTTTAGATAGGTATTCTCATTCATTGTTAAGGTTCTAGTAGCAGTTATAGAGAGATTTTGGTACATAGGTGATTTTGAGCATAACCATCCACCCTCAGACCAATGGATAGTCCAAAAGACTATACATGTGTTATAATACGCGATCTATGAATGTGCCCTTGGTTTTTTTGGTTATAGGGATAATCATATAACTCTTTTAGACTTCCCCGTCAATAATGGTAATCAGTTCATGATTTAAATGGATCCCAATGAGGCCCTATAAGGTAGTTGTTGATGTTTAATCCTATACTATTTAGGGGTATGAGATGTAGAACTGCTAGATCCTTGTCTCATTATAGATACATTAGAGCAGGTTCATTGGATCATAAAATAAATTACTACCATTCTATCTATAAAAAATCTTATGTCGATCTACATCGATGACCTGGAGTTAGAGGTCTATGATTGTGTTTTCTTAAGGGTATCACCCAGACATGGGCAGAAAAAGATATAGTGGAAATGGTAATATCATTCCTCCTCTTGTTGGGTCATTTGAGGTCATAGAGAGAGAAGGGATGGTATCTTACTGATTTTTATTACCTAAGATGAGTTTTCTCATGCAGGACGTCTTCCATGTTATACAACATCACTATTATCATGATTAACCATATCATAATTTTCACCTTGATGATATTGAGATAGATTTTGATTCTTCTCTTGAGGAGTATTGTATATGTGTCAATGATTAGAGAAATAAGGCACATTCAGGATGATATAACACTTTATTATGTGTGTTATAGAAGTATGGTCAGGTAAATGATGAGACATGGGTGTGAGATGCTGAAATATGTGTTTAGTGGCCAATGTTATTCTCAGAAATCATTTCACAACCCTTGGAAGAGTGAGTCAAAGATAAGTTCTTTTATGGGAGAATATTTTAAGAAACTTTCTTTTTATGAGGTATGGATCTATTAGTTTTCAATTTTAATAAATTTTTCTAACCTAAAATTGATACATAGTGCGTCTATAGAGTAAACATGGATGTATGTGGTTTGATCAGATCTCAGAACCCAAGCTGGTGGAAGAAATAATAGGTTTTTGGAAATTTTTAGAATTCATTTCCTTGAGCCTGTATATTTTCTCCTAACCATGTGGGTAATTTTCTAGTTAAAATCATGGTATAGGATATTCCTTAACCATGCGCCCATGTTGATTTTCAATGACAATTTTGATAGGAACAATTTATGGTTTGTGGTTGGTTAGTCATACAATGTTCATGAACTGTGGGAGTAAACTTATGGGGAACTGTCCATCGCATGGTAAGCATTAAATTTGGCCAACCATACGGCCAAACTATGCTACCATAATTTATAGAAAATATTACTATTTTTTCATAAATCTATTTTAAATCACCCCACCTATTCTATTTTTATTTCAAGTGGATATGGACTCCCTCTTTCTCCCATATGATCAATCATTCTCTTCTATAATTGGTTCTTAGATATATTAATCATCTAGACACTGCATTGATATATGTTAATCTCATTGGATATTCTTTTATAAAAGATTCATTCATCTTTCACCTTTGTTCGTTTATCTTTTTATTGACGAAGTTTTATTGTTTCGTGATCTTATACCCAATTTTCCTAACATTCATCTTTTTTTTTTCTGATTTCTCCCAATCCAGAAAAAACCAAAGTATTATACTACATGATTTCTCCTCTACATTCATAAGGAAAGTGGTCTATTACTTATCCCAAAAATTTGAGATATTTTATAATTAGTGTTATTGTTACAAATGCGGGATTAACCTTGTGTTTCCAATAAATTTAATCCTTCATTAAATGTTTTCCTTAATTGGGATCCTTATAACCTTCATAGTTCCCTTGGATTTCAGCCAACCCCTTGTGGTGTGCCAATAAAATTTTCAACTGTGGCTATAAATAAATATATGGTTAAACCATCATCAAAATTATTTTTGAAAGAGTTTCATGTTGTGATAATATTAGTTAAATGGGTAATTATTATGGTATAGAACAACTAAAACACATTTCAATTTAAGATAAATTGAGTGGGGGTGAGTGGGAAAAAAATTCCACCTAATTAAATGCATCAATGGTTACACCATTATTATTGAATATTATGCATTATAATTTTTTAATTGGATCATATTAAAGCTACTGATTTCTTATCTACGTTGATGTATTTGAATGATGGCCATTCATAATTATGGTAAATGGGTATGTCAACCTTGTAAATTATATATATATGGGAATGGTGTCCATTATTTAATGTGGTAGGATAATGGTGACCCTTTGTAAATTCGATAGCCACATAGAGACAGTTAGTGAATGTGATACAAGAATTACAACCCTTAATGAATGTGATACATGCATCAAGACATTTAATTAATGTGATACATGCATACGTACACTTCACTAATGTGATACCAGCATAGAGACACTTAAAAATGTGATTTAGGATAGAGGACCTTTAATATGATGCTGGTAATGACAACCCTACTAATATGATGCATGGGAATAATGACCCTTATGATGATACACAGGCATTTGACCATATTTTCTATGATACTAGGCATGTAATTCCCTATTATTATGATAACATGGATGAAATACCTAGGATTATAATACTATGAATTGTGAAACTTATTACTATGATATTGGGTATGTTTTCCCCTAGACATGTGACATTGGGTATTTCATCCCTTGATACTTTCAATACTCAAGTTAAATCTTGTCGATGTCTGAGTTACGGCTCCAGCCCAGGCAAGTGGTATTAGCCACATATATGGTTATAGACATTAATACATATATAGTCTATATATGTGTACACCTATGGTTACTTATTTAGATACTATACATCTAAGTACTATGTAGGTACTATTATCTTGGAGTCCCTCTAGAATAAGAGCTTACCCTTCAAATTTTTTTTTACTCCCTTCCATTATTATCTGAAGACTACAATATTATATGCAGTGATTAGATATTTATAGGAATCATTGGTGATTTCTTATTATTTTTATGTCACACCCTATAAATATTGTTGATGTTACCTAGGTAAACTATATTCTTTCCACTATATATAAGGGGGAAAATCCAGGTGAGAATGATGCATTGAATTCATGATTTAGGATCGAATATTGGTAGTAGATTGTGAGGCTAGATATTAGGATTCATGGATAGATTTTGTCCCCTTTATTAACTTTTTATATCTTGTATTATATTTTCTTACTTCCACTAAGTACACTTAATTTCCATGATTAGTAGATATATGACATCATTATTATTTGTATACAATTCAAATTACTATATTTGTTTATTAGTTAGTTTTTTATTTTTATACATAATTTGTATATATTTTTAATTAATGATATGACTATACTATTTATCTAAAAATTATACCACTTTTCTTCAATGACCATAGGGAGTAGTCACCCCATGGACTTACCTTAGGCACTCGCTGCTAGTCGGCGGCCTCTGGCTTATGGGGGGAGTTATTGAGGAAGGGTGGCCACTAGTTTGTGTCACCTATGAGTTTCTCCTGAGTCGATACATCAAATATTATCTTGGAAACCACTTAGTCCACACGTTACAAAACAAATAGGGATGTTTTTCAATACTTATTTTTTTCTATAATGTGTTATCTATAGTTTTCTCTTCCTAATCCCAAAAATAGATAGACCTTAATTTGATACCAACTATGAAAACCCTTTTCTTTATTACATGTCAATTCATGATTTATTACATAGGAATACACATAATAAATCCTAGAAGATTTAGAATCATTGTTTCAATGGGTAATTATTTACATTACCTAACAACTTAAATATATGTGGTACATCAGAATAATTTAAAACATCCTTGAAATGATCATAATATTTGATCATTCTTAATAATTAATAGGCTAAATGGGGATATTTATAATATAATGGTTAGCTATAAATCCCAGTAAGGGAATAAAAAAATAATAACATGAAAAGGCGATACATGTTAAGAAATAGTCATTTCAATGGTACATAAAATCGTTGATAATTATTAACCGGATCAAAGAGGCTTGATAGAGTATTAAAAACATAAAGGAAATATGGGATTATGGAAACAACATTAAACATGACATAATAAGCATAATTCAAGTTTTACCACCAATATTGCATAAAACTATATTCATAGGAGATCCTTTCTTTCACTATATATGAATCCCCATGAGACTAAAACATTACCCAATGCATTTTAGACCTATCTAGGTGGACCCATTATAATCAAATCATATACAAGCATAAGTCTGAAATATAGATCATATAACATAATTACATATTTCATCACATTTAATCACAAAATTAAGGATTATGGGTTAAATACAAGAATGTAACCAACCAATTAAGTAGCAATTCAATAAGGATAATAACCTTGATTGGAAATTGGTATGGATATAAACATCGCAAATGTTGGTCATGGAAAATCAAAGTGACATTTCAATAGCATTATGGTAGTACATGAAGTTTGATAAAAAGGTTCAATGAGATAGAAATGGTATTATCATCACATGAAATAAATTTTGATTTAATGAGGGATATTTAAGAACATAATCCAAAATTAAAATTTGGGAGCTATTAGAACTAATATAATTAGTGACTTTGAATAAAAATATGTCACAGAAAGATTTTAGGAAACTTTTAGCAGTATAATGGGGATATATAATGAATCATGTACTGGATTAATGAGAGTGAAAGGGGAAATTCATCACATATAAATCATGTAGGTATCAAGAGGTTGTTTTATATAAATTTTAAAAAATATTAATTGGATGAAAATGGTCATTACAAAAATATGGTTCTTGAATAATGTGGCGAAAGACTGGATTTCTCACATTGAGAGGGTGGTTCTAAAATATTGGGAGGAACTTATTGAGAGAATGGGGGCACATTTTTAAGACATTATTTATGGTAGGGAAGATTAAGAACCTTCTAAAATGTTTTTCCGTGATGATTAAGGGTATCTTGGGTTGGTTTACATAGGAAAATAGATTGGGTTCTTAATAATTCTCCAATACTGAGTTATAGACTCTATATAATAATGTAATAAAAAAATCCATACAATGGTGTTTGACAATGTTTTCTAAAAAAATATGATTGTTTTCCATTATTTTATAATGAGAATTTATAAAATCATTCAAATATTACCCTTTGTGAGGTGGAAGTGGGTCATTTTTATAATGAATTGATTTTAAACCCTAAAAATATAATATAGTATTTGGAGGATTCATAAAGGCTTTATAAAATGAAAAAAATAACCTCCAAACAAGTTTTGTTAAATTTAATACATAGATTCATTTAATCATTCCCTTTATATAATTTTTACACTACTTTTTGTTCATTATGATGTCATTACATAACATATATTTATTCAATATTTAATATTTACCTGAAAATATGAATTTTTAGAAAATTTAAAAAAAGAACTATTGGATATTTTTTACGTTGTGATTGTAAAAATAATATTTGTTTTATAAAAAAAATTCTATATATTTTTAGTTTCACTTTTAAAATATAAAATTCTATTTATTGAGAAATACAATTTTTCAGATAGTAACATTTTTCGGACACTTATAACAATTATATTTTTCATCATAAGAATTATATAATAATTTGTATGTAATAAATATTATTTAATTTTACTATTTTATAAATATATCATTTATTTTTAAAATTCATGAATTCCTTAAAAATAATTTTCTTAATTTAAATTCTATATTACAGAAAAAAAATTAAATTTTTGTTTTTCCATATCAAAATATAAATAATTTATAAAGTAACAACAAATATAAAAATTATTCTACATAATATAAAATATTAATATTCATTTTATTGTATTATTGATAGATATCCCTTCATTATACTATTAAATGCACAAGGTTCATGATGGTAATATTTTCATAGTTGGGTTCAGTATTCACGGTTTGAGCCCTGATCTTGATGATCTAGAAATCCTCTAGTAAACGGTTTCACTTGTTCTTTAGTTATTGGATCTCAACATCGCCATAGTTAAGAGAAAATCCTAGTGATTCTGTCTAACTTGGATGCTCCCATAAATGGGCTTCATAGGGTATGATCCTTTTGGTTGAAGCCATTTCATCTCTTTTTTGTCAATTGGATTTATGAAAACTCTGTAATTATATTATTTATATGATCACTATTAAATAACTATTTAATCAATGGTTATGATTAAATATGGGATTTAAAACATGATAATATATAATGTTCTAAATAAATGGATGTTTCATATATAACTATAAAACAATAATAGAGAATTTAATTCAATTATAATAGATATTTTACCTTTAAAGTTCAGTTCATTACATGAATCAAAGAGGAATGAAATGGATTAATATTTTTGTAATAAAACTAAAAAAGGGTAAATCAAGTACATACTCATAGAAAACTAACAATTGCTATTCTGAAATGAAAATTTAAACAAGGATGTTCTCTTGTTCTACTGTGTAACCAAAATCTTATAAACCATAATCTCATCTTACAATGATGATATCCTCATTTGATCCACCAGTATACTTAAAATCGTGGTCTCTACCATGAAAAATGAATAAAAGAACAAAAAAATAGTTAGTAAGGAATAGAAAAGAAAAAAACTTCCCTAATTAACACGATTGTGATCTAAAAGAATTGACATAAAAAATATATATGTTGAATAAATTTGATGAAATGGGGAACAAAAAATAGAGGCTATAAAATAGTGCACTCCCAAACCAATGAAACAAAAACTAAATCTATATTGGAATAAATTCTATAAACCACTAGTAAGATCAACAATGGATCCATAATATATTTTTATGAAATTTTATCAACTTTTAAAACCTTTTAATTTGACAGTTTTGGTTTCACCTATATAACATATTTTTATATTCCTGACATGAGTGTGTAACATTCCCAGACAAACAACACTAGAATCACACATTAGGGTTCTTCTTCCCACTAATCAAATCACTTTTACTAGAACAATATTGGATTGAAGTGACACTAACCACATGTTACCCTACTAACAAATAAACCACAATTAAAGCCATGTATATCACCTCTGTAAATGTATATACACCACAAATATACACTACCAAACTCAGATCTGGATGAACTATAGAAATGAACCAAACCTTCTTTTAGTCATCATCAACCAACTCAAGAGAGAAAGAGGATAGACTGGGAAAATGTTAATTGTAGTCATTAATTTAATGATGGCCATAAAAAAATCTAAATAATTACATCGTAGTTGTAATTATTATCTTTTTTTGTATAATAACATTTAATTAAGGTAGTCAAAATATACACAATATAATTACTTAAATGGTTCTGTATAGATATTGAGCTTCTACAAATACAAAATTAAACATTTGACCCAAGGACTTTTTCACTACACCCTCAAGGATTCTGGAGTTCCTAGTAACTCAAATGACTCTTTATACATATTCAGAAACACTATCACCTTATAGAATCATTGGTCACCACTAAACATCAGTGTGTGATGATTCAAACACTCTCATTCATGATTCATGAGCTATGAAAAATAAGTCCCTAAAAATATCTCATGAGTTTGAGAGTAGTATGAGAGAGTAGTGAGACAACAAATGAATAACATGAACAATAATATGATATTTTAAGTTGTTGAATTTATGATTCCATCTGAGGGTTTATATTTTAAAACATTAACAAAATAAAAAAAAATTTCTCAACATTTCCAAAATTAGTGATACCAAATCAAACAGTAATAAAATCCATATCATAAATCCCCTTTTATAAACCCATTACAAAGTGTCTAATAAATTTTTGGACCTAATTTATTACTCCGCAAGTGTTTTTAAAATTACAATTTTAAGGTTTAATATGGAAAATCATAAAAAAATACATGCTAAATAATGAAAAGAAATAAAAATCAGGAAAACAAAACATTCCATTCAAATAACACAAAGAAATATTTATTTTTTTATAAATCAACTAATATTTTTTTAAAGTTTCATAGTCATAAAACCATTTCAAATATTCCATGATGTTAAAACCCCATTAAATTATTTTCTTGAAAACAATTGCAACCCAAATTCATTTTATCCACTCAAATAACATGTGATAGAGTTAGGAAACAGTTCAAAATGTATTTTAAGAACCTAAAATATCATTTACAAAACACCATAAATACAAAATAAAAAAAACAATACATTTAAAACTTTAACAAGAATGATTTGAATCCCCAAAATGATACACTTGATTTCTCACAAAAAATTATCATCAAGCATATGATTGGACAAAATAATCCATGTATGGAGATGAACATTAATTAAATGCATTATACACTATGTATTGTTTATACAAATAATTTTTTAGACCAAGAACCAATCAAGTGAGTATCGTTGGAGGTCGTTTGGAATAGTCCACATAGCCTACACAATGTGTGATATAATATACACCCTACTCATGAGCCACTAAGATTACATCATGTTTCCCACTGAATAATGTATTTTTCTTATCTGTCTCCTATGATCTCTCTTGAACTCAAAGAAATAAATAAATAATCTAGAATATATTCCAAATAAACCACCATAAAACATAATTTTAAATTAAATATCACCACCACCAAATAGAAATTAATGTATATTACAAGGAAGAGTTGGACCAGAATGATCAACATTGACCACTAGCATTTTGAGTATCCTAACTCTATTCAACACTCAAAACCCCAAATGAAAACATCATCTGATATCAATTTGTAGAAAATTATGTTTTCTCAATTTGTAATGTCCATTGAGCTATTCTACCACAAGGCACTAGGTACATTCATAATAACCCTAGGCTAGGGACAAGTTCCAGGGTATCACAAGTGAATACATATGAGTGATTTCACCCTCATTAAAACAAGGACAAAAAATGGATTAACTAGAAATTTTATAGAAGGTTTTAATTAATTATAAAATTATTACATAATATAAAACAATATATAAGAGTAAACAGAAACTAAATAACATATAATTGTAATGAATATTCAAAATATTTTGTACAACAAATTCCACAAATAAAACAATTTTTATAAAAAAAATTTAATCTACATGGGAAGAAAACTAAAAAAGTATGACTCGGAGGACAATACCCCAAAATACCCAAACCAGTCAAAGAAACATTAGAGGAAAAAACCCAACAACATCACCCTGTGATTATCATGTTAGCTCCATGAGATAAACCTCACCCTCTACCAAATGGGGAGCTGTAGAAAAATCTACACCAATCCAGAAGCTAGAAAATGTAGAAAAAAATAAAGAAAACATACCCACCTAGTTAGTATATTGGTAATGAGCCAAAGGCCAATGGTATACAACCATGAATACATTAAATTAATTTTATAAATAAACCATGTTTACTAGTATGAATGTAATAAAAAAATAATTTTTTATTTCATTTATATTTTCCAAAAAAAGGTAATAATCAAATAATGTAGTATATGATTTCATAGAAAAAACCATTTAGAAAACATTTCTCATGGAGGAAATTCCTAGGAATGTTCATTTCGGAAACCAACTATTACCTTTTTATAAAAATTTACAATATAAAATTTAACAGGTTCAACATTGTCTTTTAATTTAAAACATCCATTTTGAAGACAAAAAATTACATAGATTAAATGGATTTTAATACTAAAACATAACAAAACGTTTTTAAATTTATACACCTCCTTATCAATTTCAAATGTTAACACACACTCACACTCATCATGATTATATGGAATGGAAAACATAATAAATATTAAATTCATGATGTGTTATAAACAAATGACAGTGAAAAAATGAGGCATCCCATACAATAAAAATGATTTGAAATAATATATAACCAATAAATCAATGTAGCCTCAAATAAGATATAAGAAAATTCCATGAAATACTCAATAAAAGTTAAAATTATATGATACATATCATGAGGAAAAAAAATATATATTAATGGGGAAACTAATACATGTGAAAAAGTGATACCAACTTTTTTAAGATAATAATCACATATCTTATAACATGAATCAATATCATATATTCTCTTCATTGATCCCCTTAGCTAGATAATACCATTCAATAATGGATTAATAAAAAAAATTTAACTCTCAACTAGAATATATATCATTCCATTACACCAATATTATTTTATCATGCATTCATTATGTTATAACTAATGTAGGATGGCCAATATCAGACAAATATCTACCACATGAAAATCACATATCTGAATGTCAATAAAACTGAAAAATCATATACAACCCACCTATAACACAACTAAAAAAGTGATTTGAAACCCATAAAACATAAAAATGAGTAAAAGATCATATAACTAATAATATGTGCACAAAATTATACAAAATGGGTTAAAATAGAGCTCCACTAGAGTGTCAAAAATCAACCAAATGACATCAAAAAAGGTTCTAATCAAACATTCTCATTATATATAAAAATGATATACTTATTAAATCCATTTCAAAAATCATTTTTAACCCATACCAAACTTCAAGGAACATGAAACATAACCCCAAAGAACAATCAATGTTACAAAATTGGAAATACTCTTTCAAAATTACCTTTCAAAAAGATAAATTCAAAAAAAATTACTGAAATAAATGTATCAAAAAGACCAATGAAAAATATGATTCATCCAAAACCCAAACTAATGTGGACACACACAACACATTCTAAAAACATTGAAGACTATTAAAGGATTAAACCATAAAATATAAAAATATGGAAAATCTTTTTCATACAAATATCTTTTTCTTTCAAATTAGTGGATCACCACTTAAAATAAGAACATCATTTTTACCAAAATAACACTCCACACTAATTTTTTTATTAAAATCATCATGTTAATAACATTTTTATTATAGAAAATCCTAAATGGAGTTTTATTAAACACCATTAATGAATATAATACCTTTTGAGAACAATTTGACATTAAATTAAACAATTTAACAATTATTTACAAATAAAAAACAAACCTTGGTGAAATGTTGATAACAGAAGGAAAAGTATCATATACATTATTATATTACTCAAAAACACTTTTATAGCATTAATAAGCCCACAAAATAATTTACAAAAGGTAATGGAATAGAAATGGATACCTCAATTGAGGATAATTTGTCCCCTTTAAGGGAAACCACTATAAATTGTCTCCTTGGATTGTTCAAATCATTTAAGAACATAATCCCTAAATAGGAACAAACCTAGAAATTAGTTTAAGCTGACCCTGGCAATTATGGGCTGAAATAATGGGGAAAAATGAAATATAACAAGGAAAAAACAAAGAGTATCTCTTAATTTGTGATGGAGGTGATGAATCACCTTGAAACCATTGAGAAGCATCTATGGAGGGGCTTTGGAAGAATACAATGGACATTGGGTGGATCCTTAGTTAGGGTAAACAAATTATGGAGGCTTATGGTTGAACCATAAACTAAAAAAAGTTAAAATGACCAAATGATCAAACCTGAGAAAGTTATATGATTCTCTCACTTGTTTTACAAATCAATATTTGAACTGTCTGATATCCACTACCCAAAAAATCCTACATCACATTATCTAGACACAAATATTCCCCAAATATTATTCAAAATATGTGAATAAATGTATATATATAAAAAACTCTTAAATTTAATTCCCTGAGAACCCTAATTCAGGGATAAATAAACTATATTAACATAAGAAATATAATTTCATTCTACTGTATCATAAGGTTACACTTAGAACTCTGACCTATGTTAAGGTCATGTTATTTTCATCATAGTGAATAAATGGACACAACACTACATGAGCCATGGTATAATGACACTACACTATAGTGTATTTTATGTGGAAATTTTTATGATCTTTTTATATAAAACTTACACCTATGATAAATTACATAGTTAAACACACTATTGTAAGGATTTATTTGAGAGATAGCTAGGAGAATTTTTTTTGACATATGTTGGAGAATTCGATGAATATATATATGAGATTTTATATAATATAGATAGTTACATAATTACAATTAAATCATTCCTGCAATTGAAATGTGGAATTATTTATAAAGATGTTGTGGAGAATGTTTTATATCGATTTATGCGTAGTTATTTCGAGATGATGATAAAAAAAGAAGAAAATGATCCCTTTGTGAAATATACAGATTATATTTTCATCCATGTTCGATTCATTAATTGAGGTAATTATTATAATATCTCTTTAGTAGAAAAATAAGTACAGGAAATATCTTGGGAAACCAAGTGTAAATTTTTTATTTATATTATTTATATGGAAATTAAATTCAATTTAGGATACAATTTCATGTTACGGAAAATGATAAGAGTGATAAAATACAGTCTCATGTGATAATGATATGATAAAGATAGTAGATAATATATGTTGGGGATCTAATTGTATATGTGAGATGCCTTTGGATATACAAAGGTAGAGTTTAATTGAATCTCATAATGAATAAGAAGACGATGATACTCTACAAGTCATAGAGAATATTATAGGATAATTAAAACATGTCATGAAGATGTACTCAATTTTTGATTTTATGAAAGATATTATGAAGGATTCAATTGATCTGCTATAACTATGTATTTATTGTTGAGGTGGAATGTTACATTGCGGGTTTTTACGAAACCATTTTACAAATAAATTAATTTTCATTAATTTATCTTGTTACAAACAACACTATGTTGGTAAAAATAAAATTATAATTATTTAAAGTGGAAAATTAAAACCTATCCTTTATAAAGGAGGGTTTGAACATGATTAGAATAATTATGGAAGTATAGTTTATACATGTAAAACTCTTTTTCAAATTGAAAGGGAAAATTTTTTTCTTGAAAACTATTTAAATACCCATATGTTTGATTTTAGAAAAAAATAATGTAGTTAAATAAATAATTTTGTAATATATTAATTAAATATAAATTCATTTCAATTTTTAACATTCATATTATGTGTTTTCTAGGCATGGCATAAGAACCAATCCAATTTTACTCATAAAAGAAGTATTTTTTAAAAAATGTATTTTTTATACCTTTTGATGTGACACTAGTTTAAAAATAGTTTTGGATAATTTTAAGTGTTCTATTTGAAAAAAAACTTTTTTGATATCGGGATATCAAAATTTAGTTTAATAGAATATTTTGTATTTTTCTGATATGTTTTAGGTTTTGTTAAATAGTGAAAAATACTAAATTTTAATTGAAAAAATATATTTCATCTAAATAATTATTACATTTATGTTCAATATTTTATTAAATTTTAATTTTATTTATATCATATTCTTATAATTTAATTCAATTTTCCTCATTGGAATCAATTTTATCTTGAATTTTGATACAAAAAACAATTCAATCTTTTGGACCATTCGACCTAAAACCTATTTTTTCATTCCGTCAATGGGATAACATTTAAATTATTTTTATCTAGTTATTTGTTTCAAATTGCAAAAAATTAACACTATATTTTGAACCATAAGGTCCAACATTAGTAATTATGTCCCTTTTTAGACAATATAATTAGTACATCTGGTAATTCATTTAACCATAGTTAATGGAAAATATAATAATTAAGGGTAAAAATAAAATAATAAATAATAGAAAACTACACTAAAAATTACTAAAATATTATTGTACGATGTTAATTCAACTGTTATTATATAATTATTATAATTTTTTTAATGGACTCTTTTCTCTGAAAATGATTTTGAGGATAGAATGTCACACTTACTTTTAATTAGTATAATATTTCTTTTATGGGGGTAAATAGAAGATATTCTAGACTGTATGTATTATTACGAAAGATAACAATTTTATCCACATCCTATAATTTTCTTTAATTATTACTAATGAAATAATCTTCCAAAATAATAAGAAAAATATGATGCACTAATTATTAAATTAAATGAACAATCAATTAAATGATATTATAAATTTTAAAGTAATATAATTTGAGTTAATAATGGTGCCCCAGAAATTTTATAGGTGAATATTACATTTCAGGGTCTATTAAATTAATTATTTAAAATTTATCTTGATGTATTGATTTTTTTAAAGTTAATGAAATGAATATTGTTGAAATTGACATTTATGATATTTCATGTCAATAATATTTAATTAAATTGCGTAAAAATCAAAAAAAAATAAAAAAATAAAAGAAATTATAATATGGTCTTAAATTTTATAAATAATTCATTTATGATTTAATCAAAATCATATATGTAAAAATTACAACATTTTAATATGGAAAATTTTGTTACCTTTGTAAAAATTAAAATAAGATAATAAAGGGTTAAAAAAGTGATATGGTTTAAAATAATACCAAATAATTTATAAAATATATTTTTCTAATATCAATACCCCATATCATATTATCTTTTAATAGATTTTATTTTTGAGGTATTTTTATTCATATTTAGTTTATTATAAATTAGTATTTTTAAGATATTCTAAATGTGATCCTAACCACTCTTATAAAATGAAACCTCTTATTATATTTTCATCACCATTTAAAACTTATAGGGATCAATTAAACACTATCCAATTCTCCTACTAACATACGCCCCTAAATTCTAGAATCCTCACTCTTGGAATAAATCCAACCAAGGAATCCATTTTGTTAAAGAAAAGAGGAGTTACCAAAGAAGAGGTTACATCATTTCCCAAGCTCTATTATTTTAATTTCGTTATCCACCCTTCAAATATTATTATTAAAAACATATATATATATATACCTCAGTAAAATCAATATAAGGGTATCTTTTTATTGAAAGGTTTATAACTAAACCCATACACACTTCAAACAAAATTTGTAACTAGCTTACCATTCTTTTTCAAAACAAACTACTAACTCAAGAAACAATGTTGTTCATTTATCATTTTCCAGCTCTTATAGATTGGAATTATGATAGAAAATCTAATTTTAAATTATATATAAGATGTGTTTATTCTTCTTTTATATATATATATATACATATATGACATTTAATTTCTTTCTTTAAAAATGTTAAATAAACTGAAACATTGTTTATGCGTATGTACAACCTACAGTCCCCATCAAATATGTCATCCTTTTCATATTTAAATTTTATATAATTTATTATAAATATTAATATAATGAATATATATGATATTTATATAGTGTTATACATTCGGAAAAGAACTAAATCATGATCTCAATAAGAGGATAATGAAATAACAAGTGGAAACTAGTTGATATTACCTAAAACATAACACTAGCATAGAATATTTAATAAATTTGTAATGTAAAGTCCTAATTAAATCATATATTTTATGATATAATTGAATATGGTTATGTACATGATTTATAATAAATTTTTATTTATTATAACATAGTTCCAACAGAATACAAAGAGACTCAAGACATAAGGTATTGGATTTATGTATCACTATGATTTCTATGGGACAGATTCCATATACAGTACTTGATTCTCTAAGTGGTGTATATAATACCCTTGAGTTTAATTTATAAATATTATCCAAAATATTATTTTATTTTAATATCCATAAAATCTCATTTCTTTCATCGGGCACAAAATTCCTGGGATTATGAAGTGGGGTGTATTTATGCAACAATCTCATTAATATCTAAGATTCATTCATTTTAAGTCTCTATGGGTAATGTTTATCCTACATATAGATGTTCTTTAAAAAAATTAAAAAAAACTTTTTAATTTTATCTTATGTATTTTTAAAATCATTATTATCCATTTTTTATTTTTTACCATACTGTTTGAAAGGAATCATTTTTTCATTTTCCAAATGATGTACTTAGTATATTTTACAGAAAAAGTATGAATTAATTTTTTAACTTATATAGAATGAATGTAATTTTCTACCATAATTATTCCCTACTCCATTAAAGTTTTCTTTACAACATTCCAAAGTTATTTTCAAACAAAATCATATCTTTTAAAATTGTGTGTCATTTTAAGAAATCAAAAAATCATCCTAGTAGAAATGCTATTTTCCACAACAATTGTTTTCAATTGATATATAATAAATATTTCCATCTAAAATAACATTATTTTATGTTACATTTGTTTTACTATAGATATGATTCATTGATATCATTCTAATTATTTCTTTTAATGGTGTTTTTTTATTGAATGATATTTATGAAAACCATTCTATTCTATTTGTTTATATATAATAAGTGATTTATGTTCCTATGGAACACATATGTATGGTATTCATTATGTGAATGGTGGGACCAATATTTCCTTTCAATTTACATGGTAATAATTTATATCTCATGGGATAATTATGGGAATCGTATTGATTAACATTATCTAATAAAAAATATTGTAATAATCTGATTAACTATTTGAAAATGGGGAAATGAAAACCCATATAATTAATAGACCATGACAGATGAAGGTGGTGTGTCCCACTCTATTGGTGTATTCTCCATAATGTTCCCTATTTAGTTTTTTAAATTCTACTTGAATTATGGGAAATGATATTTTATTTTTATGTGTCTAAAAAAATTCATGTCCTATTATTATGTTATGCTTTCATGGATTAGGCTCTTGATTCAATTATGATTCATGTCTTATGAACTGAAAATATATATTCCATGACTCTTTTTAATGATCTTCGATTTGAAGGGTATGATATTTTATTTTAATGATCATTCTCTCATAACCTTATAGTCATTATATGATTAAACATGTTCATTGATTACCCTTTCTGAGAAACTTAACTCACCCCATTTTTATGTTTCATTTCCTTGGGTTATCAAGATAGTTATTATGTTTTAAGGTTCTAAAAAGGGTTCTAATAATGAATAATCTAGTAGTAGATAATATATCTCACTAATGTATGAACATTTTTGTTTCCATTTTTCCAAAGGGACAAAACTATTACAGCCATTGGGAACATTTTATGAAATGTATTATGTATTATTTTGAAATGGTTAAATGATAATGAATGACAGGTAGAGGTATTAATAGTTGGTATCATAGAAAAAATTTAGTTAATATTTGGAAACTATTATGAGAAATCATGGGTGATATCCCTATATATGTTTTTAAGGATATGTCTTGGTATGTATCTAAGGATAAGCCGATAGTGTCAAAGATTAAAGAAGGTGTAATAATTTAGACAACATATAAATGTTATTTTATGATTATGTGGTTCCTCACTATGAAATTGTATTCATAATATATGATTTTTGGTTTTAGTCTATGGTTAGAAGCTAAAGGAACCATGTTAATGTTGATTACGATGGACAATGAAGCAATTTCCCTCCTGATAAAATTATTTATATTGGATCTTGAGTGAAAATATTCATGATTTGATAACTGAAATTTCTCATTCAATGGAGCAGGTTTAATATCCAAATGCGAATAAAAGGGAAATATATTATGGTGAATCCATCACGAGGCATCATCCACCTTCATTCGGTTGGTATTTCAATCCACTTGTTTCTAAATAATGGATCATTACCACTAAAATGATAGTCTATGTTCTCAATTTTTTGATGGATGAGAAATTCATTCTGGATGTTTATCTGTTAGACGTTGAAGTGAACCAATGGTGGAATCTAGTCAGGAATTCGAGGATGCAATTTGGGATTAATTCGATTGATTGGGATGAGTTTACAAACATATTATTCAATAAGTACATTTCTCATATTCTTAACACATAGATGTAAAAGGATTTCCATGAGTTGAAGAAAAACGATGATGAATCTATTAGTACCTACAAGTATAATTTTACAAGACTTGTGAGGTACATTTCTATAATTATCATCCAATAATAATGTAATATTGAAAATATCATCGGAGGATTAAATTCGTGTTTTATAAGGGAGCTATTCATAAAATAAAATATTAGCTATGAAGAGATTTTTCATTTTGTAATCATGGAAAAAATGGAGACCGGAGTTTAATATTAATCTCTTTGTTTTAAAAATAAAATTAAGATGGAGTTAAACAAAAAATATAAAATTCGTGGACGAAAGAATCTGAACATTCATTTATTTCTCAAATAGTTTAAATAATCATAGTACGTATTGTCTTATGGGATCTAATAAATTCATTATCTGGGGAAGGGGAGCCATCATGGAGTTGATTTGAAACTGATGGGACGAAGTTTTCTAGGTATGTGAATATAGGGAAATGTGCACAGTATGCACCTTCCACATATTATTGGATCATGTTTATGGATAATTGGAATTATTCTAAAAGAGTTAAATAACATGAGGGTCCGTGATGATTATTATAATAAGAAACCTCTAGATCCATGGGACAAGGGTATATTTCTTGTGATCACTATTTGTTATGAGGGGTATAGTAATGACATTGTGAATGGTTCACCTAACATAATCTCTAGAACTTATAATGTGTTATTTAATTCTAGATGTCCCCACTCTTTCATATATAAATATATTTCTAAGTGATTTAAGATTCCACCAATATTATTAGATGTGGAATTCTCAGTGAAACCCCCTAATGGTACGATGCTTGCATCCCAAGTCTTTGATTCCCCACCAGTTTATGTTTGTGGAAATGTGTTTCTTGTAAATGTTTTCATTCTTCCTCTCGTTTAATTTTTTATCATCATAAGCATGGATATGATGTATCTATATACGTCCCACATCAATTCTGTAGGAAGAGAAGTTACATTTTATTTTACAAAACTACCTATTATTTTATATCAATGTGACTATAAGTATAAACTTACTATAGCAATTACATCCTTCATATGGTCAATCATTCCCATTAAAAATAGATTTTTATCTCAACTGGTTGGGGAGAAAATAAATATTGATGATATTCCTATTGTTTATTTTTTTTGCTTATGGAATAATTTCTAGGTTATTCATCAAAAAATGAATTTTAGTTCTTGATAGAACTCAATCCTAGATCTAGACAAATTTTACAAACTCCCTATAGAATCTCCCCAGTTGAGTCATAGTAATTAAAGAAGAAACCCCAAGAAAACCTTGATAAGGGAATAATTCATCCATGTGTATCAACTTGGGGTGCACCAGCTCTTTTTTTTGGAAAATGAAAAATAGATCAATGTGACTCTAAATTGATTATCGATATTTAAACAAGATCACATTTAAGAAAAATTATCCTCTTCACCATATTGATGATTCTTTTGATCATTTATATAGATCTCACTACTTTTCAAATATTGAACATCACTGTGGATATTATCCATGGAGGGTTTAGGAGGATGACATACCTAAGATGACATTATGTACAAGGTTTGAGAACTATGAATATATAGTGATTCCTTTTGGACATTCTAATGTCCATACCATCATCAAAGATTTTTTGAATAGATTTTTTTGAGATTACCTCGACCAGTTTTTGGTACACATTATAGATGGAATTATTATTTATTAAATTAGAAAATAAAAGCATGAAAAACACATTAGAATTGTGCTTATGACACAAAGAAAAGGGAAACTATATGAATAATTTAGAAAGTTTAGATTTTGGATTCAAAGGGTTTAATTTTTTCATTATACAATCTCAGGATATTGTATAGTGCTAGAAACATCAACGATGGTGGTTATTGAATTATAGACTAGACCAGACATAGTGGCGACGATCCATAGATTCCTTGTTTTCGATGTATATTATCAATGTTTTCTGGAGAATTTATAATGAAAATTAAATCCTATGACCTTGTTCTTCTGGACAAATTAATGTGTGGAAAATTTTAAGGAACTTAACATATGATTGGTTAGTGAACATTTTTAAACATTACCCTATGATGTAGAAGGGGTTTTAATATATATAGATTCATCTAATAAGGGATTGAGATGTTTACTTATGTTTAATAACATGGTTATCTCTTATTCCTTGATTTAGTTGAATGTTCATGAAAAACATTAACCAACTCCTAATTAAGAGTTAGCCAATGTAATCCTTTCCTTCAAGATATAGATGTATTATATCTATGGGGAAAACTGTGATATAAATACTAACAAAAAAGCACTAAAATATATATTCACGTAGAAGGAGTTGAACATGTTCCAGAGGAGATTGTTAGAGCTGATAAAGGATTAAGACAAATCAATTCATTACCACCCTAGAGAAGCGAACAAGGTGGATAAATCGTTGACTCGAAAGGATCATTCCATCTTATCCATGATGAGGATCACAAATGATCCAATATTTCTAGATTTAAAAGGTATGGATCTATTAAAAATGGAGGAAGGGTAAATTTTTATCCTTATCAATTGAATGTTCAACCCTCCATTAAATTGAAGAATAAATAGGTGCAGAAGGAAGATGTAGATCTATAAAAAGGGTTAGAAATGTTATTTAATTTTACCTTGATAATGAATGAATGATAATTTTAAGAAACCATGTATATATTATATAATTATCATATTTATAGAAACACATGTTATAGGATGGTCATAATTATTCATTCTCTATCCATCTAGAATGTATGATTATGTATAGGGATTTGATGAAATACTTCTAGTGGGGTGACATGAAGAGAGATATCATAGAGTTGGTATCTGGTGCTTAGCATTCTAGTCAGTTGAGGATGAAATAAAAAAATACAATGGCTTGTAGAATCCAATACACATACTATAATAAAAATCGGATAACATAACTATTTATTTTGTTATTGGACTCCCAAAAACCTCTATAGAGATTTATTATAAATTGGTGGTAGTTGACCACCTAATAAGTCAACACAATTCATTTACATCTAGGGAAAACACTCTCTACATCAACATTCCAAGATATACATTAAGGAAGTGGTAAGGTTTTATGGAGTACCACATTCTATTTTATCTGATAGAGACCCAATGTTTAAATAAATATTATGGAAAAGTCTTCATCAGTAACATGAAATGAAATTGAGTGTCAACAGTAATTATCATTCTCATATGGATTGTTATTATGAATGAAAAATTCAAACCCTATAGGACATGTCAAGATAATTTTCTCTGAATTTCAATGGTTTTTGGAATAAACACATTTATCTAGTTTAGTTTTATTTCAACAAAATATTTCACTCAAAAATTTAGGTGGATCATTATGAATATTTCTATGGGAACAAATGTAGAGCTCTAAGATGATGGGATGAAGTTGGGGAAATACTGTTATTTTGAACTGAGATTGGTAAATATATGGATGATAAGTTTAGAACCATTTAGATGAAATTTGAGATAAAAATTGTTGGTAGAAAAGTTATGATAATAACTGAAAGTGTGATCTTGAATTTGGAGTTAGTGAGAAGGTGTTTCTCTGATTTTCTCTATGGAATAAGGTTACATGGTTCAGGAAGTGAGGGAACCCATTTACTAGGTATAACAGTACCTTTGAAATTCTTGATCATGTCCAGATTGTATCCTCTCACATGGAACTTCCACCAAATTTCTCTCAAACCCATGATGTGTTCCATTTATCTCTCACGGGGAACAATTTACATAAAACATCATTTGTACTAAACATAATGGTCATACTATTAGAGAAGTATCTTTCTAACTATGAACAACTAGTTCGAATTTTACAGCGTACAAAAAAATTTCTATGAAACAAGAACACTCAACCAATGAATGTTTTTTTGGATAAAACAATAGTTAGTGGAAGTTTTTTGGGAACATGAGAACATGAGGATGAAATATTATCATCATTTTTTGTATCAAAATAATTAATTTCTAGAGAGAAATTTCATTTAATGGGAAATAATATAACACTGTGAGTGTTTATGATAGTTTTTTGGAATAAATTTATATTAACTGATGTATATTATTACATGAAACACTGAGTTTATATGTTATTTAATTATTTAAATATGAAAATTAAAACCTTTCCATAAGAATCAGAAATATGATCAGGATAAACTGATGTATGGGAGTATGATTCATATATATATAACGGTTTTGAAATTTAAATGAAATCTTATTCTGAAAAATTAATTAAATTCACATAAGTTTATTTTATACCAAGATTGTACAAAACTTACTCATGATGTATTTTATTTATAAAATATTTATTTTTTTATTTTTTTAACAATCATCTTATTTTTTTAAAATATTATTCTTACTTCCTTTTGATTTCACAATGGTTTTAAATATAATTTTTTGGAATTTATATAAATTCTATTTGATTAAAAAATCATTATTTAAATGTGGTATTTAAAATTTTATTTTGGTTTATTTTTTGTTATTTTTCTTATATGCTTCATATTTTGATGAATCGTGAAAAATACTAAATTTTATTAGAATACTACTTTTCCGTAAAAATAAATTATATTGTTAATTTATAAATTTTATGTATTTTAATGTATAATAATTTAAAAATTGTATACTTTAATCGAATTCATGGAATTGGAATCAATTTTACATTGAATTTGGATATAAAAACAATTCAATATTTTTGGGGTTTTCACATAAAAAACATGTTTCTCATTGCATCAACGGTGTTGATATTAATTTTTTTTAGCTATTTGTGTTTATTGAATTGGTTAAAAGTTATTATAAATTTGGAATCATAAGTTATAAATTTATTAATTAGGTCCCTTTTGGACAGTATGAATATTAATGTTGGTAATTTTTATTACCATCATTAAAGGTTACTTGAGTAATTAAGGGTAAAAATAATAATATAAATAGTATAAACCAACATTAAAACCATATAAAATTTTATTGGATGAAGTTAATTCAATCAATATAACCTAATTAGAAAAAATATAGTTATTTAATGGACACTTCCTCATGATAATAACTTTGATATTATTAAAATCAATGGGAGTGAAAAAATGACATGCTCTAGATTTTAGTAAGTATAATATTTTTATTATGGAGATAAATATAAGTTATGATTAACTATATTTATTTTTTTAAAATATAAAAAAATTATATTCATTATATTATTTTATTTTTTAATTTTAATTAGGAAATAATTTTCATAAAAAATAGCAAAATGATGATGAAGAAATTATTCATTTTACGAAACAATCAATTAAATGATATAAGATAAATTAAAATAAATATAATTTGACTTAATTAAGGTGATCCAAAAAAATATTCTAATATGAAATTCTAGGGTCTTATTAAAATTATTGGTTCAAATTTATCAGTCTGTAATGATTTTCTTAAAGTCTAAGAAACGAATAGTGTCAAAATTTGAAATTCTGATATTTAATGAAAAAAATTGGGTATTAAAATATTTAAAAATACTAAATCATATTAAAAAACATTGAGAAGTTATTATATGTTATAATAGTTTATATATTATTAATTTATAATTTAATTAATATAACATAATTGAAACCAACAACCTTTTAATATTGAAAAATGTGTTACCTTGGTTACAATTTAGATAAGATCACTAAGGGTTTAACAAAATCATATCGTATAAAATAATATTAAAACATATATAAAATTACTATTTCAAGGATATTAGAACCCTATATCTTATTATATTCTAATAAATATCCTTTTATGCTACTGGGATTGATCTTTAATTTTTTTATAAATTAATATTTTGAGGAAATCCCAAAAGTGACCTGTGACTCACATATAAAATGGAACATCTTCTTCTCTTTTGTTCACACTTCAGATAATATTTTATTTAAAAATAATCTAACCATGAATCCTCCCAAAATCACTCCATTATTCCTATAATTTTCTATTTTAGCATAAAACCAATAAATGAAACCCTTTTGTGAAAACAAAATTAATTACCAAAAGAAAAGGTAATTTCCATTCACAACCTCTTTTTTTGTTTTCATTATCCACCCCCTAAAGTATTATCATTAAATTATTCTATAAATAAAATAATTATCAAAGATATAAAAATATTTTTTATTCATATAGGTACCCCTAAACTCACACAAAATTCCATAAAATGCATAATTACCACACAGTTCTTATGGACAACGAACTGCTGCCTCACAAAACGATGTTGTTCATTTTTCCATTACCACATATCATGGCTAAGGATTAGGATGCAATATATATTTTTATATGATATATTTTATTCAGATATTACTATATATTTAATATATATAAATTTATATACATATATGTCATTTAAATTATTTTTTTATAATAATAATTAAATCGAAACAGCCTTCACACGTACGTCAAACCAACTGTCTCCATTAACAGTGTATTCCATATGATATAAATATTTTTTAAAATATATTATAAATATTCATATAAAAAATATATATGATATTTATATCCTTTTTTAAATTTTGTTAATGTGTACATCATTATCTATATAATAGGATCATGAAATAACAATTCAAAAAGAGCAGATATTACCGAAACCGTAAAACTAGAATGGAACGGGAAATAAACAGGTAATAGAACGTCATATGTAAATCATATATGGTATGATGTAAATGAATATGGTTATTTGATAGATTTAATATAAACTTATCTTAAATTTTCTGGAGGTTTGAGTGAATACAAATAGATTCAAGACATACCACCACAATCCATATTTGTTGTATTTAGATTTATGACATATGGTGTGGGATTTATGTCTCACTTTTATTTATGTGGGAAACAAGATTTATACACTACATGTTTATTCTAAACGTTTTTTATAATCCCCATGAATTTATTTTATGAGTATTATACATGAGATTAAGTTATTTTCATATCCTCATAGTTTTCTTTCTTTCATAGGGTCATACGATTATATAGATCATAAAATGATGATTTTTTATTTCCCAATCTCATAAATATTTTGAGTTATTTATTTTTAAGTATCTATTGTGGAATATTTACCTTCCATATACATGTTTCTAATATAAAATTTAAAAAAAATTATTATTCTTCTATCGATATTTGAAGACATTTTTATCGATTTTTAACTCTTAACTAGATGTTTTGAATGGAAACTTTCTGTCTTTTTCCAAACAAGGTACATTGTGAATTTTCTAGAAAAAAGTATGAATGGAATGTATTTTTACGTACATTACCAGAACATAATTTCCTACTATCAGGATTCCATAATGATTTTATTTTTCCAATATAATATTCCAGGTTTATTTTCAATGAAAATTTTTTCTTTTAAAAAAGTTCATTATTTTTAGAAAAAACACATTTAAAGCATAAAAAATATTTTTGAAAAAAAAAAATTCATGTTTTCTGTAAAAATTACTTTCCATATAATAATAATTATAGTAAATTACAAAGGTTTTATTGGAGATATGATTTAATTATACCATTAATAATCATTATTTTAATAGTTTTTATTTATGATGGAATAATATTTATGAAACCCCTTTCTTTTCCATTGGTTATTTTATAAATGAATGATTTTTATGAAACTAATATCACTACAAGGGTTATGATTAAGTGAATGATAAATGTTCTTTTGGAAAAAATATGTGTTTTTTTTCATTATGTAATTGGTAGGACATATATGTACCTCCAAAGCATTGGGTAAAGAATTATATATCATGATATAGTGATGAAAATCAAGTTTATGGGATTGATCCACTGTTGAAGATTGGGAAACCCAATCCACTATGGGATGATGGGAAAAACATGATCACTTCAGGTAAATGACTACCAATGAGGATTTTTGTGTTTCTTACATAGTAGGTGTAGTCCCCATGAAGTTCCTTATTATGTTTTGTAAATTAACCTTGACTTATAGTGGATTATATTACATGATTATGTTGTTACCAAAAATTATAGTTCATATTTTTATGTTATGATTTCATTTATCACTCTAATTACTCCATTATGGTTAATATCTTATAAACTAATAGTATTTATTCCCTAACACTTTTTTATAGTATTTTATATTAATTATATGATCTTCTATTTTCACAATCATGTTCCGATACACTTATTCCCATGATATGCTTAGAGATGAACTTTGGGTACCCTTACTAATCATTTGAGTTCAACCCATTTTATGTTTCATTTCTTGATTTTATGAAGATATTCATAATGTGTTATGTGTTTGATAAGAGATTAGTCATGAATAATACAATGGGATATAATGTATCTCACTTAGGTACCAATGTTTTTTATGTTTTCAAAGAAACCAATCTAATATAGCCTCTGGGAATCAAATTTTGTAATAAATTATGTATTTAGAAAAATTATTAAATGATGATTTATGAAATTTTAGGATAATTTTAAAAAATAAATAATAATTAAAAATTCCTAAAAAGGAAGTGGTGTTTGTTGTAATTATTTTGTATACATACTCTTATAGTGATGAGTTTTAGAAGAAGATATTAATATATTGTAAGACTAATACATTCTTAATAAATAAAATATCTAAGGATATTTAGGGGATAATTATAATTAATAGTTTTTATATAAATTTAATCATTAAAATAAAATTTATATTGATGAATGATGTTAATTTTTTATGCAAAAAATCATCCAGATAGTAGAGTTTTTCTACATTTTCAAGATGAGGAATTCTACGAATAATATGTAGGATGAAACTATCTTGAAAAGATTATGTGAGATGATAAAAATATTTACATAAGCAATAATGTGAACTCAACACATTTTTAATATAGTTTTTTATGGTTTAGAAAAAATAACCCACACTCCACATGTATTTAATAACAATATTTTTGAGGTGAATTTTTTACTTGGACGTCCCAGGAATTCTAAGGGGTTGGATTCATATGTGGGGTTGAACATTGGAAAACTCATGCCCATATTATATATTTATATTTGTTAGATTTTTAATTATTCTAGTATAAAAAACATAATATCCGTGATTATTAACTGATATCAGTTGTTAAGTTCCATTAGTTTTGTAATATCTTTATTAACTTAATTTAAATATGGTGAAACTAGTCTCCACCCGATTAAACCCTCTCTTAGGAGAGTCTATAAGGTCCACTAATACTATCATGACACATAAAATCTTATATTACCTCTTATTAGATATGTTATATTATCATAATTTATATTTTTGAAAAGTGTAACTCTTTTTATATTTACCAATTTATTACCATTTCTTTAATAGTTTTGATGAAGTATATATTTCATATGAACTATACTAAGATAGAGATCCAGGATTCTATCATGTTCCAATATATTTAAATCAAAAAATATATCCATAAAAAATGGGATGAAAAGTGAAGAAACCAATCAATTAAAACAGTCAAATAAAATAGGGAAGACACAATTAGCTGAAAGTAATCATAAGGGTGAGAATCTATTTGTCAAATATTTTGAATATTATTCCTCTTCTGAATGTATTTTAGTAAGTAATAATGGATCCATCTATTCTACTGAATACCACTATCTTGAGTTTATAAATTATCAGAAAAATTTAACTATTTAGGCAGTGAAAAATATATTCAAATTTATCCAGAGACTTAATGATTATATATCATAGTTTTAATATAAATTTTATTCCATGATAGTGGCATTGAAAATTATTTTTATTAGATGAAACACCCTCAAAAAACTAGTGAAAATCCATGATTATTTGTTTACAATTTTCAATGAATGTGTTTCCTTTTTCGATAAATAATTGTAATTCACTATTTTTCATAAATGGTTGATTTATAATGTTGTTAAGGAGGTTATCTATACATAATAAAATATAAATAAAGTGTTAATAGATGAAAAAAAAATTCATTTACTTATCAAGACAAAAAATACGGGATCAATGTTGTTATTTTAAATTGAAAAACTAACTACATTATGATAAAAATAAAATATTGTATAGTGGTAGGGAATATATATTGGGATAATTTTTGAATGAAAAGAATACACTCAACATTAAGACTCTATAACTAAAATTCAAATTGATGAATCTAACAGAAGTACAACCTAAGTCATCCAAAAATGTAGAGAAGAGAACAACTACCACTCAATCATGAGAGAATATTCATACATAAAATAAACTCAAAATGGTTGGGAAATAATATTTATATCATTTATATAATCATACACCTTTAAATAATATTAAAAAGTTTCCGACCACATTTAATATTTAGTGTATACTGAATATTTTTTTCAATAATTATAGGAAGAGAGAAACAATTCATATAAATGTGGATAGATAGAAAAAATTCCACAATCAAAAGGTTGGATATGAGAAAATTTCATAAACATTACACTTGAAAAGAAGATATGAAATATTTTGTTTATTTATAAAATCATCAACGTATTGGATCTAGAAAAACAACACCCAATGAAAATGAATGAGTATTATTGGATGATTTTACTTATATTAGAATTTAATCCATAGTTCCACTTAATGTTTTACAAATATTTTAGTGTCTAAAAGTTATATTATTCATAGAAATCGGTGGTGTACCTAAAAGGTTAATAATATATATGATTTATTGAATCATACCTCGTATAAAATGAATAATCTATCCATAGAGAATAGATTTGGTAACATAGAATTTTTTTTTGAATTGTGAAATTTTTTTGTCACAATAATTAGGAATTATTTTATAACCCTACTATGTTTCATTAATATACCAATGAGAATATAGAAACATAATATATTTAAAAATAGATTATTCAATAATGAATGTTGTCCACGAGTTCAAAATTAGTGAAAAATAGTCTTCTTGTTTGAAAATAAAGATAGGTAATTAGGGTGTACATTCAATAATTAATACATGACTCAATTATTATAATATTGGTTATAATTTGGACCATTACAATATTACCATGAATATTAATTACAATTATTGATGAACAAAATCATGAAAATAATCCATCCAAGGGAGAGGCTTTATGATTAGTTTAGCGGTTGATGCTCTTAGTAAAAATGCTAATGTGAATCCAATAAAGGAAACATTGAATGATGATTAATTTTTATATAGATGGAGATAAAAATATTGACATTATTATATCAAGTTTATGATTATTTCCTAGTAAAAATTAAAAACAAATGGAAAATAGTGATGACCACTAGTACCCAAGGTGATACTACAATCATTGAATCTATAATCAATGTGAACTTTTAAAATGTGCCTAAAGATAAGTTAATCAAAAGTCATGACCAGTTAGATAAGGAAAAGGGAATCTAAAAATATGATATAATGGAATATTATGATATTTCATAATTAATGATAGTAATTTAATGAAATAATTAATTTGAAAATTAGATGAAGCAGATTCTTACCAAAGAGGTTTGGAGTTTGGATATTAAAAGCGGAGAAAACATAAATATCTTGCCAAATATTTTTTTCCTTAGAAATTTATGCATGGTTTGTGCAATAAATATAAGGACCCGACCTTAAAACATTACTTAATCATGAATTAAATGAATAATTCACATTGAGTATCTTTTCAGGTTTAGGGTTTTATAGAATTTGGCCATAACTATTACATCTCAAAAGTTACAAAGTAGACACTTCTACTCAGTTTCCATTTTTTTTTCAAAAAACTAAAAACTCTTTGAAAGATTCATGTCTAGTTCAATGATTTTGACAGCAAGGCTTTTACTTGATCCCATCATTGAACCTATTCCACTTTATTTCTTGTGAAAAAAATTTCTAAAACATGGGAAGATCATAAAAAGCTCAATAAGGGATACACAAAGAAGGAAAACTATTAGTTTTTCATAACAATAATTAAACCATGAATACTTTCTAATAAGTAATAATTTTCACCTTTATGAAGTAGTAAATACTCTTCACTGAATAAATGATAATTTCTTACCATTTTGTAACCAAAATATTACCATATAACCCATATAAAGAACAAATAACATATAAAGGTAACTTGAGACATAAACATAATTAAATCGAATAACCATACAGTAGACTTCCACACATATCACTAAATGGAATATCCATACGACTGAATTCCATACACAATTCATTGGAGGTTATAATATAACTACTTATCCTGGTTTTCACAACCCCACCAATCATTTAGTTTATAACGTAACCACCCGTCAAATGTTTAATTACCATTATAAAATAATAACACATACAAAAAATATAAAGGAAAGAAAACATTTACACATTTAAATCACAATATATTGTAATATAGAATCCATTATCAAAACCATTTTCAATAAAATAATACATAAAAGTGTATATGGTATTTATTTGCCTTTTAAAAATATTACGGCTTGTTAAGCAAGCCAATGATCAAATAATACTCGTGGCGGTGGAAAGGTCGTTTTCACCGCGTACGTTAAAAAGAAAGAAACTTTTTATCGTTTAGTAAAATGACACGTAGAGAGAAGATTTATTTTGAATAAAAGGAAAATTCAAAGAGGGTTATACACCATATAAAAGAAAGTGGTGTATAAAACAAAATATGCCTCAATGAAAGGAGATTGAGACGATTTCCCTTACCTCTTGTCTGACTTGACTCGATCTTTATTAAATCTCATGAATAATAAACTAGAGTAAATTTATACTTGATTAAGAACATTTTTCACGTTCATTATTCTTTTTATATCACTTATTACCATGTTATGAACATTATGTAATAATTTAAGTTAATAATGGTCTTTTTTGTCGATCTTCGGTACATGAGTCAAAAATAAACTTATTATAATTAAAATTTGTTCATGTGGTAAAATATACATTATATATATAATTATATTCATGATGTAAATATAATATATATCATATATATCAATTATATATATGCATTTATAATATTACATAACATTTAGAGGTAAGAAATGAAATGCACCGTTCATGGAGACAGTTAGTCGTACGTACGCATAAATGCTACATTCAGTTCTATTTCATATTTAATGGAATGAAATAACATTTAAATATAATTATATTATAATTATAGTATAATATAATATATAATATGATTAAATCCATCCATTATACATCCCACATATGGCATTAACAATTTAAATCACTTTGAGGGGGCAGTTGTCCGCACTTCCTAAAATAAAATTATCACGTTTATCCGTTATGGAAACCATAAAGATATGCCATAAATGAAAAATACCGAAGAATAAGGACAAAATAAACATAATATATACCACATATAAATATATTTACGTCTTAATTGTCACCATGATAGGCGGTAGGAGATAATTGAACAATCATCGTTTCGTGAGGTAGTAGTTCATCGTCCACAGAAACAGTAAGTTATTCACCCCTTAGATGGAGGTGTGTGTATGTGTAGCTCAAATAAATCTCATAAAAACATCCTATTATATTAAAGATATAGGTTTTGTTACAAAATAATGTAATGAAAAATGTTTCGGGGGTTGGAGAAGCAAAATAAAACAAAAGGACATAAGAGAAGACATTGCCTTTAAATCTGGTAACTCCCCTTGGTTTGAACCAAAAGGGTTTCTTGAAGAGAATTATGCCTAAAGTAAGGCTTCAATGATGAATAGAGGGATGTTGATAGATAATAATAGTAGGTTTTGGATGAGAAATGGCTTGAGAGGTGAGGATATGGGGGTAGAGGTGGGGGCCTTTTATAAGAGGGGGGAGGGTTATTTTTGGAAAGTCTTGAAATGTTACTTTATTATAAAATGATTTTCAGAATTTGAAAGGACAAAAAATGATATATTTAGAGGATAAGGTGATAAGGGTTCTAAATACACCCATCCAATTGGTTTTATAAAAGTGTATGTCTTTGATTTTACCTTCTCTTTTCATTTTATTTTAATCGTTCATTAATGTGTTAATCACTGCATCATCGTGGTGTCAAAAATAAATTTATTTATATAATGTCTAAAATTTTTAAAAAAAATACCATGATGTAGTAAATATTTTTAGTTTTTAAATGACTATTTATAGTCTAATATTGAATTTATATAAACAAAACTAAGATTTTTTTACATAGTTGATACATACTTTGGTTATATTTTCTTTTCTTTAAAAATAATATAATAAAAGGTCACTATCACACTAAAATGATTCCATGGGGTCCCAAAGTTGGAAAAAGGCATCCCATGGTTGTAAATGACTCAAAACAATAATTTGGACACAAATTGGGGTCAATTTACATTATTATGATAATATTTTATTACCCTTATCTACCCGATTACTAATTATTCACGATAATTAATGATAATTGGCGTCGTTACTATTCATAATGTCCAAAAACAAAACAGTTGTAATTACATAATATGGACCATATGATTCCAAATATGGAATCCATTTTACCAAATTCCAAACATATAAATTACAGTAATTATTTTAAAAATAATTCTTGTTCTCAAAACAAATAGCGTGTTTTTAGGAAACAATATCTTTCAAAAGAATGACAATTGTTTGTGTCCAATTTCAAAGTGAAATTATTTCTAATGACCTACATTGGATTAAATGGTAAAATTATATTCTAATTACACTGTAAAACTAATTAAAAAGATAATCTAACCATGTTATTAAATTAGATGAAAAACAAGTTTTGAAGTAAAATGCAGTATTTTTCACTATTCATTTAAAAATGAACATTGTCGGAAAAATACAAAAAATTTATCCAAAGTAAATTTCAATGTCAAAATTCTAAAGAATAAGTTTATTTTGACAAAAAGAGTTTATAAAATTGTCAAAATTTAGATTTAAAAATGGTTTTCCATCATAAGGCTGTAAAATAGCCTTTTAAAAATATTAGAGTATTTTATGCCTAATATTGGATTTATTCTCATTTTAAGCCTCAAAAACACTATATAACTCATAAATAGAAATATATTTGAAAATCTATTATTCCTTAATTACTTGGGATGTTACATCCTTCCCCCCTTAAGGAAATTGTTTCCCTGCAATTTATTTACATATCGAATAAGTGGGGGTATTTATCCCTCATTGAATTTTCAGATTCCCATGTTTCCTCTTCAACTATATGGTTTTTTCATAGAACCATTACTTGATGAATCACCTCATTTTTCTACACTTTATCCCAGTGGTCATGAATCTGAACCATTTTTTCCTCATTAGATAGATTCTCTTCCAACCGAACTACCTCTGCACTCAAAACATGAGATGGATCTGGCATGTACTTCCTTAACATTGAAACATGAAAGACATTGTGTAACTAGGATAAACGTTGAGGTAAAGAAACTCGATATGCAACTGATCCTACTCTCTAAAAAATTTTATATGTTGAATGAACCATGGAATCAAATTTCCATTATTACCAAATCATTTCACACATTTCCATGGAGAAACATTGAGGAAGAAATGATCACCTACCTCAAAAGAGAGATCCTTCCTCCTGTTGTCCGCATAACTTTTCATCCTGCTCTAATATATTCTCATGTGATTCTTTTTCAGCTGAACTTTTTCTATAATCTCTTTTACCTATTCTAGTCCCATCAACATCCTTTCACCCACACCATCCCAAAAATCTAGAGTTCGATACCACTTCCCATATAATTTCTCAAACAGAGCCATCAGAATACTGGAATTAAAACTATTATTAAAAGAAAATTCAACCAATTAAAGATGTTGGCCCCAACTTCCCTGATAATCCATCGAAAAATCACGTAGTATATACTCCAAGGTCCTAATTGTTTGTTCTTACTCCCATCTGATTGAGGATGAAAGGATATACTAAAATTTAATTCAATTCTCAACGACTTCTGAAGGCCTTTCCAAAAGTTACAAGTGAACCTGGGATCATGATCAGATATAGTGGATAGGGGAACTCTATGTAACTTAACTATCTCTTTAAGATACAACTGAGAAAGTTGATCTCGGGAAAATGTATCTCGAATAGCAAGTAAATGAGAAGATTTAGTCAAGCGATCAACAATAACCCAAATTGCATTATTACCTCGAGATATCATTGGTAATCCCACATCGAAGTCCATGGATATATTTTCCCATTTTAAATCTGGCACCGGTAAAGACTGAAGCATCCATTTCAGTAACTTCTTCTCTGCTTTAACCTACTAACAAGTCAGACACTTCACAGTAAAATCAGCAATATCTCTTTTCATTCCATCCCACCAGTAATACTCCTGAAGATCTGGGTACATCTTAGTACTACTAGAATGAACAGAAAACAGGGAACTATGAGCCCCAAATAACAACTCATTCTTCAAATTTGAATCACAAGGCACACATAATCTCTTCCCAAACCTCAAAAGATCATCATAATCAATGTTAAATTCAGGAAACATACCCTTTTGAACTATCTCTACCTTTTTCTACAACCCACTTTCTTTCTTATGCACTTGCTTAATTCTGTCTGATAGAGATGATATCACAGACACTTGAAACAAAACAGAAGAACTTCCTGAACCAACAACTTCTATGAAAAAGTTCATCAAATCAAAAACCAAAGGATCTTTTTCCAAAGTTTTCCTGGTTAATGAAGTATTACTTTTTCTACTCAAATCATCAGCCACATTATTTTCTTTTCCCGGAAGGTAATGAATTGTAAAATAGTAATCCATGATTAATTCCATTCGTCTCCTCTATCTCATGTTCAATACATTCTATATGAATATATACCTTAAACTTTTGTGATCTGTATATATTTAACACTTTACTCCATACAAATGATGCCTCTAAATTTGTAAATTATAAAACAACAGTAGCTAATTTCAAATCATGTGTGGGGTAATTTAACTCAAGAGTTTACAACTGACGTGAAGCATAAGCAATTAACTGATCATGCTGCATAAGGACACAAACAAGTCCTTTCAACGAATCATCAATGTAGATAACAAACTCACCATTTCTAGAAGGCAGTTCCAAAACTAGATCATTCACCAATCTTCATTTCAATTCCTGAAAACAATCATCCCATTCTTTTGTCCGTATGTACATAACACCTTTTCAAGTTAACATAGTCATTGGACTAGAGAACCATATAAAATTCTCAACAAACCTCTGGTAATAACCTGCTAAACCAAGAAAACTATAGATCTCAGTTATATTTGTAGGTCATGGCCATTTTTCAACAACATTTGTTTTAGCGGTATCTACAGTTATGCCATTTTTTGAAACAATGTGACCAAGGACAGAAATTGGTTGTAACCAAAACTCACACTTGCTGAATTTTCCATGGAGTTTTATTTCTTTTATGGTTTGCGAGATAAACCTTAACTGACTTTCAGGTTCCTCTTTACTTTTTTAAAAAACCAAAATATCATCAATGAAACAACCACAAACATATCCAAGAACTCATGGAAAATTCTATTCATTAGATCCATGAATACAGTAGGTGCATTGGTTAACCAAAAAGGCATAAGTAAAAATTCATAAAGGCCATATCTAGTATGAATCTTGGTCTTCAGAACGTCTACTTCATTTACTTTCAACTGATGGTACCCCGAAATCAATTCAATCTTTGAAAAATACTAAGCTCCCAAGAGTTGATCAAACAAATCATCGATATGAGGAAAATGATACTTGTTCTTAATAGTGATGTTATTCAATTCTCTATAATCAATAAAAAGTCTCATTGAACCATCTTCCTTTTAAACAAACAAGACTGGAGCACCCCATGGTGATGTCCTAGGTGGAATGAAACCTTTATTTAATAACTCTTGTAATATCTTTTTTAACTCTAAAATTTCAACTCAAGCCATTCGATAAGGGGGTTTTGAAATTGGATTAGAATCCGGGACTAAGTCAATAGTAAATTCAACTTCTCGATCAGGTATAATACCAAGAAACTCCTTAGGAAAAACATAAAGATACTCATTTACCACTGGAACATCATTAATCTGAACAGTTCCTTTGTTTTGAACAATATGTGCAAGGTAACATTCATTTCCTCCATTCACTAGTTTCTCATCTTCCTGATATGTTATAAAAATAAAGGGGTCATTCTTGTACACAAATTGAAAATATTTCTGAAAATAAACCTCTTTGGATCTGTTGTTAATCTTAGAATGATAAACAGAATGTCAATCCATGCCCAAAATAACATCAAACACTACTAAAGGCAAAAAAATAAGTTGTGCAGGTAGATTCTTTCCGCACACAAGGACATGAAGGTTCTTATGATTTCTTTTTGTCTCAACATTTCCTCCGGGTGTTTTTACCATAAGTTTAGGATTCATATATTGAGATGGAATTCCCAATTTACTAGAAAACTTCTCAAAAATAAAAGAATGTTTTGACCCTGAATCAAACAATACATTGGCATAATCTGAACCAACAAACAATGTACCTGATACAACTTCATTCGAGGGCCCAACATCTTGTTAGGACCAATAGAGGTCTATATATTCAGAGAGGGGGGGGGGGTGAATCAGGGTATGGATATTCTTTTCAAAATTCTTCATGGGCCATTGGATCTTGACCTCTTTATTACAAGGGTAACTTTGTTTTCTATTTTGTGTTAATGTTGATCACTTCTTTTAATCTTTATCTGATGGTTATGCTTTAGATGCAATGCAGGGAAGCAACCAGGCAGACACATAGATTTTTACTTGGTTCACCCTCACTGGGCTACGTATAAGGAGCATACAATGGCGATGTACCGCTGTACCAATTTCACTAAGGCTCACTGCCAATAATGATTAGGATAGATCACTTCTATGCCCAGGCTCACTGCCTTTACAATGTTTAGGGTTAGCTCACTGCTTCCCAAGGGTCACTCCATGTTTCTCTCTCTCTGGCTCACTACTGGTGGAGAGGATCACCTTCTTCCACTTCCTAAGCTCACTGCTCTAGAAGGGAATCCACTCACAGTTTATAGACCTGTAGGTCTTTTCATTTGCATGAAATAATGCATCTTCAACTGTTGATAGATGCTCTATTGAAGTCCAACTTTAATCCACTGATGAATACCACTTTTCCTCTACCCATTGGGCAACTACCTTTGGAAAGTACCTTCGAAAAATACCCTACTTCACGAGGCTTCCAATTTCACGAAGCTCCTGCCTTTTCGCGAAGCTCTCTCGTGAAGCACAATCGTGAAGCACTCCCACGAAGCTCAAGTCGTTGCAGAGAAACATTCCTCGTGAAGCTCACTGAGCCAACGCGGAGCTCACAACATTCTTGGAGATACAATAGCTGCTACGAAGTTCCTCTTTCGTGAAGTACACCGGCTTCGTGAACCACCTTCGCAATACGAGAGCAAAATATTTTCTCTGAAAATTCTCTCTGCTTCTCTCGAGGGGGTCGGCCTCTATTTACAGGCGATTCCACTGACCCTCGAACATTCTGTGCGAAGTCAATGCCACGTAATCTCAAATCGTGAAGCTCCAAAGTTTCCGCCGGAATTCTGTCCAAATCGCGAATCACCTCGGCAATTTTCGGATCGCGGAGCTCATCATAATCACGGAGCATCACCGTCAACATTATTTTGCGCCTTCGTCGCGAAGCTCCCTTGCAAAGCCCGTCACTGCCGTGATGGTCTTCAGCATATGCCATTCGCAAATCTCCTCGTAATCGTGAAGACTCGCTGCCTCCATTCTTCTGGTCTTCGTGATTTCCAAACCATGCATCCTATCTTCGCGAAATTCGTGCCTTTTCCATATAAAAATATGATCTTCATGGAAATCCTATTTTCACGATGCCCACCAAACTCTAAATTTTGGAACCCAAAAATTTGGCAAACACTAGGAAATGGTGCCACCTTGTACGGCTCTTTTGTACCACCTCTAGATCGTCCTTTCATTTTTCGTCGTTCCTTATCAACAAGGACTGTCAACAAATTCTCGGGAACTCGACAATTCTCCATGGAAACCTGCCTTGTCAACAAACACAATCAACTCAAAAATACTTCAATGTTGCCTAGAGGGATTTTTTTACAACAATATCCCCATTTGGGTTTGTTGAAAACTCTTCATAACTCTTCTCAGTATGATTTTCTTCACATTGATACCTCATTGAGTCTTCTTCCATCCACTACCACCATTCACCTCTTTTGATTCTGATAGCATTAAATGATTCACTTAACATGTACTCTAAGCCCACATAAGAAATTCTCAGTGTGAGAAACAAGAGTAGTATGAAAAGTTCATCAATGAATCACTTCATGTCAAACAACAATTATCGATTCCAACCTAATACCAATTCATAAATTGGTACCAATTGTTGAACCACACTGATCCCAATTGGTGATAGTTGGACTCCTTTTCAAACCATTCCAACATCACTCTTCTTATTTTATCATGATCCTCAGCTGTCGTGATATCTATGCTTTGATCGATCACTTCTAGAATCATCATATTTTATATGCTCCCCCTTTCTTCTCATAGCATCAACACCTTTTTAGTCCTATTTCCTATGTTGTCCAATCTATGCTCTGGCTAAGCACATTCAACTTGCTTCAACTCCCCCTATCTGGCTCCTCCACTTGTCAGCTTCTCCCTGTATCAACCCGGATGTATCAAATTGCCACAATGTATCCCCCTTGAACAATCACTATTTTCTCCCCTTTTGTCAACAAACCCAAAGGTCATGCCTTTGCAGTCTGTAATAGAGTAGATAACACATTTCAGCACATTAGGGAAAAACACACCATACCTTGGGGAGAGCGGGAGGGTCTCTACATCCACACTCTTTCAAGCGCGGGGAGATGACTGAACTCCCAGAGCCAGTCGATGCCTCTCAAAAGCTTCCTTGGGTAAGGCCTTTGTTAGAATGTCTGCAACCTGGAGTTCTGTAGGCACATTCTCCAACTTCATGATTCCATGAACAACATTCTCCTTGATAAAATGATATTTTTTCTCAATGTGCTTTGTCCATGAGTGATGGACGGGATTTTTGATGAGATTTATAGCACTTTAGTTATCACACTGGATTTCGATCGGAGACTTCACTACAACTCCCATATCTTCAAGCTGCTGCTTCATCCACAATAACTGTGTGCATGCTTGAGTGGACGCAATATAATCGGCCTCTTAGGTGCTTAATAAAATACAATCCTGCTTCTTTCTTAACCAAGAAATACATAGTTGTCCAAGATAGAATGCACCTCCAGATGTCGATTTCCGGTTATCTACTGAACCGGCCCAGTCTTCATCAGTATATCCAAATAACTCTATCTGAGATTTGTCGTTTTATGTCAAGATGAAGTCCACCGTTTTCTTGATATACCGAAGTACTCTTTTCACTGCGAGTATGTGACTTTCCTTGGGATTAATCTGATATCTCGCTGCTTTTCATGTGGCGAAAACAATATCAGGCGTTGTTGCGGTCAAGTACAACAAAATTCCAATAATTTGCATGTATTCTATGATATTAACTACCTTTCCATCCACTGTCATCTTTTGATGATTTCAACCGGGTAGAAACTGGAGTCTTCATTTCCTTGGCTTTCCTCCACGCTGGAAACTAAGCTTCATAGAGTACTGGTCAAGCCTTCTGTACCATTCTCTTGGTGCTTGTTTCAGCCCATACAATTCCTTCTTCAGTTTTCCAAAGTTGTTCTCATCCTCATGAACAAGAAAACCATATGGTTGATCGACATACACTCTGTCCTCTAGAATCCAATTCATAAGTGCATATTTGACATCCATCTGGAAGTCTTTGAAATTCCATTGCACCGCTATGGATAAAAAGAATCTGATTGTCTCTATCACTGCAACTGGTGCAAATGTCTCCTTAACTTCAATACCCTTCATCTGGGAGTATCCTTTGAACACTACTCATTCTTTGTTTCGGATAACTATACTAACTTAATTCATCTTGTTGCAAACATACCCATGTAGTCCCGGTGATGGTCTTATCTTCTAGGCTCGAAACTATCTCCCATGTCTGATTCTTCTCAATTCTGATCTATCTCTTCATTCATGGCATGATCCCAGTTTTCATCTTTAGCTGCATAATCAAAGAATTTCGGCTCAACATGAGATATAAAAGAGGTTTTCTGTAGTGATTCCATTCTCCTTGTCTGAGCTAGAGTTGAATAATCACCAATGATATTCTGCCTGTCAATTTCAGCTCAACTCATTGACTATTATGCATATGGGGATTTTTCATTTTTAAATCAGAATTAGTCACTTATGCTCCCCTTTGTTACTTTCCTCCTCATCATGTTTATCAGGAAATTTCTCACTATTTCATTATTTAGTGGAATCATTTATTTCAACTACTTCTCGCAGCTTATTGTTATCTTGAAAAAAGTTAGCTGATAGCACAATGTTAGATCAAAATAAATAAGCATGAAATGCTTGATCATTGCTGCTTCTCCCACAGTATGTCTTCTCTCGATAGAAAACACCTAAGCTGGGTCATCCAATTATTTCCTTGATGGATCTGGCATCTGATTTTGTAATTGAATGCTGCACCTATGTTATGAAAAACTTCCTGGGGTAAGTCCCACTATTTAGAATCATCTATAACAATCTAGCACTAATTATTGAGCCATTAACAAAATCACTAAGCCTTCTGAGTCGAAACTCGGTGTATGAAACAAGAGATAAAGTTAATAACAAAATCACTTCTACTGTGCCCTATTGCTCCCTTTCTTCTCCAACTCTGGTACCTGATTTGAGTCAATTGAAACTGTAGAGCATATCACATCTCCACTTCGCATCCTTAGATTCCACTTCCCCTTGGATCGTATCTCCCTAAAACCTGAAACACATGAATCATCAGTTAATAGAATTTATATTCATAGGAAGAGGGGATGTTTCTTGATTCCTCAAGATGAGGATAGTGGTTGATCCTGATGGGTCAACCCTTTGATTCTTTCTTGGAGCGCATCACATTCCTTTCTTGCTTCCTCCAGCTGCCTGGACAACTTCAACTACTCTGGCCATATGACTAAGCATTCATTAACTGCATGCTATGTCTTTTTCTGATATGAAGGTTTTGTAGGGCTGGACTTTCTTACCATTTGGGGTTTAAACCCACTAGTACACATTTCTGTATTTGATGTTCCACTAGAATTCCATTTCCATTGATTCCTACTCTGAGCAGAAATATCTTTTCTTTCCATCTTCCCTTACTTCTTCTACCATTGCAAGGATCTTGCATCTTCTTCCAGTTTTTGCCATGGAACACGACCTGTGAATTTGTCATTACATTCGTTGTTCATCTTTCTTTTATCCGATTTCTGAGTCACCACAGCCTTTTTCAACGGTGGTGATTCCTCCATTGAACATTTATTTTTCTTTATCACAGATGGAGTAGATCTCCCCTTAATCTTCCAAGTTTGTTCACATTCTCTCCTTGAGAGCTTTTTTGAGTATAACAGATGAGGTGACTGATACACATTTTGTTTAGCTCCATGTGATTCCACTGAGGCTCTAAGCCTATTCTTCTCTTTCCCACATTGTCTCTCAGTGTAGAATTTCTCATTATGCATCATTAGAGTCGAGAATCTCCTTTAAAGTTCCCTTTCCCCTGTTGTGCTCTTCTTGCTACAATTTCTTTCCAAATGCCCATAATCTGAACATATAAAACATTTTCCATCAAAGGCATACCTCATTTTGTCACCACTATGTCGAGATGCTGATACACCTTGAGTTATTCTTCTGACACGGGGCTCTTGAGCTTCCTGACACATACTCATGCTGTGTCCCATTCTTCCACAGTAATAGCATCTAATGGATGCTTTCCTCTTAGAGACTCTTCTCTCTGTTTTCTCATGACACTTCTTCTCATTCTCATATTTATCAAAGCTTCTATTTTCACACCCTGAAATATATTCCAAAGCCTCTAAATAGAAGCTTGATGTGTGACCATGAATCCCACAGAAATGGCACATGTCGTCACTTCTTTTTGTAACAGACCTCTTAGGCCTATCTCCAGCACCTACAAGTTTTTCTCCACTCCTGGAACTGTTTACGGCTCGATTCTCATCATGCATGGGAGGTGATTCATCAAATCCAATACCAGCTTTTTCAAAACCTGCTGGTCTTTGAGATCAATGAATATTATGTTGTTTCTCTTCAGAAATAGAATATCTATTCTTCATTTTATAAACACTTGTCGAAGGATGATCAAATATAAAGTGTAATGCATCCTTCATTTTTGGAATTCCTTTAGCATTGGATTTCTCCACTTCATTCTTTACTGATTCTAGCTCTTCTTCCAACTTCTGAATCTTCATATCACTTGATTTAATTTGGGAATTGAATTCCCTTCTGAGATTATTTCCACGAATCATCTCATCTGCCAATTCTTGTGTGAGATTTTCTACCATACCAATTTTCTCTTTTACTTTTAATTTTTCTTGAGAAATAGATTCAGAGGTAGATTCATTCTCTTGATGTAGACTTTGATTCTTTTGAACTTGTTCAGACAACTGTGTAGCTAGATCATCATTTCTGGCTTTGAGATTCTGAATTTCATCTGTGTTCAGATTCTTTCCCTTGACATCAGCTTTTGATTTTTCAACCTTTGCCGATCTCTTTAGAAATTATTCATCTTGAGAATCATTTTTCTCCCTCAGATCAGTAGCAACGTCAATAAGCCTTTGATTCAAACTTCTTAGCTTGTTGATCTCAATGTCCAGTGCATGGATCCGAATATCTTTAGATTTAATTTCATCAGTGTTTCTAACATCACTTGAAATATCCGGTTCTTCGATACACTTGACTTGAACTTTCACTTTTCTATTCAAGCCACCGATCTCCCTATTCTGTTCTTCAATCTCAAGCTTATACTCACTAACTGATTCTGATTTCTCTCGTGTTGATAACCTGAGTTTCTCAATTTCTTCCATCAACTCAGACTTCTCTTCTTCCTTATGATGCATATAGAGTCTGGAATCATGAACAACTTTGTTAGATTTCTTTGTTTTAGCTCACTAAACATCTATCTCCTCAAGAGAAGCCTCTAACTCCACTCGCATATCTATTCTTCCTTAAATTTATTCTTCTCTTTCAGTATCACTCTGATGTTCATGTACTTCACTCATTCCAAAATCATGATTGAGTGAATCAATCTTTTCTATATCAGATTCATCCAAAAGTTCCTTCAATAATCTGTTTGATTCTTTTATTTGAATCACACTTTTTCCAAAAACACTTCCACACTGAGGGAAATTACTTGACTTCTGATTCTTCTTTGATGCTTTTCCCTTTCCCATGGTAGACTGAGATAAGAGAAAACTGTATCTTCAACCACCCAGATCGACTACACCAAGTCAAAGAAAAAAAACTAATAAAAGAAACCAGCCCTCTGATACCAATTTTTAGGACAAATAGGGGCCTATATACCCGGAGAGGGGTGGGGCTGAATCAGGTTATGGATATTCTTTTCAAAATTATTCCTGGCCCACTGGATCTTGACCACTTTATTACAAGGGTCACTTTGTTTTCTCTTCTATGTTAATTTTGATCACTTCTTTTTATCTTTATCTGATGGTTATGCTTTAGATGCAATGCAGGGAAGCAACCAGGCCGACACATAGTTTTTTACTTGGTTCACCCTCAATGGGATACGTCCAAGGAGCATACAACGACGATTTACCGTTATACCATTTTCACTAAGGCTCACTGCCAATAATGTTCGGGCTAGATCTATTCTATGCCCAGGCTCACTGCCTTTACAATGTTTAGGGTTAGCTCACTACTTCCCAAAGGTCACTCCCTGTTTCTCTTGCTCTGGCTCACAGCCGGTGGACAGGATCACCTTCGTCCTATTCCTATGCTCACTGCTTTTGAAGGGAATCTACTCAATGTTTATAGACTTGTAGGTCTATTCATTTGCATGAAATAATGCATCTTCAACTGTTGATAGATGCTCTGTTGAAGTCCAACTTTCATCCGCTGATGAATACCACTTTTCCTCTGACCATTGGGAAACTACATTTGGAAAGAACCTTCTCAAGTACCCTACATCGCGAGGCTTCCAATTTCTCGAAGCTCAAACAAGATTTCATGAAGCTCTTTCCTTTTCGCGAAGCTCTCTCGTGAATCACTCTCGTGAAGCACTCCCGTGAAGCTCAAGACATTGCAGAGAAACTTCCCTCGTGAAGCTCATTGAGCCAACGCGGAGCTCTCCTATTTCATGGAGCTACAATAGCCACCGCGAAGCTCCTCTTTCACGAATCACATTGGCTCCGCGAACCACCTTCGCAATACGAGAGAAAAATATTTTCTTTAAAAATTCTCTCTGCTTCTCTCGAGGGAGTCGGCCTCTATTTATAGGCGATTCCACTAACCCTCGAACTTTCCGCGCGAAGTCAACGCCACGTCGTCTTATATCACGAAGCTCCAATGTTTCCGCCGGAATTCTGTCCAAATCGCGAAGCACCTCAGCAATTTTCGGATCGTGGAGCTCGTCTTAATCGTGGATCATCACCGTCAACATTATTTCACACCTTCGCCGCGAAGATCCCTTGCAAATCCCTTCACCGCTGCGATGCGCTTCAGCCTCTGCCATTCATGATGCTCGTCGTAATCGCGAAAACTCACCGCCTCCATTCTTCTGGTCTTCACGATTTCCAAAACATGCATCATATCTTTGTGAAATTCAAGCCTTTTCCATATAAAAATATGATCATCATGGAAATCATATTTTCGCGATGCTCACCAAACTCCAAATTTTGGACCCCAAAAATTTGGCAAACACTGGGAAACAGTGCCACATTGTACTGATATTTTGTACCACCTCCAGATCGTCCTTTCCTTTGTCATCGTTCCTTATCAACAAGGATTGTCAAAAAATTCTAGGGAACTCGACAATTATCCATGGAAACCTACTTCGTCAACAAACATAATCAACTCAAAAATACTGCAATGTTACCTTGAGGGATTTTTGTCCAACACATCTGCTGACGTAGTTGCAAAGGATTTCACCAACCCTTTTTTCTTTTAGTCTGGATGCTTTCCCTCAGTTGAGTTCTTCATTACAAACTCATTTGCATAATAACCCATTTCGTTACTCTTAAAACATCTTACCGCAGGTTTTTTATTGCCTTCTTGACTATCTTCTTCATAGTTACGAGAAATATGACTAGACTTACCACACCATAAGCACTTTCCAGACCTGGATAAAAATTCTCCAGGATGCATTTTAACACACTTCCCACAGGATGGATATTTGGTTTTCTTACCTCCAGGATTCATTAATGAATTCTTTCCCTTTGCATGTCAATTGGACCTCTTATTTTGTTGTTTGACAAATAACACCAGATCATCGGCAAAATCCATTTCCACCTTCTCCGCACATCAAACAAGTTTTTCATAACTTTTGAACTCATGAGAAGCTAAAGACCTTCGATACTTTGGATTTAATCCGGAGTAAAAATAGTTGATTTTAATATAAAGATCTCATAAGAAATTTGGAGCATAACTTTCCAATTGAGTGAACTTTTCTTAATAAGAAACCACAGAGTCATCCTCCTACCTCAATTTTAGGAAATTTTTTTCCATCCTAAGATGAACCACCTTAGGAAAATATTTGTCAAGAATCATACCTTTGAATTAATCCCAGTCAAGATAATCAATCTCCTCACTATCCCTGATATTTTTCACCATCAACCACCACTGATCTGCTTCATCATCAAAAAAGTAAACAACGAGACTATCCTTTTGATGTTCTGAACACCCCATGACATGAAAAATATTCTCCAGTTCTTTAATCCACCCTTCTTCTAGAATAGGGTCTGATGATCCTATGAATGATGGGGGATGTTGCCTCTTGAAATGTTCCACCACTGACATGTTCTTCGCGGTTGATCTAGTTGATCTCATGCATGGATACGACCACCATTTATCGCTTGATTCAACTACGCCATTACTGCAACAAACTGTAGAGTTCCAATTCCAACCATCTCAGGATGCTAATTTAGAAGTTCATTTCATTCTATATGCCTTCTTAGCACTGCTTCCCTGTTTCCTCTACAGAAAACCATTCTGAACAAACATGTCTTAGATAAAGAAACATGGTAATTTTTAAATGCTATATCATTTCAATTTGACTATAATTTTATAATATATATATATATATATATATATATATATTTGGATAATCATTTAACAGAATTATAACTCCTAATGTTTTCTAAAATGACCTATGATACCAACTATAAGGACCTGACCTTAAAAAATTACATAATATTGAATTAAATGAATAATTCACATTATGGATCTTTTCAGGTTTAGAGTTTTAGAAAATTAGGCCATAACTATTACATCTCAAATGATAAAAAGTATACACTTCTACTCAGTTTCTATTGTTTTCAAAAAAATAAAAACACTTTGAAAGATTCATGTCTATTTCTATGTTTTAGACTCTAAGACTTTTTCTTGATCCCATCTTTGACCCTATTCCACATTATGTCCTGTGAAAAACATTTCAAAAACATGGGATGAGCATAAAAAGCTCAATAAGGGATACACAAAGAAGGAAAACTATTAGTTTTTCAAAACAACAAGAAAACCATGAATACTTTATCATAAGTAATACATTTCACCTTTATGAAGTAGTAAATACTCTTCACTAAATAAAAGATAATTGCTTACCCCTTTCTAACCAAAATATCACCATAAAACCCATATAAAGAACAAATACCATATAAAGGTAACTTCATACATAAACATACTTAAATGGAATAACCATATGGTCAACTTCCACACATATCACAAAATGGAATAGCCATATGACTGACTTCCATAACCAATGCATTGGAGTTTATGATGTAACGGAAAATCATGGTTTTCACAGCACCACCTATCATTTGGTTTATCACGTAACCACCCATCGAATATCCATGTACCATTATAAAATCATAACACATAAAAAAATATAAAGGAAGGAAAAAATTTACACATTTCAATCACAATATATTGACAAATAAAATCCATTATCAATACCATTTTCAATACCAAAATACATAAAAGAGTATATGGTATTTATTTTCCTTTTAAAAAAATTACATCTAGTAAAGGAAGCCAAAGATCAAATAATACTTGCGGCGGCGGAAATTTCATTGTTACAGCGAACGTTAAAAAGAAACATAATTTTTGTCATTTAGTAAAACAAGTCATAGGGAAAATATTCCTTTTGAATAAAAGTAAAATTCAATGTGTTTTATACACCGTATAAATGAGTGTTTTGTATTAAACCAAATATGCCTCAATGAAAGGAGATTGAGACGAAGTCCCTTACCTTGTGTCCGAATTGACTCAATCCTTCGTTAATCTCCAGAATAATAAACTAGAGTTAATTTATACTTCCTTAAGAACATTTTTAAAGTTAATTATTCCTTTTATATCACTTATTATGATGTTATGAACATTATGTAATCATTTAAGTTAATAACGGTCGTTCTGTCGATCTTTGGTACTTCAGTCAAAAATAAGCTTCTTATAATTATAAGTTGTTCATGTGGTAAAATATCCATTATCTCTAGAATTATATTCATGATATAGATATCATATATATCATATATATCTAGTATATATATATATTCTTTCATAATATTATATAACATTTATAGGTAGGAAATGAAATGCACCGTTCATGGAGACGGTAAGTCGTACGTATGCATGAATGCTACTTTAATTTCTATTTCGTATTTAATGGAATGAAATAACAATGATATAAAAGTATATTATAATTCCAGTATAATTTGAAATATATTATCATTATCTCCATCCTTTATATATCCCACATATGGCATTAACGATTCAAATCACTTTGATGGGGCAGTAGTCCGCACTTCCAAAAATGAATTTATCGCCTTTATCAATTATGGAAAACATAAAGGTATGCCATAAATGAAAAATACAGAAGTGTAAGGAAAACATAAACATAATATATACCATATAAAAATATAGTGAAATATTAATTTCCACCATGATAGGCGGTAGGAGATAATTGAACAATCATCGTTTCGTGAGGCAGTAGTTCACCGTCCACAGAAACATTATGTTATTCACCCATTAGATGGAGGTGTCTGTAAGTGTAGCTAGAATACCTCTCATAAAAGAATACTAGTATATTTAAGAAATTGGTGTTGTTACATAAGAAAGGACTAAAAATATTTTAGGGGGTTAGAGAAGAAAAATAAAACAAAAGGGAAAAAGAGAATACATTACCTTTAAATCAGGTAACTCCCCTTGGTTTGAACCAAAAGAGTTTCTTGAAGAGCTTTCTGCCTAAGGTATGGATTCTAGGATGAATAGAGGGAAGTGGAGAGATAATATGATCAGGGGTTAGATGATCCAATGGCTTGAGAGGTGTGGGTGCGGGGGTATAGGTGGGGGCTTTTATAAGAGGGTGGATGGTTACTTTTGGAAAGTCTGGAAATGTTACATTATTATAAAATGATTTTCGAAATTTGAAAGGTCCCACAATGAAATATTTTGAGGATAAGGTTATAAGGGTTTGAAATTCACCCATCCAATTGGTTTTCGACAAGTTTAATTTCTAGATTTTAGCTTATCTTTTCATTTTATTTAAATCGTTCATTAATATGGTAATCATTGCATCATCATGGGGTCATAAATAAATTTATTTATTTAATGTATAAAAATTATAAAAAAACTACCATGATGTAGGAAATATTTTTAGCTTTCCAGTTACTATTTATATTCTAAGATATAATTTATATAAACAAAACTAAAAAAGTATTACTTAGGTGATACAAACTTTGGTTATATTTTCCTTTCTTTAAATATAATATAATAAAAGGTCGCTATCACACTAATGTGATTCCATGGGGTCCAAAAGTTGGAACAAGGTATCCCATGGTCGGACATTACTCAACAAAAGGATTTGGACACATGTTGGGGTCATTTTATATTATTATGATATTATTTTATTACCCTTAACTACCTGTTTACTAATTAATCACGATAATTAATGATAATTGACGTCATTACTATTCATAAGGTCCAAAAACAAAAGAGTCTTAATTAAATAATTTGGACCTTCTGATTCCAAATATAGAATACATTTTACCAAATTCCAAACATTGAATGTTCAGTAATTAATTTAAAAATAATTCTCATTGTCAAAACAAATAGCGTGCTTTTAAGAAACAATATCTATCAAAAGATTGACAATTGTTTATGTCCAATTTCAAAGTGAAATTAATTATAATGAACACAATTGGATTATATGGTAAAAATATATTCTAATTAAACTATAGAACAAATTAAAAATATAATCTAACCAAATAAATAAATTATATGAAAATGCAGTTTTGAAGTAAAATGCAGTATTTTTCACTATTTATTAAAAAATGAACATTGTCAGAAAAATAACAAAAATTTATCCAAAGTAAATTTCAATTTTCCAATTCTAAATAATAAGTTTATTTTGACAATTAGATCTTATAAAATTGTCAAAATATAGATTTAAAAATGGGTTTCCTTCAAAAGGCGGTAAAACAATATTTTAAAAATATTAGAGTATTCTATGCCGAATATTGGATTTATTCTCCTTTTGAGCCTCTAAAACACGATTTAACTCATAAATAGACATAGATATGAAAATATAATATTCCTTAATTAACTGTTATGTTACAATAAATCTCATCTCTAATGTTCCAATTGAGAAGCCAAAAACATCCACCCTATCCAATCATAAAATTAGATTTATTTTATTGATTGTAATGTTTGGTTTTGAAGGTTGGAATAAATCCTTTGAGAGAGAACTCAAAATGTGGAAACATTATAGGAATTTATCACTTTTCTATTCATCTAGTAATCGTGAAAACCCCATTATGTATAGTTGTATGAGGTATGAGTATCATTCTCTAGTCTCTAATTTAACTCATTCTTATTATTAATATCAATTAGGAATAATTATTTTTAAAAATAGGGAATAATTACATTTTCATGAATAATTTTAATATGTGCATTAAAGTGAGTGAATATCTGTTAATGGTTGACATGAATTTTTTTAGTCCTTATCAAATGAATGGTTTATTTGGTATAACATGGATAATTTTTTTTGATTTATAATTTTCTTATCAATTATACACTCTTGTTTTGTAGAAAGTGTAATCTCATGTAAAATTTTATTTTTATTATTTATGAAACATTATAAAGTTACATTATATATCACTAGTCTGTCATGTAATTTGGCATCCAATTGAAATTTTATTTAAATCTGATATGTATAATATTAGTTTCATAAAATTAGATGAGTTTTTTAAATGATAAAAACTTCCACAAAATTTCAATATATGGGTCGTTATTATTTCATCTCATTGAATTAATTTACAATTATAGTAGAATATTTATATTGAACCCTGAAAAAGATTTATAAATTATAAAAAATAAAAAGTGGGAGAATGAAATTCTCTTAGGTTTTTTGTGTTTTCAATGCAATTTTTATCATGTTATTTTCAATGAAATTACGCAGTGTATATTTATATTGAGAAGGATTGTTTATCCACCCATTATAAGAGATGGAATTACATTCACTATGTTTTTCTCCTAAAAGGGAAGAACAATTTTACTCCGAATAAATTGACGGAGTGATTTCTTGGACCAATGAATAATATTATTGACTGAGTTGTAATATATGTCTATCACATGGCCTATATGACTAGAATACTATCATTCATCCACATTGAATTAAATAAATGATAAAGGAATAGATAGATGTTGAACATGTTTCTAGATTACCTATAATTCTTTTATTCAAATGATCAAAATAGGATCAAAGTGTCGAAGAATATATTTTAAACTAAAATAAAATATCCAAGGGTTGTCGAAAATGGATCCTTTTGAAATCAGTAAATATATACACATGGATGTTTGTTTTTAAATGGATTTAGAAGATTCAATGTTGTCTTAGGGGCATAAAATAAATTCTCAGTCATCTGGAAACCAATACATAAAAAATGTTTTGTTTGGAGGTCATATGTGTCATCAATACTAAATTATGTGTGGAAAAAACATCAACATACATGTATTTTACTTCATGTTATTTTTTAATACGAGCTATATAGGTGTGACTAATGGCCCAAATATGTGTTATTCCCAATAAACAATGAAAACTAGTAATTGTATTTGGGCATATGTAACTTTTTAGTTAGTTTATGTGTCACAGGCCTCAACATAGGTTTCATATCACCGGTTTCACATATGATTGGACCAACATTGGGGTACCATTCCAAAATCTATGCATCAAAATATTAAATTTATTCATTCATTCTATACTTGGAGAAATCATAATAATGTTTTTATATGAAAAATTAATGATTTTTATATTAAATAAAAAAATGGGAAATTATTTTGGATGATTATTTGTTTTTTATACAAGGATTTATGAATAAAAACACCAAAATGGGGTTTTTATTCAAGGAAGAAATATTAAAAGATATTATCATAAAGTAAATAAGGAAGGATATAAAATAATGTATAAAATAGTGATTAAAATCTATATAAATGTAATGGGAGACCTATGTGAAGTTGACTCGGAGAGTTTGTCGCCTCTGTAATGGTCAGTAGTGAACTACATGACCTAGGTAAGTGTACCAATGATGTTCTGTGAGATTATTGAATTTATACTTCAACCACAATTAATGGTATTAATGTAAGTCATTTAGCTATGTAATGGTAAATCATGAACAGTAACATTTACATTGAAAACTAAGAGGTATGTATAGGTCATCTAAGATCATCCACATCGATGAAATTGAGATAATGTGATTGGATATATAGAATTAATACACTATAGTAAAGTATATTTTTTACGGCCATTTTTTTGTGAATTTTGTATGAAAATTACACCTTTAATAGATTTCATTCTAGAACATATGATATAAGTCATCAATTTAAGAGAATATTTGAAATGTTATTTTCAAGATAAGGTTGAGTCTAGGAAGAATATAAGTGTCATTTTTTATGCTCTATGTATAGTTACTTCATAAAAAAGAGATGATTTTTTCTAATTGGAAAGATATTTAATTTATGAGAAATCTATTGGGAGTGTTTTCAATGGATTTTAGTTGATTTGTTTTGATATTAAAATAAAGAAGCGGGAACCAATCTGGTTGTGTAATAAATGAATATTATTTTCGGTCATGTGAGATGTAATAATTAATGGAATTCCTAGAATATTGCTTGATTTTAAAGATAAATATAAGAAATGTTGCGGGAACACATGTTTGTATTTTTTAATGTTACATTTTGGATGTAAAACAAAAGTCTATGTGGAATCAATTTTCGGTACCTACAAATGAAGGGATAATAAAACGATCAAGAAATAAAAAAATAAATGTAGGGTAAGAAATTTCTACTACAATGTATTATTGGAACTAAAAATGCTTGGAGAACATGAAGGTAATGATGAATAAGAATAAAAGGACTTTATATGTTTTTTTTGAAGAGAGCATAATTCAAACTTCGGATGAAGCTTTAAAAAATTTATATTTTCATGAAAGAAGAGAAGGATTAAACCAAATTATTTTGACTGAGATGTTATCATTGTGGTATAATAAAGAAGAATGAAGAGTTCCTTAAGTTGAGGTGGTGTTTACATGATTATTTTTATACCCAATATTACAAATATGACTCTATGAAGATGAAATTATTATAGTGTTCATCTAATTGAATTTGAAAAACTGGAATCTTTTTTGATATTTTGAATCTAAATTTCTTAATTGTTTTCTTAATATATTTAGGATGTTGAAGATGAACCAAATTGAGGTAGGGGAATAGTTTTTTGGGGTTAAGTAACTCCTCTAGATTATAGTATTGATATAATTTATGTGGAGGAGGAAATAAATGAAGAAGATTTAATATCCCGATACATTAAATATTTGTCATGGGAAGTAATAAAAAACATATGTGTAATATTCCACACATGTATAATATGTTATGTGTGGATTAGGGAAAAAATATATCCCATTCTATCAGTAGTTGATAAAAATAGTTTATCAAAAAATCATAACATTGATTTCCCATATATGAGGATGTGTTAGATTTCTAGGATGTTAAGAACCTTGTAGAAATACCTACAACATTTACCACATTTTATAAATTACATATAGGTTTATGAGAGATTAAACAATACATGATAGAATAATATACACTAGTGTAACACCCCATGCTTTTTCTAAAAATATATAGAAATTCATGGAACTTTGTTTTTTGTAGATATTTCTTATTGGCCTTTAAAACATAACATTTCTATTTCTATGTTCTGAATTTCAAGAAATTGTCATCTACGATTGTGTTCAGTATGTTATTTGAAGTCTATCGGAACCAACTTTTTTTTGGTGAATAGTAACATACTCTTATTAATAGTAATATGAATAGTAATATGACCCTAATGAATAGTAAATTTTATTATTATTTTATTTTCTTAAGGCTTTGATATAATAACATCTTGTTTAATTTTTCATTGTGATATAGAAGTAATTACTGAATTGGAACTGTTAATTTTTGAATTCAGTGTTCTTTTATATAAAAATAAAATTAATAACATTTAGAAAATTATTTTCAAAAAATGGAATTCATTTTTGAATTCTACACATTGATAAATGGTTAGGGTGAATTTCTGGAATTTTTCTGAAATAGTTGATTATTCGGTGGATGGTAAAAAATAAATTTTTAGTTTCTCTGTGTTCATGAAATTGTTAATGATATAATAATGATGTCATAAATCTTGTCGACTTGAGTATAGTTAAAGACTATGTGAGGTGTCCCAAGTGGCTTATACCATGGGAAACTTCCATGGGCAAGCCCATATTTGTTTCAAATACCACTCATGAGGTGTCCCTTGAAAATTATTAAAATAATCCTTCACTTTTCCTTTAAATACCAACTCTTCCCTGCATTGAATTCATTCCAAATTCTCCCTCAATGATGATTTGGACTCCTTACCTTCATAGTAGTCCTTAAATGGTTACTTCAATCCCCCAAGGTCTCAACCTTCATGTTCTAAGGGTTACTCGACAAGATAAGAAAATTCACATTTTTTTCTTTTTTCCATTCATGTTCTCTTTTATGTGGTATAAAATTAATGTTTCCATACCATGTTATTATTTCCTTCTTATTCTTGATCTACTATATACTATGATTCATTTCTAGATTGGTGACCCATGTCTCCTTTCTTTTTAATATTTTCTAAAACCATATTGTGTAGTCGTTAGGCTGTCGAATTTATGTAAGAGATTTCCCAATTATTCTATTATTTTGAGTTCCTTCCTTATTCTTTCATCATATCTCCTTAACCAAGAGGACTGAAATCGATATAAATCATGTATATTATTGATTTTATCATGTTTATGGAAAATTACTCATCATTATTATTCTCTTATCCCACTTATTTAAGGAATAAAAACATTGTCGGTTATGTGTCGAATTACCGACATCGTAGACGATGTGATTTCAATTTCCATTAATTATTTCATGTCTAGTCATGAAACCATTTATATAGTTTAAACACATTATAATATATGATTTATGACTCACACATTGTTCTGGAATTATTTTCTACTCATGCTTCTAATTTATAAGATAAAATGAGGTTGTTATTTTCGAAGAACCACTAAAATGATCAAAATGAACATCATTAATGTTTTATCTTATGAATCGTCCTCATATTAAACATCAAAATAATAATTGGTATAAATTATGGTAATAGAAATATGTAAATACCTTTCCATTCCAATTCTGGAATTTCACTTCCAATCGACAAGAACATCCACCATGAACCAATCATGGAAATCATGTTAAGAACTCACCCAAAGACAATGCATGGAGAAAAATACTAACAATTAAAGGTTGAAATGATGTTATGAAATGATAATATAAGATGTTATAAACATGAACATGTTTATTTAAAATACTAGTAACACTATTTTAACTATTATACAGATAGTTTAAACAAGTTTGATGTTAGACAAAGCTGAGGTAAGGGAATTCTTAACTCGGTTTCCATTCTTTGGGTTAACCATCTACTTCATTATTTATGTGCTATTTAAATGGTCTATGTGATGGTTTATGTTTATATTATGCTTTATAATGTATATTTACAGTATATATACAAACTCCATCCACTCTATTATGTCTCTCTTCAATTGTATTATATTTATAAGTGGCTTTTCTTTAAAACTCCTCTTTTTAAATTTGGTTTTATGAAATTCCAAAGCAATGTTTTTATGGTATTATCATGTTGTATGATTATGTCTTGGTTAATGGGAATTATTTATGATGAAGGGTGGGACCTATATCTCCCTCCAATGAATTTGGTATTTGTATGTTGGAGGTTGGTCGTATGGTTACTCTATTTGTAATTGCGATGGTTACACAAAGTAAGGTACCCGTGAGGGTTACAGATTATAAGGTAGACAAGACTGGTTACCGAATTATGTAAGTAATTCCCCAAGATACCTTTATTATTATATGTATGTTCTCATGCTTTTTTTCTGGATCTTGTGTAAATATATTTCTACACAAATTAAGTATATATGGGTGAAATACATTTCTTTTGAAAATGTTTTCTTACGTTATGAGTATTCATGGACTAATGTGATCTTTACTTCTTTTACATCCCATACTGAGATTTTGTGCTCATACCAAGTTTTTAAATTATTTTCAAAGGTTAATGGATTTGTAAGACAAGGAAGGAAGCCATGTTAAATGTTGAAGAATTGTCAAGGAGTCTTGTTTTGAGTTTTAATGTTTTATATTTTGAAAAGAATGGAAACTATTTTTATGGTATAAACTTTGTAATAATGTGTAATGTTATGAATATATTTTCCTAATTCTACAAACCTCTAAACATGAAAATATATTCAATGTAAAAGAAAGTGTTTTCTTGACTAAATTCAAGATTATGTATGTAATAAGGTCACGTCCTTATAGTTGGTATCAGAGGATGGATTAGATAACTTTAAGGGTTAGGGTGATGTCAATAGAATGCCATAAATGATATTGACTCTATGTTTAATTTGAAATGTTATAGAATCTATAGATTACCATGTTACTTCATCAAAGACATGTTTGTTTAGAATGGTTGTCTGCAGAAGGAACAAGGATACTGAAGAGGAGTGGCACCGACAGAATGACATCCTTTCGGAACTACATCCCAGAATGGTAGAGATTGATACTGAGCAGTTTGTGACAGTAATGGCTCAGCGAATGTAGGAAATAAATTGTGGTGGAATCCATGCGAGAGAACCAATAGAGTAACCACAAAGTAACATTCCACTAGTGGAACATTTTATGAGACAACATCATCCTTCATTAATTGGATCTTCTGACCCAGCAGGAGCTGAAGGATGGATCAAAGCCCTTGAAAAGATATTCTTTGTTATGGGATGCTTAAAAAAACAAAAGGTATGTCTTTCCATTCATCATTTTGAAGGGGAATCTGATCAGTGGTGGTAAATGGAAAGGAATATCAGGGTTAGAGAGGATTTTGATGTCATAGAGTGGGATGAATTTAAAAGTCTTTTCCTTGAAAAATATTTTACTAAGGTGGTGCGACTTAGAATGGAGAATCAATTCCTTGAATTGAACCAGAAGGAGGTAGACTTAGTGGTTGTGTATAATGATAACTTCACCCGACTGGCGAGGTATGCTCCAAATCTTATTCTGCATCTTGATAGAAAAATCAAACACTTTTACTATGATTTGAATCCAAGGTGTCGAATGGTGTTGGCCTCCCGTGAATTTAAAAGTTATGAGAAACTTGTTCGATGTGCTGAGAGGGTAGGGACAGAGTTTGATTATGATCATGTGCATTTTGGAAACAAAGAGAATGATAGGTCCAGTTGGCAATAAATGGGTAAGAATCTACCAAAGAAACCAGATGGTAAGAAAATACAATTTTCTGTTTGTGAAAACTGTGGAAAGAAACACCTTGGGGAATGTCTTAGCAAACCTGGGAAGTGTTTTAAATGGGGTAAGTTTAGACATATGGCCCAAGATTTCAATGAAAATGATCCAAAGATTAATCCTAATAAGCATACTATAAAGTGTTTTAAATGTGGTGAAATTGGTCATTATGAAAATGCCTACCCAAAGAGTGATCTGAATGATGAAAAGAAGCCACACTACAAGCAAAAAAGGTGTAGTGGGATCCTATTCGACTACGTCATCACATGTCAGGCCATCCAATGAATTTGTATCAGGTACTTAGTTAGTTCACTCAGATTTTTCTAAACTTTTGTTTGATACGTGGTCTACACGTACCATCATCTTTGAGAAATTTTCTGCTAAATTGGAAATATCACCTAAAAAATTGAGACCCAAAATTTTTGTTCAAAGACCAGGGGGAAATGTTATAGAAAAGTGGATTTATTAAAATCTTTCTATTGTGGTCTGTGGAAAGACTTTACCAAAAAACCTTGTTGTTTTACCCTTCGTCGATTTTGATGTTATTCTCAGAATGGGCTAGATTTTGGATTATCATGCTAAGATTGATTGTATATCTAAAGAAGTTGTTTTTCAGAAAGAGTTTCAGTTTGTATACAAGAATGAACCCATACAATTGATAACATATCATGAAGCTGAGATACTATTGAAAGATGGAAATGAATGTTATGTTTCACATATTGTTGAAAACAATGGAACTATTCAAATTAATGATGGGCCAGTGGTAAATGAATACCTTAATGTTTTTTCTGATGAGTTACCCGGTTTCATACCTGATCGAGAAGTTGAATTCCCAATTAAATTAGTTCCTAATGCTAAGCCAATTTCAAAACCCCCATATCGTAAGGCTCAAATAGAACTTCTTGAATTGAAAAATCAGTTGCAGGATTTTATTGACAAAGGATTCATTTGTCCTAGAACATCACCATGTGGAGCCCCAGTTTTGGTTGTTAAAAGTAAAGATGGTTCCATGAGACTTTGCATTGATTATAGTGCTTTGAATAACATCACAGTTAAAAACAAGTATCATTTGCTTCATATTTATGACTTTTTTGATTATCTCCAGGGAGTTCAGTACTCTTCCAAGATTAAAATGAGATCTGGATGCCATCGGCTGAAGGTAAAGGAAGATGACATCCCTAAAACAGACTTTAATACTAGATAAGGGCATTATAAAATTGTTTTTATACAGGTTGGATTAACTAATGAAACTGTTTTATTCATGAATCTTATGAATAGATTATTTCATGAGTTCTTGGATACGTTTGTGGTTGTATTTATTGATGACATTTTGGTATTTTCTAAAAATAAAGAAGAGTATGAAAAACATATAAGGGTTGTTTTTCAAACATTTAAAGAAAAGAAACTATATGGAAAATTCAGCATGTGTGATTTTTGGATGCAACAGATTTATTTTCTTGGGAACATTGTAAATAAATATGTAATAATAGTTGATCCTTATAAAACAAAAGTAGTTGATGAATGTCCAAGAACGAAAAATGTTACAGAGATTCATAGTTTTCTAGGCTTATCAAGTTATTACCAACGTTTTGTTAAGAACATTTCACAGTTATCTAGCCTAATAACTAAGTTAACATGGAATGGGGTTAAATTTTTTTGGACAGAGGAATGTGATGTTTGTTTTTAGTAAATGAAGAAGATATTGGTGAAGGCTCCAGTTTTGGCCTTACCTTCCTGAAATGGTGTGTTTTTCATCTAAAGTGATGCTTCTTTGAAGGGACTTGGTTGGGTTTTGATACAGAATGATCAGGTAATTGCCTATGCTTTGAGACAATATAAACCTCATGAACTAAATTATCCCATACATGATTTGGAATTGGCAGCTGTGGTTTTTGCTTTGAAAATTTTCAAGCATCATCTATACGGAACCAAATTCCATATATATACTAAGCATATAAGTCTAATGTATATATTCACTCAGAAGGAATTAAACATGTGGCAGAGAAGATGGCTAGAACTGATAAAGGATTATGACTGCATGATCAATTACCATCCTTGAAAAGTAAAAAAAGTAGAGGATGCCTTGAGTCGGAAACATCATGAGTTATTAACCATGTTACATTTGGAACAAGATCCATTGATTAATTATTTGATGAATTTTGACTTAGATGTTGTTGGTGCAGGGAATACATCTTTTTTGTTTCATGTTCAGTGCAGTATTTGTTGATAGATAGAATTTAGTGAGCGTAGAAGGAAGACTGTGAGCTATAAAAAAAGGTAGAATTGGTTAAAATGGATAAGATTCCAGAATTTAACCTTGATAAAATTGTGTTTTATAATTTGGAAAAAGGTTGTGTGTGCCTAGTGATACTCAGTTGAAGAAATATTTTTTGTGAAAAACTCATAGTTCTCCATTTTATATTAAACATAGCAGTACTAAGATGTACAGAGACTTTCGGGAGTATTATTGGTGGGATGGAATGAAAAGAGATATTGATGATTTTACCATGAAATGTTTGACATGTCAACAGGTTAAAGTAGAGTAGTAGTTACCGAATGGTATGCTTCATCCTTTTCCAGTTCTTGAGTGGAAATGAGAGAATGTATCCATGGAATTTGTGGCGGGACTACCAAAGACTTCTCGAGGTAACAATGTATTTGGGTTATTGTTGATCGACTAACAAGGTCTGCACATTTTCATTCAATTCGAGATACAATGACCATGGATCAACTTTCTTGATTGTACCCCAAGGAGATTGTTGGGTTACATGGAGTTCCTCTTTCCATCGTATCTGACCGAGATCCCAGGTTTATGTCTAACTTTTAGAAGGGACTTCACAATTTGTTGGGATAATGTTAATTTTCAGTACTTCTTTTCATCCTCAATCAGATAGGCAGTCAGAATGAAAGATTCAAATGTTGGAGTATATCCGTTGAGCTTGTTCAATGGACTATTAGGGATGTTGGGATCAACATCTTTATTTAGTTGAATTTTTTTATAATAACCGGTTTCACTCCAGTAATCAGATGTCACCTTTTGAGGCCTTCTATGGGAAGCGGTGTCAGACTCCACCATTTTTGGATGAAGTCGGTGAAAGAAAGATAATGGTGCCATAATTAGTAGAAGAAGTGGCTGAGAAAGTGAGGATGATACAACAGCACATGAGGACAGCTCAGAGCAGGCAGAAAAGTTATGCAGATAACAAAAGGAACGACTTCTCTTTCGAGGGAGGTGACCATGTCTTCCTAAAAATCTATCCTTGGAAAAGTGTGATTTTTTTCTCGAAGAAAGGGAAGCTAAGTCCACGGTTCATCATTTCTTTTGAAATCTTGGAGAAAGTTGGAACAGTTCCATAGTGTGTAGCTTTGCCTCCGAGTTTGTTTCAGGTACACAGTGTTTTTCATGATTCGATGTTGAGAACGTATGTGCCAAATTCATCACATGTCTTGAGCCCAGATGCAGTTCAGATAGAAGAGAACCTTTCTTATAAAGAGAAACCAGTTCGGATTCTTGATCGAAGGGAACATGTATTACGGAATAAGTTAATCTAATAGGTAATGGTTTTTTGGAGAAACCACATGGTTGAAGAAGCAACATGGGAGTCTGAAATGCTATGAGGGAAAAGTACCCTCAGTTGATTAATAAGTAAATAAACTTGTGAGGACGCAATTTCAAGAAGGTGGGGAAAATGTAACACCACCAGTTTTTCTAAAAATAGATAGAAATGAATGGAAATTTGTTTTATGTATATATTTTTAACTAGCCTTTAAAACATAACTTTTCTACTTCTATGTTCTGAATTTCAATAAATTTCCATCTAAGATTGTGTTCAGTATGTTATTTGGAGTCTATTTGAACCAATATGTTTTCTGTGAATAGTAACATACCCCTATGAAAAGTAATATGAACTGTAATATCACCCTAATGAATAGTATATTGTATTATTATTTTATTCTAAAGGCTTTAAGATAATAAAATCTTGGTTAAATTTTCATTCTGATATAGAAGTAATTACATAATTTTAATTGTTAATTTTTGAATTAGGGGTTATTTTATTTAAAAATTAAATTAATAATATTTAGAAAATTATTTTCAAAAAATGGACTTTATTTTTGAATTCTACATGTCGATAAATGGTTTGGGTGAATTTTGGGAATTTTTCTGAAACAGTTGATTTTTTGGTGAAGAGTAAAAAATACAGTTTTTAGTTTTGGTGTGTTCATGACATTATTAATGATATAGTAATGATTTCATAAATCTGGTCGACTTTTGTAATGTTAAATAATTTGTGAGATGTCCCAAGTGGCTTATTCAATGGTCAAATACCATGGTAAATCCCATAGTTTTTCAAATACCACTCATGGGGTGTCCCTTGAAAATTATTTAAATAATCCCTCACTTTTCCTATAAATACCAACTCTTCCCTCCATTGAATTCATTCCGAAATCTCCCACAACTAATCTCTGGCCTCCATACCTTTATAGTAGTCCTCCCAAGGTTTCCTCAGGTCCCCAGGGTCCCAACCATCATGTTCTAAGGGTTACTCTACAAGGAAGAAAAATTCACAATTGTTTTCTTTTTTCCATTCAATTTATCTTTTATGTGGTATAACATTCATGTTTCCATACCATGTTCTTGTTTACTTATTATTATTGATATACACTATACTATGATTCATTTTTGGATAGGTGACCCTTGTCCCCTATCTTTTTAATATTTTATAAAAACTTATTGCGTAGCCGTTAGGCTGCTGAATTTTTGTAAGAGATTTCCCAATTATTCTTATATTTTGATTTCCTTCCTTATTCATTCATCATATCTCCTTAAAAAAGAGGCATTAAATATCTAGAATTCACGTATATTCTGGATTTTATCATGTTTATGGGAAATTACTCACCATTATTCTTCTCCTCTCCCACTTATTTAAGTAATAAAAACATTGTTTGTTATGTGTCGAATTACCGACATCGTGGATGCTTTGATTTCAATTTCCATTAATTATTTCAGGTCTAGTCATGAAACCATATAAAAGGTCGAACAAGGTTTTAATATATGTTTGGTGACTCACCCATGGTTCTAGAATTATTTTTTACTCATGGTTCTAATTTATTTGACAGAATGAGGTTGTTATTATCAAAGAACAACTAAAATAATCTAAACAAACATCATTAATGTTTTAACTTATGAATCATCCTCATATTAACATAAAAATTATAAATGGTATAAATTATGGTACTAGAAATATGTAAATACCTTTAAATTCTAATTCTTTAATTTCAATCCCAATCTACAAGATCATCCTCCATGAACCAATCATGGAAATCATGTTAAGAACTCATCCAAAAACAGTGCAAGGATAAAAATACTAACAATTAAAGGGTGAAATGATTTTATGAAATGATAACATAAGATGTTATAAACATGAACATGATACTATAAATTACTAATAACACTCTTTTAAAAATTATATAGTAAGTTTAAACATGTTTTATGTATGAAAAATCAGAGGTAAGGGAATTCTTATCCTGATTTCCATTCTTTGGGTTAACCTTGTACTTCATTATTTATGTGTTATTTTAATTGTGTGTGTGATGGGTTATATTTATATTGTGTTTTATTACACATATTTATAGTATATATACAGACTCCATTTATTCTATTATGTCTATCTTTAATTTTATTATATTTATTATGGGATTTTCTTTAAAAATCCTCTTTTTAAATTCAGTTTTACAAAATTCCAAAGCAATGTTTTTATGGAATTATTCATGTTGTATTATTATGTTTTGGTTTTTGGGAATTATTAATAATGAAGGGTGCAACCTATATCTCCCTAAAATTTATTAGGTATGTTTATGTTGATGTTCGGTTGTATGGTTACTCCAAGTGTATCTACGATGGTTACACAAAGTAAGGTAGCCGTGAGGGTTACAGATTATAAGGTATCCAAGAATGGTTACTAGATTATGTAAGTAATTCCCCAATATACCTTTATTATTATATGTATGTTCTAATGTTTTGCCTTTATCTTTAGTAAACCTATTTCCATAAAGAGTAAGTATATATGGGTGACAGGCATTTCTTTTGAAAATGCTTTCATACGTTACGAGTTTTCATGGAATAATGTGCTATTTCCTCCTTTTTCATCCCTTACTGAGATTTTGTTCTCATCCCAAGTTTTTAAATTATTTTCACAGGTTAAAGAATGTGTAAGACAAGGAATGAAGCTACGTTAAATGTTGAAGAATTTCCAAGGAGTCTTGTTTTACGTTTTAATGTTTTATATTTGGAAGAAAATGGAAACTATTTTTATGGTATCCACTTTGTAATACTATGTAATGTTATGCATGTATTGTACTAATTCTATAAAGATATAAACATGAAAAGATATTCAATGTAAAAGGAAGTGTTTTCTTGAAGAAATTCAATATTATGTATGTAATAAGGTTGGGTCTTTATAACTAGTACCAGAGGTTCAATTACAAAGGGTTTGTAACTGTTTAAATAAAATATTTATAATTTTGAAAAATTAGCTCACATATGATTTACCCCCTCTAAGGTGTGTCTTCATGGTCAAATGGTGAAAACATAATAATATATTAGGTACAGAAACATTATACACATTAAAAAGTACATTAATCGGTATTATTTTTTATTTACTAAAATTAAAATAGATTGAATCAATTTAAAAATATCTATAAATTTTAACAAAATGAAGAAAATTAACTAGGAAAAAGTGTAAATAATTTGTACATGTTATAGGTGGTTCATACTTGATCCATGTTTTTATTGATCATTTGAGATATTTTGAAATTTTATTTACAAATTATACCTTCCTGAACACCATTATGAAATGTGTCTCTTAGAGGAATAATAAAACCATGTTTGATATGCTTTGATTAATAAGGAATCATTGTGATCAACCCGTATCATTTTTATAATATTATTTATAGGTAACACATTTTATACTAAACCACTTTACTTATAACATGGTTATAAATACATTGATGATTACTTATCATGAGGCCTCTCAAAAAAAATATTTAATAAATGAAATATAGTATAGTGGAATCTAAGGTTGAATCTCATGGAGAATTACAGTTTATTTAGACATTTATAATTTGTTACATATTCTCAATTTTTAATATATATTAACTAGAATAAGGGGAATTAATGAGGCCTAAATTATTTACTAACAAATGGGAAATAGAATAATTCGTTTAAAAATTATAGAGATGAATATTTTATGAAATGATATATCAGTTGTGAGTTGTATGTTTTTATAATATTTTCCATTATTAATACTTCTCCTCAATAATACTATTCTTATAATTAATTTGTTTTGTAATCAAATCCATAACTAAATACTAAATCACATTGTGGTTTTTTTAATGTTAATAAACCCCACACTGAGATCTCAATAAATGTTATCTATAATCAAATGTTTTTATTGAATCAATGATAATTTCTTTGTGAACTAATCCATTCAAAAACATTACTGTTATTATTCATTTAATAATCAATATTTTATTTAGAATTATTAAATTTTGGGATACTTAGATGACTATGACTAAAAATCATTAGAATCATTATTCAATTTTTTCCCTCATATATTATTTAATTAGTAAGTTAAACGTTATTAAAGTAATTATAGCAGAATAGATAAATAATATTTCAGTAATTGAAAAATATATCTAATTTCATTCATGTTCAAAAACAATTCTTCTAATACCTGAAAATAAGAAACAAAAAATATGTAAAACAATGTCTCAATATAAATTCACCTGATTCTCTTCATATAATTGACTAGAAAAATTTAACCTTCAATCTCTATGGATATTCTGAGATTATTCTCCCAAAATAACCTAATAGTCATTGAAATAAAATTATAATTAAAATCCATCCTTTATATTAAACTCATTTTAAAATCATTGATGATATTTTTTAGAGTTATTCTACTACATCACATGACATCACTACTTGTAAAATAAATCCTTTTAGACATTCAAATTTTATTAAAAACTCAAATGTGAATATTAAATCCTCATAAACAGTAGTGGGTTTTTATTTGAGAACTATTTTCATATAATTTTTATTTTACAAAATAAGGTAACCATCAAAACAATATGTATTGTGTTCACTTTCTCCAAGTAAATCAGATTTTAGGTATCCAGAAAAAAATTGAGATAAAGAACTATTGATTTTGTTGATAGGGGTAGTTTTGAAACAATGCACATAATGGAAACCACATAATTATGGAGCTATTATAAGTAAGAGAATTTTGGATGCTGAATAGAAGTAATATATAGACTGTAATAGTATATAATTTTTGTTTCATATGGTTGGAGTTTAGAGGTAGGCTTCATGTTGAAATAATTTTAGAGGAAAACTTATAAGATCATTGTATTTCATGAAATATATTTAAGGATCATATAAAATATGTGTAAGAAGATACATCACTATTCACTAGAAGGACTAGTTGAGGTATTGACGATCTACTAGTTTCCATCGAATAATGGAGGTACAACCATAGGGTTCAGAAGGTGGTACAATTGGTTGAACCAACTTATAGTTATAGTGAACTGTAATAAATATAGGAAGAAATACCATTCATTTTATGTGTTGAAGAAAAGTATTTTGAGTGAGAGATGATCAAAAGGAGGAAGCGATAATGAATTTCCGTGTGGGGAACTTCTCCATAATGTTCTTTTGGATGGAAGCAGGTTTCTGTAGGAAAATATTTGTTTATTTATTCCAAGGAAGAGTTCTAAAATATAGATCCCCATTAACTCAGATATATATTCCTTAATGAAAAATAAAGTGTCATCCTCCCTTGAGTTATAATAATTTTCATAAAATTTTACTCCCATATGTTGTGATAATTTAATTATTTGTGATTTTCTCTAAATTTATTATTTGTTTTTAATGTTGTTATTGAATGTAATGAATTTAATGAAATATGTGAGATATTTTGGTCAATACTATCCATGGTATGTCTGGTTATCCTTTTTCTAAATATTGAATTCGATTGTGTGTTCCAGTTCACTTCAAATCCTTCTAGGTTTCATATTAAACAATGGATTTCTAGTTCCTTACTTGGGGTTTAATTAGGTGGTGTTATGAAATACTAGTTTTGATTATATAGATATTGTATATGTAAGCAGTTGGTAAAATACCCAAAATATTGATGTTTTAGAGCCCTGATATCCAAAAAAGTTTTATATGATCTTGGTTGTATAGCATCTTATGGATTAGTTTAATATTTTTTAAAAGATACATGCTTTAGTGGTATTGATAATATTTAGAACACTTTCTTGTACATCTAGTCAATGGGGTTGTTGGGTTCAGATGATTATCATTTGTAATATTATGATGGTACAATGATTTTTTGGGTATGTTAAAAGTTCCACATATATTAAGTTTCTTAAGAAATCCTACATCATTGAGTGAAATTTAAAACATTATTTGAAGACTATTTATAAATTAGAAAGGCAATCTTAATCCTTTATGTTTTATTATTCATTGGGAGATCCTTATTTTTAGAGGACTAAATTTTAAATAAGTGAGGTAGATATTGATAATTTCATACATTACATGATATTTATGTTGATAATATTATTCAATTTATAAATTACATTAATATAGATTCATCTACTATAATGGTTTTTATAAAAATGACAAATTGTGATTGTAAAGTACGTAATTAAGATTTCTAAAATGTGTATATATAATAAGTGCAACATTACCCAGAAAGAGGATTATGGGAGGAATTCAATTGCATCACTGGGATATAATAGAGAAAGTGATTGAATGAGTTGATGGAATTTGGATGGTTCTCCAAATTAACATTTTTCCTTTCATATATAATATAAAACTCAGTATAACTATTGGAATTTATAGGTATATCCCAAAATGATAATTTCCAAAGTATCTACAATCCCATATCTAAGATGGGGTGGTTAATCTAATACTATGAATTAGAAATTCATTTTTAGTATCTTTTGAAGACTATGGGGTTCATATTCATCAATGTCATAGAAGTATAGTTTGCACTTTATTTTTGAGGATTTAGTTTTGGTGTTCATATGACTATTGGAATGGTGGTGGTTTAGTGCTGATGAAGAATAGAAGGACTGAAGAATGGTCTCCTCTGATCAAAATGTGTCTTAGATTGTCGATAGGATAAAAAGGTAAATAATTTATGATTTTGTGGGATTCATGTAGAGGGGTTAATGTATAAGGAAATAGTATTTTTATACCCAAATATTTCATATTTTTAGATAAATATTAATAACATTTAACAAATACACACTCCATGACCATATTGGTTTAGTTTCTTTAAAGACTAGTTACATAATCTTCTTATTTTATGACATATATTCAACATCTCCCATATTTATCACTCAATTTAGTACTCTTTATAGACATACCTAACATACACCTTTCTTTATAACCAAGGGAATGTGACCATATCAATGGGTGATCTTTGATGCTCAGTAGTAGTAAATATTGAAGATATCTATCGATGATCATATGAAAGCATAATAATAGAATCAGGGTATGATATTATGAATATAACAAAAAAAAAGTTTATATCAAATATATCAAGGATTGTAAACATGATCAATGGTATAAAACATAACATTTCATAATACAAGATTCATAAGTTCGAAAATTCATCATAAATAGATCATGAATTATAAGGTCATGTCATTTAATTATGGGAGAGCCATATGTCCAGATACCATTTATTATGTCATGGTTATCATCTAAGAACACGTAATCATAAATTATCACGCATCAAAACCTTCATCACATTTTATTAATTATTAGAAATTATCACCTATTTCTTATATTAGATCAAGCATATCGGAAGGTTTCCCATAGTGGAACAAGTACATTTTTCTATTTCCAATCATTTACTCTTGAGATATAAATATTACTAATTGAATTTGAGGGAGATATATATACCACCTTTTGGATAACCAATAATTTTTTGTTATTAAAGATCATTACATTAACCATAAAATAGCCCTAGAAATGAAATACTTTTCATAAACATTTCATCATAGCATAGCCTGTAGATAGGAAATGGGTTTGGTAATCATATAATAAATTAATCATTTCATATCACATGAAAAATTAATGGGTTTCATAAATATATTTTCATCCTAATCATGAACCATAAAAATAAATATTATGGATGGTATAATTGAATCATATCCCTATTAAAACGAAATCAACACCAAATTTAATTGTCAATGATGAATATAAATTACATAAAAGGATCATTTCAAAATTTTAGAGGACAATATATTTCCATTTTGAAAAAAAAAATCATTAAAATATAAAAATATCACAAATTTAAATGAAAAATTTTACATTAAAACAAACATGAATATTTCAAATTGAATATTTATACCATTTTCATACATGATGATACGAAATACCACCCATGATCTACATGTTTAGAAAACAATTCCTTCAGTATTATTTGTAAAATTCCAATGTACCTTTTTTGGAAAATGAAATGAATGTTCCTTTAAATAAAATTTTGAGAAATTTAATCATGGATAAAATTTTATATAAATAATATTTAAATAATATTGTAACCATAAATTAAATATTTTTTAAACATGTATATTGATGAATAATTATTTTTAATTAAAGATGGAAACAAAGTCGATTTTCATTATAAAAAATTTTTCAGTATGCTGGTTCCTAAAGAGTGGAAAAGTAACATTAAACACAAATTCTAACGATATTAACAAAGGATAATAGAATACATGGAATTACTGATAGATATATAATTATATTTTATCATCAGAATCTTAATCATAAATAATCCTGATAAACAATTATATTTTAAGATAAAAACATTACTAATTTGGGGAATTCATTGTCAGTGTTTACACTATTAAAAATAAACAACTGTTGAATATTACATGTGTCCTATGGAAATAAAAGTGAGATGAAAATACCTTATCAATTTGGAAACTTTTAAATCAAAATAATTATTAATGAATAAAATAAAATGAATCATTAAAAATAATAAAATTAAGTATATTCATGATTTAAATTTAATATTAGTAGTATATACACCAAACAAAAGAAACGAGTGTTGAATATAGAATTTATCACCCAGAAATAAAAGAGAGACTAGAAGTATCCTTCTATAAGACTCACATTTCTTTGTAAATAATAAAACCTCATGTATAATTTATATAAATATATTATAAATCTATTAAAATACCATTATGTTATATATAATACCTTATATGATTTAATTACTTCTTTTTTTAACCTTTTACTATTAGTTTCTTATTATAAACTCTTCTTAGATAATAAATGCTTCATTTTTATTTTATGTTTTTGTATGATGTTTTTAGTCCTTTTAATATGGTTATGGATTCATAATAATTTGAATATTAAAAATGGTAGAAATATAATATAATATTTATTATTAATTAATTAATTTTGAGTAATCCAAATAATTTATTGTTATATAAGGAATTACACCATTCATTGAGACTGTAGGTCGTAGTTACGCATAAATGTCGTTTCCATTTTTTTGAAGGATAGAACAATCAGAAGGTAAATAATATATAACCTTTATATAATAATTTTCTTTCATATATATCATATATAATCACTAAATATAGACTTATTATTATACATGTCGAAATAAGAATAAAAAAATATCACATCACTTTATGGAAGAGGTAGTCCAAATATATGCGTAAGCAATGCTATCTTTAATAAATGGAATAGAAGGTATGAATTTATATGTGATATTATAATAAAATAAGTATAATTATTTCATAAATATTTCATAAAAACTTTAAATCATTCGTTACATCTATCAATGATAGGCGGTGATTGGAAATGAATTACATCAGTTCAGAATGTGGTAATTCTCTATAAAAAATGATCAATGACTTCATTTCCCATTTGATGGAATATGATATAGATATAGGTAATTCAATCAATAATATATATTATTATATATTATATACTTTTTTTATTATATTTTAAATATTAAGCATTAATCAAGGTGGAATGAGAAGACGGGAATTGAAAGAGATTTTGGGAGACAATTACCTTCTCTTAGAAAAACAACATTTGGATTTCTTATTAAGGACCATATGGTTGGGATTTTAGAATGAAAAGAAGCTGTATAAAATGTTTGAGGCTGGTTGGGAGATATATTATTTCTGTATTAATTAATATAAATAGATTATTATTTTTGAATATATGAGGTGAAGAGGTTTCCTTTTATAATTTTGAGGTTTAGAATTTTTGAAAATACCTAAAACAATACCATAATTGAAATTCACTCTCAATATATGCCCCTAAAAAATTGATAAATAATGTATTTGATGGATTTTATGGTTTATACACACCCCAAAACAATAAAATACTCGGTTTAATCATTTTTTCACTTGTCATATGAGTTTTCTCATTTTTACCATTTTAGTTTTCAACAAGGTAAGTAGCCCTTTTTTTAATTAAATTTATAATTTATACATTGAAAAAAAATAAAATGAGACTCATTTTATACTTTTAACCATAATTTTATATATTTTAAAACCAATATATTAATTAAATTTCTAATGAGTTACAAAAATTAATTTCAACACATGCGAAATTAATACACAAAGCCATATTTTGTCCTTATCCAAAGTAATTAATTATTTTTATATTTTTAAATTATTTTGGAAAAAATAAATTTAAAATTATTATATAATATAAATTATGGTAATTTAAAATATGAAATTTTTTTTATCAAATTAAATTCATAGAAACATTTGTATTTACTTTAAAATAAATCTAATAAATGCGATGAAAAAGTGGTTTTCTAAAGATATATTTTTTATAATTAATAAATTATTTAATAGAAAATTGAACATAAAATTGTTTTAAATAAAAATATTGGATTAATATTATTATAATTGAACTAATTTTACTTTTAAAACTTCTTAAAAGGAAATATAACTTTTTATAATATAAAAAAATGGGAATTTCAAATAAAAAACTGTATGTTTCACTATTCATCAAAAAATAAATCATTTCATAAAATTCAAAAAAATTACTATAAGATAATCCTTTAAAAATAATTAAAAATTATAATCATTTTATAAAAAATATATTGTTTAAAAAATTTAAATATGGAACACATGATGAAACATCATTTCATAACGATATATTTGTTACTCATAAAACTAGATTTATCCTTATATCATGCATGCAATAAAAATATTAGATGAATGATAAACTTTAATTTAATTTATAATATATAAATTTCATTTCAATCATTCAAAAAAAGAAAATAATTTAATTTACTTTATATAAAAACACATTGTATGTAAAAAACAGTATTTAAGGATAATATTTCATTTATTTTCAAATTATTATAATTTTCTTTTCTGGCCAATTTATAACCAATGAATTTTTTTTATCAACCCTGAAATTTTGATATATTAATTTTTTCTATTATTTCCTACCAATACGAAAACTATGCGATAAATATCCTATTAGAAAATAATATTAAACATTATAGCATAGTTCGTTTTAACTTAGTGTTGCGTTTAACGAAATATTTTAATGAGGATAAATTTATTTAAAAAATAATATTTCATAATATATCACGGTGTTATATTCATTCACCCCCACCAATTAATAAATTTAATCATTGAAATTTTAACTTATTCTTGGTGGGACCTATTTGTGAAGATTCCTTTATATAGACCCCACATCATAAAAAGGCTCAATAACATGTCTTCTTGAAAAGTGGGAAAATAAATTTCATTGGTCTTATATAATAGCACATCAGTATTTTTATAAATATGATAAAATTAGTAGTAATTGAAAATATTCCCATGTGAGAGAACAATAACCCTCAAATCCTAAAAAGTATTTCTATAGAACATGGTCTAAAAAATGATAATGACTATAAATATATAAATCTATAATGTGTGAAAAGATCATTTATTCATCAAAAATAATGATAAAAATATGACAATTTTATTTCAATATCATTTTTATAATATGAGTAATTTTTCGAAGAATATATTCATATTTTATTTCATTCTATTTTAGAATAAAACTATATATATTTTTTCACATTGATCAATTTCATACTCATATCCTTCTCCAAAAAATGAAGCCAAATTTTTCATGCCAAAATCACAAAATATATAATAAAATCCATAGAATAATGGTAATTCCTTTCTAATGTCACTAGTTATAATCAAAACCAAAATGGTTTTCACATATTATCCAGTATTGAAAAATATTCATATGATGAAATATTACATTAATCTCCAAAACCATGTAAAAAGTTCATCTTAAACCATTCCATGAATGGTTAATGTTATGAACAATTAAAAAACAAAAATATAATAAATATGATTACTAAATTTACAAAATAATCATAACAATAAATTCCAAAATTTAATAATTTAGCTTATATTTTTCACAAAAAAAATAGGTTAATACCATGGTTATATATTCTCCTGAAACAAACTAAAAAAGAGAATTACCATAAAATATCAAAGAAAATATTTATTTTTCATTCCATAGATATAAGCATAGATTATGTACTATATTCAATAAATCCAACAATCTTGTAAACTCCATCAATGAAAACATAAATAAATTATCCCAAAAACATAAATGAGTTCCAATGACCTCAATATAGTCTAATTTAATTTATACATATCCATCATCTCATTATCCAAACTAAACACCATTATCTCATCGTTTGAAACATATTATAGTTTATCATCACGTAATCATGTGTTTTATGAAAAATATCATCTTATAATTAAATCTCTTTTCAATGTTATCAATACCTTTTGACATATTATTTAAAATCCCTAATGACAAAATTCTACATAACATTCCTTGATTATTTAATCATTCATTATTCCTGAATTACAATACAAAAAAACATTAATCATTCTACATAATTCATAAACTATTAACATGGATTAATCATATTATTACTTTATATCGTATTCCATTCATGTGTTATTTATAGAATTTCATTAAAAAATTGAAAAAAAATTACTTTTGAAACATTGATGATCATATTCTTTAGATTTCCCCATTTCAAATAAATTTGTATAATTCATATACATTCTACATTTGAAAAATTAAACCATTTAGGATTTCCTAAGGAAAAAATTATTATCACCATTTTTTAACTATAAATTTCATTTTTTCTTGGAAATTAAAATACATGTACCGATGTCCTCAATATATAAAACATTTACTTATTCTATTGAGACATGTTATTGAGTGATTATTCTTACATTATATATATATATAAAACTAAATCTTCTTTCCTCCATGCCGCCTCCAATCAAACTCTTAGTGAAATATATCCCCTTTTTCATTGATGAGTCTAAGAATTGGTTAAGCTGATAGATCTGAATCATATTTCATGATAAAATATTAGGCATAATCATAAAATCCATTAAAATAGTCATCATTTCATATGGTTTATTATAAAAACATTTTCAATAAACTTAAATGATAAAATTGTTCTTTGGGGTTCACGTCATTCAAAAAAACCTAAAAACAAACAGTGAGAAACATTCTTTATAGTCAGAAACTGGGTAATACTAAAAATCATTAATAATAAATCTATCCCATGATTCCAAATTTTCAATCTAAGATACCATATGTTAAAACTCAGTCATACATTATCATCATATTTTCAAATACATTATTATGGTTTGTAAGGCGTTTTGTAATTTTAGAAGCAAATCCCTCGACTATGTCATGAAATGTTTGAAATAAGGCCCAGTGTCATTAATTGGGTAGCAATAAAGTCTATTTAAATGTTTCCATTCATAGTTTATTCACCTATTTACTACTATTCTAGTTCCAAATCAACCTGCTGTATCTAGATATGGATTTAATTTCTTGAAACCACTTGCCCTATGCGTCACCAAAATTCCAGGATATTTTCTTATAATTTAAATTATATTAAGAATTATACAAATATATCTAAATAATTTTTTATAATCCTCTTTTCAAAACCTAACTACATCATTTCATTGATTCCAAAAATAATGGACCATCCTTTTATATATAAATATTACACAATTTTAGATAAATATTCCTTACATTCCACATATATTTCCCTAGTGATTGTATGAGTTTATTGTTTACGGAGACTAGATATACAATATTTTTTGTTCATGAAAGATGTTAAAAAACTCCAATAAATATATTCGCATTTAGTACTCATCATTGTAATACCCTACATATACCATTCGTTATAATCTCTAGAATGAAAATATAAAAAAGGGTTTTCTTATATTCTCTGTAAGGGTAAACATAGATGATATAAATAGATGATCATATGGAGGCATAAGATAATCATAAGGTTATGAGATTATGTATATAACATAAAATATTCATACCCAATATATCAAGGATAGTAAACACGTTACATGGTATAAAACATTATCATTTCAAAATAAATGAACTATAAGTTTGAGAAGTCGTCATAAATCAATCACGAACTATAGTTTCATGTCTTATATGTTTGAAACCTTCATAACAATAGAAATAATTAAATTGTCTTGTTTAGCATCCATGAAAATAAAATCATTGAGGACCAGGAAACAAAAATTATTTTCAGTTTCATAATGGATCACTGTAACACCCGATATTTTTATGAGTAATATTTTGTTTTTTTTATATCATCAAAGGAATCTTTCACTACATACTAGCTTGTCTTACTTTACACGCAATCACGATCTTCCTCGATAGCTTGTGTCGTACGCAATACTGAGTTTCACTAAACAACGATATGCTATTAAAATATTATTAAAACTAGCCGTTATGAATAGTAATAACCACTTTTTGAAATTTTATAAATTTTATTTTTCAAAATGGACTTCATTTTTGGATTCGGAATACCGAAATTAGCCTAGGGTGAAATTTTGGTATTTTACTGAAAACATTCAATTTTTGATGAATAGTGAAACCACTAAGTGGTAGGTTAAAAACATAATTTTGCATAAAACATAAATTTACCGCTTCTGTGAATGGAATTATGAAAATCCGACAGACACGGTTGATATCAGTAAGTAAAATGTGGTTCAATGAGATAAAAATAATTTTTTGGTGAAGAGTAACTTTTTACTTTTTTTACCGCGGTTAATAGTAAATAGGGTAACTAAGGGTAAATATGATATTAATATTACCCTAAAACATGTCCTAATTCTATTGGAAAAGTGTAATTCTACCAAAAACAAACTTAGGAATAAAATATGTCCATTTAGGCCCAATTGGATTAGATTAGGACATTTATTATTAATTTATTTAAAGAAGGGTTAAAATAGTTAAAATCAAAGTTTAATAAGTAAATCATTTTTAATATGGGGTTATACATAAGATAAATTCGACTATAAATATTCATTAGAAAGCAAAAAAGATTTACTACATAATGGTATTTTATTTATAATTTTTAGAAATTAAATAATCTAATTTATTTATGACACAAAGATGATGCAGTAATTGTCTTATTAATGAAATATTGACAGAATTGATGTTATAAATGCCCAAATAAATGTAATTTGAGACTTTTTATGACTTACACTAATTTTCTAGGTTACTATGATATATTAGTGTTGCGTAATAAACTTGGTTTGAACATATAATTCTGTTATGACTTCCACAAAAATCATATATCAAATAGTGTCAAAATTGACACAAAATAGTTTTTAAATCAAATATTATATTATTAATTGTTATTTTATTCCTAAAAATCTAAGGTTAGGCCAAATGACTTAGATAAGGATATATATATATTAATAATAAACAATTTGGGGTTCTTTTGTCATGTTATAGTAAGTGTATTAACCATATATTAAAGAAAACAAAAAGATATGGTAAAAGTTAAATTATATAACTTAGAGTTAAATCTAATTGATAAGGTTAAAATAATACCCTAAACTTGTCTAAATCCTATTGGTTGATAGGATTTCGACCCTTCCCCACTTTAGCTTCGAAATAAGACCTTTTGGCAGCATTATAAACCGATTTTGACTTTAATATAAAATAATATTTTGAGATATTCCTAAGGTGCCCCTCTCCTCCCTTATAAAAGGGCACCTCCTCCCCCTCCTCTTCACACCAATTTGAGCACTCAAGCTCGGCCAACCCCTGCCAGTTTCTCCTCTCCACTTACCTAGAATAATCCTACAGGTCCTGGTCTTCTTCAAAGACCAATATTAGTTCCCTAAGTGGAGGATTCAAAGAAGCGTTCCAAAGAAGAGGTAATATCCATTACCGATCTTTTCAATTTCTTTCTTCTTCATCTTCTTCTTTAGTTGTTTCATGATAAAGTAAAAACATCAGTATTACTTACATACTGATATGTTATTATAAATATGAAACAACCCTAATTCACCTTCTATCCATCCTACGGAAAAATGAAATCACCGCGCGTGCGTACGTACGGAATACCGTCTCCACGCCGTGGTGTAATCTAATTTCCACCACCACCTTACAAGGATGGGTATAATGGTGTAATGAGTAACTATTTATGATTATTATAAAGTAATATTGATACTGAAATAATATATATATACTCCAATACAATTCCATGATCATAGGAATGATATCATCACTCGTGCGTACGTACGGAATACCGTCTCCACGATGTGATGCGACTCGTTCTACATGATCATCATTACATAGTAATTATATAAATGAATTGAATGAATAAATATGATATATGTTACACTAATACCATTCTGGATATAAGGTATCTATAACCTTAAAATAAGAATAAGAATTTATTCGGCAAAACACTCATAAGAACAAAAGGCAATAAAGACCCGAGTAACAAGTAACAATGAAATATTACTAATAAGAAGCTAAGAATATGACCATATATGATATCATATCAATATGTATGATTCTGGAATAAGTCAATAACATTATTTAAACCATTATACAGGAGCTTCGGACACATACAAAGAAAATCGGACCTAAGGTAAGGGAAATATCACAATCTCATTTTTATCCGAGATTGTTTATTTCGTAAGTATTTATTGGGGTGTATTTTATCATCCACATCCATGTTCCCTCAATATGTAATATTGTTTCCATCCACTTACAATATTTTAAATCCAATTTTACCCTTCGGTGAGTTTTTAGTAAAGAATATGAAAGTAATCTTTTGGCGTTTTTTCGTACGAGGTACTTTTTGACTTTTCCGACAAAAGTACGAGAAGAATGTTTTTTTAACTTATATGGCATGAATGGATTTCTAAAACATTATTTCCAAGAAGCTCCCTTTACAAGTATTAAAGTTTATTTTTAATCAATTTTTTTTAGTTTAAAATTGTATGACATGTTAAGAAAGGAAAAGTGTTTTTGAAGTAGAAAGGATATTTTCTTCAAGAATAGAGTTCAAGTATTTTATCAAAATTATTTTCCATCTAAGATAATAAAAGGGTTCTATTTTTATCCGTATTATAACATGGATTTGATTATGTTGTGATGGAAATATTTTTATGAATTCCTTTATATTATATGAATGGTTTTATGATGTCATGTTGTTTAAGAATTCCATTTTTATTACATGGGTTACGCTATGATGTATGGTTTATGATTATGTGGCACGCATAAGAAAGGATTCATTATAAGATGGGTGGGACCTATATCTCCCTCCAATGCATTGGGTAAAGATTTTATATCTCATGAGATAGACAGGGCTGGAACGGTAGGTTATACCGGTTCAGTGAAACAGGACTGAAATGAGGGTTACTCGATTCAGAAAGGGACTTTGTCCACTAAGATAGTCTTGGAAATGAGTCATGACTAACAAGAAATGATTTTCCATGATTATGTGTGCATGCCACAAAGTTTCAAGTTTTATGTTATGATTATGGGGATCTCATTTTCACTTCTATGATTTATTCCATGTTAAGATATTATGATCTCTTTTGCAGGTTTTGATTTTCAAAAAGATATGATATGATTTTTATTTCCTTTATTTGCCCTTGCTGAGCATTTGAGCTCACCCTTTTATGTTTTCTTTTCCCCAAGTCAGGAAGATAGATATTAAGTAGAATATGCTAAAAGGGACCCTAGCTATGATGAAATAAATGGGAGACACTGTAGAAGATTTATGGACCAGTTGTTTATGTTTCCCAGTTTCTAAAGACACTATACCTATACGGTCCTTTGTGGTTTTGTCATATGTTGTAATAAGTGTGCTTCAATTTTAAAGTATTAACAATGTATGTAAAGTATGGGTCATTATAATCACAAATCATCACATGTTTCTCGTAATGGAACAAGCATGTCATCTTGTTTTCCATTGCATATCAAGTACATAAGCTTGTTTCCCTTTATTATATCAGGATATGTAAAACATTACCCAGTGAATTAGAGAGAGATATAGGTCCCACCCATCTGAAAAACCAAACATTTTTCTTTCAAATATACATAAAAAATCACTCTGGCATAACCCATAGAAATTAAATGGGTTTTATAAAAATTTCATCAAAGCATACACCATACAAAGGAAATAGGTCCTATCATCACCAAATAAATTCATCAAATCAAAACCCTCGAAAAAGGAAATGCTTTAGTAAAATATCTACATAATAATCATAATGAATCTATAGAAATAATAAGTATATTTCAAATGGATAATATCCCTAGTAAAATAATATTAACACTAAATATTATTGTAATTAATGACTAGATATTTTATAAAAATATTCTTAAAAAATTCTTTTGGAGAACACCCATTCCATAATAAAAATACATAAATAAAATAATATAATTTCAAAAAACATATTTCATTTACATTTTAAACAATCTTGGGAAACATTTAATGGATAATTTAAATATTTTGGCCTTCATGATGATGGGAAACATTATTCAAGTCAGATATGTAAAAATAATTATTTCTTTCACATGTTTCATAAAAATTAAAATGTACCCTATTTTGAAAATCAAAAAAATATTTATTTTAAATAATTTTTTAAATATTCGATCTTGGTTCAAAAAATTTTTAAAACATAATTTGGGAATAGTAAAAATATTCAATATAATTTTTTTTAAAAATATGGAAATAGATGAAAAAATGTTTTCTATAGAAGAGAGAAATAAGGTCAATTTTTTCTAAAAGCAATCCTTCACTATTTTGAATGCTTAATGAGACGAAAATGAAATAAATACATGTATTATTCAAAAATAAATATTGGATAAGTGAATTCATAATATTCTTGAGAGATAGATAATAAGATTTCATCCTTAGATACTTATTCATAAATGATCTCAGTAAACAATTTGATTATAAAATAAAACCTTTAAAATGTTGGAATATTTTGAATAATAATACCCATGGTGGAGAAAAAAGTCAATAGAAATATATATATAACACAATATTATCAATAATAATCAATAATAGATTCATTATAATTAAATACAGCAGACAAATGAAACAGGTGGTGAATATGAAATGTTTCCCATTGAAATATAAGTGAAATGAAAATACCTTTTCACATTGGAAAATTTTGAATCACAAAACCTACTATAGAATAACATAATAAGAAAGATTAAATATTATAAAAATAATTATATTAATGATATGAAATATCATTGGGGTGATATATACACAATACAAAAGAAATGGGATATGAATATTGTATATGACTCCCAAGAATAAAAGAGAAACTACAAATCCCTTACCATTAGTCTTAAATTACATCATAAAGGTTCAAACCATCTATATTAGAAATATAATATTATTATACATATATTATAAAGACATAATTATATTTATAATAAAATTTATTATTTAATTATGAAATTTTGTTACCCATTTATTTATAATTTCTTATTAAAATCTTGTTTTGGGTTATAACTACATTTTTTTCATATATGTTTTTGTATTCCATTTTTAGTACATTTACATTGATCATGGTTTCATATTATCAAAAATATTAAAACTGATATAAATATCATAAATATTTATTATATATTTATTTATTGTAATCCAAAAATTTGATAGACAAAAAATGAATTAAACTATTCATGGAGATGTTAGGTTGTATGTACACATGATCATTGTTTTGATTTTCATGAAGGATCAAGTGAAATGATGGTTAATAATACATAAAAATTATAAAATCATTTTTGGGTCATTGATATCATATATTATCAGTAAATATATAGTTAAATAGACCTTTTCACATAAATATTACATCTTTTTACATGTATATTCAATACATTTCACAAATATAGGCTTGAGGATCATAAAGGTTTAGTGTAACACCCCAGGTAAATAAAGAATGTGACATTTTTATATTCATCCCTATTTGTGAATAAAATGTTAATATTAATTTAAAGGGATCTCTATGCTCGATGGCTTACCCAATACGCAATAATGAGTTCCTTTGAAATCTTTCATTGCACTATAATAATAAAATAATTTTATTTTAAATGGTAGTTAAAACCTAGATGATGTAATGACAGGAATGAACAGAACTAACTATAAAATGATTATATTTGTTTGTCAAATATTTTTTCTTTTTACAAAAAAATTTGGACTATTAAAAATGTCAATGAATCCAATTTTAAGCGTAAACATTCTAATATTCATTAAAAGGACGATTAACCGCCTTTTGATGGCGAACCTCTTTTAAATCCAATTTTTGAAAATTTTATGAGTTATATTTGACAAAATAAACTTCTTATTTTGAATCGGTACATCAATATTTACTTTGTGTAAATTTTTTGTATTTTTCTGATAAAGTTCATTTTTTAATGAATAGTGAAAAATGTTGTATTTTAATTCAAAACCTCTTTTTAATCTAATTTATTTATATGATTAGATTATCTTTTGAATTGGTTTTAAAGTCAAATTAGAATATATTTTTCCATTTAATATAATATTGGTCATTGGAATTAATTTAACTTTGAAATTGGACTTAAACTAGTGTCAATCTTTTAATTGATATTGTTTCTTAAAAACACGCTATTTGTTTTGACAGCGAGAATTAATTATTAAATTAATTAATGAAACTTATATGTTTTTAATTTAGTAAAATAGACATCATTTTTTAATTCGGAATATCAAATATAGCTTACGGTGAATTTTTGGTAATTTTTAGAAATACTTCATTTTTTGATGAATAGTGAAACCACTAAGTGGTAGTTTAAAAACTGATTTTTCATTTAAAGGAAACTTTACCACTTCTGTGATTTGAATTTAAAAAATCCGACATACATGGTTTTCATTACGATGTAAAATTTGGTTCAATGGGATTAAAATAATTTTTTGGTGAATAGTAACTTTTTAGTTTTTAATCGTGATTATAGGTAATAAGTGTAATTTAAGGAAAAAATAATGTTTTAATAATATAAAATGACCTTAACACATGCCTTCCCCTTATTGTATGAGTCATGGCCGACCAAGATAATGCATGGGTCAACTTGGGGACCCCATGGATCCACTTTGGTTGGAAAATGACATTAATAACTTTTTATTTAAAGTTAAAATTAAAATGTCACAAACATGTATTGTTTTAATAAAAAAAATTTAAATGGGGTTATCCAAGTCATATTTTTGTCTATAATATTCATTAGAAATCTAAAACGATTTCCTACATCATGATATTTTTTATAATTTTTAGACATCAAATAAATTAAATTAATTATGACACCATGATGATGCAGCGATTACCTCATTATTTAACGATTTAAATAAAATGACATGTTAATGTAAAATATAAGACCTAAACTTGTCAAAAACTTATTGTATGGGTGTATTTATAACTCATATCACCGTATCCTTGAAATATATAATTTTTGGAAATATAAAATCCAAAAATAATTTTATAATAAAGCAAAACGTTATAACTTTCCAAGAGTGCCCCTCCTCTCCTCTTATAAAAGGCCCCTACCTCTACCACCTTACCCACACCTCTCATGCCTTTGGATCGTCCAAACCATGCCAATTTCATCTCTCTAAATACCTCTCTTCATCATTGAGGCCTCACCTTTGTTCTGAATCCTTTCCAAGGAAGCCTTTGATCTCAAATCAAAAAGAGTTACCCGATTTAAAGGTAATGTCTTCTCTTGTGTTCTTTTGTTTTTTTCCTTCTCCAACTCTCTAAACTCTTTTTATTACTTTATTTTGTAACATAAACAGTATCTTCAATATACTATAATGTTGTTATGTGAAGTATTTGAGCTACAATTACACACACCTTCGTCTAATGGTTAAAGAACATACTGTTTTTGTGGATGGAGAATTTCTGCATCACGAAACGATGATTGTTCAATCTTCTCTTAACACCTTTTATGGTGCCCATTATGATGTCACTATATTTTATATATGATATATATGGTATTTATGTTTTCTATATGCTTATGAATTTTATATTTAATCATGCCTTTATGATTTTCATGTTGTGAAAATGCGATAATTTCATACGAGGAAGTGTGGACTACCGCCCCCTCAAGTGAGGTCACTCATTCATGCAATACATGGAATGTATAAAGAATGAAATTAATTAACATATGTGAACAATATAAAATATATATTATACTTGAATTATAATATATATCTCTCAATTATTTTTAGTTCCATTTATATGACAAAGAAATGAAAGTAGCGTTCATGCGTACGTACGACCTACTGTCTCCATGAACAGTGAATTTTATTTTTTTATCTATAAATGTTATTAAGTAGTATAAAATGAATATTTACTGGATATATATGATATTTAAATCATTAATACTATTCTGGAGATGATTTACTTATAACTGCATGGAAAATCATGTTCAAACAAGTTCATTTTTGACTCATGTACGAAACATCGACAAAAACGTCTGATATGAACTCACATTATCAACCAATTATTATAACATTATAATATGTGATATGAACTGAATAATAATCTTTAAAACTGGTCCTTATGCAATTATAAATTGACCAATGTTTATTATTCAGGAATATAACGAAACGAACAAGACAAGTCAGACTTGAGGTAAAGTATCCTACCTCTCTCTTTCTTTTTCAGTACACTCTTTTATTTCATTCCTTTTAACATCATCTTTCTTATGATTGGGATGTTATTTTATAATACTATTACTGTAATTTTTATGTTCATATGATTAGAGACTTTATTTTCTCTCATCAATCCATTTTGGAAGTTTTGAGTGGCGCCATTAGGCTGCCGAATTTTCGTAAGGGATCCAACCTCTCTCTTTCTTTTTAAGTACTCTCTTTTATGTCATCTCTTTTAAGCTCATCATTATTATGTTTTTGGATGTTCTTTTATATTCCTCATAATTTAATTTTTATGTTCATATTATTATTAACCCTATTTGATCTCAAAAATCCATTTTTTGGATTTTATAAGTGGCGTCGTTAGGCTGCCGAGTTTTCGTAAGGGATTTTTCATCTAAATTTTATTCCTGTGACATTTATGCTAAGTTTGGGACTATTTACATTGAGTGGTGTATTTAATGCCCATTATTATACACTTTTTGTAGTATAATTTCATTAATGGGTATTTACATCTTCATTTTATGACCCTTCTTCCATGGGGTGTACGCTTCAAAAGTTACCCAACTCGGTAAGGGGACCTTTCACCCTACTCTTTTTAAAAGACATCTTTTGTTATGTATTTTAATTCACATACTATTATGTTGGGATATCTTTTTCTATATCCTTATTTATGTAAATTTTATGTCCATGTGCTGATATACCATTTTCTCTCTCATCAACTCATTTTCTGAATCTTAATGTGACGTCGTTAGGCTGTCGGATTTTGGTAAGGGAACTTCTTAACCCACTTTCAATTCTTTGGGTTAAACCTCTACATATTTATTGTATTATTCCAAGATTATGTGTGGAATCTCTATGTTTTAATTTCCAAAAACCTTTGTGTAGATATACTGTTACTACACATAATCATCTCATTGACAAATTCTTAGGAACTTGTATGGGAAATCACAACTGAATCTCATTTCATTGAGTTAAATATCTATGTCATTGATTTTGTTTTTCCAAGATTATGTGTGAATGACCTCTGATTGTTTCACAGTTAATATCCACTTATATTGGGTGTATTTATATTTCTCACACATAATTATGTGATAGATTTTTCCTTAATTTAAGGATACCATCTTTATAATGGATTTCATCTCAATTTACATTTCCATTGAGACTTCATTGTTGTTATGCACCAATTCACACTTATATGGTGTGTATACTGTCCTTTGACATATTATATCATGAATCCCTTTATTCTCATGATATTATAAATCACGGATTAAATTTTATTCCACAATTATTTTTATTCAAGATTCTCTCATTTTGTTAAAAACTCTTTAACAAAAATATCATTTTAAATATTTTAAATATTCGTTATTCTAAATCGTTATCTTTAATCTCCATGTTTTCAAAATGGGTTTTAGTAATTATTTATATGGACATTAATGTTTTAAAATTATAAATGCATTAAAATATTCAAAGTGGTATGCGACACTTTGATTCAAAAATCTATTTTAAATGGTTTTTGAAAATGGATTGATTAATTCAATATCTTGGAATTACTTATTGTTATTGCAAATGAAATGTTGTTATTGAAATGTTTATATTTTCAATATTTTATTTGTAATGATGGTACTTGGACATTTTACTGGTGGTTACGTGATAAACCATATGATGGGTGGTGTCTTGAATACTAGGATGGGTGGTTACGTTATAACCTCCAATGCATTGGGTATGGAAGTTAGTCGTATGGCTATTACATTAAGTGATATGTGTGGAAGTCGACCGTATGGTTTTTCCATTTAAGTATGTTTATGTCCCAAGTTACCTCTATATTTTATTTTTCCTTTATATGGGTTTTATTCTAATCTTTTGGTTATAAAAGGGTAAGTAATGATATTTTATTCAGTGAATAGTTTTTACTACTTTATAAAGGTGAAAATTATTACTTTGATAAAGTATACATGGTTTACTTGTTGTTTTGAAAAACTAACAGTTTTACTTCTTTGTGTATCCCTTACTGATCTTCTTATGCTCATCCCAAATTTTGTTTTGAAATGTATTTCACATGACATAATGTGGAATAGGGTCAATGATGGGATCAAGGAAAAGTCATGTTGTCTTAAGCATGGAACTAGACATGACATTTTTATTTCAAGAGTTCATGTTTTGTTAAAAAAATGAAATTATATGGAAGTGTCTATTTTGTAATATTTTAGAGATGTAATAGTTATTTCCTAATTCTCTAAAACACTAAACCTGAAAAGATCCTCAATGTGAATTATTCAATTATTTCATGATTATGCAATGTTTTAATGTCGGGTCCTTATATTTGGTATCAAAGGTCGGTTTAGATAAATTTAGAGGTTATGGTATTCTCTAAGTATAAGTGACAGTACCATAATGGTTAGGATTTTAGAAAGAGTCTTAGTTTTAGATAAACTGAATGAGTAAATATATCATATTGTTTATCTTCCACATTAGTACATGATGGTTTTGTTGATATACTCACACTGACCATTTTGGATTTAGTAAATGGCTGGATCTAGCAGGCACCAAAGTAACAGTGGATGTGAAGGAAACTGTGACAGTTTTCTAAGAAAGCAACTGAATGATATGGGAGCTGAAATGAGAACTCTTGTGTTTATCCTCAATTATCTATCTGGATTCATGATTGACCACCTAAACCTTGTTGATTTCTATAAGGCATCATATATGCGAGAAACAAATTCCTACGGAACTACATGTAATAATCATAAAGGTAAGTGTGTTCAAAACCCTATGTGTCAAAGATGTGGAAATAAACACCAAGGAAAATTTTTCAAAGGGACATAAATATGCAATAGATGTGGAAATGAAGGTCATCATGTAAGAACCTGCCATGGAAAAAGGAAGCATTTAGTTGACTCGAGGAAAGGGAAAGAAGTTATTTCTGAGGGATTAATTGAATGTTTTAAATGTGGTGTGCATGGTCATTATGCAAACACATGTCCTATGAAGAGGTTTCAGGAATGGGATCACCATGATCGTACAAATATTCATTTACCAATACCTAATTCCATTCCGATTGAGGATGAAGAAACAGACAACGACCAATCAAAGGTATGGATTATTTCTTAGCTTTTGTTTTCCTGTTTTGGAATCTTAGGATATGATTCATGATTTTGTTTGTAGGGAAGAAGTATTTCAGAATAATTTGGAAAGTAATGGTTAATGGATCATGAAGAATGTTGAATGAGTAAAAATTCAACATATAAGGGCTTCAAGAGTTATGGTGAAATTATTAAGAGTATTAAGTCTCTTTTGATGATGGGGTTACATTAGAAATATTTTATAGTATGTGTAACCCTGATGTTTGATATATGAAAAATTTATTCAAGGAATAGTTATCTGTTCTTTTGTGGACATAGTTATAAAGAACCATTTGGGTTTATATGATCCTTACTTTTGAGGTAATTATGGGTTACTATATATTATGATGGAAAATGAAAGGCATGAGATAAAATTGAGGTCAAATTATGTTATGGTTATTTTTGCTGATTTTATCTATTTTTGGGGAATGATTTGAGAATTATATAGTTTGGATAAAGGACAACACGGAAACCGTGTGACAACCCGTCGCATCGGACAAAGCTGTGGGAATCGAACCCACAACCAAAGTGCGACTGGTATTTATTGCCTACCACGGGACTACGTGAAGTCCCTGGTTAGTTTGACTAATTATTTTTAGTCATATGATTTTATGAATTAAGAGTAAGTTGATTTTGGGTTATCTATGGAAATTATTAACCTATCATGGAGGATATGTGATTAGGTTAATTACTTTTAAATATGAGAATTTAAGAGAAACTGATGATGTTTAGAGATAAATGTTGTGATTTAACTTGGAAGACTATGTGATTAAATCCTTCAAATATTTGGGTTTCAATCTTAGTTTGGTTTAATTTTGGTCTTCGTTGAACTTTGGGTCTTGTTGGAAAAAATTTGGAGATTAATAATAGATTTCCTTTTTATAAAGTATTATCTTTTTTGGGTATTATCTGATCTCATAATAACCTTTTTTGGTTTTGGTTTTGGTTAATGTCTAAAGACATGGCAAGCATAGAGTTCTCCTTTTTGGATTAGGTGATTCTCTAGAAGTTGATTATAGCTCTCTTAATGTAAACAAGTCATCCTAAATACTCATCTTTTAGAGAAAATATGAGTTCGTGTAAGAAATCTAGTAAAAGATGAATGTTAACATAACAAGTATGTATGTTTCCTTATGTTTTAGTTAAGCTCAAAAATAAATTCCTCAATGAAAAGTAACTTAAAAAATTGTTGTCTGTTAAATTTTCCTACTGGGGAATCCAATACTATTTAACCCATCACAAGTTTGTGATTTTTTGGTGGTTAACTTTATCCTAAACATGTTTTCTATCACACTCCCTCAGAACATGACCGTTTTCTTTTTCTTCCATATCCATGTTTTACTACATGGAATCCTAGTATGGGTTGACTCGGGTGACCTCTATACTTCTCTTTATTTCTTTTAAAGTGATTCGTTTACCGACTCTTGTTCCGATGTGGGATATTCAATGATGTTTCCGGGCCCAATTTTAAAATTGCGAGGACGCAATTCCCAAAAGGGTGGAAGGATGTAACACCCAAGGTAAATAAATAATATGACATTTTTATATTTATCCCTATTTGTGAATAAAATGTTAATATGAATTTAAAGGGAACACTATGCTCGATGGCTTACCCAATACGCAAGAACGAGTTCCTTTGAAATCATATGTTGCACTCTAATAATAAAATAATTTTATTTTAAATGGTAGTTAAAACCTAGCAGATGTAATGATGGGAACGAACATAACTAACTACAAAATTATTATATAGGTTTGTAAAATATTTTTACTTTTTACAATAAATGTTGGAGGATTAAAAATGTGAATGAATCCAATTTTAAGCGTAAACATTCTAATATTTTTTAAAAGGTCGATTAACCGCCTTTTGATGGCGAAACTCTTTTAAATACACTTTTTGAAAATTTTATGTGTTATATTTGACAAAATAAAATTCTTCTTTAGAATCGGGACATAAAAATTTACTTTGTGTAAATTTTTTGTATTTTTCTGATAAAGTTCATTTTTTAATGAATAGTGAAAAATGTTGTATTTTAATTCAAAGCCTCTTTTTAATATAATTTATTTATATGATTAGATTGTCTTTTGAGTTGGTTTTAAAGTGAAATTAGAATATATTTTTTCAATTTAAACCAATAGTGGTCATTGGAATTAATTTCACTTTGAAATTAGACTTAAACTAGTGTCAATCTTTTAATAGATATTGTTTCTTAAAAACATGCTATTTGTTTTGACAGTGGGAATTAATTATTAAATTAATTAATGCAATTTATATGTTTTGAATTTTTTAAAATAGACATCATTTTTGAATTCATAATATAAAATATATCTTAGGGTGAATTTTTGGTATTTTTCTGAAAAACCTCAATTTTTAATGAATAGTGAAACCACTAAATGCTAGTTTAAAAACTGATTTTTCGTTTAAATGAAACATTACCACTTCTGTGATTTGAATTTCAAATATATGACATAAATGGTTGTCAATATGATGTAAAATATTGTTCAATGAGATTAAAATAATTTTTTGGTAAATAGTAACTTTTATGTTTTTAATCGCGATTATAGGTAATAACTGTAATTTATGGTAAAAATAATGTTATAATAATATGAAATGACCTTGACACATTTCCTAAGATTATTTTATGAGTCATGTCCGACCAATAAAATCCATGTGTCATGTTGGGGACCCCATGGAGCCACTTTGGTTGTAAAATGACATTATTAACTTTTTATTTAAAGGTAAAATTAAAATGTCACAAACATGTATTGTTTTACTAAACGAATTTTTACATGGGGTTATACAAGTCATATTTTTTACTATAAATATTCATTAGAAAGATAAAAATATTTCCTACATCATGATAATTTTTTTTTAATTTTTATACATTAAATAAATTAAATTATTTATGACACCATGATGATGTAGCGATTACCTCAATATTTAACGATTTAAATAAAATAAAATGGAAATGTAAAATATAAGTCTTACACTTGTAAAAACCTATTGTATGGGTGGATTTTGAACTCATATCAACTTATACTCGAATTATATAATTTTTTGAGCTTTAAAATCCGAAATTAATTTTATAATAATGTAAAAGTTTATAACTTTCTAAGAGTGTGCCTCCTCTCCTCTAATAAAAGGCCCCCACCTCTACCTCCTTACCCACACCTCTCAAGCAATTGGATCAGACAAACCCTGCCCATTTCATCTCTCCACATCCCTTTTTTCATCATTGAAACCTCACCTTTGGGCATAATCCTTTCCAAGTAAGCCTTTGAGCTCAAATCAAAAAGAGTTACCCGATTTAAAGGTAATGTCTTCCCTTGTGTTATTTTGTTTTATTTTGCTTCTCCAACCCTATAAACTCTTTTTATTCTAAAATTTTGTAACAACAACAGTATATTAAATATACTAGGATGTTTTTATGTGGATTATTCATGCTAAACTTACACACACCTTCGTCTAATGGTTAAAGAACATACTATTTCTTTGGATGGTGAATTTCTGCCTCACGAGACGATGATTGTTCAATATTCCCTTGACACCTTTCATGGTGGCCATTATGATGTCACTATATTTTATATATCATATATATGGTATTTATGTTTTCTATATGCTTTTGAATTTTATATTTAAAACATTCATTTATTCTTTTCATGTTGTCGAAATGCGATAATTTCATAGGAGGAAGTGTGGACTACCGCCCCCTCAAGTGATATCACTCGTTCATGAAATACAGGGAATGTATAAAGAATGAAATTAATCAACATATGTGACCTATATAAAATATATATTATACTTGAATTATAATATATATTTCTCTCAATTATTTTTAATTCCCTTAATATGACAATGAAATGAAAGTAGCGTTCATTCGTACCTACGGCCTACCGTCTCCATGAACGGTGCAATTTATTTCTTTTTATCTCCAAGTTTTATGGAGTATTATAAAATGAATATGTCATGGATATATATAATATTTATCTCATTAATACTATTCTGGATATTATTTACTTATAACTACTGGGACAATCATGTTCAAACAAGTTCATTTTTGACTCATGTACCAAACATCGACAAAAATGTCTGAAATGAACTCACATTATTAACCAATTACTATAACATTATAATATGAGATATTAACTGAATAATAATCTTTAAAAGATTTCTTTATGAAATTATAAATTGACCAAAGTTTATTATTCAGGAATATAATGAAACGAACAAGACATGTCAGACTTGAGATAAGGGATCCTACCTCTCTCTTTCTTTTTAAGTACACACTATTATGTCATTCCTTTTAAGCTTATCATTATTATGTTTGGGATGTTCTTTTATATTAATATTACTGTAATTTTTATGTTCATATGATGAGATACCCTATTTTCTCTCATCAATCCATTTTGGAAGTTTTGAGTGGCGCTGTTAGGCTGCTAAATTTTCGTAAGGGATCCAACCTCTCTCTTTCTTTTTAAGTACCTATTTTATGTAATTTCTTTTAAGATCATATTTATTATGTTTGGGGATGTTATTTTATATTCCTAATACTTTAATTTTTATGTTCATATTATTAGATACCTTATTTGATCTCAAAAATCCATTTTTTGGATGTTTTAAGTGGCACCGTTAGGCTGCAGAGTTTTCGTAAGGGATTTTTCATCTCACTTTTATTCCCGTGACATTTATGCTATGTTTGCCACTATTTACTTTGAGTGGTGTATGTACTGCCCATTATTATACACTTTGGGTAGTATAATTTCATTTATTTGTATTTACATCTTCATTGTATGACCCTTCTTCCATGGGGTGTACGTTTCGAAAGTTACCCAACTCGGTAAGGGGACATTTCACCCTCCTCTTTATAAAAGACATATTTTGTTATGTCCTTTAATTCTCATACAATTATGTTGGGATATGTTCTTATATATCCTTATTTATGTAAATCTTATGTCCAAGTTATGAGATACCATTTTCCCTCTCATCAACTCATTTTCTGAATCTTAATGTGATGCTATTAGGCTGTCAGATTTCTGTAAGGGAACTTCTTAACCCACTTTCAATTATTTGGGTTAAACCTATACTTCTTGATTGTATTATGCCAAGATTATGTGTGGAATATCTATGTTGTAATTTCTACAATCCATTGTGTAGATACACTATTTCTACACATAATCATCTCATTGATAAATTCTTACGAACTTGAATGGGAAATCATAACTCAATCTCATTTCATTGAGTTAAATATCTATATCATTGGTTTTGTTTTTCCAAGATTATGTGTGAATGACCTATGATTGTTTCACACTTAATATCCACTTGTATTATGTGTATTTATATTTATCACACATAATTATGTGATACATTTGTCCTTAATTTAAGGATACCATCTTTATAAGGGATTTCATCACAATTTACATTTCCATTGAGACTTCATTGTTTTTATGCACCAATTCACTCTTATATGGTGTGTATACTGTCCTTTGACATATTAAATTATGAATCCATTTATTATCATGTTATTATAAAGATCTGATTAAATGTTATTCCACAATTATTTGTATTCAATAGTCTCTCATTTTATTAAAAACTCTTTAACAAAAATATCGTTTTAAATGTTTGAAAGATTCATTATTCTAAATCATTATCTTTAATGTACATGTTTTCAAAATAGTTTTCGGTATTTATTTATATAGACATTAATGTTTTAAAATTATAATTCCATTAAAATCTTCAATGTGGTGTGGGACACTTTAATTTAAAAATATCTTTTAAATGGTTTTTTAAAATGGACTGATTAATTCAATATCATGGAATTACTTATTGTGATTTCAAATGAAATGTTGTTTTTGAAATTTTTATCTTTTCAATATTTTATTTGTAATGGTGGTACTTGAACATTTTATGGGTGGTTACGTGATAAACCATATGAAGGGTGGTGTCGTGAATACAAGGACGGGTGGTTACGTTATAACCTCCAATGCATTGGGTATGGAAGTCGATTGAATGGCTATTATATTAAGTGATATGTGTGGAAGTCGTCCGTATGGTTATTCCATTTATGTATGTTTATGTCCCAAGTTACCTTTATATGTTATGTGTTCTTTATTTGGGTTTTATGGTAGTCTTTTGGTTACAAAAGTTTAAGTAATGATCTTTTACTCGGTGAGAAGTTTTTACTACTTCATAAAGGTGAAAAGTATTACATTGATGAAGTATACATGGATTACTTGTTGTTTTGAAAAACTAACAGTTTTACTTCTTTGTGTATCCCTTACTGAGATTTTTATGCTCATCCCAAGTTTTTTTTGAAATGTATTTCAAATGATATAATGTGGAATAGGGTCGAGGATGGGATCAATGAAAAGGCATGTTGTCTTAAGCATGGAACTAGACATGACTTTTTTTCAAGAGTTCATGTTTTTAAAAAAAGGAAACTATGTGGAAGTGTATACTTTTTAATCTTTTAGAGATGTAGTAGTTATGTCCTAATTCTCTAAAAATATAAACCTAAAAAGATCCTCATTGTGAATTAATCAATTAATTCATGATTATGTAATGTTTTATGGTCGGGCCCTTATATTTAATGTCTCTAAAGACTAGTAAATGTTTTTATATCATGAAAGATATTAAACATATACCATAAATATCTTCCAATATATTAATCAGAATATATATACCCTAATTAATCCCTTTTTATAACATGGGTAAATTAATCATAAGAATTTTTGTCCTCATATTAATTGTGCGAGTAAACATGAAAGATATCAATGGATGCTCATATGATTTCCTGAGATAATAATAAGAGTATAAAATTTTGACTATGAACTACAACATTTTTACCCAATCAACCATTGATTGTAAATCTGATTTGTTTTATAAAACACTAACATTATAAATTAAATGAACCATAAGTGTGATAAATCATTAAAAATAAATCATGAACAATAAGTTCATTTCATATGAGTGTGGAACCATCATAATTTTAAATACTATTTCATATTTTATTTTTAATATTTGAGACTATCAAGTCATAATTATTCAATCATCAAAACATATTTCTCATTTCACAAGGGATTAGGAAACATCTCTTGTTTTCCAATTCATAACATATCAATCATAATCACATTTTTCCCATAATGGATTATGTATATAGGCTTGCCTCATATATCTGATCATGCACATCAGCTTGTATCCCATCATCATTTCATGAGATATAAAACTATACCCATTAAATTTGATTTATTTATAGTTCCCAACTTCATAAAATAAAAATTATACATTTTTCTTCATTAATATCACAAAACATTCATCATATCATAACCCATGAAAATGAAATGGTTTCTAAAAACACTTCATCATAGAATATCCCTAGAAATGAAAAAAAATTCCAAAATTTTTTATTAGTTTGTTATTATATAACCTATGGGAAAAGAATATCATTTATAAAAATATTTTCATAAAAAATCCAATATAATGGAATAATAATAATGATAAATTCAATCATATCTGTTGTAAAGATTATGTGATATCAATGGATGTCATCGTTGATGGATAATTCTTTTGAAAGTTCACTTGGAACATTTATTAATGAAAATACTATTTTCATTTATAAATTTACCTTTTAAAAAATAAATGTTCAAAAACCATTACTGAAACCATTTATTTGAAAAAAAAATCTGAAACATATAACTACGGCTCTGAAATAATGAATGGTTATGACAATGAGGAATGTAATTTTTGTCAAACATGTTAAAAAAAATATTCCTTTTATATTTTTAGTAAAATCCAAAATGAAATTTACTAGATATTGATGAGAATAATAATCTCAATCCATTTATTAAAAGGTAAAACATGGGTAAAACTGTATTTAAACAATCATTGTATTATAGTAAAAACAATCATTAAATTTTTTTCAAAAAACAAGGATATGGAAAAAACGTCTTTTGATTAATGAGAGAAAAAAATTGATTTTTCTTATAAAAATTATTTTCGATCCATTAATAATATGATAGAGGAAAACGAAACAAAAATATGAATTCTACCAAAATAATATGAGGAAAATAAATGTTATTTTTTAATAGGTTGGTCATAATATCTAATTCAAGAAAACATAACAATAAATAATCTCGATTAATAAATTGATTGTAACATCAAACCATTACCACTTTGTTATCATTTTAATAGTAAGATGAATGAGAGAGAATAATTATATGGATATTTATATAACATAATTTTAATGAGAATATTAATAAATGAGTTTAATTTTCATAATATATGCCACAAAAAATATAAAAGTTTTGTATCAGGCTTGTGTTCTATAGAAATAAATTTGAGATGAAAATAACATTCCACTTACATAACAATTGAATCATAAGCCCCATTAAATAATAACGTTAAATTCATCTTTATAAATCATGAAAGTAATAATATTCAGGTTATAAATATTAAAATATGATGTATATAATCCACATTATGAAATTAGTGGTGAATAGAGAATATGTATCCCATGAATAAAAGAGAGACTAGAAATCACTTACCTTATATATTCAATTTTTTCATACTTGTTCAAACATCACATATAATAAATATAAGTTTAATATAAATCTATTAATTAAAACTAATCATGTATATCATACCTCATATGATTTAATTATGACCATTCATTACCCATTTATTAATAGTTACTTGTTAATAATCAATCCTCATGTAATAACTTATTGGTCTTTCATATATGTTAAAGTTTAGTATGTTATGTCATTTTACATTGATCATTGATCCATAACATAAAAAATTCTAAAATATATATAAATATAATATAATTTTTTTTAAATTTATTTGTAGTATATAATTAATGTAAGATATAGAAAATTAATTACAACGTTCATGGTGATGGAATGTCGTACGTACATAAGAAAGTTGTTCAAATATTCTCGATAGATGAAAATAATGGAAGTAAAATAATAAATTAACATTATATATATATATTATTATTTCATATATATTACTTAGATTAATTAAAGGTATCCATGTTACATTTAATATAAAGTCTACATGAAAAATTAATGGTAACACTTCATGAGGTGGTAGTCCACTGTATACCCTAGCATCATTATTGTATTCTCGTGGAATGAAATGTTAGAAGGTAGATGTGAAATTATAAGTATACTTATGTAATAAATATTTTATAAATATTTTAAATCCATAATTATACATATCCATGAAAGGTGGTGATGTATAATTAATTACATCGGTTTTTTAGGGATTTGCTCATTGTCTGTGTGATTGATAGTTTCATTTTACATTTAATAGAATAGATGATATATTGAGGTTATTAAACAAAAATAATAAATTATATTTATATAGAAGACTAATATTTCATAACATAAAAAATTTAAAAATATTTTATGGGAGTTTAATAATAAATAAAACAATAATCTATTGTTAGGAGTCATACCTATTCATAGAGGAAACTCTTTAGGTTTTTAGCTAAAGATTATTAGGTGGTTTCCTAATGAGAATATGGGAACTATGATGTTGTAAGGGAATTAATTAATGTATTTGGGAAGGTATTTTATAAAAAAAAGTATTTTTTAACATGGAAGAGGAGAGGATAGGGGATGTCCATTTATATCTGGGGAAAGGAACCCACTTGGAACCTACATAAAAGTTTCCAAAAATATTCTAAAATGATAATTTAATTCCAAATAAAATTTACTTGAAATGTAGATATATTTTACAATTTTACAGTATAGGGTTTTAATATGTAAATAAAATAATATTTTTATATGTTTATTGGAAAACATACCCTTATCATTTTGTTCAGCCCCTAGGTAGGCATATTTGTACCTTAACCACAGAAAATAATTTTTACTATTTTTATTTTACATTTTTCCTAGATAATAGGTTGATATTAATATTTAATAATAATTTGTTTTATTTGAAATATGGATTTTATTTTTTCAAATTCATTTCACATAATTTGAAAATTTTTCTTTAAAATCAAACTCAAGGACACAATGAAAAGGCAATTTTCCAAAGTGAACATCGTTATGAGTTGAGAATATTTTAATATCAAAATTCAAATTGAAATTCATTCAAATATAATATATATTGCTAATATATATAAAAATGAAAAAAAATTATTTAAAAACTATTTTGAAAAATAACGAAGTTATAAATTATTTAGATGAAGAGGGAATTTTCAATAAAAAATAGAATATATTAACATTCATCAAGAAATACATCCTTTCAAAAAAATAAAAAAAATAATATAAAAATATTTAATATATTTGGATTATTAAAATGATATTTCTTTTTTTCCAATACATTTTATAAAACTGAAAATAACTCTAATTTTTTATTCATCAAATGAATAAAAAGCAATTTTTGGGAGAAAAATATATTAGAAATATATAGAAACATTACTAAAAATTAAGTAATTTGTTATCAAATTTTTTTTATTTATATAAAATGATTATAAAAGATATTTATAATTTATGTATTCATATTAATACCTCCATTTATAATTGATTGGTTTTAAAATCATGATGAAAAAATAATATTAATATTATATCATTTTTCCCTAAAACATGACGTTACATGTCCCCTTAGTTATCGAAAAAAATAATTTATTTGAAAATATTATATAAATATCAGGATGCTAAATTATAATCATGATGAAATGAATTTATCAATTTAAATTTCATCATGTTCTAAAGTAGCATTGGAAAATTAGTGGTTTCAATAAAAAACATTGATCGGGTATGTGGACGTGTTTCATAGAACATTTTCTATATGATCTAGAATCCATATAAATTATTTCTCGTTTTAGAGATATTACTCCAGTAGCATGACCTCTCAGTTTAGTACTAGTGAAAGACCAAGAATATACTTCCTCAAGAGATATGTATGGAACACATTGTGGATATCTAATAGGTTTGAAAGATTCTCTAATTGATAAGCTATCGTACTAATATGATCAAAAATTAAAAAGGAAGCGATATATATAAAGAATATATTTCACTTATTTAAAATATCAATAACATATTACATAGAGAAATTTATAGGAACAAATTTTCATGAAAATCATATTAAAGATCACACCAGTGATTGTTTCATAACTTTTCGGCCAAAATTGTGTCTCTATTATGTGTTACTAAATGGATCTAACCTTATCTATAATGAACTGAAATTATGAATAATATATTTTCTATTGATAATTTATGTTTTCCTGTGGCTCATTAATTAATACTATATCAGTATAAATTGAAATTTAACTATTAGTTTTCAACCATTATATAACCAATGGTCAATTATAATCGAAGATCAATATGACTATTGGAAAAAATTATTATTTTAACATTATAATTATTGTTTATAAATAGAAATGATAACAGAAAAATTAATTCAGAATGATGAGTTGATGGTCGTATCTAGTGGACTCAAGTTGAATAAATCTCATTAGTCAAAGATCAGAAAGGATTTAGCGTTAATAGGCTTCACTCATGACCACGACCAAGATGATCTTCAACATATTAATTGTGAATGAAATTTCTTATGAGAGAAGATCAAGTTAACAAAGATTACCACATGGGAGATGTTATCTAAGTCTCACCAAGAGTCAGCCACAATATAACACCTTTACCTTAGGTCTTGTGATGGTGTTAGAGTGGGTTATGTAACAAGGTATTATATAATTTCTTTGTAATCCATTTTATAAATAAAATTCTTCTTCTATAAATTCATTTATGAGAATATTTTTTATTAAAAATATCAAGAATTAAAAAAATTGAATTTTCAGTTAAAATGGTACTTTTCTAAAATATATAAATTATTATATTAAACTATGTTTCTATTAATGACTTTATTATTATATAATTATGATAACACTCCATCTATTTATAAATTTGGATTATATTTATTTTCTTTACTCTATAAAATATTAAGTATTCAGTTTGATCAGAATTATATTTTTATATAATCAAACCGAAATTTTATTTTTAATGAAATAATATAATTTTATGAATTAATTAATATTATAAATAATTAATGTTTTATTAAAATATTATTATGAAACTAACTTTATGAATAATAAATGAGTATAATTTTTATGATGTCAAATGTAATTTTTATTATGGTTAAAAACTATTTTCATTTTCAAAACACGATAATTTTCAGTAAATGTTGATATTTATTTTTAAAGTAAATATTTACATATTTATTAAATTATTTATATAAAAAAATATTATTTTTTTGGAATCAGGATGTCAAAATTATCCAATGGTTAATTTTTCATAAAGTTTTGAGACAGTTGAATTTATGGGTAAAAATTAAATACCGAATAAATATATAATGGGTTTCATTACATCATAATGACCTAATTGTGATTAATAATGTAATAAAAAAGTATTATTCAGAAAATATATTTTTTACCTTTAAAATATTGTAATTTTATAATTTTTTGATTAATTTTATAATGCCTTAGTGGACCCTCCATGACTTACAAAATATATTAGCATTTTAAAATGACTTCCTTGAGAGTGAGAATCACCTCCATATAATCAAGACCAATATTTTAATATTTTCAACCCTTGGAAATATATTTTATTTTATACCAATCCAATTTTGTATAAACCATGATTGAAAACCATGGGATGGTTTGTGGTTTTGATTAGTTTAATATCTGTTTCCAAAACCGAAATAATAATTAATTCCCTCTATTTTCCTATATAAACCCACCCAACCTCCAATTAATCTTCAATAAAACCATTTATATCTTAACCAACAACTTCCCCATACTCTATATAGTCCTCCTAAGTCAATACATATCTCCCAAGAATCCTCTTCAAAGCCTTTGGAATCACACATCCAAGTAAGGGATCTTCACTTTCCTATTCTCCTTTCAAATTCTGGAATCTTATTTGAAAGTAGTAATTGTAATTTTGGTTGGTTAGAAATGATTATTTTATAATAATTAAATTAATATAAATTTTATGACATTTTAATGAGGTATTATTTATCCTCCATCATTTTTACCCTTATCTAAGCTGTTACTATGCCTAAATTTTGTAATGTATTTATCTCTTCTCATTTCCATTCAAGCAACTCTTTTACGTTATTCTTCTTATGTTCAACAGTTATATTGTTGGTTATGATGTTACATGACCCCAATAATTTCCCTTTGATGTATATATTATGAGATCTTTTTTCTACTCTCATTAAGCTCCCCTATGATCCTTTAAGCACACCCATTTCTATGCCAAAATTCAATAAGGGATCTTCCACCCTCCACTTTTATCAAGAATGTTTTTCATGTTATGTATTAAAATTAATTTAATTACAATGTAGGGATATGTTATTATATAAAATCCCTACTTACCATTTTATTTATAAATGATTAGAGCCCCTTTAACTCTCATTTATCCCTCTTATGAACCCTTTTGTTTACTCGTTACCATGCGGAATTTTTGTAATGGATTCCTTCCATTCTCTTTTTTATACAACTTTTTTTATGTTTTATACCCCTTTATTTTTAATTAAAAATATTGGGGAATGATTTCAGCCATCCCCCATACATCCATCCTTATATTTTAATTATTAGATACCTCTTTCATTGTCATTAATCCCTCCCGTGTACACTAGTTACCATGCCAAAACTTCGTAAGAGTTATTCCAATTCTCCCCTTTCATTATGATTCTTTCTTATGTAATGCCTTCTATTTCCAAATTATATGTGATGATACATGAGCCTATATGAAACTTTTAATATTAATTTCATGCAAATATGATTTTATATCCCATTATCTCTCATCAACCATTTTTATGAATTTCTATGTCACACTTTTAGGCTACGGAAATTGCAACGCAATTTTCCACGCCCAAATCATCATGTAGTGAATACGGTGCCCATTTTGCTTCCATGGATATTCACCTTTATTAACATATACCTATTTATTATATAATTTCATGTATATATTACACATTCATTTATCACGGAATAAATAACGATGTGAAATGGTTCTATGTTATAAGATCCATGTTGCACGCTTATGCATGAAATGAAATTTTTATGAATACTGGACCTTGATAGTGCTCTAATGTAATGAGTAATTTTTAGTACCATGATACAACAGGTGAAATTTGGTTTTAATCATGCTAATTCATGTTCAATGAGGGTTTACGCGTGATAATTCATGTGAAATGTGTGTTTACTCATGATAATTTAAGTGCAATTAGGGTTTACTCATGCTAATTAATGATCAATGAGGGATTACTCCTTTTAATTCATGTGTAATGAGGGTTTACTAATGCTAATCCATGTAAAAATGAGTCTTTTTTCATGATAATATGATGTTGTTTTTTGTTTCCACACTTCCATGTTATGATAATCATGTTATATCATGCCTTTATGTTCATGTTTATCTTATGCTCCATTGATATACCTATTTACTATCATGTATTTTATTCTTCAATTTATTCATTTTTACTCCGTTATAGGGATTCATAGCCATCCTTTTTTCATTTAAGTCCATAGGATATCTCATTAAATGATAAGTACTATGGAATGCTTATATAATATAAAATGTTTTTTCAATAAAGATGTTGTATTTTAGGTCCTACATTGTTAGGTAATGTTCATAATTTCCCTAGACACCTGACCTAATAATCCTCAGTGTCCTCTTAAGTGCATGTTTTTATAATAAATTTTGCTTAAAAATGTAATAATGAGAAGTGCAATTACAGTTGTTATAAAAGGATAGTTTTTGTTACTTTTGGGAGTATGACAATAAAACCATAGGAAATCCTTATAGATAATACTAACTATAATAAAAATATCCCTAAGTTTCAGTTAGTATAAACTATGTGGTTTATTAAGAAAATGTATCTCAGTTTGGTTATGAAGAAGTAGAGGTGGCTATTACACTAATGTATCTAGGGGTAAAATCTGAAAACACCGCTTTTATCTAGACTCAAATAGGAACTAGTTCACGATAACATGCCATGTTTCACTCTTGGTTCGACACTCATGGGGGATACTCTTTGGTATATTAAAAATCTTAGTAGAAACATTTATTAAGGGAGTAAAACAATTCCCCAAATAATATATGTTATGATATAGATCATGGATAACCTAGATTGAAACCTAGGTTATCATAAGTTAGGATACACTATACATGTTTATCCTTCTTTGACAAATGTTGTATTTTTAAATTATTATTATCTAACTATTCAAACCCCATAAATGTATTTTCTTTTTTAGTAAAAACATGGAAGGAGGAAGATCAGTAACAACTCTTAACTCCCTTCCTAAATAACTACGTGGGGAGATTATCCTAAAACATGCTTAGATTAATTTGATACATTTTTAAATATCAAAGTTACATGAAAACCACTTTACGAATAGTAAAATACATCTATAATTGCATGATTCCTTCATTGGTTAAGAACCATCTATTAAAGAATATTTATTCTTAACTTTCGTGCCATGATATGTGTGGGAAGTAACATCACTTTGATTCAAATTAATCTCTTTATTTCAAAATGATGAAGCACTAAATGATTTTCTAGATTCTAAAAAAGGTAGTCCCCTATTTGTATCTTATATGTATCAAATTATATATTTCTGTCTTTGGGGAAACAAAAAAACTGATATACCAAAATCCTAATTTGTAATATTTGATGATGAGTTGTTAAGAATATTTATAAAAACAAGTTCGAGAAGATATTTCAAAATTATATATAAGAAATACCATTTTAATGACTTTTCAGTTATTATATCGATATAATCTAAGACACTAGATGTGTTTTTTGGTAAAGGATGTTGTCAATTTGGGAGATATCCCGAGGTACCACTAGGACGCATGAACCCTTTCTACATAAATTAAATGCTAATAAGAACGACTTAAGAACTCATTTAAGATATGAATGAATGTACATTCATCTATTTTATACTTAGTATGTAAAACAAAATTTTGGGGGAAATTTTCTTAAGGGGGGAAGAATGTAACGACCCAAACTTTTGAATAATATTTTGTTTTCAATAATCATATTTTTTACTATGTCTCCTTAATTAATAAAATAAAAGTATAAATTGAAATGTTGCTATAAATTTTTGAATTTTATATATGTGACCATTGGTCAATTATAATCAAAGATCAATAAGGATATTGGAAACAAAAATAAATTAAATGATATAATTATTGTTGATAAATAAATATGATAATGGAAAAATTAATTCAGAAATAAGGTTCTATGGCCTCATCAAGTAGACTCGAGCCATTCAATGCTCGTTTATTAGAGCTTGGAAAAAAGGTAGCATCACTGGGCCTTGGTCTTGACTAATCCAAAGTTGAGATTCAACACATTAAGCTTGAATTTAATCTCCTACTAGAGAAGTTCATGTTAATATAGATTACCACTTAGACGATGTTATCTAAGTTACCCCAGGAGTCAGTCAACATCGCACAACTTACCCTTAGGTCTTAAGAGGATGTTATAAGGGGTTATGTAACAAGGTATTGGTTTCTTTTGTATGTAATCCCTTTTTTAAATAAAATTCTTATTTGAACAATTACATTATGAGAGTAGTGTTTCTTAAAAATTTAATGAATTAGAGTAATTTACATTTCGGGTAAATTGGTACATTTGAGAAAAATATAAATTATTATGTTAAACTATGTCTCCATTAATTATGTTACTATGATATTTTTATAAGAATAATCCATTTAATTAAAAATGATGATTATATTTATTTATTTTTACTCTATAAATGATTAATTATTCAGATTGATTAGAATTATGATTTTATAAGATAAAAAAATGTATTTTTAATTAAGGAATTTATTTTGATTAATTATTGGATTTTTTAAATTATTAATTTTTAGTAAAATATTATTATAAAATTAATTTCATAAATAATAAATTTTTATATAATTTATATGATGTTAAATGTTATTTTTCTGATGGTTAAAAACATTTTTTTTCAAAACCTATCAATTCTCATTGAATATTGGTTTTTATTTTAAAATATAAAAATCACATATTTATAAAATTATTTATATAAATTAATAATTATTTTTGAAATCCCGATGTTGAAATTATCCAATGGTGAATTTTTCATAATTTTCTGAGAAAGACAAATTTTTAGGTAAAAATTAAACACTGTATAAATATATAATGTGATTTTTGACATCATAATGACCCAATAATGTTTTAATAAAACATTAAAAAGTGATATTCAGAAAATATTTGTTTTACCTTTATAATATTTTGATTTTATATTTGTTTTCTTATCTTTATAATGCCTTATTGGACCCTTCAAGACTTATAAAATATTTTAACATTTTAAAATAATCTCTTTAAGAATGTGACTCACCTCCACATAATCAAGACTAATATGTTAATATTTTAGTATATTGGACATATAAATTATTTTACACCACTCCCCTTTGGAAAAAAACCAAGGGAAAAACCATGGTATGGTTTGTGGTTTTGATTAGTTTATTGTCTAATGTCCAAAACATAAATAATACATAATTCCCTCTTATTTCATATATAAACCCACCCAACCTCACATTCCACTCCACTAAATACATTTTTATCTATCCCAACCTCAGCCCCATACTCCCTAGAACGTCTAATGGTTCCCCCCAGCTCCCAATAATCCTATCACTAGGCTTTGGAATGACACTTCCATGTAAGGGATCCTCACTTTCCAATCCATCATTCAAATTCAAGCATCTTATTTGAAAGTAGTTCTAGTACTTGTGAATTTTTATAATGTGATTATTTTATAATTATTCTATTACTATTAATGTTATGATATTTTAATGAGGGATTATTTACCATCCCTCATTTTCACCCTTACTTAATTGGTTACTATGCCAACATTCCCTAAGGGTTTTTACTCTTCTCATTTCCATTGAAGCTACTCTTTTACATTATGCTTATTATCTTCCTTATTTTTATAATTGGTTATGATTTTATACAACCCCCAATACTTTTATTTGGATTTATATATGATGAGATCTTACTTTAACTCTAATTAATCCCCCTATGATTCTTTAAGGACACACGTTACTATGCCAAAATTCCATAAGGGATCTTCCACCCACCTATTTTATCAAGAATATTTTTCATGTACTTTCTTTGAATTTATTTTATTCATATATTGGGATATGTTATTATATATCCTCATTATTTCCCATTTTATTTATAAATTATTTGATCCACTTTCACTCTCATTTATCCCTCTTATGAACCCTTATGCATACATGTTACCGTGTCGAATGTTCTTAAGGGATTCCTTCCTTTATCTTTTTATATCCACGTTTATTTATGTTATTATACCAATTTATTTTCAATTGAAAATGTTGGAATATGATTTCTAACCTCCAACATACTTTTCTACTTATGTTTAATGATGATATAGATACTTATATATCACTAATCTCTATCATGTACACATGTTACCATGCCAAAATTTCATAATACTTGATTCATTTATCATCATTCTTCTAATTTCTTTATTATGTTATGATTTATATTTTTAAATTACATGTGTTGTTACATTTATCTATATGACCCCTTACTTTCCATTTAATTTATATATAATGATATACTCCTTTATATATCATCAAGCATTTTTATGAATTTTTACATCATGTTGTTAAGCTGTGGAAATTACACTGAGATTTTCCATGCCAGAATCATCGTGTAGTGAATACCATGCCCATTTCACTATAAAGGGCATTAAACTATATACAAATATAATTATTTATTATATAATTTCATGTAATTATTTTACAATACTTTATTGTGTAATAAATGATGATGTTGAATGATTCCATGTATTATGATCCATGTTGCCCACTTATACATTAAAAGAAATGATTATGAAGGGAGTGCCCTAATATCTCACTAATGCATTGGGTAATGTTTCTTACCCAAACACACCATGTGAAATGATGGATATATCATTCTAATTCACGTGCAATTAGGTTTTACACATGCTAATTCATATTCAATGAAGGTTTACTCATGTTAGTTCACGTACAATAAGGGTTTACTCATACAAATTCATTTGCAATAAGGGTTTACTAATGCTTATTATTCAATGAGGGTTTACTCCAGATAATCCATGTCAAATGATATTTGTATCATGCTAATATCATTTAGTATGTTGTCGTCACATTTCCATGTTATGATAATCATTCTATATCATGCCTTTATGTTAATGTCTATCTTATGCTACATTGATATAAATATTTCCTAACTTGTATTGTATTATTCATGTTATGCCTTGTTTATCCACTAAGGGAATTTATTTCTCACCCTGTTCTTATATATTTCATTAGGTTATCACATGTAATGATAACTACGAAAAAATGTTCTATTCATATAAAAGATGTTTTCTATAATTATGTTGTATTTTATGCCTTCAGTTTCCATGTAATGTTCCTAATTTCTCATAATTTTATACCTATAAATCCTCAGAGTTGTCTTAAGTTCACATTTTTGTAATAAATAATTCTTAAATATCTAATAAACATAAGTCTTGTACTATTATCTACCATATCATTCTCTATTTTGTGTCCCAATAGCTTTCTTTCTCCAACGTCACCCCATATTATTAGATTTCTACACTTTTTTCTAGTAAGAGCTTCATAAGGATCTATATAAATTCTCAAATGATATATATTGGTGTATGAAAACTCATTTTGTGGAAGGTGTTGATCCCAAAAATAGTTGAAATAAACTGAAAAACATATCAACATATACTATATTGATTAAATTTTTCTCTCATATTGATCATTTGATTAAGATAATAAAAAAGATTGAAACACGACATTGTATCCACGTCCTACTAATGGTTACACCAAAACATTGTGTTAAACCACATATCCTGGTCAAAAGAATATAATGTGGTACTCCATATAATCTTACCACATCCTTAATGTATATCCGAGTAAGATGATTTAGATGGAAATATTAACTGATAGTGATGAAGTGTGCTGAACTTATTACGATATCAAATACAACCCAAATAACATCATTCAACAAATATTTTTTCGGAGTACAATAGAAAAAATCATTGGTGATGTTTTCTCTTTTCCATTATAGTGTGGATAATGGTTGTAGAAACTTATTAAAAAAAATTCTCAACCTTTAATTGATGACATACTATGAATGAAGAGACATGATCACTAACATCTCTATTTATTTTTCCCAGTTGAAATAATCTTTCACGAACACCACAACTAAGAGTTATACCCTTTTCGTCCTTTGGTTATGGGTTCAATCCTCAAGACCTATCAAGATGGGAAAAGTTATTTCCAAACATTCTGGTTATCACTTTCAAAAATTATAAAAATATAATTCATATAACATTTCCAAATTGTAATAACCCATAAATACCTCAAAAAATATATGATAAACACTAAAGGATAAAAATACCTTTAATTTTATTTCCACAAAATTTAATGGAATTACTAATTAAAAAATAATTCATGAAAATATATATAAAACCAAATGTTTTTATTAGCATAAACTTTTCACAAATTATTTTAAATCATGGGAAAACCCATCCCATAAATCATAACAATATATTTCTATGACCTTTAACTTATAATCAACCCTAAATAGATAAACCCATAATTGTATCCATAACTCTTATATTAAACATACATTGAGGCATATATTATTATTTTAAAATAATCCACCCTTTATTCATTCAAAAATAATTTATCTTATACAAAACCATTTTATTTGAATCATGGATTAATCCTTACATTTAATTAAAATAAAAATATATTTAATTATTCTAGAATACGTGTAGATAGATATAATAAATTCACGAAATAAAAAAAATAACTAAATGATGAAAAATAACATTTTCATAGAACTTATTCAAAAAAAAACTCTAACATTATATTCCAAACTATAGAATAGGGGAAATGGTTACCATAAATATAATGATTCACTTGTCCTTCCATGAATTCCTATTATTTCTCTTTTTCCTTTTTATTCAATTTTTTATGTGGCTTATTGTCATCGGTATCACATAAATTAGGTCCTAAATCCATGTAATTCCCAATCATCTTACATATATAGCACTAAAGTGTGTGTGATTTATTATGTAGAGTATATACTATGTTTTCATTAAAATCAAACTTATTCCCACTACATTTTCATTCATCCACTCAGTGAACTTCCTTTCCACACTTGAAAAATTTATTATTCCCAATATGAAAATTTTGTCCATGTTTCCTTCCGCATATAACACATAATAAAAGTTTGATCATATTATTTTCATGGTTTTTTATAGTTTGCTTTAAATTCAATTATTCATTTCTTATGAAAACCATGAGATTTATAGGAAAAAGATTTTTCAATTTCTATATTTATAGAACATAAAATAATTACATAATATATACATAATTTCATTATATCCATTTCCCATTTGAGACTTTTTTTCAACCCACTAAAGAATAAATCAACCTTACATTATGATTAGATGATAATACTAGTAGAATACCTTCAATATCATGTAATGTTATCTTAATTGGTACCAATAGAATAATCAAACTTTATGTTTATCTCAAATAATTCCTTCTCAGTTTTTATATGAGGATAATGAAAAATGTAATTATAGAAAATGATACATTATACCCATCCCACAACATGGTGTTTATTTTTTCATGTTTTGTCATATTCTTGATGGGAGTCCACCATTTTACTACTTCACCTTCCAAATGATAGATAGCCAAAATGAATTTTTTATACTCCAAACACTAAAAACTGGAAAATATAATTTCAATCATATTGATCCATTACAGGGAAACTAGTAGATTAGTAGATATACTAAAATATGGTGTATTTTTTGTTACAAGGGACTGTAAATAATTTTTTCCCTCCATTTCTTGTTTCGAAATCTAGAAGACTCATTAAAAGTTTTCTAGTTATATTAATTGGATTTTTAAACTCCATTCCAGTAATATTTGTTTTATCAAGAGAACAAACATTTAATTTCCAATTTTTTTATCATTAACATGATTTATTCAGATTTCATCCATCGACTAAAAATGGAATAGTATGGGAAACAATAATCATACTGCAGAACCACATAATCAACAAAAAACAGAAATATGATATTTAAATAATAACCCCTTGTTTTCATTCTAAGACACCTTAGGTTTAACTTATCTCATTTTTTTCCATCACCTATTCAAATCCTACAAGAATGTTCACATAGATTATTTTCAATTTCCAAAGAATATCCCCTGGTATTTTCATACAGGGTGTGCATCAATCCTTTTTGGCATGCACCAGATGACAATCACATCCAGTTAAATGAGTCCTTTTTAATGTTATTACACCTATATATATCTATGGTAGAGATACATCCACTTGTAGTGTCAGGATATATAAGTAATATATTTGAAACCAGTTCTTCTATCCATTACAAAAAATTCAAGGATATTTTCAAATACATTGATATATCCTTAAACATATACTTATAATTATCCTAAATCATATCATTAGGCATATCATTAGGCATATCTCCGGAGATCTAACTAATTTTTTCTCATCCTAGTTTTCACGGGTTAACAAATCTTTTTTTAGAGACCAACTATAGGGACTCAGTCTTTTGACACAGAAATATTACATATTTCTAGAGGAATATTCAATACATTCAACCAATACATGGTTGGGGATCATAAAGGTTTAGTTTTTTAAGAGTCTAGTTACACTATAATATTTTTCCAAGAATGATATTATATGTAACTTCTTATGATATTCCAATTTAGTACTATTGACAGACATTCCCTACTTAAACATGTCATCATATCCTGGGGAAAGGAAACATAAGAATGGGTGAGCTCAGATTCTAAGGATATACAAGGAAGATATAAATCAATGATCATATGAAAGTATAAGATATAAATAAGAGTATGAAATTATAAATATAACATACAACATTGATCCCCATCCAACCATGGATCATTAACATGATCCATGGCATAAAACATCACCATTTCAATAGATATGAACCATAAGAGTCATAAATCAGCAGAAATCAATCCTGAAAATTAATTACATGTCAAATACATATAAACCACCATATATATATAAACTATTTTATTTTTAATTGTTCAAGTTTGATTCCAAAAAATCATAATGGATCTAGAATAACCACCTATTTCCCATTTCATAATATATCAAGCAGCATCAACTATTTCCCATTTTATAATATATCTCGCATCATCAATAGTTTCTCATAGTGGATCAAACACATCGACCTATTTACAATTTTATATCATGAACATAGGCTTGATTCCCATAATCTTCTCATGATATATAAAACATTTCCCAATTTATTTTTTAAATATGTATTACCTATCACATATTTAAAACCATACATTTTTGTGCCCTAAGATCCTAAAATATTCCTCACATTAGAACCCATGAAAAAATGGGTTTCATAAAACTTTCATCATTTTATGACCTGTGGAAAAGAAATGGATTTCACAAAAATTTCATCATTTGATGATAGAATAACATATTTCATTCATTTCCTTTTAAAAGTATTGTTACATGATTTGTATGGGTAATTATGCACTAATTAAAAACCAAGTATAAAAAATCATGTTTTTGGGAGACATATTACATAATTAGAAAACATAAAACCAGAATAAAAAATCATTTAATTAATATTAATTATGTGATCAAAAATTGGTTTTCTTTCCAACATATTCATAGGATAACCTAGGGAATACATAAAAAATGGAATGACCTAAAAATCCCAGTAAGGTAATAATAATGTAAATCGCTTAAAGAACAGAAGTCATAATGAATAACATAATAACATAAAATTGATAGAAAATGAATAACATGTATATTCATATCATTTAGAACATTTTATATATTTCTAAGGTAATATTTGAATTTGAAAGCCATATATAACCTGAAATAAATATCATTCAAGGATAACTGGAAAGACTATATCACATGGTGGACAAAGTCCACTAATGTATCAGGTTTTCACTATAATCTCATACATTACATCTCATGAGAATAACAATCGCACAATGAATTGGGTTCTAAATGGGTGAACCCATCACAACATGTTAATTTATATGTGTTATGTATAAAGAATCAAACATAAATAATACACATAATGGTTATCCATGAAAATAAGTGGGTCTTGTAATCATGTCCTACTGCAAAACCAAGGGGTGTATAACAATACTCCCCTTGAAAGTATATATTAAATCTATTTATGGATAACAATAAAAGAAAAAAATAATAATATAACATGAATAATAATTTCAAATTGAAGTGATTTCATGAAAATGCATGTTTATGAAACTATATAAATGATCCACTTTAGTGTGGTTTAAGGGGAAATATTAAAGAGTCATTAAAGAGGAAAGTATAATAATTGTTTATATAAAACTAGAAATTACCAAAAATAGTTTTTGAAGATAAAATGAGTGATTTTAGAAAAATATTTATTTCTAAACATAGTTTATATATTTTACTAAAAAATAATTAATGGAGAAGTTCCCTTTACTTGGGCTTGCTTATTGAGTGTAATTTAATAGGGAACTTTTAAAAGCACTTATTTACCAATAAAATAATTATTAAATGATATATATAATTGTTTTGGAACATATAAATATAATTTAGGATATTTATATAAGAATAAAACTGATATAAATTTGGTATAGAGATGTAAAGTGTCACCTTAAGGAACAATTTTCGGTTCAGAGAGATCCCTTACATTATGTGTGAATGTGTTATGCAATTTCACACAATTACCTTGATAATAAAATTACATTCATTAATTTCTTACTTTATAAACTATGATAAATTGATTTTATTTATTTTTATTTTATTAGGTTCATTTGATAATATTTTAATGAATTATAGAGTTCAATTTAGTAATTCCGAGAGTATTTATTACAAGGATTCATGTTTGGTTTGCCTCTATATAATTTTGGATGTTCTTTTCAAATAGAAATAATTCTCTGAAATATAAATTATATCGTTTTAATTCACATAAAAAAGTTTAAATGATCACATATATAGTTTTTTCTTGTATAATTTTGATTCATTTGATAAAATGTAAATGATTAATGTTACGTTTATCTTTGCAGTTTTTTGATCAACATGAATTAGTAACATTTTATATAATATTGTATCTATATATTAGTTATAAAACATGAGAAATGTAATAATAGACATACTAAAATCTATTTTATACAAAATAATCATTTTACTTCCATCCATTAAGATGGTAATGGGAATTGAAAACTTGGCATCCATGAAAGTGGGGAACTGACATATCAGTGATGATGCTTTCATTATTAGAATAATAGTTGAAGAGATGAGATTAGATAATGGATATTCCATAAAAAATGTAATTATAGTATATATATGATATAGGACATATCATTCCAATTTTGATAGGATAGGTAAGTGCACAATAAGAAAATAAATGAAATTAAAAGAGGAGTATTGAGTATTTTAACCCTTAAATGTTATCCCCTTGAGATCCACTTTAAGGAACTTTGGTAAGGTATTCTCTAGAGACCAGTCGATATTGAATGTGGGTAAGAGTATTGGGAAGGTAATTGGGTAGAATAGTTATCGTAAAAATGTATTTGAAGAAGTGAGGAGAATTGGTGGTGAGGGGTTGTATTTTTAGTGGGAGTAGAGGGGTATTTTTTATAATATTCCTTAGTTTACTATTTTGGATCAAGACATTATATACTATTGATTACCACGACTAAATACAACAAATAGTTCAGAATATTTTGATCCAATATGTTCTTACATCATTCCTACATCATAAATAACTTAAAAAATTATAATTTTTAAAATAAACAATTATCATATTTCATTATTCTCAAAAAATTCAATTATTTTTGAAAAAACCCAAATATGCATCCTACCATTTTTTTTATGATTATATTTCAAAAATAAATTTAATGAATATAATTTTCTATATTTTTGGAATTTATTTATTTTTTCTAGAATCATCATTTATTTTAAAAATACAAATTTTAATATTATATTCAATTTTATAACACTTTGAAAAATTTATTATGAAAATATGAAATTATCTTCCCACTATAATTAAAAAAAATATTATTTTATTCATTTATTTTATGAAAATAATTTTTTTAAATAGATATATTACATATAAAATTGTAAATAAACATTTAAATTTTACAAAAATACTAAATATTATTTTATCATTTTTAATACATTTATTTACATTTACCGTAATATATATATGTCATATTTTAATTTATAATATACCAAAATTATATTCTATACTTTAATATGGGATGTTACAATTATAGTGGCCAAATTACTATTCCTAAATGTTATATTACTATTATAATGGTCAGATTTAAAATGGTCATATAGGCTCATTATGTTCTATAAAGACATCTTCTTTAATTTATTCATTATTCACTTAAATATAAATTCTTCATTAAAATTACTATTATATTATTATATTATGTTTATTTTATATCGATTTATTCATGAGATCGGTCATTCTAATGGATCGAGCTGGTCCATATTATCCTTTTCTTATTATCTTATTTTCAATTTATTATCCTGCATTAATATTTGGCATTCTTATTCATTTATTTTAAAATAATATAAAATCTATTTTTATAATTCTCTATGTGATGAATGTTTTTTATTAAATAATAAGGGAAATTATATAGATAAAATAATTTATCATCATATTTTACACCCTTATGAAATTTTTTCATCAAATTTTTATTTTACAAACATAGGTGAAAATAGATAAGCATATTTCTATGTCATCTCTTCCTCTCTTCCCAATATTTCCTATTTATACTTATGGTTTCACCATATTAACTTTACTAAGTGAGTAGTTTTTTTGTAGAACATTCTCTATTTTTTAAAAAATATTAATCGGTTGATCCTCATTAAAGATATCATTTTCCAACTATTCCTTGTCTAATTTAAGTACATGTAAGGGATCTGGTTTGTACATCCTCAAGAGGGTTATGTGGATTACATCATGTACATGAGGCATGGTATGTGGATGATCTATTCAATAGGCCACAACTCCATCCTGATCAAGAATATCTATGAGGATGATCAACTAATGTCTTAGATTTTCATTATTTCTAAAACTATAGTCTCTCTTCTATAAAGATATGTGGTGGAATAACTTATTACCAACCTCAAACTCTATATACCTTCTACGATTATCTGAGTAGCACTTCTTTTAACATTAGGCTTCTTTTACAACATGATAAATAGTTTTTACCTTCAATACTATTTCCTCAACTATTTTAGGTCATAGTATATTACATTATCGAAATTATTTTCATCTCGAAGGTGTTCTCCATATTTTCACATAAATGGATTTATATGGAGCCATTTGGTTTCTTAAGTGTAAAATGTTATTGTAATGGAAATATAATGGGGAAGATGTTGATCTCATCCACCATTAGAGTCTATTTAGAATTATCTCAACATATATTCTAGTGTCTAATCGTCTACCCTTATTAGATTTTATATTTGGGGTGTTAAGCTGCTCTAAAGTTCAACATAGTATTTAGAGCATGTTAGTGAATTCTCTAGAACATGGGGGGAAATCTTGGATCATTGTTAGGTAGTAGATATAATTGAACTACATGAAGGCTTTCTGTTATTTGATGTCTATTATTATAGTTTAGTCAAGTTATAATCCCTTTTTAATATAAATAATATGATAATTCTTTGGAATAATATCCATAATGACCCATATAAAATTATTTCTTATTAGCATCATTAATGGTCTAGAGAAAAAGTACTAGGTTATGATTTCCCATATCCACGTAGATGTTGGTAATGGTTTCATTATCCTGTTAGACTTATTTCTTACTACCAGGAACATATATGTATATTCAATGATCTCCTTCCTCATATTGTGCCAACAATAGATCATTCAGTGATATCCATACATATTTGTCCACCTTGGGTTAATATAAAATGTTGAGCTATGTGAATCATTCATAATATCTTTCTTTATCTCTGAATTGGAAGGTATAAATTATGGTGACCCCAATTTTTCAAGTCCTTTATCATCAATTTAAAACTCATAGGATTTCCCCATTCTTATAGCTTCCACCATATTCTAAATGATTATAATATTTCATCGAGAATCCATTACCTTCTCTAAAAGAGATGGTTGGGAAATTATTTGTTAAATGAATGATGATGCACCTTCCCTTATGATTCTGATTTCTATCCTTTTCATTTTCAATAATATTGGATCCTTCTTAATTCTCATCATTTATAAAGTTACACGATCCTTTCTATATAAAGTGTCTTCTACATTATTTTCTTTACCAGGATGGTAGTATATTGAGTACTCATAATCCATGAAAAGTATTAAACATATTCAATGGTTCATACTAAAATCATTCAATGTGAATATATATTTGAGGCTCTTATGTTATTTATGTATCTCATACATCACCCCATAGGGAAAATTCGAAAAAATTTCAATGAAATGATCAATGTCACCAACTAAAAATCATTCATTTGATAGTTTTTCTCATTAAAATTCAACTGGCATGAGTTATAGGAACAAAATTTATCATGTGAATAAGAAAAAATCCTAAACAATTATTTGAATTATAATTTTATACCACAAATTCTTCCCTAATTTTCTATATTATAAGTATGTTTCCCATGATAAGACTCTTTTTCTAATCTTTGAACCAATATTCATATTCACTAGTCCATAAAACCTTCACTCCCTTCCAATCAATCTTCGTTAGTGGGATTGAAAATCACAATACTCTACTAAAAATCATTGTTAATACCCAGATAAATCATGGAAACTATAGATCTCCATTTCATATGTTGGACTGGACCACAATTTAATTATTTTTGATTTATAATAGTAAATAAATATATCTTTTTGGGTGATAACATTAGAAAAAAGTTATAATTCTACAATTAATAACTCACATTTAATATAATTTCCATATAGTTTTTCCCTTAACAATGTATTTTGCAAAGTGTTTAGATGCATGTCATACTCTTCTGTTCTCTAAGAATATATCAGTAAACCATATTTAATGGCTATAAAAAAATCAAGGTAATGGCTAAAGAAAATATACATTAATTAACTAAAAACTTATAGATCATTAGTGAAACTGAATGAAATAAATATGAAATCATATTTTTCATACTTATTTCAAAATATAGTTTTTAAAATATCATCCTTCTTCACCATTAATTAGTGATATCAATACTGAAGGCCCAATATAGACAAATACATGTCCTAGCTTAGTTTATTAAAGAATCAATCTATCCATGGCAAGGGATAATTTTTATTTAGTGTGATTTTGTTAAAATTATAATAATCATTGAAGTGGCACATTGGCCCATTCTATTTCTTGAAGAAGAGGAATGGAACACCCCATAGTGAAGCGCTCAGATGTATAAAACCCATATCAATATATTCATGTAATTAGTTATTTAGTTCTTCCCACACAATGGTGGAAATTCAATAAAGGGTCATGGATATTTGAATAAATCTATGTATAATATCTATTGGGAACTCATCCTTTTGTTAGGAGGAAGACCATTCAATTATTTAGGAAACAGATTTGTATAGTCCCTCATAATAGGATTATTTTCGAAAATGATTACATCTTTTTTCTCAATCATTTACGATATATATGATTTATCATAAACCAATATCCCCAATTAAGATGATGATTTTGAAATAGATTCATCCTCCTCTTTGAACTTGTAAATAATTAGGGAATTCCATTAAATGTGAATAATTTTCTCCATCTCCCAACAAGTAATGTTGTATTTGTATATGTATATATATACAATCTATGCCCAATATAGAATCAAACTACACCAATGAGAGTAATAAAATATTTTTTGGGAGACTCATACAATAAAAATTAACCACGGTGGAGTTATCTACTTTAGATGAAATTGTTTCTCTATTCGATGTTTTCACCGATAACTCAACCTTCATATTTTTTTGTGGTGTTTGAATAGTTCAACGAAACATGGCAGATATAAAAGAATGAGCAGAACCATAATCAAATAGAATGTTTAATATTCTTGAAATAATAACTATATTACCAATCATAATATCATTGTTTAGAACCACCATAATAGTAGTGATTTCATGTGAACATAAATTCTTCCTTAGAGATCACTGTCGTAGATTTTCCGAAAAACCCCTTTTTCAAGGGCATTGGATCACATATTTCCCAATTCCATTACAATTAAAGAACTGTAAAATATTAATATTGTTAATAAAAACATTATTTTAAATATTATTATTTGTGGGATTCATCATTTCACTTCGGCATTGATTAGAGTGGTTCCCCTTTTTCTACACTAGTTGAAAATATCGGTACCAATTATGAAATTTCAATAATGATTCTTCCCATATGTTTGAAAAGTAGAATTGTGGGTTTTAGTTTCACCAAAATATTTTTAGGTTCTACATCATGAAGATAATTTTATCTTAAATTTTTTGTATATAGCCTCATGAGACCACTGAGAATCTTCAAACTCCATTTCAACTTTAAGGGTACAATGAAAAATCTTCCCCTAACTGCCAAACTCCTAAATTACTTAGGATTATTTTACACTCTGTTTCTGCCAGCAAAAGAATCAATCCAACATATATTTAATACTGATGAAAAATAAATCATTAAACCATGAAAGCCTTGTGATAGTTTCATGATATTCTCTGATAGTCTGGTATTAGTTTCTCTTTATATTGGGGAACTCCTTATACATATTAAGAGGAATATTTGAGGGAAAATATTTATTAAATTTTTTTTTGGAATTTTTCTAATTTTATGGAATCAATTTCATCCTTATACTCTGTGTTTTTATCAGTTTCCAACAATGATCATCTTCCAATCCAATTATATAGACTATTAGTATGTCATTATTTTATTATGATCATTTATGTATACAAAATATCTTTATAATGAATTTAATCTATTTTTGAATGATGAGGGTATCAGAAGATCCAAAAACGATTTTATGATTTATTGCATAATGGTTATAACCAAGAATTTATCTTTCATATAAGAAAAAGGATGTTCTACACGATTCATGTTATTATTCAAAACCGAAGCTAGTTGTTTCATTACTCTCATTATGTTCCGGGCTGCTGTTCGCATCATGTTTTGAATCTCATTAGGGAAATAGTCACTTTTCCAACCAGAGTGATATTTTCAAAGGGTCCTCCTACTACATACCATTTACTAAGAAAATGAAATAAAATTAGTTAGGGGGACATAATACTTATCTATTGTTCATATAAAATGACATTTACGTACGTATAAATACAAACACATAAATGAAAAATATATCATTACTTTTGATTCCATGTGTTTTAATATAGGTAATCCATTATGATAGAATTATTCCAATGTTTCATGCTAACATTTTCTAGTCCAAATCTCCATAAATAACTAAATCATGTCTTTGATTCAAAAAATAAATTACCTATACTTTAATAAATATTGTTACATTTTTTTAAGCACAATTATCCAAAAAATTACCAACCAATGATCAACAAGAATGGTATATTTGGAAGATAAGGTTCACAATTAGAAAACATAAAACAGTAATGATACCTATTTTAATTAATCATCATTAAATGATCCAATCTTCTTTAGATCATCTACACATGTACAGGATAACCTGGGGAATAGATAGACAAAAAGGAAGAGCTAAATATCTTGGTAATAGAATAATCCTCGAAATGATGTAAACCACATGTTTTATAGGGCATTACATAATAACTATAATAGAATTATACATGAATAAAATATAAAGGAATATCAAATAGAACATGGAATCATATCAAACTATAAAAATAGGTCTAAATCATAAATATATAACATGATATATACATGTGTGAAGACTAACTTATAAGACTATATCACTTGGTAAAAAATGTCCCATAATGAATTTGGTTTTCCCAAATCACATACATGATGTCCCATGAGACTAAGAATTACTCAATTCATTAGATCACTATCTATTCCAAACATAACAACATGTGCATACATTTGTATTCCATATAAATAATATATAGAATAGTTACCAATAGAAAGAAATGAGTAGCATAATCTTTCCATAAGACATAACCATGGGGCCTATAAAAATAGTACCCCTAAAAGAATAAAATTAAATCATTTATAGAAAATAATTAAGTAAAAATTAATATTATAACATTAAAAATTATTTCTAAATGATATGAGTACCTAAAAATAGTGGTTAGGAACCTTTTGAAATTATCCACTTTTGTGTGGTTTAAGGGAAAAGATAAAGGAGTCATAAATGTGGGAAATAGAATAAAATCATACATTAACATTATTGTTTTTCATGATAAATTTAGTGATTTTATAAAAATATTGGTTTCTTAAAATTGTTTATGGAGTGTACATTAAAATGAATGAAAAATAGAGAAATTGAGAATGGATCATTTTATGACCATTATTTACACATTAAGGAAAGATGAATTGAGATATATACATATATTTGGATGGTATACAAATAATTTATAAGAATTATATAATAAAAATGGATAAACAATTAGGGTAATGACTGAACAATGTGTTACCTAAATGAAAAATGGGATGTTCGAAAAGATCCCTTACCTTATGTCTGAATGTGTTATGTGAATGCACTTAATGTCATGGATAATCAAATTATAATCATCAATTAATTAATTAAAAACCTATTATAAATTTATTTTATTCATTATTTTTTTTTATTTTCATTTATGACCATTAAAAAGAGTTATAAAGTTCTATATCATCATTCACAAAGCATTTGGTTTTAGGGTTTCATGTTCATTTCTCTTATGTAATCTTATAGATATTATTTTATAATGAAGATAATTCTCCTAAAGTGAAATGATATATTATTGATTCACTAAAAAAATTTAATTATCACATGTATCATTTTTTTCTTGTATAAGGATGATTCATTTTATAAAATGATAATTATAAATGTTAAGTTTATTTTATTGGTTTTTTGATCATCACGAACTAGTTTTATTTTATTTATTATTATATCTATATGTTTGTTAAAAAACATTAAAAAAGAGACAATATATATATATATATATATATCAAAACATGTTTCAACCATAATAAGTGTATTACGACCTGCATTGAAGGCCGTAATAGAAAATGAAAACATGTCATCAATAAATGTGATGAATTGACATATCACAGATGATGTATTCATTTTTATAATACAAGGTGAAGAGAAGAGATTTGATTATGGATATTCCATTATCATAATAAAAATCCAGTTTATATTTGATACGTGATTTTTCATGAATATTTGGATATAGGAGGTGAGTATATTAGAATAAAAGAAATGAAATTAAAACAGAAGGATTCAGATTTTTACCTCCTTAATGGTGTCCCCTTTAGAACCTCTTTAAGGAACATTGATTTGGTATTTTGATAAGAATAGAAGCTTTTGGAATGAAGAAAGATGATACAGATGGAAATGGTGTATAATATTTACTATTATCTAGGATTAGATGGAATGAGGAGAGGGAGTGTGAGGGGTGGCGTTTAAGGTGGGAGAGGTGTTTTTTTATTATTATATTCATTAGTTTGTTATTTTGGCTCAATACTTCCAATAGTGTTTATTAATATGAATAAATATAGTGAATATTTCATGATACTTTGAAAGAATTGGATATTACATCATTCAAACATTATATATGACTCAAAAATTCTTATAATGTCAAATATTAAAATTACCATATTTCACAATTCACAAAAATTCAACTATTTCAGAAAGAAATAACATTACCAATTTTTCAATGTGTAGTTTTAAAAAAAGGAACAAATTTTATAAAAAAATTTAATAAATATTGGATGTATAATTTTAAAATAAAAGCGTCATTTTTTTTTAAAAAATTATGATTTTAATATTTTAGTCAATTTGTAACCCTTTGAAAAATTAATTAAGGTGCCATAGAATTATCTTACAATTATAAGACAACAAAATATTATTTTATGAATTTATTGTATAAAAATAAATTTTATATTAAATCATTGTATTAATTATAAAATTATAAATAAATAATTACATTTCACCAACAAATAAACACTTCTTTTATCAGTATTATGTCATATATTTATTTATACCATGACGTACATGAATCATATTTTTATTTATTAGATACAAAAATTTTATGTTATACTTTCACAAGTGAGGTAACTATTTGAATTACAAGATTACTATTCCAATAAGTCATATTACTTTTCAAATAATAAGATTTATAATGGAAAATAGGTTCCTTTTTCCCAATCATGTTTTTTAATTTATAAAATAAATCACTTTGAGGAAATGTTAGAACCAGTCATCAATGATCCATTCATGGTTCAGGTAATGACCCCTATCTCGGACTAGGCTTACACAAAAAAAACCCACCAAAAAGACCATGAAAAATTATCCAAAAACAAAAAACCATAAATGCACTGACCAAGGAACCGTGCCCAGGACTGACCCACCCAATACCACTTAAACACATCATGTCACAACATCACTCACCACCCTGCACTATGTCCTCGTCGAGTCTATCGCACACATCACCCTTACTCAGAATGCAGTGCCACCGCCACACCAGAAAACATCCATCAATGTCATGCACCACCTCATGATTCAAAAATCCAGACCGCTGGGTCACATGAACCGTCCCATCGCCTCCCAACAAATCACAACTCCAAAACATGGTATGCCAGATAACTACACTGCTGAGCTAAACAGATAAGCTAGATTCCACCGTGACATGAACACACTACCATCTTGAACACTATAGGGGATGTCCAAAACCTTGAAACATCCACATTTCCAAAACCACCTACACCGAAATGGGATGGAAAACACAGTGGACCCAATAGGGGAATAAATGACAACAACCAAAAATGGGGCCAAAATCAAAAAACAATACCTGTATAGAAATATCAGGGGATATTTAACAACCAAAATAGATTAATTTCCATATCAATAGGATGTGGAATTACACTACTATGAATTAGAGGCATCCTTCTCAAAATAGACACCATAAAAGAAATTAATCCACCATCTAAGACAATCACAAAGAAGGCAAGGTTGTTGCGTGTGAGAAGACATGTGAAACTCTTTCGTATGAGGAGGTTGAATGACTATTCATCGATAGAGATCTAGGGCCCTTTCTAGTTTGTGAAATCAAGGGATGGTCGGTGCCACACCTCACCAACACTGCAATGACTGACCCTCAACAACACAGTTCCTAAGAATATAAGGATAACGAGGGAGTAAGGGAGGATAATGACATTAGTGGAACCCTAACCACCAAGAGGATCCCCTGAATCAATGTTCCTTACATGCACATCCTTTAATTTCTATAAATACCTATTAAATCATTCATTATTTATTCACTTCAACATAATTTCATCTTAAAAATAAATTTTATGTTATAAACTATTTAAAACATGTTATCTTGATAAATTTTGATAAATATCGTTGACTTTGATGATCACGTATACATTTTTTACAAATAATGTTACTTTAGGTAATTTTCTAGAATATATTTCTTTTCTATATTATCTTATTAATTTGTTATAATATTTTTAATGTAGTATGAAAGTTTTTTTTAAAAATTCTGGAAACAATTTTTATTCCCTATGTTTGTATATATACATGTAACATATGTTTTAGAAACCCTCTATTTGAGATAACACATATGAATCATGTAACCAATATTGGTAGACAAGTATTGTTTATCAACTCTATATTTGGATGGAATCCTACATTTGATAAAAGGGAATGTATGGATATACAACCCTATATTTTTAAGGAAACATACCTTTATGAAAACATACATATGGTATTAACATCCTAATTTTGTGATCAACCATATGTTGTCAACCCCATATTTGTAATTTTTTCATCACATGAAGAAACCCAATGTTTGACTATTTAGTGATATAGTATTAATTATAATAATTTTCAATTATTATGTTAATGGTATCAACAAAATAAAATATCGCTTTAATGTTATTTTCTTAATGATTAAAGGGTCATATTTAATAGAATAAATCAATATTATATCTAAGGGAAGTTATGTATCCATTAAAGGATTTATATTTGAATTATAGTGGTTTGTTAAGAAAAAAATTAGGATCTTATCAATTTAATAAAATCCAATTTATTATATATATATATATATATATATATTTCAAGAGGTATTTTTTTTATATGACTGTGCATTATTCAATATCATTTTGGATGCAAAACATCTGAAAAGAAATAAAATATTGATTGACTCTTTTATTTGTGATAAAAATTTATTTTTGAGATATATAAAAACTCATTCTTCTCTTTTAATTGCAAATGTTATTGAAGGTCATTCACAACCCAGATCTCTTCGTTGATATTCTTTATTCAGGACATTCATCATTGATAAATATGATCCATATTTTTTCAGTTTCACCTATACCTATGATAAAAAACATTTTATTTCTATATAATAAATCTCATTTGATAAGTTGGAGTTTCAGAAACATAGACTCAATCATTGTAGATTATTAGATTTTCGTACTATGATTTGGAGAAACTGGTTATTTATAAAAGAAACTAAAGGATTTTCAATGGATTATTGAAAAGGTTTTAGCTACTAACACTCAGATGTGAAGGTCTTGTGATAAGAGAACCTTTTTAGTGAAAATCCCCAAACTCATTGAGAGAGTGTTGGTGGAGTGGAGTATGGGAAATGTTTTCCCTATAGAACTAGTAAAATTCTTATGTTATTATTTTATTTTTATTTTTTGATAAAATTAACTATATAAATGAACAATACATATCTTCATAAGTCACAAATAAATCTAAATGACATAATCTTTCATGATTAAAAAATTACACAATTCAACACCCCTCTTTTTTATGTTTTTATTATTTCGACCATAAAGTCCGTAAGAGAGGAGGGGTTTTCTGATAAAGGAAAAAATTCATGTGAATGCTCAAAAGTATAATATCTATACAAAGACATATGTAAACGGGTTATCCTAGATAATTTATGTCAATTATATGTTCTCCATACGTCAATGGTAAAAAATAAGGATATTGGAAATATCTTATAATCATCTATCTAAAAAAATAATTAAGTAAGAGTATATATAAATATTAACACTTCATATGGAATTACATAAAAAACATGGGATGATACTAAAGAATCTATGGACGAAATAAATATAAAATTAATGAATGTTATAATTTGTGCACTTGGACCTGGTGAAATCAATTGAGTATCTCAACATCCCATTACTTATTAAATGTCGAATATAATCGTTGTTACCTATGAAGGAACTTAAAATGTCATACAAATGAGGTATGCTATAGGAAAACTAAATATTGACAAATTTATAATGTATGTTAGTGAAAGAATCCCCCAAATTAATGGATATATGATAGAAATTGTCAATGATATTGCTACATTAGGATCTGCAATTTCTCAATCAAATCAAGCACAAAAATCAATCAGAGTACTACCCTCAAAATGGAATGGGATATCTATAGCTATTTGACAATCATCACCAGTCAATGATTTGAAAATTTAAGAATTTATTATAAAACTAATGATGTATGAAGTAGTAATCTATGTTGATGCTGAAGATAATATGATAGTTAAAAGGGGGTAATAATTCTGATAGTGTTCCATCTTAGAAGCACGAAACTAAATCGAGATAATATTTTTAGAACTAATAATATTAGGGTTACACAGATTATGAAATGGATGTAGATTAGTTAGCTAGAAAATTTAGTAAATTCTAAAAAAAGATTCTTCAAAAAATACTTCAATAAATATGTTGAATGATCTAAAGAAGTAAGATTCTTTGAATGAAAATAGATGGGGCATATCTGATCTGAGTTCTCTCACGTAAAATTACAATGGAGAATGATAGAAAATAAAAATTAGAAGAAAATTGACTATTATTATAAATATAATAGTGATATAACGGATACATGGAGTGTCTCTAAAGACTTTAATAAAATTTCAAAATCTTATTCCAAAATAGAGAAAAATTATTTGTAAGAAAACATTTGATTTATGGCTAATGAAAAAGATAAGGTTCAAACCTATTACCCTTCAGCTTCTAAATCGGATAGCTTCTCAATTATAATATTAAATTCTCATTGCTAAATGATTCATGAAATATATTATCCTCTTGTAAAAAAATATGTCACTAAAACACATTAATAATTATAGTATAAATAAAAATCTATCTATTCTAAAACAACATCAATAATTAAAAAAATAACTACACCAAATTATATTATTCATGAAAATTGAATAACAATATTATAATATGGATTAGAATCATCCAATATTGTAGCTAGTATTTTAACCAAAGGATAAAAATATATTAATGAAATTCTTGGAAAATAACTATTAAAAAGGAAAAAATGGAGTAGTAATCCAAGGATTAAAATCAATGTTCTTTACAATGTATTTTGGTCCATTATATATAAAATATACATGTTTCAATTATGGAATAAAAGGAAACTATTCTAACAATTATTGTATGTTAAAACCTCATATTAGTGGGATTAAAAATACATTCATTTCCAAAAATATGTCTCAAGCTAGTTATGTAAATTTTTCAAAAAAAATTGAAAATTAAGAGTCCCTGATCATTACATAACCTACCAGGACACAAGAAAATATGGGTTCCAAAATAAAATTCTTTTTTAAATATATATTCTTGAATAAGATTACATGAATAAAAACTATATATGGTATATGGAAAATGACTACTCAAGAAACACGAGGGGAGACTTTTCCAAATTTCATACACATGAAAAGATTTATGGAGGACTTGCCACCATTGGATACAATTATAAGGGAAATATATTTGGAGTTGGATCAGTTGGAGATAGGATGTCAATATCAATCAATAAATTTTTATTTTTTCAAGGAATAAATCCTAACTATATATGAATTTCATAAATCTATGATAATTATTTTTATGTTGATATCTATAAAAATTTCGACTAAAATTTAAAAGAAAAATTTGACAAATTTAGAGCACCTATAACTAAAAATATTTATACCATGGATCTTAATTCCTTGTGTAGAAAAAAATCAATTGTTTAACTTCTAAGACAAATTAGTACTGGATTTGGCATTTAAGACATAGACATTGTAATATACTTACTTTATATAATGTTTTTTAAGAAAAACTTCGTTTATGAATTACTTTATCATAAATTTGATAAGGATATATTCTAGAATGAATGTAAATTTGGATAATAACAAAAATAATATTTCTAATCAATTAAAAATAATGATTTATCTAAATCCATAGAACATATCCACATGGAATTTTTGGACCATCAAGGTTAGAAATCATTGACGGAAAATTTTATTCATTTATATTACTTGATGTTTTTTCTAGATTTACATGTTTTTTTTCTAAAACATAAAAATGAGGTATTCACTATTTTTTGTAGTTCATGTAAAATTGATCAAAACTAAAAAAATATTTTAAAATAATTTCATTATTGTAAAGTCCTGGAAATCTGGTGGAAATTTTTTTTCCTAAATAATGGAATTTTATGAGTCCGTAGTTTTTGACGTTGCTTGATTTTGAGGTCCGGTGGACCCATAATCAATTTATGAAGTTTTGTTCGGGTACGTTCAGTAAATGTACGTGTGGGTTTTTATATCTTTTGAACTGATGCTCGGAATTGAAATCTAAGGACACCAATGAACTAACAACGCCGATATTCGCTTAAGGGTACCTTTACCGTAGTTGTATTTTATTGGGAGTGGAAGATAATTTTTCTAGGTATTCGTATGAAATTAAGTAAAAATTATGTGTGACACAATTTTATTTAAGTGGTATTTTTATCCTCCAAGGGAATGTTGGAGGTGGGTCCCACCCCCACATAACCTCCCATGGGAGGATATTATGTTGTGGGGCCCACATGAGCATCAAACTTCTCAACTCCCCTTGAACCCCCTTTACCTCTAAAACTTCCCATTAATGTTCCAACACACCCTTGTCATTAATTAATTAAATCCCTTTTAATTCTTTCCAAATCCATGCATTTAATTAATTGAACCAACTTAATTAATAAATTTGAGTGTTTGAGTTCTTTTGAATTCATTATGCCAACATTAAAATAAGTTAACATAATCTTTTATTTTTGAATTGGCATAATGGTTGGTGAGCTTGGAAGAACTCTTGGAAAGAACACCATCCTCTCGACGAAGAACGCTCCATGTCAACGAATAACTTGAAGCAACATCTTCTATCATCTTCAACCGGAGCAAGGAAGGGAAGAACCGCTGCCACGAAGTACACCGAGGGCATCATCTCGACTCGGTTTCGCTGAGCTCCACTCCCTCCAACATTGACGGAATGGCGTCTGTCTTCCGCGATGCTCGTCATCTGCGACATCAACATCATACTTTGAATCAAGGTATGGGTTTATCTTGATTAAATTGTACCTTTGTTCCTCATTTTTTGTTTGGGATGGATGCTGGCCACATGTTATCGCCTAATGCGGAGGGCACGGGATGAACCAACATGGCCCGATAACCCTCAACGGGTTCTTGTTTTTTGACGTTGGAGGAGGAGCCAAAAGGGCCTGGTGCCATCGCACCATGCCGAAGAAGAACTGTGGCGACAAAAGAGGAACTGCGGTGGAGGAGGAAGCACGATGTCGTTGTGCCACGTGGGGGAGCCAATGTTTGTGGCCACGTCGGGCCCCGACGGAGGTGGCGCGGGGCCATCGCACCTTACGGAGGGTAGCAGGTCTACAGCGCCGCTGCGCCGCGGTCGAGGTAGGGAGGCGGCCGGCAGAGCCAGGCGCCGTGGAGCCGGACCGCGGGACGACCGGTCGGCCGACCGAAAGACCGTGGCGCCGACAGCCACCGTATGGAGAGACACCGCAAGCTTCTCGGCTGGGCGAACCGACCGGCTACAGCCGACAGGGATTGAGATTCCCAGCACCTGCAGGTGCCGAGTGGGAAGAACCGCAGCCTGCAGCGCGTGTTATGTGCGCTGGGTCGATCCAGCCAGCTACGACAAGCCGGGCAGGGGAGGAGGCGGTGCCGGTTGGCACCCCCAGGCAAACCTAACTAGCCCGCTGCGCAGGCCGGGTCCGAAGTTGGGACACTCCCCACCAGGCCAAGCTGACCCCCCAGTCGGGTTAAGCCCCCCGAGCCGGGTTGGGCCGACCCGCCAGCCCATTGGGTTTGACGGGTCGTGCATGTCTTTGCGTAAATGAGAATAACATCAACACAGTGAATTCGATCAACGCACCATCTGTGGCACTGGGAACATCGTGACGAGAAGGTCCTTTTGCGATACTCTATGTGTTCTTTGGACAAAATTGGAAAATTTCTCGGTTTGTATTGATTGTAAATCCAACAGGGCCCCTGGATGGAAATTCCAATAACTCTCAGACTGTGTGTCTGATTGACGCATCGTCTGTCATGTTGGGTTACTTTTGATGAGACTGAACTACAAGATACATCATCTCGAGACATTGTGATAGTTGATGTATTGACACTTGGCTCGAGGAGCAGACCCTCATGGAATCGAGCCTGCTGTGTGCGGGAACCCTAGAGCTCGCTGAAATGACTACTGTACCAGAATCCTCCATGGGTTCGACAGCGATGACTAGTGAACCAGAATCCTACGTGGGTTCGACAGTGATGACTACTTTACCAGAATCATACCTAGGTTCAAAATCTATGACCACTGAACCAGAATCCTCCATGGGTTCAACAATGATGACTACTGTATTGGGATCCTCCGTGGGTTCAGAAGTTCTGACTTCTGTTCCTATATCATGTGTGGGTCCGACAAAATAGCTGGTCTTGTATCTTGTGTGGGTCTAACAGCTTAGCTGGTCCTTTATCCTTTGTGGGTATGACAACTTTGATGAATTAGTGATTACATCTGATCATCTCTTTCACTCTACGAAAGATGTATACCTTTTTGAGCTGAGTCATGTCTCTCAACCATTATCCTCGTGGTGATTGAATTTATTTCATTTGTATACTGGGTTGCGTTTGGGCTCGACAGTTGGAGTCAAATTGTGACTGGTAACGTAGGTATATGTATGATAATATACCTAATAAGGGTTGGTTGATACTTCGTGATGGTATATTTCTACTGTGGTTTATCCTTTGTGTATTCTGGGAGACCTTCGGGTGTCTCGGGGTCCCGTACTGAGTGTTGTTATACTCACCCATGCACGGGCTTCGCCCACACCATGTGGTGTTTTGTCTAGATGACAAACATCATTGATCGAAGGTGAGGGTGAGGGATGGAGGCTGCTCGGAGCTGGACTAGATGGGATGTACCGTAGGGACGATTTGTTTGAGTTCTGTACCTACCTTTCAAGTAGGACTCCCCAGTGGATAATCCAGGAGCTGTTTTCCCTATTTATTTTTACTTGTACTTACTATTCAGTTAAGTTTGTATACTGGCCCACTAACTTTCAGCACACCATACTTTTCTATTTTAGAACTTGTTGCCTCTATTTCTTGTGTTCAGATTATCTGCGTGTTACAGGTTAAAAGGCAATGCCTTCCCTTTTTACAAGGGATTAGCCTTTGGTGCAAGTCGCCAGTCCCTGGCCTAAGGAAGGCGGGTTTGGTGTTGTCACGACACGAGCCCCGAGGACGAGTCGTGACAAATTGGTATCAGAGGAGTCGGTTCTACCGTAGAATTTGGACTCTGATTCTTTTAACAGAAATAGTGTTAAGTGTCCGGGGTGTGGTTATCAGTTTACGGAAACCAGTGTTGGTGGAGCGTCCGACGTATCCATACACTAGGACTCTGACTTCTGATCTCTGACTCGGTACACGAAAACCCTGATTGCGTGTGTGTTTCCTTGAAAAAGTTTTCTTCATGATTACTTTGTGTCAGCTCACCATGTATACTGTTTTAACAGTGGTGCACCTATTTCTTTTTTAGATAGCCCCATGAAGACAGCCAGTTAGGGTTACGAGTTTCATACTAGATGGTAGCACACCGAGCAATGAGGCCTTAGTGCAGGGCCCCATCAGAATGGAAGAACCAGTGGTACCACTACCCGTTGGGCCACCGATACCACCAGCTCCAACTGTAGAGAGTGCACACCACCTGAGTGCATTGCACGAGTTCCAGCACTAGAGGCCACCCCGGTTTCGGGGAGATATGGACCCACAGGAAGCTGAGGATTGGCTGGAGGCTTTCGTGATAGTTTTCATATTGGTATGGACACTAGCCGACCTCATTGTAATTCTTTCCGCTAGTCTCCTTCATGTAGTAGTAGGAAGATGGTGGAGCCTGATGCTCTAGGTGCATGATGAGGTATCATTACGCTGTACAAACATCGAGAGTCTCTTTTGCTTAGAGTTTGTTCCAGCCACCGTGAGGTGTGGATTCAGGAGTTACTTCATCTGCAGCAGGGCAGCATGACAGCAGCTTAGTACTCATGGTGGTTCACCGACCACTCACTCTACTCCACGGATATGGTACGAGACCTGTTCATCAGGGCCCAGAACTTTGGGTAGGGACTCAGGCATGAGATCAGGTCTTTGACGATTCCCCTAAGAATTTTGACATAGGTGAGGGTGTTGGAGAAAACCCTTATATTGGAGAGTTTTCTCGCTGAGCAGTCAGTAGCGGCGAGACCCACCATACGGTGACACGTAGCAGATACTTCTGCAGCCTGTAGGAGATAGATGAAACAGAGGACCAAGAGGACCAGGCCATCAGGTGGTCGACCCTAGGATACAGGTTCGGTTATCTGGGGCACACGAGACAGAGCCAGTTATACGAGGAGCAGGCAGTGCTATACATGTGATGGGTAGGGCCACATGTCTCGTGACTGCCTGACTCGCCATGCAGATGAGCAGTAGACAGTAGAGGGACCTCTTAGGCAGACGAAGAGGTTCGACCATGGTGGTCCAGTGGGAGAATGTGGACATGGCAGAGGAGTTTTCCGAGCAGTGGGTGGTGGATGATGTTTCGAGGCTCTACCACCACCACTACCAGGAGGTCCACCCCGACCACAAGGAGTTGGCGGGCAGAGGCGGGATGAAATACAGGAAGTCGAGGCCTATGACCACGGCGCACCTGAGATGATTCGAAGTTCTATAAGTGTCTAATCCACCCTTGACGCAGTACTTATAGACATAGGTGTGAGTCATTCTTTTATTGCCACAACCATCATTTGGAGCTCGGAGATTCCGATAGAGCTTTTGGCTTGATTCTTACGGCTAAACCCTCCTACAGGAGTAGACTCGACAATTACGCACTAGTTCTGGAAGTGTAAGCTTACTCTAAGAGGCGATAGCTTCTACTGGGATCTTTTTGTAGAGGCGTCGAGGCCTTATGACGTCATCTTGGGTATGGACTAGTTATCTACAGTTCATTCTCAGATTGACTGTATTAGGCGTAATGTGCAGTGTACCCGCACTGATGGGACTAGGTTCACCTTCACCGATGAGAAGGGAGCCTTTGCAGCGTAGGATGGACTTATGAAGAGTAGGGGAAACCGATCACACATCAGTTGGATAGTCTCATCCTTGGAGCGGTTGATGTGCGGAGTCTGAGTTCTCTTATTGTGATGGATCAGTACGCAGATGTTTTCCCTGATGACGTTCCAGGACTACCTCCTCACAGAGAGGTAGACTTCTACATTGTCATGTACCCTAGGATAGCGCCTATATCTACTCCAGCATATCGGATGGCTCCCTCCGAGCTTCGTGAGCTACAGGTACAGTTGGAGGACTTATAGGGGAATGGATTTATCCGACCCAGTGTTTCACCCTGGGCATCTCCGATTTTGTTCACCAAGAAGGTGTATGGGATCTTACGAATGTGTGTCGACTACCATCTCTTGAATCAGGTGACTGTAAAGAACAAGTATCCACTCCCTAGTAGTGAAGACCTCTTTGATCAGCTCAATGGAGCACAATGGTTATTAATGATAGACCTCAGGTCAGGCTGTCACCAGCTCAGAGGTCAAGACAAAGATGTGCAGAAGATGGTCCTCAGGTGACGGTTGGAAACTATGTGATCTTTGTTATTCCCTTCGGTGTAACCAACAGAACATAACTTTTCATGAGTCTCATGAACATGATATTATAGCCTTACCTCGATCGTTTAGTCATAGTCTACATCGATGACATACTGATTTACTCGATAACTGAGGAGGAGCATGCCTACCATTTGCGGGTAGTACTGGGAACACTCAGAGAGAACCGGCTTTATAGTAAACTCACGATGTGTCAGTTATAGATTCGAGAGGTTCACATTATAAGACACATAATCTCAGAGACTAGAGTTTTAGTCGATCCAGAGAAGATCGAGGCAGTACATACTTGGGAGCCTCCCAAGACTGTGAAGGAGGTGCAGAGTTCCCTGGGACTGGTTGGGTACTATCGGAGATTTGTGCCAGATTTCTCTAGAGTTGAAACACCACTTTCGTCATTGACAAATAAGGGGAAACCCTTCATGTCGTCAGATAGATTTCAGTAGATCTTTCAAGAGCTGAGGCAGAGGTTGACCAGTGCGCCCGTCTTGAGGCTACCGGAGGAGGGCGTAGGGTACATAGTTTACAACGACGTATCAGGGACCGGACTCGGATGTGTCCTGATGCAGGAGTGATCAGTGATCACGTATGGTTCACGGCAGTTGAGATATCACGAGCAGAACAACTCTACCCATGACCTGGAGTTAGTAGCAGTGGTCTTCTTCTTGATGTTGTGCCAGTATTATCTGATTGGAAAGGGTTTTACAGTCTACTTTGACCACTAGAGACTCAGGTATATCTTCTCACAAAAGGACATGAACCTGAGAAAGCGACGATGACTTGAGTTCCTCCCGGACTATCACTTAGAGATAGTCTATACTCCTGGGAAGAGGAACGTTGTAGTAGATACTCTCAGTAAGAGATCAGGCATTCAGCGGCATGGGGAGGCGACAATGTAGCTGGCCACGTTATAGATATCCTTTGAGAATAGAGATGGAGCAGACTTTCTACGGTCCCTCACAGTCACTCCTCCACTTCTTCAGTGAGTCAGAGAGGCACGTTATGGGGACGTTGACTATGAGATATGACGTGCTCAGATATCATCAGGGCAGGCACCTAATGGGTTTTCTGAAGGTGGGGAGCAAGTCATCCTGTTCAGAGGATGTACCATGGTACCAGTTGCACTATAATATGTGGTTTTGAGGGAGTTCCACAATTCCCCTCTAGCAGTACATCCATGAGTGGCGAAGATGTATCAGGACATCAGACGACAGCACTGGTGACCGAGTATGAAGAAGGTGGTAGCAGAGTTTGTCTCATGATGCCTCACTTGTCAGCAAGTGAATGTAGAGAAGTAGGTGCTAGCAGGCTTGTTCAGCCATTAGAGGTCCCGGAGTGGATGTGGGATGGGATATCTCTGGTTTTCAGGACAGGACTTCCACATACATCTAGATGAAATGACTCTATGTAGGTGATTGTCGACCGACTCACCAAGTAATCCTGCTTCCTACTAATTAGAGAGAAGGGATCCGTAGAGATCTTAGGACGCCTCTACATATAGGAGATCGTACGACATCAGGGTGTGCCATCGATGTTCATCTCCGATTGAGATGCTTGTTTCTCTTCTTGGCTATGGAAGGGGTTAGAGGAGGATTTTGGGACACATCTTCACATGAGCACCACCTTCCATCCTCAGACGGATGGTCAAACTTAGAGGACCATTAAAACTCTCGAGTACATGTTCCATGAATGTGTCCATGACCTTGGTCACAACTGGGAGGATTACTTATCCTTGGTGTAGTTTGCATACAACAACAGCTATCAGTCCACCATCGGAATGACACCTTACAAGGCCCTATACGGTCGACCGTGCAAATCACCACTGTGTTGGACTGACCCAGGGGAGTCAGCACTTGTAGGACAAGGGATGGTACAGGCTATGATATACAAGGTACAGATCATCAAGGAGAATATGAATACTGCACAGAGCTAACATAAGTCCCATGCTGATAGGAGACAGAGAACACTAGAGTTCGAGGATGGCGACCATGTCTTCCTATGGGTCTCACCTTGACGAGGCCTACAGAGATTTGGCCAAGGCGGCAAGTTACCTCTATGATTCATTGGACCTTTTCAGGTCCTCATTAGAGTAGGTGCGGGGGATTACTGCCTGCCCTTCCACCTCAGTTGCACGATGTGCACGATGTCTTCCTCGTATCTCAGCTATGGATATATGTGCATGACCCATCCCACATCATCGACCATGGAGAGATGGACATTGATGACGGGGAAACATTGACAGAGGTTCTAGTAGAGATTGAGTATCTACTGGAGCGGGTCCTATGTGGACAGTTGATTCCTCTGGCGTGCATTTGCTGTCAGCACAGAAACCTCCAGGAGAGACATGGGAGCGGGAGCCTCAGATGTGTGATCAGTACCCCCATTTTTTCCCTTAGTGTGTGTTTTAGCTTATGGGTATATAAATCCTTGAGGTGGGGAGAATGTAAAGACCCATAAATCCTATGTGTTTTTTTTAAATAGCATGGGAATTTTACAAGTCCGCAGTTTTTTTACGGCGCTTGATTCTGAGGCACAGTGTGCCCAAAATCAATTTCTGAAGTTTTTTTCAGGTATGTTCAGTAAACGTACGTGTAGGTTATTATATCTTTTGAACTGGTTCTAGGAATTGAAATTTGAGGACACCGATTAACTCGCAGCGCCAATATTCTCTTAAGGAGACCTTTACCGCAGTTGAATTTTATTGGGAGTGGACGATAATTTTTTGGGGATTATTATTAAATTAAATAAAAATTATGTGTGACATAAGTTTATTAAATAGTAGTTTTATCCTTCCAGGGGAAGTAGGAGGTGGGGCCCACCCCCACATAACCTCCCATGAGATGATATTATGTGGTGCGGCCTACATGAGCATCAAACTCCTCAACTCCCCTTGAAACCCCTTAAACACTGAAACTTACCATTAATGCGCCTACACACCATTATCATTAATGAATTGAATCCCTTAAAATTCTTTCCAACTCCATGAATTTAATTAAGTTAACCAACATAATTAATTAATTTGAGTGTTTGAATTCTATTGAATTCATTATGACAACATTAAAATAAGTGAACATAAAATTTTATTTTGGGTTTGGCATAATCGTTGCAGATCGGGGGAGAACACTAAGAAATAACACCATCCTCTAAACGAAAAATGCTACACGTCACCAAAGAATGTGAAGAAACATCTTCTATCTTCTTAAACAGGAGTAAGGAAGGGAAGCACCGCCGCCACGAAGTACACCGAGGGCATCGTCTCGACTTGGATTCACTGAGCACTACTCCCTTCGACGTTGACGGAATGATGTATGTCTTCCGCGACACCCGTCTTCCACGACTTCATCAACGTACGTTAAATCTAGGTAGGGTTTTTTCTTGATTACATTGTACCCTAGTTCCTTGTTGTTGGTTTGGGATCGATGATGACCACATGTTATCGCCTAATGCAGAGGGCGCGGGCCGAACCAACACGGACCGTTGCCCCTCCGTTTGTTCTTGTTGTTTCATGTCGGAGGTGGAGTCGAAAGGGCGCGGTGGTGTCGCACCACGCTAGAGAAGAATTGAGACAAAAAAAGAGGAACCACGGTCAGGAGGGCTGCTGCTGATTAAGAAGCATGCCATCGTCGCGCCACGTGGTGGATCCAAAGTCCACGGCCTTGTCATGCTGCGGTGGATGTGGTACGGTGTCATCACACCACGCGGTGGACAGCTGGTCCGCGACACTGTCGCATTGCGGTGGAGGTTCAGAGGTGGCCAGCCGAGCTAGCTGCCGTGGAGCTGGACCGCGGAACGACCGTCCGGACAACCGACCAGCTTGATGGAAGACCGCGGCGACCACAGGAATCACATGGAAAGAGACTATGGCCCGCATCCACGGGCCGCTCTCCTGGGCGAACCAGCCGGCTACGGACGGTCGAGCTGGAGAATTGAAGCACCCATAGGCGCTACATGTGAAGAACCACGTCCTACACCGTGGTCCGCGTGCGCTGGACTGAACTGGTAGGCTAGGCCGGCCTCGCAGGGGATGAGGCGGCGCCATTTGGTGCCGCCGGGCTAACCGGACCGGCCCGTAGTGCGGGTCGGGCCGACCCCCCGGCCAGATCGAGGAAAAGACCCTCCCAAAATTGAGCGTGTTGTATGCGGGAAACCTAGAGCAGCCTACAATGACTAATGTACCGCAATCCTCCATGGGTTCGATAGCGATGACTACTGAACCAGAATCCTACATGGGTTTGACAGCGATGGCTACTGAACCGAAATCCTACGTGGGTTCAACAGTGATGACTACTGAATTGGAATCTTCTGGGGGATCGACAGTGACGACTACTGTACTGGGATCCTCTGTGGGTCTGACAGTTTTGACTTCTATTCCTGTATCATGTGTGGGTCCGACATAATAGCTGGTCCTGTATCCAGTGTGGGTCCGACAGCTTAGCTGGTCCTGTATCGTGTGTGGGTCCATCAACCTAGATGAATCAATGACTACATCTGATCATCTCTATCACTCTATGAAAGATATTTACATGTGTGAGCTGAGTCTGGTCTTTCAACCATTATCATCGTGGTGATTGACTTTACTTCATTTGTAGACTGGGTTGTGTTTGGGCTCGAGAGTTGGAGCCGGACTGTGACTGGTAACTTAGGTATATGTGTGGGCGTATACCGAAGTAGGGTTGGTTGATAGTTTGTGATTGTATCTTTTTTTACTTTGGTTTATCCTCTGTCGATTCTGGGAGACCTTCTGGTGTCTCGGAGTCCCCTACAGAGTATTGTTACACTCACCCCTTCACGGGCTTCGCCCGCACCTTGTTGTGTTCTGTGTAGACAACTGACAGCTGTGATCGAGGCTAAGGGTGAGGGACGGAAGCTGCTCAGAGCATGACTGGACGGGACGTACCAGAGGGAAGAGTTTTTCAAGTTCTGTACCTCCCCTTCAGGAAGGATTCTCTGGTGGATGATCCAAGAGTTGTTTTCCCTTTTTACTTTTACTTGAACTTTTTGTTCAGTTGGGTTTGTATACTGGCCCAATTACATTCAGTGCACCTTACTTTTCTATTTTAGTACTTCATGCCTCTACTGCTTCTGTTCAGACTGTGTGTATTATAGGTTAAAAGTAAATGTCTTCCCTTTTTATCAGGGATTCACCTTTGGTGTTAGTCGCCAACCCCAGGCCTAAGGAAGGCGGGCTTGGGGTAGTCATGGCACGGGCCCCGAGGACGGGTCGTGAAAATTATTATGAGATCAAGGTATATGATTTAAGAATACATATTTTAATTATTTTTCATAAAACGGAGGTATTGAAAACACTATATATGCACAAAGAACACATTGAAAAATGGAATTATTGTAAGAAAAAACATAATTATTCATGATATGGAATGTACTATAATGTATGAATATAGGCTTCCTACCAATTTTTTTGGAATAATCTATAAACAAATCATGTTATTTCATGAATTGATTTTTTACAAATCTCATTACTAAAATACAACTTATGAACTTTGGAATAATACAAAACCTAAGGTAATTTAATTTATATTGTTTAAATATAAGTTTTATATCATGAATAAAAAGTAAAATCTTAGTAAATTCGATCCAATGGATGATGTAGAATTTTTTTAGGATAGTATGATACTTTTATAGGATATAGAGTATATATTAAGAATTCAAGCACTATTTAAGAATCAGTTCATGTGATGTTTGATGAAATTGACCCTTTTGACAAAATAAAAGATCAAATAGATGAATTTTTTTGACTCTTTGGGAAAACATGAGAATTAAATCACCTCAGATTTTTATAAAAATAAAATAACTAAAATTTAGTCTAGTTTTGAAGAACATGAAATCGAAGAACTAGAATTTTCTTATCTAGATAGTCTAGAACCTTAATGTATCTTCCTTTCGAAACATTAAGCGAAAATCTATGAATTATAATATGAACTAGAATAAATAATGGAAACATAACTTAATATTCATCATTTACATCAAAATTAGAAGCTCAGATAATAGAATAATATTAAAAGGATGAAAAATGATTACATTTTATAAAAAAAAAATTAGTAAATAAGTTTTTTTGTGAATTAGTGTATAGAATAACCAATTATCAAGTAATAAAAACCAAATTGATATTTATAAATAAACAATAAGATCAACGTATAATTTTAAAAATAAATCTATAACAATAGAAAAAGGATAAAATAGGGATGAAGGGAAAGATTATGATGAATCCTTTTCAACTCTTCTTAGATTAGAGGCAATTAGATTTCTAATATCTTATGTATCTCATTTTATTTTATTATTTTTTCAGATAGATGTAAAATAAGCCTTATAAAATGGATATTTCATTTTGGAAGTTTATATTAAACAACCACCAGGTTTTGAAAACCCCCATTGTCCATATTTATATCTTAAACTTACTAATGCTTTTTATGGCTTCAAACAGGCACACAGAGTATGGTATAGAAGATTAAGCTCATTTTTATTGGAAATAGATTTCCTTTAGGATTTGAGTATCAAAATTTTAAAAAGAAACTTGTTGGTTTGAATGTTTTCTTAGTGAAAATTTATAGATACGATATTTTTTTGGATAAATATATAAAAAGAAATATAATGATTTTTAAATACCAAGAAAAACGAATTTGATATTATTATTATGGGAGAATTAAATTTCTTTCTATGATTTCAGATTTATCAAAAAGATTATGTAATTGATTTAAATCAAGTAAAATTTATTTTTTATTTATTAAAAATGTTTGGACTAAAAAGGAGTAATACTTATAAAACACCCTTGTGTAAAAATGTTAAATATGATTTGGATGAAGTTAGAAAACTATTTTTGAACATGTTATATAGAGGTATGATTTGTTTTTTATTATATACTATATCTAGTAGACTAGACATAATTTTTTCAATATGTTGATGTACTAGATTTTAGTCAAACATAAATGAATCCCTACTTACTAGTGTTAAATATATTTTTAGATATTTAAATGGAACTAATTTTCAATACCTACTTTACCTAAAATCATTTGATTTTAATTTAATTTCATATTCAGATGATGGTTTTGGAGTATGTAGATTAGAAAAAAAATAACATGAAGAACCTTTCACTTTTTAGTAAAATATTAAGTTTCTATGTAAATTAAGAAATATCATTTACTTCCTCAGTTAATAGATAATGCATAATATATATCTAATGGTAGTTTATATATACAAACGTTGTGGATGAAACAATCCATTCTAAAAATAATACTCTATTTTAATAATATATCTACTTTATATGGTAATACCAGTTCAATAAACACTTTTAAAAATATAATAAGTCATTCAAGAACGAAATAAATTTATATCAGGCGTCATTTTCTAATAGTTCATGTTCTTAAAAAGGATATATCTTTTGAATTTTTAAATACTTAATATCAACATAGACATATTATTTTGAAACAACTTCCCATTTCATGTTTTGATTTTATTTACGGGAGTTATGAACATTTAATTTCAAATAAATATTTCTAAATTTATTTCCTTAATTTATATATGGATTTTTATTTTTAGTCAATTTTTAGTCTATTTATTTTTAACTCCTTTAATGCAAAACAATAATTTTTTTAATTTTGGAAAAATAATTAATCTTCAAAATAAATACTAATAATGATTAAACTAAGTAATTTGGAATTACAAACATGAACTACATCACCGAAAAAAATCATAAAACCTTTCATATCTCTCTTTATATTACTTACCCTCATATTCTAAAACCTTTCACCTTCATGTCTCAAGTATTCCTTCAAAACCCTACAATCAGAACCTTCAACATTCAGATTCTCAGACATATCAATGAACAAGATGATAGATGATGGTTAAACATGTGAATCGAAATGATAGAACATACCTTTTAGTATAGTTTTTCAAGGAATGGTTGTCATTTTTTATAGGATTTATCAGAAAAATATCCAATTAATACCATCCTTATCCTTTGGTTTTTTGGAATTCTTTTCAAATGAAAAAAATACTGATTTTTTATCTAGAACTAAATCAGTTCTATAAGAATGTACAGTTTAGTTTTGGTAATTAATATTCTATTTCATTAGTTTAAAATACAAATATCATAAATTTTCATCAGGAATTAGTGTTTCATTTTTATATTCAATCAATTAGAAATATAGAACACAAGTTTAAAGATATAATTATATATTCTTTTTCGACTTTGATTCGAAAATTGATTTTAACTAATCTTGATGCTGACCATAAGGTACTAGTCATGTTCATCTAGTCACAATACACCCATGAATTGATGATTTATAGAACAATAATTTTTTTGAGATATATTTTTTGTTCTTGTTCACTATTAATAACCAAGTAAACTTCCCAAGGTATATGTTTCAATATAAGAATAACTACTATATGTTAGAGGACTATATTTTTATTTATACATATGGTAAAATTATTTCTATTCTTCTTTATAAAATGAATAATATTTTACATATATATGTTTTACCTAATGGACATAACATGAACTATTTTAATACTAGTAATTTGATAATTTTTTTTCTTATAGAGTATAGTTAAAGGAAAACTGTTACCTATTAGTGTTGATGACCAACAGCAATATGGAACTATTTCCTAGGGTGGCTAAAAAATTAAAAATTAGATGTATTAGTTATTATATGAAATGTAAATGTTAGATAATAAATATTAGATGATTTTTTCTAATAATCAAAAAGGAGACTCGGGTATTAAACTTTTTCCAAGATGATACAGATCCTGAAGATGTAGACAATAAATTTCTTGTCACAAGACAAAAGAATAGATAATAACCTGCCAATTAGAACCCAAATATTTACACTACCACACCAAGAGAGGAAACTCCATTAGTTTTTAGGAGACTCAATCAATCCTAAGGGACAATAGGATAATAGTAACTTGCATGATGGACATGCTCCTCTTGAAAAAGAAAAAATTTAGGAAATTTCTCAAAGAGATTAGAAATTTCAAATTTCATAATATGAGATCACTGAAATTGTTGTGAATCATATAGTGTCTACTAATGATCCATCCTTGGATAAAATATATTCTTTTATTGGATATAATATAGAATTTCATGATATAATTTCTTTCACTTAATGTGAAAAAAACCAGTAAGTCATTAGTTCTAATAGAAGACACCCAATTATAAAATCACCTAGAGAATATTCCTCTGATTCCCCAAATTTTCAGAGAGAATAACTAGTCATCAAGTTGAGAAAAATTATTAAGGGGAACGTAGGTTTATAATACGAGTTTAAATATGCAATAAAAACATTTGAATACTAAAGGAATTAAACTATTTCATAAAAGAATTTAAAGATATCCAGGCTCATCATCTCAGTACAAGAAGGATCTTAGTTACCATCATATATATTCAGGTTTTTCAATGGGAAATGTTAGATCAGTTTGGAAAAATAAATGGGGAATTAGTCTCAAAGAAATATTTTTTGGATATAAATAATTATTTTGGAATTTTGTTTAAATCTTTGGGGAATAGCCTTAGTCAATTCAGAGGCTCTCCCTTTACCTCTCAAACATCACCAAATATATTATTGAGGTTTTTTGAAGTCACTACTACAGTTTCTTATTTTAATTATAGAATTTATTGACAATATTGTAATAGTTCACCTTTTATTTTTTTGTTAGATAATTGAAGGGTACATTTTGAGAATGTAACCTCAAATAAACCTATAATTTCACTACTCCTCAATTATTTAAGTGATTATATTACCATTTTTCTTTAGATTGAGGAATTATTTCATGAATTTCAGAATCTAAATCTTATTGGAAGTTTAATAGTGGGTTATGACTCATGAGTTTTGATAATATAGTTGGATGATAAATTTTATAATAGTTTACAAGGAAAGATAGAAGAGCTGATGGATGTTCTTCATGTTTTTCCATAATCACAATAGCACGACACCTCTTCTAAACCAAACCATTCAACTTTATCAATCCCATCAATTCAATCATTTCATAGTAAAATTTACACCTGTAATTATTAACATATTTTCAATGAAAACTATTTTATTAATAAATGTTTCATTTTATCATTATTTATATTCCTTCCAACTTTATGAAACATGTGTATTTTTTTCCATTAAGCAGAATATAACATTAATTTTCCATTTTGTGCTACATTTAATTTGACTTAATAAATTTTCATATTATTTTTTTCTTATATCAAAAAAGGTATGTAAAATAGCGTAAACACATCATTCATGACTCTATTACAAGTCTCTGTTTTCAGATAAATGACATGAATTTTAATGTGTAAAATAAATTTTCAACCACTATAATATATATACGTTATAAGAGATATTGTTTAATTTTTGGATTGAAATTCTAATATTTTCTATGTTGTGTTATGGGTTTATTGATCATCAAAAAGGGGGAGATTTTTGGACATCTACTATATCAATAATAACCTATAAATCATATTGATTTTGATGTTCACAAATACTCCTAATTATTTGAGTAATGAAGTAACATTAAGTATTTATTAGGAATATATTTCATGAAAATATTATCTTATATATGGGTTATAATATTTGTTAAAGTGTTATTAATTTTTTTTGAATGTATTTTTATAAAACAATTCATACCTTATGTTTGTAAGTATAAGCATAGAGTATGGTTACGAAACCCACTATCTGAGATAACACGTATGGATCATATATCCAAAATTATTGGACAATTATTTTTTACCTATGTTTGGATAGAACCCTATATTTTAAAAAATTTAAAGTAGTGATAAACCACCCAACATTTTTTAAGAAACCTACATTTGAGAAAAATAAAGGATGGTGCATCAACACTAGTTTTGTGACCAATCGTACCATACCAACACTATGTTTGGTGTTTTTTAGTCACATAATGGAAATCTACATTTGAATATTAAATGGTGGAGTTATAATTAAAATAATTTTTGGTTTTTCCTATTATGGTATCAAGAGAAGTAAAGATCACATTAATGTTTTCAGAAGACCGATTCCAAGGATTGTATTCAACAGTGTAAATAAGTCCTATTTCAAAAGTAAATTATGAAGACCATGAATGATTTAAATTTGAATTATTGGGATTTTTATGGAAACTGTTTTTGTTTTTCTCAACCAAAACAATGAGAGAGTATTCAATATATATTTTCTGAATTATTTTTTTTTTACATAAACATGTATATTTTTCAATATCATTTTGAATACAGAAATATTTAAATGAAACAATAGATCGAGATGCTTTTTTATTTCTATGGAAAATACATTTTTGAGGTATAAAAAACTGTCTATTCTTATTTTTTTTCTTTCGTACTGCTACTTAGGATCATTTACTATCAGGATATTTTAAAATATATTAATTCTTGAAGAAAATATTTGTTGAAGTAGAAGATCAATATTTTTTCATTAGCTTCATCAACATTGATCAAGAATAAATAAATTCATTCAAATAAAAATATTTTGATTAATTTTTGTTTTGGATGGTTGGACTCATTCTTGTTAGAGTATCAGCATCTTGGACAAAGCTATGGAGAAAATGGTTCTCTATAAAAGAAGCAGAAGGCTTAAAGAAGCCCTATTATTATGGTTTCAACTGCTTTCACTTAGTTGTGAAAGTATTGTGATTAGAGGACCTCGTTTAGTAAAAATAACAATGCTCACATATAGAGTATTGGTGGTGTATACTAGAAGATCATTATGCCTTGAACCACTATAAAAATTGTTATGTTCTTCTTTAATGTTCATTTTATTCTCAAACTACTTATATAAAGGAACACTGCATATATCTATAAATTGAAAAGAGTGATAAAAGGTAAAATCTATCAAGATTATAAAAAAGACACAAGTCACTGCCTATTGTTTATATTTGTATTATTCCAACCTTATATTTGGTATCAAATGAGATATTTTTTTTATTAAGAATATTAGTTCAAATGTATAAGAATTATAAAAATCAATGGATAATCCTAGATAAGGTATGTTAATGATATGCACTCCATACTTCAATGGTGATAACTATGGGTGTTGGAAATATCATAAGATCATATATTTCAAAAATATTATATTTAAAGTTTATATTATGATTATCACTCATTATTAAATTCCTTAAAAACAAGAAACTTAGGTTGCATATAAATAATTTGACTATAAGATCATTTCAAAAGAAATTAATTATGTCATCTTTGGAATTAATCCTAAAAAATTCAACCTAGTATTTCAATATTTAACTGCATATAAAATGTGGAGGATTATTTTTTTCACAAGAAGGATCTAACAATGTCAGACAAATAAGGTACACTATTCAAAAGAGAAATTTTGAAACCATTAGAGTGTATTATCGTGAACTAATTGCCCAAATGAATGTACAATTGATAGAAATAGTCTATGATGTTGTTTCTTTATGTAACACCCCAAGCTACCATGGTATGTTTCCCTTTAAATAATGTAATAGCGTGTGTTGTACACAATATGGAGTTCTAACACACACCATAACCAATAAAACTATCCTTTATGAATAGGAATACCCACTTTTTAAAATTTTATAAATTTATCTTTCAAAATGGACTTCATTTTGGTATTCGTAATATCGAAATTAGATTATGGTGATTTATTGGTATTTTTCTGAACAATTTCAATTTTTGATAAATAGTTAAAGACACTGAGTTATAGTTTAAAACCAAATTTTTATTTAAATAATTATTTATTTTATTTAAATTCATTTAAGTTCAAAATATATACATAATACCTATATATGTTCAATGTAATTAATTGGAGTTAGTTTAGAATAATTTTAGATATATAAAATTTTTATTGAACTTTTCACTGTCTTTTACCCACCTCTTAGGTGAATTTGAAAATTCACATAAAACATAATTTTACCACATCATTGAGTGAAATTTCAAAAAACCGAGGGACACGGTTAATATCAAGGAGTAAAATGTGGTTCAATAAGATAAATTTTTTGGTGAATAGTAACTTTTTAGTTTTATTTACCGCGGTTAAAAGTAAATAGGGTAATTAAGAGTAAAACTTATATTATTATTACCCTAACACATGTCCTAATTTTATTAGATAAGTGTAATACAACCAAAAACAACCTTAGGAATAAAATATGAACATCTTTGGTCCACTTGGATTTGAATAGGACATTTATTATTATTTAATTCAAAGAAAAGTTAAAAGAGTTAAAATCAAAGTTTAATAAATAAAAAAAATTTAATATAGGTTTATACATAAGATAAATTTTATTATAAATATTATTTAGAAAGAAAAATATATTTCCTAAATAATGGTATTTTATTTATTATTTTTAGACATTAAATACATTAATTTATTTAGGACACAATGGTGATGCAATAATAACCTAATTAACAAAATATTAAAATAATTGATATTGTAAATATCCAAATAAAAGTAATTTGAGTATTTTTATTAATTCCACTAATTTTATAGGTTAATATTACATATTAGGGTGTTTTAGATTAATTATTTTAGAAGTAATCATGCAGTTGTGATTTTCACAAAAATAAATTCGAAAGAGTGTCAAAATTGACATAAAAAAGTTTCTAAAACCAATATTATAATATTAATTAATATAATATTCCTAAAAATCTATGTTTCGTCCAAAAGACTTATTTAAGGATATTTTTATCATTAATGAACCACTTGGGGGTCTCTTGGATGTTTATAGTTTGTTTATTAACCATATAATATAAAAATACAAAGAGACATTATAAATGTCAAACTATTCAACTAAGAGTCAAATATAAATGATATGGTTAATATAATGACCCAAACCTATATAATATCTATTGGTTGAAATTATTTCAACTCATCCCTACCTTATCCTATAAATAATTCAATTTGGAGCCATTATAAACCGAATATGAATTTATTATAGAATAACATTTTAAGTTTTTCCTAAGGTTCCCCTCACCCCTCTTATAAAAGAGAACTCCCCCTTCTCTCAAATTAATAACTTCAAAGCCTTTTGGTTCGGACGAAACCTGCATTAATATCCTATCAACTGGTATAAAATCATCCTTGAGGCCCTTATTTGGTCATAAAGACAACTTAAGGAGCCCTTTTGATCAAATCAAAAGGAAGAACACGAACAAGAGATAATGATTTCATCACCCTCTTTCAAGTTCCTTTCTTATTCCACTTCTTCTTTCTTTGTTATTTCCATTATAAAATAATAACTCCAGTATATTCTATATGTTGTGATATTATTATAAATATGGTACAACCATATTTCATATTTTATCCATCCTTTGAATGATATGTCACCAAACGTGCGTACATACGACCTACCGTCTCCACGTTGTGGTCTAATTGTTATTAAATATATTATTATTTGGATGGGTATAATAATTATGTGTAGTTAATGTAAATAATAAATATAACATCATAATTATTCTGTATATATGATATAACATCCAATTATAAATTATTTTAATATCAAAAGAATGATATTATCGCTCAGGTGTAGGTACGGATTACCGTCTCCACATACACGATGAGATTAATTTCCCAGCATATACATTCAAGACTAAATTTTCATTTTATGAATTAAAATAATGTTTAGATACATGATATCATTCTGTATATGAATAATAAATATCCCATCCATAACAAATATGGCTCAAATAAGAAATAATATAAAGGAAAATGAATCCATTAACACCCGAAACGACTATAATACTAATATATTATCAACAAATCATAGTTAAAAGATCATATATGATATCATATTAATGTATATGATTATTTTATAATTCAATAAAAATGATTTCCCCATTATACAGGAGGATAACCTATCCTCGACCATGGAAAAAGTACAAAGTAAGGGGTTTCTTATCTCACTTTTAATTCTATGAGATTTCCATTGTTCACCACTTATTTGTTGCATGTGGTGTGTGTAATGCCCATGATTGTATTCATCGTGTAACATAATTTCATTAATTGATATTTACATCATCATTTTATGATCCTTATTTCATGTTTTTATGTTTTGTAAGTTACTAAATCAAAAAGAGAATTTGAAATTTCAATTTCCACTCATTCGGGTTTACACATACTTCGTTGATTATTTTACGCCAAGATTATGTGTGGAATCACTATTTATTTTCTTATGTCATAATTTCAAATCCCCTTTTTGTGGATATACTTTTGATGCACATAATCCCTCCATTCATAAATTCTCAAGTCATCTATATGAACTTGATAAGAGTAATTTTAACTCAATCTCCATTTATTGAGTTATACAACTAATTCATTGGTGTTGTTTTTACAAGAATATGTGTGAATTTACATTGATTGTTTTACAGTGAATATCCAATAATATTGAGTTTATTTTTATTTTTCACACATAATTATGTCATTTAATTATCGTTAAACTAAGGATACCGTCTTTATGAGAGATTTCATCTCAATTTACATTCCATTGAGACTCCTTTGTTTTTATACACCAATTCACTTTTATATGGTGTATATAATGTACTTTAGCATAGTATATCATGAATCCCTTTATTATAATGATATTACAATGTTTTTATTAACTCAATTGTTTTTATTCAAGTGTCTCTCTTTTGGTTCGGAACACTAACTGAAATATCATTTTAAAATGTTTTAATGATTTATTATTCTAAATCTTTCTCATCAATGTCCATGTTTTAAAAATGGTTTTAAGGATTTATTCAACTAGACATTGAATTTTTAAAATTAAAATTCCTTTTAAAATTTTCAAAGTGTTATGGGACACTTTAATTCAAAAAATCTATTTTTAAAATGGCTTCTTGACAAATAGTGTGAATTTTAAATGTTTTCAAGAAAAAGGGGGTGTTTCTCTCAAAGAGTTTTGATGATTATTTTCATCTGTGTAAATTTCCTTCATTAATTTCAATTGAGTTAATCTATTACAATACAATCTTTTATATTGTATTTAATGAGTTATGTTTGACTGTGGATGGGATATTTTTATACCATTCATGGATTAGGGAGAAAGTATTGACATTTCGTATACAAGTTTTAATACGAATGTTTATGTTATGTTTGAACAAATTCATATGGGGAATGCATTGGACTTAATAAGTGACGGGTGGAGTCCGCTATATCTCCTCAATGCATTGATAGTTCTCATGAGACAAACTAGTGACTTGAAACAAGGCCATGACAAAAGATTTTTTGTATTCTTGGCACAAGGCCTTGACTATGTGGTTATGATAGTATGACATTATGCATTCTATTATTATGAAAGTTGTTATTGATATTGCATGTGATTATTTGACTAGTATAATATCCATGTGAATAATTAAATGTCATTATTTCATTTTATCTTTTCCATATTATATTGAAGTTCAGGTTTAAAAGGATTTTGTTTTAGTTATACGTTGCCTTAAATGTTTATGCTTATTTATGAAGGTTTTCGCTATATTGTTATCCTTACTGAGCATATGAGCTCACCCATTTCTATGTTTTATTTTTTCCAGGATGTGAAGATGTATTTTATGAATGACCTACAGGGATAGTATGAGGAAATGAGTGTGGTCTATGGAGACAATATGTTGTTGTAGTTTTTCAATTTTTGATGTAATGTAAACTTTATGAATGTATCTCGTGATTCCAAGTCTACTAAACTAATTGGTCTTTGAAGACTTGATCATTTGCAATCATTCCAATGTTATGTAATAATGCACCAACTCTGGGTAACTGGGGTCAGGGCGTCACAGTTGGTATCAGATGATGTTTAGTAAAAACCTTGGAAATTAGATTTTGATATACTCTGATTAGAGCACATAGCCCTAAGATATACGTTGAAGATTAGTATAGAAGAACTTCCTATAATTTTGGTATTATAGAGATTTTGTGAGTTTTACAAGAAATATATCCATTTCTAGATACGAGCAGGTAGAGGCATCTCTGGCACCAATGTACCTAGGGGTAAAACCCCAAATCACCGCTTTGATCTAGACTCGAACGAAAACGGGTGCATGACAACGGGCCTTATTGCACTCTTGGTTACGACAGTCCCAAGGGATATGCTTAGTATAATATACATTTTCTTTACAACCCTATTTGAATTATTCTAATATAAGATGAGAATAAATGACCTTGGTTAATCCTAAGGTGTTTCAAATAATGAATATGGTGTCATGATATTCTCTAAATGATTTTATGACTATTGTTACTAACACAGTGCTTTCATGTTTTTTCCAATGGATGGACTCCAAGGAAGTCATAGTAACATTGAGAATGATGTAAAAGGTGGGAACAGTGGTGGAAATGAGCCACAAAATGGAATGTTGATAGGCGTAAAAGATATCGTGTTAATTCCATATCAATTTTCCAAAAATATGATAAAAAAGATATATATTCACCAACTCCTGGACTCAAAAAAGATGAGAAAGGTGATGACTGATAAGAGCTCCAGCATTAGAGACTATGGAGAAAAGAATCTCAATTTCTGTCATGTACGAAATATAGAAGGAGACACCCAAGAAAGTGTCTCAACAGAACAAAGAAATGCTTTACATGAGGAAAATAAGGACATAAAGTGAAGAATTGTTGAGGAAAAATGAATAGAACTATTTAAGAAAATAAAAATGGTCCCAAGAATACATTTACATCCATTTTACATAAATTTTGGGGACCTGGATAATACCCGAGTGAATTTCCTATTCTATAGGATATTTTCTTGGTCAATGAAGATGTTATGTGGAAATAAATGGTTGGAGAAATGTTTAAAAGTATTGGTGCTCTTTGTTGATGGTATTACTTTTGATTAATTTTCTCTTATCTTTGTAACCCTGAATTTTTCCATGTGAGAATGATATTTGAGGAATAATTATCCTTTTACTTGTGGATATAGTTATAAATAACCATTTAGATTTATATAATCTTTGGGTTTGAGGCAATTAAGAGTTATTAAATTTTGGGATGAAAATGAAAGGTATGAGATAACATTTGTGGTTAAATTATGTTATGGTTATTTTGAGGAGTTTATCTCATTTTGGTAATGATAAAAAATATAGCTTTTGAAAAAGGACAACACGCAGACCGTGTGAAAACCCCTCGCGTCAGACAATGCTATGGGAATTGAACCCACAATGAAAGTGCGATTGAGATTTATTGCCTACCACTGGACTACGTGAAGTACCTAATTAGTGTGACTAATTATTTTTAGTTAAATGATTTTATTGATCAATAATAAGTTGATTTGGGATCTTATGTATTATCAAGTGAATACCCTTACTATTGGAAAATGATTTTTTGATTAAGTGAAAATGTTATTTTAGAAGATGTCTGCTTTGTTGGGAACACTATATTCCCAAGGAAAATAGAATACTATTGGATTTTATTTTGAGAAGTAATGGTGTATTTTTATCTATTTTTTTATTGTGGATTTATAGTGATTTAGGTTATTTATGGAAATGATTTACCTATAATATAGAACATGTGATTAGGTTAATTACTTTTAAGTATATGACTTTAAGAGTAGTTGATGTCATTTGGAGATACAATTTAACGTGGAAGACTACAAAACCAAATTCATCTATGTTTTGGGTTTCAATATTAGTTTGGATTTTATTGAAGGAATTTAAGGACAATTGTTTATTGAATGGTGTTTATTTATCTTTGGGGTATTATTGGTTTAATTTTATATATTAAAATTAGTGTTTCTTTCTCTAATGGTATGTCCTTTTGGGGGTTCATCAGATCTTATACAAATTGTTTTGGTTTTTATTTATCTCTAAAGACTAGGTAAATATATAGTTTATCCTTTGTAGATCATGTGATTCTATAAGAAGTTTATTCTGGCTCTTCCAGTGTGACCAAGTCTTCTTGAATACTCACCGTTTAAAAATGATTTAGTAGTAGGAATTTATTAAAGAGTTAAACTTTACATAAAAAGTATGTATATATCCTTATTTTCTTAGTCAATATCAGAAATGAATTCCTCATATTTATTTAATGTAACTTAAAACAAAAACAATGTTGTCCGTTTACTTTTCCTGCTGGGAAACTAATGACCATTTTTCCCATCACAAGTTTGTGATTTTCTTGTTGTGAAATTTCTCTTGATCATGTTTTCTATCCGTCTCCATTAGAACATGACACTTATTTTATCATCTATATCCATGTTTTTCTATATGTAATCCTATTGTAGGTTATCTCGGGTTACCTTTTTACTGTTTCATTCTTTTAAAGTGATATTTTTATTGAATCTTTTCTGATGTTGGACTTGACATTATATTCCCAAGACCAATTTTAAAAATTGTGAGGACATAAATTATTGAAGTAGGGGATAATGTTACATCCCAAGTTTCAATGGTACATTTCCCTTTGAATAATGCAATAGTGTGTGTTGTAAGCAACTTCAAGTTCTAACACACACCACAACTAATCAAAATAGCCGTTATGAATAGTAATAACCACTTTTTGAAATTTTTAAATTTTATCATTCAAAATGGACTTAATTTTTGAATTCGGAATATCGAAATTAGTTACGGGTGAATTTTTGGTATTTTTCTGAAAACTTTCAATATTTGATGAATAGTGGAAAACACTGAGTTACAGTTTAAAACTGATATTTTATTTATATAATTATTTATTTTATTTAAATTTAATTATGGTAAAATAGATACATAATACCTATATAAGTTCAATGTAATTCATTGGAGTTAGTTTAGAATAATTTTAGATATATAAAAGTTTTATTGAATTTTTCACCGTCTTTTACCCACCTCCTAGGAAAATTAGAAAAATCACATGAAACATAATTTTATAGCTTCTGTGAGAAGAATTTCGAAAATCGGAGACACACGGTTAATATCAAGGAGAAAAATTTGGTTCAATAAGCTAAAAATAATTTTTGGTGAATAGTAATTTTTTACTTTTATTTACCACGGTTAAAATTAAATATGGTAATTAAGGGAAAAACTGATATTATTATTAACCTAACACATGTCCTAATTCTATTTCCTAAGTATAATTTGACCAAAAACAACCTTAGTAATAAAATATGAATGTCTCTGTTCTACATGGATTAGATTAGCACATATATTACTGTTTAATTCAAAGAAGAGTTAAAAGACTTAAAATCAAAGTTTAATAACTAAAAAAATTTTAATATAGGGTTATACATAAGATAAATTCGATTATAAATAATAATTAGAAATATAAAAATATTTTCTACATAATGGTATTTTATTTATATTTTTTAGACATTAAATAATTTAATTTATTTATGACACAATGGTGATGTAGTAATTACCTAATTAATGAAATATTAACATAATTGATATTATAAATATCCAAATAAATGTAATTTGAGACTTTTATGAATTCTACTAATTGTGGTCAATATTACATATTAGGTTTAGTTAGATGAATTTTCTCTAAGTAATCATGCCGTTATAATTTTCACAAAAATCAAATTCCAAATAGTGTAAAAATTGACATAAAAGAGTTTTTAAAACAAATATTATATTATTAATTGATATAATATTCCTAAAAACTAAGGTTCTGAAAAAAGACTTATTTTATGATAGGTGTATCCTTAATGTACCACTTTGGGGTCTCCCGTAATTTTATAGTATTTTTACTAACCATAAAATATAAAAATACTAAGAGACATGGTAAATGTCAAACTATTCAACTAAGAGTTAAATATAAATGATAAGGTTAATATAGTGACAAAAACCTATCTAAAATCTATTGGTTGAATTTATTTCGACCCAACACACCTTATCCTCTAAATAAGTCACTTTTGATCCATTACAAACCGAGTATGAATTTATTATAAAATAATATTTTATGTTTTTTTCTAAGGTGCCCCTCACACCTCTTATAAAAGGGCACTCCCCATTCCCTCAAATTCATACCTTCGAAGCATTTTGGATTAGACAACACCTTCCCAAATATCCTCTCAACTTCCCTCAATTCATCCTAGAGGCCCTCCTTTGGTCATAAATTCAACTTAAGGATCCCTTTTGATCAAATCAAAATGAAGAACCTGAAGGAGAGTTAATGATTTCACCACCCTCTTTCAAGTTCCTCTATTCTTACACGTCTTCTTTCACTGTTATTTCCATTATAAAATAATAACTCCAGTATCTTAAATATAATTTGATGTTATTTTAAATATGATACAACCATATTCAGTATTTTATCCATCCTTTGAATGACATGTCACCATACGTGCGTACATACGGCCTACCTCCATGTCGTGGCGTAATTGTTATTCAATATATTATTATTTGGATGGGTATAATAATGATGAGTAATTCATGTAAATAATAAATATAACATGATAATGATACTTTATAAATGATATACCATCCAATTATATGTTATTTTAATATCCAAATAATGATATTGTCGCTCGTGCGTACATACGGATTACCATCTCCACAAACACGATGAGATTCATTTCCCATCATATCCATTCAAGACTAAATTTCATTTGATGATTAAGATAAATGTTTAGAGACATGATATAATTCTGGATATGAATAATAAATATCCCATCCATAACAAATATGGCTCACATAACAAAGAATATAAAGGAAAATGAATTCGTTAACACCCGAAACGACAATAATACTAAGATATTATCATCAAATCAATGTTAAAAGATAATATATGATATCATATTAATGTATATGATTATTTTATAATTCAATAACAATTATTTCACCGTTATACAGGAGGTTAACCTACCCTTGACCAAGGAAAAAATACATAGTAAGGGGTATCTTGTCTCACTTTTAATTCCATGAGATTTCCATTGTTCACCACTTATTTATTGCATGTGGTGTGTGTACTGACCATGATTGTATTCATTCTGTAATATACTCTAATTTATGGATATTTACATCATAATTTTATTATCCTTCTTTCATGGGGTGTATGTTTTGTAATTTACCAAATCAATAAGGGAATTTGAAATTTCAATTTCCACTCATTTGGCTTTACACATACTTCATTGATTATTTTACTCCATGATTTTGTGTGGAATCACCATTTATTTTATTATGTCATAATTTACACTCCCCTTTCTGTGGATATACTTTTGATACACATAATCACTCCATTCATAAATTCTCAAGTCATCGATATGAACTTTATAAGAGAAATTTTAACTCAATCTCCATTTATTGAGTTAAACATCTAATTCATTGGTGTTTTTTACAAGAATATGTGTAAATGTCCTTTGATTTTTTTACAATTAATATCCAACCATATTGACTGTATTTATATTTTTCACACATAATTATGTTGTTGATTTATCCTTAGCCGAAGGATACGGTCTTTATGAGAGATTTCATATCAATTTACATTCCATTGAGACTCCATTGTTGTTATACACCAAATCACTTTTATATGGTGTATATAATGTACTTTGACAGAGTATATCATGAATCAAATTATTCTCATGATATTACAATGTTTTAATTACTTAAATTATTTGTTTTCAAGTGTCTCTACATTGGTTAGGAACTCCAACAAAAATATCATTTTAAAAAGTTTTAATGATTTATTATTCTAAATATTTCTCATCAATGTCCTTGTTTAAAAAATGGTTTTAAGGGTTTATTCATATGGAAATTAAAGTGTTAAAATTAAAATTCCTTTTAAATGTTTCAAAGTGGTATGGGACTCTTTGATTCAAAAATATATTTTTTTAACGGCTTCTTGACAATTATTGTGACTTTAAAATGTTTTCAAGAAAAAAGGGGGGTATTTCTCTCAAATAGTTTTGATGATAATTTTCATCTATGTCAATATCCTTCATTATTATCAATTTAGATTAATCTACTAAAATACAATATTCCATATTGTATTGAAAAAATTATGTTTGACTATGGATGTTCTATTTTTATACCATTCATGGTTGATGGAGAAAGTATTGACATTTCGTATGCTAGTTTTAATATGAATGTTTATGTTATGTTTAAAACCATTCATATGGAGAAATCATTGGACTTAGTAAGTGATGGGTGGATCCCGCTATAGCTCCTCAATGAATCGGTAGGTTTCATGAGACAAACTAGTGTCTTGGAATAAGGCCTTGAAAAAATCTTATTTGTAGTCTTGGCACAAAGCCTTGATTATGTGGTAATGATCGTCTGGCATTATGCATTCCATTATTATGAAAGTGGTTATTGATATTGCATGTTAATATTCTACTAGTATAATATCCATGTGAATAAGTAAATGGAATTATTTCATTTTATCTTTGCCATATTATGTTAATGTTCAAGCTTAAATGTATTTTGTTTTAATTATAAATTGCCTTAAATGTTTATTCTTATTTATGAATGTTTCCTTTATATTTTTATCCTTAATGAGCATCTGAGCTCACCCCTTTCTAAGTTTTATTTTTCCCAGGATGTGAAGAAGTATTTTATAAATGAATTTCAGGGATAGTATGAGGATATGAGTGTTGTCTATGGAGACAAGATGTTGTTTTAGCTTTTCACTTTATGATTTAATGTAAACTTTATGAATGTATCTAGTGATTCCAAGGCTACTAAACTAATCGGTCTTTCGAGACATGATCTTTTGTGATCATGCCAATGTTATGTAATAATGCACTGAATCTGGGTAACTGGGGTTAGGCTGTTACGCTTCAAGATCTAAAATTTCTCAATCAGTTCATAAAATACAAGTATTCAGAGTACTACCCACAAAATAGAATGGGATATCTAAAGTTGTAATAAAATCATAACCTACCAAATATTGGACAATGAAATAATTTATTAGAAAAATGATGATGTCTGAAGTGTAAATGAAAGCTGAAGATGAGGTTTAAAAGAGGGTAAAATGGGAAATTACTTCCCTGAATGTTACATCTCAGAATCATGAAATGAAATAGAGAGATGTTGAAATATCAAAATATTCATACTTCTCAGAATATGAAATGGAACACATTTTGTTATCCAAAAAATATAGAAAATTCTATTGGAAAAAATAGATACTTCAAAGAATTATTTAATAAATTTGAGAATATATCTAAATATGTAAGATTCTATGAATGAAAAAAGATGATAAATATCAGACTTAATTCCCACCCCCAAAATATAATAATAATGAAAAAATATAGAAATGAAAAATCACAAGAAAACTGACTATGATCATAAAGGGAAAATAACTATGAATGAAACATAAAGGGTGTCTAAATACTCTAGTAGCTCTTCCAAATCAGATTTACAAACAGAGCCTAAAAATTTAAAATAAAAAATTTGATTTATAACAGAAGAATTAGATAACGTACAAACCTATTACTCTTATTCTTCTGATTATAATAGTATCTCATGTATAAAAGTAGATATTTATATCTCGATGCATAAAAAAAATATTCTCAAATAAAAAATAATGAGTATCCCAAAACATTCATAATGATGTTTTAAATAAAAAGGAATTAATTCTAAAGCATCATTAAAAAAATGAAATAAAAACTTAATAAATTTTCATAAAACTATATCGTTCATGAAAATAGAAAAATATAATTATATGATAAGTTAGAATTAATCAAAAGTGTTGCAATAATTTAATCTTAATGAAAAAATTCCTTAAATGAAATTCTTAGAAAAACTATAATTAAAAAAATATAACTATAGTATTGAATGAATGATAGAAAAATCAAATATATATAAACATTATTTTGTTTGATGTTCTAAAAATTCTATAAGTTTCTATTTTAGAATAAATGGAATCTTTTTTAACAACTCTTTACTTATAAAACATCAGAGAACTATAATTAAATAGACATTTATTTCTATAAAATATGTACCAATATAATAATGTAATTTTTGGTAAAATAAGGCCATTCTAAATTCTGATATCCTTTCTTGTTTACATGGCTGGACCCAATAAAATAGGTACACCAAAACAAACACTTTTTTAAATAAAATTATAGCAAAAAGTACACAAGAAAAAAAATGATATATTGTATATGGATAGTGGATTCTTAAGAGACATTAGTGGGGACTCTTCTAACAATCATACAATTAAAAAAATGGATTGAGGACAAGCGATCTTTGGAGATAATGATTAATGGATGATAATAACATTTGGATTAGTTGGAGATCAAATGTCAATATCAATCAACAAATAGATACATATTCACAGATTAATGTATAACATAATATGTATTTCTCAACTCAATGATCATGGGTTTAATTTTTTTTTATAACGATTCCTACTCAGTGTTTAAAGATAAATTTCTTATATTAGGAGCATTAAGAACTGAAAATGTGTAAAAATTATATCTTTATTCATTTTTTCAATGGAAAAGTCAGTTGTTTAACTGCTAAGATAAATGATTCTATGTCTCCCCAGCATGAGAGCTTCTCTCTCCAAGGGCTTCCTAGGTCTCAGTCTCCATGTTCGACCGGTTTTCGGCAGCGCCATCTCCCTCCGCACACCCTACTCTAGGTCTGCACTGCTCCACTCACAGATGTTGCATCCATTCCTCCGTTTGATCGAACGGGCGACGGTCGTCAGCTTCCCGGTGATCCAGCCTTCTTCCTGGATCCCCCCTTCCACCCTCAGATCCTTGTTCCTCACCCACTGACCAAGCCTCTGCTGTCTCGGTCTCTCCTGAGTCCCATTGGATTTCGACTCCCAAAACTGGCTCCCTTGTGTTGTGGGGTTTACTAGTCCCGATTTCTTTTCCCGGGTCTGACCTCGGCCCTCGACGCCTTTGCATCAGCGGGGAAGAACCATGGATTTGGTTCTAGAGTCTTGAGAATGGAGGAGGTTCTTCCTATTTCATGAAGAAGGTCTCAGCGATGACCTTTCACGCTGCATCATGGATCTAAAAATCGGTGACGACTCCTGTTTTGATCACCTTGACTATCGAAGATCTCGCTTGGAGGTTAGGGTTCGCAGTCGCGATTTTCTAATCCATTTTCATTCTGGGAGGTCGTTTCCCTAGATCTGTGATTTGCGGTTGTCGCTCTACGATGGTTATTTTAAAAATCCATGATTTTTGGTTGTCGGTTATCTGCATGGTCCACGAATGGCACCGCCCACAGGTTGGCGGTGAGGTGGGATTCTAGGTCGCGAAGCTGACTCCTCCCGATCCGCCGCGTTGGGTGTGTCTCACGAAGAATCCACCGCATTGAATCATTGTTCACGAATAATCTCTAGTCCCAACGTGTTGGGTTGCCTCACGAAGAATCCTTCACAAAGAATCTTTGTTTGCAAAGAAGCTGTCGCGTTGGGTTTATCTCGCGAAGAAGCCGCCCACGAAGAATCTTTGTCCGCGTACAAGCCGCTGCGTTGGCGAAGAATATTTTTCCATGAAGAAGCCGCTGCGTTGGTTCGTTTCCACAGATCCACCGCATTGGGTTTTTCTCGCGAAGAAGCCGCCGTGAAGATTCATTTTTTGTGAAGAATCAGCCGCGTTGTGATTGACTTGTGCAGAATCAGCCATGAAGATCTAGCCATGAAGAAATATCGCAAAGAGCTGCCGCGTTGAGTTGTTCCGCGAATGCGGGAGTGCATCATGGCGAGCTCAATCTGGGAGTGAGTGAGGTCGATGTAGCCCTGATCGCAGACTGTGAAGGAACTTCGAGAACGTTTTGTTTGTGCAGGACTGGTCGCAGATGCTGGCCGCAGAGAGGGGTGCCAGTCCAAGGTCCCTTTGATTGGACCGGGCCTGGACAGTCAGTCTTTGAACTGGATCAGGGCTTGTTCATTCCCTGTTTTGACAAGGTCTGCGAATCCTGTCTGTGATCTTTTAAGTGTTAGCACTGCAGTGAAGCCCGACTTCTATGGAAACCTGACCACTGTTCATTATCCCATGTGGTGCCGAACACTGAGCGCTTGGTTTTGAGTTGTTTCCCCGCCCACACGTGATGATCCATGGAGGCGGATTTAGTGAACCAATGGAAGATGTTGTCCTGGATAGAAAGAGAGAAGGAAATAATGGAGGCCCGGTAAAATGAAGATACACTATTGGAAAAACGTATTTCTCTACAAGAGGTCAGAAATTTTGTAGAGAATATCTCGGTTAATCAGGGGGACCTCAAAAACACCCTCCAAAACCTCTAGAAACTGGAAGCTGGTGTAGCTATTAGAGAAGCGGGAAACAACCGCATGGTTTTTGTGTTCTTCAACAAGAGAGATAAAGATAAAATCCTGCAAGGTAGACTGTGGTCGTTCTAAAATCAACTCCTCCTCATGGAAGAATACAAAGGGGGGATGATATACAACACATTAATATCACCCTGTCCTCATTATGTATTCGTATCAAAGGAATCACCTTTCACGCACGAACGGAATGAGTTATGTGAGAAATCAGGGACAACATTTTCCAATTCCTTGATTGGGACTGCTCAGACCCTATCCAATGGGGGCCCGAGGATCAAATTAAGGCTGAAATTGAAGTGTTAGATCTGCTGATGAGGGGAATGTTTTTGAAATTCAAGGACACCAACACCTGGATATCATTCGAGTTCGAGAAACTCCCAATCTTCTGTTTCTTTTGTGGACGTCTCAGTTATCTAGAAAGAGCATGTGTCTCAAAGAAAAGGAATGATTCATGCATTTTCATCCTTCAATATGGCCCATGGATCTGAGACAAATCGACTAGATATTCCTTCATCCCTGAGACAGAGAAACAAAAGGACCACGACCGTCTCACACAGGCCCATACCAGACAGGAGGAAACTATACATGAAAAAGTCATCATGCTTGGACCACCAAAAATCCCTAAAGAGGGCCCCACCACTCATAGGGAAACTAACATATATCCAACTCCTTGAAGGGACCTATCCCAACATCTACAGAGCCGATGAAAACACCAGAAGACCCACCAGATAAAAGCCCAAAGCCAATTCAGATGCACTTTGAACCACCTGACCCCCACCCTAATCTGGAATGGACCAAGTTAGAAATCCTACCATAGGGTGAATACGGGATGATAGGAACTCCACCACCTGGACCAATCACCAGTCGAACCTGGAAAAGGGTGCAGCATGAGGAAAGAAATGATACACTAGAAGACCCTAAACTCAGAGAACTGAAAAATGCAAATTGAAATGAGCCAGGCAATATGGAACTCCCCAAAAAGATGGAAAACGATGGGTGGGAATTCATGTTCCGAGAGCTCAAAGGCGGAGGCGGGTGAGACCCAGCCCCACCTAGACCAATGATTGTCTTATGCTGGAACTGTTGTGGGCTTGGAAACCCCCAAACAGTTCACATGCTCCAGCAAAATTGTGCCCAAAGTTGCCCCGATATGGTTTTCCTGTCCGAAACTATACTGGAAAACAAGGACACCACATGCATTGCTTTGAAATGTGGCTTCCAAGGCTGCCTCTGGGTTCCCAGACAAGGCCATTCTGGGGGACTCTGTCTCCTATGGAATGGAAACATCGACGTCAAGATTTTTTCCTTCTCCTTGCACCATGTGGCGGCATCCATTCAGGCAGACCATACCCCTCCTTAGAAGTTTCTAGGATTCTATGGCTGCCCGTCCCAGAATGAGAAGGGGAAATCGTGGGATCTTCTATGTAAGCTGCATCATGATCTTCTGAGCCCTATTCTCTTCGGAGGAGACTTCAATGAGATTATGTTCCATGAGGAAAAGCGGGGTGGAACTACCCAACCCTATGCGCCGATGTCTAATATCAAAGACAGGGTCTCTAGGGTGGACCTGATCGATCTGGGATACACGGGTAATCCCTTCACATGGTTCCGAGGTAATATGGATGACACCCACATCACTGAGCATCATAAAAGATTTTTGGGCTCAACTAATTGGATAATTCTCTTCAGCATATTCCACAATGGCCACATGAAGCTCAACTGCTCGGCCACTGCCCAATTTTCATCGACTGCACTCACGGCGATTGTAGCAGGCATTCCAGCAGACCCTTCAGATTTGAGAGATTATGGTCAAAAGATCAGGAATGCAAAAAGGTGGCCCGATCAAGCTGGAAGAGTTCTCACGAAGTTGATGACCTCAATCTCCAACAGGTAGCATCCGATCTGACAACATGGAGAAACAAAAAATTCCACCACCCTGATAGGAATTATGATGCCCTTGAAAAGAAACTACACAACCTACTCAGGCTACCCCCATCCAATTGCATTCTCTCAAAGATTGGAGCCACCCAAAGAGAGCTGGACATGGACCTGCACGTTAAGGAATGTTTCTGGGCTATGCGAGCACGGGAAATCCACAATAAAGAATGGGACGCTAATAAAAGGTATTTTCACCAGAAAGCTTCAGCTAGACGTCAGAAAAACTCTATTACATGTATCTCACAACCTGATGGAAGCAAAGACTCTGACACCATCAAAATTCATCATGCGTTGACATGATACTTTTAGAACCTTTTCTCTACAGGAACACCTTTCATGTTTTCTGAGGTGGAAGAATGCATCAGACTTGTGATCACTGATGAGATCAATAGGAAACATACCAAAGATGTGATGAATGAATAGATATGCCTGGATCTGAACAATTTCCACCCCACTAAGGCCCCGAGACCGGATGGATTCCACGCCCTTTTCGTTAAACAATACTGGCACATCATCGGTCCCGACATCTGTAAAATGATAAAAATATTTGGGAGGGGAGTACTAGCATTTATTCCATCAACGAAACGGTCCTCATCCCCATTCCAAAAATTAAGAAACCTTTGGTGATCCCTAATTTTAGACCTATCAGCCTCTAAAATGTCTCCTATAAGATCTTCTCAAAGATCCTTGTCAATCGGCTGCGCCTTTGGCTTCCTGATATTATCTCAGAAAACCAGAGCGTCTTCGTGGCCAGGAGACTGATCACTGATAATGAAATTGTGTCCCATGAAGTGTTCCACTCTATGAAAATATGCTCTCCCATGAAAAGAGGAAACATGACCTGGAAATTGGATATGACCAAAGATTATGATAAAATGGACTGGCATTTTCTTGGAGTCGTGATGCTAAAAATGGGGTTTTTTTATAAATGGACAGATATAATCATGGAATTCATATTGACCGTCTCCTTCAGAATCAAGGTCAATGGGGAGCTCACCTAAGGATTATCCCCTACCCGAGGCGTGCGCCAGGGAGACCCCCTCTCCCCCTTACTCTTAATCTTAGTGGCTAATTTTCATTCTAAACTTATTTCCAGGGTTACATCCTCCAATTCTATACATGGGGAAAAGGTCTCTCGTGTAATCCCACCAGTGTCGCATCTTTTCTTTGCCAATGACTGCCTCTTTTTCTCCAGAGAAACCATAAATGAATGCCAGCTGATTAGTCATGTGATCTAGAAGTATGAGAGGGCGTCTGGACAGTCTATCAATCACAGCAAATCACAAATATCCTTCATTGTAGGGGTGCCTCTTGACAAGAGAGACGAACTTCGTGCATCAGAAGGCATCCATATGGTCGATAAACACTAAAAGTATATCGGTCTACCCATGGTGATTGTATGGTCCAAAAAAGGAATCTTTGCATCTCTGGTGGATAGGATTGAGAAAACAATTCAAGGATGGACCCCAAAACAAATCTCCAAAGCAGGAAAAGAAACCCTCATTAAATCTGTCATCGAATCTATCCCCAGCTATTTTATTTCCCTATTTAAGATCCAGGTGTCCATCGTCAATCAGAACCATGCATGTATTTCCTACTTCTAGTGGGTGAAAAATGATGGATGGAATAGACCCCACTAGATGGACTAGGAGAAGCTCTGTTAAACCTAGTCAGAGGGGGGGATGGGATTCTAGAATCTGCTTCTCTTTAATGACGAATTGTTGTCCAAACAAGGATGGTGCCTTATTAACCATCCATCATCTCTCTGTTCACGGGTTCTCCGAGCTATGTACTTCCCCACACGGACTTCCATATTTCCTCTCTTGGAACTCGTCCTAGCTTCATCTGGAGAAGCATTTGGGGGGCCCGAAAGCTCCTAGAAAAATGGATGGGATGGAGGATTGGGAATGGATCATCAGTCAACATTTGGACCGATCCATGGCTGATCGATAAGGATGGTATGTGGGCTACATCCCCTGCCCAACTGGGTCTTGAGGACGCCACAGTCAGCTTCATGCTTTCGGAATAGGGACGGGGGTGGTGCCTGGAAAAGACACATGAATGGTATAATAAAATAGACAAAATAATTATCATGAGCATCCCCTGGGTCCCAGATACAGGCACCGAACATCTTTTCTGGACCAATGACATTTTGGACGACTACACGGTGTGATCTGGTTATAGACTTTCTCTTGGAAACCACTCTGGAGTTCGGGAAGATGGAACTTAGAAATCACTTTAGAAGCTCAATGTCTCCCAAAAAATACGCCAATTTTGGAGGTAGGTGTGCACGGGAACCCTCCCTGCCTCGTTCCTACTCGTTTACTGACATATGGCTAGTGCTGAGTCTTTCCCCTTCTTCCCGAATATTCCAGAAACTCTTTTTGCACGCTATCCCTCACTGATCGGTATCTAAGGAAATTTGGAATAAATGGTGCCTGGAATCAGATGATTCACTTGAAATTGTCTCTAACCTACCCGATCTTCTGATGCGTTGGTACTCCTCTCTCTCATAGAACAGCGCATGCTCACTCTACACCCTAACATGGATCATTTGGGTTCAGCGTAATGATGTTGGTTTTCACCACGTTCATAAACCTCCCGAATTCTGGGTTGAATGGGCCATGTCATGGCTTTAGGGCCGGAGGGACCACAAAGGACACTTTATACAAGGTGAAACCCCCTCCTGTCCCCCTCATTGGAATCCCCCACCAGAAGGGATTCTTAAGGTTAACATGGACGCGTCTCTCCCAAAGGATGTGCATGTTGCTCTCAGTATCCTGGCCAGAAATCACCTGGGGAAAATCATTGCTGCAAAACATGAATCTAATCATTCCTTCTAGGAACATGATGTTGCTGAGGCCTCTGCCATCCTGGCAGGTATGATGCTCGCTATGGAACATGGATGGGTTGATATCATCATCGATTCTGACTGCCTCACCGTAATCTATGCTATTAAACACAATGACGGAGAACTCCAGTCATTTGGCTTCATCATCAGGATAATTTGCTCACTTTTCCAAGGATTTTCTCGATTCTCCTTCTCCTTCACCAAAAGGGAAGGAAACAATGCATCCCATCAGCTGGCAGCCTTAGGCCCCTTCGATGTCAACCATCTCTAGTTGGACAATTTCCCTTCATGGCTTTGCATTTGTGCGTCGGTTGATCTTCTTCAGTAATGTTATTTGTCATTCTTTTCAAAAAAAATGATTCCATGACAATGCAATGAAAAATTAGACACTATAACACATTGAAATTATGTAACTTTTCTTTGAAAAACATGGTTTCATATTTTTATAATCTTTAATTTGACAGTGATATACTCTATTTGATATCTCAAATTAGAAAAAAAACTCACAAACCATATTTCAAATAAATTAACAATGTTTCTATGTCTAAAAAACGTCAAATTCTCCACATGGATTTATTGGACCAATAATAGTAGAAATCCTAGCAGGAAAATTATATATTTATGTAATACTTGATGATTTTTCAATATTTACTTGGATTTATTTTCTAGAACCTTAAACTGAAGTATATATTTCATTATAGGTTTTGTAATATTGTTCAAAATGATAAATAGATTAATGATATTTTCATTATGAAATAATCATGGTGAGGAACTTGAGAATCAAGAATTTAATTGTTTTCTCTCAAACATTAGTTCTAAACACAAAATCTCTCCACCAAGAACACCAAACAAATTGAATTTTTGAAATAATAAAGAGAACAATTCAAGAGATAGTATGGACTATATTGAATGAATATATCCCTCCTACCTATTTCTAGAAAGATAATATAAACCCATATATCTATATCATGAATATAGATTTAATATATTCTCTTATTAAGAAGACACCCTATAAACATTGGAATAAATGAAAAAATAAAGTACTTTATAAAATCTAGATTCATGGTGTATATCTTGAATTCTAAGGAAATATTGGAAAATTTGACATAATGCATATTGAATGATTCCTTCAAGGATATAATTCTTTTATAAAGAATATATCGTATATAATAAAAATTGAAGGATTGATGAAGAATCAGTTCATGTGAAGTTTTATGAAAGTGACCCTTTTATAAAAGAAATGATAAAACATATTAAATTTATGACGCTTTTTGAAACATTAGGATTGAATCACTTAAGAATAATTTATAAATTTTAAAAAATAAATTTACTCTAGTCTATAAGAACATGAATAGAAGAACTTGAAATTAACATACCTAGACAGTCTAAAACCATAAAAGATAATTATTTAGAAACTATAATAGTAAATCCCAATAATTTAGTAATAACTAGATGAAATGTAGGAAACATTACAGAATTTCCTACCATTCAATCACAATTTGACCATAAGACAATAGAAGAAGATTTAAAAGATGAAATTTTGTATTCATTATGCAAGAAGACCATAATAAATTTAGTATAACTAATGTATGGGAATTGTTGGAAAGACCATCCAATTATCAAATAATAGGAACCAAATGAGTTTTGAGAAATAAACAAGATGACCCAGGGATCATTACTATTAATAAATATATATTATTAGTGAAATGTTACCATTAGGAACATGGGATAAACTATAATGAACAATTTTCACCTGTTCCTAGATTTGATGAAATTAGAATGATAATAACTTAGAATATCATATTAATTTTAAATTGTATTAGTTATATATAAAATAATCCTTTTTAAATGTATGTTTCATGTAATAAGTTTATAGTGAACAACAACTGGGTTTTGCAAACCCTCATTTTCTGGACTTGGTTTTAAAATATACTAAAACTCTTTATATCATTAAATAAACTCTGAGATAATGGTATGAAAGACTGACCTCATATTTTTAGAAAGTGGTTTTTATAATGGATTAGTAGATCCTAATATTTTTAAGAAACTCATTTTTTCTAATATATTATATGTTAACATTTATATAAATTATGTTATTTTCTATTCAACAAATAAAAAACGTTGTATGGATTTTTCAAATCCCATGCAAATTTTTTTAAAATGAGTATGAAAAGGTAATTAAATATCATTCTAGGATTTCAAAATTAAAAAAAAGGATAAGGGGAATTTTTTAAATCACCGAAAATAAATTATTGATTTATTAAAAAAATTGGACTATAAAATATTAGTTCATATACAACTCACATGATTACTAAGGTAAAACATGCTATTGATAAAAAAGAAAACCCAGTTGACAACATGTTATTGAGAGTTATTATTTTTATTTTGTTATAACTTACTTCTAGAATACAATACCGAACGTTTTCTATATGTTTATATGCTGTATTTTAGTAAAACCCTAAAGAATCACATTTTACTAAAGTTAAAAGTGTATTTAGATATATAAAAGTGTTTATTTTTCAGTCTCTACACTACCCAAAATTATTTTATTTTAAATTTATTTCGAATCCACATAATTATATTTTTGTATATAGAATATAATGAGAAAAACATAATAAACATTTCACTTTTTAGGAAAATCATTATTTTCATGGTTGAGTTAGAAACAAGCTTCAGTTTCTCTATCAAAATGTGAGGGAGAATATATATCTTCTAGTACTTTTTTCACAATTATTGTGGATAAAGAAAACATTATGGTACTATAGACTTAATTTTGATAAAAACCTATTATATTTGATAATAATAACGTAATAAATATTTTCAAAAATTTAATAACTCATTCAAGAACAATGAATATTGATATACAGGATCATTTTCTAAGAGTTCATGTTCTTAAAAAGGATATATCTTAAGAATTTGTAAATAATAATTATTAAATTGGATATACTTTTATTAAACCACTTCCCACTACATGTTTTGATTATATTAAAGGGGTATTAATAATATTTATTTTCAAATTAATTTTTTATAATTAATTTTATTTAATTTGTTGATAATAGTTCTTATATCATTTGGTTTTTTATTTCTTTCTTTTGAACAAATTTAAATGAAAACATGTATTTTTTTTATTTTTGAAAAATAAATGCTTTCCAAAATAATTACTTATAATGATTAAAATGAGTAAATTGGTGCCAAAAAATAGAACTTCATCACCCAAAACCATTAAAAACCCTATTATTTCTCTCTCTCATTCTCTTACATACCCTCAGATTATGAAACATGTCACCTTATAGAGATATCATCTTCCTTGAAAAACCTAGAATTCAAACCTTCAACCATCATATTATCAGACATGATGAAGAATTAGAGGATAGATATAGGTGAACCGCATTACTCAAAATGATAGCCTATACCCTCCAGAAATATTCTTCAAGGAAAATTTGTCAATATTGACTAGACTTATAAAAATAATAAATTATAGAATCAAACTCACTCTATTCATGGTTTGAAATTCATTTTTAATGAAGTCAATATTGAATTCATTTTTTAGTTATAACTGAATTAAATTTATGAAAAATATTAGTTCAGTTTTTGGGAAAAATAATATATCATCACTTTATGGGTAGATGATGAGGAATTATCCACTTCCATAGTAAAAATTGTGAATATATTTAAATTTCTTCAAGAAAGGGGGTTTCATTTTGATCTTCGATCAAATCAAAAAAATAAAACAATTCATAAGATATAATGTTATTTATTTTTTTACATTCATTTGAAAAATTATTATTAAGAAACTTGAGCCTGACCATAACGAATTATTCAAGTTCATTTAGTCCGCAGTCCTCCCGAGAATTGCATATTAGAAATGATTATTTATTGTAACATGTATTTCATGTTGTTCTTCATCAATGATATGATGGTAAAACTACCTAGTTATATGCTTTGATATTTGAATCACTCCTATCAGCTATAGGAATGGATGTATTTCTATTTTTATGGTCAAATTATATCTTTTCATCTTCATAGAATTAATAAGACTCCCTGTACATATTTTCAAAATAAATTTCATCACATCAACATTATTTGTGCTGGAAATTTTTGAATGTTTTGTTTCTTTAGGAGGGTAGTTAATGGAAAAAATTTACCATTTGGTGTTATTGACCAAAAAAATAGGACCTTTTTCTTAGGGGGACTAGAGAATTTGAAATCACCTGGATCAATTTTCATGTGAAATGGGAATGTGAGGGAATCTACAAAAGAATGGGTCATTCAAAACAAAAAGGAAAATTATATATAATACTTCTAATCACATTGATGTAGATCCAGATGAATAGGACAATGATGTTCTTGTCATATGTCCAAAGAACAAAGAATAACCTTCCGATCAGAACCTAAATATTAAAAATATTATACCTAGAGAGGAAACTCCATCGGTGATTTTAAGAGATTCAAATAATAATAAGGAACAACAAGATGATATACATCTACAAGATAAACATGTATCTCCTAAAAAAGAGCAAATTTACGATGTTACTTAATTAGATGAGAAAATAAAAATTATAGAGACTGAGAGCACTGAATTGGTTAAGAGTTAAATAGTCTATACTAATGCACCATATATGCACAAAAATGTTATATATTATTGTGAAAAAGAAAGAAGTTCATGATTACATTTGTTATCTTCTAGTGATAAAAATTCTATGATATCATTAGTTGTAATATATGATCCAAATAATCACAACACTAAGAAAAAGATTCTTATGATTCTATGAATCATCATATATAATAAATTGACATCAATGTTATAAAAAGGAAGGTGGAGAACTCAATTATAAAACATGGTCTATAATATGAAAGAAATCATTGGATTATTTATGTAATTCCACTATTTATAGAAAAGAATTTAAATATTATCCTGGCCAAAAGCTCAATATAAGTGAAAATTAAATAACAAAGAAAGAAAAAGATTGTTTTAAATTAGAAATGTTAGAGCATTTTGGAAAAATGAATGTAGAACCAGTCTCAAATAATAATTTCATTAATTTAAGTAAATATTTAGGAAATCATTTGAATTGTTGAGGAACATCTCTAGCCAATTCAGAGACTCTCCCTCCACCAATCATAAAACACTAAATTTAAACAATAATTTTCAATAAATTACTATTGTGATTTTTTAAATGAATAATAGGCTTAATTTACTTTATTGTAACATTTCACCTCTAAATGTGTTGTTAAATAATCAAAGAGAACATGTTTAGAAGTTAACCCACAGTGAACTGTGAATTGGAATACTTCTCGATTAGTTATGTTCCAAGTATACAATGTTTATTAAGATTGTGGAAAATTTTATGACCTTCTAAAAGATAATCTAAGTGAATGTTTAATGGTGGTCCAAGACTCATGAACATTGATATGTTAGTAAGCTTACAAACATTGGGCAGGTACACAAGGATAGATAGAAGAATTAAAGGATGTTCTTTAGGCTGTTCGAGTTTTAGCAAAGCACAAGACTTCTTCTGAAACAAACCCATAAAATTTAACCATCCATTCTATATAAACATTTCAAATATAACATTACAATTTTAATCATAAACATGATTTTATGAAAATTATTTTGTTTATTAATATTTTTGTTTGTCATTGTTTATTTTCATCTCCACTTCGTGAAACATATGAGTCATTATACTATTAAGAGGAATATAACATTCATTTACTACTATATGCTAAAATTAATTTTTTTTAATCCATTTTCATATATTTTAATTTTTATATCACAAAAGTGGAAGAAAATTCGTTAAACACAACATTTGTGACAATATTACAAGTTTCTGTTATCAATTAAATGACATTAATATTACAATGTAAACCTAATTTTCAACCACTCTAATATACGTATCTTGTTAAATATATTATTTCCTTTTTTCTGATTCCAAAATTTTATAAGCTATGTGATGGGAATTTGGATCATCAAATTGGGGGTGACTATTTTGGAATATATTACCACACTAATATCTATAAATATTATTGATTATGATGATCATAAATAACCTTGTTGGTTTTACTAATAATGTTACATTAAGTATTTTTCATATATATTTTTCTGTGGAATATTATAATATTTAAGGGTTGAATTTTTTTCAATGTAATCTAAAAATATTTTCAATTTATTCTAGAAACATTGTCCATACCCTGTGTTTGTATGTATTAGAGTTGTGTATAGTTCTGAAACCACATATTTCTGATAACATGTACAATTCATGTATCCAATGCTGCTGGACAAGTATTTTTATGAAACCTATGTCTGGATGGAATATTATGTTTTAGAAAATGAAAATGAATGGAAAAAACACATCTATGTTTGCAAGGATCTTTACATTTGAGGAAACAAACATGGAGTACATAAACACTACTTTTGGGTTCAAGTGTACATGTTCAACCATATGTTTGGAGTTTTTTTTGAGAAATAATGAAATTCTATGTTTGACTAATCAATGGAGTAGTTTTAATTAATTAAATTTTATATGATTAAAGAAATGATATCAATAGAAGTAAATATAACATTAATTTTGTTTTATGACTATTTCAAATGATCATATTCTATGGAGTAAATCATTCCGGATTCTATCGTAATTTTAAACTAGCTTGATTTATTTAATGTTGAATGATATTTTTTTGAGATATTTATAGATCTGCTCAACTGAAATTAAGACAATGTATTCTATATATGTGTATAAATGTATTTTTTTATGAATAATTTTATATTTTCCAATATCTTTTTCATTACTTAACTTCTGAAAAGAATAAAAATAAATATAGACTCCATTATTTTTTAAGAAACTACATTTTGGAGACATGAAAAACCTAATGTTGTTGTTCTTTAATTTCTTCTTCTATTAATGATCATTAGCATCTGGGAAATATTTCAATCAATTATTACATGTAACATTCATATTTCAAGAATAGGATCACTATTATTTCAGTTTCTACTCAAACTATGATAAAGAACCTTTCAAATCATTCATATAAAACTCTTTTGATTAAGTTGAGTTCCATATTATCGGACATAGTCGTGGTAGAATAATTGCTTCTCAAACTAAGATGTGGAGAAACTAGTTCCATATAAAAGAACTATAAGGCACTATAAAGACTGATTGTAAATTTTTAAATTTCCTTTAATCAGTTCTAAATAGCTTGTGATAAGAGGACCATGTTTAGTGAAAATATTCAATCTTGTAGAGAGAGTGTTGGATGAGTCGATTAGAGGATCTTTTTTTTACCAAAACCAATATAAAAACTAATTTTTTATTCATTACTTTTTATTGGATTCTCAGACTGTTTATAGAGAAGAATAATTCATATCATCATAACTTGAAAATAAGGAAAAAATCTTGAATTTATCAATATTACCGAAATGGAACAATTCACCCCCTCTTGTACTTATTTTTATTATTCGAGCCTAACATTACCATTATTTTTTATTTCTATTGATTGGTTTTTGAGTTCACTTATTCTAGTGGATCAAGTAGATCCTGAATTTCCCATTCAAGTTTCCATATTTTCTATTTTGTATTTATGTCAAATTTAGAATTTTTATTTATTTATTTTCAGAAAAATATTTATTTTTTTATTAGATTATTTATGTGATATTTTTGTTTTATCACATAATAAGGGAAATTTTAGTGATTATATTATGGGTTATTACATAGACCATTTAAAAAAGGAATAGGTTTCATAATCATATTTGTATTATAATTATAAACCATTTAATGAAATAATAATGATGGTATCATTGTATCATATACCAATTAAATCATATGTAACATCCCCTTATTCCATATTATAAATAATTTTACTTTGAAACATCCCACCAAAAATTTATTGAGGAAAATAAATATTTTACTTTGAAAATTACATATTCAAATCTAATAGTTTACAAAACATTTTGAAAGTATTGTTCATTAAAAATTAACTACCCAATTAAAAATGAATCTTTAACTAATTAGTGACCATGATGATGATAAAAATAATTCATGTCATACATGTTAATGAAAACGTTCAATTCATAAATTTGGTAAAAGTTGAACATGATTTTTCTGCAAAGTGAAAATATATTCTCTTTTAAGAAATTTTAGAAAAGGTTAAAAAATTGGTAATAATGTAGTAAAATCATTTAATAATATTCAAAACCTTCATAAAAACATATTTAGAAAATGTTAATTAGAAAATTGGGTTTTCTATAGAAGAGAGAAATAAATATGCTTTTTTAAAACATTCTTATTGAATCTTTAATAATTTAAGGTCAGTAAATGAAAAAGAAAACATGTATTCTGAAATATTTACCATAGGAGAAGAAAATGCATGAGTTTCATGAATGGTATGTCATATGATCACACTATTGGAAACAAACTCATAAATGATTGTGATATATAAAAATGTAGTAACATAAAATCATCACCACATTGTATCTATTAAATCATAATCCCAATGAAAGAATGAAAATTGGATTTATGTTTATATCCCATAGTTTTTATGAAAATAGTCATGAAATAAATTTATGGAAATTATATACAGAACACAAAATATACAAGTCATGTATAAGGCATGCTTTCCACAAAAATAAAAGTGAAATGAAAATCCAATATCACTCTGAAAACCATTGAATCTTAAGCCCCAGATAAGAAAAACATTAAATAAAACATTTAAAAATTATAAAATAATGATATTAATGATATAATAAGTAAATTTGGTAGTATATTCAAAACATAAAATAAATGCGCAATGAATAAGGCATTTGTATCGGGGAAATAAGAAAGAAACAAGAAATACATTACCTGAAGTGTCGACTTCTTTTATACACATCTGAAATTCTTGAATAATAATTATATTTTCATTATATATTTACTAAAAATCATAATCATTTATATAATACAATTATTAATTTTATTATGACCTTATAACACAAATTTATTATCAATTCCTTGTTAAAAATAATTTTTCAGGTGATAAATTCTTCATCTCTCATGTATTCTTTGTTTTAGTATATTCATCCATGTAATTTGACCTTTATCCCATCATATCCATAATGTCCAAAATGAGATAAATATCAAGTGTACTCATCATGTATTTATTTATAGAAATCCATTAAGGTTATTGTTGATACCAATTAAGGAATCAAAAATATTATGAAGAGAACTCTGGATATTTCATATCCCAATGCAAGGTCACAAAAGTTCATAAAGAAAATAAAAACACTCCCAAAGAACATCACGATGTACTAGTTGTACAAGACTACGTGGCAGGGCTGCATGATGATCCTACACTATGGTTCTGCACGATGGACCTACATGGAAAAGCTGTGCGACAGAGAATGTTTGTGCACCTACACGGAGTACCTGTACACCAGAGTTGTATAACGTACCTGGTAGAGAATTTTTTTTTCAACCAGCCCTCATCTGTTCCTATAAATTAAGCCATCGAGCACCCCATTTCAAGACTGAAAAAACTAATAATTTTCTAATGCTCCCATTGTGTAGTGATTTCTCTTAGATCACTCAAATTGTCTTAGGTAGCTCTCCATACTACAAGATAAGAGATAATTAAATTGTAAAATAATGTATGGAAATGTCTTTTTTCAAATTTTACATAGGTTTTTTTCTCTTATGAAAAACATATTCTTCAGTCATCAGCCATACCTATGCACCATACCTGCACAGTATACCTGCGCACCATACCTGCTGGTTATACCATCATGGTGTACCTATGCGGTATACTTATGCGAAGGACCTACAGGACCAACTCAAGTACCCCTTTTATAGATATTCATGGTAGGGTATCTCCTTCCTTGGTTCCCTTATAGGAATGGGACTAAGTTGAAACCTCCAAAAAAACCTCATAACATATCAAACCATTTGGAAAGGCACATCAGTGTGTCATATATTTGGGTTTGTATTTCCACAGTCAGAGGTTTCCCGCAATTGTTTCACAATGGGGTTACACTTCATGGAATGTATATGGGTTTTTATACCCACAGTCACCTAGAAATTTCACCCAGAAATAGTTTTGGGAAGATCCCGATTTGGAGGAGGGTTGGGTCTTGGCCTCTCCTTTCTCAAAGAGGTGACCCAGAACCTCAGGTCTCTAGTATTGTAGGTACAGTTCACACTTACATTTCTGCTTTCCTACCATGATCAATTTTAGGGAAACAATCCTAGTGTTTACCCCTCACACTCATCCCTTCCTCCTTATATTGGAACCTTGTCCAATGTAAATAGAATAGAGGGAAGGCTCGTCGCCTCACCCTCTTCCAGGGTCGACGCACCCTCTTCCATCAGTGGAGGAGGAAAAGTGTGAAGTGACATTGATGAATCTTCCACATCATATTTTTTCTTACACCGATCATGACTCATGTGGGCTTAGAGATACTTTATGGTTACAAAATGTGAAAAAACCCACATTGGATGGAACTACGAGAACTCTTATTCCCACCATAACCGAGATATGTAGGAATCCGTCTCAAGGCCCGAGCTAGTTGGACATCCTCTTTAGGAACCCAATCCCAATTCTCTTAATCTGGGCATCCTCTTTATGAATAAGCCCCAAATTAAACCCCAAATCATCAAGGAATCATTTTAAGGAATTAAGCACAAACTCTTCTCTCTCAAAGGACCATACTCTTTTATGATACTTATCGGTCTATGTGGGATTTGATTCCCATCTATATGGGATACGTAGGTCGCCTCCTTGAGGTTCAAACCCAACACTTCAAATAATCCTTGTTCTTCTGGGGATATATTCCCAATAGGGTCTGATCATACTTGGAAACCCATATCCATTTCCAAGATCCTTGCGCTACATCAGCATAAGTCCCACACTATGTTTTGAACAAGAATCTTTTGCTTAGTGGTCCTTATCACATGACCATAAAAGGTATGATGTGTCCTAATAAGTGGCACTGAACTATGAGGGTTCTGATTCCATTCACAAGGATACGTATGTAGCCTATCTTATAGGCACGATCCCAAAATCAAAACCTAACCTTCATCTCCTAGAATGACAATAAATTCTAGAGTGCCCCACTGAGTGGCTTAAAAATAAGTATCATCACAACGAATATTCAAAGTATCTCTAAGAAGTATATTAGAGGATACCAGTGATCGAAAACCTCTAGTACATATGGACATTTCCATTAATGATGAACCTTGAATCCATACAGAGAATCATAAATTTTACACATGTTAATTACTGATTATAAATTCCAAGGGTTAATTATGATATACATTGTTAATTAATAATGATTCATGAAAATATCTTAAATTTACAAAGAGAGTCCCAGAATAGCAAATAATTCCACCCAAATGGGTGTGATGAGTCTAACCTCCCATCTTCTCGACCAGTGCACCTTCTTAAGTATCATAATGTTCAAACATAATGAATGTCTACCTTTAAAAAGCAAGTCCCCTTTGGATAAAGAACTGTTCAATGTTTCCAGTTCTATAAATAAATTCATTGGAATCCCCCTAGAAATAGTGTTTCTTAAAAATATAACACATGTTTCAAGGAACTAAAAATCAAAAATGGTAAACCTGACGTGGATTCTTAACCATGTTAATAATGTTACCCACCTATTAGGCCCCTATCAATTGATAATGGAAGGCCAGAAAAAGGAATTAATCATGCATGTATCCATCTAAAAAATTATTTAATGGATTTTATTATTCTTAGTTTATTCTTCTCAGAATTTCCTTTATTCCAAAAATGTCTTTCACCCGGACAACATCTGTGAACTTTCCAATTGCTGCTCATGTTTGATCTTCATCCACGGGAAGGATGTCATCACCAACCTAGTATCTTCAATGATGGGTCTCTAATGTGGTGGTGAAGGAATATCTCCAGCATGGAACAATTTCGACCTTAGAGGCTGCTCGACAGGCCCTCCAGGTCAAAAACAATCCTCAATCATCTGGCCAACGACGCCAAATGATCAAGAAGAAAATGGTTCAAACCACCATCTCTAACTGTTTCGGGTATTTATCCCTAGAAATAAATAATCAATTGTTCCTATAACACAGGGGGTGGATCAAGAGGTCATTCAAGGCCTCAATTCAAGAATTCATGAGTTCTTCATGAGGACTCCCACCAGCAATCACTGCCAAAATCATGCAGTAGTGTACCCCCAACATGATGGGGGTGTTGCCTCTAGATGTTTTTCCCATGTCTCTTTTACCCAGGCATGCAAGACGAACCGCTAATGACAACATCTGTTCAATAGGGAGTATGATATCACCTCTACCTCCTCTGAAAAATCCATTAATTTAACATGACGACAAACAACGAGCGGGCAAATAACCTCGTCTCTCCTAATTTTTCTGCTCAGCAGACTCATATGACAGCAACCCACCAATCACACCAGATAAACTGGGTGGAGAACCATGAATAGGCACATACACCTGTTTAAAAGTTATCATCCAGTCAATAGACTCGTCTGACTTCATTTAAAGAGGCCAGCCAATCTAACATGGTGGAAACTGGTAAAATGTAGAATACACCTATTTTCAATCACCAATTATGTTAGAAGTCTCATTTTCTAGTATTTAAGGAAGTTTGCCAACCATTCTTGAAGAAAAATAGCCAGCAGGTACAATCACCTACCAATGTACATCAAGACTACCAACAGTCTTGTTTGGTAGCACCTGAAGAAGTCAGTCAGAAAGATCCGATGAAAAATTTGGGGCATACCCAACTATCTTTTCCCATGCGGGAGTACTGTCAATACCTAGTGACATGTAAATGAGGACAAGATAATGCATATACACCTACTCCAGATACATAATGGTAATATATTATCGTTCCGGCCGCTGAAGTCACCAAACACATATTATCAATGGTGAAATGGCAGACGCATATCCCTTCCCATATTCTGGAAGCATGCTAGGATATTTTAACAACTACTTCAGCAGTATCAGGGGAACATACATTTAGATCTGTCCCCACACATGGGATGACACATCATCATGCCATCCCCAAGTAGATTCATGCCTTTGTTCCAGTCCCAGAGGGTCATGGGGAATATTCCCCCACATCATACGAACAATAGGATCGGGAACATACCCCCTTTCCAATTAGAGGTAATCATTTTGTTAGATAAACCACTCCAAGACTTCTACATATACCTACCCATGATGGCCACATTTACCAGAATGTGGCCCCAACTCTATATAAGAGAACATCCAATAAAATGTCTCGCCAAGCATTGTTGGAAATTTAAGAGTTAAGTTGTGATGTGGCTCCTCTTAATGCTAGAGTTCATGAAGCCCACATACATTTATCTATTACTACTCAAAATCATATCCTATCGTTACCAAATTAAGGAAGTGGTACTTGTACTTATAAGGTTCTTCATTAGACACTTCATCATGAAGGATTTCTTCATGAAAATTCAGTCAATCCAGATTTCCTATCTCTAGATGAGAGCCATGGAAACCCTCTGTGTGGCCAGAAGACCAAGGAGAAATAGTATTTATACCTTCCTCAAAACCATCGTGAAATCCTCCCCATAATGAAATTTGCTGTGAATGTCCTCTCCACAACAGTATTTTACATTGTCAAGACAATTCCATAATTGACAATGTAGAGATGATAAATCCCTCCTATCTTGAGGCACTTGAAAACACAATTCCAGTCATATCTGATGCCTTGTCATTTACGGGTGAAACACTTTCTCAACCAGAAGACAGCTTAAGGGAATAGTCATTCTCCAAACCTTTTTTAGGTCTTTTATCTTCTAATACATAACATCCAATCTAGTCATACCATGTGGAGAAACCTCTTGTGAAATATTAGAAAGATGTGTTAAACATGAGGAAACAATTAGCTAAAGGAGAAATCCCTGTCATGTTTTGGCCTTTGGAAAATTATAAGTATAACATTCCAAAATTGATAACAGAATATCGGATTCATGACATTCATCATAACATATGGAAAACTCTTCGTCATTTGAAAACCAAAGTCCTACCATATAATGAATAATAAAAATCATGTAAAGGTAATAGAAGGGTTAAAATTCCAAATTGACTTGGCATATCTCTAAATTTCCCAACATCCAATGGTTTAAAATAGTATAGAACCCTTCCACGCGCATTTCTGAATGCTCTAAAGAGGCTACGCTAGTTAATTTCTAATTCCCCATATAATTTTCGTATCAGAGGTTGGGGTTTATATGTATCATTTCATTTCACTGCACTCCAAACTCAGCAAAGTCCACCACAAGTGGATTGATGCAATGTTATTGCCCACAGTCGGCTACAATCAATTGGTTTTGGATTTAATCAAATGCACACTCATGAATAGGCCTCAACAAGTTCTAATTAGAATCGGGCCCAATGAAAAGAAGTTGTTGAGATACTTTTACATCAAACATCTAAGAATCTTGAACAAGAATCCAATTTAGAGGATGTCAGGCATCAGAGGATGCAAATGACTAAAATAGCACTACAATATTCTGAAACTGGTGATTAATTTGATTTTTAGGTGATGCTCCCAACTAATATTTGAAAAAAAGTCCAATAAATCCGAAGACCAGTTGCATGAATTTCATCCATAACACTTCAATAATCACACCATCTTTCCAGGATGGGGGCTCATTTATTTCAACATTCAAATTCATTAATAATGATTAAAGAATTGTAGAAGAAGAACATGATCAGCCCCAGCCTGTTGGGCTAGGGGATTTTTCACATCTATAATCCCCTCCTCAACGGAAGTCATTTTTCTCCCAATTAGTGAAGAGCCCCCAAGGAAAGCGTAAAAATGAACTATCCAAGTATTCCCTTAATGTTATTGTTCACCAAATAGTTTCATAGAATTCATCCTATAGGAGAACGGAGTCCCGTGAAATTCACAAAGGGAGATGATCTAGCAGAAACTCTAATAGAATGCCATCAATGCATTAGGCGTTAGTGAATGTTATTAACACCATTGTAGAAGAACCTCCAAAAAATAAATCCAGTTCAGGGGAATAAAATGATGAAGATCTTGTCCATAATACGGTATACACCGAGGAAAAGGAAGTAGGTTTCTGTACTCGAAATTAGAGGCTTACCTGGAATCTTGGAATGCATTCAAATAACCAACTCCCACTCTCCGAATGGAATCTAATAAGCAGTAAGGAAAAAAGTCAGATTTCATATCACTTTTCTACTAGATAAGGTCAATATATTTCCCTTAAAATGATATTTTCATAGTAAGAAGAGGAAATAAAGGAACTAAAAAGACTCTACAAATAGTTACATTGAAATAACGATTCTGCTTGATGGTAACCCCAGGCATGTCCTCAGCTTGAAAATCATGTAGGACCTATTCTAAAAAAATGATTTATAGTAACTACAGATGAAAATAATGAATTCCCTCTATTGGTTATACAACCAAGGTAGGTATCAGTACCACCATCAGTGGTTTTACTGGTTGTTGTACAAGCACAAGTTCCAATTACTACACATGTCCAGGTTCCAGCTCATTCGGATGTTGCCCAATGATTATGAACACAACTGAGGCATTAACAGCTCGATTGTAAGCTATTGTGGAACGATATGCACCTAAAAGAGAGCTTAACCTGAATGGGTGAATGAAATTCATCCCCCTCCAAATTTTTTAAATACCACATTCCCAATCTCTAATGGTTTGGGTGATCCGAAACGACACATAACACATTTTCTTTCTCATTGTGATCCCATGATGGGAATGTCTGAACAACAATAAGCAGTTAAGATTTGGTGTTTTTAACATTCATTACAAGGATTATATTTTGTCTGGTATACAAGTTTTCAATCTCGGTCAATTACTGGATGTGAAGATCTCTGTCAGAAATTCCATCTCCAATTTAGCTCAATTCTACCAAAGACAATATTTTTTTATCGTACTAATTTTAAACATAGGGATAACTAAAGAGTTTCATATTTCATTGAAAGATGGAAAGGACTAACATATTCCTTATGTCTAGCACTCCCTCTAGAAGAATTTCTGCCAATCAGTGTGGAAAATCTGTGTGGTGAATTATGCACACCATTGATCCCTGTGAAATACACGGGATGGTTTTGAGACAATAATTCAATCACTAAACAGATAGAAGATTCTATTATAGAAACTAAGGATAAAACTTGTGTAATTATATCAGCTCTTAGAAGGTGGATAGGAAATGAAGAAGCTGCTACAGTTACACTCAATCAGACACCTTTACATTCTTCTACTTCAAGACATTCATCATACTGAAGGGCTCCATTTCCTAAGCATCAGTAGAAATGATGGCCTCATTAAGATGATCAAAGGTATAAATAGTTTATGTAATTAAATAATAATGTTTATTCTATCAGGAATGATCATGTTAATAGCTACTTCATCTCAGCCTTAGAAAAAAAAATTGGTTCAGTTTCCAAGCCAAAAAATCCAAATAATGATGGAGATGAAGATCATCTGAATTATTATCCCTTCCATTAGATGTTGGGACAACCCATTCAGGAGTGATCTGTTTTTAATGACAATCTGAAAAATATTGTAGACTCTGGACAAGTGAAATTGAAAAGTTCATCAGCTCAAGTAGTATGTGTTACTGCTACCAATCTAGAGGGGGAGGGAGAATGGAAAGAGGTTAAAAGTAAAAATGTGCAAAAATATGTTGATTGGATGATCAAGAAAATGATCAACCAGACTCATGCAATTTTAAAAACACGTTTAAAACAACCAATTGTGTCTTATTCCAATTCTTCTATAGAAAACCCATCGTCATTAAAAGGTCTTTCCTCAAAGAAGAAAAATTATCATAAGGACAAAGAGCAGTCAGAAGAAGACAAGCTCGTGTCAAATCCAATGTTTTCCTTGACCCTGGAGGATTTTATGCCATCTATTTCAAAAGCACGAGAATCGCCCCAACAAAAATCACAACCAGAATTAACCTATCAAGAAAAATATTTTTTAGAAGAAGAATTGATCTTTAGTTCTGTTAATATTATCCATTAAATAGATCCATATGCCAATGGTGATTTTGATTATAGTGAGCCAGAATACCTTGTACCTAATTGGGGAATGAGAGGAAGGGGCTAGTGTCAAGGATACAGAGGAATACATGGGAACACCAGAAACCACCATTTTAATTCTACACCAACTTGAACCATATATGCATAAAAACTCAAGGAAGATCCCTTCAGTGGGATCAAAATGAACAATGAGTTTCTTCGATGAAAGAGAAGTTTACTTCGGACACAATTATTTTGGAAGAGCAATTATAATCAACATCATCTTCTTATCAGCAAATTAATAGACTCAGTCAGTATAATTGACCAAAGCCAGCAGTATTTCCAGCTTCTGCTCGAATACAGAGTACATCTACCTCAGAAGCATCAACTTCAAAAGCACCTGCAAAACCACATCTCCAAGCTGGGAAAGGCAGACCTTTGGACCAAAAGTATGATGTCATGAAACAACTGGCCCATGTACCAGACTTGTTATCAATTTTGGATGCTTTGAATCTGTCAAAAGATCTTTGAGAAGCAACCATTGTGGCCTTGTTAAGTCCTCAATAATTTGAAACATAAGTTGCTGCTTCTGAGTTTTAGCATATATAGAGTGATCCTACAAAATGTCATGCAGTCATATCTTTAACGGATGAAGATGAAGATGATGTTGTTCATAGGAATATCAGAAATAATATTTTTTTTTTCATGGTCAATGGCATAGTTATCTGACAATCCTTCATTGATAATGGCTCCAGTTTCAACATCATTCTCGTTCGTACAGATCATCGATTGGGCCTGACAGAATCTGACTAATCTCCTTCAACATTAATGTTGCAAGGATATGACAAGAATGGACAAAAAAAATTGGAGATATTTGTAACACACCAGAATGATACATGGTTAAATGACTAAATGATATGACTCATGTGAGCAAGATGCACCTTCTTTTTTAGGAGCATGTTGGATTAGAACTCCAAAGTAATGTGTGCTTGGCATGGGGTAGTGATCAGGATGGGTGACCTTATGAGATGTTTCTCAGGGTGTGTGTGAGTTAAAACAAAGTACAATGGAAAGTACATGTGTTGGACAATGGGGATAATCAGTAGTCAGATGACCCATTCGGGCATGTGGGTGGCCCCTAGGTTGGGGACCACGTGTCAGCGGGGCAACTGGTGGAACCTAGCAGGCCAGGACCCGACGACCATGTTATGGCAGGGTGTCGGTGCTATCACTGGGACCTAGTTATTACATTTTGTATCAGAGGTGGTACCCAGACTTAAGTGTGGTGCACTACCTGGGATGAGATGTAGTGCCTGTAATGAGGACGTTGTGCTCTAAAGAGGGGTGATTGTAACACCCCAGAATGATAAAGGGTTAAATGACTAAATGATATGACTCATGTCATCAAGGTGCACCTTTCTTTTTGGGAGCCTATCTCATCATAACTCCATAGTTAGGCATTCTTGTAAGGGAGTAGTGATTGGTATGGGTGACCTTCTTTGAAGTTTCCTAGAGTGTGAGTGAGTGAGTACAAAGCACACTAGAAAAGACATGTGTTGGCCTATGGGGATAATAATTAGTCAAATGAACCATTTGGGAAATTGGGTGGCCCCTAGGGTGGGGAACATGTGTTTTCAAGGCAACTGGTGGTACATGGTGGGCCAGGACCTGATGAACATGTTAAGGTGGTGTGGTTATGCTTTCATCAGGACCTAGTTGTAACAAGATTACACTCAAAACTCAGTTTTGAGATCTTGTGTCTAACTAAGATTTCATGGTTTTTCCTCAGGACACATCCATCAATATTATTCTTGGAAGGCCTTGGCTGCATCAACATGCAGCCATACCATATTCATACTAGAAATGTCTGAAATTCTATTTCAGTTGTCAAATCAGAAAATTGTATAGTGATAAGGCTTCATTCAGAACATATGAATATCAATAGATTAAGGAAGAGTTTTATCACATATAATGAACGAAGGCCATGAATACGGAGATAACCAGACTTAATGCACCAAATGGAATGGAAAAGATCCCAGCAAATTCATTCAAACAATCACCCCCCCCCCCCTTAGTGCACAAAGTCCTTGTTGTGGGCCCTACATCTCAACCAATGCAGTGCACCACACTTAAGCGTGATTGGAATGAAGTAGTGATTGGGATGGGTGACCTTCTGGGATGTTTCCTAGGTTATGTGTATGTGAAGAAAAACACATTGGAAAGGACATGTGTTGGCATGTGGGGATAATCATTAATCAGATGACCCGTTTTGGCATTTAGGTGGCCCCTAGGGTGGGAACCACGTGTCTGCGGGGCAACTGGTGGTACCTGTTTGGCCAAGACCCGATGACCATGTTAAGGTGTGGTGGTTGTGCTGTCACAGGGACCTGGTTGTCACAAGATTACACTCCGAACTCAGTTTTCAAATCTTGGGTCTAATTCAGAATTCATGGTTGTTCGTCAGGACACGACCTTCAATATTCTTCATAGATGGGCTTGGATACAGCAACATGTATCCATTCCCTCTTCATACCCCAAATGTATAAAATACTATTTCAATTTTCAAAATGGAACATTGTATGGTGACAAGGCTCTCTTCATAACATGGGAATCTCAACACATTGAGGAAGATAATTATCACATAAAAGGAACGAAGCCCATGAAAGAGGAGATAACTAGAGTTAATGCTCAAAATGGAATGGAAAAGATCCTAGCGAATTCATTCTTGCATTTGAGTACTGATTATGTGTTACCCATAAATCAAATTGAAAGGGTAAAACAATACAAAAAGACTCATCTAGTAACTTCCATAATGACAATTACGACAACTTAGTCTGACAACATAGAAGAAATTATTGATACTACAAGAAATGATAAATACCAGAATAAATATGTTTTCACTTCATCTGTTGAACTACAACAAGCCTCTACATCGTCAACCAGAGTATAATAGATGGTGTTAATGCCAGAGGAAGACAAATATGTTGATTCTCAGTCCATCAATCCCTCTTAATTGCCACAAGAAACCCCTTCATCATCAGTAGGGTCAGATATGGTGGCATTTTCATTAGAATGGTCAAATAATGATTTCTCCCATAACACTGGAAGTTTTGCCTCATCATCTACAATACTAGTTGAAAAAGAAGAGGTAATACATAATGAAGAAGAAGAGGAAGATATTAGAGATGCTCCTCCTGCATTCGAAGAAGGTGGCTCTACTACAGTGGATGAACATAGAGAAATAAATCAGGATACAGAAAAATATCCACGCCCCACTCTAATTAGTGTGTTCATGACCTCTACAGAACAATAGGTGTATACATTCTTTCTAAAGTAACATCGAGATATATTTTCATTGAATTATTCAAAAATTACAGCTCTCAATCCTAATATAGCCACCCATTATTTGGTTTTTCGAGAATAACATCATGGATTTAAGCAAGCAGCAAGGAGAACACACCCAACTCATTCCTCTAAAATTGACGCTGATGTTGATAAGCATATAAAGGCTAAAATTTTCAGGGATGTTCAGTATCCCAAATAGATGTCCAATATTGTCCCAATGAAAAATGAAAATTGGAAAATTAGAATCTGCATTGATTTCAGAGATCTTAACTTGAATTTTCATAAATATGATTTTCCTGTCTTGATTACAGAACTTCTAATTGATGAAACAGCTGGCTATGAAGCTCTTTCCTTCATGGATGGATATTATGGGTATAATCAAATCTATATGGCCCGAGAGGAAGAAGAATTTACAGCCTTTAGATCCCCTCAAGGTGTGTTTTTCTATCGGGCAATGCCCTTTGGCTTAAAGAATGCATGTGCAACATACCAATGTGCCATGCACAATATCTTCAAACCCATCTTAGGGAAATTTGTTGAATGTTATGTGGTTGATTTGGTAGTCAAATCCAAACACTTTTCCAATCACTTGGATGATTTGGAAACCATATTCAATACCTTTGGCAGCATAGCTTGAAGATGAACCCCTTGATATGTACTTTCAAGGTAACCTCAGTAAAATTACTTGGATTTGTTTTACACCATTATGGAATCAAAGTTTATCCTAAGAAAACAAAATCAATCCTTGGTATGTCACCTACTTGAAATTTTAAAGAATTAAGAGGACTCTTAGGACACTTGGCCTATATTCGGCACTTTATCCCGAATTTGGAAGGTAGGTGTTTACCCTTCAAAAGATTAATGAAGAAGGTAGTCACCTTATAATAGACTGAAGATTGACAAGATTCATTTAACACCCTCAAGAAATATCTCTTCTGTCCTCCAGTATTAATGCCACCTATTGAAGGAAGACCACTTATTCTCTATGTGAAATCTTTAGAGAGATTACTATGTGCATTCATCTCCCAAAATAATGATGATGGGAATGCAAACACCCTTTAGTATCTCATTTGAACTATTATTAATGTGGAAACTCGTTATTCAAGTACTAAGAAGTACTGTGTGTCATTAATCTTTGTAGATCATAAATTGAGGCACTACCTGCAAAATCATGAGTTCCAATTGGTGTCTCATAATAATTCACTCAAATTTATCTTTAGTCATCATATTCTTACAGGACATTTGGAACGATGGGTAGTTATTTTGAAACAATTTGATATCCAGTTTGTACCTCAAAAGGAAATAAAAGTCCAAGGTCTAGCTGACGTCATTGTTGAACATCCTTCTACAGAAGATAAATCGTTTAATACTATGCTTCCTAATGAAGAGGTATTATCTATTCATGGTAATTTCCAAACATGGGAAATTTATTTTGATGGTGCTTTTAGAATTCCAACAGAAATGATAAAGGAAAACCCTAAACTCAATAAGGATGGATTTGGAATTAACTTTATTTCCCCAGAAAAGGAAGTACTTCCTTATTCATTCCTATTTGGAAAGGTGGTACCAACAATGAAGCAGAATATCAAATCCTCATCACAGGTTTGTAATTGACCCTTCAGGTGAAAATGGATCATCTAAAGGTAAATGGTGATTCAGAATTGGTAATCAAACAAATTAACTGGCAATATTCTATCGAAAAAGAATAATTAATTCCTTTTTGTTATTACATCATAGGGTTAATGGATAAATATCCCTCAGAGCTGATATTGTATTTTGTCCTGCAATCACAAAATGCTCAAGCAGATGCACAAGCTAACGCTTCTACAGCCTTTTCAAATCCAAATCGGGATGAGACAATTATCAGCATAACCCATCTCCGTGTGGTCTCTCCTTTTGTTCAAACCAGAATAGAAGAAATTAATGAAATTTTCCCTATTTCTGAACCATATGGTGATACCATGGGATGGAGAACTTCCATCATGGAATATATTCAAAATGGTGTACTTCTACCGTGTAGGGCTAAGAGGGAACAGATCTGGTGACAACTGACCAATTTTACTCTTTAATATAGTCTAGACTGCCAAAAGATCCTTTACAAGTGAGGCTTTTATGGAATTATCTTAAGATTTATCGATGGAGAAGAGATTGTAGCTATCATGAAAGAAGTACATTTAAGAGCTTCTTGTTCCCACCAATCTAGGCATAGACTCTCTGATCAGATCCAAATCCTTGTATACTTTTTTTCTTCAATGATGTATGATTGTACAGATTTCACTAACAAATGTCATCCCAAACAAGTGAGTTCCATCTTCATTCATAAACCCCTAGAGTTTATACATACATATAAATACTATTTTCCATTTTCCACATGGGGAATGGATGTAGTAGGGACTTATCCTCCAGCCACAACTAAAGAGTTCAAGTATATTCTCATTGATATTGACTTCTTCTCTAAATGGGATGGGGCAATACCTCTCTATGAAGTTAGAGCCAAAAGCTTTTTTATATTTTTAAAAACTAATATCATCACCAGATTTAGCGTCCATCATACTTTTTTGACAGACAATGCAACCAATTTTTTTCTCCTGAAGTAAAAAAGTTGTATCAGGATCATAATATCTATTCCAACTATTCATCTCACTATCATGCAGTGGCCACTGGACAGATAGAGGAATTAAATAAGAAATAATTGAATATACTCGAGAATATGGTGGATCAAGATAAGAAATCATGTTCGGATAAACTTTTGAACACATTGTGTTCTTTTCAATCAACTACTTGTACTACTACCCAAGTAACTCTTTATTCATTGATATATGGAACCAAAGTAGTTTTTCAAATTGAAATACAATTGCCTTAACATAGAGTTTCAATCTGTGATCAGTTTTCTATATTTTAATGTTCCCAGAAATAGTTTGATATGTTGTAAAGATTAGATGGGAAAATATTGCAAACATTGCATCATTTAGAGGTCTATCCGAACAGAATTGCACGATACTGTAATAATGAACTCTTCCTTCGTTCATTCCTTCAAGGAGAATTGGTATTTGTCCTTTGGGATCCATTGATACCATGATAGAAACCTCAAAAACATGACCCAAAGTGGTAAGAACCTTATTCCATACATAAGTTCTATTCAAATGGAGCCTATGAATTAATTTCAATGGATGGAGAAGTTATCATAACTCCAACCAATGTGAGATTTTTTAAGATATAATTTGTGTAGTTTTTTACAAATAGTCCTCACTAAAAGACAATAAACTGCATAGTAGCATGTCCTTGATGCAAAACATAAAACTACACAACCCCCATGTCCTAGTTACAAGACATTAAACTGCATAACAACTGTCAGTGTCCATGCTGCATGACGTCAAAATGCATAGCATCTTCATCCTAATAGCAAGACATTAAACTGTATGAAATCTTTTTTACAACTAACATTCTATTTTTTTGATGTTAGGATCTTCTATAAAAAATATCATTGACAATATCACTACTCCTTAGCAATACATGGGTCCCTCTCTTTCTTATGTTTGAGTCAGATCTGCAAAGAGACCATGTTTCAAGAACTACATAAGGCTTGATTCTCATTTTCAATCAGATACGTAGAGATGCCTAAATCTCTTATTTTGGGCCCAGCCATAATCACACAATCTTTTTATTTTCTTTTCTCCTCATGAATATGAATTAGATCTATACAGAGTGTTTCATTATGATATAAGAATTGGTCCTTATACCATTTTATGTCTTCATATTTAGCGTTCTCTCAGAACATATAAAATAGTCCACATTATTCATTTAATACTACATTAGCATGAGGAATGATTTTTTAAAGAACTACATATGGATTCATTCTCATCAATTTTTTGATATGTAGAGACATCAAGAGCTTCAATCTTGGTCCCATATATGATAAAAAACCTTTATTTCTTCTTTAAGAGTCAAATCTACACAAAGAGTGTTTCAAGAACAATCTATGACTTGATTCTTTCCCCAGAAAGACATATAGTGACTCTTGGGTTTTATCCCTTAATACAATTACAATATTTCTTTCCTTTCATATCAGTTAATTTCTGTCCTTACTGCATGATGTTATACTGTATGGAAATCTAATACCCCTATTCTTTATCTATGTCATCTTTGTATTATAGAAAAGACCCTTACTACTCCTTGTTTCTCTCATAGAGCATAGCTCATGTAATATTACGATTTGGATAAGGTGCTTCTTTATATAATTAAGGTGTTTTAATTCATTATGGGGGAGAAATTGTCCACATTTCATGACTTTAAATAGCACATCATAATATTAATTCAGAAGAAACAAATAAGGTATTCATTTTACATATGGGTCAGATCTATATAAAGGATGTCAAAATTATTTCCAATAATGGTTCAAATATTTCTCAAATGCATTGAACATAAAATCTTTTTCATATTTCATACTATTAATCTTGAATATTTTCAAATCTTCATAATCTATCTTACGATTTTTGGTAACAATGTTTCTAATACCTGATATCTCTTTTTCTTGACTATGCAGTACATGACCTTAGACGTCCTTTCATAAGTTTCTTACATAGTAGGAATTTCTGTCAAAAGATTCCACTATTTGGCTATGAAGCATTTGCCTTAGTTGTCCCTGAATAATAAAGCCCCCATAATGGGTATGTCAATTAATGGAAACTCCATTCTTGGTTATAGTATATTTGTACCCTTTAATCTTCTTTGACAGTATACATGAATATTTATTTAAAAACAGTCATTAAAGTATATTTTTCACATTATCTTTCTCACAATCTGAAACTCTTCAAGACCATGGTTTACACATCTCCCTCACCATGTGTTCAACGCACTATAAAATAACCTTGAAATCACTTGGCCACATGTTATATATTGTTTCAATTTCTAGTCCTAATTGTATGAGCTAAAACTACAACCACCATACCTGTTACCTTTGGGTCAGACCTTCATAAAAGTCATATTCCTCGATTCATTAGAAAATCATGGTTGGTAATACCCCTTCCATATTTATGTACCTTTCTCCAGAAAACAAACTATGTGCTTCAAAAAATCATAATCTCCATAAACATTCGTCGGCTTTTAGCAATAAAATGTTAAACATCTAAGAGCTCTATTGTTTGACTAAGCAGTGCGTGCCCTTATGTGGCCTTGTATAAGTTTCCTATATAATAGGCCTATCAGTCAAAATATTTGACTATTTGGCTGTGTAGAATATGCCTCAGTTGGCCTTGTATAATACAACCACCACGATGGTTTTTTCAAATAATGGTAACTTTGTTCTGGGAAAAAACATCCTCTAATGATTTTATCCCTTTTCCCATATCATTCCTCAGTTACAGAAATTCCCAAATCACAATTTAAATTTTCTCCATCCATACCTGAATATGATATTATGTTTCCAAAAAAATTATCATGGAATTGGGAGAGTATTCTCTTACCTTTGGGCAGAGAAAAATACATTAAATTAAAAACACCCAAGGTCCTCATTGTATGACTTAAAACATCATAGTACCAATATCCTCACTGCCTAACTTAAAACAACATGGTACTCATGTTCTCACTGTATGACTTAAAACTGCACAATTCCAATGCCCTCACTACATGACTGAAAATTACATAGTACCAATTTCCTCACTACATGACTTAAAACTGTACAGTACCAATGTCCTCACTGCATGAATTTAAACTGCACACTACCAATGTCCTCACTGTATGTCTTAAAACTGCACAGTACCAATGTCCTCAGTGAATGACTTAAAACTGCACAATACCAATGTCCTCACTGTATGAATTAAAACTAAACTGCACCAATGTCCTCACTACATGACATAAAACTTCAAATTACTAACTTCTCCACTATATGACTTAAAACTAAAAATCTTGATATCATAAATTCCCATTTCTCATATATTTTAACCATTAAGAATACAAAAAAAATTGTTTTCCTATTTTTGACTTATGTCAGTCTAAAATTGTCCTTTTTCATTCTCAAAATTCATTTCCTTGGAAGAAACCACCCATTGTGGTCTTGATTCAACCAAATCATATTTTCCCCTAACTATCAACAGTAAAATGTTAAACTTCAAAGAGCTCTTTTGTTTGAGTATGTTGTATGGGCCACTAGGTTTTCCTTCATAAGTTGCCTACATAATAGGCATGTCAATCAAAAGATTCCACTATTTGGCTATATCGAATAATCCCCAGTTTTCCCTATATAACACAACCCCCATGATTGGTTTTTCAAATATTGGTAATTTCATTCCTGGAAAAGACTTACCTTATGTTGATATAGGTTTTAGATTTGGTGACCATAAAAATCATGGCTCAATATTCCCATTGGAAATATTTTAAGAATATAAAGGCGATTCAGAGCTATAGAGTATTGTTTAGGATTTAATTTCAATGTTTATAGTCAAATCTATTCGACTCTAAATATTATCCCTTTATAGTCCAACATGCATGACTCTAAACTGCCAATAATAAAAGACATGGTGCTCATTAGATTGAGAACCTGAGAAGGGTTATCTAAACAAAAGTAGAGTCTCATCTCACTAAATACACATTTTTGTATGATTCATGTAATATTGAGCAATAAAAAAAGAAGAGTCAAAAGATATGAATTCTTTGGGGTTATCCATATAACCCTGGGAACAATCAAATTCTGCTCATTAGGTCATTCTACTTAAAAATAAAATTTTGATCACTACATTCATACCATTATGATAATGAATTTCTAACATAAGAGAGTCATTATCATCATTTACCTTTAACATTGAAATCATAGAAAACAAGAATGAAGACATATATGATTGAAGACCAATATTTTCTTATTCATATAAAATCAGAAGGCCATCCACAAACTTGATCCTCTCTATCATGTTTTAGAATATATTTTCAATATGACTTTTCATTTATTGGATAGCTTCATATGCTTTATCAGCTGCTTGTTGAAGTTGAGATAGTTGGGAAAATATAACTACCTTTGCTTGATGAAGTGATTCCTTCACAGTTGAAATGGAAGTTATCGCCTCTAATTAGGATTCCCTCAATTTTTGATTCAACTGATCGTGTTTGTTATGAACACCATCTAGTTGATGTTGAAGAGGAAATGACTCCATCGAGGATTATTTAATTTGTTTTCTAATTTCAATTGATTTCTTTTTCTGATTTTCCTCTACATCAACTACTACAGCTTGAAATCCCTTAATATTGATAAGTCATTTAGAATTTTCAAAATATTTTCACAACCTATGCTCTGGATCCCACTGGTGAATGACCTCTTTCATAGCATCATGGATTGGTCGATAATTAAATCCACAAAATCACAATACACAAAAACATGTTGGGAGTTTAAAAAATGGGACAATAATTCATCTAAAGGATTCTCAGCAATTATGATTTAGATATGATGCCATGTCTTATTATGTGCCATGCCAAGAGCATATTGCATCTCTGAGTCTAAATCTGAGTCACTACCATGAGGTAAAATGTACTCTGGAAAAGGTCACTCCAAGAGATTCCTTGTTCAACTTCTATAGGAATAGTAGAAGCATCACCTTCTGATCAAGAAGCAGATTCAACTAAATGATAAATCAATGTCATTGTCATTTTCAAATGGAATAAAATGATATGATTTAAAGAGTTGATTATGTTTTCTCAACAATAAGTCAACTACTTGATTGGAGTCATCTGATGTATTCTCAGGTTCAGTGATTTGAACATAAGTTTCTTGAGAATGGACATTCCCTTAAGTTTTCTCAGTTTTTATATTCGATGTATTTGGAGCATCTCTTGATGTAGGATCCTCTAGAATTTTTTCTCTAGCTCCAATAGAAGGATAGAGTGGGATACCACGTTTTTTAAGAGCCTTTGTGACATTTGCTACATATAGAGCTGCATAATGTGAACTTTTGATATAAAGAATAAAATATTGAAGAATTAATATGTGTGGAAAATGAAATAACAAGGACTTATATCCATTCAATTCCACCTAAAATTCCCCAAATTCATTGATGGAACCTGGAATATCAATATTTGGATTAAGGGATTTCACCATTTTTGTACACGCAGCTTGAAATGTTATATAATCTTCACCATTTAAGATGTCAACCAAATGTTGGTTGATGCCTAAATTGACTCCACAGATATTTCTTTTCCATCGAATATTCATTTAGAATAGTAAAATTAGGTCGTTCCATGTGTGGGTCAACATCAATATTTTCCTCAGATTACCGTGGGTATTTATTCCTTTCTTCTGAAGTAATAGGAATATAAGTGTTGATTATCTCAGGATCCTTTAAAAAAAGAAACCGGGGAATATATTTACTCTTACCTTGTCATTCCCCTCTCTCAATAGTGATAGGGGGAGGTATAGTTATATCATCTAACAATTTATCTACTGAAATTGTAGATTCGTCGACATGAACTTGGTTTTCCCCTAGGGTTTCATTTTCTGGCCTCGAAGAATTAGCTCTTAATCCCTTGAGCGATGAAAGAGACATAGATACTACCAGAGGATAAAATGTGGTTACTGAGGTATATTGAGAAAATTATATGCCTTTTTAATAGTACAAATACTTAATCCTTTGGAGAACACTTCAGATCAATCTCATTTCTCTCTTGTATTTTTGTTCAAAAGCATGGGGAGAGATTGAAACACTACTTTTAGTGGGAGAAACATGAGGTAATGGTTGTGTATTATCCCTCTTCGTTACCCAAGTCATGATTCTTGCTCTTGGAGAATGTTCTGGTGACCTAGGAGGATCATTTGTTGCATCAATAGGGGAGCCTACATGACCATACATTGGTGATTCAAGTCTGGATCTTCCTTCCCTACATTCAAGCTACACAAATACATTTTCATCAAGATTAATGATGATAAATGGTAAAGCAGACTTGAAACAAAAGAAAACATTAAATACATTCTTAGTATTAACATAAATAACCCACTCCTCTTAAACATTTATAATTACCCCTTCACGGACTACTACATCCATCAAATGAGATACCCATTTAGAGGCTAGGATTTTTTCATCATTTGCATATATAAAACCCTCCATCTCTGAAAAATACTTATGTTCTTCAGCCAAGTTATTGTTTGGATTTCAATCAAAAAGAGACTTGATGACACAAATATCTAGTATTTGAATACCATGCTTGAGAAATGCCCATGCATCCCTAAGATCGTGAGTGACACCCTCGCATTGACTAATGGTGCAAGGATGCACATAATTTAATCTTGGTATGGTTGATTGGATAGGAGATTCAACACCTTCTGAACAGTGAACTTCTTCAGGCATCCTTTCTTCCGAAAGATCAAAAAATGGAATTGGAATCGTTGTTTGATGCTGACGACTGGACCGCCTTGGCATTGGAGTTATTACTTCTCTAGCCTTGGTCTTCCTCCTACACTTCCCACGAAGACATTTTGAGGGCTCTGAAAACACTGAAACTTATGTATCATCATTGGCCTTGGACTTCTTACCATGATATCTACATGAAAAAGTCATTGTAGCTGCCACTCGATATATTCCTTTCGTCAAACCCCTTGAGGATATAAAGATGCCCAAGCTTTAGAATACACAGCTTCCAATCCATTCGATGCATCTGGTGGAGGTAACGTAATTGATAGTTTGGATACCATTAAACCCATTAGGATCCATAATTGACGCGCTACCATTGGGTGTTTCTCCTATCTGACCTATGTAGATGGAAAATTTTTTGGTTGTTTAAGGCATCTAAACTGATGAGAAAACCTATAGGGGAAATAAGCCTCATATATAATTTCACCATCAATCCCGGTTGATAATACACCATCCCTAAATTCCATTATATAAGACCTCATCTCATAATTCCTTTACCATCATCAACAAATTATCTAAATTGTGGGTTACCAAAAGGAAAGAATCGGAATTCTCCTAAGACATTAAATGCATTTAGCATCACTTCAGGTCTCAACTATAGAGGCTGAATACCACAAACTTTCTATAAAAATAGGGTGAATCGACCCTTGGGAACTCAAACTGAATTCATTAATGAGTATGAAGAAAAATGTGCAGCAATCCAGACCCACAACACTTAGAATGGCCCTAAAATTATAAATTGAGCACTCCCATAATATAAATGACGAAAAACATTTTAAATACAAGACAATATAAGGTTTCCGAAGCAAATATACATCCATTCTACCAATTTAGCTGCAATTATAAAATTCACTGATCTTACAGCACACCCGGATTCACAGACTGGAATCAAATAAATGTTTAACCACATAGAAAGGAAAGAAGTTAAGCATCATTTTTCATCTATATCAGCTTTCAACATATTTCCCCAGTGCTTATAGTCACCCCTCTCCAGCATAAGACAATATGTGCCTAAACTGTCCTGGTTATCTGGATAAGGACAAACAGTAGGATTTCCACAGGTTGGACCTTTCTCTGTAGTTGGTTCTAAGAAGGATTCCATCCACACTTTGGCATGGATATATTTCTTGTCTTTGGGTAAATTCATCAATATCTTAAATATTTCATGGGTTAGTGGTGGTGTTGTAGTAGTATCACCCAATGTTGTAGCAGACAGAATGAATTCATCATACATTTCCCCGAGAATGAGAATCCTAGCTATTTGGTAAATATCCTAGAGACTAATGCCATCTACACCATGCGCCCAATGAAAGGAATTCTTTTTTGGACTCCAAAAACATAGTAATTTGGGAATGAAATCATTTATAAACATGACTTTTCCCTATCTAGATATATTCATAGATATTAACGTCTAATAACTATTTCCTATATTATGCACAAGTCCTACATACCCATAATGCTCACATCCAGTCGGGTTCGACACCTCCTCCAAAATGAAGATTCCAGTATTCCATCTGACCATTAGATTGATCTGTTTGAGAATCCTAAAAAATGGAATCATAGCAATGTGGCCTTGGTACTACAATATGATCCTTCATATTGGGATTGAAACCACTATGATGAAGGATACAACTAATAGGGATTGTTTCTTCTTGTACTGGAACCCCCTTGAACTAATATTTGTGCAGTTACAATTGGAGTATTGAAGAGACCAATTATTTGGAAAGTAAATCTTAAAATATGTAACATGGGAATGTTGCAAAACCCCATGCCTGTACAAGGGTAAGTAATAACTTTGTGGATAATCACACAAGTATAGAATTAATCCTTTCCACAACCTCGTAATAGTACTTTAAACAACGTCATTGTAGTCTGGCCCAATGATCTTCATCATTTCATTTTGATGTTCCTTGGTTTCTTCAGCATGGGTCATCAAATGAGTCATTATTTCTGAAAAAATAATTACCCAAATTCAACTATTAGGTTGGAATTTTAAAAGAGATAAATCCAAAAAATTTCAAAGGTCACTGTTCGTGTAGGTCCTTCGGCGAGGTCCATCGTGTAGATCCTTCGATAAAGTCTTTCGCGTAGGTCCATCAGTAAGGTGTCTAGCATAACTCCTTCAATGAACTCATTTTTCTTAGCTTCATCACTTAAATAATTTTACCTTGATGAAATTTCAAGGAAATTATGTGAGAGCACAACGCGATGGGGCTGAGAAAACGAACTACGCAACGAGATCCATCAAAATCAAAAAAGAAAAGGTGAAGAAAATCACAAACGAAGAGACCTATTTATAGACAAATGAAGACCTACACACTAGGATTGTGTGTAACATCTATGTAGGAAATCATCACGGGGTACCTACGCAGCAAGCCTACACTGTTTAACAATTGATCCATAAGTCATCATCCCAACAAATTCACCTCAGGCATCAACCCTCTTTCTATTTTTTGTATCCAATCCTGAGGGGGGGGATTTTTATACCACTTAAGGAAACAAAAAGTCTATGAAGAGAACTCCAGATTTGTCATATCCCAAGGTAATGTTCCCAACGATCAAAAGTAAAATCAAAACACTCCCAAAGAACTTGTCAATCTACTAGCTGCATAGTACTATGTGGCAGGGCTGCGGGATGAACCAACGTGGTGGGGTTGCGCGACAAACCTATGTGGAAGAGCTGCATGAAAGAATATGTTTGTGCACATATGCGGAGTACCTGCACACCGGAGCTGCACAATGTACTTGTGCGAGCAACACTTTTTCGACCAGGCCTCATCTGTTCCTAGAAATAGTTCCCTCAGGGCTCCCTATTTCTAGGTTGAAAAAAATAGAAGACTCTCGTAAGCTCCAATTGGGTAGCTCTTTCTCTTAGATCCCTCAAATTGTCTCAGGTAGCTCTCTAAACGACCAGGGAATAGATAATTAAATGGGATAAGCTTGTTTTGAAAGTATTTTTACAAATTTTATATATTTTTTGTTCTCCTATGTATTACATATTCTTCAGTCATCAGCCATACCTGCATGCCATACCTACGCGGTATACCGGCACACCATACCTGTGCGGTATACCTCCGCGGGGTACCTACACAGTATACATATGCAAAGGACCTATGCGACCAACTCAACTACCCTTTTTAAAGCTGTTCATGGTAGGGTATCTCCTTCAGTGGTTCCGTTATCTAAAAGGGACTAAGTTGAAACCTCCACCAAAACCTCATGACTTATCACAACTTTGGGAAAGGCAAATCGGTGTGTCTCCTATTTTGGTTTTTGTTTTCGAAGTCAGTGGTTTCCCATATTTTTTTACAATGGGGTTATGATTCATGGAATTTATGTGGGTTTGTATTTACATAGTCACATGAACCTTTCTCCCAGAAATAGTGTTGGGAAGAACCCGGTTTGGAGGAGAGTTGGGTCTTGGCCACTCCTTTCTCAAATAGGTGACTTGGAACCTCAGGACACTATTAGGAAAGGTACAGTTCACACTTACTTTTCGGCTATCCTACCTTGATCAATTTTAGGGAATCCATCCTAGTGTAAGCCCTACACTTTCATCCCTCCTCCTTACATTAGTCCCTTGTCAAATGTAAATAGAACAGAGGAAAGGCTCATCACCTCTACCTCTTCCATGGTCGACACTCCCTCTTGCATCAGCGGAGGAGGAAAAGTGTGAAGTGTAATTTTTTAATCATTCACATCCTCTTGTTTCTCATACCAATCATGAATCACATGGGCTTAGGGATACATGATGGTTACAACATGTACAGAAACACTCATTAAAAGGAACTACGAGAATTCTGATACCGACCATTACCAGGATACCTAGGAAGCTATCTCAAGGCTTGAGCTCATTGGACATCCTCCTAAGAAACCCAATCCTAATTACTTTAATCAAAGCATCGTCTTTAGGAATAGTCCCCAAATTAAACCCCAAATAATCACAGCATTCTTTTTAGGAAGTAATCCCAATATCATCGCTCCCAAAAGACCATTATCTCCTATGAGAATTACTCAACAGTGTGGGATTTGATTCCCATCTATATGGGATACGCAGGAAGCCTTCTTGAGGTTCAAACCCAACACTTCAAATCAACCCTGTTCTCCTTGGGCTATATTCCTAGGAGGATCTAATCTTACATGGAAACCCATATCATTTACATGTTTTTTAGGCTGCTTAAACATAAGTCCCCCAATATGTTTTGGCCAAGCATCTTTTTCTTAGAGGTCCTTATCACATCACCTTAAAAGGTATGATGGGTCCTATTAAGAGGAACTTAACTATGAGGGTTTTGATTCATTCCACAAGGATACATAGGTAGCCTATCTTATAGGCACGATCCCATAATCAAAACCAAACCTCTGTCTCCCTGGATGACAATAAATTCCAGAGTGCCCCACTGAGTGGCTTAAAACCCAGTATCATTACAACGATGATTAAAAGAATCTGTAAGCAGTATATTAGAGGATACCATTGAAGGAAAACCTTCATTACATATAAAAATTTCCATTAATGAAGATCCTTGAATGGATACTGAGAATTCTATATTTTACACATGTTGATAAGTGATTGTAAATTCCAAGGGATACTTATGATATAATTATTGAATTAATAAGGATTAATGAAAATATCTTAAATTTACAAAGAGAGTCCTAGAATAGGAAATAATTTCCCCCAAAATGGTGTGATGAGTCCGACCTCTCATCCTCTTGAGAAATTCGTGTTCTTAAGTATCGTAAATTTCAAACATAACGAACTCCTGCCTTTGGAAAGCAGGTCCTATTTGGATAAAAAAACGGTTGGAAGTTTCATGTTCCATAAATAAATCCACTGGAATCCTCTTGGAAATAGTGTTTCTTAAAACTAGAACACATGTTTCAAGGAACTATGAAACATTTATATAAAGAAAATGAATTACACCATTAATGGAGATGATATGCTATACATACGCATGAACATTTTTACAATTTTCTCTACAGATGGATGGAAATTAATGTAAATAATATATAATATATCTAGAGTAATTATGATTCCATATATATCACATATATGAATTAAATTTATCTTTATTACTTTCCTTCAAAGGTTTCCGTGAAAAATGAATCCCAATGCTTTATAATGGGGTAGTTCGTCGTACACATGTGCATCATTACCGTATTCCCATGAAATAGAATATATGAAGTTATATGTGATATTATAAGTATAATTATATCATAAATATAAAAAAAATTAAATCTATTATTTTATCTATCCTTGAGAGGAAGTTATGGAAAAAATTGAATCTATTTTTGAGGTGGTATTATATCATGCACACATTCGACGATTTTGATTCTGATTTGACGGATGAGGTGATAGATACTGGTTATGGGAAAAAATAACATATAAGTATATGTTATATACTTATTTTTTATCAAAATATTTTAAAAATATTTTATGGGAGTACAAGTGTAAATAATATGATAACGCACAGTTTTAAGCTATACCTTTTCTTCTGAGAGCCTCTTTAGGTACATACCTAAATACTTCTTTGGAGGGTTTACTAATAAAACTAAGGCCTATAGAAGATGGGTAGGGAATTAAGGAATTTATTTTGGTAGTTATTTTATGAATAATAGTGTTTTAAAAGTGTAAATTGGATAAGATATGGAATTCTTTTCTATAAGAGGGGAAATGAACTGACCTGGAAACTACATGGAAATTTACCAAAATATTCCAAAATAATATTTTCATTACAATGAAAAATTCTTCAAAATGACCCTATATTAGAAATAATTATTGTATTAAATTTTAATATGTCTGTAAAATATTAATCATAAAATTTTAATTGGCCCACTGACACTAATCATTTAGTTTATCCATAAGGCAATCTCCTTTTAACCGTAACAGCGATGACTAATTTTTAATATTTTTATTACTTATTTTGACAAAAAAATATGTAGGTATTATTATTTAAAAATTATTATTATTATTTAAAATAAAGAATCTTTTTTTACAATTTACATTTATATAAGTGGAATATTTTATTTTAAAATTAAACTCACAAATGTAGTGAAAACAATTGTCTCTAAAGTGAAACATTTTAATAAGTATTGAAATTTTAAATATAAATATTAAAAATTAAATTGATTTTAATTCCCTATATTGTATTTATTAATATATTATTGATTTTATTACAATATATAAATAAATAAAATTAAATATTTCCAATAAATTCTTTAATTTTAATGGTAGTTGTAAATTAAAATTTGAATTATTTTATTATTCATCAAAAAGTTAATTTTTTCACAAATTAAAATAGTATTACCAGAAATAAAATTTTGACATGTATATTTAAAAATATATTATTATTATTTTTAGATAGGGTTTCTAAAATTGAAAATTTTTTATTTTATTATTTTTTAATAAAATGTAATAAATTGTTTTGGGAAAATATTATTTCTAAACATATAAAGACTTACCTAAAAATTAAGTACTTATTTATTATTATTTTTTATTACATAAAAAAATTATACATAGTATTTATAATATTTTATTCATATTCATACCATTATGGTTAATATATGTATTATTGCGGTTTTGATTAAATAATAATATAAATTATATATCGTACTTCATTAAAACTCCATGTTGCATGTATTAATGCTATTAATGAAACTAAATTTATCTGAAAAATATTTCATAAAATTTTAGTTTTTACCAAATCTATCTTTATTACCATCCATGGAAGAAATAAAATATAAAACAGATCACGTCGCTTCATAGAGGTTGTTGTCCACACCTACGTATGAGGGATGTTATCGTTCTTCAACAGATTGGAAGGTAAGAATGTTGTTATGATATTATAATTTAAAAATTACAATAATTTCCTTAATATCATAAAATTACTTTAAATACAATATCATATTCACACATGGGAGGCAGCCATGGAAAACAAAATTCATTAATTCACTAGGTGGTAGTCCATCATACACATAATCAATAGATTCAATTCCCATTTGATGGAACTGGGAAGAGATATTAGTTTTTCCATCAAAATAAAAACATACCAGAATATGGTAGATACTAGTGTTACTATATTATAGTTTTAAAAACATGAATGATGTTGGTAGGAGAATAAGTGAAAGTGAAGTGTTTAGTTAAGACAATTATATTTACATAGAAAAAATCCCCATTAGATCTCTTACTAAAGACTCTAGGGTTGGTATTTTTGGAATAAAACCATATATATAACATATATATGGATGTTGGATAGTTTTTTTTCAAGTTTAAAAAATTCAAATGGTTTATTTGGTGTGAATAAGTGATGGGAGGAGGTGGCCTTTTATAATTGAAGAGTGACATTTTTGTAAATACCAAAAAATTATTCTATAATAGGAAGTCAAATTCAATCCATGTTCCTATATAATTTATATATAATGAAGTTAATGGATTATATTGTCGATCCAAACCTACAACACATATTGGTAAACATGTTATAATGTTGTTATTTCCATAGCCTCTATGTTTTCTCACATTTACCATTCTAGTTTTCACCATGGTAATTAGTCTCTTTTCATTACCTATATATTTTATACTCTAAGTATATAAATAAAATGGAGATAAATAAATAAATTATACCCCATAATTATAAATATTAATTATAATATAATAAAAAAAATATTATATTTATTAAAAATTAATTTAATACATGTGAAAGTAATGCGGAAAACTCTATTGTAACCTTAACTCTAGAAATTATTATTACTCTTTTACTATTATTTATGAAAAAAATTAATTTAACAACATTATATAATATAAATTACACTAATTCCATATATAGAATATATTTTATTATATTAAATTCACATAAGTGGAATAATTTTGTTTAAAATAAAACTTATTAAAGAGACAAAAGAACAGTTTTCCAAAGAAAATGGATTCATAAGTATGAATAGTTTCTATATAACAATTGAACATAAGATTGATTATAATGGAATAAATTTGATTAACTCTCATATAATTGATATTATTTTAATTTTAATTATTTTTTAAATAAAATTAAAATTTTTATATGATATAATTTATTAAGAAAAACTTAATAAAAAATTGAATTTTTCACTATTCATCTTAAAATTACTCTTTTCAAAAAATTCAGAAAAATTATATCCTAGATAGTATTAAAATGTTTATTTCCAAAAAAAATTATTTTTTCAAATAAATACCTAGAAAATATATGAACAAATGAAAAAATAATTAGTGTTTAAAATGTTATGAAACCATTTTTTAGAAAAATATAGTCATTATTTATAAAATTGAATTTTTTATTATATAATTCTCAGAAAATTATTATTATATGAATTAAGAAAAACTTATTGAATATATAATATATATATATATATATATGTCATTAATATCATTCACCACCAGTTACTAATTTAATTTATTAAGATAAAAACACTTTTTTCACTGAAATATAGTATTTCAGAACAATATTTCATTATTTCTAACATATATTTTATTTTAATTTATAATAAATTTATAACTAATGAATTTATTTCATAAATTTTTAAACCAAATAATTTTCAAAATTTAGTTGGTCATATTCATACCCACTATTCCAATGTCAAGGCATAAACATTAATATTAAATAATAATATTTTTTAGTGTATTGGAGATCGTTTGAAATCATTGTTGAATGTAACACAAGATATTAAAGAAATTAAATTTATTTTAATAAAAATATTTCATTAAATCTCCATGCCTTATTTCTAAAATTAATGAAAAATTTTAGTTTCTGTCCAATTACTTTTTTAGTAGCATGTATTACTGATAAAAAAAATCCATTATATTATATTTTTTTCATAGTAATATAATTTAAAGTAATGTTAGAATAATGGAGGCATTCTTATTATAGAAGGCATGAAACCACTAAATCATAAGATCACCAGATCTGGTTATTCACATATGTTCATTATACTTTATACTGTTATCAACGGTATAGAAAATAAGTGTGAGTGTTATTTCGTCAAATGCATGTGTATGTCCTTTAGAAAACATGTTGATTATGAACCATAGTGAAATAAAGAATAACAGACGTTGACTTTTATGGAGAGATATCAAAATTATTTTTTGTTTTAGAAGATCTTCTACAGAAATGGCTAGAGTTTGTGGATGCCAAACATATAACCCCGTTGCATGACATAGAGAAGATGATATTCTATTTATTTTGAGATCTACCATTGATATACCAAGTGTAGTATCAATATGGTTTTTTTAACTAATATATAATGTTATTGGGATATAAACTGTGAACATTTCAATTTAAAAAGATATAAAACACCTTACAAGGGAATGATTATTTACCAAAGAGTGTAAATGAATATATTGGTGATTCATAACTAGGATAATAGGTTACATAAGGTCATTGGAGTATAGATTGTTTTACTATAATTTGGGTGTTCCATGGGTGTTTCAGAACTTATCTAGAAGATGTGGTAGAAAATTAATAGTTATTTCCATTGTTGTGCTAAATAATGTTCTTTTCTTTCATTATCATTTTAAGGAATTTATTATTCTGATGATACATGAATTTCATGAAGATACATTTTATATAGAGGTGGGTTTTATTCTTTAGAGTTCCATGGCCCGTACTAATCTTGGATTATGGAATCTTGGTGGTACAGTTTTTGAAAACATGTTCAGAAAAGCATGAGGCCATGGACATGGTATTTGAAATAATCTTTTGGTGGTGTTAAGAAAATGTAAATTAACTTTTGGCCTATTTTATTTGGAAAAATATCATAGAGGCATTTGAAGGGATTCATGTGATTAAAATAGTTTTTCAATGTATGGATAAAAAGGATGCCTTTGTCTCTATGGGGTGAAAACTTGATGTGGAGCCATTGTGACACTACAAAGGGATGAACATGTTGGGATTTATGAAAGATATAATTCTTTTAAAATTAAGTGATAATATCATGAATGGATTCTAAGGGGTATATTGTTATTATTAATATTAAAATATTCTCTTGTGGGGGAGATTTTTTTATTTTGTGTGAGATATACATTCTGGTTGTGTGTTGGTTTCCAAAATGAGACATTAGGAAAGTAAAGCCAAAAAATTACATGGAGAATATTCACACTCAGAATGGAATTTTGGTTTCATGTTTGTTGAAAAGAATAAATGCTGACTAGGTATGGATATCCATAAAAAATTATATCATAATTAACTCACTCAGTGGAAATCATATTATGGAGGATATAGTGACATAGAAGGAAGGGTTGTTGGGGAAGTGGAATGAATGATCTGAGGGGATTGTTGGGGTTTGTGAAATACATATCAAAATAAAGAGAGTGAGGAGGTATTTATTTCTTATAAATATATCTAAATAAATTTTGTATGGTACATTAATGGTTAAAACCCTATAATATAATCATCCACATGCTACAAAAGGAGAGAATACGCTATTCAATGAATAGTCCACTTGTGGAGGTGATGCATTACCAAATTCCATGGAAGAATAGATTTATGGATGATATATTTATTTGATGGTACAACCGGTAAAACTGACTAGAAGTTGTGGTGCCACTTTATAAATAATGGTTGTGTGTTAATCTATTCTCTTTTTGGAAGTTGACAGTTTCATGTGTGAGAAAATCCCAAATAGGATGTTATTGATTAATTTCCCTTGTGGACTTCCACATGGAGTACTTTTGTGAAGAAGGAGGTTACAGGGAAAATTTATGTGTTTGTTTAATTCTATGTGGGGTTCCAAAACATATGTCCCCTATAACCTGGATGTTCATTCTTTAATGAATGATTTATTGTGTTCCTATAATGATTATGACTTAGAAATGAACCATGATAGTCCAGTGTGTTGTACTTGATTCTTTCCGTGTGATTAGTTTTTGTCTTGTTCTTTTTTATGGAAGATATTTCCAATTACTATGATGATACTCAAATCATAGTGAATGGTAGATCTTGATGTTCTATAGGGTTCCTTGATATCGTATGATTGGAATTTCTCCTCAATAATTCTACAATACTTGTTTCAAAAAATATTTTAATTTATCAGGTAAAATCTCATTATATATATCAAATACCTCCTCTGTTATTTTTTTTATTTTCAAAAAATCTATCATATGGTTTTGTGGAATCAAAAAATTAAAAAAATAAAATTCAACATCACCGTATCTTCCAAAATTGAAAATCTGGAATCGAGAATCCTAATTTAAAATTAAAAATAGATATCACCAAAATCCATGTATTCAAATTTAAAATTTCACATTGATCCCATCACCTCGACCACCTAGGTCCAATTATAACTCATTTTGTATTGGTGTTAATGCTCATTTCATATGGTATTTCAGTTTTGTGGTTCTGTACATGGAGGCTATAACCATTATCGGTTTGGTGCAGTCATTGGCCACTATGTGAGTCTTAAAATTCAAGGTCATGGATATGATGCTCTTTATGTTGATGATGGTTCTATCTATTTTATTTTTTATGTAACCATTGAATGTAGGAGGTTTTTATTTATGTGGTGCTCTTCATCAATACCTACATCCACTCAAAACATTACTAACATCAAGTTCCATGACCCCCTTTTATGTTGGTCTCATGTGCTACCTCAAAAGAAGGTTTTGGGAGGTATTTTTCAAGTTTCCAATGACATTCCAAGGGGCACAACTGGGATGTGATTATTTTTTGTTGGCTATTTTAATGGTGGTTGTTGGTTTTATACTACATGTATGTTTTAGTTGGTACTGGAATATGTTTTTTCTTGAAACTTTTGAGTATGGTTTGACCCAGAAGATGAAAATTGTTCTGGTTTCAAGTTTCCTATGAGTAGGTTCTTCATTGGTGGTTGGTTACAGTCGTCATAATGTTTATGATGGTTATATATCACTAACATAACATGAAATCTATCTTAAACAATTGATTAAATCCCTAGAATCACTTATGAAGACTATAGATTTTTCCATTGAATCATAGATGAATAATAACCTACATCATTCTCATTTATAAAACTCATATGATCTAAAATTTCAAATAGTACTTATACAGATGATGTTTTATGAAATTAATATCTATTTGGTCAAAAAATTATTTTTAACAATTCGGTCATGTGTGTCTCTTCATTCATGGTATTTTAGAATATCTCATGAATAGTTGGATTCAATGTCATAATATGTCCAAGTTATCATTAATATGATTAATGATATGTTAAGATAACTATCACGATTAGTTTACCCCAACCATAACCAATTTATAAAAGATCATTACATATTGATACATGTTTTTTAGATAATTAAATTAATGGAGAATAAAAAAAATTCATTGAACTCCCTTAACATTTATAATGAATCCTTCAAAACAATTTGGATTCAAGAAAAACTATCCTTCTAAAAATACAAAAAAAATATTGAATTATTTAAAAGAAAATTTTAAGGTAAATTCATAATATTATCAAAATTCAATAATACTGATAAAATATAATAAAATCAACATTTAAATGAAAATCGGAATGAATAATTATAATAAAATATAATTTCATCATTTATAAAAAATATAACTATATTAGAAAATTTATGATAAATTTATTTAGAGGTGTCTTAATTTGTCTTTCATGGGGATTTGTGAATATTAAGAATAAATAGTATCTTTTCCATATAAAAACCATGGTCAAATATAAAATAAATATTTTATTATTAGTAATCCTAAAAATAAAATATGATATTATTATTATTATCTGACAAGACATGAAGTGATTATTGTTCAACATGGTCTTTTTATTTAAGAGCATCATAATACTCAAAGATTTTTTGGGTAGAAAACTAATAATTTAAAATAATTTCAAAGATGTAAATAAATAAAATTACCCAAGATAACGTAAAAATAAAAGAAATCAGGTTACATACTAACCTTAATGTCTTGGTAGTGTTTTTTAGAAATTTGATACATATGAATTTCATATGAAAAATAATGGTGAATTTTATTTCATATAGGATAAAACTATCACCAAATGAGAGCCTATTTAAATTTTTTACAAGTATAAATGAATTGAGGCTATGATAATAGAGATTGATTGTATTCAAACTAGTATTAATTATAACATGGGGTCTTCACATGATGTGGTGATACTAATAAGGTGAATGTAGGGGTTCTTGTAATAAAATTTTCATGGAATGAAAAGGGTAGCTATAAAGAACCATTGCTTAAAAAATGTTTGTAGATGTATTCTGTGGATTTTCTATGAGATTTTTTTTTCACAATAAAATATAATTCCACAGTGATTAGGGAAACCACAATAATTGGTGGGAGGTTGACTAGTGTGGGTATCTTTATTACCAATTCAAATTATTCCCCTTTTTCCACTACCCATGTTTCGTTAATAAATATTTTTTATTACTTTCTCAGATGGTTATCATGTGTTAAATAATAAATCAAAAAACAAAAAAGGCATACATGAATTTGATTGTGAGGTTCACCTGCATTGTGGATTACTACATCCATGGTGTATGTTGATTATTATCAAACACACAAAAAGGATATATTTTATTTTCATGATGAAACTCAATCATGGGTATATCCTTAAATATATTATACAAGATAAAACTAGGATACATGAATATAACAACATATAGTATTTTATACTCTTTAAATAACTTTTCCTTCCACTAAAAAATCTGATTCAACGGTATTTCTCTGAAATGTTATCAATTTTGTAGGCTCATGTCTTTCTTGGACATTGTGAGCTGATCTCCTTACCAAAAAACTACAATCATAAGTGGCTAAATCTAATATTCATCAATCCTTGGGTTATCTCCAAATTCTTTAATCGACATAATATAATTTAATCATACCATATTATTCTATTTGTTAACTGATTCAGGGAATATACAATAGAATAAACAACAACTTATCTATTTTCCATTAATATTATTTAACACGCAAGATGATATTCTCAAACAAAATGTTGTATTTGTCATTTTTTACAAATAATGAATTTTGTAAATTATAGTGGTATTATATATCTCTTATTTAAACTTTCTTCTTCTTGTTTACAACTCATTAATATTCATAGGATGTCATGTAAATATTATTTCTACAATTTGAATATAGAAATTGTTACAATCTTCAGATGATGATATTCTTCATAATTTTTAATCATCAATTAAAATTAAAATTACTTTTTTACTATTGGTCATGTATCCCTATTATCAACAACTCATTATATTAGAATTTAACCATATCAAATTATTCCATTTAAATTTAAAATATAATTAATATTTTTCTTCTTAAAAAACACTACCAAATTTTTATTAATTTAATACATCTTGAAACATCCCTACCCTACTGGGAACTAAATCTATAGACGAACTGGTCACCACAAGGCCTCACACATGCCTCCTCATATGTTAGAGGTTTCTGACTAGAATAAAGTGTCCAATGATGGAATTCTAGGGAGAATATTCCCTCTAGATTATATTAGCACGTCAATAAAAAAATATTAAAACAAAAATAATCTTAGTTGATGAAATAATAATAACAAAGAAAAAAACCAAAGAATAATATAATAATAGAATAAAAGTGTCCAATTCCAATTTATAATAACTCATGTAAGATAGATTATGCTACAAGTACGTGAAATGAAAGTAAAATATCTCTATATAATGTGGTAAAATAGTAACTTCCAAACAACTATCTCCACAAGAATCTTCAGCACTAGTTTGGTCTTGTTCTCCCTATATCCCAAAAACTCAGGACATCAAAATAAATGAATACAATGAAATATGAATAAGAAGTCTACTTGGGCACCAAATGGAACCTGAGTAAGATGTGAGAAATAAATCTCAGTAGGATGAAACTCACGGTGTATATCTGAATCTATTTAAAAAAATTATTAATAAATGAAATTGTTCCACATGATAAAAATGAAATGTGATGGAAAATTTAATAATAAAAACTTGGTTCAGTTTTCTAAATGGACACCCGTCCTACACCACCATCTTTGGCCTAGTATTGATATATATATCTATCAGTAAATACTATTTCTTCCTAATGGATCACCAAAATCAACGTTCGATACTTATTATAAGGATGAATCTCTAATAAAATGCATAAACAATTGGCCCCAACCCTTATTCTTTCAATAATATCTCCCTCAGGAATCTTGTAATTGTGAATATGGTCCTCAGATATCCCATATATTCATGTACTGTTCTATTGGGCAACACATACATGTGTCATTTTCCCTCTGAAGTATGAAAGATCATGAACCAAGCCCTATGGAATCCATAATATAAAAATCATTATAAATATAGTCCTCATCCATCTCATATAATAATATACTCAACCCTTAGGAATCAAGTACACATGTGCCTTTCCCTCAGGTAGTATAGAAGATCATGCACCAAACCCATAGGATTCAACAATAAACAAGTGATTGTGCATCTGGTCCTTGGTCATCCCATATACACATATAATCTACCCCAGTAATCAGAAACCTATGTTCATTTTTCTCTGGTGGTACAGAAGATTAGGCACCAATCTCTCAGGCATCCATAATAAATATGAGTTTTATCCAACCAAACTCAATATTCCATCATCATCATACACTTAGGTATCAATTACATAGATATAAAATATTCTCAAAATCTAAAAAACAAAAATCACAACACTAGTATAAATAATACTAGATATATTATCATAAGATTAAATAATCAATTAATTAAATTATCATATGTCAATTAGAAATCATTTCATTAGTTAGAATTCCAAATCATCATTTTAATTATTTCAACACCATTAAAATTATAATTTATCCCTGAGTTTATTAATATATCAATTATCCAAAATTATCAAAGGTGATTCTTAGAAAATAAATTACACAAATTTATTATTAGAGAAATTCAACTTTCTAATCCATAAATTAACAGAATTATCCAATTTATTTTAGGGATCAAATGTCAAATAAACTAGGTCAAAATTAAATTCAATACTGGAAGACCTATCAGGTGGTTTCTTGTCTCACTCTCTTTTCCTATTGAAAAAACTACATTATATATCTATATATATATATATATATAATTTAAAGATTTTAGTTTAAAATGGATTATTTAATTTATCTAATTGTGCCCGTGACCTTCTGGTCCGATCATGCATCTCACAATTACTATAAATAATTCTATCAGAAAAAATGGATTTAGTTCAGACCACCCACGTTAATTCATATCCAGTCATGCAATTTCTATAAATCATGTTGTTGAATATATGCTTGCCATATCATTGATAAATGTTACATAAACCCTTACTATTTAATTATGACAATATATGTATTCATACCACACTAATATGTTTCATTTAAATTAATTAATTTAATACATTTATAGAAGAAAATCCATACTAAAATTCTAATCAAGTTTAGTAATAACTTTTAAAAATTTAACGAAGACAAGAAAACATGTAAATCCATTTAATTATACAAGTCCTAGAAAAAATAATAAATAAACAGCAACAACATAATTCCAATCATGATTTAAACAAATAATCATTATTTTTAGTTTAAAAAAAACACACCACATTCGAGGGGATTTATTATAAAATAACTACGTTTTCTATAAAATAATTCATTTGATAAGTTAAGCTTCACATCCAATTTTCACAATGAAAATAATTTTTAAAGACTACCATACATGGAACAGAATTAAATAAATGTGAAAAGAGAGATAAATTTATTTGTACATTCTTAAATTTATGGGTCCTTGGAAATATTTCCTTCCTCAAAAGAATAATTCCATGCCGAAAACATTGGCACTTGACGTTTTCATTGGTTACCACGTAATGCTTCCCCTTCCCACCGTAGATAATATGAACATTTTCAAGCATATAATGAAACTTATCTCTTATTTACATATTCACATGGCCAAGAATACATACAAGGGGATCCATACATATATTATTATATATGCATATACACATTTCCACTTACACCCCTATGTAGTTTTCATATATATACATAAGAAAACCTAACCCATTATATATATATATTACTAAAATGGGTGAATATACACACATATATATATAGACCAACCTATATATATGAGGTAATTCACCTTTGATGTTGGTGACTCAAAAACACTTGGAATGGTCCAATGCACTTAAAGAAAAAATGCAGGTCCCTCCCAAAATATATAACCCCCAAATAGAAAATGATAAATAAAGAATAAAAAATGAAATTTTCTTTATAACAATGATGAGAATATTGAAAAACTCTAAACCACTTCACCTTTGGTGGTAGATGTTGAAACATGCATGAACGAGTTCCGGGAGATGCATCGCATGCCCAAAAACAGAAGAAAAACAAATAAAACCAAAATCAAAATTATACCTAACACTATGGTTCTTCCGAACAATTGGGAAGATAGAGAATAGAAAAAACTAAGAAACTAATTAGAATAAGGACATGAGATCGTACATTGATTAATCAAAAATAAATCATGAAGAAAGATATGTTGAAATCATCACAGGTAGAAGAGTTGGGATTGGGGTGCATCATACACTTGATAAAAATGAGGAGGGGTTTTTTATTATTCAAGAGGGATAAGGTGAGGTGAAAGTATATTTGGTTTCGTAAAACATAAGAATAATAATAATAACAATAATAATAATAGTTGTAATAGTAATCATAACAATGGTAATAAAAATATTATTTTTATTAAATCTTTTCATTATTTTTATTTCCCATTTACATCCATTTTATTTATTTTAAATTTAATATAAAATTTAGGTTATTTAATTTATAATAATATGCACATAAAATTGTTCTTACTCTCAGAATTAAATTCCAAAGCCTTGTTTGTAAAACGACCCATCTATTAAATGAAAAAAAATTAAAATTCTATTGGATTTTCATTTGGTTTGAAACAAGGGTCCTTAAAACCTCCAGACCATAGAACTACTCTTCTCCAAGAGGTTTAGGAACTATGAAATCATAATCCAAACTAAATGGGTCTTGAGGTCTCATTCAAATGGTTAGGTTTTTTCTTAATACCCAATACACGTTTTAGCCCTTCTCAATCCTGTAATGCATTAGCTTTCAAAACCTAAGCATGTTTAACATTAGAAATTAAAACATCATTGTATCATTAGACATATGGTCAAAAATGTTCCACAACATAGGATATAACATCATAAGTGTCTATTTCAAGACCGTGGAACATCCACCAATATATATTTCCTTACAAATCACACCTATAAGCATCCTAGAGATGCTCCTACTGTGATTTTGAAATGGTCAAATTATTGATCTGGAAAAACTTCTAATTGATAGTTATGGTCATATTTTTATTATAAAAACCCCTATAAAATACCCACTGCACTCAACTCTAAAAGTAAACATTCCCAAAAATGTTCTTCCACTAACTGTGTTCATTGAACGAGACGGAAATAGGTGAAGCTTCTTCGGTTGACTTATCTCAAAGGGCCTCAGCCTAGACCGCTAGAACATTTCCAAATGAACTGAAATTCCATCCTCCAAGGCATATTTTGTTTATAACAAGGACTTTCACCAATATCCTAAACTGATTTTTGGTGTTGTTCCTCAGTCAAAACATCGCCTGAATTTTTAAATTGTCATTCCCCATCACGAATGAGGGTCTAATCATGATCCTTACCAATAGAATCATTACCAATTTAAGCATTATCTATGAGCCTGATGACTAGTCCGGGGTAACCTAAAATTCATATAACATGAGTCCAATAAACTATTTTAAGGTATTCCACACACCATTATTATAAGTGAGGTGCTGGTACAAGGCCAAATGTCAACTTCGGTACATTGAATGAGCCTAGAGCGGCATCCTTCTGGTGATAGAGTCAAAAAAAGATATTGTTGGTTTCCAAGATCCCATACAAGTAATCTAATCAATGAAAACCTATTATCAATAAAAACTAACTAACACTGGTATGAAACATGAATCCAATGTTCAACAAAAGTAAAGTCCACTTATCATGACCAAAAACATTAAAATTATAGCCCGACATAAGACATATTCTCTCTTAGTTCACCAAAGATGATGTCAATATTGGGCACATTGTCCTCTATTTAAAATTAGTAAAATAAGTGGAAACAATGAAATAAAAAATAATAATTAACATTAGAACCACTTCTAGTCAACTTCTTGAAGGAAACTCAGCTTCACCTACCGGTGCACCATTATTATCCAATCACTAGTCCATACCATCTAGGGAATCATGTCATCAGTGGTGATTTAACCAATGATGTCCATCCAAAATTAATGATGTTTCTCAAATTTTTCAACCACGTCCAACCACATAAACTTTGTACATAAAAACAGGCACCAACATAACTTAAAACTGGAAATCCTCAATGGAATTCAAGAATAACCTACCATCTAAAATGGTTCATCTTGGTGTGTTACTTCTACATAGAAGTAAATGATCACTAGAAATTATGTGACACTCACCACATTAGATTATCCTAATCCTAAAAAGAATAGAGGCATATAAGAAGCATAGAATCACAATAGGTCATATTCACCTTAAAAGCAACCTTAGGCATTTTGAAAGAAAACCAAACCAAATCGATCGGAGTTTCAAAACACATGATTCTATTGAATGTCATCTTGAGAATTGGGATGAACATGAATTCATTAACTTTATTGTCACTCTATGAAAAATATGACCCAAGAATTTACTGAATAGGATAAGGCTCAATGATTTCACCGAACTCAACTGGTTTGTTACATCATTTAACACTCAATGTCACCATGTACGTGAACACATAATACCCTGATGTTTCAAAAGAAATGGCACATTTTTGATACTACCCATAGGTATTATTCCCTATAAACTCATGTATCTAATGGATCATGTATGATATTTATCCCCAATTCATATTTCCCCATATGAATATTGACACGGACAGTGACCAACCTTATTCGCATTACTGAATAAGAAGAAGAAGAAGAGATAGTCAAACAACATAAAAATTGGATAACCATACCAGGGCATGTATATCCTACTGAAAGTTAGAATAACATGATGCTCACACACATAAAAAAATTCAAATAAAACTTAACCACCCATCTGAACAAGGGTTTCATGTATGTAACACCCCGACCCTAGTTACCTAGAGTCAGTGCATTATTACATAAAATTGGCATGATACAAGGAATCATGTCCTAAAAGACTGGTCAATTTAGTAGCCTTGTGTTGTAATCATCTATTTTGACAATCTCAAATCATATTTTGAGAACCCCAAATCATATTTTGATAATCCAAAATCCTATTTTGATAATCCCAAGTCAGATTTTGATAATCCCAAATCTTTTTTTCATTTAAGTGAGAACCATGTCTTCATTATATGCTAATTATGTTTCATTAATGTTTCATATTCTAATAGAGTAATATTCATATACTCTCAATCTCACTGCTTGATTGGTTCTGTTTATAGTGAAAATTTTATATAAGTACCAGTTTACCGTTACAAGGTTACAACTATATGGTCCTTGATATAAGGTTACCATTACATGGTTACTGATACAAGGTTACCATTACAAAGTTATTGCTACATGGTCATCGATAAAAGGTTACTGTTACAATGTTTCAACTACATGGTCACCGATACAAGGTTACAAACACGGTCACCGCTACAAGGTTACCGTTACATGGTCACCGGTGTAAGCATATTGCTAAAGGTTATAGTTGGAGATTTATGATGTGCACCTACTGTTGAATCTTACTGATATGGAGGCTACCGTTACCAGTCTACTGACGCTTATTCTTATATACTTTATCAAATTCTCAATATTCTTCTAATAGTCATATTTGATAAATTAAATTCCTCTGAAATTAATTAATGATGATTGTAAACGTTTCACGAGACAATACATGGGATAGTAAGAGGTATGAGAAAGATTGCACGTGATCTACTCATTCTTACTATCAGACCTCAAATATAAAAGAAAATGACCACGAAAGAGAGACAAGTGAAACATATACATGGACATGAATAAAGGGTTTCATGAGAAGTGTGATAGAGTTTAATCGCTAGATTAAACAGCCAAACCATCCAGCATTATCATAGAAAAAGGACCCACACGCTTCACGAAGATCATTTTGGGATAAACTCATTCATTCCTTTTGTGGTGCAAAAACTCTTGATCAAACATCATAAGTAGAACACATAAAGCTACTACCTGGAAGATTCTACAGTCTATTTTGGAGACAACATTAAGAGAAAGACTCCAACAACTAACTCTTCACTCTGAGGAGTCAAGAGATGAACTTCTAATCACATAGATCCCTCTAAACTCAAGCTTATTATTTTAGCTCGATTGTGTTCTTTATTTTACATCTTTGAGAATATTGTGTGTCTGTTTGTATCACACACTATCTCTTGTGCTTGAATTGGAGGATACTAAATATCCTCACTTCAATCTTAACATCATCTTTGTTTCCCACGTATAACTATGGAAGATACCATGTGTGGTCTGTGCTTTTTTTTCCAACGACGAAATGTGGAAGAGGGTGTGAACCCTGGACAGTTTTTGAAAACTATGGTAAAGCCCGATATAGGTTGTGTATCAAGTTTACTATCAATATATACTTCTTGGTGGCATGTGATCACCAACTGAAGAGGATTATGTCTCAACTTGAGACTAAACCTCTTGTTTTACTTAACTGAGTTCTTTATTTAGTTATACTCAATTTTGATATTAACTGGTGCTTATATTTTCTAAAACATAAAACTATTTTTTCAAACACTTTGATAGTTAGTTTTGGTTAGTGTGTGTATTTTTTTAATTCAGTAAACTAATTTCAAAAGTTGAATTAGTGTTCTACACTGATTCATATGAGGATTAATCACCCTTTGAGAACCATGCTAACCAATTGAACATTTACATTTCTACTTCCTTAATTAACTGGGTTGTTTTTAAATTGGGGGTTTTCTTAACCATAATGTTTTTAACATAAATTTTAATTGGACCTCATTTCACCCCCCCCCCCCCCTCTTGAGTATCCAATCCAACCCACATTTGGTATCAAAGGAGTTTATTTTTATTTTCAAGTGTTCAAATTATATTCAACGGTGATTTTAGTTGTATCTTAATGATCTTAAAATTTCTATCATATCTAAATTTTTAGTTCATTAAAATTCTATGTAACAATTGAAAATAGAGTTGAGGGTGATTCTACTAACATGTCATCTTTCGTTAATGGTAATAATTATGCTCAGTGGAAATTAAAAATAAAAATGTATCTAGAAATATTGGGACCTGAAATCTTGGACACAATTGAGGAACAACATAAATAATCTGTTACTACTAGGGACACATGGTCTTATTTGACTAAAGCTACATATAACAATAACTGTAAAGAAATGAATTCTCTGTAATGTTCTCTAGGTGATGAGGAATTTAGTAGAATATCTTCTTGTAAAACTGCATATGAAATTTGGGATACTTTAGCGATTTATCATTAGGGAACAACCAATGTTAAGGAAATGAGATTAAATACATACACTAATAAATATGATAACTTCAAAATGAATATAGATGAAATAGTTTCTGATATGTATCTTAGGATTAATGAGATAGTGAATACTATGTGTCTGTTTGGGAAACCAGTGGACAAAAAGGACCATATTATGAGACTGCTTTGATGCCTACCTGATAGATGGAGAGGGAGTTCTATTTCTATCATAGAGTTTTGTGACATAGGCAAGTTTCAAGTGAAGGAAATAATTGGAAAGCTTGTGATGTATGAAGAAGAAATTAAGGTGAATCTAGAAGTTCATGATGAACCATGGAAGAAATCTATAGAATTCAAGACTACTACATCAAAGAAAATGGATAAAGAAAAAGGTCAAAATTTTGTAAATACTTACACAAGTGAATACTCAGATAGTGATGAGGAGATGGCCCTTTTAGCTAGAATGTTCAACAAATTCTACCAAAATAATAAATAATTTAGGAATTCAAACTACAAGGGAATGTATGATAGTTAAGGACAATAGAAGAAAGATAGAAAATGGAATGACAATTCAAATGGAATAATCTACTATGAGTGCAAATAAAAAGGTCGTGTGAAGGCAGACGGCCCCAAGATGAAATTTAAGAAAAAATATGAAGATAAGGGAAAAGGTTATAAAAAGGCTTGAAAGCTACTTAGAGTGCATAAAAAGAATGATCCAGTGGATCTGATGGTTCTGATAGAGAACAAAACAATCACACCAACTTCTGTTTCATGGCAAAAATATCTAATGTAACACCTAATTCCCCAATGAATAATGATGATTACTCTGGGAGTGAAGGTGAATCAAACAATGATGAAAATATGACTAAGGATGAACTATTTGAATATTTTGGAATGCATGACGATACATTTAATAAAATCAAGGATAAATATAAATTATTGAAAAGACAACATGCTCTAAATGAAAATTATAAATCTGATCTGGATATTGAGAAAGAAAAATGTGCTCAATTTTTAAAAGATAATACTGAACTAGAAATATCCAAGAACAATTAAAGAGAGATCTTGAGAAGTTTACTACGAGTAAAGATACCTTGACTCAATTTCTAGGAAAACAGATTACCTCAAAATATACAATTTCTCTAGGATATCATCCCAGACAGAGATGGAACATTAAATCTAAATTTATTCCCAAATCTGGAAAATTCACTACTAGTTCAAGTTCTTGACCACTTCATGAAAAACAATTCTCTAAATGTCCAAACAAAGTGTTTATGTATCAAAATATATTTGCTGATTATAGGAAATCTATGAGAGAAATATGGGTTCCCAAAGTATCACATGAGAACCTCTCTAGACCTAAGAAAATATGGGTACCAAAGTTACACCATTCTGAATTTGTTTTGTAGGGACGTTACCTAAAGAGTTCCTGTAATGCTCTGTACTTCTTGGACAGTGGATGTTCAAGACATATGACAGGAGACTACTCACGCTTCAGGAGACTAATCAAAGTTGATGGTGGACATGTAACTTTTGGTGATAATTCTAAAGGGACAATCCTCAGCCTAGGCCAGATTGGTAACCCTAATACTATAGTAATTCCAAAATTACTTTTTGTTGATGGGTTAAAATATAATATGCTAAGTATTTCTCAGTTGTGTGATGATGGCTTTAATTTCATGTTTGAAAATAATGCTTGAAGTGTTTTTAATTCTAAAAATGATTTAATATTTTATTACTCTCAGAAATGAATATATATATACTATTTATTTAGATTATTTAGCTATGAAAAATGTTTCTCATTTAAATTCGTTTCATAAGGAATCTTGGTTGTGGCACAGAAGACAAGGACACTGCAATGTGCACTCACATAGAAAACTGACTAGGAAAGTCTTAGTTAGATACTTACCTAAATTAGAATTCCCTCTTAACAAAGTGTGTAATCTTTGTCATAACGGAAAACAACACAAAGTTTCTTTCAAACCAAAGAAAGAAGTTTCTACCTCTCAACCGCTTGAGTTGGTTCACATGGATTTGTTTAGACCATCAAGAGTTCCATGTTTAAATGGGAAGTACTATGTTTGTGTTCTTGTAGATGACTTTTCTAGGTACACTTGGGTATACCTTCTTTCTCACAAAAGTGAATCTGGTTCTTATTTTATCAAATACTCCAAGTCTATAGAAAATCTTAGTGGACTTGGGATTAAGACCATGAGAAGTGATCATGGACGTGAGTTTGAAAATCAAGAGTTTGAAACATATTTCTCAACCAATAGCTATAGTCATAATTTCTCTTCTCCTAGAACACCTCAATAGAATAGAGTCGTAGAAAGAAAAAATAGGACCCTTCAAGAAATTTCCAGGACTATGCTTAGTGAGTATAACCTACCCATTTATTTCTGGGTTGAAGCTGTAAATACATATTGTTACATTATCAATGGTGTCTTGATTAGACTGATTCTTAAGAAGACCACTTATTTACTTTGGAACAATAGGAAGCCCAATGTTAATTACTTTAGAGTTTTTGGTTTCAATTTCTTTATCCTTAACAGTAAAGATATCTTAACAAATTTTCATCAAAAAGTGATGAAGGAATTTTCCTAGGTTACTCAATCTCTAGTAAAGCGTATAGAGTGTTTAATAAGAGAACCAAATGTGCGGAAGACTTTGTTCATGTCAAATTTATGAGACTGATCAACATGAACCCAAAATCTTTCTTGAATATCTTGAAGAAGATATGTCAATTCTGGACCTTAATGATAAGAGTAGTGAACCCTTAGTAAAAACCATTAGTTCTAAAAATGTTCCAGAATCCGTGCATGGTGAATCTAAACCTACAAATAATCATGAGGAGTCTAGTTTAACTCTTTATATAGGTATTAGAGCTCTCAAGAATCATCTTTTAGATGTTTTAGTAGGTGATTAAAAATGAGGGACACAAAATAGATCTTCTTTATGAAACCGAGTTGAACATTAAGCTTTTCTTTCACAGCTTAAACCGAAAAATATTAATGATGTTATCAATGATGAATTTTTGGTGATGGATATACAATAAGAATTAAATCAATTTGAACGAAACAAATTCTAGGAACTAGTTGAAAGACTTAAGGATACTTTGATAATAGGCACTAAATGGGTTTTTAGGAACAAAGTTGATGAGTATGGAAATACTGTTAGAAACAATGCAAGGTTAGTTGCACAAGGTTACAGTTAAGATGAAGGAAGAGACAAGGAGGAGACCTTTGCACTTGTAGCTAGGTTCGAGGCTATTAGGATACTACTTTCTTATGCAGCTCATCTGAATTTTAAACATTATCAAAAAGATGTGAAAAGTTCTTTTCTAAATGGGTATATAGTTAAGGATGTTTTGTTGAACAACCCTCGAGTTTTTCAAATTACTATTTTCCAAATCATGTTTTTAAGCATTCTAATGCTTTATTCAGTTTAAAGCAGGCTCCAAGAGCTTGGTATGATAGATTTAGTTCCTTTCTTATTTCAAAAGGTTTTACTTAAGGAATAACAGATCCTACTTTATTTATTAAAAGGATTTCAAAATATGTTTTAATTGTAAAAATATATGTAGATGATATTATTTTTGGATCATCTAAATATTCTATATGTAATGATTTTTTAAAAAAATGGAAAATTAGTTTGATATGAGTTTAAAGGGAGAACTTAAATTTTTCCTTGGATTTCAAATTTTTCAAAATAAAGACAGTATTGTTTTAAATCAATTCAAATCTATTAAAGATCTTTTAAAACCATTTTTTGAAGGTAGTAAAGGTAATGATACACCTATGAGTACCACATTGAAGTTGGATGCAGATGAAACTGAAGAAATAGTGGATCAAACCAACTATAGAGGTATGATAGGGAGTATGTTTTATCTTATTGGAAGTAGAACTGATATTATATTCAGTGTATGCATGTGGTCTCGCTTTCAATATAATCCCAAAGAGTCTCATTTAAATGTTGTTAAATAGATTTTTAAATATCTCAATTATACTATAAATTTAGGACTATTTTATCCGATAAGACAATCATTTAATCTAATAAGTTATTCTGATGCTGATTTTGCTGGTTGCAAGATAGATAGAAAAAGCACCTTTGGAACATGTCACCTTTTAGGCAAGTCACTAGTATCATGGTATTTTAAGAAACATAATTATGTTTCATTATCTACTTCTGAAGAAAAATATATAGTGTCTGGTAGTTTTTGTGCTCATATTCTATGGATGAAACACACTTTGCTAGAATATGGATATCAATTCCAACATGTCTTCATAAACTGTGACAACACATGTGCTATTAACATTTCTAAAAATCCAGTATCTCATGCTAGGACAAAGCATATTGAATTAATACATCACTTCTAGAGAGATCATTATTAAATATGCGATATCACTCTTTAATTTATTGGCATTGAACATCAATTGGATGATATATTCACAAATTAGTTAAATTTAGAGAGGTTAAACTACTTAAAACATGAATTGGGGATGATTAATTTCAACTATTAGCACCTCACTGATTTAACCTCACCGTTAGACTTTACTGATAGGACCTCACCATTATACATTACCCATAGAACCTCACCGTTAGACCATATAGACAGGACCTCACCAATAGACCTTACTGATAGAACCTCCCAATTAGACCTTACCGATATAACCTCACTGTTATATATTACAAATAGTACCTCAATATTAGACATTACTGATAGGACATCACCGTTAGACCTTACTAATGGGACCTTACCATTAGACCTTACTGATAGAACATCATCGTTAGACCTTACCTATAGGACCTCACTGCTAGACCTTACTAATAGGACCTCACCGTTAGACCTTACCGATAGGACCTCACCGTTAGAGCTTACCAATAGTTCCTTACCGATAGACATTCGAAGTTGGGGACATTTCATTTTGTGGTCTCTCAACCGGAATCTAAAACGTTTTCTGATATTATATTTTTATTTTATCCGTTTTATTTTCTGATCCCTAAATGATAAAAATAGAACAGATACCACGTTTCGATCCACATCAAATCCTCTCCCGAACCTCTTGATCTCAAATATCAGAACCTAAACCTCTACTGAAACCTCAAACCACTCAAGATCGATGATAATGTATCAAAAGGCTATTGGTTCCGGATGAACAAGATGTTCTTGATCCTAAGAGACCTATAGGTGAGTAGAGTATTGGAAGCCAGATAGTGGAAAAGATGTTGAACCCTCATTTATCGAAGAGCAAAATAATAGTTGTGAAAGAGTTATGTTCAGAGTTGCTACTATCGAGCCGGTCATTGGTACTAAAGGCACTTGAAGCTCAGGGCTGGGTTGAATTTTATGAAAACAAAAACTGACCCTATTATCCAATGTTAGTGAAGGAGTTCTATGAGTACCTCAAGTTTGAACTATTTAAGGATGAGCACTGAATTTCTTCTAGAGTAAATGGAGTAAATATAGGTTTCTATTCTACGAAATGGGTTGAATGCTTTAGGGTTCCACATGATGGGATTTTTTATTTTTACTCAAAAGTGGTGCCTCCCATTAGTGAGTTATTTTGCTATGAAGAAACTTTAGCTGAATTGACAGGGAATGTAATCCCTTGGAAAGTCATTTTTGCTGAAATGGAAGTTGAAGATATGCAACATTTCAAATTTATTTAGCATGTGATAAGTCCCAGGAGAGGTTACTTCGCTATTTTGATGTATCAGGACATATTCATACTGTATTTGCTGATGCATGGACATAAGTTAAGCCTGTGTAGGCTACTAATGGCTCAGTTGGAAGATATGACCAAGCCTAGTTCCAAATATAATGACCCATTCCATGCCACACTCATATCTCTTATATTGAAAGTGAAAGGAGTCACTGGAGATAAGGAAGAGACTATTATTGTGCAAGACAAACATTGCATCCCTAGAGGGATTTCCATGCTGATGAAGTTTAACTGGAATCCATGGCTGAGAAGATGGGTGAATGATGAGGCTAAGGTGTATGAAGAGTTTAATACTGCGACTCATCCTACTAGGCCTAAGAATAAGAGAGAACCTGGTCTTAATCCTGATGAAGTAAAGCTTGCTTATTCATATGTAGAAGAAGAAGTTGTGGTTGTGTAAGAAAGATAGGACTCTCCTATAGATGACAGAAGTGACCTTGACATTAACTCCAATCCTCGTGCGACTTCTGTATCCTTTGGTGATCCTAGCCAACGAAAGATATTTCCTAGAAGGGAAGTTTTCCTAAGGGAATGTTATAAAGAAACCAATAAAGAAGAAGGGGATGAAATTGTATTAAGAGATGTTAAAGATACCTAAAATGAGGATGAGGAATCTGAATCAAGTCATGCTGACCTTGAGATAGTTGTTGCTAAAAATGAAGAGGAATGTCTATGTCTTAGTCCTCTAATAGGATATACAGAAAGGGTAGAATGTGGAGAAGAAGATGCTACTGATTCAGTTGATTTTGGAACTTTTTTGGAGGTAGTTGATGATTCTGAGGAGGAAGTGGAAGTGAACCTTCCTGATGTTGCAGTTGATCAAGGAGGTCTGGAGGAAATGAATATGGCCGATCATGAGATAGATCCCATTGATGGAGAGGAACCTACTATTATGGGTTCAGTTTCCATTGTACATGAGATTGAGGGCTGGTCTGAGGACCCTAAATTTATGTTGTTGGGTCTAGACTATGATTACTTAGAAGATGAGAGGCCCAGTAGAAGACCCTCCATGCCAAACCTCAATTTTTTCCCTCTAGAAACCTATTTCCTTCAAGACTATGTCAGAGATGCATATCTTGAATCCCTGAAATCTGACATGCAAAAAGTGTGTAGGGGTAGATCCTCAGAGGATGAAAATTTTTGTTTCTCTAGCTCATTGGAATTTAGCATCTGAGTTATAAAAAATGCACTCTAGTAATCAATCTACTCTACTCTAGGAAGTAAGGCAATGCCTAAGTAAAATTTGTGAGTTGTCAGATTCTATGGTTTCAGTGAGATAGTCTATTATTAGCTTAGATGCTTATATGGATCCAAGGACATAGGTGGACAGAGACCTTGCATATGTCAAAAGTGTAGTTCAGCAAATGGTCACAGTGTTTGTGTATTTTAAGAAATTTATTGAATCACATGTAAAAGGGAAAGATGATGATGTCAAAATACTAATCAGTTTCTTGACAAAATCTTTCATGGAGACAGTGGCCTTCTCTCAGGGTCCCCTAGCTACATCTTCTTCCACTTCAGCTTCTCCTCTAGTTGACAGTGATGTTTTCTGGACAACTGTCAGAGAAGAAGTGGAATAGTATTCTGGTGACAGTTCCTCAGATTCTCAGGTCATTTACATTACAAGGGAAATTAATATGCTTGTGGGAGACTCTCTAAGGGAAGATGCTTAGTATCAGAAGGTCATCAAAGATGAAGTTTACTTCTACTAAAAATGGGTTTACACTAAGCATCAGATGGATGGCCACTTCAAGTAGCTGCTCGAAAACTTAAGAATCCCACCTCTCACTCAGGCCTTTAAGGGTCAAGTTAATATACTCAGGATATTGAGTTCTTCTTTGGAAAAATTCATGGGTAATATGGATGGTTTTATTTCTTCTATGGATAGAGGTGGAAGTATCATTATGGAATTTAGGAATATTATCCTGCTTTTCCTCCATGTGTACTACACTCCAATCATAGTTCCTTCAACTCTGCCTGCTTCTTCAGCTGCTTCATGTTCCACCGGTGCTGCTCCTTTGATGACTCCTTCCCAGGCCTTCAGAAGTTTTACCCCTATGATTCCTCAGAGATCTACTCACTAAAGGTCTATTGATTCTTCTGTTGCTTCTCCTCCTACATTACTCACTTCCATCCCTCGGCCTATCCCTCCACCTTCAGCACCTACATCCTCAGCCTCCAAAGACAAAGTTCCAATGGACATAAATGATGTGGATTGAGTGTGGACTTTCTTAGTTGATAGGTATTGGTGTATCTCTTTTTGTAAAATGTACTCCTGTTTTATGAATAAAGGTTCTCTCTTTTCACTATTTTTGTTCTGTATGATTTTGGGTAATCACAAAGGGGGAGAAAATATTAAAGGGGAGAAATCATTCAAGGGGCAGAAAATATTCAAAACATATATATACAGATTCAATGACATTAGCAGATGTGTTTAACCATGATTCAAAACATAAATCTAAAGATTTAATTTCATTAGCAGATGTGTTTAACCTTGATTTAAAACTGAAATCTACATATTCAATGACATTTGCAGATGTGTTTATCCATGATTCAAAACTCTTAAATCTAAATCTTTAATGGAATAATTTGTGATTATCAAAAAGGGGGAGATTATTGGACTCATCTATTTTGAAAATCCGAAATCATATTTTGATAATCCCAAATCTTATTTTTATAATCCCAAATCATATTTCAATAATCCCAAATCTTGTTTTCATTTAAGTGAGAACCATGTCTTCATTATATGCTAATTTTTTTCATTAACGTTTCCTATTCCTATAGAGTAATATTCATATACTCTCAATCTCATTTCATGATTGGTTCAGTTTATAGTACATATTTTATCTAAGTACATGGTTACCGTTACAAGGTTACAGCTACATGGTCACCGATACAAGGTTACCATTACATGGTTACAACTATATGGTCACCAATACATGGTTATTGTTACATGGATTCCGATACAAGGTTACCGTTATAAGGTTACAGCTAAATAGTCATTGATACAAGGTTACTGTTACAAGGATACAACTACATGGTCCCCGATGCAAGGTTATAGTTACATGGTTACAGCTACAAGTTCACCATTACATGGTCATTGGTGTAAGCATATAGTTAAAGGTTACAGTTGGATATGGCCTATGTGCACCTACAATTGAAGCTTACCGATATTAAGGTTACCACTACCAATATACTGAAGCTTATTCTTCCATACTTTTTCAATTTCTCAATATTGTTCTAACAGTCATATTTGATAAATTAAATTCCTCTGACATTAATTAATTCTAATTGTCAAATCTTTAGGAGACAATACATGGGATAGTACGTGGTATGAGAAAGATTTCACGTGATATACTCATTCTTATTGTTGGACCTCAAATATAAAAGAAAAAGACCTCGAAAGAGAGACAAGTGCAACATATACGAGGACACGAAGAAAGGTTTTCATGAGAAGTGTGATAGAGTATACTCGCTAGATCAAATAGCTGAACCAGTGAGCATTAACACACAAAAAAGGACCCAAAAGCTTCATGAAGATCATTTTGGGATAAACTCATTCATGCCTTCTGTGGTGCATCAACTGTTGATCAAACATCAGAAGCAGAACACATGAAGCTAGTACCTGGATGATTCAACACTCTTTTTTGGAGACAAATTTAAGAGAAAGACTCAAATAACAAATTCTTCACTCTGAGGAGTCAAGAGATGAACTACCAATCACATAGAGCTCTCTAAACTCAAGGTTATTATTTTAGCTCCATTTTGTTCTCTCTTTTAAATCTTTGATAAGTGTGTGTGTATGTTTGTATCGCACTCTATCTCCAGTTCTTGAACTATAGGATACTAAATATCCTCAAATCAAACTTCACCTCATCTATGATTCCCACCTAAAACTGTGGAAGAGACCGTGTGTGGTCTGTGTTGTTTTTTTCTCCCACGATGAACTTTGGAAGAGGGTGTGAACACTGGAAAGTTTGTGAAAACTTTTGTAAAGACCGATACAGGCTGTGTATCAAGTTTATTGTTAATATAAACTTCATGGTGGCAGGTGATCACCAAGTGGATAGGATTAAGTCTCTACATGAGACTAAACCACTTGTTTTACTTAACTGGGTTCTTTATTTAGTTATACTATGTTTTGATATTAACCACTGCTTATATTCTCTAAAACATAAAACTGATTTTTCTAACACTTTGATTGTTATTTTTCGTTAGTGTGTGTATTTTTTTTATTAAGTAAACATGTTTCAAAATATGAATTGGTGTTCTATACTGATCCATCTAAGGATTAATCACCCTTTGAGAAACATGTTGACCAATTGAACATTTACATTTCAACTGCCTTAATTAACTGGGACTTTTTTAAATCTGGGGTTTTCATTACCATAAAGTTTTTTACCAAAATTTTAATTAGAACTCAATTCACCCCACTCTTGAGTGTCCACTCCAACCAACACCTTGGAAGTACTAGATAAATATATATGTTTTACATTACATAATGAAATAAAGAAACAACATTGTGCCCCTTTTCAACACTATTATATCCCTTAGCCTATTCTTGTAGGTTAATCGTAATATACATCTTCACATTCTAGGAAAAATAAAACTTAAGAAAGGGGTGAGCTTAGAAGCTCTGTATGGATAACAATATAGCAGAAACTATCATAAATAATCATAAACATTTAAGGAAATGTATAAGACTAAAACACAAGAATTTTAAACAAAAACTTCAGTATAATATGAAAAAGATAAATCAAATAATACCATTTACTTATTCACATTGATATCCTACTAGTCAAATAATCAAATCTAATATCAATAGTCAATTTCATAATGATGGTATGCATAATGTCATACATCATAACCACATAGTAAATGTGTCATGCCAAGACTAAAAATAATATTTTGTCAATGCCTCGTGCTAAGAAGCTAGTTTGTCTCAATAGACCTACCGATGCATCGAGGTGATATATCGGGATCCACCTGTAACATACTAGTTCCAATGCATTCCTCATATGAAAAGGTTGTAACATAATCTAAACATTCATATTAAAACTTGCTTAATAAATTTCAATATTTTAACCACAAACCATGAATGGTTTACAGATAGAACATCCACAGTTAAACATAACTCATTCAATACAATATGGATGATTTTATTATGATAAATCAACATTAATCAAGAATACTGAATGGTATTGAAATAGATGAAAATAATTAGTAAAACTATTTGAGAGAAATATTCTCTTCTTCTTAAAAACATTTAAAAGTCTAACAGTTTATCGAGAAGATGTCAAAAATTAATTTTTGATTCCATGTTTTCAATACCACATTGAAACTTTTAAAATGAATTTTAATTTTAAAACATTCATTTCCATATAAATAAATCATCAAAATGATTTTTAAATCATGGATATTAATGAGAATGTTTTATATGAATAAATCTTTAAAACATTTAAAATGATATTTTAGTTAGAGTTCCTAACCAAATGGGAGAAATTTTAATACCAATAATTGAGGTAATAAAAAAATTATAATATAATGACAATAAGGGGATTCATGACATACTATGTCAAAGTACAATACATACACTATATAAATTTTAATTGGAACATAACAACAAAGGAGTCTAAATGGTATGTAAATTGAAATTAAATACATTCTAAAGATTGTATCATTAGGTTAAGGATAAATAAATGAAATAATTATGTTTGAAAAATATAAATACACTCAATATGATTGGATATTTAGTGTAAATCAATCATAGGACATTCACACATATTCTTATAAAAACAACACAAATGACTTGGATGTTTATCTCAATGAATGGAAATTGAGTAAGATTAGTTTTATCATGTTCATATATATGACTTGAGAATTTATCAATGATGTGATTATGTGTATTAAATTATAATGATAAAAAGGAAAGTTTAAATTACTATATAAGTAAATAAATAGTTACGTCATACATAATCCTGGAGTAAAATAATCAATGAACTTTGTATAAAACCCAATGAGTGGAAATTGAAGTTAGAAATTCCCTTAATGATTTGGTAACTTACAAAACATACAACCCATGAAAGAAGGATCATAAAATAAATATGTAAATACCCATAAATTAAATTATATTACGAAAATAATACAATCATGTTCAGTAAATACAGCACAAAAAGGAAATAGTGGGTAATATAGCATGAATCTCACAGAAATAAATGTGAGATGAAAACCCCATATTCTTTACTTTTCCTTGATCAATGGTAAATTGACCTCTTGTATAATAGCTAAATCCTTTTTATTAAATTATACAATAACCACATACATAAATATGTTATCATATATGATCTTCTAATAATTCTTTGTTAATAATATTTCAGTACTATCATTGTTTCAGGTGTTAACTGATTCATTTTCCTTAATATGCTTTGTTACATAAGATATGTTTATTATGGATAGGATGTATTTGATTCTTATCTAGAATGATATTAATTTTATAAACATTTTTTTAATAATAAAATGAAAATTATTCTTGAATGGTTATGATGGGAAATGAATTTCATTGCGTTCATGGAGACGGTAATCTGTACATACGCACGGGTGACAATATTTTTCTATTGATGGTGAAATATTATGTAATTGGATGGTATATCATGTATAAGTAATCATTAAAATTTTATATTTATTATTTACATCAGTTCTACTCATTATTATACCCAACCAAATACTGAAGTGTTTGAATAACAAACTACCCCACGACGTGGAGACGTTAAGCTGTACGTACGTACGTATGGTGACTTGTCATTCATAAGATGGATCAAATTATGAATATGGTTGTCAAATATTTATAATAACATCATAGTATGTATATGGTACTAGAATTATTATTTTTGTATGAAATCAACAACAAAATATGATGTGAAAGAAGAAAATAACTTTAAAATATGTCATGATATTATTACCTTTTCTTTGGGTGTTTCCTTTTGAGTTTATATAAAGGGCCCCTTAGGTTGGATTTATGATCAAATTAAGGGCTCTAGGTATATTTTATGGTAGTTGGGAGTATACTTGAGTAGGTTATGTTCGATCCAAATGGCTTTGAAGGTGTGATTTTGAGAGAAGGAGATGTACCCTTTTATATGAGAAGCGAGGGTCACTTTAGAAAATGCTTGAAATATTATTTTATTATACAATAATATTAGGTTTATATGGATGAAAAAGAATTTATTTCTAGGATAGGGTGGGTATGGGTCGAAAAACACTCATCCAATAGGTTTTAGATAGGTTTAGGTCACCATAATAATCTTATCATTTAGATTTAACTCTTAGTTAAATAGTTTAACTTTTACCATTTATTCGTGTATTATTATAATAAATGCTTCATAAACATGCTATAAAAAGCAAATAGAAAACCAAGTAGGTCATTATTGATATATCTAACCTTATCTTAGTCCTTTGGGTGAACCATAATTTTTTATAAATATTATATCAATTCATAATATTGTATTTGTTTTAAAAAATCATTTATGTCATTTTTTACACTAATTGGTATTTTATATTTTTGAAAGTCATAATAACTTTATCACTTGGAAAAAAATTTATTTAATCATCTCTAACATGTCTAAGTATCTATAAAATTAGTGTAACTCATCAAAAGTTTGAATTTACATTTATTTTGATACTTATAGTATCAATTATTTTTAGCTATCATTAATAATGTAATTATTGTATCATCATTGGGTCATAAAAAATTGAATTATTTAATTTCTAAAAAATAAAAATAAAATACCATTTAGTAGGAAATATTTTTATCTTTCTAAGGAATATTTATAGTCATAACTATCTTATGTATCACCCTATGTTAAAAATGGTTTAGTTATTAAACCTTGAATTTAAAACTTTTAACTATTCTTTAAATAAAATAATAATAAATGACCTAATCTAATATAAGTGGACCAAAATGATCATATTTTATTCATAAGGTTGATTTTGGTCAAAATACACTTGTCAAATAGAATGATGTCAAGTGTTAGGGTAATTATAATATCATTTTTTTACCATTAAGTGCTCTATTTACGTTTAATCGTGGTATATAAAAGTCAAAAGTTACTATTGACCAAAGATTATTTTCATCTTATTGAACCAAACATTACTTACTAATTCCAAATGTGTCTCTATGATTTTTTAAATTCAATTCATAGAAGCTGTAAAATTTCATTTTATGCTAATTGAAAAATGCGCCTAGAAGGTGGGTAAAAGATGGTAAAAAGTTCAATAAAATTTTATATATCTAATATTATTATAAAATAACTTCAATGAATTAAATTGGACTAATATAGGTATTATGTATCTATGTTTTTACTTTAAAATAAATTTATAATAAAAAAACTATTTAAATAATAAGTCAACTTTAAACAATAACGTAGTGTTTTCCACTATTCATCAAAAATTGAATGTTTTTAGAAAAATACTAAAATTTCACCCAAAGAAAAAATTGATATTCCAAATTCAAAAATTATTTATATTTTAGAAAATTAAAATAATAAAATTTGTATTAATGTTTTTTTTAAAATATTCCCGCTGTTAAAACCTGAAAGTAGGTTTGTGAGATGTAAAAACTATCAAAAGATTGGTTTGTGTTTAGGTCCAATTTAAATTTAAAATTATATCTGATACCCAAAATTGGATTAAATGATAAAAATATAATCTAATTATACTTAGAAACCATAAAAATGTATAATTTAACACTATATGTTATTTTGATTGAAAAAAAGATTTCAATTAAAATTTTTTATTTTCCACTATTTGTCAATATATTAAAGTTATCAGAAAAGCACCAAAAATTTATCCAACATAAATCATTATGTCCCTATTCTAAATAAGAAGTTTATTATATCATATTTAATATATAATAGTTTGAAATATTATAATTAATATGGGTTCTCCATTAAAAGGTGGTAAAATTGAATTTTTGGAAAAATACTTCTTTTATCTAAATAAATTTAATTTGTTCATTTATTATGTCTAAGAAACACATAATATGGATGGTAAAATTATATGGAGTATATAAAATTCATATTTGGGTAATTACTATTCACAACCTCTTTTTAAACACCTAGTTTGATAAGTGGCGGTGCGCTTGAACTCAGTGTTTCATACATCGAACACTATCGTATTATTCAAAGAGAAATGTACCATGGAAGCATTGGTGTTAAATTATTACCTCCTTAAATAATTTGTGACCTCACAATTTCAAATTTTTCTTTGGAAATAAAAGTTTAAAAAATATAAGATACCTTAGTGGAAAACCCACATCGGAAAATGGGTAATAAAATTTAGTCTTAATAAGATGGAAAGGGAAATGAAAAAGTCACCACAAAATTGGGATTTCGAATAAGAGAACATTGGTGGAAATTATAATTGGAGGAAAACCCATAAATATTTATAGGGAGTGATTGAGGTCATCAATCAAAAATAAGTGAATGGATAATTGAGAGTCTCAAAGCCATAAATCTATAATGATTTAAAATATCTCCAGCTCAACAAAACATAATGTCTTAGGATAACACATTTTTTAATTTTAAAATCCTTTCCCTAATGTTTAATAAATATTTTATTAATAGAATAATGAAATAAATACTTTGAATTTAGAGTTCCATCCTTTATCTAATTTCTACCACAAAATCATCTTTAAATCCAAAAGATAAGTATTCAAGATGACTTGGTCACACCTGAAGTGCTAGAATCATATTATAGAGAATCACATAATAGAAAAAAGGTGAACTATTTATTTTCCTTGTCTTTAGACATTAAAAAAACCAAAATGGTTAGTACAATATCAGATAATCCTTAAAAAGGATAATCGTTTATAGAATGAAAAAATACTCTTAATCTCTAAAATTAGACAAAAAAATACCCAAAGTTCAATAAAGACCATTAAAAAATAATTGTCCTTAAAATTATTCAAAATAATCCAAACTAAGTTTGAAACCCCAAATTCATAATGATTTAATCACATAGACTTCCATGATAAATCATAACATGTATCTCTCAATAACATCGACTATTCTTAAAGTCACATACTTAAAAGTAATTAACCTAATAACATATTCTATATGATAGGTTAAAAAGTTTTCATAAATAACCCAAATCCTTATAAGTAAACATAAAAAATCCAGCATTACTCCTCAAATGAAATCCCTTAGTATTCTATTTTTCTTAGGAATATTGTGTTCCCAAAAGAGCGAACGTCTTGCAAAATAACATTTATCACTTAATCACCAAATCATTTTCCTATACTAATGATAAATAAAACTTCCCAAAATCAACATATTATTGATCCATAAAAACATTTAACAAAAAATAATTAGTCATACTAACCTGGGACTTCACATAGTCCAGTGGTAGGAAATAAATCCCAATTGCATGTCAGTTGTCGGGTCAATTATAGCTACATTTTCCGACACGATGGGTTTCCACACCATTTGTGTGTTGTCCTTTTTCAAAAACTATATAATTTTATAAAATTACTATAAATGAGATAAAATCGAAAAAAATAAACATAACATATTTTAACCATAATGTTATCTCATACCTTGAATTTTATTCCCAAAAAGAAATAACCTTTAATTAACTCAAATTCATGGATCACATAAACCCAAATGGTTCTTTATAAATATATCCATAAACTAAAAGTTAATTATTCCTCAAAAATCATTGTCACGTAAAAAACTACAGGGTTACACATACAAGAGAAAAGTCTCCCAAAGTAATCCCATCAACAAAGATCATTAATATGTTTAAACATTTCACCATACATTTATTTTCATATAGTTTCTTCCTTGATGTAGAGGTTATCTTATACAATAGGACATTTACTCTGTTAATGCCCATGTCCCCTAAATTTATGGAAAATGATTGTAAATTGATTCTTAGGATCATTTTTTTCATCCATTGTACTCTTCATTTTTCATTGGAAACTATTTACTTTATTTTCTTCTTTCCGACACATAAAGGAATTCATTATTCCATTGAGACACTTTCCTAGGTGTCTCCTTCCACATTTATTTTATGATAGAAAACGATCTTTCCTTTCTCCATAGTCTCCATTGCTGGAGCTCTTATCATTCTCCTCATTTCACTTATTTTTTGAGTTCGGTATTTAATTATGTATATGTTATTGATCATATTTTTTGAAAATTGATTCAGAATGAACATGATAACTTTTACGCCTATCAACATTCCATTTCATTTCTCATTTACACCCTTATTCCCACCTTTTACATCATGTTCAATATTACTATGACTTCCTTGGAATCTAGTTATTCACTAAAACTAGTAGGCATAATATGAGTAAAAATAGTCATAATTCATTTAGAGAATATCATGAAACCTTATTTTCAATATAAAACACTATAACAGTAATCAAGGTTATCTATTCTGATATTATATTAAAATACTTCAAATTATTTTGTAAAGAAAATGTGAATTACCGAAATCATATCCCTTGGGAATGTCATAACCAAGTGTGTAGAAAGGTCTGTTGTCCTGTACCCAGGCACCCGAGCTCAAGCCTGAAATGCCTTGTCATAGTTTACACTCCTAGTTACGTCTATGCTAGAGCCACCTCTACCTACTTGTATCTAGATAGGGATATTTTTCTTAGAAAATACAAAGAATTTCTACATTACCAAAATTCTAGGAAGTTCTTCTATGATAATTCTCAATGTATATCTTAGGGTAATGTTCTCTAATCAGAGTTTTTATAAATCTGGCTTCTATGATTTTCATTAAACTTCCTCTAATACTAAATGTAACTGCCCTACCCCAGTTAACAAGAGTCGGTGCATTATTATATAAAATTTTCAAGGCACAATGAATCATGTCTTGATAGGCAGACCAGTTTTGTATCCTTGGAAGATCGAGATGAATACATTAGTTTTACATTAAATCCTGAAATAAAAAAAACAAAATTGTGTCCCCTATGAACACTCTTATATCGCTTAGGCTATTCTTGTAGGTTAATCATAATATACATCATTGCATCATGGGAAAAATAAAACATAAGAAAATGGTGAGCTCAGATGCTCAGTAAGGATAAAAATATAACGGAAACTATCATAAATTAGCAGAAACATTTAAGGAAATGTATAAAACTAAAACACAAGCCTTTTAAACATAAACTTCCACATAATATGGGAATGATAAATCAAATAATGCTATTTACTTATTCACGTGGATATTCTACTAGTAAAAAAATCAAATGTAATATAAATTCCCAATTTCATAATGATGAAATGCATAATGCCGAACATCATAACCACATAGTCAAGGCCTCGTGCCCAGACTACAAATAAGATTTTGTAAAGGCCTTGTGCCAAGACACTAGTTTGACCCATGAGACCTACTGATGCATCGATGAGCTATAGAGGGATACACCCATCACATACTAAGTCCAATGCATTCCTCATATGAAAATGTTGTAACATAATCTAAAAATTTATATTAAAACAAGCATATGAAATGTCAATATTTTAACCACAACCCATGAATGGTATAAAAATATCACATCCACAGTCAAACATAGCTCATTATATACAATATAGAAGATTTCATTATAATAAATAAACCTCAATCAAGATTATTGAAGGATATTGACATAGATGAAAATAATTAGTAAAACTATTTGACATAAATATCTCATTTTTCATGAAAACATTTAAAAGTATCATTATTTATCAAGAAGCTGTTAAAAATAGATTTATGAATCAAAGTGTCCCATACCACTTTGAAAATTTTAAAAGAAATATTAATTTTAAAAAATTCATTTCCATATAAATAAATCTATAAAACCATTTTTAAAACATGGACATTATAGATAATGATTTAGAAGAATAAGTCATTAAAAAATTTAAAATGATATTTTAGTTAGAGATCCTAACAAAATGAGAGAAGCTTGAATACAAATAATTGAGTTAACAAAACCTAAAAATATCATGATAATAAGTGGATTCATGATATTCTATGTCAAAGTATAGAATGTACACCATGTAAAAGTGAATTGGGGAAAAATAACAAATGAGTCTCAATGAAATGTAAATAATTATGAAATCCCTTATAAAGACTATATCCTTAGGTTAAGGATTAATAAATGACATAATTATGTATGAAAAATATAAATACAGTAAATATAATTGGATATTCAGTGTAAATAAATCAGAGGAAATTCACACATATTTGTGTAAAAACAACACCAATGACTTGGATGTTTAACTCAATGAATTGAAATTATGTTAAGATTAATCTAACCAAGTTCATATCGATGACTTTAGAATTTATCAATGGAGTGATTATGTTTATAAAATTTATATCGACCCAAAGGGAAGTTTAAATTACTATATAATTAAATAAACAGTGATTTCAAACATAATATTAAAGTAAAATAATCATTGAAGTTTGAGTAAAACCCAATGAGTATAAATTGAAATTATAAATTCCCTTACCAATTTTCTAACATAAGAAGCATACAACACATGAAAAAAGGATCATAATATGTAGATATAAATACACACAAATTAATATATATTAAACAAATAATACAATCGTGGGCAGTACATACACCAAACAATAGAGAATAGTGGCAAATATGACATGAAACACACAGGAATAAATGTGAGATGAAAACCGCTTACCTTGTACTTTTCCTTGAACAAGGGTATGTTAAACTCCTATATAATAGTTCAATAATTTTTATTAAATTATATAACAACTACATACATAAATATGATATCATATATGATCTTCTAATATTGTTTTGTTAATAATATTTTAGTAGTATCAATGTTTAGGGTGTTAACTGATTTGTTTTCCATTATATTCATGGTTACGTAAGCCAGTTTGTTATGGATAGGATGTATTTGATTCATATCCATAATGATATTAAGTTCTTAAACATTTGTTTTAATCCAAAATGAAAATTATTCTTGAATGGTTATTATAGGGAATTAATTTCATTTTGTTCATGGAGATGGTAATCTTTACGTACGCACGAGCGACAATATCATTCTATAGATATTGGAATAATATTTATTAGATAATATATCATACATACAGAATCATTAAAATTTTATATTTATTATTTACATCAGTTATATTCATTATTGTACCCATCCAAATAATAAATTGTTTGAATAACAAACTACACCATGACGTGGAGACGGTAAGTTGTACACTACTGAAAAAATACCCTTTACCAATGGTTTGGAACCATTGGTATAGGCCTCCAAACCATTGGTATAGCCTATAACAATGGTTTGGAGAACCATGGGAAAGTAATCTGTTGGGATAGGTCTATACCAACAGTTTTGGGAAAACCATTTGTATAGACCTATAATAACGGTTTGAAAACCGTTGGTATAAGTAATATGAAAATCTACACCAACGGTTCCATAAAACCATTAGTATATGTATTTCAAAAAAACATCCAGTGGGAGTTGATACAAGGACCTCTAGTTTATCATTCAATGACCTAACCACTAACCTAACATGAATTTTGTGAATATAATTTCATAAATATATATATATTATCATATTTATTTTATATTTTTATTTATATAATGTTCTCGGTAAGAAGATTCGATAAAAAAATCAAAGGTCCTATACTAATGGTTGTCAAAACCATTGGTATAGACCTGTACCAACAGTTTTGACAACCGTTGGTATAGGTCCTTTGAGTTTGGAAGTGATGTTGGTATATGGGACACTTTTTCCAACGGTTTGGCCAAACCATTGGGAAAGCCATACCCTTTCCCAACGGTTTTGGAAAACCATTGGGGAAAGTGACCTAAAAGTGTGATTTCCCAACGGTTTGGCCAAACCGTTGGGAACGGGGACCTATACTAACGGTTTTTACAAACTATTGGTATAGAATCGTTGGGAAAGGTGAGATTTCCAGTAGTGGTACATACGCACGTATGGTGACTTGTTATTCATAGGATGGATAGAAAAATTAATATGGTTGTATCATATTTCTAAAATCATTACAATATATATAAGGTAGTGGAGTTATTATTTTGTTATGGAAGAGACAATGAAAGAAGAAGTTGAAGAAGAAAAGAACATTGAAAGAGGTTGTGAAATTATAACCACTTCTTAGGGAGTTTCCTTTTGAGTTGATCAAAAAGGATTCTTTGGTTGGATTTCTAATGAAATTAAATAATATATGTCGAATTGATGGTATTTGGGAGGATATTTGAGTAGGTTTTGGCTAAGCCAAATGTTTTGGAGGTATTATTTTGAGAGAAGGGGATGTACTCTTTTATAAGAGAGGTGAGGATCACAATAGGAAATGCTAGAAATATTATTTTTTTATAAAATTATATTCTATTTATAATGGATCCAATGTATTTTATTTTTAGGATAAGGTGGGGATATGTCCAAAACCTCTCAACCAATAAGTTTTAGATAGGTTTAGGTCACCATATTAACCTAATCTTAAATATTTTACTCTTAGTTAAGTAGTTTAACTTTTACCATGTATTCTCCTATTATTTTAATAATTGGTTAATAAACATACTATAAAAATCCAAGAGAACCCCAACTGGTTCATTATTTATATATATAACCTTATATATGTCTTTTTAATATCCTTTTATTTATAGAAATATTATATAAATTAATAAAATAATATTTGTTTTAAAAACCCATTTATTTAAATTTTGACACTATTTTGTATATTGTTTTAGTGAAACTCATAAAAACAATATCACTTAGAAAAAATTTGTTTAATCAATCCTAACATGACATATTAACCTAAAAAATCAGTGTAATTCATCAAAAGTTTCGATTTAAATTTATTTGGATACTTATAATATCAATTATTTTAATCATTCATTAATAAGGTAATTACTACATCATCATTGGGTTATACATAAATTAAATTATTTCATGTATAAAAATTATAAATAAAATTCCATTATATAGGAAATAATTTTATATTTATAATGAATATTTAAAGTAGAATTTATCTTATCTATAACCCTATATTAAAACTGGTTTAGTTATTAATCATCGAATTTTAAACTATTAACTCTTCTTTAAATAAAATAATAATAAGTGTCCTAATATAATCCTAGTAGACCAAAAGGATATTATTTTATTCATAAGGATTATTTTCATCTTAATAAACATATCCAATAGAATCCGGACCTGTGTTAGTGTAATTATAATATCATTTTTTACCTTTAGTTACCCTATTTATTTTTAACCGTTGTAAATAAAAGTCAAAAGTTACTCTTCTCCAAAAATTATTTCCATATTATTGAACCAAATTTTACTTACTGATGTCAACCGTTTCTCTCTGATTTTTGATATTCAATTCACAAAAGTGGTAAAATAACGTTTTATGCAAATTTGGAAATGCGCCTAGAACGTGGGTAAAAGACGATAAAAAGATCAATAAAATTTTATATATCTGATATTATTATAAAATGACTTCAATGAATTAAAATGTACTAATATAGGTATTAGGTAACTATTTTTACTTTAAAATAAATTTAAATTAAAAATAATTATTTAAATAAAAAGTCAGCTTTAAACAATAATGTAGTGGTTTCACTATTCATCAAAAAATGAATGTTTTTAGAAAAATAACAAAAAATCGCCCAAAGATAATTTTTATATTTCAGATTCAAAAATTATTTCTATTTTACCAAATTAAAAACATATAAATTTATATAATTAATTTAAAAAAATATTCTTGTTGTCAAAACCAGAATACAGGATTTTGAGATATAAAAACTATTAAAATATTGATATGTGTTTCTTTCCAATTTAAATGTAAAATGACTTGCAATGACCAACATTGGATTAAATTAAATGAATGTAATCTAATTATACTTCAAAACTATTAAAATATATAATTTAACAATATAAATTATTTGGATTAAAAAAATCAATTAAAATTTAGTATTTTTCAATATTTATTGAAATATGAAAGTTATTTGAAAAGCACCAAAAATTTATCCAACCTATATTTTTGTGTCCCTATTTTAAATAAGATGTTAATAATGTCAAATTGAATATAAAAAAGTTTAAAATATTAAATTTGCAAAAGGCTCGCCGTTAAAAGGCGGCAACATTGCATTTTAAAAAAAATACTTATTTTATAAAAAAAATTGAATTTGATATTATATTGTGTCCAAGAAACAGATAATATGGAAGTTAAAATTATATAGAGATTATAAAATTTAAACTTTGGTTATTACTATTCATAGATTATTTTTAAATAGCTAGTTTTATAGGTCGTGGTGTGATTGAACTCGGTGTTGCGCACTTTGCACGCTACCGTATTATTCAAAGGGAAATATACTATGGAAACTTGTGGTGTTACAATTTAGAAGTATTGAGTCCTTCAGGGGACAAAAATTTTAAACTACACCAAGCATCATAAAAATAATAGAATTTTCTAATGCATTTTACTCTAAGGGCTTTACATACCACATGCTAGCCGCTCACAAAAGCATAATGATTCTACCCATAAGAGGTTTTCACCACATATAAATTTAAATTGGCCCTGAATCCAACTAAAAAAATTTCTAAAAAAGGGGAAAGCCTATAGAAAGTGCCTTCAGTTCCATTACATGAAAACTCATAGGAATGTTTTATATGTCCTTACATGAAGATATAAATGAAGGAAACCACATAGGTTTAATTTAAAGGCCATCTACTTTACTTACATTAATTATTTTAACACATAGAATATTCAATAAAAATTCCAATCAACAATTATAAAAAAATTTCTTAGTACCTGATTTAACCAATTCCCCTATGGAAAAACAAGAAATTTATATCAAAATCCCATTTGAAAAATTAAAATAAATTACGTCTCCTCATAATGAGGAAATTCATCATATGAATTCCCTTTCACTTAAAATGTTACCTATGAGGGTCCCACCAAGCAAACCTTGGTTCTCTAGAAATAAAACCAATACTAGTTTCTTGATGAATGAAATTACAGACCCCCAAACGGGTCACCTAATAAGATAGATTCCCCAACTAACTAACATGGGTCCAGTTGTGCATTTTTGAAGTTAACCACTTTATTTTAGATTATAATTAAATAGCATGAACACGTATAGCCATTTCAGACATAACACAGTCATATATAACTCTTCAATTATATGGGTGGCCATCTATCAATCCATAAAGCACCCAAACACTTAACAGTTTTGAATTTTTCTCCCTTTAATAAAAAATAAATCACTCTAGTATTTTGATTTAGTAGTAATAACATTTTAACAAAACTATATAAATATATATATAGAGAATATGGGATGGTTCAATTTCTCTAGATACATTTTTCCATGTTATATGGTGCCCATGTGAATTATAAATGAAAAGTGGATCCCATCATAATCACAACCACATAATTTATCCCATGCAACAAATTATGTATCCAAATAAAACAAGCATGTCATTAAAAGAAGATAACACAGAGAAACATTCTATAATCACAGAATTATGGCATAACACTCAAGGAATAGAATCATACCCAACATGAAACAAACTAATGCAACTACATGGCATGACATATGCCTGGCATTTAAATTTTCTATGTGCCTATATATTTATGATTCATGGAGTGCTTCATACATTCCATAGTATTCCATTGGTAAAATACCAAAAAAACCATAATTACACATATCAATAAACCACGTAATATACACCCATTACTCTATGTGAAATCAAATTCAACTAAAATACAAAATAGTGTAAACAACAATATCATCCCTGGACACTTGCCATATCCAAATGGGTGGGGTTATCAATACAAGAAATGAATATTTTCTAAGAACTAAAACATTCTTATTATCCTATATACCAACCCAAATTTGTAAGACAAAATTTAAATTAAGCCTTTGATACCACTTTTAATATCCCAACCAAACTGACCAATAAATCGGTAGTTGAATCAGCCACTAGATGGTCTCAAGTGCTTGTTTCCATACGCCAATGGCTTCCAACTAGTAGTGGGGGTCAATTGATGGTACGTTGGGGAGAATATACCCTTTATATTTGAGTCCCATAGTAGTAATAATAATATTTAAAAAAATAGTATCATAAGTAGTTATAATAAAGAGAAAAATTAAACTGATAACATAACAACAGAATAAAAGTACCCAAAAAAATTTACAATAATAAATGTTAGATAAGTGATTCTACATATAGAAGAAGTGAAAATTAAAAATCTCAATATAATGTAATAAAATAGTAACTTATAAAATATTGTCTCTATGAGAATCTCGAGCACAAACCCGGTCTTATTTTTCCTAGCTCCCAAGTACCCATCACAGAACATGGAATGCTTCCTAAGACCTACGAACAAGATGTCTAATAAGGAACCAAATTCTCCAGAAAAGGGTGTGAGAGATAAATCTCAGTATTCCAGAAACCCTGGTGTTTGTGCCAATCTAATTCATAAAATAAACAATAATTTAAATTGTTTTATATAGTAATAATGAAAAGTGATTATAATTTAAAAAATAAAAACATGGTCCAGGTTCCTGAAATGAAACACAAACCATACCACCTGATTCATCCTAAGTTGGATATCTATATCTATGGGTATATCCTACTGCATTAGGATGGATCACCCAAATAAGCGGTGGATTATACTGACGATGATGAATCACTAATAACTCTTCAAAAAAATTGTTTCAACCCATATGATTTCCAGAATTTCACCCTCGGGCATCAAGTGACTGTGCATCTACTCCTCAGACATCTGATATAATCATATAATCTTCCAATGGCCATCAAGTGCATGTGTTCCTTATACTATGTTGGTATATAAGATCATGAACCATTCCCTTAGGAATCCATAATAAATAAGTGACTATGCAACTAGTCCTCAGAAATATCATATAATCATGTACACTACCCTTGGTCATCTAGTACATGTGTGTCTTTCCCTCAGGAGGTACGAGAGATCATGCATCAAGCCCTCAGGCATCCAAAATAAACAATTATGTATGCATCTAGTTTTTAGATATCCCATATAATATTATTATCTTCCCTCTGGCATGAAGTACCCATGTTTCTTTCCCTTCGGTGGGATCAAAGATCATGCACCAAGCCCTCGGGCATCCAAAATGAATTTGATTCATATCCAGACATCTCAAAATTCTATCATCATCAAACCCTTAGGTATCTATTACATAGATGTAATATAAGCTCAATAACTAACCAAGTAAAAATAATAATGCCAATATCAAACATGAATAGTGTATTATCATATGAAAAAAATCAATTAATTAAATTATCATCTATCTAACAAAACTCATTTCATTAATCAGGGTTCCAAATATGTATTATAATTATATAAAACCCATTTAAATTATAATTTATCCCTAAGGACATTAATATATAAATTAACCAAATTTATCCAAGGAGATTCATCCACAATAAGTCACAAAAATTTAATGTTATTCTAATTCAACAGTAAATACTACCAATCGATCACATAATCAAATTTATTGTTGGGATAAAAAGTAAAAAAAACTAGGTCGTAATTAAAGACAATGCTTTCACACCTATAGGATGTCTATAAGTCTCAGTATCTATTCCTATTGGCCCAAAGGGATTCAATGGCTCTTTAAAATTAAAATATTGCAGTTTAATATGGATTATACAATTTATCTGGTCATGCCCTCAGAATTTCGTCCTGATCACACATCTAGAAAATACTCTAAATAATTGTAAAATATATAATGGTATTTAGATTAGACCACCCACATCAATTCCACTAAATGAATTCAACACCCCTGATGTAAAACATTGAACATATTAATGTCATAACATTGAAACAGTTTACATAATCTATTCTTATTTAATTATAACTTGTGGTGTGGTTGTACCACCCTAATATATTTTATATAAATTAATTTATTTAAAACATTCAAGGAAAAAAATCCATCATTAACATTATAATAAATTTGAGGAATAACATTTGAATATTAAAAGAAGTAATGCCATAATTTCAACCCATTTGATTATAAAATTCAAAGAAAAATCATAAATAAAAACCAATGCCATAAGTCTAATCATGATTTAAACAACTAATTTCCACTTTTTGTTTAGAATAAAATGCACCTCATTTGATGTGGTTTATTATAAATTCATATTCTTGTTTATAAAAGAAATTATTTGATCTGATAAGCTTCTCATCCAATTATCACAAAAAATTATTTTACAAGACTATCATAAATGGAAAAGCATTAAATAAATGGGTGAAGAGAGATTAATTAATTAATTAATTATTAAATTTAAGGTACTATAAAAATGAATCCTACATCAGAAAAAGAAGAGCAAGCCGAACACATTGGTAGTGGATTTTTTCATCTGTGACTACTCAAAGCGTCCCATTCCCACCTATGAGAATTTTCACCTTAGCATACACATAAGGACACCAAACCCATTTGTACGGATTCTCATGTCCATTAATACATACAAGGGGATCCTTACATATATGATTATATATGCATATACCCATTTCCACTTACACCCAAATTCATTTTTCACATGTGTACATAACAATACATAACCCCATATATATATATGTATATTAACTTCTATAACAGAATACACATATAATGGGGGAACATATATATATATATATATATATATATATATATATATATATTCCTACCTATGCATACACAGTTGATATCTTTTGACACTAATAACTTAAAACAACATGACAAGGTCCAATGAACTAAGAGAAAATACCAGTAACTCATAAACTATAAAATCCTCAGAAAGAAAATGATAAACAATATTGAATGGAGAAAAACATACCCAAAACAATGATGGGATGACTAAAACTCTACAAACCATTTAATCTTCAATAATTTATGTCTAATAATGCACTAATGAGTCCTAGGAGACACGCCTCATTCCCTTACAATGGAAGAAAAACTATAATTTGGGATAATTTATAACCCTATGGGTTAACTGCATAATAGGGGTGACAAAAGAAGAGAAAATCACCCAAAAAAGGAGAAAAAGTCGTTGAGCCCATACCTTGTCAAATCAAAGGATAATTTACAAAAAAAAATGGGTTGAAATCATTACATGGAGAAAAGATGAGAGGGGGGTGTCGTGCATTGGAGAGGAAGGGGGAGGAGGTGTCACAATATTTAGGAGGGAGGAGGTGAGGGGAAAACCATTTTGGATTTTTAAAACATAAACATAAAAACAATAATAATAATACTAATAATAATCACCATCATCATCATCATCATCATCATCATCATCATCATCATAACAATTATAATCACTACTAAAAAACATGTGTTTAATAGTATTGGTATTTATCAATGTAATAAAAAAAACACTAATAAAAAGAATCTTTATCAGTTTGTAGAAAATCACTAATAAATTTAACTGTTTATCAGAACTAATAAATTGAATCTTTATCAGCACTTTTTTTTGTTCTAATAAAGTTAAACATTTTCAGTGCTTCCATTTCAGCGCTGATGAAGGGTATCCTTTATAATGGTTTTATATTTAGTACTGATAAAGGGTCCCCTTTATTAGTGTGTTGATAAATATTTCTTTCATCAATACTACATTAGTGATGATAAATGTTCTGAATATATAAAAAAATAAATAAAAATAAAAAAATAAAAATATACTTCATTTAAAAAAATACTAATTTTATTAATTAAATTATTTTTGATAAAATATAAAATATATATTATACATTATAAAATATTAAAAAATTAATTAATTAGATAATTATGAAATTTAATGTAATTAAATTGTATATATAAAATATATTCATACATATTAATTTTTATAAATTTGATTTATATATTAAAAAATATTTATGTTATTTACATTAAAAAGACATATATTTATTGAATAATGGATTATAATTAAAAATTAATATGAATTAAAAATGTTGAATAACTTCACAGTACTCAACAAATAATTGAATGTCGTTTGATATTTCAAAATAACATATATCAAATTTGTGTTATATTGATTTCACATATATGTAATTATTTCACTTTCATAAACAAGACACACATATAAAACTTATCCATTTTTTCAATATTTTTAAAGTTTACTAATTATTAATTTTTTAAATTTCACTATTTTTTAACATATATGATTGAAATTAAAGATAGTTATTCATTAATAATTCTAGAAATGTTTTTTTAAAAATATTTAAAAATAAAAATATTTAAAAATGTACAGTTAATATATTTATACAATTATATATATTATAATTATTGATAAATAATGTTTTATAATTATGTAATTATAAATAATTAATTATATATATTTAAATATTTACTAAATTTATATTAAATTTATTTAAATAATAAATTTTTTATTATATTTTTATTTATGTATATTTATTAAATATATATGTATAACTGTGTTATTATATATAATGATGTAAATATACTGTTTTAAAAATATTTCAATAATTATAAATAAAAAATTATAAAATTAAAATAAATATATTTAAAAGGGTATATTTTTATAATATAAATATATATATTATGTGTATATATATATTCACAATTTTTTATGTATAATAATAATATTAAACTGTTTTTCAATGTTTACTTAATAAGCACTGATAAAAGAATATTTTTTCGAGCATTATTTATGCTGAAAAGATGATGCTTCATCAGCAATAAACAACACGTTGATGAAATTAACATATATCAGTGCTACACTGATATCACTGATAAATATTAATTTTATCCGTCCTTTTTAAATACTGATAAATTCCTAAATTTATCTGTACTAAAAAAGCATAGATAGATTCCTTTTATCATTGCATAAATAATAAGTACAGATTAAAGAGTTTTTTATCAGTACTTGTTTGTAAGCACTAAAAAAAGTTTCCCGGTCTAACTAAAACTCCCTAAACATTTGCAAACCAATCACAATATTATATGCTTTCCACAGAATCCACCTGCTATCAGTGCACCTCCTTGGTGAATCTAAGGTCGAATCACATCATTGGACTACCTCCAATTTCTTGAACATCTCATCCGACTTAAGATATTCAATTTTAAATGTGGTTTTCGAAGAGGGTCTCAAATTTTATTCAACCTAGAGAGGCGATCCTTCCAATTTTCTTAGTTTTTTTTGATATTTTCTTCTATGGTTTTTTTATGATCCATTGTTAATGATCTATTGTTTATAATCTATTGTTTATGATTGATCTGTCATTTAGGGAATAATTTGTTGTCCCTTTTTGTGTTATCTATCAATTAATGTTTCTTTGTTGATATCAAACACTTTATTCATTGTTGTTTTACTGCTACGTTTTATATCTTATTACTAAATAATTTTTTCATATATATATGTGTGCGTGTGTGTGTAGAAGTTTTCATGTATATTATTTTTTAATGAATACTGATTTGAGGAACATTGGTGGTTCTCTCATGAATATGTATTTGTTGACACCTTTCATGGACCCCTTTGTAGACATTAAGCTTCATATTATATTTTTTACGAACCAAGTTAGTGGAGTGATGTCTGTTCATCTTTTGGTTATATGTATCACACGATATAGTTCCTCTTATAATTAACTATGTTTCTTAGTTTTCATATAGATAATATTAAAAGGGGGAATCCTTAGTTAAGCACAATAGGTTTTATCACACCAGGCCTTTAATTTTTGAAACTTTTTGGTGCCTTTAGTTCATGTTATGTTTGAATATCAATTTTTTCCTATATGATATCTTTTATAGATTATAAGTGAGTTTTTATACCATCGCGACATATATGTGTGTCTATATATCTATTTAATCATTTATTTCCATAGTTTTTATCTAAAAATATGCATATATCAGGTAATGATGATTTCAGATCCGTATATCCATTGACCCTAAGGGTCGGGCTAGAATTTTAATCGACCTCTCATAATAATTTATTCTATTTTGGTGGGAACCTCCGATTTATGGGTTTTTACACTAAAAGTTTAAAACATTTTTTATGAATGATTTGATGTGGGTAATTCTTTTCATAAATTCAATTATATATTTTACTCAACATAATAAAATTCTTTGAATCAATCAAATGATGTGTTTCCATTACTATAATATTCGATAAATTTCACATTTAAAATGGATTTATTATGTGTATTTATTTATATATTACATAAAATTAATCTTTTATGAACCCAATAGGATGGATTTGAACTAAAAATGGATACATTATAATTGTTTGACAAATAAATATGATGATGTATAAAAGAGTTCATCATTTTTACCAGAGAGCATAAATATGACCATTCTAAAATCTTTTATATGTGTTTATATTGTTTTTAATAAATAAAAGTTAGTCTGGAAGAGTAAGATGAACATTTTATTTGACATGGAATAGATCAAGGATAATAATTTTAGAATAAACACAAGGAAAAACTAAATTTGGATATCGATTTGGATGATACTATTGTTTATGAATCATTTCATATGAATACCTTTGTAAAAGATGATAGAGATCACATAGAGGAAATGAGAATGAAAATTGAATATGACCTTTGTGTTTTTCTTATGTTGATTGAGGAGTTTAATATTTGTTCCAAGAAACCAATTTATACTAATTTTATTAAATACACAATGTTTTTAATTGAATTTAGGTTATATAATTTGAGATCTAGAAGTTTATTGAGTGACACTGGATTTAAATAACTACATAGTCTTCTAAAATATATTCTACCAAAATAAAATGAACTACCATGACAAAAATATTATGCTAAAAAATGTTATGCTCAATGGGAATGATCTCTAAAAAATACATGATTTACCCGATTTCATATTGTTTCACATGGACCATGAATCACCTAAATAATTCCATAAGTGTGGTGCATATCGATGATAGAAAAATGAATCATCTTGTTCAAAATATTTATGTTACGTTAATACAATTTCATGGTTTAGAATACTATATGGATGTCTAGAAATCATGAAAAAATTAACATAGCATGTAGATACAAGAATTAAATATGGGAACCTACGTGAACTAATAGATTCTCCTCAGTGGATGAAAATTGATTACAGGCTTCCTAAATTTGGAGACAAGTTGAGAAATTTTTTTCCTGCATTATCTATATCTGGATTAAATCCTTTTGGTGTACATAGTAGTACTAAAGGTACATGGAACTTTATGTTTGTAAATTATAAAATTCTCTAATGTTTGTGCATGAAGTGAAAAACATTTTCACTCAATAATTGTTTCATTTATTACATTATTTCATTTTATATCCACTACCATTGTAGGAAGAGAAATAACGCTACCTCTGATCAATTATAGTGGTAATATTGATGTTTTCACCGTAAAATAATTTTCCATAGAATTAATTAAATATTTCATATTTATGTTTAATTTATTTATTTTTATTATTACTCACATAATATTTTTTTTATAGGTGGATTCTTTGGTTCGACATGATGTGTTCTGTTTGATGCGTATCAAGTTGTGTTCGAATTTTGACAAAATAAATCAATTTAAATTGTGGTAACATTTTCAATTATTACTGTTTTGAGACTTTGGGTCTTGTTGAAATCATTTTTACCTCAATATGACACATTATGTTACTTGTATGACTCCATGTACTTCTTTCTATGTTAAATTAAAATTATTTTTTTGTAATAAATAAATGTTTTTCAATGTGTCTGTTATAAGTTCAAAATAAAAAAATGACTTTAAAAATATTCACTAACTAAAAACTGAGAAAACATGATCTGATTTTCTTAATAATTTAGGGAACCAATTCATAAATCATTTGTGACTTATTAATATTGGTCTCACATAAAACTGAAACATTATGTAAACTATATGATTCAAAGTTTGTGATTCATGTTTAAAATGAACGTTTATTAAAAAATTACATGTGACATAATAAAAACTATAAATATATAATCATATTGTTTTGATACTGTAGGAAAACAATAAATAAGTTGTTCAGAATGATTATGAATCCACCGACCCTCAATATGATACATGGTGTTACTTGTATGAATCTTGGTGCGTCTTTATTTAAAATTGACATCAATTTTAGTAAAAAGAAATAGACCAAATCAAAACCAAACAAACACATTCTGATTGTATGTATAATTTATAAAAATTATCCATAAGTGATTTTAGATGTTAAGGTATCCGACGCCCCTCAATCTGACACACAGTGTGACTGAAATGACATCAAATGCGTGTTTTTATTTAAAATTGACATGATTTTTTTGTAAAAATTCTAACAGACCTACTGAAAATTAGGAAAACAAATTCAAATTAGTCAAATAATATAGGACAATGATCCATAATTCATTTTTGATGTGTATGAATCATCCATACCTCAATCTGATACACAATGTGATAAATATGAGTCAATGTGGATTTTTTAATTTTAAAATGACATTTTTGTAAAAAAAGAAAATTTACATACTTAAAAGAAATAAAAAAAATTCAGATTGTTTTGATACTTTAGGATAACGTTCCATAAGTCGTTGGTGACATGTAAAAACCAGCTTTATCTCAATTTGATACATGATGTTCCATGTAAGACTCAATGTGTTTGTTATTATTTTAAAATTGACATTTTAGTTCAAAAAGTGTCCTTTATTGAAAAATGATCAAACATGCTCTATTTTTCTTAATAAGTTTACACAACAATTCATAAGCCATTTTTGGTGTGTAAAACTCTATTTCATGTCAAAATATTAAACGATGTGATCAAAATGTGTCAAAATTGAGTGTTTCCAGTAAAAAATTCCATTTTAGTAAAAGTAACAATTAACAAAATCATAATAGAGAAAAATATTTATATTATATTGATACTTTAGAAAAAATATACACAAGTCATTTCATACGTTTTGGAATCAGTCACACCTCAATCCGATGAATGGTTTGACCGGTATAACTGCAGGTGAGTCTTAATATTTAAAATTGGTATCAATTTTAGTAAAATAAACAATTTATGTTAATTTATTAATTTATATTATTACCTACATAAGAATTTTTTTCTTAAATATGTGTGTTATTTTGCTCAAGGAGTGGATATTTTTTCAATTATAGCATGCATCATGTTAGGATTAAAAGATGAAGGAACATTGATATTTTTGAATGTATGTAAGAATTTGTATATATTTGGTCGATTTAACCAATGTTTCAAATGTCTATAATATTTTTTTTATTTTTTTGGGTTTTAAATATCGTTATATTGAAAAAATATATTGGGACTTTTTTTTGTTATGTGGTTTTTTTGGTGATGTAGTGTGTTGTTATAGCACACTACAGTATGGCCATTTATCAGTGGTTTAAAAAGAATTAATAAAGCCCACATTTATAAGAACATTTAAATCACTTATAATGGTATATTTTATATATGATCATAAATGAGAAGATATAAAGTTTTGTCAACACATTTATAAGTGTTGTTAAATTGATCTTTTAGCGATGCTAAATTAAAGCATATACAAAAGGTTCCATTATCTACGCATATTAAAGCACCAATAAATGTACTATTTAATATAGATTTTTAGCACCGATAAAGGACCCCTTTATCCATCCTTGTTCAAAACTGATAAAATACAAGGTATTGTAACATTTCCCATGTAGTTAGTTCTTTTTTAACACTGATAAAGGCCATTTCTATCACTGTTAAAGGGAAATTTTGTAGTAGTGAATATTATTATTATTAAAACATTTCTTTATCTATATTTCTCATTTATTTATTTTTATGGTATTTTATTTTTTATTTTAATTTTAATTTATTTACATTCATTAAAGATACACATTACTTTTTTCATGCTCTCTGAATTAATTTCTAATGATCAGTTTGTAAAACAACACGTTCAGTAACTACTAAAATTGAAATTCCTTTGTATTTTTTTCCATTTCAAAACATGGGTTGTTACACGTGCCATCATGATAACATGTGATAACACTACTATGGAATGAAATAATTCCTTATGCCATATTCTTCTATTCTTCATACACATTGAATAATAACACTCATATATGGAATTATTTGTTTTAGGAAAAAAAATATATTATCTCATTCTAGTGTTCCACTTCATTAATTGTTTTTACAAAATACATTGGTTTCAATCACGATTATAAATTTAATCAGGAAATTAAAATACCAAATTAATTTATGAATAAAATTCAAAAATAAATATCTGCAAACCTCATTTATTGTCTGTGTTCTATAAAAATCTTATGAAATGTCTGATGTATCTTATGAGATCATTGATAGAATTATATATATGTGAAAAATATTCATTGAAATTTAGATGTACCTTTTAAAATATTATGTTTATTATTATTTATCAACTATTGGGTATTATATATTTCACTTGTCTATTATTATGTAGTTTTAACTTAATCTTTTAATGGATTTCGTATTCTAGAACATGATTTATTAAAAATATCACAATAAATTTGACATGATCTCACAATATTCTAATATATTATTACATCTTGACTAATTCCTTCATATGTAGCTCTGAGTCTCCCAAAATTAATCTAACATAACTAACATTAATGAATGGTTAACTTCACAATGTTTTGTATCGTCTACAATTTTATACTTCATTAACTCAAACTCGGAAACATGTTATTCTGATATGATATAACATTTAATTTTAAGTGAAATAATTTCAAGAATTAATTATTTATATGTGGGGTCAACAGCAACTGATTAATCCAGCAATATCCTGTTTTTTAGGTTTAATCTCACATAATATTAAATATATTCTCATACATCTCATTCACTATGAATTTAATAATCCATTTCTATTTTTTTTCACCTCATTTAATCACAAATTTTATGAATTTTTACCACACCCATGCATTAATTATTTAATAAAAATATTTTCTTTCATATGAAAGTGATCAATATGACATACTAGAAAAACGTTTGGTAACATATTATTCAGGGGGATGGTCGGTTGTCTAATCCCTATAGTTGTTTTAATACATATTCATGGACTATCATGATTATGTAACACATAATCATGAATCCTCACTAGACCAAAAACATGAATTTAAGAGAACACTGAACATGGGAATTATAATATACCTCATTAGATCCAACAATTAAGTCACAATATAATTTAATGGTGAAAATGTATGTATGTAAGAATTTATCATCATCCAAAGAGGAATTAGACTCCTGAAAAAGGAGGCATGTGGTGTTATGCAGTTGGGATTACTCCCATGAGAGGGGTGTCTGATTAGACCTTTTTATTGGAATCTAGACTCTCATAATTCCTTGAAAATTAGTGGTATATTATTTTTAACAACCTATATTTTTTTAAAAGAATAATAATCTTGATTTATTTCTTAACACGTAATAATGATCTGTAAGCCAATCGAGATATATTATAAAAAATATTATTATTTAAATGTGAATTTTGTAAAATAATTATTGAATTGTTAGGTATAAATATGATTACAACATTAATATATATATTTATATATATATTCAATGGTCATACTCAATAAAAATTTATTGATTAATTCATTGGAAATATAAACTCAACTTTTAGTAATTTCAGTTTATGATCCCCAAACGCATATAATTGAAAAAGGATTTTTATAAAATTTTGGGAATGGAAATTAAAATTAATTCTACACACATTTAAAGAAATTATTTTATAAAATTAACTACATTTTTGAAATCATCATATCATGGTTCGCAAAGAGTGAATTTTTTTTCTTTTCTAAAATAATTGATTTTCTGGTGAATTGTGAAAAGACTGATATTTCAAATACTTTCACTTATTCTCATTTAATAACATATTTTAAAAAATAAAAGTAAAATTTATATTTTGATTTAAACAGAAATATAATATTTTTGATATATAATAGTAAAATTAATTCTATTTTGTTATCATTATTCGAGGTTTTGATAAAACATAATTTGTTTCCATTGAAACACACTTTTTGAGAAAAGGTTATGATTGTGTTTTATGAATTTATATTAAAATAAAATATTTCCACTTTTATTTATAAAATATTAAATATTACATACCATATTTCTAATTTAGAGGTTCTGATTTTGAAAATATTTCACTTTTACTTTTAATAATTAAGAACAGTAACGGTGAAAAAATTTACCAATTCGGTAAGGCTAAAATGGGTGAAATAGGGTTAAGACCCTTAAATAATATCCTAAAATAAAAATAACTATTAATTATAACATTTAATAGAGTACTTTTTAGCATATATATCCTACATTTAAATATATAGAATTTTCTTACAATTTTATATTTATAATGAAATATATAGTATATCGTGTAATAAAAATTCCAAAATTCCACCCTTTTGAATTTAATGTCTCTATAGTTATTTTAAGAAGGATTTAAATTGGATACGTTAGGTTATAAATTTATATTTTAAATAATAATTAATTTTATATATTATGTTTATTTATTTATAATATTTATGGAATGAATTATAACATTAAATTCGTATACTGTTCTAAAATAGTATTTATTAAAATAATAGAAAACTAAAATTAATGATATTAAAAATATTAAAATTTATACAATTTTGGTGAATATTTTGGATCTATGTAATTTTTAGAAATATATATCATGTTTGGGATGTTATAAATAATTATCTTTAATTCCATATCTATCATGATGGATTTAATGTTAAAGAAAAAGAAATGGTTAACATATGACATTAATGATACTTTGTGGAAAATAAAATTTTATTAAAAATAATATTTTCCTAATTTTGTTACAAATAATAAAAAAAATTATTTTTGAAAATTATGATTATAAATTTTTTCAAATTTCAACCCACAACCATTGATGATCAAATTGTTTAATTTTAGGTATATTATATCCATTTAAGATTAATAGAGTTATTATTGCAGCTAAGGTTGAAATCTATTAGTGAAAGTGTTAGACCAAAATATATGGATTAAAATGACACCAAAACTATCTAAATTTCATAGGATTATGATATTTATACATTAATCATTTTTTATTCAAATATATAGAAATTTATAAGCATTTTTCATGAGAATTTTTTAAATATGTTTTTATCTTTTTGGAAATTCCAGGTGTTCCCTTTCCATCCCTTTTAAAAGGACTCCAATTCTCCTAGTTACTTATAGAACATTGATCCATATAGATTGAATAAACCCTACCAAATTCATTCGTTAAATACCCTTTACCAGATTATGAATTTTAGTCTTCTAAAAATATTGTTTTAATGTTCCTTTGGAATTGATCTTATAGATGCCTACTGAAGAAGATGTAATCATCATGCCAAATCTCTTGTAATTTGTTTTTTCTTCGAACTCGACTAAATATATGTTATTAATAATCAAATAAGGAATAAATTATCAAAAATATACTAAAATTTTATTATTATTTTTATGTAACCCCCAATATCCACCCACTATGATATCTAATTAGATGTGAAAGCATCACTCGTGTGTACATGTGGATTACTAACTCCACTAACCAATAGAAGTTATTTTTCATTGAAGTAATTCATGGAATTTTATTATCATTGGGTTAATGTATAGATGTATTATTTATAATATTTTCATTCTTATGGAAATATTATATCATAATTATCTTCTTACATCTCCATCCATTGGAAAATGATAACATCACTCTTGCGTACATGTGGACAACCACCTCTGCGAAGCGTTGTGGTTAATTTTTCATTTCATATTTTTATGGATGGTAATATGGTAGATTTAATTAATATATATGATATAATAATGATTCCTTTATGGTTATTTATTATTTAACTTTCTTTCATTCCATTTATCAAAAAGTGAAAACAACATTCATGTGTACGTACAACCTACCATCTCCATGAATGATATAATTATTATTTTTATATATTCATTTATAGATGATAATAAATATGAATATATTAGATATATATGATATTAATATCCTAAGTGAAATTCAAGATATTATGGAATGATGGTAAATTTAAAATGACTAGAACTACATAGATAAATTAATAAGTCATAAGTGGATAATATATTATTCTATAACTATTTAAATAACTCTAGTATTGAATTATAATAAATTTAAATTTTCTATTCTAGTGAATAATGAGTTTTTAAATAATGTAAAACATGAGGTAAGGGATTTATGGTAAAATTTCATTGTTTATTAGGATTTTTTATGATTATTTTTACAAAGGTGAAATTTTAAAAATTATCTCTCAAGAATGTAACACCCTAAAATTCTTCAATAGGAATCCTATATTCGATCGCATGCATGACATGTGACACCAAAAATGTAATTGGATACAATAACACAATAAATATTATTTTATAATTATTTTAAAAAGGATTTATATACTTTGTATTTTGATATTCACACAACCCCGAGTTATCTTGCGTTACATGCACACATGATCTTCTTCGATGGCTTGCGTTACTCACAAGAAATAGTTTTACCAATCAATAATGTATTATTAAATTATTATTATTTAATATAATAAGAAATAAATGATAAATTATGTATATTATAAACTATATTTTGAAAATAAATAGTTTACATTAATATGTAATGTATTCATGGGTTACTAATTTATGAGAAACAGAAAAACCAATTGTATATAAAAGAAATTTTATTATTTTTATGCTTCCAAAGGATCTATATCATAATTAATATAATTAATTAAATTTAATGATATATTTTATTGAAATATATATTGCATATATTCAATAAAAAAAATTTATATTCATCCATTAGTTTTGATATCCGTAAGATAAAATCAAACCAAATAAAATACATAAAATATAACATTTGTATACATGTATTTTTGCTGCCTTTTGAAGGGGAGCCCATATTAAATCAAAATTATGAACCTTAATTAAATTTAATATAAAGAATTAAACTTAATATCTATAATATAAACATAAAAATTATCTTAGGGTGAGGTTTTGGAATTTTTCTGCAATATGAATTTTAATGAATAGTTAGAAATATTTTAATTTATTTTAAAACATCTTTTTCATATAATTTATTTATATTTTAAAATTATACATTTATATTGTTTTGAAGTTTAATTAGATAATTATTTTATCAATTTATCAAATTCAGTTCATTGTAATTAATTCTACTTTTAAAATGACTATAAAAACATAGAATACATTAAGATGTTTTAATTTAAAAACTATCATTGTCATCCCATATGTGGGATTGATTTTAATTTAATTTATTCCAATTCATTGATATGAATTTCAAAAAAATGATTCCCTATTTGGAATCAAACTAATTTATAATGATTAATAAGGGTAACATCTTTTTTGATCAAAACTATTAGTGAATGTAATTAAAATTAATTACAATGATTAAGGATAAATTAAGACTATTAGGAGATTAAACCATAACCTTAAGGAAGAAAATGACCTATAAACTTGTCCAAAAGCCTTTGGTTTGAAATATTTAGACCCTATCATACCTATTATATACATGTTATTTTATTTATCAAGTTAAAATAAAAATAATGTTAGTTGGGTTCCTTTTATTTAAAATATTTTAAGTGAATCTACTCCTCCAACATTATAAAAGGGCTCATTCACTTCTACTTCCTAATACCTCTCAAACTGATTAGATTTAAAATAAATTGGTGAATTAACTCACTAGTATCATAACCAATCTCATTTAATCCTTCCTTTGGGTAGAATGAAACAAAAGAAAATCTTTTGGTGCAAATGAAAAGGAGTTACCCGATTAATAGGTAACATCATCATTCAAAATCCTCTCAGTTATTTTATTTATACACTCTTTCAAATATTTTTTCCATTATAATATTAAAACACCATTATCCTAAATATACAATAAGGTTTTTATTCTGAGTATTATACCTTCAATTACACACACATCAATCTAATGTGTAACAAATATACTATTTACGTGTATGGAGGACTACTACCTCTCTAAAAGATGATTGTTCAATATTAATTAGTCACCAATAATGGTGGTCATTATCATGGAAAATATTATTATATTTATTATATATGGTATTATTAATATATTTATTCTTCTATAATTTCATTATAACACTTAAATCAATACATTCCAGTTTTTGTAAAAATGATAACATCGCTTTTGGAAGTGTGGACAACCACCCACTCAGTGTTATCTGATTCGTCCAAGTTATACAATGAACATATTAAAGATGTTATTAAGAAACATATATTTCATCAATATGATATTGGAATTATAATGTTAATATTTATCATTCATTTTTTATTCTTCTAATACAATAATGAAATGAAAGCAACATTCATGTGTATGTATAGATGACAGTCTCCTTGAAGGTGTACTCATTTCTTATCTCCAAACATTTTTTATTTTTAGAAATACATAAATTCAATATATATATATATATGATATTAAAATCATGGTTTATATTTTGGAGTTTATTAAACCATGATACATTTGAAAAATACAAGAAATAACAAAATAATAATTACTCGATGAATTAGGAAATTAACACACGATAGAGTTAAATTAATGAATATTTGTTAACAAATGGTTAATTATACCTTATCAGATGTTAATATATTTTATTATAAACATTATTATAGTAATTTTATATGTTAGTAACCTATTTTAAACCAATATAGAGAATTATAAATACACCAACACAAAAGTAATTATAAAATACTTGATTTGTTTTTCAATTTATATTCTATTGAGACTTAATTGTTCTTATGGAAATAGTTTCATTTATGTGGTATATATACTGAATTCTTTCATAATTTATCAAGAATAAAATTAATCTAATGAGTTTATAAATTTCATTAAATTTTATTCCTTCATGAGTTTATAATTTAAAATGTTTCTAAGTGGTATGAGACATATTGGAATGTTTAAATATTATTTTCCTCAAATATAATACTAATGATAATTAATTTTATTTCCATAAAAATAATTATTTGACATTTGTTCAATAAACCATATCATTCACCTATAGATATTCATTACCATTTCCAATTACTATTACTATTTTCCCATTCTATGGTAATCAGAGTCTTTTAGATAATGTTCTTAAGAAAATCCGACATTATTTCTCTCCTTATAAGGGGAACCAATTTTCTTCTAAATACAATGTTCTATTAAAATGTTTTAAAAATTATTTTAAAATGATTTAGTAATATAATTTATACCATCTATGTCTTTTAACCCCTGTTTTCAAGGGAATCTTCTTGTGTTTTTTCCAATAATTCATTTTTCTAACTGGTTTACCATATAAAAGGAATATTCTTTTTACATCACATGAAATGTACGGATTTGTACACCATAATTTCATTTAAGCCTCATTTTCATGTTAAAAAGGTTTAATTCTAATGAAAAACTTTTTAAAAATTATTTTCAAAGAAAAATATTTTCAAAAGGTTTTTCAAAATAAAATGATATATTCATGAAGAATAATTTTAAAAGTTATTTATTTATTTCATCAATAACAACTACATTTGTTTTTACTTATCCTATTTTGAGGTTTTATTGATAGATCAGTATTCATAGTTCAATATGGATATTTTTTTAGTAATATTATTTACATGATATATGATGAATTATTTAGACTGTTAATGATAGGGGGATCTCGGACTTTATATAGGTCCTCGATGCATCCACAGGTTCTCATGTGATGAATAATTTTTCCAAATTAAATGGGTTTCTATCCATAGTTTTAAAATATACTGTGAAAGGACTTGAAAGTAATAGGTTTTTATGTGGCTAATATTTAAAAACCATTAAGAAATAATTTTACTCATTTATTGTTATTTATTAATTATCCCTGACATATAGTGTCGACATATTTACGGATGTAATTCATTCTCAGTTTATTGATTTATGGCATGTGTTTCAGTATATTACATGCCACATTATATCATCCTTATCTGATTAAGTAAAGAGAAAGTGTGATCAGTTATTTAACTTTACATATATATAGATTCATTATTTATTATTTATTATTTATCCTTATTGACCTTTTGAGCTCACCATTTTTTAATTTCCATACACATGTTATGGAGAATATTACTCGGATTATGAATTAAATGATGTCTTTTATTTTAGTTATTGTGTATCCTGTTTTATTTTATTTTCCCAATTTATTTTGGGTATCATGTATATAATATATCTTTCTAACACTAATAATCTCTTGTTCCTTCAGGATTTTATTCCAACTAATCATGACGATGTAATAAAATAGAGCACTGAATCCAGACATTAAGGGTCAGGTCGTTATAGATGGTATCAAAATATGTTTATAAAAAACATTTGAAACAAGATTTAAAAAATTTTGATTAGGGATCAAAACCCTATTATAGACATTGAGGATAATTATATATGAACATAATATAATTTTGTTAAGGTATATATTATATGGGTCTTTTAATAAATACATCCATCTCATGATACTACAAGTGGACGAGGTTTTAGCACATATTTACATAGAAGTAATAACTCTGATAAGTTGTTTCATTCCTGAAAAAAGTAAACCTGATACATGACAATAGGTCATAATATCCAGCTAGGTTGAAACTCTTGGGGGATATTCTTGGGATAATTCAGATTTTCCTCGCCCTCAATTACAAATTATTTAAAAGCAATGATTTCTCCAATATAACCAATGTTTATGATTTATGGATTCATGATTAAAAAATTTATGTTATGTGTTTTACCATGTTTAGAGTTATATAATGTTCATAATTTTATGAGGTAATCTAGTATATTGTATTATTTAGAAATGAATCTTAATAGAAGCAATGATAACTCCACAAATTCCGATGATCCAAAGAGTAAGAAGGACCATATGTTTCATATCTTTAAGCTAATATATTGAAGGGAAATTGTCTACCAAGTATTCTCATCATATACTAAAATAGTATCATGTGTTAACAAGATACGCAAATAATTCTTTGAGTCCTATGTATTTAAAGGGATGAAATAAGAGAAGATGATGGAAAAGAAAAATATTGATATAAGGAAGAAGGGAAAGAACGATTTTCCCACATGTGACAAATATGAAAAGAATCACCATGATAAACTCTTGAATGGAATAAGAGTTTTTTATAAGTGTGGGGAAAAGGGTACAATAATTTTGATTATATGGGTAAAAAACTCCTGATTCCAAATGATTAAACTGCAAGGAAATGAGAAACTATTTGAATTTTTTTCCCATGAATCAGATGACTATACCTCAAATTATGCTTTTGGATAATGATCCAGTTATGATATTTCTATTGATAAAGAGGAATGATTAATATGTCTATTCAAGAATTATTTCAATTGAATATTTTATCAGCAATGTACAAGTGATAAGAATTATGAAATATATAAGAAATATATTTTAGTATATTTTCCTTAAGGATTTGAGATCATATACCGAATGGTACCAAGAAAATTTATTCAGTATAAGGTTAAGATTTTTAGAAAACACATGGTTGATGGAAATGATGCCCTTAATATGTTCTTGATTTTGAAATAATGATGACGAACTGACTGATTTGGATAAGATCTGACTACCTTATTAGCATATCATGAAGTGGTATATGATATCATTTATGGAGTTTACAACACTTTTGTATTTAAGTAATATATCTAATAACATGTCTCTTAGTTAATGAAAATGGGTGATTGCATGTTTTCAATAAGGTTTTACTATAATTCAAGTTATTACAATATTTAAAGAGGATACATGATAAATTTATTACAATATTTAAATAGGATACATGATAAATTTACTAAACTTTTAGAATTTGAAAATTTAATTATACATAATGTTAAATAAATGTTAATGATAATATCATTTTGGAAATTTATTGACTTTCCTTCAGAAGTGACTGGATCATAATCAGTTGAAAAAGTTAACCATTTATAAAATGGTTTATCATTATCATTTGATGATATTTTAGAGGTTAATATATTGGTCAACCTTATGATGCATCATGTGGAAAAATATGAAGTAGTAATAGTTCAAGGAATGACCAAAGTAAATTAATGTTCTTATAAATATGTTCCATGAATATATATTTACTTATATTCTAATAGAGTAATGTAATTCATCAATTCTAATTTAAATGATTATGAAAAAAAGTCGTTCTATTACCATTGATTCTGATAAATCCAAGGGACCCTTAGATCATCGCAGATTTATGGCCTTGTGATTATTTACATTCTCGAAACCGTTTTTTCTAGAACTCTCCATCAGAACGGTATCATTATATTTTTCGTCTATATCTATGTTTCTATTTTGAACCTATGTTCTCCAAATAATGAACCTAGTTATGTGACCATTGTAAATTACATTCCCATCTTATTAAGAATATATGATATAAAATCATTTACAATTTGTATCTTTCAAAAATGGTTTATTTTCAATCCCTATATCACCAAGATCGAGTTTAAATATAGAGGACGTAATTTATTTAAAATAGGGAGAATTTAACACCATGGAATTTTAATGTAGGAATCTTTTATTTGATATCTCGTATGACACATGACACGAAACATGTAAGGGGGTATAATACCCTGATAAATTATCATAAATTTACTATTTTAAATATATTTTATATATTTTATATTGGGAAATTTGTACAATGTCGAGTTAACCTGTTTTGCATGCTGGAGCGATCTTCTTCGATGGACTGTGTTAAATGAAAGATCGGGTTTCACCAAACAATAATATATGATTAAAATATTATTATTTAATATAATAATATTTAATCTAGAAATTATGAATAGTGATAATTATTTTATTAATACCAATTGTTTACACTATTATTACATGAATTCATGTGTAACTAATTAATGAGAAACAAAAAAATCCAATTGGATAGAAAAAATAAATATTATTATTTTTATGCTTTCAGAAGAGTTTTATCTTAATAAACCTACCGAATAATAATTAATGAATTATTTTAATTATATATTTCTGTGCATTATATATTCAACCTAATATTTTTATATTTATCTGTTAGGTTTGTTAGGTGTAAGATAAAAATGAACCAAATAAAATGCATAATATAATATGTTTTTTTAAGAATTTTTATCACCTTTTGATGGAGAACCAATTTTAAATCCAAAAAATTACACTTCCATAAATTTAATATGTAAAAATTAACATAATATTTGAAAAAAACATAAAAATTAACATAGAGAGGTGTTTTACTATTTTTCTGTCAAATATTATTTTTTTAATAAATAGTTAAAAATACTAAAATTTAGTTCAGTAGAACATTTTTTCTAATTTATTTATATTATTAAATTATAATTTTTTTTGAAGTATTACTAGATAATATTTTTGCCTATTAATCTAATTTATGTCATTTTAATCAATTTTACTTCGAAATTGACTATAAAAACATAGCAAACTTTAGGATATTTTTACTTGAAAAATTGGTATTGTCGTCCCGTCTGTGGCGTTAATTCTAATTTAATTTTATTCCATTTTTGTGATTTGAATTTGTAAAAATATATTACATTTTGGGAATTAGAATTTTTTTTAATTTATAATAATTTCAATATAGATTTATACCAAAAAAATTTGTGAAACTAATTAAAATTAATTACAACAACTAAGGTTAAATTAAGCTTGATAAAAGACTAAACCGCAGCATAAAGACCTAAAATGACATGTAAACTTATAAATAAGACATTATCCAGGAATATTTTGACCATATCCTCCCTTTTATATAATTTTTACCCCTTTTATCCACATTAAATTAAAAAACTATCTATTTGGTTCCTTCCTTTTAAAATATTACAAGAAATCCCACTCCTCTATTATAAAATGAACCATTAAATTCCACTTCCTCATGAATCTCAATCCTCTTAAGTTCTAATAAAATCTTTCCAATTCAATCCCAAGAATCCATCCCTTACACTTTCATGGTTTTTATTTGTAATAAATTTGGCCAAGGATGTCTTTTGGTGCCAACCAAAAGGGTTTACTTGATTTAGAGGTAACACCAACCTTAAAACTCCTCTATTATATCAGGAAAGTTCAGTCAGAGTAATAACCTCTGACCATTTATTAAAAGAAATAAAAAGTACAGTAAATAAGGAGATGGATGAGGGCGAACATCTTGCCCAAACCCAATCAAGAGTCCCCACCAAACATAGTCAATTACAAACCAAACCATTACACCCAAAACCAAAGACCCATACTGCTGATTCAACACTTCAACCAGCAGTTCATCGTCTTCATCAAACAAAAACATCAAAACATCCAGCTTTCAACACCATATCATCACTGCAACCACGACTTCATTCCAGAGATCTTCCCGAAAACAAATCCCGAAAAAGCAAAAACAAATCACGGAAGAGAATCAAATCTGAAATACTGGTCCAACATTCAGCAAGAAAATCAGCGAGATTAGATCACCGAGGGAGAAATTCCACCATCACGCAACACAAATCCAAGAGAACCTGGAGCAGATTCATCCAAAACATACCAACGCAAAATTCCAGTTGAAAATAGCACAAAAGTAGTGTACATGCTTACGTACGGCCTATAGTCTCTATGAACGGTACATTTCATTTCTTATCTCAAAGCAATATGGATTATTCTAAATACATATATAATCGATATATATGGTATTAAAATCTTTGTTTAAATTATTTCTATGATGAAACCATGATAAATTTGAAAAAAAAATAACATGTTAAAAAATACTCAATGAACTATGCAATTAACAGTTGATATTGTTAAATTAATGAACGTTTGATAACAAACGGGTAAGGATACATTATAAAATGTTAATATATGTTATTATAAACAATATTATGGTTCTTTTATATGTTATTAACACATTTTAATTCTCTATACATGAGGATAGAATTCAGAAAAAATGATGGTTAAAGTATGGGATTTTTTTCTCAATTTACATTCCATTGGGACATAACTTTTGTTATGCACCTTGTTTATTTTATATGGTGTATATAATGAACATATACATCTTAAATCTTGAATAAAATTAATCTCGTGAAATGATACCTTTCATTTTATTTTATTACTTCATGATTTTATGATTTAAAATTTATTATAGTGGAACGGGGCACTTTGGAATGCTTAAAGATTATTTTCGTTTAAAATGTTACTAATGACCATTCAATGGAATTTTCATTCGATTAAATTATTTTTACATTGTCAAATAAACCCCCAGATTCTTATAAAAATATTCTTTTCCATTTTAAAGTATTAGTGACATTTTTACCCACATTGGTACTATAAATGTTTTAGAAAAAGTTTTAAAGAAAACTAGACTTTATTTCTCCATGTAGTCGGAGAACATGTATTGCTCTTAAATCCATGTTTTATTGAAATGTTTTCAAAAATGATTTTAAAGGGATTTGGTAATGAAATTTTTAACCTTTGTTCTTTTACCCATGTTTTAAAATAATCTTCTTATCAGTTTCCTGAAAAGGAATTTTTCATTCCTTTTTACTGAACAAAAGGAATATTACTTTTACCTCATATGAAATGTATATAATTATGTACTATCATTTATTTGAATCCCCCTATTCAATTTTAAAATGTTTACTTTTAACTAAAAGGTTTTTATAATGTGTATTAAAAAATTATTATTTTCAAATGGTTTTTCAAAATCATTGGGCATTTTCGTCAAGAGTATTTTTAAAACTTATTCTTTTATTTCATCAATGAGAACAACCATTTTCGTTACATATCCTCCTCTTGGGTATTATTGATAAATATGTAATCATTACTTAATATGAATGTTTTATAAGTCTAATTATTTATTTTATATTTGAGGAATGTTTTTGAAGAGAAATTATTGGTGTATCCTAGACATTATATAGCTCATTTATGCATCAAAAGGTTCTCATGAGATGAATAAGATGTAAAAATTATACAGGTTTCTATCAGTAGATTTAAACCATCTTGTGAAATGTATTTATGGTAATTGGTTTTCTTTTTCATAATACATGAAATAAATTTATAATAAATTTTACTCGTTTATCTATACTAATTAATTATCCATGAAATTTTTCTTTTACATTTCTATGAATTTAAATCATTCTCACTTTATTTATTTATGACATGTGTTTCAGTTTCATACTTGTGACATTATTTATGACTTATATAGTTATAAATTGGAAATTTTGATTTATTTTTTCTTCAATTCTATTTACCCTTACAAATAATTTTATCTCCCCCTTTTTATGTTTTCTTACCCATGTTATGATGATGAGAAATTTGATTAAGCTTTCAAGGATGAAGTTAATATAAATTGGTGTGTAGAATTTTTTATTTTGTTACCCTGATGTACTATGTGTATCATATAATTAATCTAGACTTCAAATAGTGCTAAAATATTGGTCTTTTGGGATTTGATTCCTAATAATAATTCCAATACAAAAAATTAATGCACTGACTCTGAGATTCTAGGGTTAAGGTGTTACAAATAATAATATGAAATTTGTTATCCTATTATTATTTAAATATATTACATGTTTTCCGTTCATTTTACCCAAAATTATTTAATAATGAGGCATAAAAAATATTTTTAATGAAAATATACTTGATTTATCTCTTTGGTTGAAAATCCCTTTTCTTCCAAATACTTGTTTTTTTAAATGTTTTCAATATTTTTTTACTATTCTCCTATGATTTTTTAAATTCATTTTTACCTATGATTAAAGTTTTTACAAAATAATTTAGTGTAACCTCTTTTCAATTTTTTGAATTAGGATCTTTTGATTATTTATCAAAAATGTGTAAAGTGTTTTGTTTTATCATACATGGAATAGATGAAATTTTCCATTATTATGACCTCAAAATGATTTTTAGAAAAATTTAAATGTTTCTAAATATATTTTCAATAAAAAAAATTCATTATTATTTTTGAAATTATTATATTTTTAATTTTTAATTTTAATGTAAAAAGTATATTTTCCTCAGGAAACATTCTCATGATCCTCTAAAGAAAATTATCATTTAAGATAAAATTCATGTTGTTAAATATGATTTATTAGAGATATAATCCAATGATACCATTTGATATAATTATTTCTATGTATTGTGAATATTCTTTATGGAATATTCTGTGAAACCCATTTTCCCATGGGTTAATTAATGTATGATGAATCCTTTATTAAACCTTTTTATTTTACATGGTTTATTATATAACTCTATAATAAATTGTATATGAAAACTAATTTCTTTCCACACATTATAAAATGAGGAATATTCTATGAACTTATGGAACAAATTTTAATGATATTCATTATGTTATGTCTTTGCCCAAAATTATATACCCCTATAATGAATTGGATAACAATGGATATCTCATGAGATTAGAAATACTAGAATGGGGAGTGAATATAATTCAGTAAGAGACATTATCTTGTATGATAGTCTTAATAATAAAAATTGACTATGGATAATATGGAATAGGGAGTGAAACCAATCCACTATAATAGTCTTTGTAGAGATCCATAATTAAGGTAATGATTTTTTAGTAATATGTTTATTCCACAATATAATTTATTATGTAAATGTTATGATATCATGGTTCATTGTAATTGATTATTTATTAATTCATGTCCTATTAACTCCCATGATTATTTACATGATTCATATTTATGATCTATGATAATATGTGAAAGTTTTTCAAATTCTAATTTCACTTTCACAAACCCTTATGCTCATGTCATTCTTAGGTGATCATTTTATCTAAATTATTTACCCATATTGAGCATTTGATCCAACCATTTCTAATATTTCCATTATTCTATATATGATGAAGTTTTATTTGTATAATGTGTCTAAGAAGGGTGATAAATCTGATGAACTAACTATGAAAGGTTGTGGATCATTTATGAACAAATATTTTTATATACTAATGTTTCTAAAGAAATTGACCCATTACGGTCCAATCATTGATTGTAATGTTATGTAATGAATATTTTTATAATAAGAAGTAATGTTGATATAAAATAATTATGGGTTTCTATACATGGTATTATAAGATATATTAGATAATATTTTGATATAATTATTACAGATATTTAGTGAAACCCCAAAGGAAAATTATAGTTTTAGGATTACGTCCAAACGTTTTGTTGAGATAAAGAGCAGGTTGTTTTGCTAACAATACTTCTCAATAATAACAATATTAGTGGATTTTTTGTTTGAAAAGATGAATCTTAGGATAGTAACCCTAAAATAGTTATTAAAGTATATATCAACCCCCATTCTAGTTCATGATGAGTATTCTTTTATTTTTCACAATGTTCGACACTCTCGAGGGATATTCTTTGGATAATTCATATTTTCTTTATAAACCACTGTGAATGATTTTAATAGATTATAACCATGAATGACCTAGTGTAAACCTAATGTGTCTTAGATTGGAAATAATATTTCTTGATTTTGAAATTCTCTAAATGATTTTTCAGGATCAATCACTATGATTATAGATTCTTATGTAGTATTTTTTGTATTTAGATAATGGATTGAATTAGGAGGATTCATCTTAATAAGGAATGTGTTATATAGTATAATGATTTTATTCAGGAATGGATAAATAATATGAGAACTAGAAGGTAGGAAGTTATGATTATTTTAGTAATAGATAATTATATCTGACCAATAATTAAACTTAACTGGGTTTCTTAATTCATTAAATAAGAGGATGATCGACTATTATTTAGTTTTATCCGGTAATGAGACTATAATAAATAATGATTGATTTTTTACATTTCAAGAATGAGGGAAAGAGAACATATGATAATGAAAAAAAGTAAGGGGAAGATATTTTATATTTTTAAAATAAGGTCATAGAGAAATAAACCACAAAAAAATAAAATGCCTTATGTGTGGGGAACTATGGAATTACCTGATTCAATGCCCTAATCTAAGGATTAACTTCTAGACCATAGAGTGATCTTTGCTATTCCAATCATTGAAGTGAAATGATTGAAGGGTTTATGTATTTGTATTCAATAATTATGTAGTTGAAGTGTTATTTCAATGAAATTATGGTCATAATAATCATGAAACATATATGGACTTCTCCACAACTGTTTTTCTTTAAGGTTTTGAAAACATATGTTGAATTGCACTAACAACTAATGGAAAGAGATTTTGTTTTAAGGTGAAAATTTTAGTGAACACGTTATTAATAGAAAAATAACTATTAATATGTGATTAATGTTGAGAAAAAATGTTTAGTTTTTATAATGTGATGATTCACATTAATTATGTAAGTATGGCAGTATTGGTAACCGTGAAATTGGTTACTGATTTGATTATAAATTGGTTTTGGTCGTATTTCGAAAATTTAATTACATATTTGGGATTTATGGAATATATTAAATAGTCCATGATTTTATTTGAGGAATAAGGATATATTTAATTTTTCATTTTATTTTTATGGTTATTAAAGATATTAGCATCTTTAAAGAGAATCAAGGTATTCATGTGCTTCATTTCAGACATTATGAGTGACTTAATATTTTCCACGGATAATTCCTAATAATGAACAAGGAATGAAATATGTGATAAAATCAGTTAGATATATCGGTTTTGAATTTGGTCAAAAATATTTTTGAGGAGACATAAGGTTATCTATTTCTGTAATGGACTAATTTTATCAGTGGGTGTTATTGTTAAGAATTTAGAGATTTGTGCATTGTATTTATCAATATTGTATAACTTTTGAAAATCATTCTGGTTTTTTCATTATAAATTAACATTTAATGATTACCTTTTCATTATATTATTAATATTTTTATCTATTAGAAGCTAATTTTAGTTCTTTGTGTATGAAAAATGAATCATGAATATTCATTTCATAGAGTACGAGATAATGTGGAAATTGATCAAACCAAAGGATAAATTTTTTCTTATGATATGGGACAAAATACAGAAAGTATATTTCATCATGTATATTTTATTTTTAAAAAAATAAATCGTTTAAATAATGAAAAATATATTAAAATATTAATTTATCAATTGAAATTTATTTTTGAAGAATTTATAATATTTTCACCCAATAGAGATTTATGATTTTTTGGGCATTAAAATTATAATGACTATGTTATCCTTTACTCTAAATTAATTCTCATATGTTTATTATCTCCTAAGTGTATAAATTTTAACTTCTCTATAATGTTATAATTATATAGTAATGAAATTAAGTATTATTTTGGGAAAACTTTTTTTCCAATTTCCCTTTTTCAATAATATTTTGTTATCCCTTTGAATTATGTGGGATTTCAATAAAGCTATTTTAATATATTGAACCATTTATGACCAAAATAAAATTGAGGGTTTGAAATTTACAAAATCATGTAAAATGTAACACCCCAATTATTTATTTTAAAATAATTAGAAGCTTAATATATTTCTTAACATTCAATATCATTCTTTTAGTGAATTGAGCTATATTATAAAAACATTATTATTTAAATGTGACCATTAAAGAATTTCCCTTGAAATGGTGTGTATAAATAAGTTTATATGAGTTTTGAAATATATCTATAATGGTCTTACTCAATAAAAATTTATTTTTTTATTATTAGGAAATAAAAACAAATAATTATTAATTGTATTTTATGATTTACAAATGTATTTTATTCAAAAATGGTTTTTCTTGCAATTGTGGTTGGAAATTAAATTTAATTTATGAATAATTTATAAATTTTATTTTATAAAAATATTTTTTTGTAATAATAATATCGAAACTCACTTAGGTTCCAATTACTGTATTTTTATGAACGGATTGATTTTTCTGTGAATATTGAACAACTATGATTTTTGAAATATTTTCATTTCTTTTCATTAAATCAACTAATTTTAAAGTTCTATTATATTTATGTATTTTTTATTAAAGTAAAATATTATAAATTTTATTCATATAAATATTATTAATTCCATTTTTATCATAACTTAGCATGATCATTATTATAGTTGGTTTTTATTCTTAAAAATGTATATTTCTAAGAACTGATTTTCACGATGCTTTAAGAATTTATATAAAAATTTCAGTCATAAATCTGTGAATATTTAATATGGAATATTGGTACCAAATTCATAATTAGTGGGTTAAAATTTAGTAAATATTTCCCTTTTATTTTTGATCAATATTAATTGTAATAATGATAAAAATGTGCCACCTCCATAAGGGTAAAATGGATAAAACAAAGATAAGGTCATGAGATAAGGTCTGAAAACCAATCCAAAACATTACATTATTTCATTTTTATGTAATAATATTAATCATAATAACTAAAAATATTAACATATGGAAATCTGGTTTCATTTTCCTTTGATAATTGAATTTATATTATTTTAAGTAATGAAAATCCAAAATTACACTATCTTGAATTTTTGAAATCTAAAATATTTTCATGATTATAAAAATGGTATAATCTGGGTGAAAAAGTTTAATAGAAAAGTTGAATTAAAATTTTTAACAATTATAATTTATTTCTAATTTATCATGGTTGAATAATTATATTAAATTCTTATGAAACAGTGACATAATATTTAATCAATTAATAGAAAAATAAAATAAATGACACTAAAAGTATAAAAAGTAAAAAATTATGTATTATTATATTAAAAATTTATATTTTTATAACACGTAATATATGTTTGATATTTTTACCATCCAATTCTATATTTATCCTGATTAATTTTTATTCAATGAAAGTATATAGTGGAAAAAAGGACATTAATGATATTCTAACAATATTAATATTTTCTTAAATTATGTAAATATTAAATAAAATATTTAAATAGAACAATTAATACTTGAAATGGTAAAAAAGGTCATATATTTTAAATAACTGTACTAATTATTATCTTTTAATTAAAATTAAAACCCTTTAATATTGAAAAATTCAGTAACATAGTTAAGGTAAATATGAGATAATGTATGGGTTAAACCAAAAGATATGGTTTAAAATTACAATAAAAACTATATATACTTAATTTTAATAGAGTATTTTTGACATATAATTATTTTCCATATATTTATTCCCATTTGGAATCATTTTTTAGAATGTATTTATTATATTTTAATTTTTTTTGTAATTTCAAGAGTATCTATTCCTTACATTAAAAAGGGGAACCCCTTATATCAATTAATTACACAATCATGATCCCACAATATCGAACGATCACTAACCAATTCGATTATAAGCACCTCTATCCATGATTTTTTAGTTTTTACTTTATTAAATTTCATTATATAGTCCTATAAGAAAGGATCTAAGGGAGGATTTCTAAATAATAGGTAATTATCATACAAAATCACATTAAAATAATTTATTATTATACATAATATAAATATATAGTGTTAGAAATAAAATAATAACATGTGAATCCTCAATATAATTAAATGTTATAGTAGTTATTTAACAACCAATATTCATCCTCAATTCAATTAAATTGGAACTAAATGTGTTAATCGTGCGTATGTGGGGATTTCAACCTCTACATTGGGATACAATTCATTTTTTAATCAAAATATTTCATTTATGGTTTATATTATGGGATTAATTTTAAATTGTTGAACATAATATATTTTTTTATTCTAGAATTTTGATATCATATAAACCTGATTACCTTTCTATCCATTGGAAAATAACAATGTCATTTATGTGTGTATATGGACTACCACCACTACATGAGGATTTGATTCAATATTTGTTTCCACATTACATATATTGTAATAAGGAGAGACAAAATTAATATATTTTTTGTGATTGGGAATGTTTTTATTTTGTTTTAGTACATTGTTTATGCATGTGTATGTATTTATTTTTTTATTTACATGTAATTTTCTTTTAAATACCATTCTTTATTTTGATGATATATTAAACTAAAATGATGGTATTTTTGTGATTCATATAATGTTTTATAGATAAGATAATTATCTAAATTTAGTGAGATTATTTGGATGTCACATTTCTTTACAGTGCACTAATATTTCAACGATGTTGCTGATGTAGTTTTAGAACCTCAACAATTTTTAGTTTTCAAAAGTTACTCTATTGAATTTACTACAAGTTACACAATTATCAAATTCTATTTATACTAAATTCAACATATTTATCGTGATTTAGTTAGATTATATCAAATTCTAAAAAGTTTTTTGAATTTTCATTTCATTATATGAATTTATGTACTACAGTTTCATAGTTTTAGTTTTTCCAGAATATTATTGCTTCTATTTTTTGATAATTTATGGAGAAATAGATGTAAGATTTATTTGATTCTTGATACATTTCAAGTGTATGGTTAATAAATCCTAGTTTTTCAATGAATGGTTCATCAAACCTAGTTTTTGAAAGTATGGTTTAACTACCCTATTTTCACAATTTATAGTTTGGAAACCCTACTTTCACAAAAAATGGATTTTCAAAGCTAATTTTGAAAAGTATGGTTTAGAAACACTGCTATCACAAATTATGGTTAGGAAACCCAAAATTCACAACATATTGTATTGAAACCCTAATTTCTAAATGTATGGTCTAGAAACCCTGCCTTCAAAATTTCTTATTTGGAAACCCTACGCTATGTTGGTGAACACATCACTCCGTTGGGGAACAATACACTATTTTGGTGTGCCCTACGCTACATTTGTGAACTCTACTGTATGTTGGTGAACCCTACGCTATGTTGTTGAACACTATTATATGTTGGTAAACCATAAGCTACGTTTTTTTACCATACACTATGTTGGTGGACTTTGTGCTACGCTAGTGAACCCTATGATATAATAGTGAACCCTACATTTCATTAACGATACCTACTTTTAAATTGTTACCTGTACACTACATTTCTACTACTGTATGTACAATAATATATTGGTGTTGTGTTTACCATATATTTTTCTGTCGTTTTATGCTTTTATGATGAACATTGATTTGTTGTATATTTATATGGATTATTTTCGTAGGTTTTTCTTCTAGATAAATTCACATTAAATCTAAGGGTTATGATTTAAGATATTTTAATGTTTTTTCTATTTTTAATGAGAAATATTAATAAATTATTTCAAAACATCATTTCAATAAAGTTGGTGTTTTGAAATTTATTCAAATTCAAATATTTCATTTTACTTTCGATTTAACATTAGAGTTTTTAGGAAATATATTGACTAGATTTGTTGAGGGTGTAATGGATTTAAACTGGTTTATTAAATAATTTAATTCTATTATTATGGGAAGAGTTTTCTAAATTATTTAAAATTATTTTTTTAAGATTTATTTTATTTGGATAAAGAAGATATGGTGCTATGATTTTCTTGGAGATGTTTATGAATGATCATACCTCCAGTTATTTGGAATATCCAAAGTAATAGCTGATATAACTATTGAATATTTTTCTCTATATATATCATTATTTATTAAAGGTTTAAAATGAAAATATAAATGAATATATACATTTGTTAAAATATTTGATACTCTATTTTTCAAATAGATTTTGTTTTGTACTTTTAATTTTCTCTACATTTGATACATCCTTCAACACACAATCTCATCACCTGAATATTCACTCAAGTACAAAATTTATTTTAATATGAATTTTGTTTCCCTAGTGAGATGATCCAATATAATCCTCAATTACCAGTATTAGTGATTCAATTATTTATATTTTAATTCATTTAGTTCTGAGTTAGTAACAGAATTTCACATCTATCATATGAACTCTATTTTTTTATGCATTTACACAAAAAATTATTATCTATTATGATATTTTATTGAGTACTAACTCCCAAATTATGAAGCCTGGATCTAAGGGTTGTGACTCCCAATATCTAATTTTGGTACTATTCTAGTTGTGACTCCCTTTGTCTAAATAAATTTTTTAAGATTTGTTACTCCCCATACAATGGTCAGTGTCATGGTTATCCCTCCACTGGAAAAGGACTATATAATTAGGATATGATTACCACTTATGATCATTTTTTTGTTCACATGTATCTCTCAAACAATAGAGAGGTATAATATTAGATTATGGAAACATTCAATCGAACTACAATTAAAAAATCCTTCTGATATTTACTTTTTCCACTTATAATTAATCTTTATAATTATCATTGATTATTAATTTAATTAATCAATTCATTTGTTCAAATAAAATTAATTGGATATATTAACCCCCTTCTAGAACATGGACGGTTATCCTATTCAGCCTAACAATTTGTATCAGAGGGTTTCCTTGTTAAGGATAATTTAGCACTCTCATTATTATTCTAATGTTGTTCCTTATGGAATTTATTCAACCCTTCTATAAATCCTCCTTTTATTTTATTTGTGCTAACATATTCATAGAACGCACAATTTAAGGACTTGATCTTATAATATTAAAGGATTAAACTAAAATGATGTTTGGATTCCTCAAAATCCACCACACATTCATGGAAACTATTATAGCTACTAATGATCTTTAATGAAGTGTTACCTTAAATAGTTGATCATTGTGTACTGGCCTAGAATGTCAAAATAGTACAAACTACCTAAATCTGACTCAGATACTCTTAACAAAAATTATGCTATTAGATATTTTTAAAATTTTAAATTTTAAATATTTTATATTATAATTTTAAAAAAATTTATTAGTCATGTTTCTACTTATAAGACAGACCATGAAATATGAAATTTTTTACATGTCACTAACCTCTGCTTTGACAAGTTCAACTGAACCAAACATGGAATGAATTATACTAAGTACCAATACTATACTATGGGAGAAGATGAAATAGTAAACCATATATTTTATATATTTACAAGAATTATTAGTAGAATTATTTCTGATGGAGAATCTCTAGAAAACTTAGTAAAATTTGAATGTTTCTTAAGAGGCTTAACAAAGAAATGGAATTCCAATAATGTTTTCATTGTTGAAATAAAAACTTTCAAAGATTACACCCTAAATGAATTAATTGGATCACTACTCTAATATTAACTTGAACTGAAGTGCATAGAAACTGAGGATACAAAAACATAAAAGTTGTAGCTTTTAAATATGTAAATGTTTCATCTAATCACTCTTCTAATTTGGATCTACAAGATAGTGAAAAGTAATACAAGGGATAGATTTTAACTAGAGTATAAAAAATAATGAAAAAGAATAGAATCAAAACCCATTTAATATGAAATCCTCAAAATGAAAAATAGTATGGAGATAAGAAATGGGAAAAGAATTATAATATTATAGATATAACATGTTGTGAGTTCAAGAAGAAAGGTCATATCATACTAGATTTATCTTAACTAAAGAATAAATATAAATAAAAAAATAAGGACAAAAGGAGTTGACCACTAGTTTGTATTGTACAGAAGAATATGATTCCATTGAACAATCCTGAAATGTGAAAGAATATGTTAAATTTTTCATCATGGAATCAGTAGATAAGGTTATAAATTCTTTTTTTTGTTCTAAATGTTCTGATTCTGAATGTAATTATGAGAACCCGTATGTTTATGAATTAAATAATGAAATCGAATAATTAAGAAAATATATTTTCAAAGCTGTTGATTTTTAAGATAATATTACCGAAAATAATGACAAATTTTTTTATGAAAAAATAATAATTTTAAACGAAAATAAAAACATAAGAACCAAAGATTCTTTATATCATTCAAAATACAAAGAAATTTTGAATGATTTTCAGGAGTTTAATGAATATTTGAAAAGGGAAGATTCATTTTTTTAATCATAGTCATTCTACTTTTATTCAATGTTATGAAAAATATCATTAAATGAAGTGTTTTTATAAAACAATTAAAATTATGATTATTTTGTCTATTAAAGGAGATTAACCCAAATGTATGAGGCTCATTTTTTATAAGTAAAAATAGTTATACATAAAGTGTTACTTTTTTTAATTGTGGCATGAAAGGTCATTATACAAATAATTGTTCTCCTATATTTAAATAGTCCTTGGGATTTTCAAAAACAAATATATCTAACTCCATATTATTTAGAGTATATTATAATACATTTCTAAATTATGTATGCGTCCTTAATAAATTTATTACTTATCTTATTAGACCGAATATAGATTGGGTGCCAGAATTTTCAAGTGGTTTAATTTTATAAGAAAAATTACTTGGATGACTAAAGAATAAAATAAAGTATATGGATAATGGTTTCTCTAGGAATATGACTGGAGACACTTCTAATTTTACCACTTACAACACATTTGATGGAGGCACATTTACCTTTGGAGAAAATACCAAAGTCAATTTAAACAGTTTTAGTAACGATGGTATTGAAAATTATACTTTTATTTCTAAAGTATTACTTATTAATGGTTTAAAACATAATTTAATTATTATGACATACTTTTTTGATAATGGAATGGGACTTACATTTACAAATGAAAAATGTTTAGTTTTTCAAGATGATTCTTTATTACTATATTCTATTTGAAATGATATTATTTATATTATGGATTTTTCTGAACTAACCATTCAACGTGTAATGTAATTTATTGTTTTAAAAAATGAAAACATCCATTGGGATAAATGTTTTGGTCATGAAAACATAAGAATATAAAATATGCTCTAAAAATATTAGAATGTGTTATCGCTACCTTCCTTGAAGAATGAACAGCTTAATGTTTTTGATTCGTTCATGAAATAGAAGCATAAAAAAAAATTATTTTAGACCCACCAAATCAGAAAAGTACTAATTGTAATCTACAGTAAGTACATATTGATTTATTTGACCCCATTCAAATTTCCATCCTTGGTGAAATGAAATATACATTAGTCATTATTGATGATTATTGTACATTTACATGGGTATACTTTCTTTCTCATAAAATTGATATTTGTCTAAATTTACTTAATTTTGAAAATTAATTTTAAATGAAAAATTATTTATAATTGTTTCAATTCATAGTTCTAAAAGAGATGAATTTCATTATTTAGTTTTTGATATTTTTTAAAGTAAAGATATATTCATAATTTATTATCCTATAAAACCATAGAAAAATGTTTTTATAGAACTAAGAAGATTAAACTCATATTGAAATGGCTCAACTATGTTATGTGAATATAATTTTACTATATATTTTTTGGTTGAGGGTATTTTTTAAAATTTTAATATTTAAAATAGAATTCGTATTTGACCATTGTCAAATAAAATGCCTTGTAAATTATTCAAAAATGAAAAGCCTATAGTTGGAAACATTAGCGTTTTTGGTTATAAAGTTTTTATTTTAAATTCAAATTATAATTTACATAAATTTGATCCTAAAATCAATGATGTTATTTTTCATAGTTATTATAATAATATTAAATCTTATAGAGTTTATAATAAAATAACTATGGTTATTGATGAATCTATTCATGTTATGTGTGATGAAAATAATGTTAAATTAGATACTGATTCTATTGTTAATGAAGATGAGTTTAATGATTTTAGATTTGGTGAAAGAATTAATCAAGATAATAATGAATCAATTAAGGGAAATCTTACACCTTCTCAACCAGATCCACTACCATAGAATATTTGTAAATATCATCATGTTGAAAATTTAATGGTAAATATTTCTTTTGGTGTGAAAACTAGAAATTCTATTTTAATTTTTTTTTTCAATTATTCTTTTATTTCTAATTATATTCCATGTAATGTTAATAATTCTTTAGAATATACAAACTGGATTGTTTCTATGAGATAAGATATAAATCATAATGTTTGAAATAATAGTTGTAGTTTTGTATAATTGACTAACGATAAACAGGTAATTAGAACTATGTTGATATTTAGAAACAACATGGATGTCTCTAGATAAATTGGGAAAAATAATTGGGAATTTTTTCTCAAGGATAATCTCAAGAAGAACTTATATACTCAGAAGATTCATTTAAACCAGTTTTTAGAATATAGCCAATTTTAATTTTTTATCTTTTTCTTATTTTTAAGGTTTTATATATTATCAAATGTTTTTAAAAAGATCTTTCTTAAATGGTATTATAAATAAATAAGATTTTGTGTCTCAACCCCCTGGTATTGAAAGGAAAAATTTTACAAGAAATTATTTTTAAATTATTTATAAAATTTTACAGTGTAAAATAAGCACCTCATGATAGGTGTGAAAGACATTATTAATTTTGGTTAAGTAAAGGTTTTAATAAAGAAAATTTTGCTCCAACTTTTTTAATTAAAATAAATTATGATGGTATTTTAATTATATAAATCTATATTGATGAAATATATTGTGTTTCCTCTAGTGAGATAAATTATAATGATTCTTCTTCATGGATGTCTTCTAAATTTTAAATGAGTTTAATCGTACAATTAAAATTATTTCCAGAATATAACATTTTTCAAAAAAAGATAGAATTATTCTTAATAAACCAATTAAACTAAATAGATAGTCAAAATATTTGGTCTTGATTCTTCTAAATCTATGAAAATTTATATGGGAACTAATTGTAAATTGGATATTTAAGCCTTTGGAAAATATTTTGATTATAATGTTTATAGAGTCGTGATAAGTAGATTCATATATTTAACTAAATCTAGACGCGATATCATTTTTTGTGTTTTTTATGTTCTATATTACAAGCCTGTCCTAAATAATATTATATTAAATCTATAAAAAAATAATTAGATATGTTCAAAGAACTGTTTATTTTTATTATTTTATCTAAAATATAACTATATTAATTTATCATCTTATTATGAATTTGATTTCAGAAGCTATAGAATGGACTGAAAAGTCACATCATGTATGTGTCATTTCTTAGGAAAAATATTAATTTCTTCATCATCTAAGAAACAACTATCTATTTATTTATCTAATTTAGAATCTGAATATATCTCTACTTCCAGTATTTGGGCTTAAAATTTATGGATTAAGATAACATTTAGTGATTTTTGTGTCTATCTTGATAACTACCTACTTATTATGATAATACTTGGTAAATTACTATTTATAAAAACTCATTACAATATTCTATAACTAATCATATTGATCATATATTTCATATATTTCATTTTATTAGAGATCATGTAAATAATGGTGATATTGTTTTAGAATTCACACCTTAAAAAAAATAATCAAGTAAATATTTTCACAATGCCTTTAGGCTCTTCTCAGTTTTAAAAAATTAAATTTTATCATCGTATGTTTAATTTTTATATTTTTATTACTTCATTTGTTATGGGTACTTTTTTAACTATCTGTTTATTTGGAAAATGGGGGAGAAAAAAATTTCAATTTTGGAGAAATAAATTGGTTTAAAATGATTTAAAATAGTTAATGGCGTAATTGTATATGTTTTTTAATCAAACAAACGGGGGATAATTTTTTTCTTCTTTATGTTTTTCTTTTGTTTGATCACTTTGTTTGTGTGTGTGCATGTTCTTCCATTTCTTGATTACTTGTGAATTTTTATTAAAGAAAATTATATACTTTGATGATATGTTAAAATACAATATATTCATTTGTGTGAATATTATCAAACTAGACAGATAATATATTTATAAAAATTCAATTATTTTATGAAGAATAAAGAAAATGATTTTCTATTTCTCTAATAACTTAATGAAGTTTCTATTGTATTTATAGAAACAATAGAGTTTCAGTTTTGAAAAGATTTTTTTTAATTTTCTAAAATATATACAGTTAACAAATTCAATTGAAACTCGTTTTTTAGAAATAGATCATGTTTATTTTGATTCCATTAGTTCAAATTGAAGTCTAAAAAGTTAATTTCAGAAGTCATTGAATTATATTAATTTATATAATGTTGTTCCAAAGCTATAGTTTTTCTAGGATATTGTTGCATTATTGATAATTTCTAGGGGAGTATATGTAGTATTTCATTGGAAATAAAATATATTTTTCTATACTTATGTATTATTTATTGAAGTCTAAATCAGTTGTTATGAGACTTTAAAAATTTTTTGAATTTTTTTGACATATGAGGTGTTTTTTTCCACAATGTGTGTCTTGGCAACCCTACCTTCATAAAGTATGGTTCAACAACCCAAAATTTAAAAATTATGGTTCCTTAACCCTAATTTTTCAAATTATTGTTCAAAACCCTATATTGGAAAATTATGATTCAGCAATCTTAAATTCAAAAAGTATGGTACAAAAACCCTACTTTCGAAAAGTATTCTTCACTAACCCATCTTTCACAATGTATGGTTCATAAACCATTATTTGAAAAAGTGTGGTTCAACAACCCTACTTTATAAAATTATGGTTCTATAACCCAACTTTCCCAAAGTATGGTTCATAAACCCTTTGATTTTGTAACCCTAATTTCACAAAGTATGATTCAGCAACCCTACTTTTGCAAAGTATGGTCTAGTTGCCCTGCTTCAACAATGTATGGTTCGACATCACAAATTTTACAATGTATGGTTAAAAACCCTATTTTCTCAATATATGGTTAAACAACTCTACTTTTTCTATTGGTGGTTTGGAAACCCTATACTATATTGCCGAACCCCATAATATGTTTGTGAACCCTATGTTATGTGGGTGAACCATATGTCACTTTGAAGAACCCGACTCTGCTACTACCACATATACACTGCTTTGCTACTATCGTGTGTACCATACTTTGTTGTTGTCATATGTATCATACATGGTTGAGGTCGATGGGTTATTTTATACTAAAAATTTATTTTATGCAAATTTTTGTAGATTTTTTTATTAGGGTTTTATTCTAGATAAATTTACATTAAATCTATGGATTCTGATAAAATATATTATAATGTTATTGTTTCTATTTTTGATAATAGAAATTAATAAATTACATCAACAACTATTTCCAATAAATTTCGTGGGTTCATTTTTATTTAAATTCATACATTTCAATTTACTTTCGATTTATTACTTATCTTATTAGACCGAATATAGATTGGGTACCAGAAATTTCAAGTGGTTTAATTTTATACAAAAAATTACTTGGATGCCTCAAGAATAAAATAAAGTATATGGATAATGGTTTCTCTATGAATATGACAGGGGACACTTCTAATTTTACCACTTACAACACATTTGATGGAGGCACATTTACCTTTGGAGAAAATACCAAAGTCAATTTAAACAGTTTTAGTAACGATGGTATTGAAAATTATACTTTTATTTCTAAAGTATTACTTATTAATGGTTTAAAACATTATTTAATTAGCATGTCATACTTTTTTGATAATGGAATGGGACTTACATTTTCAAATGAAAAATGTTTAGTTTTTCAAGATGATTCTTTATTACTATATGCTATTAGAAATGATAGTATTTATATTATGGATTTTTCTGAACTAACCATTCAACGTGTAATGTAATTTAATGTTTTAAAAAATGAAAACATCCATTGGGATCAATGTTTTGGTCATGAAAACTTAAGAATATTACATATGCTCTAAAAATATTAGAATGTGTTATCGCTACCTTCCTTGAAGAATGAACAACTTAATGTCTTTGATTCTTTCATGAAATAGAAGCATCAAAAAATTATTTTAGACCCACCAAATCAGAAAAGTACTAATTGTAATCTACAGTTAGTACATATTGATTTATTTGACCCCATTCAAATTTCCATCCTTGGTGAAATGAAATATACATTAGTGATTATTGATGATTATTGTAGATTTACATGGGTATACTTTCTTTCTCAAAAAATTGATACTTTGTCTAAATTTACTTAATTTTGTAAATTAATTTTAAATGAAAAAGTATTTATAATTGTTTCAATTCATAGTTCTAAAAGAAATGAATTTCATAATTTAGTTTTTGATATTTTTTAAATTAAAGATATATTCATATGTTATTATCCTATAAAACGATAGAAAAATGTTTTTATAGAACTGAGAAAATTAAACCCATATTGAAATGTCTCAACTATGTTATGTGAATATAATTTTACTATATATTTTTTGGATGAGGGAATTTTTTAAAATTCTAATATTTAAAATAGAATTATTATTTGACCATTGTCAAATAAAACGCCTTATAAATTATTCAAAAATGAAAGCCTATAGTTGGATACATTAGTGTTTTTGGTTATAAAGTTTTTATTTTAAATTCAAATTATAATTTACAGAAATTTGATCCTAAAATCAATGATGTTATTTTTCATAGTTATTATAATAATATTAAATCTTATAGAGTTTATAATAAAATAACTATGGTTGTTGATGAATCTATTCATGTTATGTGTGATGAAAATAATGTTAAATTAGATACTGATTCTAATGTTAATGAAGATGAATTTAATGATTTTGTATTTGGTGAAAAAATTACTCAAGATAATAATGAATCAATTAAGTAAATCTTACACCTTCTCAACTAGATCCATTACCATAGAATATTTGTAAATATCATCATGTTGAAAATTTAATGGTAAATGTTGTTTTTGGTGTGAAAACTAGAAATTCTATATTAATTTTTTTTCAATTATTCTTTTATTTCTAATTTTATTCCATGTAATGTTAATAATTCTTTAAAATATACAAACTATATTGTTTCTATGAAAGAAGAGGTAAATCATAATGTCAGAAATAATAGTTGTAGTTTTGTATAATTGACTGACGATAAACAGGTAATTAGAACTATGTTGATATTTAGAAACAACATGGATGTCTCTAGAAAAATTGGGAAAAATAATTGGGAATTGTTACTCAAGGATAATCTCAAGAAGAACTAATATACTCTGAAGATTCATTTAAACCAGTTTTTAGAATATAGCCAATTTTAATTTTTTATCTTTTTCTTATTTTTAAGGTTTTATATATTATCAAATGTTTTTAAAAGGTTCTTTCTTAAATGGTATTATAAATAAAGAAGATTTTTTGTCTCAACCCCCTGGTTTTGAAAGGAAAAATTTTACAAGAAATTATTTTTAAATTATTTAAAAAAATTTACAGTGTAAAATAAGCACCTCATGATAGGTGTGAAAGACATTCTTAATTTTGGTTAAGTAAAGGTTTTAATAAAGGAAATTTTTCTCCAACTTTTTTAATTAAAATAAATTATGATGTTATTTTAATTAAATAAATCTATATTGATGAAATATTTTTTGTTTCCTCTAGTGAGATAAATTATAATGATTTTTCTTCATTGATGTCTTCTAAATTTTAAATGAGTTTAATGGTACAATTAAAATTATTTCCGGAATATAACATTTTTCAAAAAAAAGATAGAATTATTCTTAATCAACCAATTAAACTAAATAGATAGTTAAAATATATGTACTTGATTCTTCTAAATCTATGAAAAATTATATGGGAACTAATTATAAATTTGATATTTTTGACTTTGGAAAATATTTTGATTATAATGTTTATAGAGTCGTGATAAGTAGATTCATATATTTAACTAAATCTAGATGCAATATCATTTTTCGTGTTTTTTATGTTCTGTATTACAAGCCTATCCTAAATAATATTATATTAAATCTATAAAAAAAATTAGATATGTTCAAAGAACTATTTATTTTTATTATTTTATCTAAAATATAACTATATTAATTTATCATCTTTTTATGAATTTGATTTCAGAAGCTATAGAATGGACAGATAAATCACATCATGTATGTGTCATTTCCTAGGAAAAATATTAATTTCTTATTCATCTACGAAAAAACTATCTATTTCTTTATCTAATTTAGAATCTGAATATATCTCTACTACCAGTATTTGGGCTTAAAATTTATGGATTAAGATAACATTTATTGATTTTTGTGTCTATCTTGATAACTACCTACTTATTATGATAATACTTAGTAAATTTCTATTTATAAAAACTCATTACAATATTCTAGAACTAATCATATTGATCATATATTTCATTTTATTAGAGATCATGTAAATAAGGGTGATATTGTTTTAGAATTCACACCTTAAAAAAATAATCAAGTAAATATTTTCACAATGCCTTTAGGCTCTTCTCAGTTTTAAAAAATTAAATTTGATCATCGTAAGTTTAATTTTTATATTTTAATTACTTCATTTTTTATGGGTACTTTTTTAACTATGTGTTTATTTGGAAAATGGGGGAGAAATAAATATCTATTTTGGATAAATTAATTGGTTAAAAATGATTTAAAATAGTTAATGGCTTAAATTTATATGTTTTTTAATCAAACAAACAGGGGATAATTTTTTTTCTTATTTATGTTTTTCTTTTGTTTGATCACTTTGTTTGTGTGTGTGTATGTTCTTCCATTTCTTGATTACGTGTGAATTTTTATTAAAGAAAATTATATACTTTGATGATATGTTAAAATACAATATATTCATTTGTGTGAATATTTTCAAACTATATAGATAATATATTTATAAAAAATCAATTATTTTATGAAGAATAAAGAAAATGATTTTCTATTTCTCTAATAACTTAATGAAGTTTCAATTGTATTTCTAGAAACAATAGAGTTTCAGTTTTGGAAAGTTTTTTTTAATTTACTAAAATATATACAGTTAACAAATTCAATTGAAACTCGTTTTTTAGAAATAGATCATGTTTATTTTGATTCCATTAGTTCAAATTGAAGTATAAAAAGTTAATTTCAGAAGTCATTGAATTATATTAATTTATATAATGTTGTTTCAAAGCTATAGTTTTTCTAGGATATTGTTGCATTATTGATAATTTCCAGGGGAGTAGATATCGTATTTCATTGGAAATAAAATATATTTTTCTACAATTATGTATTATTTATTGAAGTCTAAATCATTTGTTATGAGCCTTTAAAAATTCTTTAAATTTTTTTGACATATGATGTGTTCTTTTCCACAATGTGTGTCTTGGTAACCCTACCCTCATAAAGTATGGTTCAACAACCCGAAATTTAAAAAATATGGTTCATCAACCCTAATTTTGAAAATTATTGTTCAAAAACCCTATATTGGAAAATTATGGTTCAACAATCCTAAATTCAAAAAGTATGGTACAACAACCCTAATTTCGAAAAGTATGCTTCAGTAACCCATCTTTCACAATGTATGGTTCATAAACCATTATTTGAAAAAGTGTGGTTCAACAACCCTACTTTATAAAATTATGGTTCTATAACCCTACTTTCCCAAAGTATGGTTGATAAACCCTTTAATTTTGTAACCCTAATTTCACAAAGTATGATTCAGCAACCCTACTTTTGCAAAGTATGGTCTAGTTTCCCTGCGTCAACAATGTATAGTTCGACAACCCAACTTTTACAATGTATGGTTCAAAAACCTATTTTCTCAATATATGGTTCAACAACTCTACTTTTTCTATTGGTGGTTTGGAAACCCTACACTATATTGTTAGACCCCACAATATGTTTGTGAACCCTATGTTATGTGGGTGAACCCTATGTCACTTTGAAGAACCCGACTCTGCTACTACCGCATGTACACTGCTTTGATACTTCCGTGTGTACCATACATTTTTGTTGTCATATGTAGCATACATGGTTTAGGTCGATGGGTAATTTTATACTAAAAATTGATTTTATGCAAATTTTTGTAGATTTTTTTATTAGGGTTTTCTTCTAGATAAATTCACATTAAATCTAAGGATTCTGATCAAATATATTATAATGTTATTATTTCTATTTTTGATAATAAAAATTAATAAATTACTTCAACAACTCTTTCCAATACATTTGGTGGGTTCATTTTTATTTAAATTCATACATTTCAATTTACTTTTGATTTAAACTTCTTAGTTTTCACGATCTATTTTGACTAAATTAAAATATGTTTTAATTTATTTAAATTAGTGTTTTAATTCTTTCAACTATATTACTATTGGAATATTTTTTCAAATTAATTAAATTATTTTAATTAAGATTTATTATACAAGAATAAATAAGAAATTATGCTTCTCATTTTGTGTAGTTATTTATAAATACTCTTTCCTAAAGTAATTTTGAATATCCATAGCAAGCGGAGCTACTGTAATTGATTAATATTTTCTCCATATATATCATTATTTCATAAAGGTACAAAAAAACAATATAAATATATATCTACATGAGTTAACATATTTGATACCCTATTTTTCAAATATAAATTGTTTTTAACATTGAATCTCCACAGTATTTGCAACATCCTACAACACTTTGTTTCATCACCAGGGCATTCTATCATGTTCCGAATTTCATCTACTTAGACTTATGTTGCCTTGATGGGAACATCCAATATAATCCTCAACAACTAGTACATATTATTAAATTAATCATATTCATATTCCTCTGTTTCTGAGTCTATAATATTATTTCCCATCTCTGACATGCACTATATTTTTCGGTTTATGCTTTTAAACAAAAAGACCTTATTTGTTATTTTTTTCCTCAGGTTGTGACACCCAGATTCTAAAGTTACAATCGATGTGTTGTTACTCCCTATATATAAATTCGGGATTGTTCATGTTGTGACTCTATTTATCTAATATATGTTTTTAAGGGTTGTGACTCCACATACTTATGTTAGTGTTGTGGTTATCCTTCCTCAGGAAAAGGATTCTGTGATTGAGTTACGATTCCCCCTTAAAAATATTTTTTAGTTCAGAAAAATCTCTCACCGAGTGGGGAGGTATAATAGTAGAATAGGCTAACTATGGGATAATATAATATGAAAAGATCCTTGTGATATTTAATTTTTCAACTACTAATTATCCTATATAATTGACATTGATAATTATTTTAATTAATCAATTCATTTCATTAATTTTTTAATCCGGTCTATTCACCCCCCCCCCCCAACTAGACTGTCTGATATTACTCTATAAAATCTAAAATATATATGATATATATGATATAGTAATTATTATTTAAACATTAATTATTATTTACCTTTATTTTCTTCTGTCCTTCAAAAATAGAAAAAATCCTTCGTGTGTACATATGACCTACCATCTCCCGGAATGGTGTAATTTATTATTATTTCTATACATTTAATGGATGAATTTAAATATTGATATATAAAATATATATGATATTTATATCATAAATTAAATTTTGGATATTATTTATCCACAATCTATTTACAAGGATCAAAACTAACAAACCAAAATTCTCATGAAAAAATAAATGGTTAACACTATGAAATGATGATTTTAATAGGGAATTATTAATAAATATTTGTTTAAATGTTATAAGTAGGTTATATATGATATTATATGTATGTAAATTACTCTTTATAGAATTATAAAAAATTATATTGTTATAAAGTATTTTAAATCATATTATAATCTAGTCAAACTCAAGGTTTGAGATTTATGTTAAAATATAATTATTTATGATAATTGTTTAAGATTAAGTTTCCATTAATGAAATTTTAAGATATATATCTAAATAATCCAATTTATGTCCTTATTATCTAGTTATTTATATATATAAATAATTTTCTAATCATTTTTCCATCAACATGCACTTAATATATAGAAATAGTATTTTGAATTTAATCTAACTTTATTTCTATCTTTAGCCAAAAATCATTTTTTTTCAATGTCCATGTTTTCAAAAAAAATCATTAATTTTGTACTATTATCCTATTATTATTTAAATTATTTGTCCCGTGATTTAGTTTTAAAATGTTTAATTTTATGTGAATATTCTTTTTTTTATTGATGATATACTTTGGACTTCTACTAAAAATGTTAATGGAATATTTTTTTAATGTACATGGTAAGAATGAAATTCCATACCATCATGACCATTATATTTTTTAAATCTTAAATTACATATTTCTATTTCTATTTTAATAGAATATGTTTTCAAAGGTATTTATTACATATATATATATATTAAATATTTTGTTATAATGTGAAAATGTTATTTTTCCCATGAACTGGTCAAATGATCTATTAATGGGATTTTTCATTTATGATAACATCATTAATATTATGTATGATTTATTAAGGATATGATACAATGATTCTATTTATTATTATTCATTAGATGACTTATGATGAATATTTATATAGAATTCATTGAAATATTTTTCAATTATATTGGTTAATTATGTTCTTATGAAACCATTTTTAAAATGTTTTCTCTTCCATAGGTAATTTTATTATGATATAATGAAATTTTTTTAAAACCCATTTTATTTCCATGGGTTATGCAATGATGTTGGGTCTTTGAACTTATCGAACACAAATCTATGATTTTCATTAAGTAATGAGTGGTAAAAAAATTTTATAGTCCTCCAATTCATTATGTAAAGGTAGATATCTCATTATATAATAAGGACTAGATTGGGGAGGGATCCTAGTTTACTAGGGGAATCTATCCACTAAGATAGTTTTGTGAGTGAACCTTGAATAACGACTACCATGATTTTTTTCTATGGTTCACTTTTATGAATTTTGTTCATTGATTCCATTGTGATTAGTTTCCTAAGAACAACCTTGATTTTTTCCAGGGTTCACGTTTATGTTCTAAGATATGTTGGGTATGGTTTTGAAATGTTTATCTCATAATATAATACACATATTATCTTATTATTTTTATGTGATCATTGATATATCCATTTTTCTTTACTGAGATTATTATCTCACTATTTATTATGTTTTCTATTGTAACATCCCAGGTAAATAAAGATTTAAGAATTTTCATATTTATTAATATTTACGAATTAAATATTAATTTTATTTTAAAGGGGTTTCTATGTTCGATAGCGTACCCGATACGCAACGATGAGTTTCTTTGAAACTTACGTAGCACACTAGAAATATAATAATATTATTTTAAATGTTAGTTAACAAGTAGTCGTTGTACTGGCGGGAATGAATAGAAATAACTAAAATATGATTAGATATGTTTTTAAATGTTTATACATTTACCCAATAAAAGAAAAAGGTTTAAAATACGGAAAGAGTTCAATTTTAGGGCATATACACTCTAATTTTCACTAAAGGTTCACTTATCACCTTTTAATGGTGAACCGTCATTAAATATAGTTTTGATCACTCTTATACATCATTTTGAACCAAATATAACTCTTCTTTAGAATCGGGACATCAAAATTTACTTTGTGTAAATTTTTGGTACCTTTCTGATAAAGTTCATTTTTTATGAATAGTGTAAAATGTTATATTTTAATTCAAAACTGTTTTTTAATCTAATTAATTTATATGATTAGATTATGTTTTGAATTGGTTTTGAAGTGAAATTAGAATATATTTTTACCATTTTATCCAATGGTGGTCATTGGAATCAATTTCACTTTGAAATTAGACTTAAACTGCTGTAAATCTTTTGATACTTATTGTTTTGTAAAAACACGCTATTTGCTCTGGCAGCGGGAATTAATTATTAAATTAATTAATGCGACTTATATGATTTTAATTTTGTAAAATAGACTTCATTTTTGAATTCGGAATATAAAATATAGCTTAGGGTGAATTTTTGGGATTTTTCTGAAAAACTTCAATTTTTGATGAATAGTGAAACCACTAAGTGGTAATCAAGCAAACTGATTTTTCAGTTAAATGAAAGTTTACCACTAATGTGTATTGAATTTTCAAAATCCGACATACATGGTTGTCATTAAGAAGTAAAATGTGGTTCAATGAGATTAAAATAATTTTTTGGTGAATAGTAATTTTTTTCATTAATCGCAATTAGAGATAATTAGTGTAGTTTAAGGTAAAAATGGTATTATAAGAATGTGAAAACACCATGAAACTTGTCCTACACTTATTGGTTGTGTCATGGCCGACCAAGACAAGCCATGGGTCAACTTGGGGACCCCATGGAGACATTTTGGTTGGGAAATGACATAAATTACTTTTTATTTAATGTAAAAGTAAAAATGACACAAACATGACATGTTTTACTAAAACAATTTTTAAATGGGGTTATACAAGTCATATTTTTTATTATAAATAGTAATTGGAAAGATAAAAATATTTCTTACATCATAGTAGTTTTTTTATAATTTTTAGACATTAAATAAATTAAATTATTTTTGACATAATAATGATGCAGCGATGACATCATTATTTGACAATTTAAATAAAATGGAAAGATAATGAAAAATATAAAACCTACACATGGCCAAAACCAATTGGATGAGTGGATTTAGAACCCTTATCACCTTATCCACGAATTATATCAATGTGGGACCTTTTAAAACCGAAACACATTTTGAAATAAAGTAATATCTCTTTACATTCCAAAATTGCCCCTCCTCTCCTCTTATAAAAGGCCCCCACCTCTACCTCATTTCACACACTCTTCAAGCCTTTGGCTCGGCCAACCCCTGCCCATTTACTCTCTCCACATCCCTATCCTCATCTTAGAGGATTCCCTTTGGGCATAATCCTTTCAAAGGAAGCCTTTAGGCTCAAATCAAAAGGAGTTACACTTTTAAAGGTAATTCATTCTCTCATGTTCATTTGTTTTATTTTGTTTCTCCAACCCCCTAAAATCTTTTTATGTACTTATTTTGTAACAACAACAGTATCTTCAATATACTAGTATGTTGTTATAAGATTTATTCGAGCAACACTCTCACACAACTACATCAAATGGTTAAAGAACATACGGTTTCTGTGGATGGCGAAATTCTGCCTCCCGAAACGATGATTGTTCAATACTCATTTAACACCTTCGAAGGTGGACATTATGATGTCACTATTTTTATATATGATATATAATATGTTTATGTTTTCTTTAAGCTTTTGTGTTTTTTATTTTGGGCATACCTTTATGGTTTCCATTATGGGTAAACACGATATCTTCATTTAAGGAAGTGCGGACTACCGCCCCCTAAAAGTGATGTGATTCGTTAATGCCATATGTGGGATGTGTAAAGGATGGATTTAAAGTTATTATATATGATGTTATACTGGAATTATAATATACCTCTATATCATTATTATTTCTTTCCATTAATGTATGAGATAGAAATGAAAGTAGCGTTCATGCGTACGTACGGCTTACCGTCTCCATGAACGGTGCATTTCATTTCTTATCCCCAAATGTAATGTACTATTAAAATTACATGTATATAATGTATATATATAATTAATGATATATCTAAATGATGAATATAATTCTGGAATTAAAATATACATACCTCTCATTTAGTTTTAATTCCACTAATATGACAAAGAAATGAAAGTAGCGTTCATGCGTACGTACGGCTTACCGTCTCCATGAACGGTGCATTTCATTTCTTACCTCTAAATGATTATGTAATATTATAAATACATGTATATTCTGGATATATATGATACATATTATATCCAAATCTGGAATTTCATTCTGGATATAAAGAACCTTTGACCACACGAACAACATGTAATTGTAAGAAGTCCACTTTCGACTTAAGAACCAAATATTGAGAAAACAAACATTATTAACTTAAATGGTTACACAATGTTTATAACATGGCAATAAGTGATATAAAAGGAATAATGAACTTTAAAAAGGTTCTTAATCAAGTATAAATTAACTCAAGTTTATTATTCAGGACGTTAAAGAACGATCGAGTCAAGTCGGACCCGAGGTAAGGGAATTTCTTAACCCAATTTCCATTCGTTGGGTTAATCTCCTACTTTCAAATTATGTCATTATATAATTATGTCATATCTTGTATTTGTACTTTATTTATGTTTAATTATAGTGAATACACATAATATATCTATTTCATTTTAAAAAAATTATCTTTGTAAGGGACTTCGTCTCAATCTCCTTTCATTGAGGCATATTTCGTTTTAAACACAAATTTCTTTTATACGGTGTATAAACTCCTTTGACTTTTACTTTTATACAAAAGGAATCTTTTTCTACGAAGCGTTTTACTAAACGACAAAAAGGAATGTTTTTTAACGTACGCGGTGACAACGACCTTTTCCGCCGCCGCGAGTATTATTTGATCTTTGGCTTTCTCAACAAGCCGTAATGTTTTTTAAAAAAAATACCATATACTCTTTTATGTATTTTGGTATTGAAAATGGTTTTGAAAAAGGATTCTATTATGTCAATATATTTATGATATATTGTGATTGAAATTTGGAAATGTTATCATTCCTTTATATTGGTTTTATGTTTTATGATTTTATATTGGTACTTGGACATTTAACGGGTGGTTAAGTTATAAACCATATGACGGGTGGTGCCGTGAATACCAGGATGGGTGGTTACGTTATAACCTCCAATGCATTGGGTATGGAATTCGGCCTTATGGCTATTCCATTAAGTACGTATGGAAATTGGCAGTATGTCTATTCCATTAAGTGATATGTGTGGAAGTCAGTCATATGGTTATTCCACTTCAGTATGTTTATGTCCCAAGTTACCTTTATATATGTTATGAGTTCTTTATATGGGTTTTATGGTAATCCTTTGGTTACAAAAAGGTATGTAATGATACTTTATTCAGTGAAGATTTTTTTTACTACTTCATGAAGGTGAAGGTATTACTTTGATAAAGTATACATGGTTTACTTGTTGTTTTGATAAACTAACAATTTTCATTCTTTGTGTATCCCTTACTGAGCTTTTTATGCTCACCCCAAGTTTTTTTGAAATGTTTTTCACAGGACTTAATGTGGAATAGGGTCAAGGATGGGATCAAGGGAAAGTCATGCTTTATAAAACATGGAACTAGACATGTTTCTTTTTAAGAGTTTTTTTTTATTATTCTATGGAAACTTAGTAGAAATGTCTACTTTGTAATCTTTTGAGATGTAATAGTTATGTTCTAATTCTCTAAAACTCTAAACCTAAAAAGATCCTCAATGTGAATTATTCATTTAATTCAGTATTAAGTAAGGTTTAAGGTCGGGGCCTTATAGTTGGTATCAAAGGTCGGTTTAGACAACTTTAGGAGTTAGAAAAGTGTTAAATTATAATATGATTGAAATGATATAGCATTTATGGATTACCATGTTGCTTCGCCTAAGATATTTTGGTGTTCGGAATGGTTTTCCGCAGAGGAAACAAAGCAGCTATGTTGGGACGACATCAGAAGTAAGACAACCTTCCAAATCAGCAACCTGAGATGGTCGGAATTGGAACTGAACAGTTTGTTGCAGTGATGGCACAGTTGACTCAGGCTATAAATGGTGGTGGTATCCATGCACGAGATCAGCCAGATCAACCACAGAGGAACATGTCAGTGGTGGAAAATTTCATGAGGCAACATCCCCCATCATTCAGAGGATCATCTGACCCTTTGCAAGCTGAAGGGTGGATTAAAGCACTGGAGAAGATTTTTGATGTCATGGGGTGTTCAGAACATCAAAAGGTTAGTCTTGCTGTTTACCGTTTTGAAGGTGAAGCTGATCAGTGGTGGTCGATGGTGAAAAATATAAGGGATAGTGATGAGATTGAGGATCTTCACTGGGATGAATTCAAAGGTATGTTTCTTGAGAAATATTTTCCTAAGGTGGTTCGTCTTAGGATGGAAAAAAAGTTCCTAGAATTGAGGTAGGAGGATGATTCAGTGGCTGCTTATGAAGAAAAGTTCACTCGATTGGCAAGGTATGCTCCAAACTTCATACGAGGTCTTGATAGTAAAATAAACCGTTTTTACTCAGGGTTAAAGCCAAAGTATCGAAGGGCTTTAGCTTCTCGTGAGTTCAAAAGTTATGAAAAACTTGTTCGATGTGCAGAGAAGGTGGAAATGGAGTTTTCCGATGATCAGGTTTTCTATGACAAACAACAGAATAAGAGATCTAGTTGGCAGGAAAAGGGGAAGAATTCATCAAAGAAGCAAGGAGGTAAGAAAACCAAATATCCATCCTGTGAAAAGTGTGGTAAAATGCATCCTGGAGAATGCTTATCCAAGTCTGGTAAGTGCTTTCGGTGTGGTAAGTCTGGTCATATTGCTCGTAACTGTAAGGAAGATGATCAAGCAGGAAATGAAAAGCCAATGGTAAGATGTTTTAAGTGTAATGAAATGGGTCATTATGCAAATGAGTGTCCAACGAAGAACTCAACTGGGGGAATGCAGCTAGACTACAAGCAAAAAGGGGTGGTAAAATCATTTGCAAAAACTTCAGCAGATGTTGGGCCATCGAATGAAGTGGTATCAGCTCCAGGGAGCTCAGTATTTTTCGAAGATTGACTTGAGGTCGGGGTACCATCAGTTGAAAGTAAAAGAAGAAGACGTTCCGAAGACTGCGTTCCGTACTAGATATGGCCATTATGAATTTTTAGTTATGCATTTTGGGTTAACCAATGCACCTGCTATATTAATGGACCTTATGAATAAAATTTTCCATGAGTTCTTGGATAAGTTTGTGATTGTGTTTTGAGATTTGGGAAGATATTGTGTGTGCCTTGTGATTCACAGTTGAAGAATGAGTTGTTATGTGAGGCTCATAGTTCCCTGTTTTCAGTTCATCCGGGAAGTACTAGGATGTATAGAGATCTGCGAGAGTATTACTGGTAGGATGGAATGAAAAGGGACATTGCTGATTTTACTGTGAAGTGTTTGACATGTCAACAGGTTAAAGCAGAGTGGCAGTTACCGAAAGGGATTCTTCAGCCTTTACCAGTGCCAGAGTGGAAATGGGAAAACATATCCATGGACTTTGTTGTGGGATTACCGAGGACATCTCGAGGTAATATGCAATATGGGTTATTGTTGATCGCTTGACCAAATCTGCTCATTTACTTTCTATACGAGATACTTTCTCTCTAGATCAACTTTCATGTTTGTATCTTAAAGAGATAGTCAGGTTACATGGAGTTCCTCTCTCCATTGTATCGGATCGTGATCTCAGGTTTACTTCTAACTTTTGGAAAGTCCTTCAGAAGTCGTTGGGTATTAAATTAAATTTTAGTACAGCTTTTCATCCTCAATCATATGGGCAGTCAGAACGAAAAATCCAGACATTGGAGGATATGCTACAAGCTTGTTCTATGGATTATCAGGGAAGTTGGGACCAACATTTTTCTTTGGTTGACTTTTCTTATAATAACAGCTTTCATTCCAGTATACAGATGGCACTATTTGAGGCATTATATGGGAAGCGGTGTCGAACTCCAGCATTTTGGAATGAAGTGGGTGAAAGGAAGCTGATGGGACCAGAATTGGTAGAAGAGATGGAAGAAAAAGTTCAGTTGATTCAGAAAACACATGAGAACAGCTCAGAGCAGGCAGAAAAGTTATGTGGATAACCGGAGGAAGGATCTATCTTTTGAGGTAGGTTATCATGCTTTTCTCAAGGTTTCTCCCTGGAAAAGTGTGATGAGATTTGGTAAGAAAGGAAAGTTGAGTCCATGGTTGGTTGGACCATACGAAATTCAGGAAAGAGTTGGACCAGTTGCATACCGAGTGGCTTTACCTCCAAGTTTATCTCAGGTACACAATGTTTTTCACGTTTCGATGTTGAGAATGTATATGCCAGATCCATCTCATGTTTTGAGTCCAGAGGTAGTTCAGCTGGAAGAGAACCTATCTTATGAGGAACAAACGGTCCAGATTCTTGACCACAGGGAGCAGGTGTTACGGAATAAGGTGATTCATCAGGTAAAGGTTTTGTGGAAAAACCATGTGATTGAAGAGGCAACGTGAGAATCTGAAAATGCTATGAGGGATAAATACCCCCACTTATTTTGATAAGTGAATAAAATTGCGAGGAAGAAATTCCCAAAAGGGGGGAAGGATGTAACATCCCAGGTAAATAAAGAATAAAGAATTTTCATATTTATTAATATTTACGAATTAAATATTAATTTTATTTTAAAGGGGTTGCTATGTTCGATAGCGTACCCGATACGCAACGATGAGTTTCTTTGAAACTTACGTAGCACACTAGTAATATAATAATATTATTTTAAATGTTAGTTAACAAGTAGCCATTGTACTGGCGGGAATGAATAGAAATAACTAAAATATGATTAGATATGTTTTTAAATGTTTATACATTTACCCAATAAAAGATAAAGGCTTAAAATACGGAAACAGTTCAATTTTAGGGCATATATACTCTAATTTACACTAAAGGTTCACTTATCACCTTTTAATGGTGAGCCGTCATTAAATATAGTTTTGATCACTCTTATACTTTATTTTGGACCAAATATAACTCTTCTTTAGAATCGGGATATCAAAATTTACTTTGTGTAAATTTTTGGTACCTTTCTGATAAAGTTCATTTTTTTATGAATAGTGTAAAATGTTGTATTTTAATTCAAAACTGCTTTTTAATCTAATTAATTTATATGATTAGATTATGTTTTGAATTGATTTTGAAGTGAAATTAGAAAATATGTTTACCATTTTATCCAATGGTGGTCATTGGAATCAATTTCACTTTGAAATTAGACTTAAACTGGTGTCAATCTTTTGATACTTATTCTTTTGTAAAAACACGCTATTTTCTCTGGCAGCGGGAATTAATTATTAAATTAATTAATGTGAATTATATGATTTTAATTTTGTAAAATAGACTTCATTTTTGAATTCGGAATATCAAATATAGCTTCGGGTGAATTTTTGGGATTTTTCTGAAAAACTTCAATTTTTGATGAATAGTGAAACCACTAAGTGGTAATCAAGCAAACTGATTTTTCAGTTAAATGAAAGTTTACCACTAATGTGTATTGAATTTTGAAAATCCGACATACATGGTTTTCATTAATAAGTAAAATGTGGTTCAATGAGATTAAAATAATTTTTTTGGTGAATAGTAATTTTTTTCATTAATCGCGATTAGAGATAATTAGTGTAGTTTAAGGTAAAAATGGTATTATAAGAATGTGAAAACACCATGACACTTGTCCTACACTTATTGGTTGTGTCATGGCCGACCAAGACAAGCCGTGGGTCAACTTGGGGACCCCATGGAGACATTTTGGTTGGGAAATGACATAAATTACTTTTTATTTAATGTTAAAGTAAAAATGACACAAACATGATATGTTTTACTAAAACAATTTTTAAATGGGGTTATACAAGTCATATTTTTGATTATAAATAGTCATTGGAAAGATAAAAAGATTTCCTACATCATAGTAGTTTTTTTATAATTTTTAGACACTAAATAAATTAAATTATTTCAAACATAATAATGATGCAGCGATGACATCATTATTTGACAATTTAAATAAAATGGAAAGATAATGAAAAATATAAAACCTACACATCGACAAAACCAATTGTATGAGTGGATTTAGAACCCTTATCACCTTATCCACGAATTATATCAATTTGGGACCTTTTAAAACCGAAACACATTTTCAAATAAAGTAATATCTCTTTACATTCCAAAAGTGCCCCTCCTCTCCTCTTATAAAAGGCCCCCACCTCTACCTCATTTCACACACTCTTAAAGCCTTTGGCTCGGCCAACCCCTGCCCATTTACTCTCTCCACATCCCTCTCCTCATCCTAGAGGATTCCCTTTGGGAAGAATTCTTTCAAAGGAAGCCTTTAGGCTCAAATCAAAAGGAGTTACACTTTTAAAGGTAATTCATTCTCTCATGTTCATTTGTTTTATTTTGTTTCTCCAACACCCTAAACTCTTTTTATTTACTTCTTTTTTAACAACACCAGTATCTTCAATATACTAGTATGTTGTTATAATATTTATTCTAGCAACACTCTCACACAACTACATCAAATGGTTAAAGAACATACGGTTTCCGTGGATGGCGAAATTCTGCCTCCCGAAACGATGATTGTTCAATACTCATTTAACACCTTCAAAGGTGGCCATTATGATGTCACTATTTTTATATATGATATATAATATGTTTATGTTTTCTTTAAGATTCTGTGTTTTTTATTTTGGGCATACCTTTATGGTTTCCATTATGGGTAAACACGATATCTTCATTTAAGGAAGTGCGGACTACCGCCCCCTAAAAGTGATGTGATTCGTTAATTCCATATGTGGGATGTGTAAAGGATGTATTTAAAGTTATTATATATGATGTTATACTGGAATTATAATATACCTCTATATCATTATTATTTCTTTCCATTAAAGTATGAGATAGAAATGAAAGTAGCGTTCATGCGTACGTACGGCTTACCGTCTCCATGAACGGTGCATTTCATTTCTTATCCCCAAATGTAATGTACTATTAAAATTACATGTATATAATGTATATATATAATTAATGATATATCTAAATGATGAATGTAATTCTGGAATTAAAATATACATACCTCTCATTTAGTTTTAATTCCACTAATATGACAAAGAAATGAAAGTAGCGTTCATGCGTACGTACGGCTTACCGTCTCCATGAACGATGCATTTCATTTCTTACCTCTAAATGATTATGTAATATTATAAATACATGTATATTCAGGATATATATGATACATATTATATCCAAATCAGGAATTTCATTCTAGATATAAAGAACCTTTGACCACACGAACAACATGTAATTGTAAGAAGTCCACTTTCGACTTAAGAACCAAATATTGAGAAAACAAACATTATTAACTTAAATGGTTACATAATGTTTATAACATGGAAATAAGTGATATAAAAGTAATAATGAACTTTAAAAAGGTTCTTAATCAAGTATAAATTAACTCAAGTTTATTATTCAGGATGTTAAAGAACGATCGAGTCAAGTCGGACCCGAGGTAAGGGAATTTCTTAACCCAATTTCCATTCGTTGGGTTAATCTCCTACTTTCAAATTATATCATTATATTATTATGTCATATCTTTTATTTGTACTGTATTTATGTGTAATTATAGTGAATACACATAATATATCTATTTCATTTTAAAAAAAATTATCTTTGTAAGGGACTTCGTCTCAATCTCCTTTCATTGAGGCATATTTCGTTTTATACACACATTTCTTTTATACGGTGTATAAACTCCATTGACTTTTACTTTTATACAAAAGGAATCTTTTTCTACGAAGCGTTTTACTAAACGACAAAAAGGAATTTTTTTTAACATACGCGGTGACAACGACCTTTTCCGCCGCCGCGAGTATTATTTGATCTTTGGCTTTCTCAACAAGCCGTAATGTTTTTTTAAAAAAAAATACCATATACTCTTTTATGTATTTTGGTATTGAAAATGGTTTTGAAAAAGGATTCTATTATGTCAATATATTTATGATATATTGTGATTGAAATGTGGAAATGTTATCATTCCTTTATATTGGTTTTATGTTTTATGATTTTATATTGGTACTTGGACATTTAACGGGTGGTTACGTTATAAACCATATGACGGGTGGTGCCGTGAATACCAGGACGGGTGGTTACGTTATAACCTCCAATGCATTGGGTATGGAATTCGGCCATATGGATATTCCATTAAGTACGTATGGAAATTGGCCGTATGGCTATTCCATTAAGTGATATGTGTGGAAGTCAACCTTATGGTTATTCCACTTAAGTATGTTTATGTCCCAAGATACCTTTATATATGTTATGCGTATTTTATATGGGTTTTATGGTAATCCTTTGGTTACAAAAAGGTGAGTAATGATACTTTATTCAGTGAAGATTTTTTTTTACTACTTCATGAAGGTGAAGGTATTACTTTGATAAAGTATACATGGTTTACTTGTTGTTTTGATAAACTAACAATTTTCATTCTTTGTGTATCCCTTACTGAGCTTTCTATGCTCACCCCAAGTTTTTTTGAAATGTTTTTCACAGGACTTAATGTGGAATAGGGTCAAGGATGGGATCAAGGGAAAGTCATGCTTTATAAAACATGGAACTAGACATGTTTCTTTTTAAGAGTTTTTTTTATTATTCTATGGAAACTTAGTAGAAATTTCAACTTTGTAATCTTTTGAGATGTAATAGTTATGTTCTAATTCTCTAAAACTCTAAACCTGAAAAGATCCTCAATGTGAATTATTCATTTAATTCAGTATTAAGTAAGGTTTAAGGTCGGGGCCTTATATCTATCCCATGAGTATGAACAAAGTGTTTTATGTATGGTCAATTTAATAAGGGTTTTAGTTGTCAAGAACTATAATGTAAAGGATGTATAAATTTTATGAACTAGTAATTTATGTATCAATCATTTCAAAGAAACAAAAATTAATGTTTTTATGGTAGATCATAATGTTATGTAATTAATCTTCAAATAAAAAGATATAATATTTAGGTATAATAACTACAAGATACTATATTTTATACCTTTTTGGTAATGTGATGAGGACCAATATAGTTCCTTTTTAGATCGTGCATCTATGATTTAGTGAGTTACATTTATGGTCATGCGTTCTAATCCTAGTGAAGTGAAATATAATATGAAGAAAGAAACAATTATGGGATACTAATACTGAACTTCAAATATGTACCCTATGTATCTCGATCAATGAAAATCAATACCCATCTAGTTTAAGATACATAGTTTTAAGTATGTATTCCTAGATTATTCCATGGGTTATAACATAGTGTATTATGAAAATATATATCATCCTAGGGGATATGGTTAGATACTTAGTGTGTATTGCAAACGGTTGTACTTTTCTACTTCATTTTCACTATTAGTGACTAGATAGAAGAAGATGTTCTTATATCCTACACCATTTAGGCCATAAATATATATATTTATATATATCAACGTATGATTTATTGGAAACTAGATATGGGAGAAAGGATAGATTTCTAGGAAATATGGAACAGTGTAGATAGTTTAGGAAACCAAGAGGAGGATATCGACTCAATGTGTTTTGGGAACCAAGAAGTGAATCTCAACTATTGGAACTTGATGAAATCCAAAATAAAATCTTAACAAAAGTTTCTTGTGTCTGTCTTATGCATAAGATTAACTTCAAGTCTAATTAAGTCCATTGAGAAGTAGATATGACAATATATGTTTTCAGAAGTAATATAATAGGAGACCCACTTTATCTTATCCATGTAAATAATTGATGGAATATTATTCTAATCACATATAAAATAGAGGATCATTTTATTCTCTCCCTTAAAGTAAATATGTTTCATCCTATTCTAGTCACATAATGACATTTATGCTCATCAGACATGGAGTATGGTTTCATACACTCATCATAGTAGATAGATTGGAATTCTTGTGAGGTACCACATATCGACGGGGTATGGTATGATATCGGTGTATGTATTGAACCTCAGAGAAGGTTCCATACATATCATTTTGGAACATGATTCAATATGCACGTAGTTCGAGCAAGGCCATTTATATTAAAATGAAAATAATGATACTTGATGTTAATTATCATGTGGTAATGGATACATAGAATGTAGTTATATGTGACTACTAGAAAAAATATTCCATGAAATGGGTTATAGTGACACTTATGCTAGAGAGGCTCTTTTTGGATGATTCTAGAAGTTGAGAAAAATGAATGTATTTTCAGGATATTATGTGGAGGATCCTGACTAAAGTTATTTTTGGAATCTATCACATAAAAGACATATTTTAAAGGTAAATTTAATTTAATTTCCATTCATTCTTTGTTTTGGGGTTTCATAATTTTTAGGGAGGAATGGGTGAGTTTTCATGAATTGTTCCAAACCGTCAGCCCAATTCCAGTTTTAAAAATAAATTTTGTTTATTTTATAAATAATTAATTTTTACACTTTTTTTATCCATTCAAATTCCTACATTTCTTCCCCTAACCTATTTACACCACCAAGTCAATTTGGAGCCTTTATAAATCCATAACCAGGGTTTATTTGGGTTTTTATTTAAGGGGTTGGTCCTACACGAAAGCCCAATTCCAGTTTTTAAAATGAAATTTTTTTTATAAGATATTCCATTGTTGGAATTTTTTAGTTATTCTAAGTCTCACCCAAGACCATTGAACTCATACACGTGTATAAACTCTCTCCCACCTCTTGGGAGCATTGTTTCATCGCGAATTGCTGCAAAACTTCATAGGCTTCCTCAAATAGTCACGATTTGATGAGTTAAATTATTTCTTTCATAAATCTCTAAATTCTTAAAATTTTTCCTCCATTCTATTTCCTAAATTACATAATGATTCTTTTTCGAACGAACCATGAATTGTGGCTGTTTTAAATGTAAGCTACGACATTTTTGGAGTGATTACTTCAAGATACATCAAGTACGTGAGTCCATTTCATTCCTCTTTCAAATTGCTTAGGGTTATTTTTTTTATTAGGGTTTATTCCATCTTATTTGAAGTCCCAAATGACCATATGGGAGGGTTTAGAACCTAAGGTTTAACCTTGGGGTTTTTTTCAATTCTTGTGGTTTTAGGTTTGTTCTAGGTCCCTCTTGGTGTGGCGGTGGTGCGAATTAATTTTCACACGGTGATTCAATGGTTTTTCTTAATTTGGTAGGTGATTCCATTGTGTATGCAGTCTTTGAGAATTGGATATTGTGTTAATGGTGTTTTTATGCTTATTTAATTTTATTATTTCTGAAAAAAAAAATAGTTCTAGTGGTGTTTGTATTTCAAATGAATCTTAAATTCCAATTTCATGTGAAATTGGGGGATTTTAATACAAATGTTTTATTAGTTATTTTGGGGTCACCCTATAAGTAATATTTGATTTTATTGATCTGTAATATGGCTGAAAATACTGTTTTTAAGGATTATCCCTTGTGTTGGTTGCTGAAAAATATGGTTTAACGGTGTTTGTGAACCACATGAAATTCTAAGAGCTATGTTGTGTAAAAATGGAGGTTTTTCAAAGATGTCATTTCTTGAAACATATGGGGCTTCCCTAAAAATGATTTTGTGTTTTCACTAAAATTTATTGTGCTTACCATTCTGTTTTTCAAACATAAAAATCTGCACATAGTTTGCAAGCGGGGTTTTTAAGGAGTTTTGTGTCTGAAAAACTTTGGGATTTTGTGGCATTGTTTTATTAAAAATCTATGTGTTTTGTTGCGTGTTTTAAGTGGTATAAAATGTTATAGCTACTGTATCGGTTGTGTTTGACCTATAATGGTGTTTTATATGAAAATTGATTTGTTTTCCATGCTGAAATTGATTAAGCACAAAAGGCGAATCTCAGGTACCCAGGTGGGGCAGATTTGTACTAGTACGGCTAGTGGACCCGATGGGTTTTATCCCTGTTTCACATAGAATTTTGATAACAAAAACTCTAACAAAACTATGTGGATGATTATTTGGGACCACTAGGTTTTGGGAATGGTCCCTACTATTGGCTCGTACATGAGAATGGATTTTTCTATTGTTACTTTACACCGAGGTACGTGGTACATAGGGCCCAAGACAACCTAGTGCCTTGGGGTGTTCCCAATGTTGTCCTCATTGGATTTGTAGTATTTACCCATGTATTAGGGTGTTTTGGAAATAAATTACAGTATCTAAAATTTCTATTTAAATGTGTGAACATTCTGAAAATGTTGGATTGAAAAATGTTTTCAAATGAATGTTACATTTCTTGAAATTTTAACACTGCTTTTCCTTGCCTATTAAAACTGCTTGCTTTTTCACATTGTATTGAATGATCTCTGGAATCATTGGGTGGTATCCTATTGGGATTCGGATCACACCCTACTTACACCCCTTGGGTGTAAGTAGACTTGGTTATGTTTGACTTAGGTAAAGGAAAGGCTAACGGTGATGGTGGTTCAAGGTGTTAGTTCCCATCCTTGGTGCGAAGTTGTGGAGGTGGATTGTGGATGATTACCCCTTGTAATGTGGAGTCCTTAGGTATGTATTTCTGCTAAATTTATTTGTATTTGGACCTGTTTTATTGTCTATAAACCAATGTATTCATTTATGGTTTTCGGTTAAGACTTGTTGGGCTCGAAAATTTCAGATTTATATTGTGGATTGTTTTAATTTGTTATTCTTTCATACTCAGGTAATTCGTTCCCAAACCTAAATTAATGATACCTGGCCACTTCTGCCAGCCCGTGGGGATAGGTAATGCACTTAGGGCCTTGTCACGGTCTGGGTTTGGTGCCGGTATTGGTTGTAACTAGATTCAGTTTGTGACAAAATGGTATCAGAGGAGGGTAATGTTTTTGGGTTATATTGCTATTTTGGGATGAGTCAGGATAGACAAGATCTAGGACTGTCAGGGATTAGGGTTTTGGTTGTGAGTAGGGTGCCTGTCCCACACCTCTCATGGCATACCTTGAGTCACCAGGGGATGTTGGAGTTTTCGGATTGACTTCACTTCCAGGTGAGACGTGTGGGCTGTAGACCACACGTGGACATCGGGCGAAGTAGGAGGAGTTGTTTCTTTTAATATTGGAATGTGATTAGTTTATTTATAAGTGATGTATTTGATTAAAATTTTCATAATAGTGGTATTGATTATTATTTTGTGACTCTTGCATTTTGTAGCAACATGCCTCCCTGGAAAGCTCCCACGCACCAACAGGAGGAAGCCGGAGAGAGTTCTCCCACACCAATTGATCAGAGGCCAGTCGAGGTCGTGGTATGGGATTTCTATGCTCTAGTATATAGACCAGCTCTTATTCCATATTTTTCTAGAGAGGATGAGACTGGTCCTAGAATGAAAAAGGCCCAATAGTTTCTGAGAAATAAGCCACCATCCTTCTGAGGCAGCTTAGAACCCCAAGAAGCAGAGGAATGGCTCGAGAAGATCAAGCGTATGTTTGAGTTTCTGGAAACACCATAGGAGCTCAAGGTGAATTTTTCCTCCTTTCTGTTGGAGGGACCTAGCCATAAGTGGTGGGATTCCATGCTTCAGACTGGGAATAATGAGAAGATGCATTGGGGAGATTTCAAGGTCATCTTCAATGAACAGTACTTCCCTGAGGTCTTGTCATATTCCAGGTCCAGAGAGTTCATGGACCTTATTCGGGGGAATCTATCTATGATGGAATCTGCCAAATATTTCTCTGAGTTGGTTTATTATGCTCCAAAAATCATCTTCAATGAGCAGGCGAAGGCCCAGAGGTTTGAGAAAGGTTTGCGAAAAGTGATTTACTCCCAGGTGTTCTTGTTTATACTGAGGACCTATGATGAGGTTGTTGATCAGGAGTGCATGATGGATATTTATAGGAAAGGCAGGGCTGGTTTCTCTAGTTCAGTATCAATAGTGGGCAGTGGCAACTCCACAGAGAAGAAAAGGAATTGGGAGGAACATGTGAAGAAAGGAGGTGCCAGTTCAGGCCACACTTACATGCATTTTTTTGTCTGTGAATTCTGATGCGAGATCGGTCGTGTGCCACCCATGTGGGAAGTTGGGGCACATCTGACCAGTATTCCCACTTCCTCTGAATCCATGTTACCAGTGTGGAGGCAAGGGTCATTTATACCAATTTTGTGGGGTGGCACGTCCACTTCTGAGTGGGGTAGGGTCAATGGATTCAAGAGGAGTGCTAGCACTGTCTGAGCCATCGAGGACCGGGGGATCTAGATTTGGTGGTCATGGAGATAAGTTTGGGTCATCTTCTAGACTGAGGTAGTTTAGGTAATAGCCCCAGACTAGCGGTCGTCATCAGGTAGACACCGGACATCTCCATGCGGTGGATCAGGCACCAGCAGGATCAGAGGTGGGAATGTCAACAATTCGAGGTACTGTTTTGGTCACATCATATATTGCTACCATTTTTTTGATACTGGTGCCTCTGTTTAATTTATTTTTACCCGTTTTGTGGACATGCTGAACTTGCCAACCGAGTTTTTTCCTTTTTTGATGGAGCCGGTTACGCCGCTGGGGAAGAAGAAGGAGCAGGGTCTCAGGTGCCCGTCGTGTGCGCTTTCTATGTCAGGGGTCGAGATGGATTGGGACCTCTTGGTCATAAATATGGACCTTTTTTATGTCATACTCAGGATGGATTGGCTAGTACACTTCTAGGCACACATCTATTTCTACAGACGGTGTGTGAGTTTCACGGCACCTGATGGGAGTCGTCAGGTTTTTCGTGGAGAATGGGATCCTCGGTCGGGTCGTGCAGGGCCTCCAATCCTGAATTTGGGAAGTATTATCTTCAAACTATATTCTATCATGCTATAGGATGGTTATTCCCCTGAAGATGCACTTACTCATGTAGTTAATGAGTTTCCTGAGGTATTCTCAGATGATTTTTCATGTTTTACCCCAGAGCGGGATGTGGAGTTTTCGATTGATCTGGCACCGGGAACACAGCCAATATCTCTTCCCTCTAATCACATTCCCCCCCTGATCTGAGGGAATTAAATATACAACTGGATGACTTATAATCTGAAGGATTCATTCCCCCGACCATTGCTCATTCGGCTGCTCCTGTGTTGTTCATGAAAAGGCTGATGGATCCCTCCATTTTTGCATCGACTACTAGAACATGAATAAGGTAAAAATTACGAATAAATAACCTTTTCCTGGAATATATGATTTTTTCCATCAGCTGAAGGGGGAAAAGTGGTTCTCAAAGATAGACCTGTGTTTGGGGTATCATCAACTTCGAGTGAAACAGACATATATTCCAGAGACAGCCTTTCGAAGAAGGACGACCACTTTGAGTATTTGGTCATGCTCTTTGGATTGACCAATGCTCCAGTGGTCTTTATGGAACTAATGAATAAGTTGTTTAATCAGTATCTTGATTCCTTCGTTGTGGTGTTTATGGATGACATTCTGGTATACTCTAGCTTTGTGGAGAAACATGAACATCACTTGAGGATCATTTTGGGTACATTACGGGATCACCTCCTCTATGAAAAGTTGCCAAAGTTCACTTTCTGGATTAGGTAGGTGATATTTCTGGGGCATGTGATCTTAGAGCACATTGTTTCAGTGGACCCCGAGAAAATTAGTGCAGTCATGTCATGGGAGCAACCAAAGAATGTGTTCGAGATCCGTAGTTTCCTTGGAAAGGCTGGTTATTATAGGCAATTCATTCGGGATTTTTCTCGGCATGCTTTGCCAATGAATGCACTCACCCAGAAAGGGGTGAAGTTTTTATGGGTCCCAGATTGTCTGGCATCCTTTTATAAGCTGAAGCAGCGGTTCACTACCACCCCCGTGTTGAATTTTCCTGAGGTCTAGAAGGGGTATGTGGTCTATTGTGATGCTTCAGGTATGGGTATTGGGTGGGTGCTTATGAAAGATGGTCACGTGGTGGCGTATTGCTCTCACCAACTTCGTCCACACGAAAATAAATACTCGTCCCATGACTTGGATTTGGCATCGGTGACACAGACTTTGAAGACTAGGTGTCACTACCTCTTTTGGGAGAAGTTTGTTGTCTTATATGATCATAAAATCTTGGCCTATATCTTCTCGTAGAAGGTTCTCAACTCGAGGCAGTGTCACTGGATCGATTACTTGCAGGGGTTCCACTTTGTCATTGTCTATACCCCAAGAAAGGGTAATGTGGTGGCCAACGCATTGAGAAGAAGAGTTCCAGTGTAGGCTTTGAGGAAGTCCATTGATGAGTGGACTTTGATGGGGCTCTTTTCTCATATTCATGTGGAGACCAGGGAACACAGTGGAGGTGTACTCTTGGCGAGTGTCCAGTTGACTCCTTCACTGTTAGAGTTGATTTAGAGGGATCATCCTAATGATGATCTTTGTCAGCGGTCAATGCAGTTTCTTCTTGGTGGGGAGATATCCTCTGGTTTGTCTTCATCTTCAGAGGGAATCCTTTGCTTCAAGGGCCTCTTAGTAGTTCCACAGTCTCTACGGAAGGTGGTGATGCAGGATAGCCACCAGTCTCAGTGGTTTGTCCATCCAGGTTCCACTAAGATGTATTATGATGTCCATCGGCAGTTTTGGTGGCCTGGTATGAGACAGGACATAGCGGACTTCATGTTGAGATGCTACACATGCTAATAGGTGAAAGTAGGGCACCAAAGGCCCTCCAGGTTTCTCCAACCACTACCAATTCCTACCTAAAAGTGGGAAGAGGTCTCCATGGATTTAATTTTTGTCTTACCACGTACACCTTAGGGTAATAATTCCATTTGTGTGGTGATTGATCGTCTGACCAAAGAAGGCCACTTCATTCTGATTAGAGATGCATCTAAAGTGGATGAGTTGGTCCATTTGTATCTTCAAGAGGTGTTGAGACTCCATGGTGTTCTATTAGAAGTTTTCTTATATAGAGACTCTTGTTTCACTTCTCAGTTCTGGGAAGGCCTTCAGAAAGCCTTAGGGTCTCAGATTAAGATGACAACGACATACCATCCTCAGTCGGATGGTTAGACAGAGTGGGAAAATCAAATTTTGGAGGGCATGCTCCATGCATGTTCATTGGACATTGGAGGTTCCTGGGATATCCATTTGCGGTTGGTTGAGTTTTGTAATAATAATAGTTACCAATCGTTGATTCAAATGGCCCCTTTTGAGGCTCTTTATGGTCGGTCGTGTCGGTCCCCCCAATGTTGGGCTGAGGTAGGTGAGACCTCACTACTGGGGCTAAGCATAGTGCAGGAAATGTCTGAGAAGGTCAAGTTGATCAGGTATCATTTATTGAAATCTCAGAGTCTCCATAAATAATATGCTGACCGTGGGTGTTGTGACCTAGAGTTTTATGTGGGTGATAGGGTATTCTTGAAAGTTGTCGCTTATCTGGCCCATCGTCCATTGGGGAAGCAAGGGAAGCTGACATTGTGATATGTCGAGCCATTTGAGATCATAGAGAGTATTTGAAATTTGGTATATAGGTTGGCATTACCTTCTTAGATTACGTCCATCCATGATGTCTTCCACGTCTCTCAGTTGAATAAATACAACCTGGATCTGTCCCATGTGTTGAGTTGGGAAGAAATGAAGATAGAGCTTGACTTGTCTGTTGTTGAGCAGCCAGTGTAAATAGTGGACTCCCAAGAGAAGGTTATTTGAGGGAAGTCTATTCCATTAGTCCAGGTTCTATGGAAGCAAGGGAATTATACACATGAGACATGGGAGCGAAATTCATTGGTCAAGGAAGAGTACATGTTCTGGTTTTCCAATCAAGCTTTAGGTGGAATTTCTGGGGTGGAAAGTCTTTCATGGTGGGGATAATTGTCACATAAATAACTTATTTTAAAGTTAAATTTCATTTAATTTCCATTAATTCTTTATTTTTAGGGTTTCCTAAGTTTTTATGGTGGAATGTGTGAGTTTTCATGAATTGGGCCAAACCGTGAGCTCAGTTCCAGTTTTAAAAATAAATTTTATTTCATTTATAACTCATTAATTTTTCATCTTTTTCATCCATTCAAATACCTACGTGGAATCCTCTAACATATTTACCCCACCTAGTCAATTTGGAGCCTATAGAAATCCATAACCAAGGTTTATTTGGGTTTTTATTTAAAGGGTTGGGCCTTCCTGAAAGCCCAATTCCGGTTTTAAAAATGAATTTTGTTTGTTTTATAACGTATTAAATTATTGGGATTTTTTTGTGATTCCAAGTCTCACCCAAGACCATTGAACTCATCCACGTGTCTAAACTCTCTCCCACCTCTTTGGAGCTTCGGTTCATCACGAATTACTGCATAATGTCATAGGGTTCCTCAAATCATCCCGATTTGAAGAGGTAAATTCATTCTTTCATAACTCCCTCAATTATTAATATTTTTCTTCCATTCTAGTTCCTAAATGACCTAAAGATTCTTGTTTGAAAGAAGCCTGAATTTTGGCTATTTTAAATTTCAGATACTGGTGTTTTGGAGTGATTACATCAAGATACTTCAAGTAGCTGAGTCCATTTCTTTCCACTTTCAAATTACTTAGGGTTCATTTTCTTAATTAGGGTTTATTCCCTCTTCCTTGAAGTCCCAAATGACCAGGGGGTATGGTTTAGATCCTAAGTCTTAACCTTGGGTTTTCTTTTTCAATTTTTGTGGTTATAGTCTTGTTCTAGGTCCCTCTTGGTGCGGCGGTGGTGAGAATTAATTTTCGCACGGTGATTCAAGGGTTTTTTTAATTTGGTAGGTGATTCCATTGTGTATGCAGTCTTTGTGAATTAGCTACTATTTTTGTGGTATTTTCATTCTTATTTAATTTTATTATTTTTAAAAAAAATAGTTTTAGTGGTGTTTGTATATAAAATTAATCTTAAATTCCAATTTCATGTGAAATTGGGGGATTTTCTTAGAAATGTTTTTTTAGTTTATTTGGGGCCACCCTATAAGTAATTAGATGATTTTATTGAACTGTAATAGTGCTAAAAATACAGTTTTGATTAATTTTACCTTGTGTTTGTTGCTTAAAAATTGGGTTTTAATTGTGTTTGTGAACCACATTAAATTCTAAGAGTTTAGTTGTGTAAAAATAGAGGTTTTGCAATGATGTCATTTCTTGAACCATATGGGGCTGCCCTAAAAATTCTCATTTGTTTTAACTGAAATTTTTTCAGCTTCCCTTTCTATTTTGGAAACTTTAAAATGTGCACATAGTGTGCAAGTGGGGTTTTTAAAGAGTATTGTGTCCGAAACAATATGGGATTTTGAGGAATTGTTCTATTAAATATCTAAGTGTTTTGTTGCATGTTTTAAGTTGTATAAAATGTGACAGCTATTGTATCAATTGTGTTTGAAAATTAATGGTGTTTTAGATGAAACTTAATTTATGTTTCATGCTGAAACTGATTGACCACAAAAGGTGAATCTTGGTAACCTAGGTGGGGCTCATTTGTACTAGTACGGCTAGTGGACCGGATGGGTTTTGTCCCTGTTTCACTTAAAATTTGGATAACGAAAACTCTAAATAAACTATGTCGATGATTACTGGAGACCACTAGGTTATGGGTATGTTCCCTACTAGTGGCTCGTGCATAGGAATAGATTTTTCTATAGTTACTTTACACCGAGGTACGAGGTACATAGGGCACAAGACAACCTAGTGCCTAGGGGTGTTCCCAATGTTGTTGCTCATTGGAATTGTAGTATTTACCCATGTTGTAGGGTTTTCATAGAAATACATTACACTATATAACATTTTAATTTAAATGTGTGAACATTCTAAAAATTTTGGATTGAAAAATGTTTTCAAATGAAAGTTACATTTCTTTAAATTTTAACTCTGCTTTTCCTTGCCCATTAAAACTGCTTTCTTTTTCACATTGTATTGCATGATATTTAGAATAATTGGGTGGTATTATATTGGGAATAGGCTCACACACTTCATAAAACCCTTGGGAATTTGTAGACTTGGTTTTGTTTGACTCAGGAAAAGGGAAGGCTAAGGGTGATGGCATTTCACGGTGTTAGTTCCAATCCTTGGCGCGGAGTTGTGGAGACGGCTTGTGGGTGATTACCCCTTGTCATGTGGAGTCATTGGGGATGTCTTGGTGATATATTTATTTGTATTTCGACCTCTATTATTGTCTTTAAACCAATGTATTCAGTTCTGGTTTTTGATAAAGACTTGTTTGGATCAAAAATTTCAGATTTATATTATGGATTGTTTTAATGTGTTATGCTTTCATAATCGGTTAAATCATTCCCAAACCTTAATTAATGATACCTGGGCACTTGTTCCAGCCCGTGGGAATAGGGAATGCCGTTCGGGCCTTGTCACGGGTTGGGTTTGGTGCCAGTATTGGTGGAAACCAGATTCGATTCGTGACAGAATCCATGTCTAGAATATTTACTCAAGGAATACATATTAGAGTTATGTTCTCATGAATGGAGTAATGGATAAGTTTAAACCCATAAATCATGTTTTGGTTGAAGCTTCACCCATGTAGGGGGCCTTATTGAAGTACTTTCAACTTTGAGGTCCAAGGAGATGTGGGACTCTAATATGAGACTAGGGTGAAGTGGCGCCATTGAAAGAAGGCTTAATTTTTTTCACAAAGGTAAAATGGTTAGGAAATGAGTCCCACATGAATCACTTTTCCGAAAATTATCTTCTAGGTAGGGAGTATTAGAAAATTTTTAATTGGGGTTTGAAGGCTTATGGGAGGAGGGGACTGGGAATGAGGTCGGAGTATTTCATACACTAGGTAGATGGTATGGGTGAATATTTCCAGTAATGAATTATTGGGTGAAGTGGTTTGTATGTAGGAATGACTAGGTTAGGTGGAACCCAAGAATAAGTCCCTGATGAATTAGAACCCTATTATATAATCTCTAGGATAAACATGGATCATTGAGCCCTAGTACTGGACATCTCAGTGACTTAGGAATCTGGTTCCAGAGTATGATCCTCATTAAATAAACTAATATTTACTTTACTCTAAAGGATCATAGGTGTTAATGTATTCTTCCCTACTCTCTCATACTCATAACATCTGTTTGGATTCCCATATCTAGACCGTACCCAACTAGGGTACATAAGGGAGAGAACATGATATTGCAGTGCACATGTTGGAGTGTTTGAATATATATTTCACTTGTATAGGGTGTGGGGTAGAGCGAGTAAATCATTAATACACATGGAAAGGTAATGTAAGGTGGACTACATATATATGAGTATATAGAGTCATGTTACACAAGTTATAAAGTGTGTAGTTAATAACAATGATCTTGGGTGCACATGGTTATGGCCTGAAAATAGAGTTTATCTTAGTGTCAATCTTGAAATTTGAAAAACTATTTCCATTATAAAAAGTCTATAACATTTTTCTAAGTGTTATTTTGGCACCATAAATTTTAAAATAAATTCCAAATAAATAAACTATTTTGTTAACTATAGATCTATTAAGAAAAAATTGTTTTTGAGGAAAATGTGTTCCAAAATCCCTAAATATCAATTTTTATTATTTCATAAAAAAATTATAGAAAAGAATAAAATATTCCATCTACTATAAGTGGGTTGTTCTCCCCTACACATCACTATATTGGTAACTCATTTTAAGGAATCTCAATCCTTTTATTTATGAGTCATCATGTGGAACTTGAAATCCAATTTGTATCTTCTTCCAACAAAAAAATATTTTTTAAAAAAATTGACTTATGTTATCTGAGTGATGATTGTATCATGGAATCCAAATAAAAGTGTGTGTAAAATATCTTTTTAATGTCAAAAACCAGAAAACTCTTTAACCAAATAATTAATTCAAACAAATTGAAGCACTTGAAACCTAGATATTCGATTTTCACATTAAAAAAATATTAATTATTCTCTTTGATACCAAATTTAATGACTCGGGTCAAACATATATATATTTCAAAAATACATAAATAGATTCTACTAATAAATATGTAATCCCATATCCAGAAGGATTAATTTCCATTGAGATCAGTCATATGAAAATATTATTTCTCAAAAATACATCAACATATCCAAAAAAACATTTCTATAAGGCTTTCATATAAACGTAGATCAACATATAATTCCATGGATAAAATTGAAACCAAAGGCAGGGTTTGCTAAAATAATCCATATAGGAAAATTAAATCAATGAGTCTAGAAAGGTTGTACTCTATGAATCTGATGTAACATTAGCTTACAAGAAATATATGTTAAAATGGAACATTAGAAAAAAGTGATATCCATATGGTGTGATAAAAAATACCTTCCACACGAAAGATCATAAAAATTAAATTCCATAAGAAAAGAATAAAATAATAATTTTTTCTGGGGTATAACATAATCATATAGAATAATGTTAAAAATAAGAGTATACAGAAGTATAGGTAATCAAAGCATTATGAATATAGATAAATGAAATCTCATCCATGAACTTGTTTTTTAACATTTTAACAATGTTCATGCACAAAAATATGGTCATAATAATGAGGATCACATAAAAAAATGTGCACATTATAATAAGGATCATATAAAATATTTGGAAAATCATTGAATGTTTCATTTACAGAATTTTTCTCTCATGAAATGTAATGTTTCACCCAGTTTATTTGGATGGAAATATTTTACCTGCCAATCCATCACATAATGATAATCTATAACTTGTGTTCCACTTGAAAACATTATAAGATTTTATCATGAATAAACTGAGGAATTAAAATGGGATTCATATCTCTTTTAAAATGGTGTCACCTTACAATAATACAAGTATAGTTTTGGTCGATACCAAAACTAAATCACACAAAAGTTGTATTTTATAATGGAATTTAGAGGGTTGTTCATGAAAAATAACTCTATATGAGATAGATATTTTGGATTTAAAGAGTAAAATGGATGTTAATCCATGAAAATGTGTTCATAGAAAATATTTAATAACAATTTAATAAAGATATGAAGTTATGTGTTACCTTTAAAAAGATACTTTTATATAATTTTATATGAATATTGTTTGAAAAATTATTTTGAATGAAATTAAATTAATGTGTCCTTAAAAAAATACATAATGTTTAAAAAAAATTATTTGTGGTGTGAAATATAAAATATATTATCGTTAATGGAAAATCCGTGTTCATATTATAGAACTAACTTTATTAAAAACCCAAAACATAAAAATAATAGTAATATATACTTTTGAAAACTGGTAAAATGAATATTATGATCATAAGAGATAACATATATTTTGGTTTTAAGATAATAAAGGAAACATTTTAGGGTTTAATTAATTTGGAAATTGAAGAAAAGGAGGTAATTATAGAGATTGATAATTTTTCCTAAAGAAATTAGTATGGATCCAAAAACATCAAAGAATAATATTTTAATTTGAAAATGTAAATTCCCTAGATAAGTATAAAATACAATATAATGTCATCATGAGATAAAATATCGATATCATAGAATCCATATCATCAATAATAAATATTATTAAAAATAAAATGGTGGTTATTTAAAAAAACATTAACTTAGATTTCTTTCTTCCTCATATTTTCTCTAAAATCATAAATGAATTTAATTTTCTCTTTAAACCCCTTGTATAAATACGAGATTTGGGACACTTTCTTGTAACAATTGGATTCAAAAATATGAATAGGTTTATAGTGGATGTATAATAGTTAGTTTTTTATGAAATTTAAAATGACAAGAATGGCATGAAATTGTTGTAAGTGAGATTATTTTATATATAAAAAATGTGGGCCATTTCCTGAAAAACTAATGTAGGATTAAGGGTAATGATAATATGACGTTGGAGTTAGGTGAGTTTGGTGAAAACAAATTGTTGAGACATATGGTTATGAAATTAACACCAAATTAAGATGGTTTAGAATTTCTAACACAAATTTTTATATAGTAAAATTTGATACATGGAATATTACCTCTTTTTTATCATTTACCCTCGATTAAATATTTACTATAGTAATGACATTTTTTACTCAAAATATAATATGAAAATTTTTACAAATTTTCAAAAAAAATTCCCATTTTGGACTCCATTTAGTCTAATTAAATTTATAAATATGACAATACTACCATATAAATAATAATATTATATCATAAAATTTATTTTTTGAAATATAAATTTTTATATATTCCTTTTTCTTATTCATATTTTCAATCAATTTCATGTCAATTTAGTGTTAATATATTATTTATATTAATACTAAATTAACACTAAATCCATCATTGAACCATAGTAAATTTATTTTTATAAAATAATCAATAAAAATAATTTTCTAGTAGTATATTTTTAAGTGTAAAACGCCAAAAAATTACTATATTTTTCTTTTTTGAATAAATTTAATTTTGTGGATAGCTCGCATTGAACGCAACACTTGGTGTAAAAACACTACTTAGTCGTGCTTTGAAAAAAGAATTTAAAATTAAATTTTAATCATTTTCAAAAAAATTTTTGAGAAAATAAAATTCATTTTCGAACTAAGAATATCAAAATTACCTTATGGTGAATCATAAAGATATTTCTGAAATTTTACTTTTTCTGATGAATATTTAATAATACCAAATTTTAATTGAAAACTATCATTTAATTTAAATAATTTATAATGAAAAAATGTATTTTGAATTATTTCTAATAAAACACTTGTTTAAATTTATATTTATTAATCCAATTTACCTCCTTATAATTATTTCCATAATTATTTTAGATATAAATCATTGTAAAATTTTGAACATTTTTACTTTAAAAACAAGATTTTTCATCACGTCTCTCGGATTAATTTAAAATTAATTATTGAAACTTATGTTGATGGATTTTTTATATATGGATTAATTATTTGGAATCATAATAATGAGTAATTTCTTATAAGTTAAACTTAATTTTTGACCAAATTGTTAGCTGAAAATAGTTAAAATTATTTATTACGATTATGGTAAAAAAGAGTTCACTTATTCCTTAAAAATATAATATAAGGCGTAATGAAGGATAAAAACTTATCAAAGACCAATTTTATGGTTATATATATATATACCTTTTACCTTTTATTCCTAATAATGGTCCATTATTGGGGCATTGTGACCTGAAAAAAAATCATCTGAGGAATTCAAACTGTTAAAAAAATAACAAGTGTGCCACACACCCCACTAATTAAAATCCAACCATTATCCCCTCTTCTTTAAATCGTAAAATAACATTAGATAGGCTAATTAATACAAAATTAACTCCCAAAATTACTTTTCTTACTCTAAAAAGACTAATTTTGGGTATAAATACATTTTTTGATGGCTTTAGTGGAAACTGAAGTATGATAACCAAAGAAGAGGTAACATTAACCAAAAACTCTCATTATTATACTTATTTATCCACATCCTTTATTCTTTATTAAAAAAATTTCTACTTCCCTCAAATGGATTATGAAATCATCTTTCGTGTGTTAGGCGAATTATCGCCTCTTGAACCGATGTCATTCATTTTCCAATTTACACCTCTCAAGTTCGGGTCTAATGATAAATATAAATTACAGAAATATTATTTTATTAAAATATTAATTTCCCTTGATTCACTATGTCATATATATCTTTTTACATTCCATTATATAGAGATAAGATAACATCTCTCATGGGTATTGGGGAATAATGCCTCCCAGATTGATGAGATTCTTCATTTACTAACGCTTCACAAAAATGATGATAAAGATAATGTTAATAATTATATATTACATACATGAAAAAATTATGATATTAATTAACTATTTATCATTTTTGAAATTTAATATGTTTTTTTTTGTTTATTTCATTATCACTCATCTTAATATTATATCATTGTTCAAGTACGTGTTGACTACCGCCTTTATAAATCGATTTGACCCTATTTGGATCACCACACAACATAGATTATATATATATATATAATATGATACTAATTATAATATTATAATTATGTAAATGTAAAATATTACTTTCCTTTTTCCATAATGACTTGTGATAAATAGAAATGTTACTAATGCTAATGTACGACATACCATCTCCACGATCGTAACGTACATCATTTTCGTAATAATAATTAATATTTGTTTTTAAAATAAATATTGATGTAAAATTGTTATAATTATGTCATTATTATTATTTTGGACATTATATAACTATATAATCTGTTTATGAACCAGATCATTCATGATGATTCAAGCATCAGAAAATAAGGCAATTAACAAATGAAACAAAATAAATAATGAAATATTATTAACAAAAGGGTGGTAAAATGTTATAAGAGGACCATATATGATATTATAAGTATTATTATGGTTATATAATAAATTCATCTCATCTCGAATCCATTATACATGAAATTTAATCATGTATAACCAAAATGAATTATGAGGTAAGATATTTTGTCTCAATTTACATTCAATTGATACTTATTTTTTATTACACGCCAATTCCCATTTATGTGGTGAATATACTTCCTTATGAAATTTAATATCATAAAAACATTATTTTTAATAGTATTTTATGATTAAATTGGAGTTATCTTTTCCAAGGTTGCATGAATTGAAAATTAACAAGTGGTAAAATTTATTATGAAATCTCACTTTATTTTTTACTGTTAACCTTCTATTGAAACTATCATTTTATTATAAACTTAATTCATTGGAAATTATATTTATCTTAAATATAAATATTCATTTTTAATAGGTATTATTATTTCCTAAACCACATACCATTTTAACATTTGGTGATAAAATTAAATTAGATTTGATTAACAGGGGAAATATTGATAAATCAGCATCCTGTACTTAATACAGATTTTTGATACGGAACACTTTCTATGAATTAAATAAATTATTTGATATGTCATGAATTAATTATAATGGTTTTAAATTGGTTTGGGAAAAATTAAATTAAGACACTCGATGAATTGGTAGTCCCATGAGACGAATCAGTTGGCCAAATCTGAATGGTTTTTACCTAGTATGTTTTAATCCATCTTCTAAAAGGTCTTCATAGTAATGTATTTATGTACATGTGAACAATGAAAACAAAATATTAACAATTTAATTCATTTATAATTCATTAATTATTATTATCAATTATATGTTCACTATGAAATTATCTATGTATTCATTTCATTCTTTGTTATTGGCTAAATGGTGCGTGTTTTCAGTTATTTATCGTTCCATATTTATTTTGAATTATCCGGATAATTATGTGGCATGTCTGTTCAGTTATTTACTTTTCCAAGTTGATTAGGATTATTTATTTTTTCTAGCTTCCTATATACCTAACCCTAACTGATCATTTTATATCTCCCTTATTTTTGTTTCCTTTCCCCATTCTATAAAGAATAGTTCATTTAAAGAGTTTTCAGGTATACAATTTATATTTTATTATAACCCCCCAAAAATTTTATGGTATGTTCCAGTTAAATAATTTCTATTCATTAGATAGCCAACATTACATGAATCACTAAGTATTTTTTGAATCAAAGAATTATAAGGTAATGTTATAAGATATCCATTGAACAAAAATTTTCCGCTTCGGTGTTTGGAGTTTCAAAAAATTGTCCTCTACAGTTGTGACCAGTAAGTCATATGGAGTCTGATAGAACCAACTTAATTTTTTGTATGAATAGTAACATACCCATATAAATATTAATATTAATAGTAATATGATCATTATGAATATTAAATAATTGTAATATTTTATTTTCTTATGGTAATAAAATAATAATATCTTAATTAATTTTTCAATGTGATATAGAACTAATTATATTTTTAAAATGGTTATTTTTTAATTAACTATGATTTTATATAAAATTAAAATTAAAAATACAAACAAAATAATTTTCAAAAATGGAGTCCATTTTTTAATTTTACATATCAAAAAAAGGTTTGGGTAAATTTTTTGGATATTTCCAAAATACTAGAAATTTAAGTGAATAGTACAAATTCTATTTCGAGTTTTCGGTTATTTAATGACTCTATAATGATGTAATAATTAAATATAAAATTCTGGTCGACTTTTTTACACTAAATTATGACATGAGGTGTCCCTAGTGGAAAAAAAATTGGAAAATACCCTGGGCAAGCCCATGGTTTTGCAAAAACCACTAAGGAGGTGTCCCTTTTAATTAATAAAAAAACTATCAATTAATTACTATAAATACCCACTCACCCCCTTCGTTTTCTTTCATTAAAAACCCATTATCCACAAATATATGGTTGTATTACCTCCCTAGGTGTCCTCCCAAGGTGGCTTCAAACCCCCAAGGACTAACCTTCATGTTTTGGGTCTTACTCTAGAAGGTAAGAGAATCAACCGCCCTTCTCTTTCCTAAAGCTTTCATTTAGGCTTTCTATTTTATTATCAATTGGATTTTGATGAGATATGTCATTCCATATTCCCATTACTTACCATATTATTTATGAGTTATGAGATACCCCCTTTTTCTCATCAAATTATTTTATGAAATATTAAGTGACACTGTTAAGTTGCTGAATTTTCGTAATAGATTTATCAATATTTCTCATATTTTGGGTTCTTGATTTTTATTACCGTCTACAGTTATGGTCATGAAACAATTTTTTTGAACTAGATCATAATATATGTATTCCATATCATTAATTTTCTATATTCCTTGCACACTCATAATATGTAATAATAATACAAAACAAGTTTATTGTACACAAAACCGCTAAGCTAAATCCAAGTGTTTGTCAATAACATTTAACTGGTGATTCATCCTCAAGTATATAACCCAGAATCATTATAAGATTTTATATATATCTTTAATGTCACTATTAATATATATTAACAATTCTGTATGTTTAACAACTTTTCATACGAACTTCCATTCATGAATTCTAGTAAATGAATCATGAAAACCAAGGAAGAAAATACTTCCAAAACAATAAAATTGAACCTCCTAAACCCATAAAAAGGCCTATGAATAAACCTAATAAGGTTATAATAAAACAATTACTTGTATATTAGGTACTGTAGTTATTAATTAAAGAATCTAAATTTTATTATTCATGTCATTAAAACAAACGAAGAACACACTCGAGCATAAGGGATGGGGTTTCTCATCTCACTTTCATTTCTATGAGATTTCCATTATTATGCAATTATTTATTGTATGTGGTATATGTGTACTTCTATTTTATATATAATAACATTATTATTTTTATATTCATGGTATTAAATGACTCATTTTAGGGTTATTAGGTTCTAGACATATGATTCGACCTATTACATTGTGTTAAGAGACTTTGTCTCAACTACTAATTTGTTGTGACTAACATTGTATTGTGGACCAAATAATCCTCATGTGGTGAACCTACTGCACATTTGAGATAACTTTTCATTTGAAATTATATTTATATTAAATATCCATAATCTCATATCATGGATATGTTTGTTGTATAAAATGTATACCATTATACATATGGTGTTTATTAGGAAAGTTATTTTAACTATGGAAATATTGACGAATCTGTATATTCTACTCTATATGGATATTGAAAAGGAATAATAATATTATATTTAATAAATGTATAAAACATTATTCGGAAATTATGTAGAATTTGGGGCCCACTATACCCCCTCAATGCATCGGTAGGTCTCACGAGACAAATCAGTTGGCGACAAACCCTTAGAGTTTGTTTCCAGAAAAAATCAGACAGGTTTCTACCAACATAACTAAGTTGTTTTAATGGTATTATGGTTTCATGTTCCAGATTCATGATATGCAACTTGCAAGAATTATCTTTATTCATTATCAGTTATAACTATCCATGAGATATTCACTATGACATAATCTATGGATGCGGTTTAATTTTTTGTTTATTAATGGCATGAGTTTTCATTTATTCACCAAACCATATTGATATGTCAAATTGTTTATGATTCAGTTATTATTGATTCATGCTTCAACTATTTTTAACCCATACTAATTGTTTGAGATCCCCACTTTAAATTTTTTACCTTTAATAGGTGATGAAGAGGTGAGCATTTATTGAGTTTTTGTGGATGTAATTTTTATTTTTTGTTATGTTTTATGTTTGGTGTCCTTTTCCAGTGTAATTTGAATTAAGTATATGTATCTAGTTTATTCAAGAATAATAAAATTATCATTTATTTAGGGTTTTAATTAATTATAACCATTCCAATATATCAAGTAATGCACCGAATTTGGTGTAGAGGGGTCGGGTTGTTGCATTTATTATCTATTCAAAATGTAAAATTGGAATCATGTATGTATCAAGTTCTCAAAAACTGCTAAAATATTTGGTCCATTGGGATATAACTCTTTATATATATTCCATTGTAATAAATTAATGTGTCAGCTCCAAGTATTGAGTTCGGGGTGATTGAATTTTTTATCATAGATGGTTTAGTTCAAAAATTAGTAATTATATTAATTTAAATAAGGATTAGGGAATATAACCATAAGATAAATTTGAGGATAGGTATATAATAAAATAATAATGTTTTTTAAGGTATAGATTTTTTGGTTTTTCCTAGAAATACATCTCTATTTTGATACAACAAGTGGATGTGGTTGTGGCTATCATGACCCTAACCGACATGGCTCGTACTGCGACTCCCCATGCCCACCTCCATAGGCTAGGTAATGTCATCCAGTGTCGAGTAGAATATCACACACATGGGAGTCCTTATCCTAAGATATCAATATGAATGCAACCATATACACCTTTATGAAAACATTTAGATATATTGAAAAATTTTAAATAAATGAATACATACATCAATCACAAATAATATTATAGTAGTAGTAAAAATTGATAAAAAACACTCCCACCGAAAAAATTAAAAAGAGTCCAACTTATTTCGATGAAGTAGATTGTATACAACACCCATCGGTGCGCTCTTTTTCCAACCTCTAATAAAAAACCTGTTTTTTCCAACTACTACACTCTTCCTGTCATGGATCTTATTAGGACTCCATAGAAGGACTTATGGTCTACACATGACACAACATGTGTGGGAAAATCATATGTATTGGGTGAGAATAATTATTCTCAATGCATACCCCAAAATGCAAAAAAAATGTAGTAATTATAATAAAACATTCAACTCGTCCCAGATAGAGGGAACCCAATTGAGAGTGAAACTCTATCTCATAACATCCTCAGTAATACATGACTAGTCATTCCCACACCAATAGAATGTCCAAAAATGACACATACATTAGGGGATCTCATAAAAACCTAGATATACTCCCAATATACACCCAATTCTCATGGTCCCAATCCTCGACTGTCTACAGAAAAAATCTCAACGACCCAAAACAACAAACCCAATAATCTCATGGGACACATAACTCATTGAAAATAATAGGTTCCTACTCCAGGCACATTAAGAGACCCATCCCACGAGAACTCACTCTACGATATCTATCATCATGGAGGAAACTCATCCAAGATATATCACTCTATCAAGAAAACAATCCAACAATACCACCATACCAACCCTCATTATTCATATTTCTGAGATCACACTCAATAGATAGTGCCACAGAATAAGTCACCAAGTGACTAAACCAACACAAACTCCTCATTTTCGGGATCCCACCTAGAGCCGGCTAGGGGACACTAAAATCCACATCTAGAAACAATGATCAAAAATAACTCACATATAAGAGGATAAACTCCGATATACTATTGGTCACATCGATTCCACAAACTCTAATTAGGAAAATGTCACAAAAAATCCTAAAATGAAATATAAAATATCAATACACAACTAAATTTTATATTCCTTGATCTCACTAGGGTATTTTCTCCTACTGAAAAACCATATTGGGTAGATGATCAATGCACATGTAAATATAGGTCATGATAATTCCAAGAACACTACTAGGGAAACGTGAAGGGATATGAGGATCATGTTGGGCCTCTAGGGATGATATGTGCTTCAAATCAAATGAGTGAGTAGTTAAAGAATATTGAGATGACTCACTCGAGAAATTGGGAACATAACCACGCTACATGTACACAATGCAGATGAAGAGGGGTTATAATCCATTTAAAATGATGTGATTCAGAAATCATGATAAAAAAAAGGACCAAGGGGAACCTCTCAACCATATCGATTTAAAAATATCTAAGAGAAAGACAAGGGGTACCCACTCATCCATCCCATTCATGTCATATATAAACCAATGGAACAACACAACATCTCCTTCACACTACATACCCTAGGCTAAAACTTTTGATACCATTGTTTTCTATGTGAAAAACTACTCGATATATGATATTCGTGGACCTTTATTCAAGCTCTGAATGAAGGGATATGATGGTAGAAAACTCCTCTAAGAGGAGAATATATGTCGTGTACAAGGCCTACATATCCTATAACCCCACCTTAACATAAATTCATTTCCTTTATCCACACATCTTGGTTGGGCATGTAGTACAACATGGTGTATACCCGTGGTACCAAGCCTGTCTCACCTCTCCCAGGGCTCGGTCATGTATTCCCTTCACATGTATCTGTTAGCCATGTTCCCCACACAACATGTTCCCCAGGGTACAAGGAATGTACCCCATATGTGTCCCATTATTCGTCTCTCTAGATCATGCCTATGACTAGAACCTCATATCGGTTTACTCTAGCCATGCACTCATACCCTTCCATGTACATCTCTCGGCTACCCTAGCCATGTCATCTGACCACACAACATGGAGTCACAAAATGGTGTGCAACCCATGGTAAACTTCTTATATTCCCCAAAACACATCTTTCCCAAATGGGAAGAACAAAAGGTGTGTCCCTCCAGTATACATGCCATGTAGATGGGAAGATTTGTCAAAAAATCCCTACAAATAGACTAAATCATTCTAGTTCACCCGAAACACTCTGATTAACCCTCGAGGGGTCCCTAGAAATTAACTCTGTAATATAGAACCTTAAATACATATAAAAATGGGACGAGATGTAAAAATCAAAACATCAACCTCGATGGTGAAATGTGAAAGCATCGGGTGAAGAATGATGCACGAGATATAGTGATTCTAGATCGGGTGAAGATCGATATCGAAAATGGGATATGGAGGCACCTCCCCCTGGATCTTTTTTCGATCAAAGGTAGTGGAGTAGGGGTGAGGGAGGATCTGTCCTCCTAGTGGATTTAAAAAACATGCTGATGGTGATGGTATATTAATTTAATTTTATTAAGCAAATATCCTCTATTGAACACTCTGACCCCGACTCGCATATGATCCTTCACCCATTGATGACAAAGCTTAAGTAACACTTAGGGTAAACATGATGTTATGAACTCAATCTAAATCTTGGAAATGAATTCCAAGACCCTTATTGGGATTCATTCACAATCCAGTGAAATTGTGCATGTGTGATAGAATAAATTTAATTTATTTTATATCAATACACCAGGGATCACAGGGACTCATATTATGGCACAAAATTAGTTCCAAGATTCATAAATATTATAAGAAAAAATATGATGTCATAAATGGGAAAACATAAGTAAAAACAGTTGAATAAACATGCCTAGGGATCATAACTCTGAAAAATTAATTTTTTTCTTGACTCGATAATTACCTGGAACCCAAAAACTGGCCTTAAATTGCAACTTTTTTTACACTATTAGGGGTCATTCATATGAAAATTCACTTTTTATTTGATAACCATTATAACTAATTTGAAGGTAAATATATCCTAAATGATAACAAAGATTGTGAATATGATGTGAACATTGCATAGATTTTAAATTTATGTTATGTGTTATACTATATTTGGAATTAAACATTATGATTTAAACATCATAATTTTATGAGCTATTTGAGTATATTACAATGTTTAGAATGTTTCCTAGAATGAATAATGGTATTAAAACTCACGTCCATTGTAGATAATTTCCTATTGAGGATGTTGATATGGATGATACTGTAGAAGAACATGTTATGGATATATTTGGTAAGCTTGATCACATTCTGACTCATAAACTTGTATGGATGGAGAAACCTATTCAATAGTAAGCTTCTCTTTTTCTATATCATATTATTCTACACATGTCATAATAATTTTTTGGGACTACGGATCCAATGGAATATAATCAATGGAACATGTATTTGGAGATGGTATTTATGGAAATGGGAAGTGTGAAAAGGAAAAGGTTATACATATAGTGTATTCTCTCAATAGAGATGATGACTTATGGTAGTTGTTGATCCATAATACTAATGAGGATGTGTAAAAATATTCCACAAAAGGAATTAATTTTAAGAAGAAAAATTTTAATAAATATTTCCCTCATTCTCAACAAAAAGTTATGAATAGAAATATCTTCAACTAAATGAAAAAGGAAGAATAATTTCTGCTGGATAGTGGTGCTACCTTTACATGGTAAACTAGGTATTCTATAGATTACATATGAAACAAGGAGTGAATGAAAAAACATTTATTTTAAAGTATTAAAAAATTATCAAAATGTAAAGAATAGGACATCCAAACACAATGAAAAAGGAAATGCATCAAACAAGATGGAGAAGATAAAGAATTTACCACCATGTGAGATCTGTTGAGGGGATCACATTGGGAAATTCCTGATTTGATGGAAGTTTTTTTAAGTGTGGATAAAAGGATCATCATTTCAAAGAATGAAAGGGGTGATGGTAACAATTATTAATCAATGTTATGACTGAAAGGATATGGGAAACTATGTAAAATAATTCCCCAAGAATCAAGGGAATCTACCAAAGAAGAGGCCAAGGGAAAATGACCAAGAATATGTGATCACTACAGGTGAGGTATAAGTACACAATGATGTGGTGGCATGTATGTTAACCATATCTTCATATTTATCCTATTATTTATTTGATTCTGGATAAGTTCACTTTTTATATCTACCTAAATTTCAATAAAAAATTAGACATTTCCCATTTGATTTAATAAGGGAGTTATTAGTAAAAACTCCTAAGGGGAGTCTCATTACAAAAAATATATATGTTTGAGGACATTCCAATTGTGATACATAAACGAAATTTATTTTTTGACTTTATTATCATAACTATGGTTGAAATTGATATAATCCTAAGTATGGACTAGCTTTTAAAATATGATAAAAAGATATATTCTAAGAAGAAGGAATATAAATTTTAGAGGACTACGTAGAATTTATTATCTTTAGAGAATATATATCACCATATGAGTCATAACTAGATCCACATATAATAGATCTAATAAATTATATTAATTGGGAATAATATAAAAAATATATGGATTAAGAAGGTTGTATTGAAATTGAGTATGTACCCATTATATATGAATACACTGATGTATTTCTTAAGTAATTACATGGAAAATCCCCCATAGCAAGATGTTACATTTTAAAATGATTTATTCCCTAATTCATGACTAAAATTCTTGTCTATCGACAGAAGGTCCAATGTTCAATTAATGGTTCTAAAGAAACAACTCGGGGATTTGGGTGATAAGTGATTTATTTTCCCCAGTGGTTCTCCATGGGGAGTCCATTTTTCTTCATTAATAATGAATATGGATCAATGATGCTATGCATTTATCATAGTGAAATAGATTCTATTTCGATCAAGAAAAGGGGTCCTCGTCCACAATTAAAGGACTTAGTTGATCAACATCACATTCCCTATATTTTCAATGAATGATTTTCATTATAGGTATCACCAGTTGTGAGTAAATAAGGAATACATTCTAAAGATAGATTTTGGGATGAGGTATGGACATTATGAGTTTACAGTAATTCCATTTGGATTGTCTAATGAACCCTCTATTTTTATGGATATAATGAAAAAATTATTCAAGTAATATCTTTATTTTTTTGTTATTAATTAATAATATTCTTTTTCCCTCTAAAATCTCTGAGCACCATGAGAATCACTTACATATCATTCTTATAGCACTTAAAAGGAAAGAGTTATATAGAAATTTTTATTAATTGTGATTTATTTCATTAAAAATTCTCATTTATTATCCATATTGTCTCTAAATATTGAATCTCAGTTGATCTTGTAAATACAAAGGCAATCAAGGAATGACCAACACCAACAAACATAATTGAGGTAAGTGGCTTCATTGGTTTGGAATGTTACTATCAGTGATTACTTTAGAGTTTTTCTTAATTGGATAGCCCATTAAAAAATATTACATTTATAGGGGTTTTTTTTGTTTAAAATTAAGAATGTAAATATTATTTTGATGAACTAATGAGGAGATTAGTTAATACTCCAATTTTTAATCTAACATCTAGAAGTGAAGGGGTTGTGACATGTTGAGTTACCTTGAGGAAATGACTTGGTTTTGTCCTAATGAAAAATAATAAAGGTATTGTATATGCATCATAGAAATTAATGATTCACAAACTAAACTACCATACGCATGATAATGTGTTAGTAACTATAATCTATACATTGAATATATGAATACATTATCTCTATGGTGAAAGATGTGAGTTATACACAAACCATAAAAGAAGAAATAACATTTTTGATAGAAAGTGATCATTACAAGATAAAGGTGATGGATTAATCTAATCAAGGAAAATGATTTTAGAATACATTAACACCGTGAAAAACAAATGAAGTAGTAGATTCATTGGGTAGTAAGGATCATGGAGTTCTAAAACAAATGGGTATTAAGAAAGATACTACGTTCATGGATATTGTGAAGATGGATATCAGAGTTACTAAAGTAGCAGAGAAATCTATCCTTTTAGAATTTATTCCACTAACATACATATTGGAAAATATTAATAATTCTCAATCAGATCATGAGAACATTCAGCGTTGGTTAAAAACACTAAAAAATCCCCCTATGATCACTAGTAAAAAAGTGCTGATAAAGGAGGTCCATTTATCAACTCTAGTAAAAACTGATAAAGGGGCCCTTATTTAGTGCTAGTAAAAAAGTGATGATGAGGGGGTGAGTACTTTTTTAGAAAAACTGATAAAGACCCCCCAACTTATTACCATTTTTTTTCTACCACTGATAAAGGATAAAGTTTTAAAAAATTATATTTCAATAAATTAATATTTAAATATATAAATATATTTATATTGATTTTAGTATAATATATATATTTTTAAACATGTTTTAGAAAAAACTAAATTAGTATTTACACATAATATATATGATATTAAGTGAAAATAAATTGTGTAATAATTTATAATAATAATTAATAATTTTATACTTTTTATGAAGTAATAGTCATTTAATGATAATTTGAAGATAAACAAATTCAAAAAATTAATAAAATATATAAAATAAGTTGAAAATGTATTTCGAACTTCAAACATCCACAACAATTGATATGCATGTACGTTTGGGCTCGACCACATATCCATTTGAATCTAATGATGAGATATTTGCCCTCGTGACCCGGGGTAACCCCCTGTCAAATTTTTCAAGGCCGAAAAAGTCTATGAGGCCAACAAAATCGAGTTTTTAGTTAGTATACCGTAAATTTTTTAAATTAAATGGAACTTAAACCTTGGTTTTGGTGGGGGTTTTTATTTTCTATGGGGATTGAATTTATTCCCAATTTTTACATTTATATCGATATTATGGTTTTGAAATTTTATCATTTTTCACAGTGTATATTTATTTATAATTAAATATATACATATGTTTTTTTATTTACTAATAATAAATCCCTTGTATAAATACATATATTAAAATATTTATATAAAAGGGTATTTATATATATATAATAAATATTTATTATTATGTTTTATTAAAATAAAATATTTTCCATTTATTTCCCTTATAAAAATGAAATAATATGTATATATACATTTTATATATACATATATGTGAGTATTAATAAACATATATATATATTCTATTATATATAAATGATTATTAATATAAATTAATTTAAAAAATATATAATTTTGTATATATATATCAATATTTTAAAACTATATACAAATACACTAAAAAGTCATTAAATATACAACAAAACATGGATGACAATATAGTAAATAGAATTATTCACATAATGGAGGTCCTCGAATCAAATCCATGAATGAATATGTATTTGGGGTAGCCTTCAAGTGGTGAGAAATGGTGGTGGGTGCGTGATGGCTGATGGGTAGTGTAAAGAGCTAGTAAAGGGTTCGGTAAGGATTATGAAATGGGCTATTGGGGGTGTGTGAAAAATAATTACTATTTTCCAATTTTTTACGGTGATTTTTTAGCGTTATTAAAGGGTGCCTTTAACAACACTTTTTATGAACTTTTTATTGTTGTATTTTAAAATCAATCTAATTATTAGTTCTTTCTATGTGATAAATCCCATTTTACTAGCACTTATAAATGACCGATTTGTAGTAGTGACACCCATATATCACAAAAATGTATACGGATTTGAAGAAATTCTTTTTATGGGATAACATGAATCGAAAAATTATTGTTTTTATGAATATATTTTTTTCAATATGTTGAGGATATAATGATGAATCCTAGAAGAGTCATGGGTCCACATTCTATTCATTTATATAAATAATATGAAATTACTATGGACATTATCATGGGACTACCAAAAACTCCCAAAATTAATGATATAATATGGTTTTACATTGATCATGTTACAAAATATTAACATTTTCACATTATAAAAAGATATTTACCTCTTGATCACCTCATAAGGCTCTATTTTAATGATGTTTTGAGACTTCATGGAGAACCTCTCTAAATTGTTTGTAATTGAGATCCACATATTACATTGAAGTTATGGAAGAGACTTTTAAGGATCTTGATACTAAGCTTCATTTGATAACTATCTACTATCCTCAAACTGATAGAAAGTTAGAAAGGATAATTAAAACAATGGAAGACATGTTTATGTTTTGATCACTTGACTTTCCTGGTATGTGGGTTCATTATTTTCCTTGGGTGGAGTTTTCCTATAAAAATAGATTTTGTTCATGCATTCAAATATTGTTGTATGAATCAATAGATGGAAAGAGATATCATAATAAAACATTTTGGAATGAAATTGGTGAAAAGAAACTCAAAGTCCCATAACTTGTTGAGGAGACAACAATGAATTTAATGTCTATTCAAACTTCCTTTAAATTTTATCAAATAGTCATACAGATAATCAATTAAATGATTTTTAATTTCAAGGGGGATATCATGTTTTCTTTAGTGTACCTCCATGTAAGGGTGTTATAAGGTTCAATTATAAAGGGAAACTGAGCTCCAGGTACATCAGACCCTTTGAAATTCATGAAATAATTGGAGTTGTTTCTTATCATTTGGAAAATCCTCCAAACCTCTCAAAAGTACATGATGTGTTCCCTATATCTTCTCTAAAGAAATTTTATACTAGACCCAAATAATGTGCTCACCAATCATGAAATATATCCAGAACTAGATCATTCTTACTCCAAATAACCAATCTAGATTCTTAATAATGTAGAGAATTTATTGAGGAATTGGATGACTCTTCTAGTATAGGTACTCTAGGGGTATCACAAAATGGAGGAGTAAACATGGGAACAAGATTATACTTTTAAAAATAACTAACCTAATATATTTATAATCTAATTATAATGTCATGGGTATGTGGATTAGATTGAAATCCACCCCCATTTTGAATTTGGGTGTTTAGTCAGTATTCCAACTCTATTATCAATTATTCATACCGAATTACTAGTTTTTAATTAACAAAAAGATATTTTTTTAGAAGGGAATAGAGTCTTGTAAAATGACCTGGGTGTTTGAATTGTCTCTAGGTGTGATAGAGGACCAAAGGACTAGTCTTGGAGAAGTGTATGGTAAGGCGCATAGATAGATTAAACCATGTGTCCTTTTAGTTCTAATTGTGGAACCAATTTTTTACCAAGAATGTTTTAGGAAACCATGTGGTTGGGGGCACAAATTTGTGAAAGGGTCTACATTTTTTTAGTAGTGGTCATCATGCAGCTTTCAGAGGGTTAGGGAAAACCTTGCGTAAGCTACATATATAGTCTCATTTGGGTAGTAACTCTAAATTATATCACACATAGTTTGTACATGATTCGGACTAATTTATTGTACTAACCATGCTATTCTTTTCATCTAAGTAGAAGGAGATTCCCAATTTCCATATGGTTTGGAAAACCATGAGAACTAATTGTGATTCCCTTAAAAAGTGTGAAAATATTATTTTCCCCTCAATCCAATTTCCTTGTTTCCTTTTTATTTTCTCTTTTTTTGTCACACACAATAGCATAGGTTCTCCTATACTCTTCCTCTCTTAGGGATTGATCCCTCTCTTTCATTGGATCTCTATTATTCATGTTTTTGTGGCGATTGATCTGTATCAGAAAGTCACTTCAACCACTTACATCATTTCTTTTGTACTCTCTCTTCATGGACTACTAAATCTTTTCCAATAATGTTTTACTATTTTCTAGGTTTTTATCTAAAACGTCAGTATATTCCAAATTAGTTACAGTTAGAGTCTAATATAATAAGTTCCAACATCTAAGACTATGAGGTAGGGGTGAATAATTATTTTTTTGATTTCATATGTTTTTTTTTGAAATTTTTCTTTTAACAAGTTTTTGTGATGACCGAGAAAGACCCTATATATTTAATGGTTTCATTTAATATATTAATTTGAACCTTTTAATATTTCAATGTAAATTAATTCATAAGATGATAAGTGGTTTGATCTGTACGGGTGGCTCTAAACCATGAGTGGTTAGGCCGGGGGTGTCATTATATTAAATTGATTGGATATTTTAAATTGAATTGTTTATATTAATTTCAATTTTTGTATATATGTGGATTCTTTAGAAGTGTTTTTTATTGGTGAGGCCTAAGAATTTTGGTGGAAATGACCACATGAGATGGGACGTTGTTATCATCATGTTAGGACAGTCCATGACTATATGAGTGACGATAATCATAGTTTGGGAAACTTAGTCATCAGATTGAGGAAAATCCCATCATGTTGTGGGTGAGTGTCATGTCATATAGATGGCATGGCCATCGGATTGAGAGAGATGGTCACAGGGGCATAAGGGGGTGGTAATTTGTGTGGCTTATGATCTAAGTGGTTATTATAGCTAATCCAAGATAGACAAAGTAAAATCTGGAGTTTTGTGCACAAAAGTTCACTCAGGGATGAGGTGGTTTTCACCAATTATATGGGTATATTCCCCCAGTGGTATCAATTTAGGTAAATTTGTGGGGGTGATTTCTATATAATTCCATGTGCGTGGTAAGGATCCATCTGATGACAGTGTTTAGGTTGTCATTTGGGGGCTAAGGATCACCATGTATTATGTCATTGGGTTGGGACTTTTTTAGGAGTATGGGCATCATCGTTCCATGAGACATCATTAATAAGTCCAATAGTGTTATTACATTGAGGATAGATATCATTGTGCCTTGAAATTTTGGGATTTGTGCCAATGGGTCCTCTCAAGTAGGGGTCCAAGGGACTAGATTCATTATTCAGTTGTGCCTTTACAATGTTCGTGATTTGACCTGATTAATCATGAATGTAAGGTAGGAAAACGTTGTAGGTGGCCTATTGAGATACGTTCTCACACCCTACATGGTCTCATAAAACCATGTTTAGAAATCATGTATTTTATTTCAAGTAACGGCCCAGGTCTAGGAGATATATATTAGTGGTTTTTTTGGAATGGGCTGGAAGGTTGGGCACCCATGGTTTTTTATTTGTCTGGATTTTCGATTTTTTTTCCATTTTAAATCATCATGTTACTTATATGTATATAATGATGGTCATCCATCAGTGATCTCATTCATATTATTGTTTCGTATGACCTATATTTGATTCATGATATGATTAATATTTAAAAATGGGTTTTCAAGCTGGTTTATTTTATTCCATTTCTGTTGTTGATTATTGCCTTTTCAATTATGTGATATTAATTGTGCTAACACCATAGGTGGGATACTGGTTCAAGTCTGTCTTTAGGATATTTATATTTAATACATTATGTTTATCTTTTTTATTATTATACCATCACTAGAGGGTATATTTTACCCACTATCACCTCCTTACACCCTCCCTGCTAGTCAATGGCATTTGACATTCAGGGAGGCAAGCTTAAGGCATAGTGGCACTCATTCCATTGCATAGTTCGGGTTGTAATTCAGTTTGGGATCTACAAATGGTATCAAAGGTGTTTCTTTTAACTATTTATTATTAAATTTTATGGGATATGGTAAAATTTATTTTAGTATGTTTTTAGAACTATCCTTATAGCCCATTTTTTGGTTCCTACAGCCCCATGCATGGGGGACAACCCTAGTATCCAAGGGTGGGTAATTACTATTCTGTTTTTCAAATTTTACAGTTGATTTTATTTCCACCATGATTGGTTCACTTGTAAGTGTTATTATTATCATAAATGATTTGTGACCCTTAACCTGATATGATAAGGGGGGATATATTATACCCTTTTATCGTTAATGAAATGGGTCATTATTATGCATTATTATGCCTCTTATTAGAAACATATGATATTTTAAATTATATATATTATTGTTATGTCTAAATTTATTGTGAAATATGATATTCCAATTGATATATTTGTATTGGCCTAGCTGTTATAGAATAATAATGTTTTAATCATGTTCGGTGATGTTGGTCACCAGGTTGGGAGACGAGGTCATCAGTTTGACGAGACATTGTTCTTCAGGACATTAATGACCAGAGGAATATGTTATACATTGATTTATTATGGGTGGGTAAGTATTCCATGATGACGGGATTCCATGGTACATGGTTACAGTGTTGGAGATTGAGGGTATTGAGTTCATGCATCCTATTACCACTTTCCCTATTTGCGATCTATGTGTGTCTGTTATTTGGGATGTCTGACCATGTAATGGTATTCACTGGGTTGTTAGATGAAAAAATCCGAATGAGTGTCAGGTGGGTGGTGACACAGTGCCGCTAGAGCCAGCATTGGTTGAGACCCCTGAGGGTTAGGAATATCATGGGTCATAGGTATAATCTCGGGTGCAGAATCCATTGCAGGAAGAACAACCACCAGATTTGAAAGATTTTGGGTCGTGGCTTGATGGGAAGCATAGAGAACAATTTGTATGTTTCATCCAAGGTATTTACAGGGGAGATTAGAGATTATATCCACCATGAAATATTTGATTTATGTGTTCTATTAATATCACCCAACAATGTTTCAAGGTTTTGGATGGTCTATAGGTGACTGAAAATTGGATTAAGTCTGTGTAAATGATTTTTAGGGAGCTAGGGTTGTCTTCACGGTAGAGGGTGAAACTAGTGACCTGCATGCTCAGAGGACCAGAAAATCACTAGTGGGATGTGTAGGTTCCAAATGGAAGACATGATGGATTTTCCTGTATGGGCCTTGTGTCTAGGTTCATCAAGAACATCTTCCCAATGATGATGGGGAAATAAAGAGCTTGGGATATCTTGAGCCATCAGTAGGGTGACATGTTAATCTTAAACTATGCAGCAATGTCCCGCAAATTGACTATTGTTTCACCAGGTATGGTGAGAAATGAAGCATAAATGGAAGGCATTTCAATGATGGTTTACCACATGCTATTTGGGTGCATTTAATCATCATAACGTTGGAATCCTTATCAGTAGTTGTGAATTAGTCCCTTATAGCTGAGCAAAATTTGATGGACCAATATTACATTTGACAACAAACGATGTTGGGTTATTTAAGTTATAGAATTTAAGATATTAATAAGTGAGTACAAGAAGAGTTCTAGCATGTCAATCAGGCCATGGACTTGAGATCACCCCCTCATAATGGATTTTTTAGAAAGTTATTATAGTGGGAGAATCCCTGACATGTCTAGAGTCAGTGTGATTGGACTCTAAAGAATTTTGGAGACAAGGAAATATCGGTAATCTCAAGAGGTTCTACGATAATATTTCATGGATAGATGCAATTAGGAACTGAGGTAGACTTAAGGCTCTAAGATCGTACTAGGTTTGGTATGAGGTGATTGAAGTCAAGTATCAACTACACAAAGAGGTCATGGAAGAGATATTTGGAACTAACAGTATGGTTAGTGTCCATTGGATGGTTCAACATAAATTGGATACCATGATTCATGTAGTTAGGCATCAAGCAACGTGCATAACATGGAACTGTAAAGGTCAGAGTAGTCTAGTGAGATGACGATGCTTAGAGGCACGCCATGAGCATTAATAGGGTTTCTTTTTTTGGCATATCTTTCTCAGAGGAATTCCTTTTTTGAGTTCACAATTTTAAAAAGATATGAGAATGGACAAAATGTATACTAAATTTTTTGTCTTCATCATATAAGATGCATTTTATATATATTCTAGGTGCCCAATTCTTTGAGTTATATTTTAGAAATGACGGATGTGTGGTAATTGATGTACATTAGAATTGGGGCATTGAGGAGATGTGTGTTACAGGAGGTGAAATGAAATCAGGTCATCGTTGCGATATGAGACTTGACTGAGGTATGCCACACTAGTACTTCTGAGCATCTTTTTATTTCTATAACTTCAAAGGTTCCATGAGATCCATGGGAAGGAGGCAGGAATCGATGTAGTTTGGGATGCAACTAGGTGTCAGGTATGACACAGAAGCATATGATTAGCTGTAGGAATAACAATACATCCTTGGAGGACCTTTAGTCTATGTATGGTCAATGTTCCCTTGTTCTTTTTTGAGCTTTGGGTTGGGATACAATCAAGGTCGGTAACTCCTAAGGTGGGGAACCCCTTTGATGTAGTTGAATTGTGCCATTTAGATCAGGGTAGTCTGCATTAATTTTATAGTAATGTTTATGTTTGGTTCCATCATTGGGTTTGTTTTGATATCATGGGGAATATATAGGTAAAGGTGGGGAGATTTTAATTTCCTAGGTATTTAGTGTGGGTTGAAATCCTCAACTGTTTTGAATTTTGATGTTTGGTGGTTATGCCAACTCATTATTCGTTTATAGAAACCTAATTCCAAGTTTTTCATTAACCTGAAGCCTCGTTTTTAGAAGTTTTTAGATTAAAGTAAAATGCCTTAGGTTCTAATATGGTAAGCAGGTGCACTATTGGCCTAAATACCCAATATTGGAGATGTGTTGGATGAGGTACACTGTTAGATTTAATTTTGTAGACTCTTAGTGCTTACCATGCATCCAATTTTTACTCTATGCATAGTTTGAGAAACCATGTTGTAGGTGGTATATAGTTGGAAGATACTCTAAATTTTATCAGTAAAGGTAATTCACAAGTCAAGGGCATGATTAGGGGAAATCGTTCACAATCCAAATGGTTAGTGCCATTTGGGTAGTACCTTCATACTATAGCATTCTTGGTTCGTTCATGGATAGGATAACCCATGATTTCGAACCATAATAGGCTAGGATCTTATATAGAATGATCCACTTGGATTTCACATGGTTTGGAAAACCATGTAAGATGGACATGAAACCCTTAAAAATTGTTAAATGTCAACTTCCCCTCCCACTTATTTCTTTCTTTCTTTATTCTTTTCTCCTTGTTGGTTGCATAAAACAATTTGGGTACTCTTATTTTTTTCTACACTAGGGACTAATCCCTTTAATTTTTCATAGTTTTTTTTTCAATATATTTTTGGTGTTGGATCTATATCAGTAAGTCTCTCTATCATCATTTTTCATTTCATCATTACTCTCATCTCATAAAACAACAGATCTTCTCTACTCATTTTTTGATATGTTTAAGGTGTTCATCTAAAACATAAATTTCTAAATAATTGGTCAGAGTAAGAGTCTATGTTCATATGTTTCTATATCTATGACTATGAGGTAGGTGATGCATAATTTTTATTATTATTTTGTGATTGATTTGGACTTTATTCTTCTAGCGCAACATTTTGATTACTGAGTGAGATCCTATACATTATGTGGTTTATTTTAATTTATTAAATTAAACCTTGTGATAAATATATGTGAATTCTTACATGAGACTATAAGTGATTTGATTCATGCAAGAGGATCTAGACCTTGTGGGGTTAGGTTGGGGGTGTTCATATGGAAAATTTAATGGTTTTATTAAATTTTATTGTTTATTTTAAAATTAATATATATATATATATATATATGAATTGGTGTGATGTGTTTGTGATGGGAGAGGCCCCAGTATAGAGGTTTTGATGACCACCTAATATGAGATGATGTGATTTCCATGTTGCGCGAGGCTCGGGCTCTATGGATGAGTGATTATAATCATAAGTTGGGTGACATAGTCATGGGATTGAGGTGGCAAGGTAGTTAAGTTAGGGGTGAGGCTCATGTGATATTGTATGGAATAGTTATTATATTGGGGTACATGGTTACATGGGCACAAGGTGCTAGTAATTGGTGTGGCTTAGGTACTAATTGGTAATTTTCTCTTACCTGTGTCAGCCAAATCACTATTTTGGGACATGTGACCAATGTTTAGCAAAGTAATTATATAGTTTTTAAAACTACTATTTGTAGAGGACCTTGTTATTTGTGTCTTAGGTAAATGGATGGATGTGCATTCCATTGAAATCCTCAAGGTTGGTGAGGATCCATAGGATTATAGTTTTGAAGATATCAATTTAGGGATTAGGCTCACCATGCATGAGTCCATTGGGCTAAGACTTCATTAAGAAGATGTGAATAATCATTACATGAAACATCATGATTTTAGATGATGTTGATATTACATTGAGGACTAATTTCATTGTGACTTTGAACGTCGGGCTTCATATCGATGGGTACCTTTAAGAAGGGGTATGAGGGACTAGATTCTTTGTTTGGTCATGCCTTCAGGATGTTAGTGACTTGACTATGACATGAGGTCTCAGTTGTTAGATGTTTCTAGGTCCTATTACTAGAGATGGAACTTGAGGGTTCACCTGTGATATTCAATATCAAGGGATGGCTTGGACTATGAGCTAAGGACACTCACCTATTCAGTTTTTCATCATGGGTCGAAGTAGGTGATGCCTTCCTGATGGTTTTTGAGCACTAGGGATGCCTGTGTATATTATATTCTTGTTCTACAACTTTATTTATTTTTAGTACACACCTACTTAATCAAAAAATTAATGATAGGAAAATATTGGTGGTGGCCTACTAAGACTCATTCTCACACCCTACACGGGCCCCTCGGCATGCATATAGACATCATGATTTTGGGATCAGGTAAAGGCATGAGTTTAGGTGCTGGATCATATTGGCTATTTGGAATTAGATGGAAGGCAATAGACCCTTATTTCTTGACACATATGATGTTTATGGTTTTTTCCTTTTTTTACTAGCATTTTACATTTATTTATATACTAATGGTCAGTCATGTGAGACTCCCTTTCTATAATGGTTTATTATGACATGTATTTTATGAATGATCTAATTAGTATCTAAAAATAGTATGTGTTACTTTTTTATTTTCAACCAGTTCTATTGCTGATTATATCTTTAGTAATTGTGTGACATTGATTATGATTCCCCCAAAGGTGGGTTACTTGTTCATGTCTATTATTTCAGTATTTCTTTCCATTACATTATATTTATATAGATGTTTAAAATATCATCACTAGTGGTTATAGTCTCCCCACTACCACATCCTTCCACCCTGACTTCTTTTCAATAGCCTTTTTCATTCCGAAAGTCGCGCTTAAAGTCCAGTGTCACTCGGCTCGTTGAACTATTTTGGTGGAAATTCAGGCAAGAGTGATACAATAATATCCCTAGAATTACAAGAAAAAACTATTTTAGGATGTAATAATATAACATCACAAGACATTACAATATTTTCCTTTTAGAATAAATTTAATTTTGTTGATTTCTTGAAATTAACACAAGAACAGGTTTAAACAAAACAATGTTTAGTCACACTTTTCACATTTAATTTAATAATAATTTTTAAAAAAATTAGAAAATTTATTTTAAAAAATAAAATATATATTTTTAATCAAAATATAAAAATTATTTTAAGATGAATATTTATTATTTTTAGGAAAAGTTTCATTTTTTTGATTTATATAGAAAAATACTACATTTTAATTTGAAAATTCATTTTGTTTAAATAAATTATAATGTAAACATATATTTAGAATAAGTTTTAAATAAAAATTTGTTCAATTTTAAATATATTCATCCAATAAATGTAATTTTAATCATTTTTATATTTATTTTAGTTTATATATATTGAAAATTTAGAATAGTTTCTCTTTTAAAAAATATTGCTTTCTCATCACATATGTAGATTAATTTAATACTAATATTTTATAATTATGTGAATTGAATTTGAAAAAATAGAAACCATATTTGGAATTAGTGTAATGTATTATTTATAATAATTCTAAATTAATTTTTGACCAAATTTATTACTAAAAATTGTTAAAATTAATTGTAGTGATTAGTGTACAAATGAGTTTACATAGTAATAAAACATAGAATATAAAGTTTAATAATTACCAAAAACAATTTGAAAACTAATTTTGTGGATATATTTAGACATTATCCCATCTAATATAAATAATGGAAAATTATTGTGGCCTAGTTTCATGAACCAAATTTGGGAGGAATTCACTCTTTCAAAAAAATACAAGTGTTCCACTCATCATAGTTATAAAAGGCCACCCCCCCCCCCTCTATCACACATTCAAACCAATTTTAATCATACAATACCAACATAAAATTGGTTATGAAATCATTATTCATGTGTATGGAGTACTAACACCTCACAAACAGATGTCGTTTGTCTTTTCATTTACACCTCTCATGGTTGGTTGTGAAGATGGATATAAAGTATATATATGATATTCACAATTATTTACAGCATTAGATTCACTATATCATATTTGAATTTTTACCATCCAATTCTTATGAGATACAATAATGTCGCTTGTGTGTAGTGGACAACCACATCGTGAAGCGATGTGATTCATTTTTTAGTAACGTTTCACATGGAAAGTGCTAAAGAAAAATATAGTGATTATATATGATATTAAAGAAATAATTTTGAATTTAAGGACATTTTTATTCATCTATATTGAAAATATATTTCATTTCCTTTCTCTCCTTTTCACCCACCAAAAGTTGATACCATTATTCGTGTATGTGTGGACTACCACTTTCAATAAGTAATAAGACTCTCTTTGCATCACCACACCATATTATATATATATATAACTTTATAAATTGATTTTATTTAAATTAATTTAATTCAATAATGTTAAAATATAACTTAATTAATTTCCATAATGATTGGAGAAAATGGAATCATTACTCATGCATACATGTGGCTTGCAGTCTCAATGATCGTAACGTACATCATTTTTAATAATCATAATTCATGATCAATTTTTAAATATATATTTACAAAAACAATATGATAATTATTTCATTATTATTATTCTAGACATAATAAAACTATATAATATGTGAAATAACTAAATCATTCATGATGAAAGACCCCTGAAAAAACAAGATAACACTAGAAACAATTCAAATAATGAAATATTATTAACATATGAGAAATAAAATCTTATAAAAGGATCATATATAATTTTATATATATTTTTACAGCTCCATTAAAAATTACTAAAATGAATAAAATTACTATTCTTGAGTATAAAGAAGTAAAACAAAAAAGAATCATCGGGTAAGTGATTTATTCTTAATTTATATTCCCTTGACAATTATTTATTATTTCATACCAATTAAATTTTATGTAGCTTATGTACTACCCCTTTTACATGTAATATCCTGAATAATTAAGTCTCTAAGGTATTTTATGTTTCAATTTGAATTATCCCATCCATGTTTTTTTTAATTGAAAATTAAGAACAGGTAAAAGGTTTCATAAAATCTATCTTTCATTTATGATTGTTAACATTCTCCTCAAACAATCACTTTTTTGTAATCATTTTTCAATAGAAATTAAATTTCTCTTAAATATCTATACTCTTGTCTAATTAATAGTATTATTTCGTAAACCATATTCAAATTTTACATATATCATTTACTATAATATTTATTTGATTAATTTGAGAAATATTAATAATTCATAATTTTAACACCCCAATCTTCCACGGTACGCTTCTCATTGAATTATACAATAGCGTGTGTTGTACGCAACTTTGAGTTCTAACACACCACAACCAATCAAACTAGCCGCTATGAATAGTAATACCCACTTTTTGAAATTTTATAAATTTTTTCTTTCAAAATGGACTTCATTTTTGGATTCAGAATATCTAAATTAGCTTAGGGTGAATTTTCATTATTTTTCTGAAAACTTTCAATTTTTGTTGAATAGTGAAAAACACAGAGTTATTGTTTAAAACTAAATTTTTATTTAAATATTTATTTATTTTATTTAAATTTATTTTAGGTCAAAATAGATTCATAATACCTATTTATGTTCAATTTAATTCATTGGAGTCAGTTTATAATAATTTTACATATATTAAAATTTTATTGAACTTCTTACCATCTTTAACCCACCTCCTATAGGCATTTGAAAATTTACATAAAACATAATTTTACTGCTTTTGTGAGTTGAATTTCAAAAATCTGAGAGACATGGTTGATATAATTAATTAAAATGTTGTTCAATAAGATGAAACTAATATTTGGTGAATAGTAACTTTTTACTTTTATTTTCCACAGTTAAAAGTAAATTGGATAATTAAGGGTAAAAATGATATTATTATTACCCTAACACATGTAATAACTCTATTGGATAAGTTTAATTCAACAAAAAACAACCTTAGGAATAAAATTTGATCCTTTAGGTTCACATGGATTTGATTAGGGATTTTATTATTGTTTAATAAAAAGAAGAGTTAAAAGTGTTAAATTCAATGTTTAATATCTAAACTATTTTTAATAAAGGGTTATACATAAGATAAATTCAACTATAAATATTAATTAGAAAGATAAAAATATGTCCTACATAATGTTATTTTATTAATATTTTTTATACTTTAAATAATTTAATTTATTTACGACACAATAATGATGTAGTAATTACCAAATTAATGAAATATTAAAATAATTGATATTATAAATATCAAAATAATTTTAATTTGAGACATTTATTAATTAAACAAATTCTATAGGTGACTATAACATGTTAGGGTTGATTAATTTTATTTAGTTCGAAGTAATAAAGTTGTTATGACTTTAACAAAAATCATTGTTAAATAATGTCAAAATTGACAAAAATAAGTTTTAAAAACAAATACAATATTATTGGTTGATATTACAATCCTAAAAATATAAGGATCAGCCTAAAGACATATATAATGATAGTTGTTTAATTAATTAACCACTTGGGGTTCTCTTGGAAGCTTATAATATGTTTATTAACCATATAATATAAAAAAAAGAGATATGGTAAATGTCAAACTATTTAACTAAGAGTTAAATCTAAAGGATAAGGTTAATATAGTGAACCAAACCTGTCTAAAATCGATTTGTTGAAATTTTTTCAACCCATACCCACCTTAGAATTTAAATAATTCATTTTGGATCCATTATAAACCTAAAATAATTTTATTATAAAATAATATTTCTAGATTTTCCTAAGGTGACCCTCACCCCTCTTATAAAAGGGAACTCACCCTTCTCTCTAATTCACTCCTTCAAAGCCATTTGGCTCGGTCAACCCCTTCTCACATACCCTCTAAACTATCCTCCCTTCATATTATAGGGCTTCCTTTAGTCATAAATCCAACCTAAATAGCCCTTTTTATCAAAACAAAAGAAATAACCCAAAGAAGAGGTAAATATGTCATCACCTCTTTCAAGTTCCTTTCTCTTACACTTACTCTTTATTTGTTGTTTCCATTTTAAAATAATAACTCCAGTATCCTATAAATAATGTGATGTTATTATAAATATGTAACAACCATATTCATTATTCTATCCATCCTTTGAAGGACATGTCACCATACGTGTGTTCGTATGGATTACCGTCTCCACATCGTGGTGTAATTTTTATTCAATACATTATTATTTGGATGGGTATAATAATGATGTGTAATTGATATAAATAATAAATATAAAATTATAATGATTATGAATATATTATATACCATCCAATTATATATTATTTTAATATCAAAATAATGGTATTGTTGCTCGTGCATACGTACGGATTACCGTCTCCAAGAACGTGTTGAGATTCATTCCCCATCGTATCCATTCAAGACAAATTTTCATTAAATGATTAAAAGTAATTTTAAAGACTAAATATCATTCTGAATATGAATAAGATACATCCTATAGATAAAAAACATTACTTATGTAACAAATCATATAATGGAAAATTAATCTTTTAACACCCGAAATGAAGATAATACTAAGATATTATTAACAAAGTAATGGTAAAAGATCATATATGATATAATATTAATGTATATGATTTTTGTATAGTTTAATAAAAATTATTTCACCATTATACCTGATTTTAACCTATTGTTGACCATGGAAAAGTACAAATTAAGGGTTAATTTCACAATCTCTTCATTATCTGAGGTTGTTTATACGTAATTATCTACTGGGACCTCTTTATCATCCACATCCATGATTCTTAAAAATGTATTTTAAAACATTTTTACTATTTACTAGAAAACGTTTTAAAGTTATTTATACCCATATTTGACCTTATATTTTTTTGAAAGGAATCATTATGTCATTTTCCAAACAAGGTACTTTATGACCTTTTCGACAAAATTAAGGTAAGAATTTTTTGTTTAACTTATACGGTGGGTGCGGCTTTTTCCACCGTTATAACATCGTCGAAACTTCCCATACAAGATTATAAGAATATTTTCATATATAATTGTTTTCTTTTATAATTATGCGACTTTTAAATGATTTCAAAATATAAATATATATTTCTTTAAAATGGTTTTGATTTCATCTATGTCAACATCCATTGATGGATTTTAAGTTTGTTTGAATTTGATTTATTAAGATACAAAACATCCATGATGTATTTAAGGTTTTGTGATATGTTTGATTGTGGATGTGTTATTTCATACCATTCATGGTTTATGGATAATGTATTGACATTTCGAATGAATGTTTTAATACGAATGTTTATGTTATGTTTATACCTTTTCATATGAGGAATGCATTGGACTTAGTAAGTGACAGGTGGAGCCCACTATACCTCCTCGATGCATCGATAGGTCTCATGAGACAAACTAGTGTATTGTCACAATGCCTTGACAAAATCTTATTTGTAGTCTTGGCACAAAGCCTTGACTATGTGGTTATAAAAGTCTTTTATTATGCATTCCATCGTTATGAAAGTGGATATTGATATTTCATGTGATTATTAGACTATTAGAATATCCATGTGAATAAGTAAATTGAATTATTTGATTTTATCCTTTCCATATTATAATGAAGTTCATGTTTTAAAGGCTTTCATTTCAGTTTTACACATTGCCTTAAATCTTCATGGTTATTTATGAAAGTTTCTGCTATATTGTTATCCTTACTGAGCATATAAGATCACCCGTTTCTATGTTTTATTTTTCCCAAGATGAAAAAAAGTATATTATGACTGACCTGCTGGGATAGTCTATGGGATCTCAGTGTTGTTTATGTAAACATTTTTATGTATTTTTCCTTTTTATGATGTAATGTAAACCATATGAAAGTGTCTAGTAATTCCAAGGCTACTAAACTAATCAGTCATTCAAGACATGATATTTTGTGATCGAGCCAATGATACATAATAATTTCCAACTCTAGATAACCGGGATCAGGGTTTTACAGTTGGTATCAAAGGAAGTTTAGTAAGAACCTTGGAAACTAGATTTTAAAAAACTCTGATTAGATCACATATCCATAAGATAGACTTTGAGGATTAGTATAGAAGAACATCCTAGAATTTTGGTATTATAGAGATTTTGTGAGTTTTCCAAGAAATACATCCATGTCTGGATACGAGCTGGTAGAGCTGGCTCTGGCACAGATGTACCTAGGGGTAAAACCCAAAAACACTACTTTGAGCTAGACCTGAATGGGAACTGGGGCATGACAACAGGAATTGATGCACTCTTGGTTACACACTTGTGGGGGATATGCTTAAGATAATTCTCATTTTCTTTACAAACCATTATGAATGGTTTATAAGTATATAATTCCTCATAGAATTTTTTTTATGATTATGGATTATATCCATAAACTGTTCAATTTATTTTTAGTGTTTTAAATATTTTTAATTATGTATTTTGATTCATAAACTAATCTATTTTATTCTATTGATTAGAAATGGAACCTAGTGGAATGAATGGAAACCATATCAATGCCCACAGTCCATGTAGGGATTTACCTCCTAATCTAGATAACTATAGTGGATCTAGTGATACAACTGGTGCTGATCAGCTTATCACTATATTGGGAAAACTCGCCCAGGTTATGAATAATAACCTTACCCATATGAAGCACCTTGATCCACAACATGGAGGATCAATGTCAGATTGATTCATGAGGCAACAACCACCAATATTCAATGGGGGTACAAATCCACTAGTAACTGAGCAATGGATAAATTCCTTAGAGAAATTATTCCACGCCTTGGGGAGTAGCGAAATGGAAAAATTCATCATGGAAGTTTACCGCCTCACTGAAGATACTGATCAATGGTGGTCATTTATTAAAAACAAAAAGGAATATGATGAATTTTAAAATATGGAATGGATGTAGATTAATGATATTTTCATAGAAAAATTCTTTCCTCATGTCCATCGTTTTGATATGGAAAGACAATTTATGATTCTAAGGCAAAAGGAGGACGAGAATGTCGCAAAGTATGAAGCTAACATTACAAGGTTAGTGAGGCATGCTGAAAATTATATATGTAACCCATGAAGTAAGATTTATCGTTTCATTGATGGGTTAAACCATTTCTCTATCGAGCATTTGTCTCACAATCCTTCTCATCATATGAATATATTGTCTCATGTGTTATTAAGACAGAAAAATAATTCTATAAGTCTTATGAATTTAAAGCAAAGAAATAGAAGAAGAGATCTTCTAAACACTCTGGAAATGGAAATATGGGGAAGAAGGGAAAGGTGGAATATCCATCCTGCAAAAAATGTGGGAAGAAAAACCCTGGTACTAGCCATAAGGGTATGGGAGTCTGTTACAAGTGTGGTGAAAAAGGCCACCAAGATCGCAATTCCAAGGGGAAGAAAGAGGCTATCAGTGTCGAATGCTACAATTCTAGAGAAAGGGGGAATTATGTGAATGAATGTTCTAAGCGTCAAGGTAACTTACCTTCGAAAAGGCCAAGGGATCAAGGCCATGATTATGTTATCACTACTGTTGAGGTTTAAGCTCTGAAAGACGTGGTGGAAGGTAATTTAATGGTTTCCTCAAGTTTATCCAATGCTTTATTTGATTCTGGATCATCACATTGTTTCATATCTTCCCTGTTTTCTAAGAAAATTAGATATTTCCAATTTGATTTAACAAGGGAGTTGTCAGTCAAAACTTCTAGAGGAAGTATCATTACAACAATGATTATGGAATCAGTCCCTATTAGGGCATATAAATGTTCATTAACTCCTGATATCATCATCTTACCCATGATTTAATTTGATACAATCCTCTTTATCGATTGGATTTCAAACCATGATGCGAAAATCTATTGAAAGAAGAAGGAGGTTAAAATTTTTGATGATGATAAGGATTACCTTATCATTAGAGGAGAGACGTCACCACCTAATTCTTATCTAGATCCACCCCCCAGTTGCTCAACTAAATTCAATTATTGAGGAGGATGAGAGTGAAATAATTGTGGGTGATGAAAGGAATGTTCAAATAGAGGACTTACCTATTGTGAAAGAATATATTGATTTGTTCCCAGAATATTTACCTGGACATCCTCTAGAATGAGAAATTGAGTTTCCCATTGATTTAATTCCTGGTTCAAGGCCCATATCAATGACCCCTTATAGAATGGAAACTATGTACTTAGTGGAACTAAAGAAACAAGTAGATAAATTGAGTAATAAGGGATTTATTCTCCCTAGTGTTTCTCCATGGGGAGCACCTGTTCTTTTTGTTAAGAAGAAAGATGGATCTATGAGGTTGTACATTGACTACAGGGAGATCAATGCTATAACAATAAAAAACATGTATCCCCTACCTCACTTTGATGATTTGTTTGACCACCTTCATGGATATTAATACTTTTCAAAGATTTACATTCGGTCTGGATATCATCAGTTGTGTGTGAAGAAGGAAGACATTCTGAAAACAACATTTTCAACCATATATGGGCATTATTAGTTTACAGTAATGCATTTTGGATTGACTAATGCACCCTCCGTCTTCATGGATATAATGAATAGAGTTTTCAAGAAATATCTTTATGAAATTGTAGTGGTATTTATTGATGATATCTGGGTATACTACAAAAGCTACGAAGATCATGAAAATCACTAGTGCATTATCCTAAAGACTCTTATAAGACTTAAATTATATGGGATGTTTACCAAGTGTGAATTCTTGCATTATGAGATTTCCTTTCATGGCCATATTATCTCTATAGATAGAATCTCGGTTGATCCTTCTATGAAAATAGAAATCCAATAATAGATAGCATTGATGATTATAATTGTGGTACACATTTTTATTGGTTTAGCATGTTATTATCGGTGATTCATCCAGAATTTTTCCCGATTGGATAACCCATTAACCAAGATCACATGTAAAGTGCTGAAATTTGTTTGGACAAAATAATGTGAAGAATTTTTTGAAGAATTGAAGAGAAGATTAGTCAATGCTCCTATATTGATGCTACCAACGGGGAATAATGTTTTTGTTCTTTATAGTGTTGCATCAAAGAAAGGACTTGGTTGTGTCCTTATAAAGAATGATAGGGTTTTTTCCTACGCATCATGACAACTAAAAATTCATGAAAAAAACTGTCCTACTCATGATCTTAAGTTATCACTTGTAATATTTTCTTTAATGGTATGGAGAAATTATCTCTATGGTGAAAAATGTAAGATATAAACTAACCACTAGAGGTTGAAGTATATTTTCTCACTGAAAGAAATTGACATGAGGCAAAGATGATGGCTTTAACTACTCAAGGATTCTGATTTCAGTGTACACTACCACCCGGGGAAGGAAAATAAGGTGGCAGATGCTTTGAGAAGAAAATATCATGGAGTTTTGAACAAGATGAGAGTTGAAAGGGACCCTTTTTTCATTGATGTAGTAAATATTTATATGGGAATAACCATGGAAGGTGAAACATCAATACGTTTTCAAATGGTTGTCAAACCATCTTTACTAGAAAGGATAAAAAGTTCTTAGGTTGATGATGAGGAGTTTCAAAAGACGATTAAATCTGTGAATGATGGGAAATTGAGTGACATCATATATGAAGATGGAATTTTGAAATTGGGGAAGAGACATTGTGTTCCTAATATACCTGATCTAAAAAGAGAATTGTTGGATGATGCTCATAGCTCCAATTTCTATATACACCGTGGGAGCACCAAAATGTATAGAGGTTTGAAGGAATATATTTGGTGGTACAACATCAAGAGGGAGATTGCAGATTTTGTGTCAAGATGTATGGTTTGTCAACAAGTGAAATCTAGAAGGAAACAGCCTAGAGGAGTCATGCAACCTCTTTCCATACCTAAGTGGAAATGGGATAATATTATGATGTACTTTGTAATGGGACTACCAAAGTCTCCTATAAGGAACGATACAATATGGGTCATTGTTGATCGTCTTACCAAGTCAGCATATTTTCATCCTTTAAGAGATGATTTACCACTTGAATGTTTAGAAAGACTATACATTAATGAATTTGTAAGACTTCATGGAGTACCACTATTGATTTTTTTTATCGTGATCCTTGTTTTAAATCATGATTTTGGAAAAGTCTTCAGAAATCCCTAGATACAAAACTTCATGTGAGCACTGCATACCACCCCAAACTGACTATAGTACCCCCAATTTGAGGTATTTGGCATTTTTTTATGCATTTTTATGTGTTTAAAGTGAATGGGATGAGGTGGGAAGAGTTTGGGAGAGTTTGTAATGGTTTTGAATGAGTTTGGAGGATTTTCTTAGGGAGCATGGTTTGATGACGGTTAGTGGAAACCGTGTGGACTCTCTAGGAAACCGTGTAGGGGGAGAGAGTAGGCTTCACACGGCCTGCACATGGTTTTCCAAACTGTGCGAGGAAACCGTGCATACCCTTACTCTCGAGGCAGTAGTGTGTGCACAGTGAGTGCATAGTTTTCCAAACCGTGTGGGCTAACCATGCGGCCACATAAAAATAGGGTTTTAATACCCGAGTTCACTCAGGCTTGCCCCATTCCTCACTAAACATCCTCCAACATGAGCCTCACTCAGTATTTTAGGTTCTCAGAGGTTGAGGGTTCTCTCCCACTCAGTTTGGAAGCATTTTGAAGGGGTTCCTTGGTGTTTTGAAGGTGGTTTCACCTGGGTAAGTCTCTCCTCTTGGTTTTGTTGTGTTTTCCTCTAGATCTACATCTCCCTATCTCTCGGTTTTCTAGATCTACACCCGTTGTGTGTAGATCTACGGTTGTGGTTTCCTTGGATATAGATTTTAAGGATTTTGAATGTTAGGGAAGGGTGTCTAGAGAGGTTTCGGTGGTGCTTTCTACGGATTGGAGGTGCAGTTGCTCGTGGGTTGATTTCTTATGAACCCTAAAGGTAGGTGTCCTCTCTCTCGACTCCACATGGTTAGAACTAGTGGTGTTTGATTACAATTAATTTTTTGTGATTGAAATTAATTTTGATTTTTGTTCCAAATTGGTTGGAAATCCCTTTGGTGACGTTTTGGGGATTTTTGGGGAAAGGGGGGGTTTTATGGTGCAATGCTATTGCTTTGGATCTTAAAATATGAATTTTAAAAATGGTTGTGGAGATTTATTTGGGAAAATGGTTGATGTAAAATGGTTTTCAATAAAGATTTTGTTTTTATTGAAATGTGGTTTGGCATGGAAAATGGTTTTCAATAAACGGATGATTTATTAAAGTGTATTGGTAAGAGATGGAATTGGATGATTGAATTTTGTTGTGACCTTGGTGGGTCATATTCTTGTTTATGGCTTGATGGGAATGTTGTGTGGAAGTGGCAAGAAGTTCCACAATAAAAAAGGGATGGATAGTGGACGGAAGGGCCACCATCAACGGATAAGTGGACGGTAAGAGCCACTAGTTGTGAATGGGTGAATGGGTTGGAGGGAAGCTCCACCATTTGGTTGTGGTCAGAAAGTACCACTAGGTGTGAATGGGTGAATGGGTTGGATAGAAGCACCACCTTTTGGTTGTTTTGGTTGTCTGTTTTGCATTGCTTTGCAAGTTGGAAATTGTTGTGCTAGTGTGTGAATGATAAAATGGATTGTGTCATGTTTTGTTGGATTTACCTTGGTTGCTTGGGTTGGGTGTGATTCTTTGGTAAGGGAATGTTTGAAATATGTAAATGGTTGTACTTGTCATTATTTTATATAAATGTGCAAATGGTTTTATCCTAGTGGCGTGTGTAGGGAATTCATTTGGGGAAAACCTTCTGAGTTTTAGTAATCACCCCCTACTTTGACATTTTGGTGTCTTTGAAGATGTTATGTATTACTATGTAGGCAAAGTTAAGTCATCTCCCTCCTTTAGTGGTGCATTGTGATGACTTGGTGGAGCTTGGAGCTGGGAGTTTGGTGTGGAGATGTGGTGGTGACATGGCTCGTAGTGTTTGTTGTTTGGTTACCTCTTGTACTCTGATGTGGTGTAGACATGTCTGGTTGTATTGGTTTTCAGTTTTATTGTGGAACATTTTGGTTGTCCTTTGGGAATACATGATTGAATGTTTTGGTTGACATGCATCATATAGTGTTGGATAGTGGATGGTTTGGTTGGTTTTTTCTTAAGGGAAAATTGTTCCCCAATTTGTTCTCGAAGCCCCCGACATTTATTGCTAGCTTTGGCACCTTGGGAATGTCGCTTAAGGCCAAGTAACCTTCACCACCCCCTCAAGCCAATGAGGTAGGGGTGGGGTGTTATAAGTGGTATTAACTTGTTCGGTCCTTTGGAGTTTATTCTCGGATATGGATTTGACATTGGTTGTGGTATATTCCTTGAGTAGGGATGGTAGCAAGGTGTAGGCTTGTCAGGACATGGAATGTATAGTATAAAAGGATGTAGTTGTTCCCTTTATTCTAAACTTCAAGTTACCAGGGAGTTGGGTACATAAGTGTTTTGGAGAAACTTATAGGAATTGGATATCTCATTGTCGTGGGTGTGGCCAATGAGATGAGCAAGGCATGCCTGGTAGAAATGACATCCCAATAGGATGCGTATTTCATTAGGCATAATGATTTATTGGCTGAATTGAGAAATTGTTTAGCAGATGTGTGAAATTGTAATGCGAATAAATTTGGTATTTTAAAAATGGTTTGGTTTTCAAAATGGTGAAACATGGAAAATGTGGAGAGGTGGAAAGCCTCGTTGTGATAGTATTGTGTAATGTGATTTGAAATGGGATTTTGTGATGTCTACAGAAGTGAGACTAAGGGTTGTTTGTATTCTGTTTATAGAAATGGAACTAGGTAGGAATCGTAGAGATCAACCATAAGTGGCCGATGAGAACATGGTTGCACCTGAGCCTCAGGTGAACCAACAGTTAGTGTAAAGTATAGTGGAAGGTTTCCAAGCTTTGGAAAGTGGAAATAAAATGGATGAACCAAGGAATGTGGATCATGCGGTTTAGGTTCAAAAGAAAAATACACCCATCTTTAGGGGTGATTCAGAGCCGGAGAGGGTAGAAGCACAGTTGAATAGAATGAACAAGATTTTTGAGTTCTTGGGAACACCGGTAGAGTTAAAAGTGATGTTGGACACATATATGTTGGAAGATATTTCCCTTCAATGGTGGGAGTTGGTAGTCCAAGTGGGGACGGACTAGGGTATGACATGGGAAGGCTTTGAAGAATTTTTTAATAAACAATTCTACCCACATATGTTCATAATTCAGCATACGACTGATTTCATCAGTTTGAAGAAAGTGTATATTTCTATGACGAAGTATGTAGCTAAGTTTATGAACATAGTGAGGTTTGAACCCGAGGTGGTGAGTAGCACATTGTTGAAGGAAAGGGTCTTTAAAGCATGGTTAAGGAAAGAAATCCATTCAAAGATAGTTGTACTGTGTATAGATGATTACACAGAGATGGTGAATAGAGCCTCGGGGGCTGAGCGGGATCTGTTGGGTGCTCCGGGCAGAGGAAGCATGGTGGTACCCATGGGGAATAGTGGGAACTCTAATGTTGGGTTCAAGAGGAGGAGGGACACTTATTCTTAGGGCGGGAATATGGCATATATCTGATGGAAGGATCGGTGAATCTTCCACCGAATCCCCAGAGAAAGCTGGGATGTTTTCATTGTGGTTCTATGAGCCACATCAAGCAGGATTGTACAACACAACCTCGAGCATGACATAATTGTAAGCATATGGGGAATCTATAGTGTTATTTTCGGAATTATCCAAGGTTTGGTGTGCATGACACTCCTCAGGGATCACAGACGTTGTATTCTTCGATGGGATGGGGACAATAGCACACCCCTCATCAGTAGAATAATGTTGGACATGGTGATTCTCAGAATACCACAACACCTCTGCAAAGTAATAAAGAGAAGAGTGTGGCTAAAAAGGAATTGTTCGGAGGCGAGCAGTTTGTGGTGGATGATTAGTCGAGACCATCCACGATGAGAGGTACTATTCTTTTAAATTCTACATTGATGCAAGTGTTGTTTGATACGGGTGATTCACACTCTTTTATTACTGCATGTGTGGTTGTTTTACTGGGTTTAAGGGTATAAATGATGCCCTCGATTTTAAAACATCAAACTCCCCTTGGTCAAAGAGAGTGTTGAGCCTTCTTATGTAGAGCATGTTGTATCATTGTGGGCGAGGTTGAGCTAATGTGGAATTTCTCAATGCTTGATATGGATGGGTTTGATGTAATCTTGGGTATGGATTGGCTGGTGGCTTTTAAGGCCCACATCGACTGCGATGCGCGAATAGTGGATTTTACGACAAACAATGGTGTTAGGCATATCTTTAGAGGAGAGAGGCATGAAAGGCTGGGTGCAACGGGTTTGTTGGCACCAGCAGTAGGCACATTATCGTATCGGTTGGTGGTATTGTCGTTGAAATCGGTAATGGGTGTTGAGTAGAGTGTTCTTCTGGTAGTGGTGGATCATTTCATGGATGTTTTTCCCGAAAATTCTCTAGGTTACCTCCCATAAGAGAAGTGGATTTTACAATTGATCTCCTTCCGGGGACCAATCCTGTCTCACATTCGTCTTATCGGATGGCCCCTACTGAATTGTAGGAATTGAATGTTTAGTTTGAATAGTTATAAAACAAAGGGTTTATCCAGCACAGCATGTCCCCATGGGAAGTGAAGGTGTTTTTTGTGATAAAGTCAGATGGAACTTTGAGACTTTTTGTTGATTATTGTAGACCTAACCAAGATACGATAATGAATAGATATCCACTTCTGTGAATTGATGATTTGTTTGACTAGTTTAGGGGAGCCCAGTGGTTCTCCAAGATTGACCTGAGGTCGGAATATCATCAATTGTGGGTGAGGAAGGATGATATTCCCAAAACTGCTTTCAGAAGTAGATATGGCCATTATGAATATGTGGTTACGCCCTTTGGTCTAACAAATGCACTAGCGGTGTTTATGGCATTGATGAATCGGATATTTCAGAGATATGTGGATTCATTTGTTGTAGTGTTTTTAGATGATATTCCTGTTTATTACAAGACAAGGGTGGAGCATGAGCAGTACTTGGAGATAGTGCTAGGGATCTTAAGGGATCATCGGTTGTATGCCAAATTGTCAAAGTGTGACTATTGGATACATTAAGTTCGTTTTCTTGGCCATGTGATTTCTGAAAGGGGTGTTTCAGTGGATCCAGAAAATATAGAGGTTGTTATCTAGTGGTAACCGCCAAATAATTTGTTTGTGATATGGAGTTTCCTTGGTCTAGCTAGGTATTATCGGTGTTTTTTCGAGATTTTTCAAGTTTGGGTTTGCCGAAGAATTCTTTGACAAGAAAAAATGTTCAATTCCAGTTGAATGAACAGTTTCAGTAGTGTTTTGAAGAGCTAAAGGGGCGCCTTACATCATCACCAATCATGGTTTTTCCAAAACTATGAAAAGGGTACGTGGTGTATTGTGATGCATCAGGATCAGGGTTGGGGTGCGTTCTCATGCAGGGGAATCACGTAGTTTCATATGGCTCACGGAAGTTGAGAGTGCATAAGAAGAACTACCCAACTCATAATTTGGAATTTGAAGTAGTGGTGCATGCTTTGAAAGTGTGGCGCCATTATCTCATTGGTGAGAAATTCACGGTATATACAGATCATAAGAGCTTGAAGAAAATTTTCTCACAAAGGGATTTAAACATGAGGAAAAGGAGTTGGAAGGAATATCTCTAGATGTTTGATTTTGACATAATGTACACACTGAGTAAGGGAAATTTTCTGGCAGATGCATTAAGTAGAAAATCATATGCTTAGATGGTGAAACAAGCATCAGACCAGTGGCAGTTGAAGTCGGTTATAGCTGATATGCGGTTGGAATGTGAGGACCAGGATGATAGAGCGGTCTTCTTTCCAGTTTTGTTGATTCTTGACTTGGTTTGATTTGTTAAAAAGGAACAGATATCTAATTACGAGTGTGTGACCACGAGGTCGAGACTCAATGGAGGAGAGACCATTGAGGGTTGTCAACTAAATGTAGATTTAGATTTGTGTTTTCAGAATCATATTGTTGTACCAGTTGGTTTTCATGAGGATCTTCTTAGGGAGTATCATCATTCCAGGTGGGTTGTTCATCCTGGAATTCAGAAAATGTGTGAAGCATTGAAAGCACAGTTTTGGTGGGCTAGTATTAATAGAAGAGTGGCTGAGTTTTTTTTTGAGATGCATGACTTGTCAGCAGGTCAAGGCAGAGCATCAGAGGCTAGCTTGAATTTTACAGACATTACCAATCCCTATTTGGAAGTGGGAGAAAATAGCGACGTATTTTGTCACTGGTCTCCCAAGAACGGTCAGAATGCACGATGTCATTTGGGTAATAGTGGATCAGCTAACGAAGTCGGCCCATTTCATCCCGATTTGTGAATCTCATACGGTGGAGGATCTATCCAAAATCTATATCCGGGAGGTGGTAAAAAGGCATGGTGTTTGTGTTTTGATCGTATCTGATAGAGATCAGAGGTTTACATCTCACTTTTGGAAATCCTTGCAGCAATCCCTTAGGAAATAGTTGACGATGAGCACAACATATCACCCTCAGATGGATGGTCAATCTGAGAGGATGATACAAACATTGGAGGATATTTTGTGGGCTTATGTCATGGATTTTGGTGGCTCTTAGAAGGAGAACTTGTCGTTGGTTGAGTTTTCATACAATAACAATTATTAGGCATCCATACATATGGCTCTGTTTGAAGTATTGTATGTGAGATCGTGTCATTCTCCACTATGTTGGGTAGAAATATGTGATTCCTTGATGGTTGGACCGAGCCTTGTACAGGAGACTATATAGAAGATCAAGTTGATCAGGAATAGAATAGATACGGTTTAGAGTCATCTAAAATCATATGCGGATCATCATCGATGGCTGTTGTCATTTGAGTTGAGTGATCATTTTTTTCTTGAGGATCTCTCCTAGGATGGGACATTGTCGTTTTCGGAATAAAGGAAAGTTATCTCTGAGGTATATTGGACCTTTTGAGATTCTCGAGCAGGTTGGTGAGGTATCTTATCATTTGGATTTTCCACCTAGGTTCAGTGCGGTCCACAATATGTTTCTTGTGTCACATTTGAAAAAGTATCAGTTGGATTGTGACCATGTGATTCGATGGGATCTTGTTGAGCTAGAACCGGATGCTTCGTTGGTACATGTTCCAATGCGGGTTGTGGATATGCAGGAGATAGTCTTGCGTGGTAAAAGTGTTGGTTTAGTTTTTTTTTTTGGCAGCATGGTTATATTACAGAGTAGACTTGGGAGCGGAAGAAAGAGATGGTCAAGCAGTTGCCCGAGCTCTTTTGGAAAAGGGCGGGTTCATTACTTTCCGAGGACAGAATTTCCAATGGTGGGGAGAATGTAGTACCCCCGGTTAGAATTATGTGGCCTTTGTATGCATTTTTATGTGTTTTAAGTGAATGGGATGATTTGGGAAGAGTTTGGGAGAGTTCGGAATGGTTTTTAATGAGTTTGGAGGCTTTTCTTATGGAGCACAGTTTGAGCACAGTTAGTGGAAACCATGCGGATTCTCCAGGAAACCATGTAGGGGGAGACAGTGTGCCTCGCACGGCCTGCGCATGGTTTTCTAAACTAGGAGAGACAAATGTGTGGACCCTTTCTCTCAAGGCAGTAGTCTGCGCACAGTTAGCGCACGGTTTGAAAAACTTTGTGGGCTAACCGTGCGGCCACATAAAAATAGGATTCTAAAACCCAGATTCACTTGGGCTTGCCTCATTCTTCTCCAAACGTCTTCCCACTCAAGCCTCACTGGGGATTTCGGGTTTTCAGAGGTTGATAGATCTCTCCCACTCAGTTTGGAATCATTTTGAAGGGGTTCCTTTGTGTTTTGAAGGTGGTTTCTGTCAGTTGAGTCTCTCCTCTTGGTTTGGTTGTGTTTTCCTCTAGATCTACATCTCCTTATCTCTCAGTTTTCTAGATCTACACCCGTTGTGGGTAGATCTATGGTTATGGTTGTCTTCGATGTTGATTCTAAGTCTTGTGAATGTTAGAGAAAGGGATCTAGAGAGGTTTCAGTGGTGAGTTCACCGGATTGGAGGTGTGGTTGCTTGTGGGTCAATTTCTCAGGAACCCTAAAGGTAGGTGGCTTCTCTCTTGACTAAACTTGGTTAGAACTGGGGGTGTTTGATTACAATTAATTTTTTTTTCTTGAAATTATTTTTTATTGTTGTTCCAAATTGGTTGGAAATCCCTTTGGTGACGTTTTGGGGATTTGGGGGGGGGAATTGGGTTTTATGGTGAAATTCTATTGTTGTGGATCATAAAATAGAGATTTTAAAATGGGTTGTGGAGATTGATTTTGTAAAATGGTTGATGGAAAATGGTTTTCAATAAATATTTTGTTTTTATTGAAATGTGGTTTGGTATGGAAAATGGTTTTCAATAAATGGAAAATTTATTGAAGTGGATTGGTATGTGATGGAATTGGTTGATTGCATGTTGTTGTGACCTTGTTGGGTCATATGCTTGTTTATGGCTTGATGGGAGTGTTGTGTGGAAGTGGCAAGATATACCACTATAAAAAGGGGATGGATAGTGGATGGAAGGGCCATTATCAAAGGATAAGTGGACAGAGAGACACACTACTTGTGAATGGGTGAACGGGTTGGAAAGAAGCTCCACCGTTTGGTTGTGGTCAGGAAGTACCACTAGGTGTGAATGGGTGAACGAGTTGGATGGAAGATCCACCATTTGGTTGTTTTGTTTTTTTTTTTGCATTGCTTTGCAACTTATAAATTGGTTTTCTAGTGTGTGAATGATGAAATGGCTTGTGGCTTGTTTGGTTGGATTTCCCATGGTTGCGTGCATTGGGTGTGATGGCTTTGTAACAGCATGTTTGGCCTATGGAAATTTTGTACTTGTGATTATTTTATATAAATTGTTTTATATAAATGTGATAATGGTTTTATCCTAGTGGTATGTTTAGGGAAGTCATTTGGGTAAAACCTAGTGAGTTTTAGTACTCACCCCCTATTTTGGCACGTTGGTGTCCTTGCAGAGGTTGTGTATCATGACGTGGGAAAAGTAAAGGCATCTCCCACTTTTAGTGGTGCATTATGATGTCTTGGTGGAGCTTGGAGTTGGGAGTTTGGTGTGGAGTTGTGGTGGTGACATGGCTTGTAGTGTTTGTTTTTTGGTTTCCTCTTGTACTCTGATGTGGTGTATACATGTCCAGTTGTGTTGGTTTTGGGTTGTATTGTGGAACAATTTGGTTTTCCTTTGGGAATACATGCGTGAATGTTTTGGTTGACCTGAATCATATAGTGATGGATAGTGGATGGTTTGGTTGGTTTTGTATTAAGGGAAAATCCTTCCCCAATTTGTTCTCGAAACCCTCGACATTTATTGCCAGCCTTTGGCGCCTTAAGAACATCGCTAAAGACCAAGTAACCTTCACCGCCTCCTCAAGCCAAAGAGGTAGGGGTGGGGTGTTACACTGATGGACAATCAGAACCGGCCATTCAAACCTAAAAAGACATGTTGAGATCATTCTCACTTGACTTTCAAGGTATGTGGGACCAATATTTACCTATGATAGAATTCTCCTATAACAATAGCTTCCATTCAAGTATTCAGATGGCACCATATGAAGTGTTATATAGAAACAGATGTCGCACACCAACCTGTTAGTTGATGTTGGTGATAGAAAACTTGTAGTCCTGGAACTTGTGGAGGAAACGATGGAAAAGGTAAAGGTAATCCAAAACCACATCGAAGCAGATAAAAGTAGACAGAAGAGCTATACTGATAACTGAAAGATGGATTTGGATTTTTAGGTAGGAGATCATGTTTTATTGAAGGTATCTCCATGAAAGGGTGTTATACATTTTGGTAAGAAGGGAAAATTAAGTCACATGTACATCGGACCTTTTTAAATTCTTGTAAGAATTGGGGCTATAGTTTACCATTTGGAAATACCGTCAAGTATCTCCAAATATCACGATGTGTTCCACATATCACTGTTGAGAAAATACATGCCTGACCCAACGCATGTACTCACCTATGAGGAATTAGAACTGGAACCCGATATTTCCTATTGCGAAGATCCTATCAAGATTCCTGATAGAAGAGAACAAGTGTGGAGAAATCGGATTACTCTTCTGGTAAAAGTTCTAGGGAAAAACCATAAGATGGAAGAGGCAATGTGGGAACCTGAGGAACTTATAATGATGAACCACCCGAGTCTTTTTACGCAGTAATACTTTAGAAATTTTGAGGATGAAATTATTTGAAGGAGGGGAGAATGTAACACCCCAATCTTCCATGGTACACTTTTCTTTAAGTAATACAATAGCATGTGTTGTACACAACTTCGAGTTCTAAAACAGCACAACCAATCAAACTAGCCGTTATAAATAGTAATAACCACTTTTTAAAATTTTATAAATTTTATCTTTCAAAATTGACTTCATTTTTGGATTCTGAATATTGAAATTAGCTTAGGGTGAATTTTTTGTATTTTTCTGAAAACTTTCAATTTTTGTTGAATAGTGAAAAACACTGAGTTATAGCTTAAAACCGAATTTTTATTTAAATAATTAGTTATTTTATTTAAATTTATTTTAGATAAAAATATATACATAATACCTATATAAGTTCAATTTAATTCATTGGAGTCAATTTATAATAATTTTATATATATAAAAATTTTATTCAACTTTTTACAGTCTTTTACCCACCTCCTATGAGCATTTGAAAATATACATAAAACGTAATTTTACCACATTTGTGATTTCAATTTAAAAAATATGAGAGACATGGTTGATATAAATAAGTAAATTTTGTTAAATAAGATGAAAATAATTTTTGGTGAATAGAAACGTTTTACTTTTATTTACCACGGTTAAAAGTAAATAGGGTAATTAAGGGTAAAATTATAATATTATGCCCAAACACAAGTCCTAACTCTATTGGATAAGTGTAATTTGACCAAAAACAACCTTAGGAATATAATATGATCCTTTAGGTCCACTTGAATATGATTAGTACAATTATTATTATTTAATTCAAAGAATAGGTAAAAGTGTTAAATTCAATGTTTAATAACTAAACCATTTTTAATATAGGGTTATACATAAGATAAATTAGACTATAAATATTAATTAGAAAGATATAAATATTTCTTACATAATGGTATTTTATTTATATTTTTTAGTCATTAAATAATTTAATTTATTTATGGCACAATGACGATGCAGTAATTACCTAATTAATGAAATATTAAAATAATTGATATTATATATATCCAAATAAATGTACTTTTAGACTTTTTATAAATTAAACTAATTTTATTGGAGTCTATGACATGTTGGGGTAGATTAAAGGTCTTTTTTCGAAGTAATAAAGTTGTTAGGACTTTTAAAAAATCAATTATTAAATAATGTCAAAATTGACATAAATGAGTTTTTAAAACAAATACAATATTATTTGCTGATATAATAATCTTAAAAATCTAAGGATCAGAAAAAATACTAATATAATGATATTCTTATCATTAATGAACCACTTGGGGTTGTCTTGGAAGTTTATAGTAAGTTTATTAACCATATAATATAAAAATACAAATAAAAATAGTAAGTGTCAGTATATTTAACTAAGAGTTAAATAAAAAGGATAAGGTTAATAGAGTATCCCAATCCTATCTAAAACCTATTTTATGAAAGGTTTTTGACCCATACCCAACTTAGACTTTAAATAATTCATTTTTAAGCCATTATAAACCTCAAATGTTTTTATTATAAAATAATATTTCTAGCTTTTCCTAAGGTTCCCTACACCCCTCTTATAAAAGGGAACTCCCTCTTCTCCTTAATTCACACCGTCAAAGCAATTTGGATCGACCAAACCCTGCCCAAATAACCTATAAAATGTCCTAAATTCATTATAGAGGCCATAATTTAGTCATAAATACAACCTAAGTATCCCTTTTGATCAAATCAAAAGGAAGAACCTGAAGAAGAGGTAAATATTTCATCAGCTCTTTCAAGTTCCTTTCTTCTTCCACTTCTTATTTATTTGTTGTTTCCATTCTAAAATAAATTCTCAAGTATCTTATATATAATATTATGTTATTATAAATATATTACAACCATATTCATTATTCTATCCATCCTTTGAATGATATGTAACCATACGTGCGTACGTAGGGCTTACCCTCTCCACATCGTGGTGTAATTCTTATTCCAAAATTTATTATTTGGATGTGTATAATAATGATGTGTAATTGATGTAAATAATTAAAATAACATGATAATTATTCTGTATATATGATATACCATCCAATTATATATTATTTTAATATCAAAAAAAGGATATTGTCCCTCATGTGTACATACAGATTACTATCTTCACGAACGCGATGAGAATCATTCCTCATCGTATCCATTCAAGAATAATTTTAATTAGATGATTAAAAATAAATTTTAAAGACTTAATATAATTCTGAATATGAAGAAGATATGTCCTATCCATAACAAACATTACTTAGGTAACAAGTCATATAAAGAAAAACTAATCAAACACCTGAAACGACAATAATACTAAGATATTATTAACAAAGCAATGTTAAAAGATCATATATGATATGACATTAATGTATATGATTCTTGTATGATTTATTAACAATTATTTCACCATTATACAGGAGGTTAACCTACCATTGACCAAGGAAATGTATAAGGTATGGGTTAATTTCACAATCAATTCATTTTTTGAGGTTGTTTATACGTAATTATCTACTGGGGCCTCTTTATCATCCACATCCATTCTTCTTAAAAATGTATTTCAAATTTTTTTACTATTTAATATAATATGATAAAAACTAGTTTTTATGTTAGAAGGTATGATTATTATTAACTAAATTATGAAAATTCATGGTTTAGTTAAATATTAAATTAATTATGGGGTTACCAATAAATGAGGAATGATTATAAGAACCAATTGGATATAAAAAGGTATTATTATTTTTATGACTCCAATGGAATTTTTTCTTAATAAATGTAATTAATTACTATTATTTAATGATTTTATTGAAATATTTTTGTTATATATTAAATAAAATGTTCATTATATTTACCCAATATGATCAATATGAATAATGTTAGAACAAACCCAACATTACACATTAAATACTATATTATTACAAAAGTAAATTTACCACCATTTAATGGCGCACCAATTTTAAATATACATATTCAAGCATTAGTAAATTTAATTTTATAAAATAAACTTCATTTTTAAATTATTAATATCAAAATTATCTTAGGGTGAATTTTTGAGATTTTTCTTAGAAACATCATTTTTTTATGAATTGTTAGAAATACTGTATTTTAGTTAAAAACTGCCTTTTCTATTAACTAATAATTATAGTCAAAATATATAATATTTTTTTAATACCAAATTAGATGAATTAATTACATATTAATATAATTTATTTAATTATAATTAATTTATCTTCGAAATTTAATATAAAAAATAACAATCATTTATATATCTTTCTAATAAAACTAGTTAATTCGTCTATTTATAGGATTAAAATTAATCAAAATATTCTCTCTTCTCTAGTTTGAATATTAAAATTTTAACATAAACCATAATAATAAATATAATATTTATATTATAATAATATAAAGTTAGTTTTTGACCAAAAAGATTAGTAAATGTGATTAAAATTAATCATAACGCTTAAGGTTAAATTAAGCTTAATTAGGGACTAAACCATAATCTTAGTGGACAAAATGACCTATAAACTTTTCCAAAACCGATTTTATGGCCATATGTCGACAAAAAAAATTAAAATATTGATTCTTTAGGGTTTTTATGACTTTTTATTAAGTAAGAACATGTCTATACCGAACTTGTTGCCAAAAAATCCAAGTGTGCTCTTTTCCTTCCCTATAAAAGGCCACCACCTCTTGCACTTCTTCACACCACTAAAACCACTTAGTTAGGCCATTATATAACCAAATTTTCACCCAAAATCAGGCTCCTAGTCCTAGAAGTATTTTTTGGGAAGAAATCTTTCCAAGGAATCCTTTTGGTATAAAACAAAATATGTTACCCGATTTAATGGTAAATTCTCCTCTCAAGCTCTATTTTCATTTCCATTATACACCCAATAAAATACCATCATTTCATTATAATATTACATAACCAGTATCCTGAATATACTAGTATTTTTTTCATGAAATGGTATTTAACCTGAACTTACACACACCTCCATTTAATGGGTATCAAGCGTACTATTTTCTATGTACAGTGAACAAATGCCTCACGAAATGATGATTTTTCATTTTTTATTTTACAACCTATCATGTTGGAAATTAGGTTGTACAATAAATTTTTTAATGTTTCATAAGATATTTATTATGTATCTAAAATTTATTAATCCTTTTTAAATTCCTACATTTAATACTTTCCATTTTACATTAATACAATAACAACGTTTTAGGAAGTTTGGAGTGCTACCCCCACAAAGCGATGAGAATTGTTCACACGATACATAAAATGTAAAAATGATGGTTATAATTAAGAATTTTAGAAATAAAAAACCAATATATTATATTAAATATATATTTATATTTATGGAAATATATATATATTTATCTTTATTACACTTTCACACACCTAAAAAGTGATAACATTATTCGTAGACATGTGGACTACCAGATCCTCGACATGATGTGTTTTTATTTCATCACAATAAATACATATATAAGAATTTTTTATTAAATAATATTTTATTTATTATATTATTATAATTCTATATTTATATGTTGTTACTTAACTTGTTTCCAAAATATTCATTGAAAAATGGTAACGTTACTCATACGCACGTACGGATTATCGTCTCCATGATTGTAACATTCATTAATTTTTCATAACCATATATAATGGCTGATTTTAAAAGTATAATTTAAGAATAAATATGATAATTATTTCATGATTATTATTCTATAGAATTTACATCATTTCCCCTATTACCATAGGTGACCTATGAATGTTTTTTTGACGCATAAACTGAATTTGGTCAAAACACCCGATGTAAACATAATTGTTTAAGAAGTTGAAAACAACATAGTAATAAGTGAAATTAAATTAATGATAAAAATGTAAAAGGTTCCCAAGAAAGTAAAAAAATTAACATAGGTTTATTATATTGGAGGTTAGAGTATGTTCAACCCAAAGGAAGCACAAGGTAAAGTTTTCTCATCTCACTTTTTATATATAGGAGATAAATTTCATGTTCACCACTTACATATTTTGTGTGCTTTATCTACTACCCCTTCTGTTATATTGTATTATGAATATGATTACCTTAATGGTATTTTATTCATTCATATAATTTTATTCCATCATAAGTATTATGTTTTAAAATGTTTCAAATTGGTATGGGACGTTATGGAATGTTTAATGGTTATTTTCTTAAATAAAACCTTTAATGATATTTAAATGGTATTTTCATCCAAGCAAATTATATAACCTTTTTTCAGTAAAAAAATTAATTATTATATTGTCATTCACAGCCATTTTTACATATTATTACTAATATTCAATTATTTTCTATTCAAAATGTTTTAGAAAATGTATTTTAAAAAAACCAATGATATTTTTCTCTTTAGTCGGAGAATTGTTTTTTCTAAATACCATGTTTTATTAAAATATTTTCAAAAATGTTTTTTAATTTTTTTAAATCCATTTTTTCCTTTTTTTTCCAATGTTTTCAGTGGAATATTCTTTCTAATTTTTGAATATGGAATTTTCAATTCTTTTTCCATATAGATAAAATATTTTTTTACTCTATATGACAAGTATAGATTTATCTAACATCATTTCCTTAAGGCCTACTTTAAAATTACAATACGATTATTTTTAAATAAAACTTTTTCAAAAGTTATTTTCAATGAAAAATATTTTAAAAGGGTATTTTAAAGGAAAATGATATTTTCCTCAATAATATTTTTTAAACATATTCTTCTATTTCGAAAACAACAACATCCCTCTTTTCTTATTCCACTTGGGATTTTTTGTGTTGATTTCATCATCAATCACTATAGGGATGGTTTATGATTTATTTGGAAAAGGATAGTATTATTATTTACATCATTGATTTATTCATTAGTGAAATATATATATTTCTTAACTCTTTAATCAAAGTGGTTATTTGATAAGTCATATTATTTATTTTATTATTCAAGATGAAGAATTCCTATGATAAGTCATTGGTTGGGGATTATTTAAGAAATCCCTTCGGGGTTAGGGATAAGTGAATAGAATAAACTTGTGAATAGACAGTATCATGGGATGAATCACATGGAGGGAAACCATTCACATGAAATCCCCTCAATGCATCGATTGTATCTTGAGATGAAATAGTTTGTTAACCACCTTAGAAGGGTATTTAATAGATATTTTTAACTATCTTTTGAAGATTCTAGACGGTAGTAGTTCTATGATCCTTGGAAACATGGAATCCAATAATTAATAATTATCCCTCATTTAGTTTCAATTATTATCCATCCATGAGATTTTTTATCGATATACCTATTGATAAATTTATTTTTTTATATAGATGGCATGTGTTTTTTATTTATACCAGGCCATATTTATTTTTCCTTATCTAGTTTTTTGAATTGAATGTGATTCCAATTATTTTCCTTTCAAAATAGACTATTATAATTAACTCATTATTACATCCTCTGTATTTTTATTTCCCTTACTGATCATTTTAGCTCACCCTTATTATGTTTCTTTCCCTAGATTATAAATAAGGATTATTTGATTAATAAATCAAGGATTTAGTTTATTTTATTGTATCATGTATCATATTTGTATTTTTTATTTCCCAATTTATTATCGGTATCATGTATGTAATCGGGATTTCAAAGAGTTGTAAACTGGATGGTCCTTCTGGATATTTTTCCTTGTAATTATACTAATGTAATTGATATAAAACTCTATCTTTGGGCTTCTGGGATTAGGGCGTTATAGTTGGTTTTAAAGAAATTTTAGCAGCAACCTTGTAATGTAGTTTATAAGAAAGAGATTATAGAGAAAAAAACTATGATTGAAAAAATAGATAAGTATAGAATAAAATCTTATAATTTTAGTAATCTATATATTATGTGTAGAGGCCTGGAAATTTTAAGGAAATATTTTTCTTAAATTCATTGTAATTTTATGAGTCCGCAGTTTCTAACGGCGCCTGAATCTGAGGCCCGGAGTGCCCGGAATGATCTGTCAAATTTTTGTTAAGCTTAAATTAATGTGCATAAGCAGTTTTCTTGAAAAAGAGGAATAACTCTTGAAAAGTTACTCAGATCATAAATCTGAGAGCACTGTTGTGCTCAGGATAGTGGGTTTACCCTAGGAGTGACTTATGTTTAGTCGGAGCGGGCCTCCTGTGAGAAATCCCAAAAATGGCTTAATTGTAAATAAAATAATTAAATAAATTATTTTATTTTTCAAATGCTTATAACATTCAAATGGTAGATCGGATTAAAAAACTAAGACAACCACTGAACTCGTGATGGCATGCTTTATTTATGAAGATACTAACTTTGGCCAGTGACGGCTACCAGAAAAAGTTAGTTTTTGGTCGAAAGTAAAATAATTAAGTGGAAATTATTTTATTGTAAAATTCTTAACATCTAGACGGTGAGTCAGATTATAAATCAGAGAGTACCGTTGGGTTTTTTGGGGCGTGTTTCACCAAGTCATATCCTAACCTCGACCGGCGTGAGTCAAGGCTGTGGGTAATAATTTTATGAACTTTTTTGGGTACGTTCAGTAAACATACATTCGAGATTTTATAACCTTTAAACCGACGCTTAGAATTGAAATCTGAGGGAACCATTGAACGCATAGTGTCGGTGATTTCTTAGTGAGACTTTAACTGTAGTTGCGTTTTATTGAGAGTGGAAGATAGTTTTTGGGTTCTTTAATAAATTTTATTAAAAATAAGTTTGTGGATTATTTTTATTTGAGGTGGTTAAAATCTCTAAGGGGAGGTTAGAGGTGGGGGCCACCACACCATAACCTCCCATGAGAGGTTATGGTGGTCGGTATCACATGAAAATAACCTCCTTTGGGAGGATTATTTAGGTGTGGCCCACCCGATCTCGTTAACTTCTCTAACCCATTTCAACCCCATGGAACTCCCAATTAATTAGGGAGCCTCCACACCTTCCCTCTCTCCATTTATTTTGCCAACTCTCCACCATTAATTTTGTGAATTAATTCTTATAATTCAAATTCTTTTGAATGCATGTCAAACCCTGAAAATAATAGTTATTCTATTATTTTATTTTGGGTTGGCACTTTCTTCTTGGTGGAGCTTGGAAGAACTTTAATAAATATCACTCTAATGAAGAACGCTTCTTCCTCCCAATGAAGAAAGCGAAGAATTATGCGATGGTTTTTCCTCAGTCTTCTAACCCAGACACTTTCTGACGCACAAGATTAAGTTGGGAGGACACGACAAACGCGATGGATGACGAATCGACATCTACCGTTTCCCTGCGACTTCATCTACGAACACCAAATGAGGTAGGGTTTGTTGCATGATGATTCTTTTCTATTCTTCTTCTCAACATCGAATGAATATTGATAAAAAGTGATGTATTTTAATTGTCGAGCTTCGTTCGAGTGAACTGAATGCTATCACTCTTAACGCGGAGGGTGCAGGCCAAACCAACATGGCCCAACCCCTCTGTTATTCTTTTTGTGATGATTCTATGATGGCATGACACTAAGGTGACGGCGACGAAGATGGCGAATGATGACTGCGCTACCTGTGGCCCCTTCGCACCTCTGCACTCCTTGCCTGCCTGCCCACCGCCACGCCCCGCATCGCCTACCCATGCGCCGCAGCACCCCACGTCGTTGCCCAACACCCTTACGTCCTTCCCGGTGCCCCATTGTGTGCTACTCGGCGCCCAGGGCCTTGCCGGCGCGCTGCCCAGCACCCCACTCCCCTTCCGGCATGCTCCTGGTTCCATGTGCCCCGGCCAGAGCGCTCTCGGCGTCATGTGCCTCTGGCCGCACCATAGACTGGCGTCCCGCGCCGCTGTCTGGCACCCCCACGCGCACAACCCGATGCACCGGCGCCCTGCCCGGTGCCCCGCAGCCTGTCGGTGACCACCTCGCCCAAACGCGCCCCGCGCGACTTTTTCGCTGGCCTCCCGGCCACCGGCCTGCTGATCTGACCCGTGGTTCCCCCGCGGTGGCACTGGCCGAACCGGCCTGGTCTTCTGGTCCAAGTTACCAAGCCGCCAACATGGCGAAAATCAGGTCGAACCGCCCTCGCGGTCCACTGGGTCGGGCCCAGAAGACCAGGTCAAAACATAGTGGCATGAACTTCCCAATGGGTCGGGTCATACTTAGTGATTCTGACCAGGTTGGCCCAGTCTGGGATGGGCCGAGTCAGTCCAACCAGGTCGGACCGGACCCAGGCCCATTGCTGACCATTTTTCTTTCTTAGGCCGTATCATTGGCACCGGACGTCCGTTTGACTTACTGTCAGCGGCATCAGTATTCATGGAGCATAGTTGTCCCTTTGAGTATACCCCACTGGAGTTCAGGGATAGTTGAGTCATGGTCAGGTTGGTTCATACACGAATCCAACTAGACCCTTGAGACTAAAATGCTAATAACTCACAGACTAGGAGTCTGATTGACGTGTTGTCTGTTGCGTTGAGACCCCTTTGACGTGGTGGTCTTTTGAGATACTTCCACCTGCTATTTCATGACACTTAGAGTATCGACCTGTAGCTCATGGAGCAGATCCTCTTTGTGATGAGAAGACTGAGTGCAGAGATCGAGTAGCCATAGACTGGAGGACTGCTTGACCGATTCGACTCAGAGTGATTCGGCTAGCCCAGTGGACGGAGCACCCGGTTTGGTAGTAGACCCACGGCGGATGGAGCGCCAGGTTTGAAAGTAGACTCATGGTACTTAACAGGAGGAGTACCTTTGATGGATATTAGGGGGAGTGCCCGGTTTGGCGGCAGACCCACAGCGGAGGAGAACCCAGTTTAGCAGCAGACCCACGGTACTCGACAGGAGGAGTACCTTAAGAGTCTAAGGTTAGTGAGTAGCACCTCAAAATCACTACAGGGCCACTGTATTTGATAGAGGAGGAGTTCTCCAACAGTCGTGGTTTCGATAATGAAAATCCTTGTTTGATCCGAGTCAATGACCTTTGTGCTTTCCTCATGATTGAGATGGGTTACATGATAATTTAGGTATATGTATATTAATATACTTATGTAATGGTTATCCGTTGATTTCATAGTTTTTGGATTATCCTTGTTAGATTTTGTGAGACCTTGAGGGTCTCGGGGTGTCTACTGAGTATTGTTATACTCACCCCTGCACAGGCTATGCATGCACCTCGTTGTGTTTGAAGCAGACGATGGACAGTGCTGACGGAGGCCAAGACCACCAGGACTGGACGGTACCCGGAGGTGGACCATTTGGAATGACGACACCCCGAGCGGACCGATTGACACGGAGTTCTGAGAAAGACATATGTACCTACCCTTCAGGTAGGAACCCAGAAGACGATCCAGGAGCTTCTTTCTCCATTCAGTAGTTTTTCTCTTTTAGTTGTACTTTCATTCAGTTGTAGCTGTACCTTTTTATTGGCTTGTATTTCAGGCCCCTTTTGTACTTTCAGCACACTTGTTATACATATTTACTTATTGTTTGCTTCCTCTTGTACTCTGGTTGTGTATTTTTACGTTTTATAAAGGCAATGGCTTCCCAGTTTTAGGGAATTACACCTTTGGTGCTCGTCTCCAGCCCCTGGCCTAGGGAAGGCAGATTTAGGGAAGTCACGATATGGGACCCGGGGTACGGGTCTTGAAATTATGTGGTTATATTTAGAAATACATCCTTTTCTAGATATTACAAGTGGATGTGGTTTCGGAAAATATGTAACTACGAGTAACAACTCCAATATGGTTTTCTGGAACTAACTGGGGGTATCCTGGTACATGACAACATGCCTTAATACACACCTAATTTGACACTCCCTGGGGGGTATTTATAGGATAATTCACATTTTATTCACCAACCATTATGAAGAATTTTATGGTAATGAGTCCCTCAATGTAACCAAATACTAGTATTTTAAGATTTATGATGCATAAATTTATCTTGGGTTCTATACCATGTTTAGAGTTATAGAATGTTCATAATTTTATGAGCTAACCTTGTATATATAATTTTATATAAATGGATCCTAGTATATGGAATGAGAACTCCACTAATACACGTGATGAAAAGACTAAGAAGGGTCATATATTTCATGGTCTTAATTGTATATTGTTAAGGGAAATAGTCTCCTAATTATCCTCATCATATGAGTAAATAGTTTCATGTGTTAACAACATATGTAAATAATTTTCTTAGTTATATGGAATTTAAGAGAAGAAAGTGAAAAATATGATGACAGAGAAAAATATAGATAAAGGTAAGAAGGGAATGAAGGGTTTTCCAACATGTGATAACTATGGAAAGAGTAAACCTGGAAAATTCATGAAGTGAATGAAATTTTCTTATATGTCTGGATGAAAAAGACAACATGTTCATGATTTCAAGGGAAAGAAAATGTTTTCCAATGTATAGTTCTTCAACTACAAGGATTTGGGACACTATTTGAATCAATGTCTCAAGAGTCAAAGGAATATACCCAAAATGGTTATATTGGACAATAATCAAGTTATTATACTTCCATAGATAATGAGGAAATGATTAATATGTCAATTCGATAATTATGGAATTTTAGTATTTTATCATCAATGAACTAGTTTTAATAATTTTTAATAATATGATGATTGTATTACATTAATTTTTCAGTAAGGATTTGAGACCATGTGTTGAATGGTTCCAAGATAAGATATTCAATACAAAGTTAATATTTTTTTTAAACACAAAATTCATGGAAGACAACCCTTAATATATACCTAATGTTGAGATAATGATAAATAGATAATTTATCTGAATAAGTACTAAGTACCTTGGAACTGATTAATGGATTCTCAATAAGTGTTCTATTCTTCCATTAATGTATTTTACAACATGTTTGGTTATAAGGACTATATCCAATAACATGTTTCTTAATTAAGGAATAAGGAATAATTCATGTTTCCAACAAAATTTTATGGTAATTTGAGTAATTACCATACTTTAAGAGGATATATGAGGAATTTATTCACATGTTTGGTATGTGAAAGTATAGAGTGGTTTCAAGTTAATTTAAGGATAATGATATGTTGTTCTTAGAAATTCAATGACCTTATTTCTAATTTGTTGGATCATAATGATTGGGAAAAGTTAACCATTTATAAAATGGATTATGCTTATCATTGGATGATATTTTATAGGTTAATGTGTTACTTCACCATATGATGCATAATGTGTTCAGAGATAAAGTAGAAATATATCTAGGTGTAGTAAAAAAGAAAATATTATGTTTATAACATGTATTTACTTATATTATTATACAGTGAACGAATTCCATAACTATAAAAACTATTTTTTAACCAAAAACGAAATACTAGTACTATAGTTTCTGATGAATAAAATGGTCCCATAGATTATCGTGAATTTATGGTCTTGTGATTGATTATTTTCCCCTATATAGGTTCTACAACAATCTTCATCATAACATGATAGTTTGATTTTCCTTCCATATCAATGTTTATATTTACCACAAATGTTCTCATACTAGGGATCTTAGTTACTTAACGGTTATACTTTCCTTTCTATCTTCTTAAGAATTTTTGATATTAACCCTTTTTACAATGTTGTTCTTTCAATACTAGTTTATTCTCAATAACAATATCACTAAGATAAAGATTAAATTTTGAGGACACAATTTTATTAATTTGGGGATAACATAACACCCTTAAATTCTAATGTACCACTTTTTATTCGATAGTGTGCATAACAAGCATCACTAATCACATAAGGGAATATAATATTCGAATATTTTATAATATATTTACTATTTATAATATAGTCTATATATTCAATACAAGATATATCCTACAATGAATGAAACACTGATTTGGCTTGTATTTCTTGAAATATAGACATTCCTCAATGACTTGTGTTACATGAAATTTGGACCTTCCTTGATAGCTTGCATTACATGCAAGACCTAGTTTCACCAAATAACAATATATTATTAAAATATTAATATTTAATATAATATGATAAAACCTAGCCATTGGGTAAGTGTTTATGAATATTATTAACTAACTTATGATAATTTATGGTTTATATAAATATAAAAATAATTCAAGGGTTACCTTTTAATGAGGAATGAAAATAAGAACCAATATGATATAAAAAAGAAATGTTATTATTTTTATCCTTCCAATGGAGTTTTGTCTTAATATACACAATTAATTACTATTAGTTAATTATTTAAGTGAAATATATATGTTATAAATTCAATTAAATATTTGTTATATTTATCAATTTGGTTTTATATGAATAAGGCTAAAACAAACACAATATTACACATTAAATACTATATTTTTATAAAAGTAGTTTTACTGACTTTTACTGGAATACATAATTTAAATATAAATTTTGAATCTTTTATAAAATCATTTAAATAAATAAACTTCATTTTTTCAATTTTCAATATCATAATTATCTTAGGTTAATGTTTTTTACTTTTTTTGAGAAACATTTTTTTGTTTAATAGTGAAAAATACTACATTTTAGTTGAAATTGTCCTTTTCGTTTAAATAATTAATAATGTTAAATTTTATATTAAATTTGTTTTAATAAAAAAATTAAATCAATTATACAATTATTAATATAATTTATTTCATTATAATGAACTTCACTTTGAAATTGAAAATAAAAACATAACAATATTTTTAACATTTTTTAATTAAACCCGGTTAATTCGTCCGTCAACGAGATTAACTTTAATCTTAATTTTCCTACTTCTGTTATTTGAATTTAAAAAATATAAAAGAAATTTTTTTAATAAATATAATATTTATATTCTAATAAAAAAATGTTATATTTTGACAAAAAAAATTAATAAAAGTGATCAAAATTAATCATAGCGTTTAGGATCAAATTAAGCTTAACCGGGTACTATACCTTAATCTTATGGGGCAAATAACCTATACTCTTGTCCAAATCCCATTTCATGGCCATATTTATACCAAAATTATTAAATTACATAGTTTTTATAGTTTTTATTGTTTTGATTTGGTATGAATATTTTTATACCGACCTTGTTTCTAAAAAATCCAAGTGAGTCCTTTTCCTTCCCTATAAAAGGCCACCACCACTCCCACTTCATCACACCTCTCAAACCTCTCAGGTTCAGAAAATGTCTACCAGAATAGTCTCCCAAAATCCCTCCCTTATAAAGAAAAGAATATTTTTGGTATCAGTCTTTTTAAGGAATTATTATGGTATAAACCAAATTAAGTTACCTGATTAATAAATAATGTGTCCTCTCAAGCCCTCTTGATTAATTTCCAATTTACACCCCCAAAAATATCTTCATTTCATTGTAATATAACATCACCAGTATCCTAAATATAATATTATTTTTTAATTAATTTAATTTTACCTACACTTACACACACCACCATCTAATGGTAACGAACATACTGTTTCTCTGTATGGTGAACTATTGCCTCACAAAATGACAGTTGTTCATTTTTCCTTTACCACCATTCAAAATGGAAATTTTGATGGAAATATATTTTATAATTTTTTTATGATATTTATTATGTATTTAATATTATTTAACACTTTTATAACACATAAATTTATTACTTTCCATTTTACATTAATATGATACAATCGTTTGTGGAAGTGTGGAATACCACCCCCTCAAAGTGATGGGAGTCGTTCGAACAATACGTGGAATTTATAAATGATTTATATAATTAAAAATATTAGAAATAGAAAAACCAAATATGATATTAATGATATAATTACCTTTATTGACATACAAAAACTGATATATATATATATATATATATATATATATCTCATTTTTGTAATTACCCTTTGACGCACGTAATAAGTGACATCATTATTCATGGACGTGTGGACTACCACCGCTTCAACATGATGTGATTCCTTTTTAATGAAAAAATTATTTATATAAGTTTGTATGAATAAATAATATTTTATTTATTATATAATTATCATTTTGAAATGATATGGTGTTAGTTACCTTCTTTCCATAACGATCATTGAAAAATTGGAACGTTACTTATGCGTATGTACGACCTGCCGTCTCTATGATTGAAATGTTGATTCATTTTTCATAAAAATATTTATTAATTGATTTTAAAAGTATAATATATTTATAAATATGGTAATTATTTAATCATTATAATTCATTATAATTTTTATACTGACCCTTTTGACATAGTTAACATACAAATGTTGTTTTTGACACATAAACCAAATTTGGTCAAAACAGCCGACTTAAATATAGTTTTTTAATTAGTTTTATAAAAAATAGTAATAATTGAAATTAAAGTAATGATAATTATGAAAATTGATATAAATAATGTAAAATGTTATCATAAGTTCATTATTTTGGAGGTTAAAGGATAACCATCCGAAAGGAAACTCAAGGTAATAGATTCACATCTAACTTATTAAATATGTTGGATAAATATCCTGTTAACCACTTAAATATTTTGAGTTGTTTATCTAATAAAAATATTGAAATATTGTATCAATATTAATTTTAACTTCATGGTATTTTATACTTTCATATAATTGTATTCCATCAAGTTTTAAAGTTTATACAGTTGTATGGGATATTTTGGAATGTTTAATGGTTAATTTAATCAACAATAATTTCAAGAATATTTAAATGGTATTTCCATTTGAGGAAATTTTATAACCATTGTTCAATATATATGTTCATTATCATCTGGTAATTCAATAATACTTTCATTTATTGGTACCAATATTAAATTTCTTTGGAACACAAAATGTTTTAGAAAGTATTTTTCCAAAACCAGGACTTCATTTCTCTCTTTAGTCGGAGAACATGTTTCCTTATAAAATAAAATGTATTATTAAAATTCTTTCAAAAATGTTTTTAAAATTATTTGTTGAATACATTATTACCCATTTTGTTCTTTTACTAATGTTTTCAGAGGAGTATTCTTGTCTCTTTCTAAAAAGGTATTTTCTAACCTTTTTTCATGCAAAAGGAGTATTCTTTTTTACCTAGAGTAATATGTATTAATTTATCCATGATAATTTATTTGAATCCCCATTCTCTAATTTGAAAGTTTTTATTTTTAAATATACTATTTTTGAAATTATTTTAAAATAAAAATATTGAGATTAAAAAATTTGAAAGAAAAGGATATTTTTTGCATGAATATTATTAAAATATATTGTTTTATTTCCCCAAGAATGACAACCCTTTATTTTTACTCACATGGAATTAATTGCATTAATTATTAATCATCCTCTGTAAGGTTTGTGAACTTTTCTGTCCAAGGTTAGGATTCAAATTCACATCATTTATTTATTTTCAAGTCCCATTGAGGTATTCAGTTTCATATGATAATTGAGCATTGGGATTACCCTAATTATCCATTTCATTTTTCATGGTTATTAATATTGCATAAACTATATTAAATTTTGGATACAGTGGATAATTTGACAATTATATGATTGTTTTAAATATTATTGATAATTATTTCAATAATGTTATTTGATAAATAATATTATTTATTTTATTATTCAATATCCGGAATGATTTGGAATGTTAGACATAGGTTCTAAAACATTTAAGGAAAGCCCTATGGGTTGAGGACTAGTGAAGAAAATCATATTGATGAATCAGTAGTCTCAAGGGATGAATGAATTTTCAACAAACCATTTTCATTTGTTTCTAATTAGAATATAATGGTAATATACAGGTTGGGGACTAGTGAACGGAAGCCCCTTGAAGCACTAGTAGTCTCAGGAGATGAAATTGATGGTTATCCTCCTAAGAATAATTTTTACCTAATAACTAAACGGTCTTGTGAATGATCTTGATGTTACTAGTTCCATGTAACTAATAAACATGGAGTCCAATAATTAATCATTATCCCTCATTTAGTTTCAGTTATTATTCATCTATGATATGTTATGTCGATATATCTATAGATACATTTCATTTTCCATTATCTAGATGACATGTGATTCAGTTTAATGCCTTGTGGTATTTATTTTTCCATATCTAGTTATTTTAATGGAATTTGTTTCTAATTATTTACCTTTATATATTGCTTATTATAATTTATTTATAATTTATTTTACTATATTCCATTTTTCCCTTACTGATCATTTGAGCTCACCCTTATTATGTTTCATTCCAAGGGTTATGAAAAAGAAATATTTGAATCAGCATTAAAGGATGGCGTTTATTTACATTTATTATGTATCATGTTTGTATTTTCTATTTCCCAATGTATTTTGGGTATCATGTATGTAATGTGACCTTCTAAGACTGCTAAACTGAATGTCCCTTCAATATTTCATTTCTTGTAATCATACCAATGTAACTAATAGAAGGAAACGTATCTGATATTCTAGGGTTAGGGCGTTACACAACTAATGTTATCCTATAAAAAATCCCAGTTTTATTATTATCATCACATTTTCCTTTTTGTCTTTTTAAGATGATGTTTTATTAACCCTTTTTATGATATGAGTTTCCTAAAAATTAATTTTAAAATATCATCCTTTGATTTAAAAAGTAGAATTTCAAATTGTTAGAAAAATATTTATTAAAGGAGTTGAGAATAAAACACCCAAAGTTTTTATGGAATTTATCCTTTTAAATAAATATTTTCAATAGCTGGCATTGGATGCAACACCCAACTTAAAAACCAATAAAATATTCCTTTAAACTAGACATTAATTTTGAGGGTGTTAATATTATAAACTATATAATGAAATATATATCATTTCAAATTTATTATTTATTCTTAGGAAACAAATACATAATTTTTAGTAATGTTATTTTATTCGTCAAATCTATGATTTTTTTCAAAAAGATATAATTATTAATTTTTTGAGAGAAAATAAATATAATTACATTTATAAAGTTTTATTAAAATGTTATTTGATAAAATAAAGTTAATTTTTTATATCGTCATATTAAAATTACATTTAGGTGATATTTTTAAGAATTTTTGGAAAAAAATAATTATATTATAGTGAGTAGTGAAAAAAACAATTTTTGTAAAACTATTTATCTATTTATATTAAAATGTACCTTTATGATTTAAATTTTCTTTTTAATTAACATAAGTATTACATAGTAATATATAATATATTAAATTTTAACATAATCACCCTTATAACTTAATTTAGTATATTTAAAAGTTTTGGATTGAAATTACATTTTTCATAAAATTTGTTTTTCTTTGCATTTTATGGGACTAATTTTAAATTAAATTCTAAACACTTTTTGAAATAATGTTTATATAATTTTAACCATATTTTGATTCATGATTTTATAATTTATTAAATATGTCCATCTTATTTTTGAATTGTATAAATAGTATCTTTGATAATTTTGGTTACCATGGTAAAGGATAAATTGGGTAATTTATGTTAAAACTAAAATAATAAGGACTATAAAATTACCCTAAATCATGCCCAAATTTTACTTTATTTGAAATTTTCATCCATAATAATTTATGGTTTGTATATATTTAAATTTATTCCCATTTTCATGAGACTATGAGTTGTATATTATTTTATTTAATGAAAAGACAATGATGTCACATTAATGTTTAAAATAATTATAACATCTCTAATATTGTGTTATCAAGAAGATATATTTGAATATAAATACACTTTCAAATAATAAATTATTTATATAATTCATGGTATTTGTTTTTAAATTTTTAGGGAATAAATAATTACCTTCAATGCTTTCACAACAGTAATGAAGTGATTATTTAACTAATGGAAAAAAATCAAATAAATGATATTAAAAATATTAACATCTATATAAAATGAGATAAAAAATGTAATACAAAACTTTTACAGATGTTTTTGACTTGTTAGGAATGTATTAAAAGATTTTTTTGATGTGATATTGTTTTATTTCAATTTTTAAAATTCAAAATAACGAATATTGAAAAAATTTACATTACTGATATTTTAAAATAAATAATATTGTAATAAATGATACAAAAAAATCCAAAACAACATAAATTCAGAAACATATATTAGATATTTTTGGACATATCAACCATTGTCAAATTATATGTTTTTTGGAATTTTATAGTAACCATATTGCCCCTAAATATGTAAAAGTCAATGTTGTTCTGGAAAGAGTTAAAGGGATTTAATAAGGGATAAAACTAAATGACAACGGTATGAAACAGACCTAATATTATCTAAAAAATATTAGATGATGCCATTTCATCCCATCATCATCTAATTTTTGAAATAACTCATTTTTGAGTAGTTTGGACTAAAAAATTAATATATATTAATTTAATATTTTGAGAAATTAAAAGTGTCCTCTTCACCTCAATTACAAAAGGTCACTCATTCCCTCACATCTTCACACCACATTTAGCCTTATAGGTCATCAAACCCCTGTTAATTTCTCTTCCAAACATATTTATCCATGTTAGGGATGTTTTGGCCTTCTCAAAATAACAACCCTAGTGTCCCTAAAAAAAGATGTAAAGGAAGTTATCCAAAGATGAGGAGGTTAAAGCATGTTAAAATAAAGGAATGATAAAGGTACGATATTCTGTAATACAATTTCCATTCATTTGGATAAACATATAATTTATTTATTATTTCATTTTATGATTATGTTTTTATCAAAATTTTATTATTTTATGATTCATTTCTCCCTTTTTATATGGATTTTAATCATAAAAACATAATCAATTCATTTTATTAACAGTCTCTTAAATGATATGACCTTTGTTAGGTTTATCCTAAAAATTTCATTTTATTCAGGCCATTTTGATGTTGTGTACTTATAATCCTTTTTGAGGTGTTCATAACTCCCATTTGATATTTTATATTATAAATTTATTTATTATCATGATAGTTAATGTTTTGTTAAATGATATTCTTTCATGTGGAATATGATTCAAATGAATACAAAGTATTAAGGGTTTATTTCACAATCTCATTATTATTTAACATTATTTATGTTGAAGTATCTAAAAAAGAAATATTTCTCTTCCATTTCAATGTTTTTTTAAATTTTTTCAAAAATGATTATTCACTTCATAGAATTATTATTTAGAGTTATATTTAACCCTTTTGAACATTTGATAAAATGATTTAAAAGGAATCTTTTATTCATTTTTAAGACAATGTGCTTTATGACTTTTCCTAAAAAAATGTTAAAATAATTATTTTTAACATATATTGAATAAATATAATTTCACTACATCAAGTATCCTTAAATATATGATGTTTCCATTAAAATTTTACATGTTTATTTGAAATTAATATTTTTTCATTATGACATTTTTTGTTTTCACTTTTTTAAAATTATTTTCGAAGTAAAAAAAGATATTTTACCCAAGAATTATTCTATTAGTGTCTTCAATGTATTTTCATCTATTTCATCATCCTTTATTGAATGTTATTTTTAGTATACACTATATTTATACCATTTATTATATTTATTAGGTTTGTTTATGATCATTTTACTAGGGTAAGTATTGATTTATTATGACTATTTATTCCAATATGGAAAGTCACAGATTTCATGAAGGCGTGTCAATTTAGTTTTATCATTTAACCATATTTTGAACGCATTAGAATTAGTATGTGATCAGTGGTTCAGGCTATATCCCCTCTATGAATTGGTTGGTTTCATGAGACAAATATGATATGGTTTTGGCTGAGACCTTAACCATTTATTAGATTCTTGGTACGATGCCTGAATAGTATTAGATTATTGATAGGAGGCCTTGATAATATTCTATGTATTTCCAGGAATCCTCAACAGTTGGTTTCAAGGGTCAAAAATATACATTCCATCGTTATAAATTCACATATATATATATATATATTTTATGTGATAATTAGATTAATATAATATCCACAGTTATATTTTATTATCATTTGATTATTTATATAGAATTATTTAACAATATTATCTTCTAGTCGTATTTTTCTTAACTTATTGATTAAACTCCATGTGTTTCTATTATTTACCATTCCAACTTTTTTATTCTTTATTCCGTCTTTAATTTCTATGTATTCTTACCCATACAGAGTATTTGATAACTTCCATTTATTATGTATAATTTTTCTTAGGATACAAGGATTTATTTTGTGATTCATATACCAAGACACACTAAGGGTAATAAATGAATGTTCAAATAATTTTTTTTATATTTTTTTTAAAAAAATTCATTGTGAATATCATTTATTTTTCAGGTTTTCTAAGAATAATAAACAATTTGTTCTTTTAGGATACGATTGATTGTACCTAGTGAAAAAGTAATAAAGTAACCACTAACTATTGGCTACTAGAGTAAGGGTATTTACATTCTCCCAAGAAGTTCTAAAGAACTATTTATTCATTTAAATATTTTGAATGGTTATCCAATAATATAATGGATTCAGATAAAACCTGGAAACATTCAAAAAAATGAATACCTTTTTAATGAAAATATGATTTTAAACCCCCCATATATACTCTCCCCAGTATTGTCTCTCATTCATTAGCATGAAAGGCATACCTTGAGGGTACTTAAATCTTAATTCATTAAGGTATTCTACAATTGTTTCAAATAAAAATGTAATGAATCCTTGATTTGATAATGAAGTATTATCATTAATTATATTACTTCTACTTGGGGTTGAGGGTACATCAAACATTAAACTTCAAGGTATTTTCCATTCTTATAAACTCATAATACAATAAAACCATGACTGTGTACTTGAGATATCTTCCATGATTCTCCTCAAAATATGTTTTGAAATAATTCTTATTTAGTTTATAATTATTTAAAAAATATATAACTCAACACCATGTTGGTTCAATATAGGCAATGATAATTCCATATATAATATTTCCATCTAGAGAAACACATTACGATTAAGATATTTGACAATTGGGTGTCAAAATCAACTACAATAAAAGGGATTTGTTAAAGTATTTTAATATAATACCAACCCAAAAAAAATTAATTAAAAAATACTTATAAAGTATGTAAGTTGTAAATATATTTTTTTCAATTAAAGTGTTTTTTTATTATTTATAAAATCTCTATAGGTGATGAAATCAAATATTTTGGTTCATTTGTAATGTGGATGATAATTATGTAAAAGTGGGATGGTGGTTTTTTTTAGTATTTCTCCTTTTGTATATAGATGATGTATTACTAATTTGGAATCATAAAAAAATTATTAATTTTTAAATGTATATTTTTTAAGTTATCCTAAATGGAATTCATTGGTAAAATATCATAAATATTTATCATGAAGAAAAATATGTATAGATAATCAAAAATACTTGGATGAAATATGAAAATTTATATTTTCAAAATACTAAATTGGTTTAACCTGGACAACCCAAAAAAAGTGTATGATACCAGTGTTTCATTGCATCAGTTTTATAAATACAAGAAAATATTCTGTAAATTTGGAAAGGGGAAACATAGATAAAAATGAAAATATGGTTTCTATTATTTTTTGATCATTCATGAAATGAAATTAATCACAAAAATATAGAATGAAGAGTTTTAACTCCATGATTTGGTTGCATGGGTTCCTTCGTTAACTTTTTATGTAATTAATATCTATTTTATAATGAAGTCAATATTATTAATTTTTTAAAATCCAAAACATATATTTTGGAATGTATTGAACTATTTGGGATCTAATTTGGACATTCAACCCACATCATCTATAATATAGAACGGTTGTCATTCCATGGAAAAGAAACAATGAAAACCTCCAACACAACACTTTCATATGTTTTTTATACTTCGATCCACCTCATTCCATAAAATATGAGGTTTCGAGAAGAAATGGAGGGGTAAATGATTTAGTAGAGGTTGGAATAAGATAAAATCAATTTTAAAGATGATGGGAAATCACCTCATTATATCAAAAAGAACCATCTATCCAATCTAAAATTGAAATAAAATATTGATAATTTAGATTAAGGATCGTGAATTTGATGAAACACTTCTAATGATCTCGCCCTATGTTCAGTTACACAATATCAGGAAATTTGAGAGGAATAAAAGGGGTGAACAATAATAAAATGGTGGATAATAATAGTGAACCCACTAATATTAAAATATAGTATTTTATTAAAATATAAAAGGAAATTACATTAAAAGCCATTATATTATAGTGAGTATCCAAATTTATGGTGTATAATATCATTTCAAAGTGATAAGGGAGTATTTTTATATAGAAAATGGTGGGGGATTAATAGATTTAGGTTGAATTATATGTAAAAAGGGATAGGTGAGTTATTTCTATGCACAAGAATTCTAGATTCTTCTATGGTTCACTAATCCTCTTAATCAACCCACAATCTCATATTCTCAAATTCAACTTGCATGAGAGAACATGGAATCTCAATTTGATCCATTATCCATTCAAAAAATTAAATTAAATGCATCACTAAATTGTTATACACAATTGATTCATGGTAAATATATGTGATTGTAGGATTCTTTGTTTCTATGGAGTCACTATAAGCTACTGACAATGTTGGTGGGAAATAGATCATTATTTAACATTGAAAGTGCATTATAAGCCTGTATGATGTAATTTTTGGTCTCGATAATACATTATAAACGAACATAATATATTGAGAGACTTGAAAATACATTGTCTTAATAGCAGTTATTGTATTAGGATAGAAAATATCTTTTTATAATAAATGATAATCGTTTCTATCTGGTGGGAAAGCATCCTTGGAATTGGGAATCAAGAATATTCTTACATTTCGTTAACTTTATATAATCTGTTGGACATTGACACTTCATTTGATGGAAAATTAAAGATTTATTATCCCTAAAGGATATTTTAAGGTTCTCATTTTATCCCATTTAATTGAAAAATATTCTTTTATATTGTATTGTATCATTACATTAGAGTATGTTGCATAGTTGGCATACTAACACCATTTGAGAATATTTACCATGATGTTATTGGAAGGGTAAAACATTTTAATCATTTCCCACTATACTATACTAATAAAATGGTGTATTATAAATTGATAAAACATGTACCATTTTAGTATAAATGTATCATGATTTTTACAGAATTATTATTCTCACAACTTTTGATTTTCATTTTCATCCTTGATTACCTTGAGTAATTAACCAAAAAACATAATCATTTTTAACCATTAATGATTATATATTTATTTTTTTGAAATAAGTTTATTAGTGTGATGATTTTTTGATATGATCATCACATCAAAGGACATGGCATGGTTGATAAGGCACTCTCTACAACAAATTTCAAGGGTGGATGAGGTGCTAATAGGTCTTGGTTGATGTTTGTATTTGTCGAATAATTCTGGAGATCATTAGAAATTATTCTTTTCTACATATATTTATATAGGAAATTTTAAACAAGATGTTAGAAATTTACAAAGGAAATAATCATATAAATATGATATTTTTTCCCATGTAAAAAGCTTCGCATACATGTAATAAAATTTTGTGTTGGAAGATTTAAAACATGAAATAATCATACATGTATGACGTTTCTATTTTGTGAAATATAATTATACTATTTATGAAACATTTTATTTGTATTTAATTGAAAATACATGAGACATGTGGTCCATTTATTGGAACATATGATATATCCAGAAACATGTATGGGATTTTAGTTGGTTGGAGGAAGTTTGTAATTGTAATAAAATTATCCTACGCATAAGATAAATATCACATCCCTAAGATAGTTTTCATAAATTTTAAAGATTTTTCTATGAATATGTTTTCAAAAATATGAAATATGATATGTTCAATTATAATTTTATGTAATGAAAAATATCAACTAGATATTATTGAATATTTATCTCAAAAAACAGAAATTTCTAGACATTAAAAGAATGTAATGTGATATTTAATTCATTCAGTGAAAATGATCTATTATTAATCAATATAAAATGATCTCACATGGATCATGATTCATTCAAAAAAAATTATGATAGATCAAGGTGAGTGATGTGATGCTAATATTAGTTTCACATCACACAAAGAGAAGCAATGTAATTTATGTATACATACATGGATATAAATTTTTATTCATTTAAATGTGTGTATTTTTTACAATAACAAGACTAGGATATTTAAAAATATTTTAAGGAATGAATTGATATTGGGGATTTAAAGATTTTGTGATAAAGTAGAATCAAAACTCAAAAATAAAATTAAGAAGTTTAGGTTGGGTTATACGTTATCCATTGAAAATTAAATCCAAAGATTATGTAAATTAAAAATACAATAGTCTCAGGATAATGTGAATAAAAAATTAGATAAATGAGAAATTCTTTTTTGGTAAAGTATGGTGAGATTATCCAAATATCAAGAATAACCACTTAAGATAATTTTAGAGAATAAATGAAGATTTCGATGACCAGCCTTCAACAAGATGAGGGAAGGGACAACAAATTGCAAGACCCTTCCATCTTCAAGTTAAAGGGCGGATAATGACCCCCTGAATACTGCCTTCAATAGGCTCCTGAGTGGTGACTTGGACCGAGGGTATAGAATCACATGTTTTATGGAATTTCTTCCCCTTATTATAGAAAAATAACATGAGATAAGATTCTAAATCTCAAACCACACCAAATTCATAAATTAAAAGTAAAACCAAACACCTTTTTCCACATGCAGGCTCAAAATAAAGTGCTACAAGTATGAGAATACTCTAGTGGGAATTATTGAACAAAATTAGAACAACAAAAAAAACTGTCCCAACATTCATGATAATACAATCCTACACAGTCCTTGAAGTTCTCCTAGAAACCTGAAATGTTTTTTATATATGTTGGGTGTGTATACAGGTATACTCAGTTGGGAAAATGAGAAGCTCTTGTGCACAAGTGGGGATGTATTCTAATGCTCATGAGAAAGGAGAGGTACCCAAAACACCTAGTAAGGGAAACTACCCACCAAGAATCACCGAGGAACACTCACCAAATAATGCAATTCATGTAAAGTAATAGTAAAATAACATCGATATTTGGGTACCATGCACCGCTCTCCCACTGGTTATTGAAGAAATTATACGCATTGGACCTCCCCCTCCATTTTCATTAAAGTCTCACTACCACCCAAACAATAACCTTTGAGGCCCGCCGACCACACATCCTTTCGGAAAACACCAAAGTCCAACACAACCATATATAACCACGCCCGGAGACACTAGGGCCAGAACAACCAACGCCGCTCCTAAAGACACTTGTGCCTCATCTTAAAGACACATGGGAGACAAAACTACCCATACAAACACCTGGTCCAACCACCACAACATACCCTGAATGAAGAATCTTGTGCTATAATTTATGTCAGATCATCACATCCTACGAGATGTGTCTTGGGATACCCAGGAGAGGGATTGGAAAAGGAGATAACAACCAGCCACTCATAGGAATGTTGGGAAAACCACCCTCCCCTGTGAAATGGGGGGTGTTTAGAATGAAGTGATCAACATGGGTGGGGTGGTAATAAAATAAAAAAGAAATATGTTTATAAATATAGGTAAACAAGCACTCATCCTAGCCTAAAGGTTCTGAAACCATCCCATCAAAAACACTATCGTTATTATTCATACATGCAAAAATACACAACGGTGGAAACCAAAGCACCACCCATTATTATTATCATGTTAAATAGATTTTGATAGAAAATAATTCTCCAATATTGGGAAACTAAAAAGAACATCCACAAGTAAATATAACATTGATGAAGAAAACAACCTGAACATAATTTAATCATTTACTCCTAGTTCTCTTGTAAATCCATGACAATAAAAGGGATCCATGAGATACCTCTAAGTACTAGAACGAAACCAAACCCCAAAATATGGGAACATATCCTCATGGAAAAAAAAATAGGGTATCCCATCCCCAATCACATTACCCCATAAGAATCATGCATAACAACCATGCTTATTAATAGAAGAGAGGAAGGGTGTTTCCAGATTTAACTACAACATTTATCAAGTTCCTTCATTCTGTTTGGTTATCTAGGTTGATCATGCAAGGATTATTATTTATTGGGTATTCATTTAATCAACCAATTTAAGTGATTAACTAGTTTCCATGTGACCATAATTTAATCACAAGACTATCTAGAATAACAGAGGTTCATTTGTTTATAATAAAGGACCACCAACAGCCATGATTTTTAGGGGGCATAATCCCATATAGTTCACAATATTTAAATGAAGATAAAAGAGTATAACAACATCATCATCAAACACATCCCTTCATTCTTTTAATTCCATTTATTATCTTTTTCATGGTTTGGTTTCATTCATTCTATTAAGAAACATCATCATTCCTGCCTTTCATGATACACAGTAATGAGAGACGAAGGAAAACCCTACATTGATGATCACCAATCAAAGTATTCTTCTCACGCCAAGAACTGGGTATGGGCGAAGGTCTCCAAGGATGAGCAGGAAGGGAACTAACACAATCGCATGATTCATATCTGAAATAGGGACTCCATGCACACCATGGAAAGAAAGGAATCAAGGAAGAATAAAAAACTCTTAGATCCTAGAGTTGTGGGATATGAAATCTCGAACTTGTTAAAAAAGGAGGATCGTGGTTTCACCACATTGTTGGGTAGTTACACATGATGTAATTAATTTTTATTTAATAATTATAATTGGATATATTGGAGATAATGGTTGTGAGTTAATATATATCCACTAAACAGAAAAACCATATAATATGGGAAAAGGTGGAAAGCACGGGGAAAGGTATGACACTGAGGAAAAATCCACACATTTTTTAACTAAAGGGTCGCCCGACACATGGGGGATTACAACATCTTTTAGTGATATTAAATGGATTCAAAAATGGTATTAAAACACTTTTACATCAAAAGATATGATACGGGAGTAGAACACAAAAAAAATCATAAATAGGAAAAAAGGAAAAGGGTGGGAGACACAGTGCCACCGTAACGGCGCAACCAGTTTTGTGAGACACTGTAAGCGGTGACACTATTTTAGTGTGTGATTATGACAGGTGTGACAGTGATGGTTCCACCATAACGGTTCAACCATCACATCACCACCGTGACTGGTTCCCTCATTTCGGTGGAACCATTTGGTGGAACTGAGTTTTTGGAAAACTCCTTAATGAGTCATAGTGTTCCCCATGAAACCTCATACACTAGAAATTTGGAAGATGAATGGACCAGGAGGTTCCATAACGTTACATTGTATACCTCTCAAACTATTCTCATCCTCGATAATCCAAGAGTAAACCCAAATAAAAGATATGGGCCCAAAAAACACCTTGTAAGATACCTCTCATAGAAAAAACCACCCTAGAGTTTCTCGTAATATAGAACAAACCATTTCATCCAGAAGTATCTATATCACCCATCTACTGAAAAATAATATAAACACTAAGAAACCACAAAAACAAAAAATTCAAACCCACTATATACATGGATTATATAGTTCCTTACTCCATGTTAGGATACAATCCTCTTTGGGCGGCACTGACTTTCCCTCACAGGTTTAATTGCATCCAATTTAATGCATCTTGATTAGGGGTCATGTTCTCCCCTCCCCACAACCACGAATTATTACACACATTTTGAGAGAAAATGAAAATAGCATGTCTCATTGTTAGTAAAGTCAAGCACTATATCACAGTCAAGCCCAAAATTACACATAACAAAACTCAAAACAACACAAGGTATTTGGCATGCATTTGTGCCTCTCGTTCCAAGGTACTCTTCTCGAGGCCATCATGTTTCCATAACACACGAACCAATGGAATGGTTCATCCATGAAGCACCTTCTCCTCACAATACTTGATCCTCATTGGTCTCTCCTCAAATGTTGCATCGTCATCGATATCATGTCTCCCCTGGTTGAGGATATATGTGGGTAATCATGTAGATAATGATGAAGATGACACAAATGGAAGCTGTCATTGACCCTTAGAAGAGGAGGTGGTAGTGCCAGTGGATAATCCACTTCACTGACCCGTCACAATACCTCTAAGGTTCCAGGATATCTAGTAGAAATCTTACTCCCCCTGTCGAACCTCTGTTTCCCACGTTGAGGGGAGATGTTTAAAAAAACATGGTCCCCAACCTTGAACTCCCATGGTCACATCCTATGATTAGAACATGACTTTTTTCAGTCCTAAGCTGCCATTATCCTCTCCCGTATAAGATGAACATCCTCATTTGTGCTCTGAATCACCTCTTGGCTAAGAACACATACTTCCCCATCCTCTGTCTAGCACATGGTCGAGTGTCACGGTCCTCCATACAAGTATTTGAACGAATCCATACCAACTGTAGAGTGATATTTATTATTCTAGGAAAACTACAACAGAGGTAATTGTTGTATCCACAATCCCCCAAAGTCTAAAACACATTCATATAGCATATCTTCCAATGTCTTGATGGTCCACTTTGTCTGCCCACTTGTCTGGGGGTGGAAAAGAGTGTTGAGGCATACCTGGGTGACAACAGCATGATGCAATACCTTCCTGACTCGTGAGGTAAACCGTGTATCCCAATATGAGAATATGGACCTCAGAACTCCATGAAACTGATCACATCTTCCACATACCTCTATACTAAGGTATCCATTACACTCAACTCCTTGACTACTAAGAAGTGATCTGATTTCTTCATCTTCTCCACTACTACCCCGATAGCATCACAGCCTCCAGGAACTCTGGGAAATCTCATGAAGAAATACATCGAGGTTTCATCCCACATCCACTATAGGAAATCTAAATGATGAAACAGATCGCCCAAAATATGTTTCTATGCCTTTACCTATTGGAACACAAGGCACGTTTCCACAAACATCGCAACTGCATGTTTCAACGTGGGCCACCAAAACTGACCTCTAAATCCTTAGTGCATCTTGGAAACTTATGGGTGTACCACCAATGGTGAGTTATAGAACTCACATAGAACCTTCTCATGCTTTTCCATCAACATAAATACATTTCTATGTAAAAAATATGATTCTAACAATCTTTTAACCATCCTTCCAGAGCAATGCTCTGGCTAACACGGTCGCGCGTCACTTTAGCCTCTTTGTCCCCCCACTGAGACTCCTCTACCTATTGTGCCATGGAAGACTGCACCGTCATCTAGAATAGACATCCTCTACCATCCTCCACTTTTTCATTTAGGTGTGAGGAATTTAACTCCTCCATTGCCTTCCAAGAATCTGCTGATTTTCAAACCACATCATTTTGTGACCTCTTCTTCAAGGCATCTACCACCATGTTCCCCTTTCCTTAGGTGTATAAAATCTCAAGTTGTAGTTTGAAAGAAAATCAATCCACCTATGTTTCTGAAATTTTATTTTATGCTGGGGAAAGTTATACCACAAAACCTTATGACATGTGATGACCAATAAGTATTCCTTGATGAGTTAATTCTGCCATGATTTCAGCGCGAACACAACCGTTGCATGATCCAGATCGTTGGTGGAATTGTTATGCTGATGGGGACGTAACTACCTAGGCCCATATGAGAACACTCCCCACTGCTGCATCAGTACACACCCCATTATGTGGCATGAATATTTAAGTAACACATCAAACATTACACATTCCTCTGGAAACCACACTATTGGGGAACTAACCAGCATCCCATTAAGATAATTTAAGGTCGCCTTGCACTGCTCACTCCATAAAAAATCATGGATGGAAAAATCTACTTTTGAGGTGGGAGATTAACCTTCCCACCTCCACCATACTACACTCAGTCTGGAAACTGATTCTGAAGGTTCCCAAGGATATCATAGATGAAGCATATCGGTCCTAGGCCTGTAGAGAAAGGGTGAGGACTGGGAGATCAAAACTCAAACTAGTAAGGCATGATCCCCATCAGTTGAAACCTATAATTCCCAAAGGTTGTAGGACTGCTTCTAACGTCCTTCCCCATCGATTATCTCAACTGGATCCACTCTTATGGAACACCTCCCAGTGTGTGTATCCTCTCCACCACTTTAAACTTCTTCTGAACCTCTATGTATGATAGTAGAGTGAATGGAGTATGAACATACTAAAGAGAAGCTTAGGGAACCTCCTCTAAACGCCTCGCCTGATACTTTTTATCCAGAAAGAGGTCTGGAGAAAAAATAAGTATATACATGAACATGATCCTAAATTCCCTCATTGACATACTACCTTATTAAAGGGAGAGTATCTCCTTCCTCTTCTCATAATTTATTGTGGCAGAGATGATTTCCACCTGAAACTCCCTCTTGAAGTCAGTCCCTGAAACCTCAAAATCCCTCTCCTCCTCGAGGTATACTGTCCACCGATGGCATGTCGATCCACACATCTGGCTCATAGCTAGAGGAACCTAGTGCCCAGCCGGTGTTCGGATCAAGCTGAATGATATCACCAACTTCTCAAGCCATCTTTCTGAATCCATGTCTGAGATGATGAACTTGTACTTCCTGAGGGTCTCCCAATGAAAATCATGAATCATCTTCTACCATTGGTCATCTTCCTCCTCACAATCATCCCTCCACTAATCAGCTATATCATAATCTTAGGCCTTGATCTCCCACAATATTCATGGATGTCGTTCAGGTGCCATAGCATCACGGTAAACAAATAATGGCTCTACCCATGTAGTGTAGAGGATTTCATTTAAATTATTCTTAAACTTTTTATTCATTTTAAATTCCAAAAACACCCAGAACATAAAAGAAAACAAGTCATTATGATTCATATACCTTTCCTAGGGTATCTACCCTAAAATTAGTATAGCTTCACTTGTTCGTTCGGTAGGCCTAGAGTCCATACATTGGATAACAAGGGGCCATAAAATATTTTGTTCTATCCATTATTCCCTAGACTATTTCAATCACTAAGATTTGATAACACCTTTTCCCTACTATCCCATGCAATATTCATTATACCGAACTCCAAACTCTATCTTATCTCTCAACCTCCACCTTTAATACCATTATATCATGAACTGCCTTCACCAAGATGAGGGAAGGGACAACAAACTGCCAGACCCTTCCATCTTCAAGTTAATGGATGGATAATGACCCTTGAGTCCCTCCATCAATTTGAACGGGAGTGGAGATTAGCACCAACATTATTGAATCACACGATATATGGAAGTCATTACCCTTTTGTAGAAAAATATCAGGAGATAAGCTGGAAAATATCAAACTAATCCAAATAAAAAAATAAATGTAAAACCAAACCCTGTTTTCCACATGAATTCTCAAAATAATGGGCTACAAGTACATGAAAAATCTATAGGGAAATACCAAAATAAAAGAAAATAGTAATAGAAACTATCCCAACGTTTGAGATAATACAGTCCCTCAAGGTCCTAAAAGTCCTTTAGAATACCTGAAATCAATTTTATATACATAGGATGAGTATACAGGTATACTTAGTAGGGAAAACCCAAAGCACTCATGCATAAGTGGGGAGACACTCTAATGCCCCTTGAGAGATTAAAGGTATCCAAAACACCTAGCAAGGGAAACTACCCGTATAGACTCACCAAGGAACACTACAAAAATAACTTAATTCATGTAAAGTAATAGTAATATAACATCAATACTTGTGTACCACGCACCACATTCCCACTAGTTATTGAATACATCCTACACGTCGCCCCCCCCCCCTCCATTTTCATAGCAGTCCCATTGTCTCCCTACAAAAAACCTTTTGGGCCACCACAACCATGTATCCTGCCTACAAACACCTAGGCCACAAAAATCATACATAACAACACTTGCAGAAACCTGGTCCAGAACAACCATTGCCACACCCGAAGAAACCTGGGCCATAACAACCACTTCCACGCCCAAATACACCTAGGCCTCATCTAGAAGACACTTGGGAAATAGACATACCCAAACACACAGTCGGTACAACCACTATAATTTACAATGACCAATGAATCATGGTCTATAATGGAACTTAGTTTGTCATAGCCATCCTGAAGAATCTTGGGACACCCAAGAGAGGGAGTATAAATGAGATAACAACCAGCCACTCATAGGAATGTCGGAAAAAATAACCTCCCCCATGAAATGGGGGTGTTCTGAATGAGGTTCTCAACTATGGTGGGGTAAAAATAAGAAACACAAGAAACAAGATTATACATATTGGTAAACGGGCATTCATCTCATCCTAATGGTCCTGAAACTAGACCATACACAAACACTCACGTTACTATTCATATATGCCCAAATACATAACAACCAATAAATAGGGCACCACCCCTTTTTCTAATCATGTTCAAGAGATTTATATAGAAAATAATTTTCCACTACAAGGAAACTAACAGGTAAATAAAAAATTCAAAAAAACTCTCAAGAAGAAAACATCCAAAAAACAATTTTAGCATTTTCACCTGGTTCTCTTGTAAAGTCAAAACAATAATAGGGATTCATGATATCCCTTAAAGTATTAGAATAAATCTAAGACCTAACATACAAGAACAAATCCTCACGAAAACAACTAAACAATAAGGGGTTCAATCCCCACCGATGTTACCCCGCATACATCAAGAGGAACAACTGTGCTTATTAAAAGAATAGATAAAGGGAGTTTCTATGTTTAACTAAACCATTTATCAAGTTATTTCTTTCTATTTGGATAACCAGGGTGATCATACAGGGATTACTGTTCATTGGAAATCCATTTAATCATAAATTTTTACATGATTTTCTAGTTTCTATGTTATATCCATTCAATCCAAATACAATATAGAAAAATAAAGGTGCATTAGTGTGCAAAAAAGGACCACCAAAAATTATAGTTTTCAGTGGGCATAAGCCCATACAGTTCACAACGTATAAATAAAGATAAAAGAGTTCAGAAAAATCATCATCAAACACACCCCTCCATTCTATAAAATCCATTTAGTATCTTTGTTATGGTTTGTTTTCAGCCACTCACTAAATAAACATCATCATATCCACCCCGCATGATGCACAATAATAAGAGAGGAAGGAAAACATACATGTATGATCAACGATTAATGTCTTCTTCTTGGACAAAGAAATGCAGTTGCAGGAAGGTCTCTAAGGTTGCGTGAGAAAGGGTCTAACATGGTCGCATGATTCATATTTTATAGAGGGACTCCTAGGGCACCAAGTATATCAAAGGAATCAAGGAAGAAGAAAATTAAACTCTTAGATCCAAGAGTTACAGGATATGAAATCTCGAACCGCTTAAAAAGGTGGATCATGGTTTCACCATGTGGATGGTTGGTTACATACAATGGAATTAGTTTTTATTTAATAATTATCCTCAAAGATAGTAGAGATAACAGTTTCAAGTTAATAGATATCCTATAAACATGGACAACCATGTAATATGGGTGAAGGAGGAAGGTACAGAGAAAGGTGTAACACTGATGAAAAAGCCACACATTTTGGTAACTGAAGGTTAGCCCGACTCATAGAGTTTTAAAACATCTTTTGTTGGATTCAAATGGATTTAAAAAGGGAATTAAAACACTTTTATGTCAAAATATACATTACATGAGTAGAAATGGAAAAACTCAGAAACTGGAAAAAAGGCAAAGGGTGGGAGACATGGTGCCACTGTGACGGTGCCACCGTAACAATTCCATCAGTTTGGTGAGACACCATAAGCAGTGTCACTATTTCATTGTGTGATGGTGACAATTCCATTATCACAGTGCCACCATCATGGGGTCATCGTCATGGCGTAACTGTCATGACGCCACCGCCACGGTGTCGCCGTGACCGGTGCCACTATTTTAGTGGAACCATTTAGTGGAACCATGTTTTTTAAAATCTACTTAATGAGTTATGGTAGTCCCTATGATACCTCATACACCAGAAATGTGGAAAATTAATGGTCTAAGAGGGTCTGATCCATTAAAAATATGATCACAATCTATAGATTCTGTGTGGAGACTAAAAGATTCATTTTTTATTTATCTTTAAGGTGAATCATTATTTTTTATGATAAGTTTAAAATAATTAATCAAGATATTATAATGAGTTAATGTACAAACCTTTTCATATATCCCATTTGATAATAAGAAGGATGTAGTGAGTGTTAAAAAATAACCCGCTCACACCAGTGATATTATCATCAAGAAAAATAGGTAAGCCTCATTACGAATATGTTTATCTATAATTATTATTTGAATTGGAGAGAAACAATTAATAGGTGTTTTAAACATGAACAAGAGTTCAATAGGTGTTTGAAGATTAGGGATACTAATTTTCATATCTCTAAATTTATTTGACCTTGCATAAGATCATAAAATCTAGTATTAAATTCAGTTTCAAACCTTTGGAATTTCACTCATGTTCTAAGAATGTTTCCACACTATAACACCTTGGGATTTTATAATAATACTCTTCTGGATTGATTTTTTAATAGTAAACCCCATGCTTTAAGTGAATTGAAATATACTATAAAAATGTAAAAAAAATTATGTTTCTATTAAAACATAGCTGTTGAATGGGAGAATTTGAATAAGAGTAATCGAATTATGAAATATATTTATAATGTTATTACTCAATATTAATGTATTAATTTTTTATTAAAAATTGGAATTTAATTTTCATAAAATTATTTTTAGTTTTGAAAAATATATTTTTCTACTAAAATTTTATTTATTAATATTTTGGATGGAATATTTTAATTTATTTCTATCAATTTTTGAAATTTTATAGTATAAAATTGATATAATTTTTGAAAACATCATATCAAAATTACCTTAGGCTGAAATTTGGGGATTTTTCTGAAAATATCAATCTTTTAATTAATATTAAAAATACATATTTTTTTAACAAAAATATTTAATTTCATTAAAAATGAAACATTGTGATTTGAAATGGATATTAAAGTAACATAATAATTCATTAAATAGATATTATCTAATTAATAAAATTTTAAGCATCTTTTTTGTTGATTTTTTTATAATTTTAAATTTGGACTTCAAAAAACATTTCTCTAAAAATAGATATTATCAATGTGTTTTATGAATTTATTTTAGAATTGATTTTTTATGATGCAACCCCGACCCTGGTAGCCTAGATATTATTTCTTCTTTAATAAATTTCTTTAAGATACAAGGAATTGCATCCTAAAGCACCGAGTAGTTTAGTAGTTTTGTTAAACATGATGGATACATGATTCAAATATTAATTTTCAAAACAAGAATTACATATTTTTTTTTTGATAATATCTATATTTCATCTAGAATATACATCCATATAATTCTTAGTAAACATCATGGAATCTTAGGGAAACGAAAAATAATAAGTGTGAGCTAAAATTCTTAGTATTTGTAGTATAACAGATGATATCCAAAATTAATAAGTAATAATCATTTTCGATGGTAAATAACTGAACCAAGATTCTATTTAATCAATAACATGTATATCATAATTAGATGATAAATAATTAACATGAAATGGAAATAAACTAAACATACATTCCATTTAAATAACATGACTATAATAATAAGATAAGTCATAATCAATATTTCATGGAAAATATCTAAAAAAACATTACATTTAATAAATAAATGAGAATAAAAATCTTTCAGAGATAATATTATAGTGAAAATATCATTGAAAAAAATTATACCTAAATTTATAATTAAGGAAACACTTAATTATTGGATGTCATGATCTCATCCATCGTGATAACTCTACCATCCATACCTTTCAAAATCCTATTTAAAACTTCTTGTTGAGTATAGTTTAATGATAGATTTCTAATTCAAATCATGCTATTAATAATTGAACATGGGGTTATATAATTTTGATCCCCATCCATCACTGCATTTTCAATTAATTTCTCACTTCTCTAATAATCAATTTAATTCATGAACAATGTGCCTTGCCATTAAATATGCATTTTGAAGAAATAATATGGATTATCAATATTTCCCAAACATTAAAATAACATTAAATGTATAAACCCATAAATATAAATGAGATTCGTTTTATACAATAATTATATTCACAAAATAATGTATGGATAATTTTTGTAAATTTTTTTTTAATGATCATAGCAATGTGAATAATTCCATGAAAAGTTAATGACATAAAAATGAATTTAGGAAGTGAATTTAACACTATAATTGGTAAATATAATGATAAACCATCTAGAGGATAAATAAGGATGGTATAAATACAATATATCCCTAGTTTGAGATATGTAAAAAAATGGTTTTTTGAAATGATTATTACAAATACATTAATAATTAATTTAAAAGTTTATTTAGGAAGACGTATAATTAATATTGAAATTCATTTTAAAGATAGAATTCCACAAAGTAAATTGGCAATAAATTTCATTGAAAATAATCATTTAATATTATAAAGTAATATTTATGAACATTAAATGGTCATGATATATGGAAATTCCATTTATGTCGTAAACATTAAAGCAAAAAATCCATTCACTTTTTCAGTAAAAGAAAAATACGAATTGTTTGAAAGATGAAATTATGATTCCTTCAAATAAATTAATACTAAAAATATATTAAAATTCCAATATTAATGACTTCTAAAAATTATAATTACATTTTTATAAATAATCGTTTAGGAAGAAAAACATATTTCTAAACAAAGTGATAAATGATGTCAAATTTTCTTTAAAATATGTTCTAAAAAATATTATGTATGAAAGAGTGCTAAAATGGCACTATTAAATACATATATCATGAATAATCATATGTTATGGAAATTAAACAGTTTTATTATCCATTTATCAACTAATTTCCTATAATGGAAATTCCAGCATAAACAATCCCGATTAAAATGATACTTTGAAATAAACCCATACAAATATCATAACGTTTAAGTGAGAATTAATCAATGAATAGATAGTTTCTATCATATTTAAATACAATAATAATAATAATAATAAATATATTAAATTATAATAAATATTTTTTTCATATTTATCTTATAATATCAATGTAAAAAAAGATGTAATATAACCTAAAGAAAATTAATTGAGTTAGAAAATTATTTATGAATTGGTAACTTTAAGGTCATACCCACATTGGTGAAATAAGACACATGGAAACAAAAACAATATCATGATATGTTATTTATTCATGATATTAAATGTCAAAGTGGATGTATATACATAATATAAATGAAATTAGGTGCATTACATTTCAATATTCCTCAATGAATGGATATTAAGAAAAAATCATTTCCCCAAAACTTATTTTTCATTCAACATTAATTAACCTCATTTTTAGGGGTTTGAACATGTAATTTACATATATAAGAACCATATTAATATTTATAATATCATATATGGTCTTTAATAACATCTTATCACCCGTTAGTTAATAATCAATCATTATTTCCATTGTTTCAGGTGTTAATTTCATTGTTTTCTCATTCGTTATTTGTCATGAAATTTCATGTTTATTTTTATATTATATAATTCCATCATATAAATAATAATAATCATAAAATAATTATAATATTTAATTTAACACCCAAAAAATTACAAAATGGTAACTTATTATCGATGTCATGTATAACACACAACACCAAACATAGAATGGAATGTAAACTCTAGATATTATATGGTATATTTAATATTTTAAATTCAATAAATATTATATCTTGAAATACACATGATACTGGGTTAGCTATCATTACACACAAAAATTTCATTCTTCGATTGCTTGAATAACATAAAAGACGGAGTTTTATTCAATACTTCTAAAATCATTTAATAAAACAATATATGACCAATCCATTAAATTAGCCTTTATAAATAAGAATAACTAACCTATGAAAATATATACTTTACTCATAAATAAAATGAAATCATTGGTAATAAATTTATTATAAATGAATATAATAACCAATTGAATATAAAGTAAATTTTTTTATGCTTACAAAATATTTTTATCTAAGTAATTAAATTAACCAATATTAGTGAATGAAATTAATGAAATCTATATATTATATATTCAATCAAATATTCTTTATATTAATCCATTAGATTTGATAAGAATAATATAATAATATGCCTTGTTTTATACTTAAAATTTGTTTTTTTTATTTTTAGAATTTTTAAAAATTTTATATTTCAAAATAAACATCATTTTTTAATTTGTATCATAAAATTTATCTAAGCGTAAATTTGTATATATTTTCTTATAAGGTTTCTTCTTCTAATGAACAATGAAAATATTGAATTTAAATTCAAAACTGATTTTTTGTCTAATTTTTTTAAAAGTATAGGTTTTATTTTTAATGGTTTAAATGTTTAGTTAGATATATAATAGATCACATAATTTAATTAATGTAATTATAATCAATTTCAATATCAAATTGTATATAAATACATTTCAACCATTTGAACAATTTTAATTTAAAAACCCATTTTTTGCCCCTTCTACAAAATTCAATTTAAATTAATTTATACAAATTATGTTATTGGAATTTATAAACATGGAGTATTTATTATTAATAATAATAATTTACTATTTATAATAAGGTAAAATTAGTTTTTGACCAAAAATTTTGGGCAATGTAATTAAAATTGATTATAGTGATCATGAAATAAATTAGCATAACAAGGGACTAAACCTTACTATTAAGGGCCAAAATGACCAAAAAACTTCTCTAAAAAACATTGGATATATATAATTCTTCTTTACACTTTCATTTATTGAATTTTATGTGTTATGGAGTCCTCTTGATAGGTAAAAACGTGGTTAAAACCCATCTTGATTCAAAACATTATGTGTGTGTACTTTTCCCTCATTATTCCTCTTCCACACACAACTTAAGAAACATTAGTTCATCCAAAAACATTCCAAATAATATCATAAAATCCCTAAGATCTCATTATATTCCTCAATTTCGGTATAAATCTATCCAAGTTTCCATATGGTAGAAACTAAAAGGAGGTACCGGAAGAAGTATCTTTCATTAACATGGATCTTTACTCTATTTCCTTCTCCACTCACTTAATTTTACTTTATATATATATTATATAAGGGCCTAAATATCTGAAATATAATTATAATTGGTTATGTTATGGTTTAATCCTACACCTACACACTTCCATCAAATGGGTAACGAACTTACCATTTTTGTGTGAAGCGAACTACCACCTCATGAAACAATTTCGTTTGTTTCTCCTTTACCACTTATCATGGCTGTATATTATAATGGATTACCTCTTTATATATTATATATTATATATTTATTTTTTTAATACTCCTATAATTTTTATATAACACATAACTTAATGCTTTCCATTTTTGGAAATACGATAACATATTTTTTGGACAAGAGGACTACTTCCTCTTAAAAGTGATGTGATACACTCACACATTTCATGGAATTTTTTAAGTATGTTCTTATTAAGAAAATATGTAACATTATATAAATATATATTATATTTATGAAATAATTACCTTTCTTGAAATATAATATATTTTTTTCTTTAATACCTTTTCACACATTAAAATGTGATAGCATCATACATGGTCGTGTGGACTACCACCTCCATGGAGCGATGTAATACCTTTTACATCACAAGAATTAAATATATAATTATATATTAGTACATTATATTGTATATATGATATTATTATAATTATTTAAAGATATATGTTACCTACCCTGTTTCTATAATGATCATTCAAAAAAGAGAATGTTACTCATGCGTACGTACGACCTCCTTCTCCACGATTGTAATGTTGGTGAATTTTTCATAACCATAGTTAAATATTGGTTTAAAATGAATTAGTTATGTAAAAATATTATTATAATTTTTTTACTATTATTATTTATATGATTATATAATTATTATTTGACCATATTTTACCTACCATGGTCAATTTTTGACATATAAACCAAATCTGATAAAAAATTCCGATGTAAAATTATTTGGTTAAGTAGTTTTTTAACAAACAGTAATAGGTGAAATAAAAGTAATTATAATCCTTAAAAATTTTCTATATAATTTAAACAAATAACAAAATTTTATTATCCATGATGATAAAGACATACATGATAAGTCAGACATAAGGTGTGGGATTTTTGTCTAACTTTTCTATATCTTTGGTATAAATGTAATATTCACTACTTAATTATTTTGTGTGGTTTATCTACATACCATTATGATATATTATATACTGAATTATTTTATATTAATTATTCTACCAAAATTTTTTCTTATCGATAACTTGAGTACGGTTTGTGTTTGTTTTCAATCCACATCGGGAAAACAAAAGATCTTACAATATGAGCCAAATTCTGTGTTTAAGGTGGAACAATTTCCTAGTATTGGCCTAATTTTTTGGCATCAAAATCGGGAGTTGGTATTTTGAAAAGAATATTTTCCCACATAGGATTAAAATGTTCTTGAACTATATATGAGATTTTACAAACCATATTGGATGTACGCCGAATAGTGGGGGAAAACAGAAAATGTAGGATTTATGCATAGCAGCGTTATGTTTTCTGTGAAGTGTAGTACGTGAACCACATAGATAAAATGATTTGTAGGAAGTATTATAGTTAATGGAAAGAAATTAGTTTTTTGAAGGCATTTTGTTCTTGGGATAACTCATCACTTTCCAAAATGATGTGTATATCGGTTCGCGGAAGATATTTCCCACCACAAAGGAAGAGTGCTGGTGAGCAGACCACATAGTGAAAACTGTTTTCAAAAGTTGCAGTACATGGTGATTGGGGTTCCAAAATTAATTTTTAACTAAAATGGATTAGTGAGATTTATTGAAATATTTTCCAATATAAAAATCACTAATATCTTAATTATGAATAGTTATTTTTATTTGAAATCCTAGAGGAATTTGGTGAAGTCCAACTTGGATCATAGGAAGAAAACTATGCGAAGGAGAAGAGGTTTGTGAGGAGGATTTTGTATATGGTTAAGTGTCCCACAAAGATTGATCGGGGTGGAGGCTTTTTAGTAAACTTTACCCCCAAAAGGAATAAGGCTCCATGTAGGAAGAGTTGGTCCACTGAAGAATTATGTGTTTTCAAAAGATGATATGGTTCAGAGAAGAGGTGACAATCTGGGGACAGAACACGGTCCGCAGAAGAAGAACTCATCTACGAAGTAGGGACGTTTCATATGGGAAGTTTGTCCATAGGTGAAGAAGTGGTCTGCAGAAGGAGATTACCTGTGTATGTAAAGGCATTATATGAAAGAATAGTCGGTTCGTGAAACACCCACCCCATGTGGTGTATGTCAGTTCATGAAGGAGATTTGTGGAGGATCTTTATGAAAAGAAGTTTCAAACATCTGGTTTCAAGTGAAAAATGTATTCAATGTGGATCAACTTAAGTATACAGTGCAATAAGAGCCTCGTTCTTGTCAGAGATGAAGAATTTTATGAAGATACATTAAATTGACCTTCATGTTGTGAAACAATGTTTAAAATTTCCCATCGTAGTTATCTAGGGGGAGTCAATAGAAGTGATCAGTGGGATAAAATGAGCTACCCCAAAAATATTTTAAAGGTTGTGTTCTTAGAACATAGTGAATATGTCCCAACATTTGAAATCCAAAACCAGTAGAGAAAAGAGGATTTTGGTATTACCGATACACATTCAGAGTTTTCTCCTTGGATTAGCTTCAGTGGTGAACCATGTAAATTTTTTTTTAATCTCTTTACATGTGGTTGTTTGATTTCTAAACTTTCACTTAAGACACGATTAATAGGTTCCCAATAATGTGGGAACATGATCTGTCGCATTAGGTGAAAACATTGACGCCTGAATTTACCCATCCAATATCAAGTTGTTCTAGCGTCCTTCAGTCATTTTATTTTGAGTTTCATTATGAATTATTTCTTCTAAGGGGTTTTGAATTAAAAGTTACAAAGTGTTAGATAAATTTGATAACCCAATTCCTTTTCATTTGGTTATATTAAATCCTCAATTTTTTAATATTATATGATTACATGTATTATGAATTTCACTATAAATTGTTGTATTTACACTTCATATATGTGTATTTGAACTAGATTAACACAGTCAATTTTTTTATTAATTTATATATTTACACAAGACAAGTATAATCAATTCATTGATTAATTTTTATTTCATTGTAATAATAAATTTAAGGCTTTATCTCATAATGTTCTTCTAATTGAGATTTATTATTATTAAAATTATATACAATAAATTTATTTTTATATTTTTTTCCAAAAATCATTTCGTTTTTTCTCATCTAGTTATTCATTATCTTTTTCATGTGATATTATGATTTTTACACTCTTTGTTAATTTAAATATTATATAAATATTTTTTAAGAAAATACGACATCAATTATATCTTTTTTAGAGAACTTGTTTTCTTATAAAAACCATGTTTTATAAAAATGTTATCAAAAATGTTTTTAAAATATTCTATAATCATTTATTAATGATATTTTTTCACTTTTTTCTTTAAAATTTATTTCAATTTAATCTTCTTTTCACAGTACAAACATGGTACTTTTCAAACCTGTTAACATGAAAATGGATTATTATTTTATCCTTATATAGCCTATATGGATTTACACATTTTTATTTCTTCAAATATTCCTTTACATGTTTAAAATGATAATATTTAATAAAAATGAAAAAATACATTTCAAAATAAAGGTATTTTCAAAAAAAAATCAAAATAAAGAGTATATTTCGCACAATAATGTTTTTAAATGTTCATTTTATAATATTTTCATTCATCAATGAAAAAAACCTTTAATGTTTCCCAACATGGTATATATTTTACTAATAACATCACTATTCTTCACTTTTATGGTTTCATATTGATTTATCAAATGATAGGTTTGAAATTCACTTCCTAGATTTATTTTTATAGTCCCATTGAATTATTCGATTTCCTATGATCATTGAATATTGAATTTCCCAAAATTCTTCATATAATTTATCATGGAGATTTTCATTGAATAAACCTTATAAATATTTTAAAAATGATGTTTACTTTTAATTTTATTTGACTTTCAAGGGAAATATAGATAAATTTGTATCCTCTAATCAATATATATATATTTGTTAAGGAACATTGTTTATGTATAAAATTGATTATTCGATATATCTTGAATGATTTGGAAATAAAGAACATGGTTTGGGGACCTTTTAAAGTAATCACATTAATTCATAGGAAGTATCATGAGATTATATAAGTTGGTGATAATCCCTTATAGTTTTTATCCAAGATGGATAGATGAGTTTTAAAATACAATTTCAAACTATCATGCCAAACCTCTTTATAGTAGTATCCTAAATCATCTTGTGAAATGTCTTGATGGTAAAGGTATCATGTTCCTAGGAAATATGATGTCTGATAATTATGAATTTAATTTATTTAGTATTAATATGAATTATTATCTATGATATTTTTATTCAACATTATCTTTTCATTCATTTGATTATCATTTAATTGAATAAATGGCATGTGTTTCAATTATTTGTATTTCCATATTTATTATTCCTCATCCATTTATTTAAATGTAATGTGATTTTTATTATTTAATTTTCTATATTTTTTACACACTTAATTCTCGGTTTATTTACTATATGAAATGTTTCTTTATTTGTTACCTTTTTATATTTACTATTCTCAATTATTCATTATTTCTTCTTCTATAATTAACCATTTTTAGGCATTTAAGCTCACCCATGTTTTTTCCCTTCCCTTGGAATCCATAAATTGTTCCTGTAATGATATGAAAGGATATGCTAATTGGTAATAAGGTTATCCTCAAAAAAATAATTATGACATAATTATTCTATTAATTTTTTTATAAAAGATTAATGTACGTATCAATTTTACACAAACTACCATAATGATCGGTCCTTCAGGCTATATTTAATTATAAGCATTCCAATATAGTGGTAGTAGACACCATCTCTATTCCTTTTGGGGTCGAGATACTACATTTGGTATCATAAGAAGCTTAATAACTACCTTGGAACTAGATTTTGGGAAACATATATTAGAGAAAAAAACCATAAGGTGATATTTGAAAATAATTATAGAGTAACATCCTAAATTTTTATTTAGATAGATATTATATGGTTTTTGTAGAAATAGATCCATGTTTGGATACTACTAGTGCATGTGGTTCTGGCACATATGTACATATGGGTAATAACTCTGAAAAGGTTTATCGGTCCTAACTCAATCATAACATGGTATATAAAAGTGGGCCTTACTGTGCACCTGGTATGACAATTTGATTTGATATGATTAGGATAATTCAAATTTTCTTTTCAAACCATTATAAAGGATTTTTTATATAATTAATATAAATAACCTATGTAAAACCTAATATGTGTTTTATTAAAAATAATGTGTCATGGTTTGTCTATCTTATAAATTATTATACTTTTTTTCACTATGATTATTGTTACTCACAATATGTTTTTTGGTTTCAGACAATTTCTAGAACCTGGTAAATTTATGTTAATATTGAACATAAAGGAAAAGGCGGTTACAATGATCAACCAAATGGGATGTTTATACGAGTGAAATATATTTTTTTCATGAATAGTAAGTTTTCTTGAAATACGATTATCAACATATACCTTAAAAAACTATGGAACTCACCAAAGAATAGAAGAATGGATTATTCTATGATCATGAGTGGTGGATACCATGGACGGAAAAGGGCTGGGTTTCCCTCAAGAAAAAAATGTGGAAGAAGACACCCCTAAAAGTGTCTCAGTGGAATAGGGAAATGATTTATGTTTAAAAAAGATGTACCTAAAGAAAAAATTGTAGATTAAAAAATTAGTGTATGATTTAAGGAAATAAATCTCATCCTTAGGATCTATTTATAGTTTGTTTCCCTAACTATAGGGAACCCATGAATTATCTAATCCAATGCCCTCTTCTAAAGGATAAACTATATACCATGTAAGGTCCTATGTGGAAATAAATGGGTGAAGTATTTATATATTGGGTTAATATTGAATAAAATAGCTAAAATTATTTTTAATGATTATATATCAAGGATTCCCATCATATTATAGAAATTATATTAATATTGTTTTATAAAAACAAAAAAAAATCTGGGGGATAATCCATCAAATTTGAAAAGGTGGTGGAGATAAAACCCATGACTAAAGGATGATGAGGGTTTCAAACCTACCAGTAGACTATGTGATTTCATAGTTAAATTAAAATTACATTTTACTAAACAATTTTACAAATACATGTTAACGATGAAACGATGTTTTCATTTCTTAGGTCTAGATATTATTTTAAATACCATTTTGGCCCTATAAAAAAGTAAGAGACAAATATAATGAATTTTTTATGGGAATTATGATCCATTAAATAAAAAATTTTGTTCTTACAAAAAAGGATCATTCTAGAATATCTATTTCATTGTGTAGGAGATGAATTAGAATTTGGTAAATGAACAACCCAAATATGGAAGTATTAATATAAAATTGTAGTGTATCATGTAAATTTCATTATACTTTCATGAAGTAAAATAATTACTTGTTCACCCAACTATGTTTAATAACCTGATGGAGGTGAATCATGGTATGAAAGACTGAAATAACTAACCCTTATGATATTATATTGTGGTTAAACTAAACACACTTGTCTCCCTTTCCCATACCAAGGTATGAAGAGAAATTAAATCATACATGAGACACTATGATTTTACGGGGTTCACCCTTAATGGGATGAATCCAAGGATCAAATAATTGTAATATTTCGATGATCTAATTTTTTATGGCTCACTTACAATTTAATGTTTAGGCTAGATCACTTATACACCCAATCCCACTTCCTTTAAAATTGTTAAGGATATCACACTACTTCTCAAGGGTCACTCATTTGATTTCTCTATCAATATCTCACTACCAGTTAAAGGATCACCTTCTTCCCCATCCTATTCTTACTGGTCTAGAAATGATTTAATGAATTTTTATTAACATTTTGGTCCCTAAATTAGCAATAATGAATGCATTATTGACTTTAGGTACATTCTCTCTACATTTCCCACTTTCATCCACTTGATTAATATCACTTTTTCAGAGTTCTCTATGCAAACCTTTTTTTAACACATTCATGATACTGAATACCTTTGCAAATATCACATATTTTCCTAAGCTCAAATAACATTCAATAATTAACATCCTTTCACCAATACCAATCACATTTTTGAATATCACTTCACCTTTGTGAATATCACATATTTAGGTCATCTTTTTATGGACATTGGGAACTTCAATACTTTAAAAATTATAACAATTTTTTTCACCTTTCATAGCCTTCATAAACTTATTTTCTTAGTGAACTATTTCACAAGAACAACCATCATGAATCCAGATCCTTATAAATTTTTTAAGTCTTTCACTACTTTTCTGAAAGGGGTAGATACATATTTAGAGTCATTGCCTCTGATTCCCAAAGCTTCCATCCACATCATCTTCTTAATGTGATGCTCCCAAACCTTGTTTCTGAGTCTCTTTATTTCATGATGATCTAGGGAAATCTTTCCATTCAATAATATTTTCCTAGTCTAAAAGACTGTCGTCGTTCCTTTGCATATTCGTGATGCTCCACACCTACAAAAAACCTGGTCTTCATGACACAGAATGCATTTGTATAGCTTTATACCTTAGAGAATCTCCATCCTTCATGAAACTCATGGATTTTCCCTATTTTTTTTAGGTATTATTGGAAATATAATGTTCAAGATGATTTCAAACCTACACATTTTGGACCAAAAAAATTTTCAATCAATAATAAATGGAATCACCTAGTATATGCAATTATTTGTACCGTTTTTAGGGAATCCATTACATTTTATTGGATATATTTCAACATATTGGGTCATCAATATCTCTAGAACTCCATAATATACATTTTAAACTCACTTTTTTTTAAAAATAACAATAATCCTATGAAATGGTAATTTATCCCAAGGGATATTTTCACAACATTACTCAACATAAGTAAAATGATCAAAAAAATTGTTCTAATATCATAATTTTTCATGAAATTATTATCTTTTAATTCATCAGGAATTTATGGATTTGAGGCTCCGAACATTCTACTAATTATCTAGTTTTTTTTTAGATTGACATAATCACTCCATATAAATATTAACATTTTTCCTCTAAGTCCATATTTTCACTTTCCACTAGTGGTATCCTACGTAGAAGCCTAGTTATATATTATTCTATGTGACCTTGGTACTTCCAATTCACTCTATTCAAGAGAATAATTTACCCACCATTCTCATGATGTGGTATATTAAAAATGGAATTTTCAAATATCAACTAATTTATTTCCACTATCATATTTAAATTGCGAGGATGTAGTTTATTTAAGTGCGGGAGAATTTAACACTTTGAAAATTCTAAAAGAGTAAATTTTTATTGGATAGCATAAATGACACACAACACCAAATTTAGAAAGTATAATAACCTATCGAGACATTATGATATATTTAATATTTTGAATTAAATATTTTTTATATTTTTCAATTCATATGATATAGGGTTTTCATGCGTTAAACGGAACAGATACATTCTTCTATAGCTTGTGTTACACACAAGGCTAAGTTTTACCGAATACATATAATATTTTAAAATATAATAAGATATAAACTAGCCATTAAATTAGAATATATGAATAATATTCAGTAGCTTATGAAAATATATGGTTTTCAAAAATATAAAACGAATTCATTGGTGTCAAATTTATTAGAAATGAATATAAATACCAATTGAATATTAATGAAATTTTTTATGCTTACAAAGGAGTTTTAACTTAATAAACTAAATTAATTACTGTTATATAATGATATTATATATATATGTTATATATTAAATAAAATATTTTTTATATTCATACAATAAATTTGATCAGAATAAGATAAGAATAAACACACTTTTACTCTTAGAAATTATATTTTTCTAAAAAGGCAATTTTACAGTAATTTAATAGAGAACATATATTAAATCCAATTTTTGGAGCATTAAATAAATTTATATGTCAAATTATGTTTAGTATTTAAAATAATAGTGTTACAATCACTTTAGGGTGAAACTTTTATATTTTTCTATGAGGTTTCATTTTTTTATGAATAGTGAAACATACTAAATTTTAATTCTAAATAGTTTTTTCATCTAATTAATTTATATGGAAAAATAATAGTGTTTTATTTATTAAATATTTAATTAGATCTATAATAAATCAATTATTCTAATTTAGTTAATTTTTATCAACTTTATATTCAAATTTGATAAAAAAAACTTTTCAAACATTTTAATATTTTTTCATTAAAAACATGATTTATCGTCCCGTATCTATGATTAAATTCAAATTAATTTCTACCATTTATGTGATTAAAATTTAGAAAATTGGGTTCAATGTTTTTAGTCTGTATTAATTATAATTTATACTAATTTCTACTTAGGTTTAACCAAAAATATTATTGAATATAATTAAAATTTATTACAACAATTAATAGAAAAATTAGCTTAACAAGGGACTAACCCTTAAACATGATTGCCAAAATTACCATATACATTTTTCCAAATGATAGTTTCTTAAATATTCTTACATAAACCATTTATGTCTCTAATTTTTTTTGTTATGTGAGTATCTAGGTATGTATAAACATGGGGAGTACACAATTCTTTTCAAAAATTCCATGTGTGACATTTTCCCTCACTATAAAAAGGAATTGACTCTTCCCCTTCCTCACACCTCTCAAGAAACATTGTCTCAACCAAAAACTACAAAACTAATTTCCTTAAATCCCTCCCCTACCCCTATATTCCTAAATTGTTTAATAAATCTAACCAAGATTTCCTTTGGTGAAAACCAAAAAGACCATCCCGAAGAAGAGATAACATTCATCAACATGCAATTTAATATTTTTTCCTTATCCACACTATTCATTTTACTTTTTATAATATCCATTTAATGAAATAAATATCTTAAATATACATAGATTTTTATTTTATGGTTTATACATACACCTATACACAATTCAATAAAACGGGTAACTAACATACTGTTTGTGTGTTCAATGAACTACGACCTCTTGAAACAATGTCATTCATTTTTCCCTTACCAAATATTATGCTTTGGAATTATAATGGTGTAATTTTTCACATATGATGTTTGGGATATTTAATTTTTTTTAATACTTCGTTAATTTTTATATAACGCATACATTAAATCGTTACATTTTTTGTAAATAAGAAAACATTGTTTGTGGAAGTGTGGAATATATCCTCCTCAAAGCGATGTGATACATTCATATATTACATGTAATTTATTTAATTTAAGATTAATTAAACATTTTTTAAAATAAATAAATTTTTTATGATTTTAATGACATAATTAAATTTTTTTAAATATAATATATCATTTCCATTTTTACCTTTTTATACACTGAAAAAGTGATAATGTCTTTCATAAATGTGTGGTATATCGCTACCTCGGAGCGATGTGATTCCTTACACATAATAATATTTCATTATATAATTACATATCATTGAATAATATTGTATATATGAGATAATTTCAATTTTATAATGATAAATTTTACATACTTTCTTTTTGTAATGATCATTCAAAAATGGGAACATTACTCATTTATATATATAGCCTACCATCTCTATGGTTGTAATCTTGGTTCATTTTTCATAACCATGTTTCATGGTTTACTATAAATATATAATTGATGTAAAAATATGATAATTATATAATTTTTATTAATATTTTGGATATGTTAATATAATTACTACTTTGATATTTGTTTACCTACAAAAATTGTTTTCACATGTAAACCTAAAATGGTCAAAACACCCGATGTAAGATTAATTATTTAGGTAGTTTTTTAAAATATTATAATAAGTGAAATAAAATAAATTATAAAATTGAAAAATATTAAGAATAAATTAATTAATTAAAACAAGTTAATTATTTAATAATTTAAAGACACACAAGACAAGTCAGACTCAAGGTAAGAGATTTTCATCTCACTTTTTACATTCGGGTGATCAATGTCTTATCCACCACTTATTTAATTTTTGTTTTGTATCTAATTCCCATTTTTATATATTATATCATGAATTTTTTACCCTCATTGTATTTTTAGGTTCAATTTTAATTATTTCTTATATATAGATTTTAATTTAATGTTACCAAGTAGTAGATAAATATCACAATCCAATTCATTTTCATTGGTTTCAATTAATTCATTGTTGTAGTTAATATTATATAATTACATGTATAATGAAATTAAATATCTATTTGTGTTTTTCCAATTCTTATATGTGTATTTTCTGTTTATACACATAATCAATTAATTAATTAATTTCTACTTCAATATTATGATCATTTAAAGGGTTTATTTCATAATATCATTCTAATCGAGATTGTTTATTCTTTAAATTACATTAAAATAATTTATGTCTGAATTGTTCAATAAACCATTTAATTTTCTTGTAGACTAGTTATTCATAATAAATTTCAAGTAATATTACCATTTTCTAAACATAGGTAATTAAAATTTTTTCGAACTTTTTAAAGAAAACATGACTTCATTTATCTCTTTAGTCCAAGAACCTGTTTTCTTCTAAAACAATATTTTCTAAAATGTTTTCCAAAATGTTTTTAACCTTTCAAAAATTATTTATTAAAGGCATGTTTATCATATTTTCATTTAAAAATGGTTTCAAATTAATATTTTTGTCTCATTTCAAACAATATATTTTTAAAACTTTTAACAACAAAAATGGAATATTATTTTTATTGTGTATGACTTGTACAGATTTTCCAATCATTTTTTCTTCAAATAATACACTTCATGGTCAAAATATTAATTTTTAAGTAATTTTTTTTAATATTTATTTTCAAAATGTTTTTCAAAAAAAGAGTATATTTTCCCCAAGAATATTTTTAAAACATACATTTATAATATTTACTTTCATCAATGACAATAACCATTTATTTTTAACTCTACTTATGAAATATCATATTTATACCATCCTTATTCTTCCACCAAGAGGTTTTTGATTGATTTGGTCGAGGATGGTATTAAAATTCACTTCCTTAATTTCTTTTTTTTTTGTCCCTACAAAATTTTCAGTTTCCTACTGTCATTATAATTGAATTTTCCCTAATAATCCTTATCATTTATTATGGATATATTCGACTACTAAATTACATACAATTTTTAAATACATTTTTTACTTTTTATATTATTTCATTTACTGGGAAAATACTGATAAATCTGTATGCTTTACTCAATATGAATATTTGATAAGGACAAATATTTTGGAAATAAATCGATTATTCGATATATAAGGAATGATTTAGAAATACAAGACATGGGTTGAAGACCATTTAAATTAATCCTCATGATGAATAAGTAGTCTCATGAGATTAAATTAGTTGAATAAAAACACTTTGAGTTTTTTACAAAAATAATAGACTGGATTCTATGAATAAATTCAAATTTTCATGGGAAATTCATGAGGGTAGTGTGTTAAACCCTCTTTTGATCAGTCTTGATAGTAAAGGTATTATGTACCTTGGAAAATGATGTCTGGTAGTTAATAATTTACTTTATTCAGTATTATGTTATTATTATCAATGATATTTTTTCTTTTATATTATATATGGAATCATTTCATTACTATTTCATAGATTAAATAGCATGTGTTTTAGTTATTTTCCATTCAATGTTTCTTATGCCTTATCAAGTTATTTAATGGAATGTGTTTTATGTTATTTTCCTTTCCATGTTTATTATATACTTCATTCTCATTTTATTGATTAAATGTATGGTTTATTAAATTATTACCTTTCTATATTGAGTATTATCATTTAATCATTATTTCTTCCATTATACTTAAGACTTACTAAGCACTTTAGATCACCTTTATTTTTTTTCCTTCCCAAGGAATCTCAGAAGTGTTCATGGAAAGATATTAAAGTATATTCGAATTATGTATAATCTAATCCTAAAAAACAATAATGTGGTAATTATCATATTCATTTTTAAAACAAGACTCATGTATTTTTCTGGTTTACCAACACTACTAAACCGATTGGTCCTTCAGGCTATATTTCCATATAATCATTCCATTGTAATGGAAGTATAGAATAGTTTTTTGGCCTCATATGGTTGGGTACACACATTTATAAATCAATTTTATATTTAATTCAAATCATAAAATAGGTTTTTGTGGAATGAAGTATGTTATGATCATGGTGACATCATGTCATATGTACACATGAGTAATATTTCAATTTTTCAAAAATCATTATATAATGGAGGTAAATAAAATATTATCCTTCGATGATGCTCATTATTTCATAAATACTATATTATTTATTTTAATATACTTATTTATTTAATATATGTGTTTTGGTGATGGAAATAGAATCACATAACTTCGTGAAGGTGATTATCTACATGTACACTAACAATGTAATCGTATTTAAGTGACTGGAAAGGTAAAAAAGAAAATCATATATTTTCATTTCAGAATTATAAATATTTCACTAATATCATAATTATTTCATCTATATCAAACATATTAATTAAAATTATCCTTATGAACTTCCACGTATAGAGCTTCTGGAAAATGAAACGCATCGCTTCACAAGGGAGGAGTTCATTGTACACATGAGCGACATTATTGCATCCCCTGTGAAATGGAAAGTAAAATAGGTATATTACTCCATAGGTATAAATTTTTTATAAATATAATATATATATATATATATATATAATTTATATCCATCATAACAATCAACCATGAGAGGTGGTAATTTATGAATGAATGACATCGGTTCACGAATTGTTAGTTAACTATAAACAAGAATGATGATTTCATAACCCGTTTGATGGAAGTAGGGATGGTTTTAGGCTATGAAATTAACACAAAAATATCTTAGTATATGTAATATACCATGGTTATTATGTATCATGATTTAAATAGTATTTAAGAAGATTGATAAAGAAATAAAATAAAAATGATCTTTAAAGAACATTTCCACTTTTGGGTATCCTTCTTAGGTTTACACTGAAATCAATCCTATGTTAGATTCATTCCAAAAATACAGCTTCTAGAATGAGGGAATAGTGATTGGAAATATATTTGGGAATTAAAAGGCTAAATCAAAAAAATCAATATCTAAAGAATAAAGTATAGGTGGTAGCCGCTTATAAATGAGGTGAGTGGCACACTTGAAATTTTTTAAAAGAAAAAAGGTGTGTCTATGTTTTTCACATTACAAAAGGGACTATAATAGAGTATTATCGAGACATAAACATTATAAGGTTGAAATATTTCCATAAAAAATATTTTACTAAAATTATTTGTTGAATTTAATCAATATCGTTTTCGTTTATCCCCCTACAAATCCATTTATTCCTTAACCACGTTAAATAATTTTTACTATTTTCACTAATCATATTTCTCAAAAGTAAAGTTGAAATTATTTGATGAAATAAATTATGATCATTCCAAATATTTGATCTGTTTTTTATTAATTTCATTCACATAAGTAGACAATTTTAAATTAAAATTAATCTCACAGATGCGATGAGAAAATGTGGTTTGAAAGAGAAAATGTTCAAATGTTTACAATATTTCTCTATAAAAATGAAATATGAAAATGATTCCAATGTATAGGATTAAAATGATATTGATTGTAGTATATAAATAATGATGTAAATTATCAATATAAAAGATGGGGGTTGAATTGTATACTTTAAAATTTTCTTTAGGAACTTTTAAAGATTGTAATGTTTAACAAAGTTAAACAAGATAAATTTAAAAAACCTCTTAGTTCTATAAAATTTCCTGATTCATGAAATGTGGTTCCGGAAATGAAACATAAGAAAAGTTTATAATGATAAAGATTCTACCATAAATCATATAGAATCTCAATATTCTAAGTACAAGTGTTAGAATGTATAAGATAGTTATACTTTCCTCAACAACCAAAATACAGCAGAAAACATGAAACAATACAAGTAACAAGTAGTAAATATTTTATCCCAATGAAAATGGTATCCAAAAAACATGGATATAGGTCCTTTGACTTATAATTTAAATAAATTACGTCTTAACCACACCAGGGTAAGCCCTCAATATGAATATCGGGGTCTGTCTTGAAATCCCTGCAAGCCCACGAACATTAAAGTAGTCGAAACCTCTGTCTTCCTATCCCTGGAAGCCCTCAAATGTACTCAACAGCATTCAGATTCACACGAAGTAATTCTGAACATGATTTTTAGTACTCACTAAGCGTGAGAGTCTCTATCATGAAATCACATCAGCATGTAATCTCTAGGTTTCTCGAACAGTCATCAAAGTTGTTATGAACTATTTCAAATGAGCTCTTATTTATAGGCACAACTTCAACAGTTGGCTCCCTCCTCCAATGGTCATATTTTTCTGTATATTTCAAAGGGACTTGTATATGTGTCACTCAAACAAAGGTTACTTAAAAACTAAAAACATGACATTGTTTTATAACTAAGACAAGTGTAAGAAAAAATATGGTTTCTTAACCAAATCCATTTTTTCGGAATGTATGGTAAAATAAAAGTTCGGAGTCTAACCAAACAATAATTTTATGTCTTTAATAAATGAATATTAAGATTATGTCTTCAAAATATTTTGGAACTAAAATTATATAAAATTCCATAGAATGAAATCAGAATGTTCGGAGTCTAAATTCATAAGAATCAGGAGTCTAAACTTAGAAATATTGGAGTATTAATTCATAAAATTCTGAATCTGGACTTCGAAATTTCGGAGCCTAAATTCAAAAAATTCAGAGTTAGAACATAGAAAGTTCGGAGTTTGAATTCATAGAACTCAGAGTCTGAACATAGAAAGTTCGGAGACTGAATTTAGGGAATTTGGAACCTGAATTTGGATCCTGAAAACAGAATTCTCTATGTATAAGTATCTATAAGATTCTTAGGTTTTAGATATGAAACTGAATTTTATACTTAGAAACAAAATGAGTTAGGTTTAGAGAAATTATTCCACAAACAATTAAAACAAGGTAAGGATGAATTTCCTTGGTCAAGGAAAATTTTCCTTATTAATATAAAATATTTGAGAAAATAAATTTTCCTTAAGATAAAGTTTTTGTGATTTTCAAAACAAGAAGGAATGGAAAAGTTAAAGGGAAACCGTATTAACTCAACAGTCTCCCCCTTTTTGGAAAGCACAAACATCTTTATGAAATAGAATATAATGACTTAAAAAATATTTTTTTGGACTTTGAAAATAAAAATATAATATACCCAGCCTTAAAACATTATATAATATTGAATTAAATGAATAATTCACATTGAGGATCTTTTCAAGTTTAGAGTTTTAGAGAATTAGGACGTAACTATTACATATCACAAGATTACAAAGTAGAAACTTTTACTCAGTTTCCATTATTTTCATAAAAAAACTATTAGAAAGAAACATGTATAGTTCCATGTTTTAGATAGCATGTCTTTCCTTGATCCCATCCTGGACCTTATTCCACTTTAAGTCCTATGGAAAACATTTCAAAAACCTGGGATGAGCATGAAAATCTCAGTAAGGGATATAAAAATACGGAATTAAAACATTAGTCCATGTATACATAAGAATCAATGAAATCATAATTTACTCATAAAACATAAGCACTTCATCATACCTCATGAAATCATAAGATTTATGAATAACTCAGAGAAATCATAATACATCATGGTAACTTGAGGCATTCATAAAATTATTTCGTAGGGAGTAACCCTCATGGTTATGTTTGGAATACCCACCACAGTATATTCCCTAAATCTCTTCGGATAATCCTTAGCGTTTAACTCTTTTGTATTACCCAATGCATTGGAGATCTGTATTGGGCTCACCTGCCCTTACTTTATCACGGATCCACCCGTTTCCATAAAAATTTCCCAAGAACCATAACATAATCATAACACTTAAAACATGCATAAAATAAACATAAAATTTCCACATTTCAATCACATGAGATCGCATCATGATATTAACATTAATAAAAACATCTAATAAAATCATTAAAACTCTATGAGAGAAATATCCCATTATACTTTGAAAATATTAAAAGAAGATATTTAAAATAGATTTTAGAATCAAAGTGTCCCATGCCACTTTGAAACTTTTGAAAGGGTTTTAAAACATTGATGTCCATATAAATAACTCCTTAAAACCATTTTTAAAACTTGGACATGGATGATAAATGTTTAAAAGAATAAATCATTAAAACCATTTAAAACAATGTTTTAATAAAAGAGTCCTTTTCCATTTTGAACATTTAAATTATAAGCCACATGAAAGTATACCATTTTCAAAGCATTTAAATGACTTTAGTATAGACATAATATGGATATGGAATGTAAAAGAGGCTGTATATACACTTTATTAAAGAATAAAAGTTTATATCATCAGGAAATGTCTCAATGAGAAGAAATTGATATGTAATCCCAATCAAAGATCATGCCATTAGAGAAAGGATAAGGAAATGACATAATTATGTGTGAAAAATATAAATAAACCAAATATAAGTGGATATTCAGTGTAAAACATTCCAAGTCATTCATACATATTCTTGGAAAAACAAAACCAATGACATGGATATTTAACTCAATGAAATGAGATTGAGTTATGATTTCCCATATAAGTTCGTATAAATGACATAATAATTTACCAATGAGATGATTATGTGTATAAATAGTATATCCATACAAAGGGATGTTCAAATTACAACATAGATATTCCACACATAATCTTTGCATAATAAAATAAATAAATCCTTTAAAAATATTAAAAATATTTTGGAAAACATATTTATAAATCATTCTTTTAAAAGAAAACATATTTTTGACCAAAGAGAGAAATGAAGTTAGATTTTCCTAAATACATTTTCATAAATAATTTAAGTGAAAAAGAGTGGGAAATGGGATTTTTTTCTAAAAATATGATTAATAAATAGAGTATAAGAAAATTAAAATGTTTTATTAGATAATGGTCAAATAACTTCCTTCAATGGAATTTAAAGCATAAACAATCCCATTTAAAATGGTATTATAAAATAACCCCTTACATAGATCATAATATTTAAGTGAGAATTAATCAATGAATATAATATGTGTATCAAATGAAAAACAATATAAAATAATTTTAAATACAACATAAGATAATAAAATTTTGTTACACTCATAATCATGGAATGCCAAAGGCAAAAGAATAAGTAATATATCCCAATAAAAAGATATTTTCTTATGAAATTATTTACCACTTGGTAACATTTATATCATATCCCCTTGGATAACAATAGTCAAATTTAAACATAAAGTATCATGAATTGTTAAATAATAGTGATATTACAGGTAAAAATTTCAGTATATAATTCATATAAAAAAACTTATGTACAAAACATTACAATATGCCTCGATGAAGGGATATTCTGATGAAATCACTTACCTCATGCATTCTTTTGGTTCAATGTGATTTAACATCATTTATCATGGTTTTAAAAAATTTATTAATTTATAAAAGAAACATATTAATATTTACAATATCATATTTTATCTTTTTATAACATATTATCACACATGTGTTAATAATGATTCATTATTATTCATTTTTTGGTTGTTAATTGACTTGTTTTTCATTCTTATGTTTTCAATAAAGTTACAGTTAGAGTTTATATTATATAGTTCTATAATATATTCAATAATTATAATTAAATAATGATAATACTTATAAATTAATTATACTTTTAATTCCAATCATGGAAGATTATTTTTGATAAATTAAGTATATTACGATAATGGAGATGGTAGGTATTTCTTACATGTGAGTAAAGTTTCAATTTATCAATGATCATTATGGAGATGAGATAAGTAATATTTTATCCATCATTAATCTTTACAATATAATTAATACCACTTTATTTCATTAAATATAGTTTTTTATATAATTAATGTGTGGTAATTATGAAAATATAGTCACATCATTTCATGAAGGCGGTAGTCCACACGTACACGAATGATGTAATCCTTTTTAAGTGAGTGAAAAGATAATAAATAAAATGATAAAATATCATATAATTATGATAATTATTTCACAAATATGATAATTATTTAATTTATATCACATATATTTATTAAAGTTATCCTTACTACCTTCTATATGAATCATTAGTAAAAAATAGATCACATCGCTTCATGATGTGATAGTCCCCCGTACATAGGAGCGATGATATCATATTCCTTAAAAAATGGAAATAAAGAATGTAAATATATAATATAATTACTATATATGAATAATTATCTTATGAATATAATATATTTATAATTTATATCCATCATAATACCGATCTTTGAGAGGTTATAATTGAAATAAAATGACATCAGTTCTTGGGGTGGTAGTCCACCTTACACACGAATGATGATTTCTTAACCCACTTGATGTAATTAAGGATGGTTGAAGGTCATGGAATTAAACTAAACCCATTTTCATGTATGGATGATACTGATGATATTATATCAGCATAGTTTAATGCTAATTTAAGGAGGTGGTATAAGAAATAAAATAAAAATTCTTGTTAAAGAACGTTACCTATTCTTTGGGTAACCTCCTTAGATTTTCACCAAAAGCCATTATATGATGGATTTATAAAACAAGGATTATAGGATGAGGGAATGTGATTTTTTATGTTATTTCGGATGTTAATAGACCAAAAATAGGTGTGAATGTGTGAAAAATGGAGGATAGGGTGTCCTTTTTTATGTGAGGTTGGTGGCACCCTTGTAATTTTTGAAAGGAAAATTGTTTACCCTCTATTTTCACGTTAAATGATGGTAAAAAAGGTTGTATTAGTGAAAAATATACATGATAAGGTAGAAATATGGTTATAACAAATATTTTATATAATTAAATTTAACCCTTTTATTTTTAGCTTAATCCCTGGAAAATCCATTTTTACCTCAAACGTGGTAAATAAATTTTACTATTTTCAATAATAATTTTTGTAAAAAACATGGTCATATATATTTCATATTATATTATATTATAAATAATAATATTGAATCCATTTTTCAAAATTATATTCACATAAGTGAAAAATGTAAATTAATAATAATCTGATATATCTGATGATAAAGTGGGTTTTCAAAAAGAAAATATTCAAAATTTTACAATGTTTTTATAAGAAAATTCATTATGAGAATTATTCCAATGACTTAAATGGGATTAATAGATATATAATGTAGATAATTTTACTTTTAACCCAATTAAAAATATATTTTATCTTTAAAAATAATTTGAATTATATGGCAGTTTTCAGGTAAAATTTAGTATTTTTTCATTTTTTATTTAAACATGAAATATTTCTGAAATGACGCAAAAATTCTCTCTCTGAATGTTTTGATATTATTATTTAAAAAATAATGATTATTTTTACACTAAATTTTCTAAAACTAAATAAAATTAATTTTGATTTATGTGCACAAAATGTGGTGAAACTACCTTTTATAAGAAATACATATTTGGGAAATATTATTTTTTTTCTTTTAAATGAATCTTATTTTACATATAATGAATAGATAAACACACATTTAACATTTATTTAGTACTATTAATATCCTAAAATTTTATTTTTAGGTTATAATGTTTTACTATATTATGGTTCATTTTGAATTAGGGTTCCATGTTCTATAAGCTATCGAAGAGTTTAAATTTAAATATTTGTATTTCATGGGTTTTTAAGCTCTATGTTACTTGCTGCATACGCTATAAAATAAAATGATATTATTTTACGATTTTATGGTTGTACATTTTATACATCATTATATTTAATATTTTAATATAGATTCCATATTTTATATTATAAGGATGAAATTATGTAAATATTACCATTTTATTTTTTTCCTTTATGAATAGTAATCATAATAATTATTTTCCACCTAAATAATCGTAAATTGGGTCATTAAATTTGAAATTAATGTGATAAGGCTTTATTAATATATTAAATTCCTGATTTATTTATATTTTTGGATTTTAGTTTTACCAACCCATTCATTTATTCTTAAATTTTTCATTTTTTTCATTTAACTTCAATAAAGGCATTGATATTATTTTAAGTGAAGGAAAATTCTAAAATGTCAGGTTATTGATTTTTATTTATATAATATGTTCACTTAGTGATAATAAGTTATTATTAATGAATATAAAATTATATTTTTAAGTAAATTAAGTTATTTTTTATTTAAATTAAAGTTCACTTTTTAGTGATGATATAAGTATCTTAAATTCTTACATAATGATGACACGGTGCTTGTGTAAGGAGTAAAAACTAAAAGTTAATGATTTTAAAACCATTAAATTTAATATAATTTTTAATAATTGTTTTATTAAATGTATTTTTAGAATTATATTAATTATTAGTGATCTTTTAAAATTTTATATTCTAATTACATTAGTTTATTGATTTCATTAAAGGTGAACTATTTTAGTATTCCTAGAAATATTTATAATGGAATATTATGTTAAATATTATTTTGTATAATGATTTAAAATTTAAATAAATATTACCATCAAGTAATTTAATGGGATATGTTTTATTACATCAACCATGATCATCATATAGAGAAAATTCCAATTATAGTAGCTTTCATTCACCATCAAAAATAAAAGAGTGTTAATATCATGGTAATTGTAAAATTGTTTAATTAGGGCTTAAAACTAAGAGATTAGAGAGAGAAAAAATATAAAATAATCCAAATTTTGTTGGATTAGATTATTTAAACTCTACACCACCTTATCACTTAAATAAACACAATTTTTACTGCTTCTCATTGATAATTCTTTATATTTATTTAATAATTAAATAAGTACAAGAGCACCCTTCCTATCACTTTATAAAAGGACATCTCCCCTACTCACTTCCTCAAAACATTTTTAGTTAACTAATTTGGAACATTTAGGTAGTGAAATCTCCCCAATATTCTTATCCACACTAAAAGTATATCCTATCATGGAAAGATCAATTTATAAGGATTAATGTGTAATCCAAATTTAGTTTTCCAAACAGTAAGATAACCATTAATTGTCTGTTTTCATTTTACACCTTCGTCAACTACCATGAAATATTCTTAAACAACGATGAAATAATAAAATTAGTATATAATATATAATTATATGTTATTATGACACTTTTAAAAACCAGTTTATTATACATTTAAATAAAATGTGTAATTAATACATCATTTGAGCATATGTGTATACTACTACCACCACGAAGTGATGTGTTTCGTTTTCCATAACCACTTATCACGAATGTATATAATGATTAATTTAATGTATATATATGATATTTACCATATAATTATCATTCTTCAAATATAATATAACATCCATTTTCATACCTTCCTATCCACTAAAAATTATGATGGTGTTCGTACAGATGTGTGGATTAAAACCTCCATGAATAAAAGTGTTTTTTTTCATCATTGCCAAATGTGGATGGTATATAAAAGTATATTTATATATATAATATTATAATTATGAAAAAATAATAATTATGGAAGTAAAACTGATATTTACCTTCTTTCCCTCATGCCCATGGAAAATTGAAAATGTTACCCATTTTTAGGTATGGACTACTATCTCTATGTTGTAATGAAATTCATTTTTCATAACTAAATTTCATAGTTAGATGTGTAATTGTAATTAATGTATCAAAAATATCATTATTTATTTATTTATTTTTATTTTTAATATTATGGAATAATTACCTATTTGGACATGGTCAACATACCATATTTTTTTGAATCTGTGTACTGAATTTCCTCAAAACATCTAACGTAAATTAAAAAAATAAAATAATTAAATATGTCATTGAAATAAATGAAAAAAAAAGTTTAATTATAAATTAATGAACATAAAAAACTCTTAAAAAATAAATAATTGATATAAGATTACTATATACAGTTTAAATGACATACATACAAATTCTGGACATGTGGTAGTGATTTCATCCCAATTCCACTTTATTATTTCTGGTTGTAATGTTATTCACAAATTTATTTTATATGGGGTATATAATTCCACTATAAACTTTTCATATCATGAATCCTTCATAAATCTTGGTATTTTAAGATATAAATAAATTATTTTACCTAAAGGGATTTTACATGAATATTACCAAGTGGTAAATAGTTTTCTTAACTTAATTTTATTTAATTGGGATATACACCTTTTTTAGTGACTATATTATACCAATATTATGTGTGGAAATAAATATTATTTATTTATTTAATTTTTTTTATTTAAATTTTTTTACTCATATTAATTCCATTGTTTTATTCTCACTAAAACGATATAGTCTTTATAATGGTTATTCATCTGAAACTATCCTTTTTGACAGCATTTGTGTATGTTATGAACCTATATTCTTTTATATAGTGTATACTTAAGCTTTTTATATGTTATTTCATCGATATACTTATATTCATGATACTTCAAGATTCATTTAAATATTTTAATTTCAGAGACATTGAATTCAAAATTAACTAATAATTATGTAGTATTATGAAACAATCTCATCTTACTTTAGGATTTTCAGGTTCAATGTTCTACTATAAGGGGTCAAATTATTTTATTTTCTTAAAACACAACCAATTTATTCTCCCCAAGTTATAAATGTGTTTTACTAAATTAATTTACATTTATTCTATTATTTAATAAATGAACATTATGAAAGTCTATTATATGTGATATGGGTCTTGTATCATCTTTAAATCAAGAATCAGTCTCTTATATATCCATTTTTTCTAAAAAGTTTTACAGAATGGTATTATTTACAAATAAATTATTTCATATGGTCATTTTCAAGAATCTTTTACTTTTTTTAAATTTTTTAAAAATGATTATTTTTATCATTTTTTTATGACACATTTAGATATTTTTTACCAATGTGTAAAAGGAAGCATTTTTTTTATCAAATTTGGCTTAGACTCAATTTTAGGTTATCTAGAATAGTTTTTCATGGATGCAATATTTTAATGGTTCTAAGGTTATTTTAAAATTATTTTTTCCCTAATATTTGGGAAATTATTATTTCTTGAAAATTTATTTCCAATATAGAAAATGTATTTTCCTTACAAATATTTTCAATAATATTTTAATGATATATCTACTGATAAATGAAAGCACCCCTTGATGTTACCTATACTCTACTAGGGATATCTTTTAATAATATGATCTATATTCTTTTGATAGATGGATTTTGTGATTTTTTAATATATTTTCATAGAACCCATTTATAATCCACTTCTAAATCAAACTACGAATTTATAATGGTTGTTTGAATAATTAAACGAGCAATATTAAAATTACTTCATACTAAGGTACTTGAAAATATATATGGATGACTTATGGGTGGTTCTGTTATACATCAATGATGGATGGTTTAGTTATAAACCAATAATTATTTTTTATTCTATAAACTAATAACGAGTGGAACTTTAATAGATCTCCAATTCATTTAGTAATGATACATAGTTAAGTTCATGGAAGTTGCTATTAAGACATGATGGAATTATTTTACTAATAAGAAATAGCATACCATACTGGTTATAGGTTACATCTAATAGATATTTGAATTATGCATTTAGTTAATTCCATGATGAATTATTGATGTTCTAAGATAGCAACATATTTTTTCCATTCTAGCTATGAGTTTTAGTGGATCCTTTACTCAAGGAATTTTTTTTCACATGGCTCATGATTTTGGGCTTATATGACGTCAATATTTTATTAAAAACTTAATCAATGTATATTGAATTGTGATCCATGTTTTTTGGGTATGAATCATATTATTTTATGAACATGAATTTTTATTATGTTATCATACCATTAAGGTCATATTTATCTAACTATTTCATTAAATTATTGATGGATTTTTTACCCTTACTAAGCATTCCAGATCACCCTTCTTGTGTTTTCAATTTCCCAAGGATATATGTATTGATTTTAAATTAATTATGTCTGGAGAGGATTCATGTGTAAATAATTTAAGGGGATATTTCTAATAGATAATGTTTTACAATAAAATATTTGTATATGGAAGAAAATGCTCAAATAAACACATGTCTATTGTTATGTTATATTTTTTCCTAATTATTTAAAATAATAATCAAAAATTGTAATTGAGTATATAAGAGATCCAATATTTTCCATTTATGTTATATGTTTGGATTTTTTGAATTCGGCCAAATTTATATGTATCAAATTCAGAAATGTAATGATTATATTTTTAGCACTACATCTAGGCATGTGGGTTTGGGTCTATTATGGTTATAATCCAAGAAAAGTTTAGATAAAATTAAATATTATGATATTTTCACATACGTTTAACTTAATAGTTATGGATTACATCCTTTAACTGTGATTTTAATAATGATCATAAGTTGAAAGGAATAAAAAATGCTTTTGAGTTTTCAAGTGATGACATTTTAAACTGATTCATGATATTTTGTTGGATGTTTTATTGGGTTTAGGTATATATTACACATTGTTTTTAAATGAAGAAATGTTTTGGAATAATAATATTACACTTTTGTGGACGTAATATGAAAGTTATGACAAAACTTTTGAGGTTAAAAATTTCTTTAATGTTGAAGTTATTTATTTTATTTGGTAAATTTGGTTATTTATTTATGGAATGATTTTATTTTAAATTTATTTATTGCTATTAATATTATGGATATTAATGTATTATTTAATCACATAATGGTTTGTTCATTTTTGGTATTATATTACCTTGTTCAATCCATTTTGGTTTTAGAAAATATAATAATAGAATCATTAAATTCTTTTACAAACCTTGTTATCAATCCAGAGATGGTTATTGTGCTTCTATAAATAAGTATCCATACTCATCAGTTGTAGTAAATGATGATATAAAGGACGAAAATGAATGAAACACACAAACAAATTATGAAATGTGTTTATGGATTTAAATAAAATCAGTCAATTATATTTTATTATGTTCACACTCAATATGGAAAACAAATCCCTCAACTCTATGAAAATGATCTAGAAACAGAACAGTTGCCAAATTACCTTCATTTCTAAAACATCATTGGTATTTTCATAAATAATTGATTTAATGTTTTCTGGTCATTGAATTTATAATAATAATTCACCTTCTTGTGATCAATATTCACTTTTATGCTATATCATTATTTTAAAATTTCATTTTTCTCCCATGTCCTGATTTTCTCATCCCATTGAAGTTCACCTATTTGTAAACCTAATTTTTTATGAATGACTTGAATATTTCTCTTTTCCGATTTTTAAAAAGGATGCTTTATTATCCTCTATTCAGATTAGGGTTTCCAATTAAGGTATTTTCAAATGATAAATAATTTATTTATGATATTATGTTAAAAATATGATTGTGAAATTTATTAGGCGGTAAAATGTAACATCCTAAGATATCAAATGAAAAATATATTATATACCCATCAAAACATGAAACACATATTTTTATGTGAATTACAATATTATTAAAAATATTAAAAGTTCTATAATTAAAAATTATAGCCTATCCATTAAATCGGAGAATATTATCAGGATTAACTAAATTATTATATATATATATATAATGTTCATACTCAATAAAAATTCAACACATATATATTTTAAAAATTTACCATCATATTTTATTGTGTATTTGACACACAACACTAAGATTATATAATAATTTAACACCTTTAAAATTTATGATATATTAATTCTTAAATAAATTCAATCTCTTTGATAAATAGATAATCATGTAATATCATGTTTAACTGAAATGTGGTACTATATGAAAATATTTTTAGGAATATTATTACCTAGATGTTACGTTGGTAGGTATGAATAATTCTTAATAAATTATGAAAATTATATTTTTACACATGTATAAAATAAATTCAGTGTTTATTCATTTATTAGTAATAAAATAAGAACTATTTTAAAGAAAATGAAATGTTTTCTAAAAAACTGATTTATTTCTAAAAGGTGGCCTAGTTGCGCTTTGCACGCATAATATAAAATTATTTAATACTACTTTTAGGAATTTTATTTGAAAAAATAAAATTATTTTTTTAAATTTAACAAGTAAAAAATATCATTTGGTTGATTTTTTGGGGTTTTTCTTAAAAAAAATAATGTTAGGATGAATATTGAAAAATAATGATTTTTATAGACAAATCCTTTGTTGTTTAAATTATATATAAAGATAAATTATACTTAAAACTATTTTTAAAGAAATATTATTTAAATTATATTAATATTTATAAAATTTATACAATGGTAATCAATTTAATATTTAATTTTGATATTAAAACATTCTATAATAATGATAATTTTTAATTTGGAAGATTCCACTTTTGTTGTACCTACTATTTAATTTTAAATTGAAATTTTCAAAAAATTTGAAGTAAATTTTTCTAAATGGATTGAATATTTATCGTTATATTAATATCTATTATATATTAAGTTCATCATTTTTTTCTAATAATTTTTCATGAAAAAAATTAAAATTAATTATCATGGTGTCTAAAAAAATGGTTTACTAGGTGATAAACTAATAAGATAATGGTTAAAATGGCCTAAAACATGTATAACATCTATTTTGTAAAAATATTTTAACCTTATAACATCTATGTTTTTTTAATTTCCCATTTTTTTGGGTACTTTTTAATGATACAACATGGGTAACAGTTTATCTTTTGGAAAGTTCTATGTGCTCCCCCCCCCCCCACTTTTAAAAGGCCATTCCTCCCATCCCCTCGTCACATACATAAAACAATTTGTTTCAGCCAATACATAAAAAATACATTTCATAATTCACTCATCACATCCAAGAGTACTTATATTTATTAGTAATCCTTCCTAAGAATCTTTAAGGTTTAAACCTAAAGCGGTCCTCTGAGCAAGAGGTAAAAGTTTCAAAAGTGTGTATTTGTTTTATTCAATCTTCCACCTCTTTAAAAACTTCTTACACTATGACAAAAAAATAAAATAAGTATCTCATATATACATATATTTTATCATGTTAATGTTAAATCCCAAATCTATCCCCACTTCCATAAAATTTTAAACGAAACCTTGGACCATCTGTATGGTGGACTATCGCATCGCTGATCGATGTGATTCATTTTCCATCACCTACTTTCAAGTATGGATATAATTATGGTTTTAAAATATTTATATGACATTTGTGTCACTATTATATTTTTTTAATAATGATATCTTGTATAACTTCTTACTTTCTATTCTGTGGGGGATATGATAATGTCACTCATGTGTACGGAAGAATACTGCCACACAAAGTGATGTAATTTATTTTTCTTTTATACTTTTCTTGAAAGGTATTAAGGTTAATGTTAATGAATATATTATATACTTAGTATATAACAATAATTATAGAAAAATAATATCCCATCTATGTACATATATTCCAATCCATTGGAAAATAATAATATATCTCATGTGTACGTGTGGACTACCGCCTCTACATAATTATGTGAAATAATTTTTATATTATTTTTACATGAATAGTAATAAATACTGATTTGATTAATTTTAAAAATATAAAATAATTATTATTATTCTTTTTATGTGAATTAAAATTAATTTTCTTTTAATTCCACCCCTCAAGACAAATGGAAACGCTATTCATGCATGTGTATGACTTAACGTCTCTATGAACAGTGTAATTCATTTTCTATCTAAAACTTTTATAGATTAATCTAAATAAACATAATATATATATATATATATTATATTTATATCATGTATATAATTTTCTATATTGTATAATGATGATAAAATCAAAATGTGAAAATTTTCCAAACCAAAATTTACATGAAAAATTAAACAATTGTCCGTTTAAATAATGATTCAAACAAGGAATTGTTAACAAATGGGGTGAAAAAAAATTAATTATATCATATATAGAATGGGATATAAGATTATTGTTCCATAATATATGTATAATAAACTATTATTTATTATACATGAGGCTAAGACATATACTAAATTAGTTAAACCTGAGGTAACACTACTGGAAAACTAACATATACCAACGGTTTGGAACTATTGGTATATGCCTCCAAACCATTGGTATAGTCTATACCAATGGTTTGGAGAACCGTGGCCAAGTAAGCCATTGAGATATGTCTATACCAACGGTTTTCCCAAAACCGTTGGTATAGACCTATCCCAACGGTTTGGGAAACTGTTTGTATAATTAATATGAAAATCTTTACCAACGGTTGTGGAACCGTTTGTATATGTATTTCAAAAAAACCATTCGCTGGGATTTGATCCCAGTACCCCTAGTTTATTATTGAACGAATTAACCACTAACCTAACATGACTTTTGTGTATATAATTACATAAATATATATATATGTATTCTCATAATTATATTAAATTTTGATTTATATAATGTTCTGGGTAAGAAGAAATGATAAAAAATCAAAGGATCTATTCCAACGGTTGTCAAAACCGTTGGTATAGACCTATACCAACGGTTTTGACAACCGTTGGAATAGATTTTGAGCATAGATTTTGATTTTGTGCGAATTTTGGTTCTTGGGTGACGTTTCCCAACGGTTTTGGCCAAACCGTTGGGAAAGTTGTCCACAAAGTGATATTTCCCAACGGTTTGGCCAAAACCATTGAGAAAGGGTATATCATTCCCAATGGTTTTCCAAAACTGTTGGGAAAGATCCCCACAATGTGGGCTTTCCCAACGGTTTGGACAAACTGTTGGGAAAGGTGGCCTCAAAGTGGGATTTCCCAATGGTTTGGCCAAACCGTTGGGAAAGGGAACCTATACCAACAGTTTTTATGAACTGTTGGTATAGAAGCGTTGGGAAAGGTCAGATTTCAAGTAGTGTAAGTGTTTCTCATCTCATTTTTACTTCTTTGATACAATAGAATACTCAACACCTATTACTTTGGTTGTTGTATTTAAATCCTCTATTTATAATTTATATGATGAAAATATTTATCTTCATGGAATTTAAATTTTAATTTTATTTTTTTTTCATTTTCGGTTTTATGACTTAAATGTTACCAATGTGGTAAGGGTTTATTTTACAAGCTCATCATTATGCATGATTGTTTTTTGATTAAGTCTACCTTTAGTGAATTAATTGATATTTCTTTTAAAGATATATCTATTTTATTCTCCTATATTTATTCACGATATTTTTAAAATAATAGTACTATTTTTCTACTCATTATTACTAAATATTATTGAGAATCTGTTTTTAAGAAAATCTATCACTATTTCTCCCTTCAATCAAAAATCCATTTTCATAAAAATCTATGTTTTCTAAAAATGTATTAAAAATCTTTTAAAAATTTATAAATTATTTATTATAGTAATTTTTACCCATTATGAATTATTTATATTTTTTAATGTGATATTCATATTGTTCTCAAAAGAAGGAATGTTTGTCTATTTCTGAATATATGAAAGGAATTATTTAAACATATATGGCACAAAAAAATCCCACACCCATGAATATTAAATTTCATAAATAAAATTTTACAAGTTTACAATTGTTATTTTAAAGGAGAAATATTCTCAAAATATTTTTTAAATTTTTTGTTTGATGATTGTTTTCAATGAGAAAAGGTTATATTTTTCAAAAATATTTTTAATGGAATTCATATGGTATTTATATTCATCAATGACAATAACCATTTATTGTACTTATAATACACTAGAAATATATGGTATTGATATCATACTTATTCATTATTTTGATGGTTTATAATTTGTTAGGTTGAAGATGTACAATTTTATGATTAATTACCATATTACTCTAGATGGTTTGGGATAATGTTCATTTCGTTAGAGTAAGTATTAACATTTTTCAGGGTATTTTTTCAATATGAATGTTATAGGTGATTTTGTATCACCCTTTAATATTAATAATGCATTAGACTAAGTTTGTGTTGTGTGAGGCCTGATTATAGATAGACCCTCAATTCATTTATAGTTCTCATGAGAAAAATCATTTTTCCAAATTAGAGGAGTTTTTATCCATATATATAAACATTATTGTGAAAGATATTGACACTCTCATGTGTACAGGTTTATTTATTCCCCAATTAGGATATAAATTATTGATATCCATGTGATTATTTTACTAATTAACATATCCAAAGATAAGTTTCAATCGGATGTGATTAAATATATGGATTTATTTCAACCTAATTTTTTCAGCCATTTTATTCTTAGTTTGTTGATTAAGTGGAATATATTTCAGTTATTTACCTTTCCATATTGATTATTATTGCATATTAATGATAGATTTTATAGTATGTTTAACCTTCATAGGCCTCTAATCTCACCCATTTTTAAGCTTCATTTTCCCCTGATGCTAGGATATGTTTTTGTTGATATGCAGGGACACTCTATATGGAATTATGTAATTCTCAAAGAAAACACTTTTTGTATTTAATACATTCAAATGTATGTGAAATTAATATATATTTACAGTTGAAAAAAAAGTAAATTATTCATTCATTTGAGATGTGATTCCTTGTATGGAGTCCCAATTTAATAAAGTATGCACTGGATTTGGGTTACTGTAGTCTACGTTATTATAGTTGGTATCAGAAATTTTTTTACTGAAACCTAGGGAACTAGATTTTGAAAAACATAGATTAGGGAACATTACTCTATGATATACATTTAGGATATGTATATAGAAACATTCTAATTTTTTTGGTAAATTCATATATTATTTGATTTCCTATAAATAAATTCATGTCTTAATACTGTATATGGACTTGGTTTGTGCACAGATATACCTAGGGGTAGTAACTCCAAAAAAGGTGTATTGATTTTAACTCAATCATTACCTCGTAAAAAATTGCCTTAATAAACACATGTTATTACACTCTAGGGGGGATATTCTTAAGATAATTCATATTAAATTACACACAATTATAAAGGATAGAAAAATATTTTTATTATTTGGAAACATTCCCTGTAACGGCTCGAAATTTTGAATAAATTTTGTTTCCTAATTTCATGTGTTATTTTATTTTATTTTATTTTTATACTAAAAAAAATTATCATTTAATAAACATGATTATAATTAAAATGAGACCATTGGGTTTTGACTGTTATATGACCATCGGTCAATATGATCGCTGTGAACAAAATGTTTTGATTATTGTCTCTAAATACAAGTAATCTTGGTTAATTAATATAGAAAGAAGATTTGATGGCCTCACCCAGTAGTCTTGGACCGATCGAAGCCCATCTCACAGAACTTGGGAAGGAGGTAGCACCATTGGGCTTTGCTCTAGACCAAATCCAAGCCGAACTTCATCATGTGAAGCTAGAACGGAATTGCCTTCGCGAGAAGTTCAAACTGATAGAAATTACTACTCGGGCAATGTTGACTGAGCCGCCCTAAAATTCTATCACCCTAGCACACTTTACTCTTAGGTCCCATGCTGGTATTATAAGGGGCTATGTAACGAGACCGTAATTGCCTTGTGTAATCCTTGTTTTAAATAAAAATTGGTATTTCTTTTTATGATGAAGTTTATGAATTTTCAAATGACTGGATAAAAATAGTATGCATATTTTTGATGAATTTTCAAAAGGATATTTTAAAAAAAATGTTTGTGTAAACCTTAAATAATTTAAAATGTGTAATGATTCTCAAAAAATGATCTTCTACAATTATGTTCAGTACGAAATTTAGAGTCTAATAAGATCAACATGATTTTTGATGAATATTAAATTATGAATAGTGATTTTATGATTAGGATTAGTAATATGACCAAATGGATTAGTAATCTCACTTAAAGAAAGTTTTAAAATAATCTAGGCACCTTGATTAAGTAATGTGATTCAATAAAATGGTTAAATAACGGTTTCATAAATTATTATTCAAGTATTAGTTTTTTTGGGTGAATAGTGTTTTTTAATTAAAATTTTAATTAAAAATAATTAGAAAATTATTTTTATAAAAAGAAATTTATTTTTTAACTCAGAGCATCGATATTATGTTATGGTAATCTTTGGAGATTTTTCTGAAAAAAATGAATTCTCGATGAATAGTGTTTTTATTTAAAAATTAAATTAAAAATATTTAGAAAATTATTTTTATAAAATGGAGTTCATTTTTGAAATCATAGCATTGATATTTGGTTAGTGTGAAATTTTGGGATTTTTTTGAGAAATTTGAATTTTCAGTGAATAGTGAAAATGCAGTTTTAGGGTTTCGGTATGTTTAGTGACATCATAGTTGTGTCATGATGATGTCATGAGATTTTTTGAGGTTTGGCCGGCCAAGGGTGATGAATTATTGTTGTGGGGCCCCATGAGACCTAACTCCATGGTAAATGCCAAGGGAGAGCACATGGGTTTGAGAAAAGCACATGTGAGGTGTCCCTTGGCCATTAATGCATTGTCCCCTCACTTTCCCTATAAATACCAAGCCCTCCTCTCATCAATTCGACTCCCCACTCTTCCCCAACGACGTTCTGGTCTCATTACCTCCCAAGGAGTCCTCCCAAGGTTCCCCCAAGCCCTCAAGGTCCCAACCATTGAGGTTTAAGAGTTACATTTTACGGTAAGGGATCCGACCTCTCTCTTTCATTTCAAGTAATCTCTTTTATGTCATTCCTTTTATGCTACATGTTCTTATGTTGGAGGACATTCTTTTATACTCCTCTTACTTCCCTTTTTATGTTCATATAATGAGAGATCCCCTCTTACTCTCATTATTTCATTTTATGAAGTTTCAAGTGGCGTCGTTAGGCTGCCGAAATTTTTGTAACGTATTCTTTCTCCCTTCTCATTTTTCAAGATCTATTTTCATGTAAAGTATTTCAAGTTCCTTTTTATTATGTTGGGGTATGATATCTAAATGTATCATACTGATCTTTTATGATCATATGATGAGAGACCCCATTTGATCTCTTCAATTCAGTATTTTGAAGTTTTAAGTGGCGTCGTTAGGCTGCCGAATTTTTAAGTGGTTCTTCACCATTCTCGTTTTGAAGTTATACTTTCATGTCAAGTTCCTTTTTGTTATGTTGGGGTATGATCTCTATATATATCATACTTTAATATTATTTTCATATGATGAGGGACCCCATTTGATCTCTTCAATTCAGTATTTTGAAGTTTTAAGTGGCGCCGTTAGGCTGCCGAATTTTTAAGTGGTTCTTTCACCCTTCTCATTCTTTTCAAAGTTCTACTTTCATGTCAAGTCTTTCAAGTTCCTTTTTAATTATGTTGGGGAATTATCTCTATATATATCATACTGAACTCTTATGTTCACATGATGAGAGACCCTATTTGATCTTTTCAAATTATTTTTGTTGAAGTTTAAGTAACGCCGTTAGGCTGCCGAACTTTCATAAGAGAAATCTAATTTTTGTCTTCCTTCCATGTTTTTCATTTCAAATGGTATTTCCTTGAAATTTCATTACCATGATCATGTATCCTTCTTATTCTGTCCATCTACTGTTTTATGGGTCATTTATTAATGTTTGACCCATTTTCCCTCTCTTTTTAATGTCTTCTAAAACCTCGTAACATAGCCGTTATGCTGCAGAATTTCCGTCTCAAAATGTCTCTCTCTTTTTCTAGAGTTCTTTTATATTATTAAGTGAATAATCAAAGATATTTCTTCTAAAGGGGTATTCACATATATACCAAAATGTTCTATTTTAAATTCTGGGATTTACATACATGTGACCCACCTTCCTTTTCTGTGGGTTTTAAACTGACGTAAAGTTCATGTCTTTAAAGCAGTTTTTAAAACATTGTGATTATGAAATGAAACCCATTTATTTTAATCTATATGGGTTATTTATGAAATGTTTGATGATGATATATGTGTCTCACATGATAATAAAGGCAAATTTAAGGGTGTTCCCTGATAGCGCTCCAATGCATTGGGTAATGATGTAACCACTAGAGATTACTATTTTCACGATACCTCGGTGAATAACCTTGGTAATTTTCAAATGACACCTTGGGGATGGACCTTGGTGATATGTTCATGATTGTCTATGTTAAATGATGTAGCCACATCTTCAAGTTATGAAAAATGTTATTTTTATTATGAAATGCCTCATGATTTCTTTCTCATGCCTTAATGTTCTTTTCAAGTCCTTATTGAAGTATCTCAAGTTCACCTATAAAATGTTCCTCCTGTTACCCTTACTGGGCCTTCTGCTCACCCCTTTCTTTTGGTGTATGTCCCCAGGTTATGAGATGCAGTAATGAACCTAGAATGAACTTAAGGAGACACCTTTCAAGTGTTTAAGAAGAATGTTTTATGTTGTTTTCATGTATTGAAGTGCATTGTGTTGCATTTGTTGTCAATGAGGCATGAAGTTGTCTTGGAATGAATGGATGTCAAGGAGTCAAGATGTGAATGTCAAAGGATGTGATGGTGATGGTGATGTAGGAGAATGGCCATGGTACCAAGATGCATGTCACTTGGGAGATTCACTAAGTGACATAGGAGATGATGGTTGAAACATTCTCCATGAAAATCTGATGATTGCTGAACTGATCTTTAAGTTCTAAGAACTTGTATCAAGATGATACAAAGTCACAACATGATTAGAAGACCATGCATTGTCTTCACAATGCATGAGGAGTTGAAAGGAGTTCCATCCACAACTACTAAGTGGATGATGTGCATTAATGAAGTCCATGCACTATCACTTAGTGCATGTGAATTTGAAGAACCAATTTGATCTCTGATTAGATCAATGAAGAACGTTGAAGAATCTATTTGACTAACAAGCTCGGTTGATGAAGATGAACCTTTTGAATTTCACTCCTAAGTGAAGATTAAATGTTGAGGAAGAATTGGAGTAATTCTTAAGAAGAAGAGAAGATATGAATAAGGGAGGATGGATGAGAAGATGAAGATGTGGCACTTGGCATGTTACACTTGGTCACTTTGTTTAACAAAGGACTTAGTGTTTTTGTTGCAAAAAAATAGGCCACCAAGGAGGCCAGCCGAGGGTCATCACCCAAGGCACATGTGGGACTCAAGGTCACCACGCCCATGGGGAACCCTCAGGCCAAGGCAGCATCCCTTGAGGCAGGGGCGCACCCGCAGACACCACATGGGCGCCTGGGGCACGCCCGGAGGAGCACAGGGGGCCGTGTGTAAGCCCCCGAGGGCACGCGGTGGTGAAGCCCGCGCACCCAGGATGCATAGTGGGCGCTAGGAGCGCGCCCGCAGGAGCAGAGAGTGGGCGCAGAGCGCGCCCGCAGGGAGAACACGGTGCGGGGCGGCACCGTGGAGGGAGGAGTTTCAACTGGCGGGTTGCGGCAGCTCCAGGGTAATAAAGCGCGAGAAAACCGCGCCCCGTTTCGATGTGGGACGCGGAAAATTCACCGGGATTGAATCTGAGCCGCACATCTCATCGCGCGTCTTATTTCCGCCGCACGATTAATCTGCCGCGTCCCCGATCTGATCCAAGCCGTCGAAGGCTTTTTGATCACCGCATCCAACGGTGCTGAGTCCATCTTCTACCTCGAGCTCGACCGAAGCCTCCCGCGAAGCCGCCGCTGAACCAGTGCCTCCCGACGACAGAATTTGAGTATTCGGCCACCTCCGATCAAACCGAAGTGTCCATTGTGATCGTCTGTGCCTACTGAACATAACCATGCAATAAAATAAGCATGCATGCGATGAAAGGAGGATTTCGAGCGAGGCCGAAGCAACCGGAGGTGCGAGGCCACTCGGGTGTTCATGTTTTGCATGAATTGGGTTTAAACAGAGGCCGTGCATGCGTTATAAATCGCATGCACGAGGAGGAAGAAAATAATAAAGGAAACCCGCGGTGAAACAGAGGATAAAAAATAAAGATTTGAAAAGATTTTAAAGAACCGAAAATCTCGGTGATTCAAGATATCCCACGCGGATGTTTAGAAGCGTTTCTCTGCCTATAAAAGGAGCACCCGAGGCATGAAGATTTTGGTTGATGAACTTGAAAGCTGTCCCGTGAGCGCATCTCTCTGCCTCGCGAAGTTTTGCAGCCCCGTGCAAAGAACTTGCGCGGCTGAAGGTTCCAGAGCCACCCGAGGCTTCGAAGGTCCCCTGCGCGCATTATTTGCGCGACAGGAAGAGCTCTCCCTGCCCGCATACTTGCGCGGCAGGAGTAGCTTGCGCGCCCAAGGTGTTCTCATCCTTGTGGCTTGCGCGCCTCGTGGTGTTGCATGCTGCACACCCGAGTACTGGTGCACCTCGCGGCTGTTGAAGAAGAGAAGGCCACACCCTGCTCAGGCCCTTGTGCCCTTGCACTTGCGCGATAGTGGGAAAGAAGAGGAGGGTTGCACCCTCTTGCGCGTCTCCTAAAGTTCGGGCAGTGTGTGCACAAGTGCCAAGTGAAGAACCACACTTTGTGTGTGGTGTGAGGTGAAGAAGTGAACCCGAGGCCCTAGTGTTTTGTGTGATAAGTGAACAAGGAAAGGTCGTGGCCCTAGCATATGCATAAGGAGAAGGACACGTTCGGGTTGTGTGTGCAATTACAATAAGGTGGCAGTGGGTGTGCACCAAAGAAGACCCGAGGCATAGCCTTGTGTGTGCACCAAGTGTAGACAAACACCTTTGTGCCTTTGTGTGCAAAAAGAAAACAAAGAGACCGTAGCCCTTGTGTGTACAAAATGGAGAACCAAGTGTGTGCATAAGTGAAGTGCACACTTTGAAGAAGATTAAAAGAACAAGGAAGAAACCGAGACCTTGGCTTGGGTATGTGCAAGTCGGTAAAGTGAAGACCACCACACTTTGTGTGTGTGTGCATTTGAAAGGAAGGCTGAGGCATAGCTTGGGGTGTGCAAAAATAGTGGAGGCCAAATACACACTCATTGTGTGTGTGCAAAGCAAAGAACAAAGTTGTGTGTGCAAAACAACAAAGAAAAGTGGCCGAACCTAGTGTGTGTGCACTAAGTGAAGTGAACACACTTAGAAGAAGGAAGAAAGAGGAGACCCTCACACTAAAGTAAAACACACTTCTGAGTGTGTGAGCAATTTGAATATAGTGTGTGAAGATTGTGGAGAAGGTGTGTGCTATAATTGATTACACCCTTTGAGGGTTTACTGCACCTAGAAGAAGAACAAGACAGTGCATGCATGCATGCATGCACGTGCACACGTGAACAGTGCTAAATCAGTGGTGTGCATCTGAGGAGTCCAAGACTTAAAGATCTTGAAGAGATTTGAGAAGGCCATGCAGTCAGTGCATGAAGTTGAAGTGAGTTGAGACTGGACCAGACTGAAGTTAGAGATATCAGTTGTCTGAGTATTCAGTAATTGAGAAGACCTGATCAACTCAAGTGATCAGAGGTACAGAGCAAGGCCAGCAGTCTTTATCCCAGACTGCTGAAGATACTTGAAGAACTTAAAGTGAAGAAGAGCTACTCGTGTGACTCGAGGAGCCAGGAGAAGACCCTGTGGGACTCAGGGAGAAGAAGTCTTCAGTGGGATTCTGGAGCAGGCCAGTGGGACTCTGGTAACACTGTGGGACGCAGTATAAAGACCCTCCTGTGGGACTCAGGAGAGATACAGTGGGACTCTATATCGACCATTGTAATACTAACCGATTATAATGGGAGAATCCATGCTGAGAGAGCATGGCAAGGATGTAGGCCTTTGGTGCCGAACCTTGTAAATTCTTGTGTCCAGTGCCTTTACATTTACTGCATCATTCGTGGAAAGGTGAGAGATACAAGAAGAGTGGATCGAGGCTTTAACCAGCCATAGAGGTTTAATTGATTAAGAATCAATTAGTAAAAAGTTTTAAAGGATCACTGATTCACCCCCTCCCCCTCTCAGTGATTCACACTGATCTGGGCACTTCAATTGGTATCAAAGGGAGGTTGCCTCTAAAAGATCCAAGGGAGTCTTTATGAAGTGCAGATTTGAGGAAACGAGTGACCAGCCTCAAATGGAGATATCTGCCAAGACTCAGAAAAATAGAAAGAAGAAACATGCCAAGAAGATGAAGAAGAAGGTTGCTGCAATCAGAGAAACTCCTTCTATGGAAAGAAATGTGAAAGTCACATCAGATGACAATTCCTTTTATCATTCTTCTGATGAAGCCTGTCCTAGCTGTGATGAAGTTGAAACAATGAATGATCTTCAGAGTGCACTCAAATATCTTCAGAAGACAGTTCCCATGGAAGTGGCAAAATGTATAGCTACAGGAATCCATGATCTTCAAGAAGAAAAATCACAGTTAGAAGAAGAAGCCAATGCTATGGAAGATCAGCTGGCTAAGAGGGTTGGCATAACCAACACTCTCAGAAAGCTGGTAAATGCCAAAGATGAAACAGTATCTCTTTGCAATGAAAGATATGAAGACACTACTGAAGAATTGCAAAGAATCCTTTCTGAGAAAGAAATCTTTAAAGTAATTATCAAAGAAGTTTTCCATGCACTGGAAAAGAGGCACAAAGTGTCAATGGTTGTCAAAGATGCTCAACTAGAAGACAAATTCAAAAGGGTGAAGGAGCTGGACAATTCATTGCAAGAATTGAAGAAGGTGCATGAAGACCAGATGAAACAACTGGTGGAGAATTGGGAAGGAAGGCTAAGAACTGTTGAGGATGAGAAGAACTCCCTTAACATGAAATGCTTAGAATTGGAGGTGATATTGACAAATCAGCAATCACCCAAATCCAAAGCCTCCCAGTCAACTGGAAGAAGACATGTTGCTACTCAAGTATGCCTTGAGAAGGATGATTCTAAAAGAAAGACATCCTCTAGTGAAAGTGCAACAACTTCTAACAAGAAGGTACCATCCATACCATCTTGTACTCATGTTTCTAAATGTGTTTCCACAAAAAGTGCAGGATGGAAGAATGAATCCAAACAAATATGGATGAAGACAGTAAAGAAGCAGAGCTCTCCTGAAACAACACAACTTGTCAAGAAAAGTACCCTACAATCAGAAGGACTGAAGAGGTCAAGATTCGTGGGACAATGCTGGTGTTGTAACAAGTATGGGCATTGTGCAAAGGATTGTTGGTACAATCCACTAAATGCCAAAGCACAGAGGAAGCCCATGCCTAGGGGGAGCAAGCCAGAAGAAAAGAAGCAACATCCACAGGTCCAGAAACATCTGTTTACTGCAAATAGATTTGGATTACTTGACAACATCTGGGATGATTGCAAAAGTGGTCAAAAAGATACATGTCAATCTCCAACTGTATCCAGAGCTCAAAAGAAGAAAAGATCACAGAACCTGGCTCAGAGAGAATCCTTGGGAAGCAAGATGAAAGGTGACAATGCTCCCAAGAAGATTATGAAAAAGTAAGAGAAGACCTTGGAGTCTAAGTCCAAGAAGGGTGAGTCATCCAGTAGGACCACCAAGAAGACATGCTTCTACTGTGGAAAGAAAGGACATATCATGGATCTTTGTAAAGAAGCCATGAAATTCAAAAGAAGCCAACTGAACTCAAACAGACAATCAATCCAGAAGAAGCAGAAGGGAGTGATGGAAAACAAGTTGCCTAAGAGAGGTAGCTTGACAGCATCAAAAGAACCATGTGGAATTTCCAAAACTGAGGCCACACTTCCAAGTGACTTACTAGTCATATGGCCAAATCAGTTGCAACTTGCCAGAGATCTACAAAGAGCTGAAGATGAAGTTCTGGCAATTGCTAAGGCAAAAGGGAAGAAGAATATTTCACATGAAGATGTATTGAGATCCACACCAGCACAATCATCAATGAAGATCAAATGTGCAAGTGTGAAGACTGGTGAAAATGGGACATCTCGGTTGAGAGAATCTTCTCAACCTTGTTGTTCACATTGATGAACCAAGGAGGTTCCATCTTATTCCCTTATACTATTGGAATTTACATGTGCTTACATTGTAGGGAATTGAAGATGATGATCATTCTCAGCTGGAGGATGGTTTGGACAGAATCGAGTGCACCCCTTGAGGGGGAGCCAATCTGGAGAAGATGGGATTCTGATATTTAATTCCATCTTGAGAAAAGTGAAGGTATTCCAATCATACTTTCATCCCTTGTTTCTTAATTGAGGCTATCTTGTCAATTAAGGGGGAGTATGGATTGAAGACAAATGGATGAAAGGGGGAGCTTTATCATTGCACTGAACTTTCTAATGAGTTTTGTGAAGTATGTGCAGGATTTAGCAATTCATTGTTATATCTGAAAAATTTCAAACCCCTAAGCATGATCTCACATGTGTAGAGAATGTTGGACAGCATTGAGTACCTTGGTTACATCACTCTTGTTTTCTACACCGGGTTAGCCCATGTAGACTTAGAGTTGATCTACTAAAGGTTCTTTGCTAAAGAAGAACATGTGACATCATCCCTCTCTCAGTGTTTGTCAAGAAAATACTTTTCAAAGGGAGGAAGAGATTTTTAAAAGAGATCCACACCACACCTTTGCATTTGATTGCCAATAAGGGGGAGAAAATATTGGCACACATATTGACCCATTCATATGTGCTGAAGGAGTGTATTGACAACAAATACAAAGGGGGAGATTGAAGTGCATTGTGTTGCATTTGTTGTCAATGAGGCATGAAGTTGTCTTGGAATGAATGGATGTCAAGGAGTCAAGATGTGAATGTCAAAGGATGTGATGGTGATGGTGATGAAGGAGAATGGCCATGGTACCAAGATGCATGTCACTTGGGAGATTCACTAAGTGACATTGGAGATGATGGTTGAAACATTCTCCATGAAAATCTGACGATTGATGAACTGATCTTTAAGTTCTAAGAACTTGTATCAAGATGATACAAAGTCACAACATGATTAGAAGACCATGCATTGTCTTCACAATGCATGAGGAGTTGAAAGGAGTTCCATCCACAACTACTAAGTGGATGATGTGCATTAATGAAGTCCATGCACTATCACTTAGTGCATGTGAATTTGAAGAACCAATTTGATCTCTGATTAGATCAATGAAGAACGTTGAAGAATCTATTTGACTAACAAGCTCGGTTGATGAAGATGAACCTTTTGAATTTCACTCCTAAGTGAAGATTAAATGTTGAGGAAGAATTGGAGGAATTCTTAAGAAGAAGAGAAGATATGAATAAGGGAGGATGGATGAGAAGATGAAGATGTGGCACTTGGCATGTTACACTTGGTCACTTTGTTTAACAAAGGACTTAGTGTTTTTGTTGCAAAAAAATAGGCCACCAAGGAGGCCAGCCGAGGGTCATCACCCAAGGCACATGTGGGACTCAAGGTCACCACGCCCATGGGGAACCCTCAGGCCAAGGCAGCATCCCTTGAGGAAGGGGCGCACCCGCAGACACCACATGGGCGCCTGGGGCACGCCCGGAGGAGCGCAGGGGGCCGTGTGTAAGCCCCCGAGGGCACGCGGTGGTGAAGCCCGCGCACCCAGGATGCATAGTGGGCGCTAGGAGTGCGCCCGCAGGAGCAGAGAGTGGGCGCAGAGCGCGCCCGCAGGGAGAACACGGTGCGGGGCGGCACCGTGGAGGGAGGAGTTTCAACTGGCGGGTTGCGGCAGCTCCAGGGTAATAAAGCGCGAGAAAACCGCGCCCCGTTTCGATGTGGGACGCGGAAAATTCACCGGGATTGAATCTGAGCCGCACATCTCATCGCGCGTCTTATTTCCGCCGCACGATTAATCTGCCGCGTCCCCGATCTGATCCAAGCCGTCGAAGGCTTTTTGATCACCGCATCCAACGGTGCTGAGTCCATCTTCTACCTCGAGCTCGACCAAAGCCTCCCGCGAAGCCGCCGCTGAACCAGTGCCTCCCGACGACAGAATTTGAGTATCCGGCCACCTCCGATCAAACCGAAGTGTCCATTGTGATCGTCTGTGCCTACTGAACATAACCATGCAATAAAATAAGCATGCATGCGATGAAAGGAGGATTTCGAGCGAGGCCGAAGCAACCGGAGGTGCGAGGCCACTCGGGTGTTCATGTTTTGCATGAATTGGGTTTAAACAGAGGCCGTGCATGCGTTATAAATCGCATGCACGAGGAGGAAGAAAATAATAAAGGAAACCCGCGGTGAAACAGAGGATAAAAAATAAAGATTTGAAAAGATTTTAAAGAACAGAAAATCTCGGTGATTCAAGATATCCCACGCGGATGTTTAGAAGCGTTTCTCTGCCTATAAAAGGAGCACCCGAGGCATGAAGATTTTGGTTGATGAACTTGAAAGCTGTCCCGTGAGCGCATCTCTCTGCCTCGCGAAGTTTTGCAGCCCCGCGCAAAGAACTTGCGCGGCTGAAGGTTCCGGAGCCACCCGAGGCTTCGAAGGTCCCCTGCGCGCATTATTTGCGCGACAGGAAGAGCTCTCCCTGCCCGCATACTTGCGCGGCAGGAGTAGCTTGCGCACCCAAGGTGTTCTCATCCTTGTGGCTTGCGCGCCTCGTGGTGTTGCATGCTGCACACCCGAGTACTGGTGCACCTCGCGGCTGTTGAAGAAGAGAAGGCCACACCCTGCTCAGGCCCTTGTGCCCTTGCACTTGCGCGATAGTGGGAAAGAAGAAGAGGGTTGCACCCTCTTGCGCGTCTCCTAAAGTTCGGGCAGTGTGTGCACAAGTGCCAAGTGAAGAACCACACTTTGTGTGTGGTGTGAGGTGAAGAAGTGAACCCGAGGCCCTAGTGTTTTGTGTGATAAGTGAACAAGGAAAGGCCGTGGCCCTAGCATATGCATAAGGAGAAGGACACGTTCGGGTTGTGTGTGCAATTACAATAAGGTGGCAGTGGGTGTGCACCAAAGAAGACCCGAGGCATAGCCTTGTGTGTGCACCAAGTGTAGACAAACACCTTTGTGCCTTTGTGTGCAAAAAGAAAACAAAGAGGTCGTAGCCCTTGTGTGTACAAAATGGAGAACCAAGTGTGTGCATAAGTGAAGTGCACACTTTGAAGAAGATTAAAAGAACAAGGAAGAACCCGAGACCTTGGCTTGGGTATGTGCAAGTGGGTAAAGTGAAGACCACCACACTTTGTGTGTGTGTGCATTTGAAAGGAAGGCCGAGGCATAGCTTGGGGTGTGCAAAAATAGTGGAGGCCAAATACACACTCATTGTGTGTGTGCAAAGCAAAGAACAAAGTTGTGTGTGCAAAACAACAAAGCAAAGTGGCCGAACCTAGTGTGTGTGCACTAAGTGAAGTGAACACACTTAGAAGAAGGAAGAAAGAGGAGACCCTCACACTAAAGTAAAACACACTTCTGAGTGTGTGAGCAATTTGAATATAGTGTGTGAAGATTGTGGAGAAGGTGTGTGCTATAATTGATTACACCCTTTGAGGGTTTACTGCACCTAGAAGAAGAACAAGACAGTGCATGCATGCATGCATGCACGTGAACACGTGAACAGTGCTAAATCAGTGGTGTGCATCTGAGGAGTCCAAGACTTGAAGATCTTGAAGAGATTTGAGAAGGCCATGCAGTCAGTGCATGAAGTTGAAGTGAGTTGAGACTGGACCAGACTGAAGTTAGAGATATCAGTTGTCTGAGTATTCAGTAATTGAGAAGACCTGATCAACTCAAGTGATCAGAGGTACAGAGCAAGGCCAGCAGTCTTTATCCCAGACTGCTGAAGATACTTGAAGAACTTAAAGTGAAGAAGAGATACTCGTGTGACTCGAGGAGCCAGGAGAAGACCCTGTGGGACTCAGGGAGAAGAAGTCTTCAGTGGGATTCTGGAGCAGGCCAGTGGGACTCTGGTAACACTGTGGGACGCAGTATAAAGACCCTCCTGTGGGACTCAGGAGAGATACAGTGGGACTCTGTATCGACCATTGTAATACTAACCGATTATAATGGGAGAATCCATGCTGAGAGAGCATGGCAAGGATGTAGGCCTTTGGTGCCGAACCTTGTAAATTCTTGTGTCCAGTGCCTTTAAATTTACTGCATCATTCGTGGAAAGGTGAGAGATACAAGAAGAGTGGATCGAGGCTTTAACCAGCCATAGAGGTTTAATTGATTAAGAATCAATTAGTAAAAAGTTTTAAAGGATCACTGATTCACCCCCTCCCCCTCTCAGTGATTCACACTGATCTGGGCACTTCATGTATTATGTTCCTGGTTTCCAAGACACTAGACCTTAAAGATCCTCAGTTTTGTGTAATGTAATGAAAGTTTATGTTATAAAATGGAGGGATGCTATAGTTGGTATCAAAGGATGGTTTAGTTATTTGTGTAAATTAGGATATGAAAACTCTAGGAAGAACCCTATAGAAAAGTTTAAATATAGGAAATCTTCCTGGTATTTTGGTGAGTATTGAGTAAGGGGTTTCCAAGCAAATACATCCCTGTCTGGATACGAGCAGGTAGAGGTGGCTCTGGCACAGATGTACATAGGGGTAAAACTCGAAAACACCGCTTTGAGATAGACTCGAACGGGAACTGGTACACGACAACGGGCCTTTCTGCACTCTTGGTTACGACACTCCCGGGGGATATGCTTTGGTAAATTCATAAGCTTAGTATGAACCATTGTTAAAGGAACAAAGATAAAATAAAATAAAGGTTCACATAATAATATATGATCATGGATAACCTATATGGGAACCTAGGAGATCACAAGTTAGGGTATAATTTACTTCTAAATGTTATCCTTAGATGCTTTAAGTTTCTTTTCATGATTATTGGCTAAGTATTTTAGCCCCTAATTATAGCTTCTTTTCTTAGTTAATGGCGGGAAATGGAAGAACATGTCCCAACAACCAATGTGATAGGAAATGCTACGATTTCCCTATTAATACAACAGAGATGATTAGGGGATTAAAAGATGATTATTATTTTGGAAGACGTTCACTATTTTGAGGACACTATATGATCAAGGTAAATAGATTACTATGGTATTTTCATTGAGGAGTAAGGTTGACTATATTTTGAAGAATCAATGAATTTAAGGTGGACTTATAGTAATCTAGGTTACTTATGGGAATGATTAACCTATCTTGGGTAAAATATGTTTAGGTTAGCTACTTTTTTTATAAGATGTTAGGAGTGGTTGATGTTGTTTGGAGATGAACAATGAAGTTTATTTTGGAATACTATGTTATCAAATCTTTCTTGTATTTGGGTCTCAATATTAGTTTGGTTTACTTTGAGGAATTTTAAGGACTGTTATTTATGGAATGGTCTATGATGAACTTTGGGTATTACCATGGAACTTTGAAGATTTAAAAGTAGTTTCTATTCATATGGGATTCTTTTTGAAGAGTTATTTTACCTTACCCTTTCTAATTTTGGGATAATGTTTAAAGATATAAGTAATAGATAGTTGATCTTTTGTGGATTATGTGATTCTCTAGAAGATGATTCTTGTGTTTTGATGAGACCAAGTAGTTTTGAATGCTCATCGTTTGGAGAAAAGATTAGTTTTGGTAGAAACTTATTAAAGTATTAAACTCTACATGAAGGTAGATATATTTCCTTATGTTTTTTATCTATGTTGTAAATGAATTCCTCAAAGTTATGAAAAGGAACGTAAAACAAAAACGTTGTTGGTTTACGATTCCTACTGGGTAATCAAAGACCGCTTACACACATCATAATTTTGGGATTTTCTGGTGGTTAACTTCCTCCTAATCATGTTTTCTATCACTCTCCTTTAAGAACGTTACCCTTTGTTTTCTCCTCCATGTCCATGTTTCCTACATGGAATCCTAGTATGAGTAAACTCGGGTGGCCTTTGTACTTCCTCTTCTTTCTTTTAAAGTAATGGTGTTACTGACTCTTTTTCTGATGTGGGACTTTCAATGAAATTTCAAAACCCAATTTTAAAAATTGCGAGGGCGCAATTTCTTAAGGGGGGAAGATTGTAACGGCCTGAAATTTTGAATAAATCTTGTTTCTTAATTTCATGTGTTATTTTATTTTATTTTATTTTTATACTCAAAAAAAATGTTTCATTTAATAAACATGATTATAATTAAAATGAGACCATTGGGTTTTGACTGTTATATGACCATCGGTCAATATGACCGCTGTGAACAAAATGTTTTGATTATTGTCACTAAATACAAGTAATCTTGGTTAATTAATATAGAAAGAAGATTTGATGGCCTCGCCCAGTAGTCTTGGACCGATCGAAGCCCATCTCACAGAACTTGGGAAGGAGGTAGCACCATTGGGCTTTGCTCTAGACCAAATCCAAGCCGAACTTCATCATGTGAAGCTAGAACGGAATCGCCTTCGCGAGAAGTTCAAACTGATAGAAATTACTACTCGGGCAATGTTGACTGAGCCGCCCCAAAATTCTATCACCCTAGCACACCTTACTCTTAGGTCCTATGCTGGTATTATAAGGGGCTATGTAACGAGACCGTAATTGCCTTGTGTAATCCTTGTTTTAAATAAAAATTGGGATTTCTTCTTATGATGAAGTTTATGAATTTTCAAATGACTGGAGAAAAATAGTATGCATATTTTTGATGAATTTTCAAAAGGATATTTTAAAAAAAAAATGTTTGTGCAAACCTTAAATAATTTAAAATGTGTAATGATTCTCAAAAAATGATCTTCTACAATTATGTTCAGTACGAAATTTAGAGTCTAATAAGATCAACATGATTTTTGATGAATAGTAAATTATGAATAGTGATTTTATGATTAGGATTAGTAATATGACCAAATGGATTAGTAATCTCACTTAAAGAAAGTTTTAAAATAATCTAGGCACCTTGATTAAGTAATGTGATTCAATAAAATGGTTAAATAACGGTTTCATAAATTATTATTCAAGTATTAGTTTTTTTGGGTGAATAGTGTTTTTTAATTAAAATTTTAATTAAAAATATTTAGAAAATTATTTTTATAAAAAGGACTTTATTTTTGAACTCAGAGCATCGATATTATGTTATGGTAATTTTTGGGGGTTTTTCTGAAAAAAATGAATTCTCGATGAATAGTTTTTTTATTTAAAAATTAAATTAAAAATATTTAGAAAATTATTTTTATAAAATGGAGTTCATTTTTGAAATCAGAGCATTGATATTTGGTTAGTGTGAAATTTTGGGATTTTTCTGAGAAAGTTGAATTTTCAGTGAATAGTGAAAATGCAGTTTTAGGGTTTCGGTATGTTTAGTGACATCATAGCTGTGTCATGAGATTTTTTGAGGGTTGGCCGGCCAAGGGTGATTAATTATTGTTGTGGGGGTCCCATGAGACATAACTCTATGGTAAATGCCAAGGGAGAGCACATGGGTTTGAGAAAAGCACATGTGAGGTGTCCCTTGGCCATTAATGCATTGTCCCCTCACTTTCCCTATAAATACCAAGCCCTCCTCTCATCAATTCGACTCCCCACTCTTCCCCAACGAAGTTATGGTCTCATTACCTCCCAAGGAGTCCTCCCAAGGTTCCCCCAAGCCCTCAAGGTCCCAACCTTTGAGGTTTAAGAGTTACATTTTACGGTAAGGGATCCGACCTCTCTCTTTCATTTCAAGTAATCTCTTTTATGTCATTCCTTTTATGCTACATGTTCTTATGTTGGAGGATATTCTTTTATACTCCTCTTACTGCCCTTTTTATGTTCATATAATGAGAGATCCCCTCTTACTCTCATTATTTCATTTTATGAAGTTTCAAGTGGCGTCGTTAGGCTGCCGAAAGTTTTGTAACGTATTCTTTCTCCCTTCTCATTTTTCAAGATCTATTTTCATGTAAAGTATTTCAAGTTCCTTTTTATTATGTTGGGTTATGATCTCTAAATGTATCATACTGAACTTTTATGATCATATGATGAGAGACCCCATTTGATCTCTTCAATTCAGTATTTTGAAGTTTTAAGTGGCGTCGTTAGGCTGCCGAATTTTTAAGTGGTTCTTCACCCTTCTCGTTTTAAAGTTCTACTTTCATTTCAAGATCCTTTTTGTTATGTTGGGGTATGATATCTATATCTATCATACTGTACTCTTATGTTCATATGATGAGGGACCCCATTTGATCTCTTCAATTCAGTATTTTGAAGTTTTAAGTGGCGATGTTAGGCTGCCGAATTTTTAAGTGGTTCTTTCACCCTTCTCATTCTTTTCAAAGTTCTACTTTCATGTCAAGTCTTTCAAGTTCATTTTTAATTATGTTGGGGAATTATCTCTATATATATCATACTGAACTCTTATGTTCACATGATGAGAGACCCTATTTGATCTTTTCAAATCATTTTTGTTGAAGTTTAAGTAACGCCGTTAGGCTGCCGAACTTTCATAAGAGAAATCTAATTTTTGTCTTCCTTCCATGTTTTTCATTTCAAATGGTATGTCCTTGAAATTTCATTACCATGATCATGTATCCTTCTTATTATGTCCATCTACTGTTTTATGGGTCATTTATGAATGTTTGACCCATTTTCCCTGTCTTTTTAATGTCTTCTAAAACCTCGTAACATAGTCGTTATGCTGCAGAATTTCCGTCTCAAAATGTCTCTCTCTTTTTCTAGAGTTATTTTATATTATTAAGTGAATACTCAAAGATATTTCTTCTAAAGGGGTATTCACATATATACCAAAATGTTCTATTTTAAATTATGGGATTTACATACATGTGACCCACCTTCCTTTTCTGTGGGTTTTAAAGTGACGTAAAGTTCATGTCTTTAAAGAAGTTTTTAAAACATTGTGATTATGAAATGAAACCCATTTATTTTAAGCTATATGGGTTATTTATGAAATTTTTTATGATGATATATGTGGCTCTCATGATAATAAAGGCAAATTTAAGGGTGCGCCCTGATAGCGCTCCAATGCATTGGGTAATGATGTAACCACTAGAGATTACTATTTTCACGATACCTCGGTGAATAACCTTGGTAATTTTCAAATGACACCTTGGGCATGGACCTTGGTGATATGTTCATGATTGTCTATGTTAAATGATGTAGCCACATCTTCAAGTTATGAAAAATGTTATTTTTATTATGAAATGCCTCATGATTTCTTTCTCATGCCTTAAAGTTATTTTCAAGTCCTTATTGAAGTATCTCAAGTTCACGTGTAAAATGTTCCTCTTGTTACCCTTACTGGGCCTTCTGCTCACCCCTTTCTTTTGGTGTATGTCCCCAGGTTATGAGATGCAGTAATGAACCTAGAATGAACTTAAGGAGACGCCTTTCAAGTGTTTAAGAATAATGTTTTATGTTGTTTTCATGTATTATGTTCTTGGTTTCCAAGACACTAGACCTTAAAGATCCTCAGTTTTCTGTAATGTAATGAAAGTTTATGTTATAAAATGGCGGGATGCTATATTCCCAATGAAACTATGTATATGATTATGAGATTATCCATGAAAAAAATTTCAATTTATGTTAATTGTTTTATTAGTTTTGGAATTATTCATTAGGATACATACTTTTATGGTCTTATCTAGTGTATTTCATTCTTTAGAAAATGAGATACTTGTAAGAAGTAGGAATGACATTAATGAACGCACTCTAGATAGTAAGATAGATCATTTTTTATGGGATTAACACAATCATTCAAAGAGAACTAGTATCTAAAACATTCTCATAAAATGAGGACACATTATCATGTGATATCAAAGTATACAAACAATTATCTAAGGGAAGAAATAGAAAAATATGATTGGAGGAAAATGGATAAGGGGAAGAAGGGAATGAATGGTCTTCCCATGTGTGATAATTGTGGAAAGAAATGCATTGGTACTTGATTGAAGGGAATGATAGTATTTTTTATGTGTGGAAAGAATTTCCATGAGTGGAAGGTATGAAATGTTAAGAAATAGTCCTCTTATGTTTAGTTTCACAACATTAAAATTATGATTCTATGTAAAAATGAATTCCCTTAGCATCAAGGGATGATTCCATTGAAGAAGCTAAGGGATCAAGGTCGATATTATGTTATTACTATTGTCGAAGTGGAATGATTAATTTTCTTGATTCTCAATTCATGAAATATGTTTTAGATTTATTTTATCAATGATATTTTCATTATAGGAATCATACAATGTATAGGTATTCTGATATAGTGTATTTTCTTTAAGGATTCAAAAGCATATGATGAATAGTATTTATAACAAATAAATGTTATTTAGTAAAAAGTTAATCTTTTTAAAAAACACATGATTAAGGGAATATAACCCCAAATATGTGAATTATGTTTACATAATAATGATAATTATATATTTAATAGATAGTTTTGCTAACACTTAATTTTGATTTTGATTTGATGGTTTATATTATATTCTTTGGAATTTACTATATGTTTGTCTTTATGAAATACATTAAATAATAAGAGATTTTATTTTGGGAAGGAATTATGTTGTCATTAATGTTTTATGGTAATTAAGGTATTCAACTAATTATAATGGGATATTGATAACAACATTATATTTAATGGGAAATATAATGTTGATTTAGGTAACTTCCATCAAATTTTTTATACATTGAATATGGAAAAACATATTTTGGACTTGTCTTAAGGTTGAATATATATGAAATTTATTAATTTTATCTTTTTGTTTCATTTTATAACTTATGATAACTATTTTTCATTTTGTAAAATATCTAGAGATATGATGAATGACTTATCGTTCTAATGAACTGTTAAATGTTCTTCAGGCATAAACATTTATTTTCGATATTTATTTATTTGAGTAATAAATGATATGGAAATTAAGTGAAGAACAACTATAAGATTATTTTGGGCAGATTAAATATAAATATATCATGTAATTGTATTTTCATATGTTCTCTGTCTATATGATAAAGGAATTCCACAACTATAAGGAAAATATATTGAAACAAAAATTTAATCCTAATACTTTCATTACTTTTGAGATAATTGTATTTTTATCCCTCATAGATTTATGTAATTATGTTAATTTAATTTTATATATCATTCAGTTTATTTTGATCAATGATCACTACCATTCTCTATAGTTATTTTTCCGTTTCTTCCTTGTCTATATCATCAGTTTCCACCAACGTTCCATTATTTGGAAACCAAGTATGTATTATTCTAGACTACCTCCATATGTCCCATTCTATATTATCTATAGGATATTTTATTAAACCTTCTCATGATATTGGATTAGAATAATTTTATTTTCAAATGTCAAACCCCTGAATATTGAGATTAGAATTAAATTGTGAGGATGCAGTTTATTTAAGGGGTAGACTGTAACACCCTGATATATTAACATAGGAACAAAGAATTCTATAGTGTATATAAGACAAAACACCAAGATTATATAGTAATGTAACACACTAAGAATTTAAAATATATCTAATTTAAATCAAATAAATCACTCTAAAGGCTTTCAATTTAAATGACACCGGGTTTAAACAAAATACGAATTACTTTTAAATTATTATAATAACCATTGTGTCATAGCCTCTAAGTCATAAAGTTTGAATAGAAATAATTGAACTATAAATATTATAGGGTTTACACATGTATAAAAAATAAAATATTAATCTATTTATTATAAATAAAATATGGATCATTTGAAAGAAAATAATAATTTTCTAAAAACCTATATTCTTCCTAAAATGATTTCTAATCACACTTTTCCCAAATAATTTAAAATAATTTATACAAATTTTATAAAATTAATTTTACCAAATAAACTTCATTTCATAAATATACACGTAAAAATTATCATTTGGTAAAATATTGGTATTTTTTTGATAATATAATTGATTTGATGGATAGTAAAATTTATTGATTAATTTTGAAAAGTTTGTTTTTGTTTAAATTATTTAAGAAGATAAATTAAATTTTAAAATTTTATTAAAGTAAAATTATTTCATTTAAACTAAAATTTAAAAAATTATCCCATTAGAATCAATTTGATACATAATTTTTATACTAAAAAATTCCATATTTATGATAATTTTATCTTTAGAAACACGCTCTTTCACCATGCCTACGGTTTACTTTTAAATATAATTATTCCACTTCTCTTAAATGAATTTTGAGAAATAAATTCTATATTTGTAAACAAAATAATTTATATTATTTAATAATTCTAACAAAAAATTTTACCATAATGAATAGTGAAAATGATAATGAAAATAATTATTTTGGTTATAGTAAAAATAAGTCTACCTTGGGTTAAACTAAGAAGATAATAGTTAAAAATGACCTAATACTTATTAAAAACTAATTCTCATGAAATATTTTGACCTTATCACAGCTAAAATTTGGAATGACCCCTATTGGAGGCTTGTTTAGTATGAAAAATGAGTGCGTCACTTTATCTTTATAAAAATTTCATGTGTATCCTCTCCCCTACTTGTAAAAGACCATCCCCTATTCTCCACTCTCCACACTTTCGAAACCACTTGGAATATCCAAGACCTAACTAAACCTCTTCCATACATCCATCCTAACATCCTACAGTGAAATATCTTGACCTTGTTTGGATAATTATCAAGCCTGTGTTCAGGACCACTATTGCCTTGTTTTTAGTGTATCTTGGTGGGCTTTTATATTGGGTGTGTTTGGGTGAAATAGGGATATTTTTTAATGTAAGTGGGGTAGTTCACAGTTTTCATAGTTTTTTCCCAAACCGTTTTGACATGAAATAAAACTTTTTGAACCCAAAGAGTTGGAATTTTCATGGTTTATAAATAGTTTTTCAAAACATGCTCCATTAAAATAGAAATATGTGACTCTCTTGGAGGAGACACATTGTTAGGCACACGGTTTTGGGAAACCGTTACCCACGATTAGGAAAACATGCATACAAGAATTTAATCACATTTATATTATTAAAAAATTCCCAAACTGTTGTATTTTACTCCTAAAATTCTCTAGTACAACCCTAAAACATTTTCTCCCATTTTTTTGACTCTTAGATAGATTATAAGGCTTTATAGACTCAATTCATGATGATTTGATGCTCAGATTTAAGATCTGAGCCTCTTCAGATATTATATTCTCTTACCATATTGTTTCTTATCTCTCACAAATATTTATATCATTCTTTACAAGAATGGTTGTATTATATTTTTATGGATCTAGATATTTGTTTGTTTGAACTTGATTCGTTTGATCTTGGATATTGTTTTTGGAAATAAATTGTGTTCTTCCTCATAATCTTGGTTGTTCCGCTTCAAATTTTGAATTTCTATTGGGAAGTGTTCTTCATCATTCTTGAGGTGGGTGGTCTAAATTAAATTAATATAGTCTTGATCCCTATTACATGAAAGTGTTATTAGAATTCAAGTCTCATATTTTCAAAATGAATTTTGAATTGAATAAATTTATAGATTAATTAATTTATGGAAACATAGAATTTGAATATTTTATTGGTTAATTAATTAATGGAATGTTTTGATTATGAAATTTTTGGAATTAGATTAACTAATTAGGGAATAAATTAATGGAATTTGTGATTATGTAATTGATGGGATATTGGGATTGGGTAATCGGTTAATTAATGTGATTCTGAATTAATTTATAATGAGTATTATGAGATGGATGGATTAACCTTAGTGTGTTAACATGTTATTTGGTAAAAGAATAAAAAACTTGTTTGAGAAAGAAATTTTATATAAATCCATGTAATTAAATTGAAGAACTATGATTATTTGGATAAATTATGATGTATATTAATGTAAAATGTTATTAAAGGGATTGTGGTTGATTAATATTGATTGGTGTAATATATGTGATATTTTTTTATTGATTGATAAATCATGTATAGGACATGGACTGTTACCTCAAAATTCCATATTTGATAAATGGATAAACATGTGTGGGATATGGACTATAGCTTCAAAATCCTATAATAAAAAATTGATATATGATTCTGGGACATGCATTACTACATTAAAATCACAATTGTGTGTTTGCTTTTATAACTGAGTTGTGTGTTACATACTATTGATTCAAGTACCCGTGGGGTCCTGGGCATGCCGATCTGGGCCTAATATTTTGGAATTGGTCTATAGTTACAATTAACCAAAATATGAATTGATATTAAATAATAATTTATAACCTATCTACCATGTTATGGTTTAGACTCTGGCATAGGTCAAAGGAGTTTTTGATGGTTTAGGTATCCTTGGGTACCTGAGGGATTGTGTGGATAATTAAAGAATAATTGAAAATGTAATTATTATTTTCTATATGCATTGTATTTTATTATCCATTCAACGTCATACACTATTATTGATTAGATATTGTTTTATATTTCATTGTTGGTGGACTACTAAGTTGTAGACAAACCCTAATCAGGATGACAGATCAGTACCCAAATGGACTTCATGTTTACAAGACATGATTACGGTAAGAGTCCTATGTTAGAGGTCTGGCTAGGATGGAGTAGGGATAAATGGATTGGGCATGATTTGGGATCTGATTTGGTGTTTCCAGTGTATATTCATTTTGTTTTTTTCATATTGGAACATGAAACGTATTTGGCATGATAAATCTAATATTTAGTTTTTGATATTTTACTTCATGGTTTGGTCATAATATGATACTAGGTTGGTTTGATAGTTGTTTGTGTAATCTGGTTATTCTTATTTATTTTCATATTTGTTCTAATTTTAAAAACATGATATATTATTCCAATTATAGATATTAGAACCTCGCTACAAGTTAATGGCCTCTAACATATAGGGAGGTGAGCTTGAGTTCTTGTGATGGATCAACTCAGGGTGCCGGTGTGTGGAACCCAAGTTGGGAAATTATAAAGTGGTATTAGAGGTGGTTTTCTTTTCATTAATTTGACTTGAATATTGCGAAATGAAAATAGGTTATTATTATTCTTCAGTACTTGCTTAAGTGATCGTGCATGGGTGTAACACCCCAAGGTTTTAAAAAAATTAATTGAAATTAATGAAACGTTGTTTTAAGTAGAGAGTCAAAATAATTCATTTAAAAAGAATTTTGATACTTCTATGATTTGGATTTCCAAAACTGTCTTCTACAATTATGATTAGTAAGATATTTGGAGTCGGATGGAACCGAATTGATTTTTTGGTGAATAGTATCATACCCTTATCAATAGTAATAATATAAGTAACATGACTCTAAGTAATAGTACATTGTATTATTATTTTATTTTCTTATGTATTTAAGATAATGACATCTTGATTAATTTTTCAAGGTGTCAAAAAATGAGTTATAGATTTAAAATTGTTATTTTTAAATAAATTATGATTTTATTTAAAACGAATATATTAATAATATTTATAAAATTATTTTAATAAAATGTAGTTCATTTTTGAATACTACATATCAAAAAAGGGTTAGAGTAAATTTTTGGGATTTTTCTGAAAATTTTGATTTTTTGATGAATGGTGAAATACAGTAAAATACATTATATTCAAATTATTAGCCATATACACTATTTATGAAATCATAAGTGACATAATTATACATGATTCAAAAAAAATTCCTTATTTACTATTTTTATCACAATAATGATGACTATATATTATCTTGGGCCAAAATATTAATATAATGATTAAAATAATGTAAAATCCCTCCTCTCCTCCACATAAATACCACCCTCATTCCCCTCTTCATATACCACCTCAAGACTTGATAATTTCCTATGTTCTATAAAATTACATCCCCAAGTTTATTCCTAACATCCTAGATTATATGTTCTCACCAAATTCCAAAACCAAAACCCGTAACGGGGATCTCAAGGAGAATAGATCAAGGGGAAAGAATCATCTTCCCTTTCCAAGTGTTTTCTTTTCAATTCATTTATTTTCTTATACTCTCTTTCCTAACACATATCCTGGAGGTATTAAATCCCTAGAATCATATATATTATAAATTTTACCATGTTCATGTCAATGATTAATCATCTTCCTTCCTCTCCACTACCTCTTGTTCTTAAAAATAAAAACACCCCCACGATGTGCTGATTTACAAAAATCATGGATGATGGGTTTCAAAATTTCATTATATAAAGAAAATATAATCATAAAACAATCTTAATAGTTGAATCATAATTTAAAGTCTATTTTATTACCTATTTCATGTTCTATAATTAACTTACATGCATGAAATTATTTTATTTAATAAATAATGTTCATGATTGTCGAAGAACTGCCAAAAATTATTTAAACAAATATCTATAATGGTTTATTTAAAAATACCTCATCTTATATGATACAAAATTATTTATAGTATCATTATATATTCTTTAAACTTATTAATACTAGTTAATTCCACTTTTTTAATTTCACTTCCATACGAAAAGAAAATCAAACACAAACCGGCCATGGAAATATTTTAAAGAATGCTCCCGAAACAATTGAAGGAACAAAATAAAAACAATTAAAGTGTTAAATGATGTTATAAAATGATCATATAATATGTTATAAACATGATAGTTTTTCTTTAAAATACTAATAACACTATTTTAACCATTATATAGGAGTTTTAAAAAATTAATTAAGACAAACCCGAGGTAAGGGAATTCTTTACGTGATTTCCATTCATTGGGTAAACATTCTGCTTCATTATTTATGTGGTATAAAAATAAATCGTGTGATTAATTTTGATTATATTATGTTTAACTATTTTTATTTATAGTTTATATAAATAATCCATCCACTCAATTAATTCTCTCTTCAATTATATGATATTTATAAGGGGATTTTCTTTTGAAATCCTCTTTTAAAATTCAGTTTTACAAAATTCAAAAACAATGTATATATATATATTTATTCATGTTTTATGATTATTTTTTGGTTAATGGTAATTATTTTTTATGATGTTTGGCACCTATATATCCCTCTAATTCAATGTATATGTGTATGTTGGAGGTCTATATTCTGTTTCCTCCATGTGTAATTGTGATGGTTACACAAATTGTAAGGTAGCTGTGAGGGTTAAATATTATAAGGTAGCTGAGAGGGCTACAAGATTATGTAGGTAATTACCCAAGATACCTTTATGTTTATATTTATGTTCTATATTTTTTTTGAAATATCATGGAAATATTATGTTTCATAAAGTATGTTTATATGGGTAACAAGTAGGTTATTTTCAAAAATGAATTCATACATTATAAATATTCATGGACATTTTTTTCATTCCATTTTATTATATCCCATAATGATATTTTTGTGTGATTCCCATGTTTCTAAAATATTTTCATAGGTTATAAGTATCTTTAAGGAAAATAAGGAATCCATGTTAGTTGTCATGAATATTTTTCAAAAAAACATGTTTTATTTGAAAAGTTTACTATTTTCAAAAAAATGGATATTGTTTTTTTTATCTGATCTATATGAATGTGGAATGTAATGTATGAAATATATCCCGATTCTATAAAACTATAAACCTAAAAGGATCCTCAATTTGAAAGGAATTTAGTTATTGACTAAAAATCAAGATTAGGAAATTTAATAGTGATGGGTCATTATATTTGGTATCAGAGGATAGTTTAGATAACATTAGGGGTTGGGATGATGTTAATAGAATACCATTAATGATTTTTTAATCTATGGTTAATTGTAAATATCATAGAATTTAAATATTATCATGTTTCTTTGAATAATATATGTTTCTTAATTAAGGTTTTCTGCAGAAGGAATTGGGAAGCTAAAGAAGAGAGGCACCGACAGAATGATATCCATTGAAATCTGTAGCCTAAACTGGTAGGGAATTGAACCGAGTAGTTTGTGAAAATAATGGATAAACAAACACAGGCAGTAAATTTTGATGGAATCCATGCAATTGAACCATAGATGTACCACAAAGAAACATGTCTATAGTGGAACATTTTATGATACAACAGCCTTTTGCTTTCAATGTATTTTCTGACCCAATAGTGGCCGAAGGATGTCTTAAGGCCCATGAAATAATATTTGACATTATAGCTATTTAGATAATCAAAAGTTAAGTCTTTTCATTTATCATTTAAAAGGTGAAGCAGATCAGTGGCGGTCAATCATCAAAAATATTAGGGATAGAGGGTAAATTGATGCCTCTGAGTGGGAAGAATTTTAAAGACTTTTCATGGAAAAATATTTTCTTTCAGTGGTGAGACTAAGGATAGAGAATAAATTCCATGCATTGAGGCAAAATAAGGAAGATTCAGTGGTCGTGTATGAAGATAACTTCACCCGACTTGAGAGGTATGCTCCAAATATTATTCTTGATCAGGATAGTGAAATCAATATATTTTACCCAGGATTAAATCCAAGGTATCGAATGGAATTAGCCTCCCATGAATTCAAATGTTATGAGAAACTTGTCTGATGTGCATAGAGGGTAGAGATGGAGTTTTTTGATGATCACAGGCACATTGAAAACATGGAGAAGAAGTGGTCCAGATGATAAGTAATGGGTAAGAATCAACCAAAGAAATCGGATGGTAAGAAATTTCATTTTCTAGTTTGTGAAAAATGTGGAAAAAAAGCACTCTGGGGAATACCATAACAAAACTGGGAAGTGTTTTTTATGAGGTAATTTTGGACATATGACTCGACATTGTAATGAAAAGGATCCTAAGACTAATCTTGATAATCAAACTTGATGTTTTTTAAATGTGGTGAGAGGGTTCATTATTAAAATGCCTCCCTATAGGGAGAAAAAAATGATTCAAAGAAGCCAAAATATAGGTAGAAAGGAGTATTGAGATCCTTTGAGACTATGTCAGCAAACATCAGGCCATATAATGAAGTTATATATGGTACCATTGTTTGTTTACTCGGAAGTTTCTAATGTTTTTTTTTTGACATGGGGTCTAAACATTCCATTATTTTTTAGGAATTTTCTGGTAAATTATAAATATCACCTCAATAATTAAGACCAGAACATATTGTTAAATCGCCAGGGAGAATTACTATAGTAAAGATAAATTATTAGATTATTTCTATTGTGGTTTTTAGAAATACATTATCTAAAATCCTTGTTTTTTTTGTACTTATTAGAGTTCGATTTCATTTTGGGAATGGATTGTCTTTTTGTTTATCATGATAAGATTGACTATAGAGCTAAAAAAGATTATTTTTAGAATGGGTTTTAGTTTGTATATGAGAAAAAACACTACAATTAATCACATATCATGAATTTGAGAAACTGTTGAATGATGGAAATTAATGTTATCATTCTCATATTGTTGAAAATAAGGGAACTCTTCAAATTAACGATTTTCCAATGGTAAATGAATACCATGATGTTTTTTCAGATGAGTTACCCAGTTTCATACCTAATTAAGAAGTTGAAATAACAATTGACTTTGTTCTTCATGAAAATCCAATTTAAAAACCCCCATATCAAATTGCTCAAATGGAACTTATTTAATTGAAAAATCAGATGTTCGAGTTTCTTGATAAAGGCTTCCTTCATCCTATAATTTCACTATGGGGTGCTCTTATTTTTTTTATTAAAAATATATATGGATCCATGAGACCTTTCATTGATTATTGAGCATTAAATAACATCACTATTAGAAACGAGTTTCATTTTCAACATATAGATTACTTGTTTCATTATCTCTATGGAGCTCAGTACTTTTCCAAGATTGACATGGGATCTAAAAAACATCAACTGAAGGTAAATGTGGATGACATCATGAAAATAGATTTTTGTACTAGATGTGGGAGTTATGAATTTTAAGTTATGTTGTTTAGGTTAACTAATTCACCAACTGTATTCATAGATCATATGAATAAAATATTTCATGAGTTATTGGATTAGTTTTTGTTTATGTTTATTGATGGAATTATGGTATTTTATAAGAATAAAGAGGCGCATGAAAAACATATAAGGTTTTTTTCACACATCTAGGAAGAGAAACTGTAAAGGAAATTCAGAATGTGTGATTTTTGGTTGTATAAAATTTCTTTTCTGTGGAATATTGTAAATAAGGATGGAATAACAATTGATCCTTCCAAAACAGAACTGGTAGATGAATGGAACATAGCTAAAAATTTTATATATATTCATAGTTTTTTTTTGATTAGTAAGTTATTATTGATGGTTTGTTAAACAAATTGCACAATTATCATTCCTACTAACTAAGTTAATGTGAAAGGGGGTTAAATTTATTTGGATAGAAGAGTGTGATGTTCTTTTTAGGGACTGAAAAAGAAATTGGTGAATGCACCAGTTTTTCCCTTGCCTTCGTAAAATGGTGAGTTTGTCATCTATAGTGAGGATTCATTTAAGGTACTTGGTTGTGTTTTGATGCATAATGACCAGGTAATTTCTTACGCTTCAAGATAACTAAAACCTTATGAGTTAAACTATACCACACATGATTTTGAATTGTGTTTTATGATTTTTCTTTGAAATTTTGGAGTCATCGTTTATACAGAGCCAAATGTCAAATGTATACTAACCATTAAATTCTGAAATATATATTCACTCAGAATGAATTAAACATGAGGCATAGAATATGTATTGAACTAATAAAGGATAATGATTGCACAATCAATTACCATCATGGAAAAGAAAAAAATGTGGCAGATGCCTTGAGTCAAAAACACCATGCATTATTAACCATGTTATGTTTGTAACATGATCCCTTGATTAATGATATGATAAATTTTGGCATAGAAGTTGTTGGTTCATTAAATAAATATTTTTTTAAGGTTTCAGTGTATTCATTATTATCAGATATAATTAATCAAATGCATAAGGAGAACCATGAGCATCAGAAAATTGTAGAATTGGTTAAAATGGGTATGTTTTGAAAAATTTAATCATGATAAAGATTCTGTTTTATGAATTGGTAAAAGATTTTGTGTTCCTTGTGATTCCTATTTGATGAAATATTTGTTGTGTGAAGCTCAAAGTTCTCCATTTTTAGTTCATCATGGCAGTAAAAATATGTACATAGACCACGAGGGTATTATTGGTGGGATGGAATGAAATGAGATATTGCATATTTTACAATGAAATGTTCGACATGTCAATATGTTAAGGTGGAGGAGAAGTTAATGAAGGGGATACTTCATCCTTTTCCAGTTCCATAGTGGAAATTGGATAATATATCCATATACATTATGGTGGGACTACCTAAGACTTATTGAGGTAACAATGTGATTTCGGTTATTGTAGATCGGCACACTAAATCTTCACATTCTCTTCCTATTCATGATATAATGTTTTTTGAGAATATTTCTCGATGGTACCTCAAATATATTATTAGGTTACATGGAGTTCTTCATTCCATTTTATCTAATTGGGATCCCAAGTTCACTTCTATATTTTTGAAGGGGGTTCATAATTCACTGGGCAATGAACTAAATTTTAGTACATTTTTTAATCCTCAATGAGATGGGTAGTCCGAACGAATGATTCCAACATTGGAGGATATAATTCAAGCATGTTCAATGGACTTCCAAGTAATTTGGGATCAACATATTACTTTAGTTTAGATATCTTATAATAACATTTTTCATTCAACTATATAGATGGAACCTTTTGACGCATTTTATGTTTAGTGGTGTAGAACTCTAGATTTTTTGGGACGAAGTCCGGGAAAGGAAGTTGATGGGAACATAATTAGTAGAGGACGTGGTTAGGAAAGTGATGATAACCCAACAACCCAGGGGGACAGCTTATAGAAGGTAGATAAGTTATGCATAAAACAAAAGGAAAGACTTTTCTTTTGAGGTAGGTGATCATGTTTTTATAGAATCATACCATTGAAAAGTGTTAGTAATTTTGGTATGAAAGGAATTTTATGTCCATAGTTTATTGGACCCTATAAAATTTAGGAAACGTTTTTACAAGTCTCTTATTGAGTACAATTGCCTCTATGTTTATCTAAGTTCTAAAATGGTTTTCATGTTTCTATGATTACAAAGTATGTGCCAGATTCATCTCAAGTTTTAACCCTATAAGCAGTTCAACTGGAGGAGAAAATTCTTACTACGATAAACCAGTTTACATTCTTGATCGAAGGGAACATGTTTTGTGAAATAATGTAATATTCCATGTAATGGTTTTGTGGAGAAACCACATGTTTGAAAAAGAAACATGAAAATTTGAAAGTGCTATGAAGGGAAGGTACCCTCACATGTTTAATAAGTAAATAAAATTGTGAGGGAAAAATTTATAGAAGGTGGGGATAATGTAACACCCCAAGGTTTTAAAAAAAATATTTTGAAATTCATGAATCTTTGTTTTTAATAGTTAGTTATAACTATCCTTTATATATAAATTTACAACTTCTGTGATTTGATTTTCGAAAAATGGCCATCTATAGTTATGATCAATAAGATACTTTGAGTTTGATCGAACCAACTTGACTTTTTGGGGAATAGTAACAATCCCTTGTTAATATTAATATGACCATAATTAATAGTTAATTTTATTTTCATTTTCTTCTCTTAAGGCTCTATGATAATGACATTTTGATTAATTTTTCATGGTGTTAAAAAATGAGTTATAGATTTAAAAATGTAATTTTTGAAAAAATTATTTTTTTATATAATAATTTAAATTAATAATATTTTGAAAATTATTATCAAAAAATGGAGTTAATTTTTGAATTATACAAATCAATAAATAGTTAGAGTAATTTTTCGGATTTTTTTAAAAATCTTGAATTTTTGATGAATAGTAATATACGATAAAATATCGTATATTCAAATTATCTTCTAAATATACTATTTATGAAATCCTAAGCGATGTAAACCCACGTTTTTGGAAATAATAGATTCTATTTACTATTTTTATCAAATTAATTAATACTATTATTAGAAATGGACGAAAATATTAAAATAATGATTAAAATAGTGTATACTCCCTCTTATGCTCCATTATAAATACCACCCTCATTCCCCTCTTCCTCTCACACCTCTCAAGCCCTGTGAATTGTCAAAATTCTATCAAATTACATCCCCAAGGATATTCCCCACATCCTAGAGAAGTGGGTCACACCAAATGGCCAAAAACAAAGGCCTTATGTAGGATCTCAATGCGAAGAGATGAAGAGGTATGAATCATCTTCCTTTTTCATGTGTTTTCTTTTAAATTCCTTTATTTTTCATATACTCTCTTTCCCTTAACATTTTCACTTGGAATGAAATATCCATATTCATATGTATTCTATATGTTACCATGTTCATGTAAAATATTAATCATCTTCCTTTCTCTCTTATCCATCTTGTTCTAAAAATTAAAACACCCACTACAATGTGCCGATTTACCAAAATTGTTGACAATGTGTTTCAAATTTCCATGACTTCATTTAAATCTGATCATAAACCATTGTAATGGTTGAATCCGAATGAAATGTGTATTTTTCTATCCTAGTTCAGGTACTATAATGAACTTCAATGTGTGACACTATATTATTTAATGAAACAAGTTCATGATTATAGAGGAACTACCAAAAATGATCTAAAAAAATTTTGTAATGATTTATATAAATATTTTTCATCACATATGACAAAAAAATTATTTATTGTATCATTATATATACTGTAAAAATATTAATACCATTTCATTCCATTTCTATAATTTCATTTCCATACATCATGAAAATCAAACACAATCTGGGTGTGGAAATCATATAAAGAACGCACCAATTACAATGGAAGGAATGAAATATTAACAATTAAATGGTGAAATGAAGTTATCAACTAAACATATAAGATGTTATAGTCATGAAAATGTTTAATTAAAATAATAATAACTCTATTTTAACCATTATACATGAGTTTAAAAAAAATTAAGGAAGAAAAAACTGAGGTAGGGGAATTCTTAACCTGATTTCCATTCTTTGGGTTAACATTCTACTTCAATATTTATGTGGTATTAAAACTTTTGTGGTTAATTTTGATTATATTATGTTTAATTATGTTTATTTATAGTTTATATATATAATACGTCAACTCTACTATGTTTATCTTCAATAATATGATATTTATAAGGGGATTTTCTTTAAAAAATCCTCTTTTAAAATTCTATTTCACAAAATTCAAAGATAATGATTGTATGTAATTATTAATATTTTATGATTATGTTTTAGTTATTGGGAATTATTTTTGAAGATGTTTGGGACCTAAATATCACTACAATATATTGGTTTTGTGTATGATTTATGTCGGTCGTATGGTTACTCTAAGTGTGAGTATGATGGTTACACAAATTGTAATGTGGTTGTGATGGTTACAAATTATATGGTATTAGAGAGGGTTACAAGATTATCTATGTAATTCCCCAATATATCTTTATGGATCTATTTATGTTTTATGTGTTTTTGGAAAATCTCATGGAATTCTCAAGTTTCACAGTGTATGTTTATATGTGTATCAAGTATGTCATTTTTTAAATGATTTCATAGGTTATAATAATTCAGGGACTTGTGTTTTCATTTTTTATTCTTATACCCTTAGAGATAATTTTATGCTCATACCATGTTTTTAAAATATTTTAATAGTTTATAAGTATGTTTATAGAATATTTGAAATCCCATTAAAATTTCATGATGATTTTTCAAAGAAACCATGTTTTATTTGAAAGTTTTAATATTTTAAAAAAATGGATACCATTTTTCTGTTTTCTGTATTATATGAATGTTGAATGTAATATTTGTATTATATACCAATTCTTTAAAACTATAAACCTAAAAATATCTTCAATATGAGAGGAAGTTTTTTAACTAAAATTTAATATTATGTAATGTAATAATTTTGGGTCCTTATAATTAGAGTATCTAATCCTTGTATTGGGATAAAATCCAAGTACCCCATATAGGATTATTTTTATTGGTATTTATTGTTACAGTGGGATGTTATTTCACATCAAGTGATTTAAAATGTTCTGTTATTTTATTATTGATTCTGAGTTTTACAGGGATTTAAATCATGTACGGGTATGTCATGAGAGTTGAGTGTACATAAATCATTCTCGAAACATAGTATTTATTTTGATATACAGTATTTTATGTACGAACAAGAAACTAAATTTTTGGATTAGTTGTTAAATGAAAATTATTTTTTGTTCTTTTGTGACATAAGTTAAATGGTTCATAATTTGAAATTTAAAATCATAAAATGATGAAAGAGGTGAATTTTTTTTGTCAAATCTGAAACTAGAATAATGAAAAATAATTTACCCCATGTTAAACATGTCCAAAGTGCAGGATGGTTCATGGTTGTGTTAGTGCCTCAGTTTTTACCTTGTTGTGGGGTATGGGGGAATGACTTCATATTGAATATTTTTGAATTTATCTTCCATATGTGTTTTAAATTTGTGTTAATTTCCCTAAGACTTTTTTGGAATTATAAATATATTCCTTCAAAATGATGCATGTTGAGAGGAATATAAGAGGAAATTCCTAGAAATGATCTACCAATAGTGGGAAGATACCCAGGGTGGATTGTGAATGGTAAGTATAACCTCGTGTGGGAGTTTCAATGTAGAATCCACTTATGTTTATTAGATAGGGTGGGCGTGTGGCATATGATTTCTAGATTGAGTCTATATAGATGATACAGACCACTTGGTGACTGCTACTGGGAATAGAGTCAAATTGGTTGCATATGTATTACATGGTCAATAGAATCATTATTGGGAAATCTAGGCATGGGGATGATGACTATAGACTATGGGGTAGAAGGACATCATGGAGAAGTTCTAAGAGGAATTTTACCCTAATATGCTCAGAAATGAAAGAGCATGTGAGTTTACATGGTCAAATTAGGGGCTTATGTTTCTTGTGAACTATGTTGGTCAATTTATAGATCGGGAGTGCTTTGTTTCAGTATTGGTGGTGGATGAGGTTACTCCAGCAAAGAGGATTCAAGATGGTCTTAAATATGAAATTGTGTCCCAAGTGGATATCTTTTGCAAAAATAATTTTTCAAAAGTGGTGAATCAGGCTCTAATTTTTGAATGGAACCTAAGGAAGGATTCTCATATAGGGAAGATGGTTTTTCCTAGATGATCCAGATGTATAAATTCTAATAGAGGGAAGCATCATCTTGAAAATTTTGGCCAGAGATGTGGAACGAAAATTTTCAATGTGGGTGGGTTAGTTACTAAGGACCATACCTGAGTGCTTTTCCACAATATTTATAGGTTAGGTAACATTTTTAGCCACTTACACAAACCACTGGTACAGTTCTAATCTTGTGGAAGGTTGAGAGATCTATAGAGGTTCTATAGGAACCCACAATAGATGATTAATAATGGAGTATCTAGGAGGAATAAGACTATGGTAATGGGATATTCTGCACTATGTCAATCAGGTAGATGGAGTTCTATTGGATATGATAGTAGAGGTGGTGGATAATGTGATTTGGCATAGGAGAGAATGTATGAATAGAATTTTGCATCTTAGGGGACTCAAACTGCATTGCAAGGAAGAGGGGTAGGGCAGTTTCATGTCGTTCATCCTAAACATGTGAATAGATAGGCTAGTCATCGATAGTTTGACATACTATTATAGTAACTTGTACACTACCTAGTTATTTATTAGATATTGGTGTCTCTAATTATTTTATGTTTAAATAACTTGTGAATGTCTCATGCCTAGCGATGGAGTTTGTGAGTGGGTTATGATGATAGATACACCTTTTGGTTTATAGTCAAAGGACTTCTATATTTTCAAGGGATTCTCACTCGAGGTTTGGGAGTATCTTTTTATTTGGGATCTCTACATTCTAGATATAACAAGATTAATCCCAATTATAAGTATGGATGGTTTATTAGCATAACAATAACACATTGATTATTACCACAAGAGTGTGACTTTTACATCTTTCTAGGGTGATACATATATATTCACTGTGGAGAATATAATATCCAGGAAGGCCATGCAAGGCCAGTTTATCAATAACTAAGGGAGCTCACCACCAAGGATGACATTCGGTTATTGGATGATGGAGGTGTGAAGTATGATGTATTTATACTAGCAGTTTACTTGTTTTAGGATGTTTTTTAAGAATACTATTTAGGGAATGAACCTGAGAGAGATGCGGAGTTTATAATTGATCTCATATAAGGGGATGAGCTAATTTCTATTCCACCATACAAAATTTCACCAACAGAGATTTAGGATTTTTATATTCACCTATAAATGTTGCTGGATGATGGGTTTATCTATCTCTCTATTTCACCTTGGGGATTAACAAATTTGTTTTCAAAGAAGGATGATGGGACTCTATACATGTGTATTGATTAACATAAGTTGGACTAAATGAATGTGAATAAGCTGTATATTCTTCAGTGTATTACAAATATTTTTGACTAGTTGAGATGATTTTGTGATTTTCCACAGATTAAATTCATATCGGCATATCATCAATTGATATTTTAACCTTCTTGTATACTAAAGACTCTTCATAGAAGCATATATGGACTATATGAGTTTTTCTTGATTATGTTCGGGATGAAGAATGCACTAGTGGTGTTCATGGCCTAGATGAAATAAATATTCCACATGTACCTAGATTAGCTTGTTGTAGTGTTTTTTGGATGACATATTGGTGTACAAAACACTCATTAAAATCATTCCCAACATCTTGGAACTATCTTATGTACACTAAGAGAGAATAAAATATATACCATGCTTTCTATGTATCAAGTTTGGATTAATAATGTATACATATGTTTCACAGCATTTCAAATTAAGTTGTGTTAATTGAACCAAAGAATGTTCAGGTAGTTTTTTCTTGGGAGAATCCCAATATTGTTTTTTATATTCATAGTTTTCAAGGTTTTTTGGTCTTTTATTAGAGGTTCCTACATGAATTTTCCTATTTTTAAGAACCTATTTTTAGATTGAACAATAAGGAGATATTGTTTTAATAGTCTATATTATGGGATAATTCCTTCAATGAATTGGAAAATCATTTTCTAATGGAAAAAATCTTGATTATTCCATAGCTAGGTGGGGAGTATACAGTGTTTTGTGATATTTATGTGATAGGGCATGGAGTTATATTGATGTTGGGAGAATTAAGTTGTAAATTATGGGTTATAGATTTTGATGCCACATTAATGGAAATACTCTACACACAACATTGATTTAGTTTTAGTGGTTTATGTATTGAAGTGTGGATGGCTTTATCTGTTGGTTGAAAATTTTACATTGAATATTGATAATAAGAACTGATAGTATATCTTTTCATAGTGATACTTGAATCTCTAGCAGGGGAGGGGTAGATTATATGATGTCATTTGATTTTGACCTATCATAAATGTACAATAAAGGAAATAATGATTCTTTTTCTTCAAGAAGGATACTCGGACTTAGGAAGTTAAGGAGTCTAATGGTGAGTTGAAGATGATGGATTTACTAGATATGATGAATTTTTTCATTAGCAGAGCCAGGAGTAGATGACTATCATATAAATTTCATTACAATTTAATCTTTTGATCCAAAGTAGGATAAAGAGGTATCAGGATCCAATGTGTTTGGACTTGACGGAAATACTTGATGGTTTGGAGTCACCTTCTGATTAGAAAATTGATGATGATGAGATCATCTATGTATGAGGATGTTTTTTTGTGTCTACGAGCATAAAGGAGGTGGAGATGAAATAATTTCATGCCTCAATGTGGGTGGTGAATCCATGTGTTACCAAAATGTCCAAATATCTATGTTGATATTTCTAACGACCCAAGATTGACATACATGGACATTACATTGATTTTGAAAAATACTTAGTACAAGACAAAAAAGGATTCCCAAATCCAATATCTGTTTAGTGTCTTTGTAAACGTGGAACATAAACTTCTAACATTGTGAAAGATCTTCAACATATACCATAAGGATATTCCCATTTTTTTTTCCCCGCCTAAAACCATTATTTATATCCTCCGGAAAAGAAACCATAAAAAGAGTGAGCTAAAATGATCAGTAAGGGTAATCATGGAGAACCTAAAACAAACCATAATCATTTGAACAAAAAGACATGAACATAATGTTTAAACATAAAAATCATGAGCAATGAAATTAATCATGGTCGTACATTAGGCATAAATCATAAAGGAACATTTACCATGATGGAATAGCATTGACATAAAAGATGTGATTGTGGAAAACTAATAAGTACATAACTTGATTTCTATATTATCCAAGGAATTTTTTCCAAGACCATCATAGTGTAAAAATTCCATTACTAAACTGGGTTTAATTATCATTCCAGCCATGTATTATTGAATAGGATTTACTTTTCATTACAATTATGTATTACTAAACTATATTTTTTTGTCGTTCCATTCATGTTTATCACCTGAGATATAAATCATTAACAAATTCATTAGAGGGAAATATAGTCCTTTCTCATCTCATTATGAAATCATTCTTATGTGTTCTACAAAACATAAAAAAAACATTCACTATAGCATAACCCATGCAACAAAATGGGTTTCTTAAACATCGTTCCATCCTAACATAATCCATATAAAAGATCATTACATTATTAAAATAATAAAATCATATTAATAAAAGGTATAGAAACATTACCCTATTTAATAGTGTCATCTAATATTGAAAATAATTTTGATAAAACACTTGAATTTAATTCTAGGGGAAAATATCCTTTATTCTTTAAAAACATTTTCTTTTCTCAAAATTCTGCGAAAATTTAAAAGAAAAAACATTAGTTGAAAATAAACATCCAAAATTTTATAGGATACTTCATGAAAATAAGGAGTTATGAATATGTAAAAATTAGTTCATGCAGTGTAAGTTAAAAAAACATTCTCCTCGTACTTTTTTCAGAAATGTCAAAAAGTACCTCATCTGGTAAAAAAAGAAATATTCCTTCCATACCAAGTAGTAAAAGTAAAAAATGGGTAAAAATGACTCTAAAAATACATAGAAAAATATTAAACATATTATGATAATATATTTATAAAACATGGACATGGATGAAAAATATACACCCAGTAAATAATTACGTATAAACAATCTCAGGTAAAAATGAGATTCAAAAAATTATCCCTTACCATGTAATTTTTATTAGTTGTGGGTGTTTTAACCTCCTGTATAATGGTGAGATTGTGTTATTAAATTATACCAGGACCATATTAATGTTTATGATATCATATATGATCCTCTTATATCATTTTGTTAATAGTATTTCAATATTACCATTATTTCTCGTGTTAACTGTTTTGTTTTCCCATTCCTATTTTTCTATGTAAGTCAGGTTAGTTATGCATAGGATGTATTTTATTCTTAAAATTAAGATAACAGTTATTTTTCTCGCCTTATACATATTTTATAATAATTCTTGAATTGTTAATGTGGATAATTAATATCACCACGTCGTGGAGACGGTAGGTCATACGTACGCATGAGAGATGATATCATTCTTTTTATGGTTAAATGGTATATAATTGGATGGTATATTAATTATTCTGAATCATTTATCATGTTATATTCATTTTTTAAATCCATTATACTCATCATTATACCCATCATAATAATGTATTTTTGAATAACAAATTACACCACAGTGTGGTGATTGTTAGTTGTATATATGCATGCATTGTGATATTTTTATTTGTAGGATGGATAAAAGGAGTTATGAGGTTATATCATAATTATAATAACATCTAAGCATTTAAAATATACTAGAGTTATTACTTTACTATGGAATCAAAATATAATGTGTAAGTAGGAGAAGAAAATAAATTGAATTGAATAGGTAAAGCAATTACCTCTTCTTCATTCGAATTCCTTTAGATATTCTTGTAGGGACACTAGGGATGGGCTTTATGGAAGAGAAAGACCTCCAGTAGTGAAATAAGAATCTTTATAATGTAAATTTTCAGGGGTTGGTCGTGGTAGAAGGATTAAGGTTGTGTGAGGAAATATGGGAGGAGATTCCTTTTTATAAAAGAGGAGGAGGGGCACTTTAGGAAGGTATTGAAATATTATTTAATTATAAAATTATTTACAGTTTTAGAAGGACCAAAAAATTTTTAATTTGAAGATATGATGAGGATTTTTTTGAAATCCTCTCAACCAATAGTTTTTTGACAAGTTTATGTCTCAAATTTAACATTATTGTTTACCTTTAACCCTTAGTTAACTAATTTACCTCTTACCATATCTTCTTTTATATTCATAATATATGGTTAATATAGTTGTTATAAAATGCCAATATAACATAAAGTGGTTCATTAATGACACATTCAACATTATCTAAATAATTTGGCCGAATCCTATATTTTAAGGATAGTTATATCATTTAATAAAATATTATTTGTATTAAAAACTCATTTATGTCAATTTTTATACTATTCATATCATGTCTTTTTAAAAATCCATAAAAAATGATTATTTCAAAAAAAAAATTAATTTAAAGATAAAAATTTATACTCATCCATAAAATTAGTGTATGGCATAAAAAGGTTCATAATAAATTTATTTTAATATTTATAATCTCATTTATATAAATCATTCATTTATACGGATATCACTAAATCATCATTGTGTTATAAATATATTTATTTTTTTGGTTTCTAACAATTATAAATAAAATACCATGATATATAAAATATATTTATATTCACAATAACTATTTCTAGTCTAATATATCTTATGTATAACCCCATATTAAATTCTTTTTATTAATAAGATACAATTTTATGTCATATATCTCTTTACATTAAATTAATTCTAATAAAATGTCATTTTCACATCCAAGTGGTTCCACGGGGTCCCAAAATAGGCCTAAGGATGCCCATAGTCCAAAATATTTCATTCAATATAATTATTACATGTGTTAGTGTAGTTTAATATTATTATAATATTGTTTTTACCCTTATTTACACGATTTACCCTTTAACCAAGGTAAATAATATAATTACTGAAGTTACTATTCATAATGTAAAAAATAGAAGTTAAATATTCACAAAATTTAGACTTTATGATTCAAAATATGGAATCCATTTTTTCAAATTCATAACACATTATCTGTAGTGATTAATTTAAAATCGATTCCCATTGTCAAAACCAAAAAGCATGTATTTTAAGATGTATTAAGTATCAAAAGATTGACATGTGTTTATGTCAAATTTAAAAGTAAAATTGCATACAATGACCAAAATTGGATTAAGTGATAAAAATATAATCCAATTAAACTTTAAAACCAACTAAAAATACAATATAACTATAAGAATAAATTAGATGAAAAGGTAGTTTCGAGTTAAAATACAGTATTTTTCACTATTTATAAAAATTTGATTTTTATCATAAAAATAAAAATAAACATCAAAAAAAAGTAGATTTTTATGTCCCTCTTCCAGATAAGAAGTTCTTTTAGTCAAATTTAACTTATAAATGTGAAAACAAATATATTTAAAATGAATATTCCATCAAAAGGCGGTAAAATTGCATTTTTTTTAAAATACATCTTTTATCTGAAAAATTGATTTTGTTCTCATATCATGTTCTATAAAATTATTAAGAAGATTTATAATTTTATAAAATTAAAAGTTTGGTTAATAATATTCATAATGGATAGATTATATCCGATTAAATAATAATATTTTAATAATATATCATTGTTCAATAAAACTCAGTATCACGTACAACGCAAGTTGTTAAGGAATGATGATCTTACGTGTAACATAATCGAGGTCAGTTTTGTGATAGTGAAAATTTTATTTGGTGTTTCCTATATAATAATCCAATCATAGTTCATTCATACATTGAAAAAAATCTATACTCAATGTTGTGTGAAATGAATTCTGTAAAAAGAACTAGAAATTGTGTCCAATAGAAGCCAAGAATAATGTTGTGTATACTACAAGCTGATACGGCGTTGCGTATAGTGAATTCTAATCATGGTGTAGTGTAAAAAATTGACATTAAAGAAATTAAAATAATTTATCTCAAAAAATCCTGGGGTGTTACATTCTTCCCTCCTTAAAATTAATTTACCCCTCTAAATTCATTGGGATTATAAATGGTTTACTACATGAATGTTTCTTCCATGGAAACCAAAATCATAAAGAGGAATAATAAAACTTCATTTTAAAAAGGACAATAAAAAACATAATGGTTACCATAATTAACTCGTCATTGGGTTTCCGCATAGGAGAACATAGGTGTGAAGTGAAACATGGATATGGAAGAGAAATCTAACAATAATGTTTTGATTAATAGTGATAGAGAAAAAGGATTAGAGAATGTTAACTACCAGAATTCCATAAATCTATAATGATTTAAGGTACCATGTGATTCATCATATAATAAGGAAGTAGGATAACATTTTTGGTTTCAAGATATTTTTCCAAAAGTTGATGAATTTTTACATGAGGATAAATAATTACATGATTTCAGTATAATATTATCGTTAATCGTTCCCTGAACAATTTATAATTTATCTCTTATTTAATGAATGGAAGTTGAATTTTTCATTCTTGAAGTGTTAGCAGATCATGCGATAGAATGATAGTTCATTCTATTAATCTCATCAAAAGGATATAAAATGTTAAAAAATATGAATATGGCCACATATAGAGATATAAAACATTAATCTAACAAACTTCATTCAAAATATAACATATAATATCCCAAAATGTATAATATTTCAATCCTTCCAAAAAGTAAAAATATAAAACATTAGAAGGAGGTGAACTAAATCTACATAACATTTGTCTCCTGTATATCATTTGGTAATCCTTGGTTGTCACATTCCAAACATATGGATAACATAATCATTTATTCTCTTGAAACATGATAATAACATGAATTACCATAGAAACTTAGTGAAAACACGAACTCAATCAAAACAAACTCTTTCTACACACCAAAAATACCAAAAATTATATATACGCAAACCACAATATCACGTTTTCCATGTATTAGTCATGAGATTATTAATACTATCAAACATATTATTATCTCTTTATCCTATTATTATTTACATATCATGTGCTTTCAAAAAATATTTCATCAACTTTTCATGGTTATCGGTACCATATAATTATGGAAAAACACAATATTCCAGTATGTAGATATTCCAATATTCCATAATTCTATAAATGAGATTCCACAATGCTATTTTGGAATCCCATTACATAAACACATAATCATTCCACCACTTCATTATCAAACACAACATCACCAATATTGATCGCATGTGAATTCCATTTGACTTATAAATTGATAATTTGATGATGTTGATCATTATTAACCCATGGATTATTACATTGGTTAGCATAATTCCCCATTTCATTGCACTTAAGAAATTGATGTTTTTGTGGTGCATTCTCTATATTCTTATCTCTATTAACATCATTAGAAAACTTTTTTCCCTTTACATTGGTACTCAACTGCTCAATGGCCTTCTTTTGCAACTGGAAACATTTTATAGTCCCATTAAGACAATATCCACCATGCTTCTTTCCACGATTTGAGCATAAAGAAACGTTTCTTGTTTTTTCAACATTGTTTTAAGATTCTATCTTGGACTACATCTTTCGTTTCTTGTCAAAACTATGATATGGATATATAGCACCAAAATATAATTCATCCTTGATAGCACAACACACAATCTCTCCATAGATAATGAAGTCTCTTATAGCTAATTCCCTTCTAAGACTTGGTTTTAATCCACTGAAAATTGATCAAATTTACTTACTAGTTGGATGATAAAACTAGAAGCATACCTTGCAAGTATTGTAAAATTATCCTTGTATGTACCAACAGATTTATCATCCCTTTTCTTAAGTTCAAGAAACTCCTTTTCCATCTTCTTTGGAAGAATATGAGGGAAGTAATTATTGAAAATCAAGTTATTTTACTCATCACATTCCATGGATTCAACTTCATCTTGGTACCTTGTATTCTTAATTAGAGTTCTCCACTATTCTACTTCACCTTTTAATTGATAAAAATCTAAAATTACATTTTCATGTTCCTAATAGTGAAGGATGGAAAATATATTTTCAATGTAACTAATCCATTTTTCAGAAAAAAGTGGACTAGAAGACCCACTGAAAGAGGGTGGACATTTCCTCATGAAGGACTCAATAGAATGTTGTTCCATTATCTGCTCATTTTGAAGCCTAAAATGATTAATATATTGTGTAAGTATTAAAATAATATGATTCATTCCATATCCCATAATAATTTTGTGTTTAGTAAGACAATCATTGTATTTAACATTAAATTGATCATTAATATGGTTTCTATAGGTTCCTACCATTTTATAAATCCCAAAAAGAATAGTGTGAGAGGAAAAATAATATAAGGAAAACAACATAATAAAGGGGGACTACTTTTAATCATGAACATCATAGTTTTAATCTTGGGTTATTAATAATTTTTATCATAATTATAGGAATATAACCTATACTTATACTTAAGCATAGGGACATCCCTATACAAACATTAGAAATATCTCTATGGATCTCACTAAAGTTATCGCATCCAAGATTCCAATGGTTGACAAAACCTTCACCTCTAATACTAATTATAACAACCCAAGATTTTCATACATGGAAATTACATTAATTTTTCATAATACATAATATAAGACACAAAAAAATCCCCAAATATTGTATTAGTTTAGTGTCTTTGGAAACATTGAACATAAACTTCTATCATTGTGAATGATCTTTAACATCTTCCATAAATATCTTCCCCTTTTATTTTCCTACCAAAAACCATTCTTTATATCATGGGGAAAAGAAAATATAAAAAGGGTGAACTAAATTCTATATATGGGTAAACATGGAGAACATAAAACAAACCATAATCATAAAAACTTAAAAACATGAACATACAGTTTAAACATCAAAAATATTGAGTCATGAAATAAATATTGGCAGTACTTAAGTTATTGATCAAAAATAAACATTAATAATGAGAGAGTAGAATTTTCATAAAACCTGTAATTGTGGAAAACTAATAATAACATAATATGATTTATATAGTATCCAAGTCGTTGTTTCTATGACCATCATAGTGGACAAATTCCATTATTAAACCGGGTTTACATTCCTTTCTAGCCATGTATTACTGAACCGGATTTACTTTTCATTCTATTCATGTATTACTAAAGTGGATTTACTATCTACTCTAGTAATTTCTATCTCATGAGATATAATCCTTAACTAATGTATTGGAGGGATATATAGGTCCCACCCATCTCATTATGAAATCATTCTTACGTGGGCCACAAAACATAAAAACCCATTCCCCATAGCATAACCCATGAAATAAAATGGGTTTCTAAAACATAATTCTATCATTACAAAACACATGTAAAAGATAATTCCATAATTAACACAATAAAATAATATTAATAATAGTTACATAAACATAACCCTATTTAAGAGTGTAATCTTATATTGAAAATAGTTTTTATAAAACACATGATCTTAATTCATGAGGAAAATGTCCTTTTTTCTTGAAAAACATTTTCTTTTCTCAAAATGATGTGCAATTTTAAAATAAAATAATTTTGTTGAAAATAAACTTCAATACGTGTATAGGAATATTAAAGGAAATATGGTGTTATAAATATTTAAAAATCCATTCATGTTGTGTAGGTTAAAAAAACATTATCCTCGTACTTTTTTCAGAAAATTCAAAAAGTACCTTGTTTGGTAAAAAAATGAAAAATTATTTCCATACCATGTAGTAAAAGTCAAAATTATATAAAAATGACTCTAAAAATACATATAATAATAGTTCAGAATTTATTAAAACATTTTTAGAAAACATTTGCATGGATGATAAATATATCCCTAATAAATACTTACCCATAAACAATCTCAGATAAAAATAAGATTAAAAAAATTATCCCTTACTTTGTACTTTTCATTATGTGAGGATTTAGTAACCTCTTATATAATGTTGAAATCATTTTATTAAATTATACCTGGATTATATCCTTATTTATGATATCATATATGATCCTATTATATCATTTTGTTAATAGTATTTCAATATTAAAATTATTTTGAGTGTTAATGACGTTATTTTCCCATTCATGGTTTCACATATAAGTCATGTTCGTTATGAATAGGATGTATTTTATTCATTACATTATGTTAATAATTATTATTTTAACTAATTATATAAATTTTATAATCATTCTTTAATTGTTAATGTGGATAATTATTCTCGCCAAATCATGGAGTTGGTAGGTCGTATGTATGCACGAGTGATGATTTCATTACCGTGATGGTAAAATGGTATGTAATTGAATGGTATATTAATTATAATGAATCATTTATCATGTTATATTAATTATTTAACTCCATTATACTCATCATTATACCCATACAAATAAATTATTTTTGAATATCAAATTACACCACATCGTGGGGACGGTAAGTCGTATATACACATGCATGGTGACATTTTTATTTTTTGGGAGGATAAAATGAGGTATATGTTATTAAAATAATTATAATAACATCTCAAAATGTTTAATATACATGATTTGTTACTTCCCTATGGAATCAATAAAGAAATATGAATTATTAGAAGAAAATAAATTTAATTAAATTGGTAATGCAATTATCTCTTCTTCGTTGGACTTCCTTTGGATCTATTCTTAGAGACACTAGGGATGGAATTATTGGAAAACTAGGACCTATAGAAGTTAAATAATAAATTTTATAGGATAATTGGTTGGGTATTGGTCGATCTAGGAGGCCCTAGGTTGTTTGAAGAAATGTGGGAGGAGATGCCTTTCTATAAGAGAGGAGGATGTGAACATTAGGATGTTATTGAAATATTATTCTATTAAAAAATAATTTTCGGTTTAAAAAGGACCAAAACTCACTAAGTTTTAATATAAAATTACTATTTTTCTAAAGCTTCTCATCCAATTGGTTTTAAACAAGTTTGGGTCACACATTTAACATTATCATTTACCTTTTACCATTTGTTAACTAATTTAACTCTTAACATGTCTTCTTGTATATTCAGACTATATGGTTAATATAGTAACTATAAAATGCCAATTGAACTTCAAGTCTTTCATTAATGGCATGTTAAAAATTATCTATGTAATTTTGTCAAATCTTAGATTTATAAGACTCTTATTTCATTTAATAAGATATTATTTTTTTAGAACTCATTTATGTTAATTTTTTACTATTCATATGATGACTTTTTAAAATCCATTACGACATAATTAATTCGGAAAAACATCATTAATTAAAATATAACAATATTTAATCATCCATAAAGTTATTTGATATCATAAAAAGTTTCAAAATAAATTTATTTTAATATTTATAATCTCATTTATTTAAAGCATTCATTAATAAGGTAATCACTACATCCTCATAGTGTCATAAATAAATTTATTTATTTGGTGTCTAAAAAATATAAATAAAATACCAAGATATATGAGATTTTTTTATATTTACAATGATTATTTATCTTCTAATTTATCTTATGTATAACCCTGTATTAGTTTTTTTAAGAAGATATAAGTTTATATCTTATTTCTCTTTACTTTAATTTAATTCTTATAAATGTCATGTTCAGATCAAAATAGTCCCATGGGGTCCCAAAATAGACCCAATGACGCCCCGGGTCATAAATATTTCTTCCAATTGTATTAGGACATCTGTTATGGTAGTTCAATATTATTATAATATTATTTTTTACCCTTATTTTCTTTATTTACACTTTAACAATTTTAAATAAACTAATTATTGAAGTTTTGATTCATAATGTCAAAACAATTAACGGGAAATATTCACAAAATTTAAAACTTATGATTTCAAATAAATAATCCATTTTTCGAAATTCAAAATATAGTAGTTTCAGTAATTAAATTAAAATTAATTCCCATTTTCAAAACCAAAAAGTGTGTTTTTAAATGAAGTAATAACTATCAAAAGATTGACATGTGTTTATGTCCAATTTAAAAGTGAAATTACATCAAATGACCAAAGTTGTATTACATGATGAAAATATAATCCAATTACATTTTAAATAAAAATAAAAATATAATCTAATTATATAAATAATTTTAATGAAACGGATGTTTCAAATTAAAATGTAGTATTTTCCCCTATTCATTAAAATTTGACATTTTTCAGAAAAATACCAAAAATTCAAAAAATGTAAATTATTATTTATAGCTTAAAAATAAGAAGTTAATTTTGTAAATTTAACATTTAAAAGTGTATAAAACTAGATATAAAATGGTTGTTCCCTTAAAGGCATTAAAACTGTAATTTTTGATAAATACTTCTTTTACCTGACATTTTCTATCATATAATGTTCTATAAAATGTGTATGATGAATGATAATGTTATAGATTTCAAAATGTGGTTCATATTATTCATAAAATCTATTTTATATCCCATTGTATTTTAAAAATGTATTGTTGATTAGTGAAACTTGGTATCATGTATAACGCACGTTATCGAGGATGGTCACTCTTGTGTGCAACACAAGCGAGGTTAGGGTTGCGTGTAGTGAAAGATTACTTTAGTTTTTTGTAAAACACAATCGAAACATAGTTCATTTATACATTGAAAAAAATCTATACTTTGTGTTTCATGAAATGAATTTTTTTCAGAATAACATGAAATTTTTTGAAACACAAGCCCAAAATACTATTGCATATACTGTAAGTTAATACGGTGTTTCATAGAGGGAAATATAATATTGGTGTAGTGTAAAAAAACAACATCAATGAAATTAAAATAATTTGTCTCATAAAATCTTGGTGTGTTACAATATTTTTGGTGGACAGGCATGAAAATTGTGATTTCAGGCTACACGACCTGATGTTACATCTGTCAGTAGGTGAAGGTCAAGCATCAATGACACAATGGTTTACTACAGTGGTTTACCATTCTTGAATGGATGTGGGATGACGTGAACATGGAATTTGTGGTCTCTCTCCCATGGTTTCCATGGAGGAATTATTATATATTGGTTATTGAGGACCAACTAATTAATGTAATTCATTTCATGCCAATACGGGAGACATTCTCAATGGTCTATTTAAGAGACTTGTATGTTTTTGAAACAGCATGTCTACATAGGGTTCCATGGAGTATCATTTTAGAATGTGAAACATGGTTTAATACATGCTTATAGAAGGTATCGAAAAATTTTCTTGGTACACATGATTTCATGATTATGACAGTCCACCCACACATAGATTGATAGAAAAAATGTACTTTATAGTTACATGAGGATATTCTTCATGCGTGTTTCTTATACATCAATGGGTATTGGGAGAAAAACATATCACAAGTGGAGTTCCCCTATAACAACATTTATATAGAAAATAACTAGATGGAAACATATGATGAATTTTAAGGTAGGTCAGGCATATCACCTCTACGTTGGATGGAGGCAGGTAAGTTAGAGTTGTGGGGATAAAGTCTCATTTTGGAGACATCAAATTAGGTTTAGCTGATACAGAATATATATGGTTGTAGATCAGAGAAGAAATATGTCATATTATGATAGACATTGATAACCCCTTGATTTTATAATGGCAGATCATGTATTCCTCGTGTTGTCACCTAGATTGGGTCACTGTCGGATATGGAGACAAGGCATGATGGCACCTAGGTTTGTTGGACCCTTTGAGGATGTTGAGAGAATCGGGGAAGTGATATACTCATTGACTCTTCCACATAGGTATAGTGTAATGAACTATGTTTTTCTTGTTTCACATCATTGTTTGTATCACCCTAACCCTTCTCATGTGATCTGTGTGGATGATTTGGAGTTTGAGACTGAATCATCCTTTGAGAGTCACTCGATACATGTGTTGGAACATAGTGAGAAAGTGTTTTGTGTGAAGAATAATCCAATAGTTAATGTATTGAGGGAACATGGTCATGTTCAAGTGGAAACATGGAGGAGAGAAGAAGATATGCAAGATCAGTGGCCTGATCTCTTTGACTCAGAATCTTAGAGATGCTTGGGTGTACAACCTAGGGATAATCTATTGTAAGGTGGGGATATTGAAATATACCAATATTTTCTAGATATTTCTTGGTCTTATTTTTACTTTCTCATTTTCCTTGTTTTGAATACAACTTTTTGGTGTTTATACATTTGTGCATTTGGGAGAAAATTGGAATTTTTATGAAGGAAGTGGGGTAGTGCATGGTTGGATCACAGTTTTCTAAATCCATTTACCCAATACATTGAACATTGTGAACCCAAACATAGGGTATTCTTATAATTCTCATTATATTTTTTAATCTATGATCCCTTCTACTAAAAATCATTTGACTTCCAAGGATGAGTTGTAGGTTTGGGCTCACATTATTGGAAGTGGTGCACCCTGAGCAGGAAAACATGTCTATGGGAATTTAATTCAAAAAAAAATTATTTAAAAAAATATCAAAGTCACATCTCATACCATTAAATTATCTAGATCAACCATAATTATTTTTATCTTGTTTTTGGAGGCCCTCAGATGGGGTCCATGTCCTCAAACCTAAATTCTTAATGATTCGATGCTCGTATTGAAGAGATTCACATCTCTTAATAAGATATTCTAATCTCCTATGGTTTCCTCCCTTTATCTCTTATTTATATCATCCTTTAAATGGGTTATTTTACACTGTTTTAATGGATATAGATCTATGTTTTTAGGATCTTGATTCGTTTGGTCTTGAATCTAGGTTTTGGTTATAGATCTCATTCTCCCCTGTGATCTTGTTTGTTCTACTTCAAATTGAGGATTTTTGTTGGTGAGTGTTAAACATCAATCAAGAGGTATGTGGTCAAATTAAATTTCCATAGTCTGGATTCCGATTGTGTGTAAGAGTAGTTATAATTAAATTGGAAAAATTGGCTATTAAATCTTGAATTGAATTAATTTATTGATTATTTAATTTATAGTAATAAGGAATTTGATTATTTAATTGGTGAATTAGTTAATGGAATGTTGTAATTATGAAATTTGTTGAATTGTATTAATGAATCCAGGAATTAATTAATGAAATATATTATTATTGAATTGATGGAATTTTTGTATTGAGTAATTGGTCCACTATTGTGATTTGGAATTAATTGAAAATGAGGATTATAAGATGGTTGTCTTAACCATAGTGGGTAAATAAATTATTTGGTTAAATATTGAAAAATGGTTATATAGTTAATTCTAATATTATCCCTCATGATTTAATTGAAGAACCCTAGTTATTTTAATAAATTGTGAAGTATGTTGATGATAAATGTCAGTAAAGAGATTAATGTTGACTAATATTTATTAATGGATATATGTGATATATGTATCATTGATTGATAAATTCTGTGTGAGACATTGAATTGTGCTTCAAAAGTCCATATTCATAAATTGGTAAATGTGTGTGGGGAACAGACTACTAATTCAAAATACAATAGTTATATATTAATATATGATTGTGTGACACGTATTGTTGCTTCAAAATCCCACTTGTGTGATTTATTTGATAAATGAGTTATTGGTCATAGAATATAGCTTCAAATACCCTTGGGGTCCTATGTATGGAAATCTAGGTCCAAAATGTCATCATTATTCTAGGGTTCCAATTGACCAGAATATGAATTGAAACTAAATAATAATTTATAACCATTATATTTTGTTGTGGTTTAGACATTGGCACTAGTCGGATCAGGTATTGATGATTTGGGTTTTCTTGTGGGCCTGGGGGTTTATGTGGTTAATTAATGAATAATTGAAAATGTGATAACTATTTTCTTTAAGAAATGTACCTCATTATTTATACAACTTCATACATTTTCATTCACTAGATATTGTTTTTGACACTATTGGTGGTGTCCTACTAAGTTCTAATCACACCCTACTACGGCTTCCTGATTGGTACTCAAATAGACTTCATGTTTGTAAGATATGATAAGGGAAAGAGACCTATGTTATATGGATTATTGGGATGGAGCATGGATGAGGGAACCAGGTGTGATTCAAGAATCATTTTGGAGTTTTTTGTGTCTATTTATTTTGGATTTTATATATTTACACTTGATATTTTTTTGGCATCATTTATCTACTATTTAGTTTTGGATACTGTATTTCCAAATTTTTTCATCTTATGATACTAGTTTGTTTTGATTACTGGTTATATAATTTGTTTATTGTTATTTATTTCTATTTTTTGATACATTGATAAAAATGGTATTCTCTCCCGATGATTGATATTAGGCCCTCGGTGATAGTCAGTAGCCTCTTGCATGTGGGGAGGTGTGGATGAGGTCATTTGATTGAACATATCAGGGATCCAGTGTGTGGTAAATGGATAAGGACATTACATATAGGCCTTTAATTTATTATTAATCCATACCATTATGGCTTTAGTTATAATCCTAATGAGCCTCAATGATGAAGAGATAAAATTCATAAACAAGCGTGTTTGTTTTATTTATTCATCTACCTCTATCAAACCTTCTTCAACAATACTAATATAATATAACTATAATATACAATATAAAAATATGTTATATTTTTTTAATGGTCTGACCTATATTCATCTCTACAACGATCAAATGGGAAGAAACCACATGTCGTGTGTATGGTGGACTACCACATCGCAAATTGATGTAAATCCATTTCCATCACCAACTTCAATGGATGGATATAATGATGGATTTAATATATGAATATTATATTCAAAAAATTATTATACAATGGTAATTTTTATGGTACGTATTCCTTCTTTCTTTCATTTCCATTTGGTGTATAATAACGCCGCTTTTGTGTATGGAAAAATACCTCCTCACTAAGTGATCTGATTTTTATTCACATATGTTTTACATGAATGGTATTATGGTTAATGTTAACGAATATATGTGATATTTATGATCTAATTTTACTTATTAAAATATAATATCTAATATTACTTCTTAAATTCTAATCCGTTGTAAATCAATAACATCACTCGTTCACACATGTGGACAACCGCCTCCACGTAATGATGTGAAATTGTTTTCATCTGATTTTTACATGGATTGAAATAAGGATATAATTGATTAATATAATAGATAAATATAAGATAATATTTATACTAAAAATGTGAATTAATTATTTTCCCTTTCATTCAATCCGTTGAGAAAAATGGAAAAAAGTTCTTGCGTACGTACAGCTTACCGACTCCATGAATGGTGTAATCCATTTTCAATCTCTAAAATTAATAAATTAAAATAAATATATATATATATATGTATGTAATATATATAATATTTATATAATGTTTAAAATTATAGATATTATTTAACCCTGATCAAATAAAAAGTTCACATATTGGAAAACCGAATCATACATGAAAAATGAAGAATTTATCACCCAAAATAGTGAATTGAACAAAGAATTGTTAATAAACGGATAGTAAAAGTAACAAGAAAATAATTTGTAGAATGAGACATATGATTATGGTAATTTAATAGATATATAATGAACCTATATTTTTTATAAAGGATATTCATACACATATGAAGGAAATCAAAACTGAGGTAAGGGTTTCTCATCTTACTTTTAATTCAATGAGACATATGAAATTCTAACCACTTATTATTTTTTGTATAATATATAAAACCCATGTTGATATGTTATATCATGAAAATATTTCAATTAATTGTATTTAAATATTAATATTATTTTATTTCATTCCTGGGTATTGTGATTCAAAAGTTACCAAAGTTGTGTTGGTTGATTATATGATCACATCATTATTAATGATTATTTAGGTTTATGTTTCCTTTGGTGTAATTATTTTTTATTTATATATTAAAATCACTCTATTTGATTCTACTACAGATTATAATCAAAAAATTTATTTAATATTACCATTTCACACTATCTGTTACCTAAAATTATTGAGTAAATGTTTTTTGAAAAATCATCCATTTTTTCTCTATTTGGTAGAAAATCAAATTCCATCAAAATACACATTATCAAAAAAATAGAAAATTTTTTAACTCTTTAAAATGATTTATTGATGAAATTTTTAACAATTTTTTTTATTTTTTAAAAAAAAATAGAGGGAATCTCCAGATTTTTTCAATAAAACACCTATATGAGTTTTATGGAAAATATGAAACGAATTTTTGTTTAATATGTACGAGATGAATAGAATTTTCCACTATCATGTACAATATATCTTTTAGAGATTATTTTACATTTTTTTCATATTTAATTAACAAATAAATGTATATTTAAAATATTTTTTGAACATTTGTTTTGGATATTAAAACTCAATGAGAACATGTTATTTTACTCAAAAATTATTTTAATGACATTTATATGGAATTTCAATTCATCAACGACATCAACCAATTATTTCACTTATAATCCCCTAGGGATATGTTATATTTATATCATCATAATTAATTATTTTGTTGGTTTATGTTTATTTTGATTGAGGATGTAAAATTTTATCACCATTCACCATATTACACTTGAGGTTTATGATTATGTTTATTTGATTGGGGAAAGTATTAATATTTTATATGTTTTTTTCATTATGAATACTAATATTGATTTTATGTCACAAGATTCATATGTGGAATTCATTCGACATTGTAAGTGATGGTGGGGCCTAGTTATAGATAGCCACTAGATTCATTGACATGTCCCATTAGAAAAATCAATTGGCCGATTAGCAGATTTCTACCAACATATTTTAATTTTCTTGTAAAAGGTTTTGACAATTTTTTATATCCTTCATTATACATTCCATCATTATGAGAGAAGTTATTGATGTCTATATGATTATTTAATTATTTATAATATACATTTATAATTTTCAAGATAGTGTGATTAATATGGGGATTTATTTGATCATCATTTACTTATTCCATATTATGAAGTTTTAATTGATTAAATTAAATGAGTTTTAGTTATTTACCTTTCTATATTGATAATAATTATTTATTCATAAAACATTTTCCTATAATTTTACCCATACTAAGTACGGGAGTTTACCCATTTCTTTTTTTCCCTAGGATACCGGGAAGTGTTTTTTGATTATATTTAGGGATACACTATGAGTAATAATGGTGTTCTCAAAGAAAAGGCTTTGTATATTTGATGATTACAAATGTATGTAAAATTTAAGTATATATCTAGTTTACCATGAATAATAAAATATCAAGTACTTTGGATGGGATAAATTGTATCTAGTGCCATTGAAATATATGAGACACTAGATTTAGGTTACTAGAGTTATGGTTGTTACAAAAAAATGTATTTATTAATATATAGTATATAACTAATGAATTTTTAGTAAATTAATTTTATGATTTGAAAATTTGTTTTCATTAAAATGAGATTTATTTTATTTTGGGAGAGAATATTATAATTAATTTATATAAATTTTAGAAATATTATTTGAAAAAAAAATAGCAGTATTTAAATCATTATGTCAAAAATATATTTTGCTTAAATTTTGCCATTTTTATGAAATGTTAATTTATTAAGTGAATAGTGAAAATGTATTTTTTTTGTTATACTATCATTTATTTTCATTAAAAAATTTTATTATTCATTTAATTTGATCTTAAAGTAACTTATTTTCTCTTTAATTATATATATTATAATTAATTACTTTTGAATCAGTGTTATACTTTCTTTGGGTATAAATTCATTTTTGTGAATAAAAACACATTATATAATTTTTTTCATTTTATGAATTTCTATTAAATTTTATTTCATATATTTCATGAAATTGAATATTGAAAAATGGATTCTATATGTTAAATTAAATGGTTTATATTTGTTCAATACAATCCTTTTATTTTTTGTCATTATAAATAGTAACCATTATAAATATTTATCAACTTATTAAGAGGAAATTGGGTAATTGAGTTTAAAAATAATGCGTAAAAGAATTAAAAATTTACCTTTAATATACATTATTTTTATTGTGGGATTTAATTTTTACTATCCCCTACATATATTAATGAAAATGGTATTTTGTTTTCATTTTTCTTCGATAAAGGACTTTATATTATTTCATGTTAAGGAAAATTCTAAAATGTAATTCTCTTTCTTTTAATTTTATTTATATGTTCACATAGGAGTTAGAATATTTTATTAATGAATATATTTTATGAACTAAATTAATTGTGTAATTTATTTTTAATTTTCAATGATACTGTAACTAAATCCAATAGTTACACAATGCTGACAAAATGCTTTTATAAGAAATAGAAAATTCAAAGTAAATTGTTTTATAAACATTAAGAGTAATATATATGGTGGATTACTTATAACACTAAAGAAAACATCAAAAAAGGTATGAAATTTTAGTAGACATGCAAGCAAAATGGCTTGACCCCATAACCATCCCCTCACACACCCATCCCTTACCACCCCACCGCCAACGGTGGGGCATTTTCAGTAATATAATTTTAAATAATTATTTTGTTCAAAAAATTAATTAAAAGTACATACTAGTGAAGCATTTAAATTTTATATTATAATTCCATTAACATATTGATTTCATTAAATAGAACTATGGGAATAGTCCTAAAATTGACCATAATGGAATAATATATAAAATAATATTATATTTAATTATTTTAAATTCAAAATAATATTATATTAAACCAAGGGAATGGGATATGTTAAAGAATAAAAACACGGTTCCACCAATGGGACACTTTTCCTTTTATAGTCACATTATTCACCCTAATGGAATATAAAATTATGATATCATGGTAATCATTAAAAGGGTTAATTGGGGTTAAAAATAGGATATAAGTGTATAACCATCACATAATCATGGTTTAAATTTTATTGTATGGGATTATTAAGACTCATAATTATTGTATCTTATAAATATATCAATATTTTATCACTTTTACATGATTATTTAATTATATTAATTTAATATATTATTTATTTCAAAGAGTTTCCCTCCCAAGAAATATAAAAGGACACCTCTTATCCTCCAGCCATCATGCCATATGAGAATGAAAATTCTGAAAATATTGGTCCCATTATCTCTCAAATTTCACTCTCCATGACCTAGAGGCTCTGGTCTCATAAAAAGATCAACATATAAGGATTATGTTATAATCCAATTGTGGTTTTCCAAAGAAGATGTATACCTTTTATTCTATTTTTTCATTTTATATATTCTTCAACCTACTTCAAATTTTATTAAATAGTGGTGATATAATAAAATAATTATATACATATATACATATTTTTTATTATTAATATGGTATAACTATTTTACATATCATTTTATACTAATTTTGGAATGAAAACATCATTTCTGCGTAAATCTAGACTACAACCTTTATGAGGATATGTGTTCTTTTTTCTATCCCCACCTCTGAAGACCGAATGTAATGATGAATTTAATGAATATATGAAATCCATGACATAATTATAAGTATTTAAAGATAATATTTCATCTATTTTCATACATTTCCATCCAATTAAAAATAAAAATTTCGTACATGCGTATAAGTGGATTACCACCTCCATAAAGCAATGTGATTCAGTTTTCATCACTACCTCATTTGGATGGTATATATAAGTTTATTTAATATTAAAAAATTAATTATAAGCTATATTCATTATTCTGGAATTATAAAATGAAATTTATCTTCTTTTATGCATGTTTTTTAAAAAATTGAAATGTTACTCATGCGTGTGTATGGACTACCATCTCCATGTTGTAACCTAAATCATTTTTCATAACCATTATTCACAGATAGTTAAAAAAAATTTATTAATGTATGAAACTGGTTATTATTAAAGGATTATTATTCTTAAGATGATGGAATAATGACCTATTTGAGTGTGGTCAACATGCTATAGGTGCTTTGAAAATATGAACTGAACATCCCCAAAATTTCAATCATAAAAATAATTAACTGATTAATAAAATATATCATTGAATTAAATGAAAATAATGGTTTAATAATAAATTAATAAACATATATCATTATATTAAATATCTAAATAATTGATATGTCGTTCTTATATTGGAGTTAACAGACATTCATGGAATGTTCAGACTAGAGGTAAGATATTTAATCTTGATTTCCCTTTATTGGAGAATTATTTAATGTTATACACTAAAACAATTTGTGGTGTATATGTTACCCATAATAAATTAAATATAATTAATCATTTTTATTTAATAATTGTTTATTTAAAAATAAATATTTTTTCATCCAAAGGTTTTTGACTTGAAATTCACCAAGTGGTTTGGGTTTTCATAAATCAACTTCTTTTCATTGGAATATATCAATTATTATGGGATTGTATTATTCAAATATAATGTATGAAATTAAATTTGTTTATTTTATGTTATATTTTTACCTTTATATATTTATATTTATTACTCATAGTCAATCAATTAATTAATTTTCAATTTTCTTATATGATCTTTATAATGGTTATTCTTCAAAAAATTTATTACTTTGGGACATAGGTTTATGTTATGAAACTATATTTTTTGCGTGGGGTATATACAAACACTTTAAATTTTATATCTTGGATATACATATATTATTGATTTTTAAGGTTTTATTTTATTTCATTTTGTATTGTCTTAAAATTAATAAGTTACCCAAGTGGTAAGTATTTATATGATAAAAGGTTGTCTTATTTTATAACTCTCTATGAAAACATTTCCTTTTGTAGGGACCATATGATGTTATTTTCTTAAAAAAATATTATTTTATTATCATATGTTTATGAATGTGGTTTGTATGTTTAATTTCAATTTCTTCTCATACTTTTTAACAAAACATCATGAAAATTATTTGTAAGTGATACCAATCATCTATCTTATTTTAGATTAGGAGTATTTTTCCTCCATATCCATTTTTTCTAAAATATTTTGAATAATTTTCCCATTTACACTGAAATTATTTATTATTTAACAACCCATGATATTAAAAAAGAAATAATTTGACTTATATCATATAAGATATGCAATAGAATGTGTAAATAGAAAATGAAATAATATTATCTTATTATGATAATTTAAACCTAACTATTAAGTTGGCAGTGATGAATAGTATTTATAACATTATGAAATATATAATTTCCATAATCATTTCTAACTTATTAATTAGTTATTTTTAAATAATAAAATGAATTTTTAGTATAGACATTTAATTCTTCAAAAATACATTTTCCTCTGAAGTCGTTATTCTTGATTTTTATTATTTAATATTATAATTAATTTCAATAAGTTCTAGTAATTTTTTACCCAAATGATTTTAATTTTTGATTTCATAATTTCAATATTATCATAAGATTAATTTTTTATAATTTTCTGAAAGTTTTGATTTTTTAAAAAATAGTGAAAAATATATATTTATGATGAAAACTGTATTTTATATTAAATTATTTAAAATGTGAAATTTTGTTTTGAATTTTTTGGTAAATTTTAATTCTATTAATTTTAATTTTAATAAAATATAGTTATGGTTTATAAAATGAATTTTATTCTTGAATTTAGTATGAACACATTTTATATTTAAAAAGGCATTTTTTTAAAAAACTATTTTTCTTTGTGTTTTCTTTGTTTAATTATAAATTAAATTAATCATCTTCTATAATTTTAATTTCAAAAAAATTATTCCATATTTTGAATCAATGGAACTGAATTATGTGAACTTTTACCCATCATTTTTTGATGATATGCATAGTAACCTTAGTAAAACTAATTACAATTGAAAACTGTAAATTGGTTAATATAGGTAAAAATGATAATATCTATTAAATAAAAAAACACTTTCCTAAATATTAATGTATGACTATATATCCACTGTAATCCTCCAAATTTTGAATTTTTAACCTTTTGGGGAAACTTGCTTGATATTTTAACCTTTATACTATTTTATTTAATGCAAAGTAAAACATGTCACACTCTTCTTTTTAAGAATTTTAAAATTTTTAAAATGAAGTTTTCAAAAGTATATGTTCTCCTGTAAATATTATTTTTAATAAATATTAACCTTAAATTATTGCAAAACATTTAGGTAAAAATTATTTAATTAATGGAATCATTAAATAAAATATTATAAATAATTTACATTAAATAAAAACTGAGATATTTTTTTAATCCATGAATTGTATATATTATCTTGAAATTTTAGGGATCTAATAAAATATTTATTTCAAACTATAAATTTTATACTAATTTTATTAATGTAAAATTTATGAATAGATCTTAAAATTGACATTATGCATATTTTATAGTAAATAGTATTTTATTAAATGATATAAAAATACAAAAAAAAATTATATAAAGTGATTGAGAAAAGGTTGAAATATCAATTGTATTCTATTTATAGGTAATTTTTAATTTGTAATTACTATATTAAGCATTGAAGAGTAAAAATTCATGTTGTCGTAGTAAGAGTTATGGTTCTCAAATTGGAGATAAAACCAAAAGATAAGTGTATAAATATTATCAAATCATGTATAATTTTTAATTTATGAGGTTATTTTGATCCATCCACATTCTATATATTAATTTACTCACTTTTGAGAATTTTTTATTTAGAAATTAATTTATATTAATTTATTATTATTTTTTAAAATTCCAAGAGTGCCCCTCTCATCTATTATAAAAGGGAACCACTAATTCTAATTTCATCCCACATCAAAAGATATTTTGTTAAGATATTCCGAAAAAATACCTTGCTATAACCCTTCACCTCATTTTATATGTATTTTTTATGAATAAAAAAGGTAATACTTTTTCAATATTAAAAAGATGTAATTTTTGCTTATGTTATGTTAATTAAATCATAAATTAATTAATTATAACATATTAGACAATATTATAATTTATTTTTAAATTTAAATATGTTTTATTTTTTTATGTAATTTAATCAAATATTATTTTCATAAAATATCATAAGGGTCAATTCTGACACTATTGATTAATTTGACATTAATAAAATAAATATGGAAAGATTAAATTGAACTAATTAATTTTATATACCCCTAACATGTCATTTCCACCTATAAAATTAGTTTATCACCTTAATTATGTCATGTTATATTTCTCTTACGATTTCCAATATAATTAATCTAATTGTTTCATTAATTAAATAATTATTGCAACATCGTCTTTTTAACTATTTATAAAAATTAGTTCATGAATAAAATTTAAAAATATAATTTTATGATGAATATAAAAATTTTATATTTTATAATAATACATATAGGCAAGAATGGATTCTATTTATCCCCTTATTTTATACCTATTAAAAGAAAGAGTGTGGCATTTGGTCACTCTCTTTCAGTTTAACAATATCAAAATCATCTTCACGGACTTGTTTCCACTAAATAAAACAATTTATAATATACCAGTGCTAAGGGTAAATTATCACTATCCAATAACATTTTATCAAGTTCTATAGTGTTTTTTTTTAATTTATAATATTATTTTTACCCTAAATTAGTCGATTTACCCTTAATAGTGTGAATAAAAATTACCAAAGATACTACTCATATTGTCCAAAAAGGGACCTAGTTAATAAATTTTTACCTTATCATTCAAAATATGGAATTATTTTTTCATAATTAAAAAACTATATTTTTTATAATTAATTTAAAATTAATCTTGTTGATGGAATGAGAAAATGGGTTTTTAAAGTGAAAATGTCCAAAATATTGAATTCGTTTTATATCCAAAATTAATGTTAAGTTGATTCCGATGACCAAAATTGGATAAAATTATATAAAATTTAACTAATAATACTTTAAAAACAATCAAATATATAATTCAATAGTAAAAATTTATTTCGATGATAAAGTTTTTTCAATTAAAATTTGGTATTTTTCACTATTCACAAAAATATGAAACTTGTGAGAGAAATAATAAAAGTTCAAAAAAAGTAAAATTATATATACCTAATTAAAGTATAATTTTTTTTCTAATATAATTTTTAAATGTTTCAATAAAATATATTTAAAACCAATGCATCGTCAAATGTCTACAAAACTGCCTTTATAGAAAAATATTTCTTTTATTTGTAAAACTATATTTCTTCCTATATCCGGACTAGAAAACAGATAATATGAATGTTAAAAATTAAATTTAATATATATTTCGTTAATATAATATGACATGATTTATTTTTTTACTTTATTTTTACAAAACACGCTTATGTTCAATTAAATAGTTTTTTATAAAAATATTTTTTTTAATTTAAAAACAGTTTTACATGTATAAATCATACTTCAATAATGTAGTTCATCATATTCATACATTCCATTTAAAAATATAGGTCTTAATTATATTTTTTAAATAATTATAACAAAATTTTATTTTTATAAACTCAGTTTTGTGTATGAGAATGAAATAAATGAAAATTAATTTATTCACAAATAGTTTCATAAAAACATGGTGTGTTATAAGAAAATAGTGAATGTGAAGACTATTTAGAATCATATAAAGGAATTTAAAAATAGAAAACAACCTTCACTGATAATTTAATGATTTAATTACAATTTTAAATAGAAAATTATATTTTCTTAAAGTTATATCCAAGGAATTGTGTTATCGGATTAAAAATGAAAGGTTGATTAAGTCCTAGGTATATTAGTCCTTTTTAAATTCTAAGAAGAATTAGAGTTGTGGATTGTTATTTGGAAATAAAACCAAAACTCACTAGAGATAATTATGTGTCCCATATATCATTATTGTGGAATTATATTCTAGAACCGATTAATTTTATCACCCCTAAGTAAATATAAAGGAAACTATATCTATCATATTATGAAGTGTCTATCCAAATTCATGAATTAATAGAAAAACTGTTGTAGACTCAAATGGTATTATTAGTGAATGTCCTTTAGTTAAATAAAAAAATAAAAGAGATAAAGTTGATACATAAATTCGTTATGATCAATGATCTAAATCCATTCATGAGGTGATATTCTAGAAATTTATAGGATGAAATATTTAGAAGAGTGTATAATAAGATACTTGATCTTTAATTATAGTGTCTTCTATTTTATTTCTAAAGAAACTATAACATAATATACATTGTTTTATTCAAGAATTTTATTTAAATAAAAATTAAAATAAATTCAAAATTAAATTTTAGGAAATGTATTTTGTTTTTTTAATTCATCATTTCAAAGTTTTCTGAAGGTGATTTTTTAGATTTTTCAAAAAAAATATATTATTTTGGTGAATAGTTTAAAATAATGTTTTTATAAAAACTATAAATTTTGTGAAATTATAATAATATAAGGATGACATGAAATTTTATGAATCCATTTATATAGAAAAATATATTTTAAAAAATGAATTAATACTTATCAAAATATAATCGAAAACGTTTAAATATATACTTAACAGTTTTGAAATCTATGTAATTTTTATTTTCGTAATAAAACTATTTTATGTTCTTCTATATCAATAAATTACAAACAAGGTTCTTTTATATTTTGGGATGGTTTTAATTAAAATTAATAAAAAAAAAATTTATATTAATCCAATTAATAATATCTTAATCAACAATATAAGTTATTTTTTATTAAAATTTATTTCACTTTCAAAACAAATATTTTTCTAAAAATTGATTACATTTAATTTTAGAAATATAAATTAAAAATAATATTTACTACATATTGAAATTTAATATTTTAAAATATATTCTATACTTCAAATCCACATTATTAAAATTATTTAATATTTTCATCATAATTTGTGACATAATGAATCGTAATAACATTCAACTTTGGTTAAAAAGGATAAGGTTAAAAGAGTTTATCAGGGGTTAAAAAAAGATATATGAGTAAAAATGAATCATAAACATCACAAAATCTAATTTTATGAATATATTTCAAACGTATATTATCACACCTTCAATTAACTATCCATTTTTTCACTTACCCATTAAAATGAAATTATAATATTTAAATATTTTATGTAATTCCACGTGTGTCCCTCCGCTCACTTATGAAAGAGAAGCTCTTATAAACCATTAATCACAAAAAATTAAACCTCTAGATCATCCATTTCCTACAAAAAATTGTAATTCATTTCCCTTATTTCTTAAACATCATATCTTATCTTAGGACTAGCCTATGAAGGTATATGGTGTAATCCAAATGAGGTATCTCAAAAAAGAGGTAATCGTCTTATATGAATCATTCGATGTCTATTTAATGTTTTATTTAATCTAAATATATTGTATACATCATTACATAATGACTCTAGTACCATAAATATTATAGGTTATAATTATTATTTGGGTACAGCCATTTTTCCTTCTTTCCACAAAATGGGAAATGAAATTTTCACTCATGCATAAGTGTGGACTTCTAACTCAACATGGAGATATAATTCATTATCCATAAACAACTCATACAAATTGATTAAATGTTGGATTTAATAAATTAAAAATATATTTATGATATAGTTATGATTGTTTGATGATAAAATATTATTTATCATTCCTTCTTTTTTCTTATTAAAAATTGAAAATAGTGTTCTCCTGTACACAGGGACTACCATATCCATAAGTAATATAGTCAATTTTTATATAATTTCCTTTAATGGATATTTTTAAATAATTATATAATGAATATATATTTGATATTTATATCTTGATTACTATCCATTATATTATGTAACAATGATCATGATGCAAGTACTAAAACTGTTGAATCAAAACCAACATGAAAAATAATGTTTTTAACACCAAAAATGATAATGATAAATAAATATTATTGATGAATGGGTGATAAGATTTTATAAGTAACCCATGTATCATATTATAAATAATAATATTATTCTGGTGTAGATATTTAATAATTTTTTATTTATAATACAAGATGTTAAAATCAGTTATGAATCAAGTTAGAGTCTAGGTGAGGGTTTCATTTTACAATGTAACTATTTACAAGATTTGGTTATTATTAAATTTATAATGATGTAATTATGTAATCTTTCTCTCAGAAAAAATATGCTCGTATGGTTATTTTTTATAAATTACTTGTTTTTCTTTCATTTTATACTATGTAGGTATTCAAATGTATGAAATAATATTTTAAAGAATACCATCTTATTTTCAATTCTTTTGGGATTATTTATTACATGTACATATTTTCATTAAAAATATTTCAATAATGTTTTCTATATTCTCTAATTCTTGATCAAGTTCATTGTTACCCATTTTTTTATTTCATTAAAAATGTTTAAAAGGAATCCTCTTGTCATTTCCCGAATGAGGTTCTTTTTACCAATGATGTGAATGGAATCATTATTTTAACATTTACCACATGAACAATATTTCTACCAATAATTAATATTATTTTCCTTGATGAATACAATATAAGATTACAAGTTTATTTAAAAATAAATTTTTTTCTCAATATTGTGGAAATTTGTATATCTTATATCAATAATTTAAAAATGATAATTTTATTTTCATCAAGAAATGTTTCAGTGATCTTCTAAAAGTATTTTCATATGTGTCGACATATTCTGATAAATATCATGATTTATAGGGGATATACCCTAATTATATTACCAACCATATTCCTTTGGATATCTTATAATAATGTTTATCTAATTATTAACTAAAAAAAATATTAAAATTTTATATGAAAATTTTTAAATATGATTGGTTGTGTTGATTATATATTTAATTTTTATTAATTTAATTCATATAATTGATGTGTTATACATTGGAAGTGAAATAGGGGTCATTATAACCCTTCAATGAATTGGTATCCTTATAAGTCAAACTAGATTGGGTATTTTGAAAATGACTTACCAAGTTATTTAAGATGTCTTGGCATGAGGCCTTAGCAGTAGGACTATGATGTCAACATTTTCATTCTATAATTATGAAATTTTTATTTTTATCCATGAGATTATTTATATTTTTATTTCATCCAGGGATATATTAATATTTTTTTAATATTAGTTATATGTAGTATTTTGTTACCATTTATCTATTCCATATTATTCATTCTTTATTTATTCTATGATAGATTATATTCCACACTTTCAATTATTGTGCATTTTAGCATTCCCTTTTTTATGTTTTCATTTCCCCAAAAAACCAAGAAGGAGTCTATGAATTATTTATTCGATATAAGAGAACAAATAATAATGTTCTCACTATCAATTTAATTTGTATTTCATGTTTTCAAATGTAATTTGAGAATAATATATGTATCTAGTCTGGAAGAATACTAAAATGTTTTATCCATTAGGATATGATCAGTTATATCATATACCAATGTATTAAAATATCTAATAGCTATGAGTTACTTGTGTTGGTATATTACAAAATGTGGTGGTTATCCAAATCCTAATAAGGTACACAGGTGGTTATCCCAAGATGATTATGTGCTTAATATAATGGTGATTTTTCTTGTCATATTCTTTCTATGGTTATGAATTCATAAAGTTAAATGGTATGTTACTCCTATGAAGTTACAAAGATAACTAATAATTGTTACTCCTAAGATAATTTTGGAATTATTCAGTTTGGTGATTCCATTAAGAATAATGATGATGTTAGTGCAGAAGATGTTATTGTGATTTTTCTATTGTTGAAATATGGTTTATTGAAAATATTTTAATGTTATTAAATTAATTTGTTTTCGAGAAAAGGTGATTTTTTATCAATTAATTGATAATATATTTTTTTATTGTAAATAAAAGTTGGTAATATTTTTAAAGGGTTGTGTTTACAGTAAAAGAATTTTTTACATCGAGAATTTTCATAACATTATAATGAATATTAAAAAATATTATTCTTCCAATATTTTTTGTAAATATATTTTTAGAACCCATTTTTTTGGAAAATGTGATTTTATATGAAAATTAATATTTTATGAGAGTATAATGTTTTAATATTAAAATGAATCACTTGATTAAAATGGTTTTCATTGATATTTTAAAGGTTGAATAGTATTTAAATATTTTAAAAACCAATTAAAAAGAATTTTGTGCTAAAACTATGTTTTAAAAAAAGATTCAAGACTATTTATGAATAATATCATTTATTATTTTAGTGAACTAATATTAGTGTGGTGTGAATGTCAAAAATTTATATATTTTTTTTAGTGAAAAAAAATCATCGAAAAGTAAAAATATTTGTTTGATATATGTGAGTTTCCCGATTTTTCTAATGCAATATACCTAAACGTTTTCCTTGTATTTAGTGAATCAGTAATATTAAATGATGTGTTAATTGTGAATTGTCAAAATTTTGTTATTTCTTTTATTATTAGATATAATATGAAAATGAATATGTATTTTTTTACACCAGTTTTGGGAGTTTTGGCCTTGGAGCCTCATAGTTTGTATCATTGTGAATGTTTAGATTACTTTGGGGATTAATATAGTATCCATTAATGGTATTTTATTATTATTTGTATTATATAGATGATATTCTAATTGATAGAGGATATTTTTAGGTAATAAGGGATCTTGTGATATAAGCATTATTAATTTTTGGTGAATTCTAAAAAATCATGATAAATTTCTATTTCAAATTTTGGAAAAAGTATAATTAAATATTATGACGGAAACTTTTCCAAGAGTAATTTTTTATAATCATTATTTATAAAAATTAATTTTACTAAACTCTATATAGAAATAATTATGAAAAAAATTAATAATTTTCAACATAATTAGGATGATAAAATTTATAATATTATATACATTCAAATTTTGTTATGTGACACTAACATATTGGGGAATGGGTTCACAATTGGAAGATGGTAGGACAAAAACAACTATTTAGTACCTTTTAGATGGAATACTTCTGATCATTATTTTACATTAAATCTCCCATAGTTTTTGAACCTTAAAAAATTACACAATCTATATACTATGTTAAATAATATATGTATCACCTCCTCCATACCTTGTAATTTCAATGGGTCGATCATCCATTATTATATTTTGAAGTGAAAACATTATTATCTCCCTCAACAGGGGAAGTACCATTCAGGAATTTCTAAATATTTAAACTTATCATGACAATATGATTCACATGATTATTTTATAAACATTTTAGAATATTGATACCCCCATATAGTATATATAATATTTATTCTGAAAATTTTCCCTTTTCGAAGATTTCTTTAATATTTTAGAAACATAATAATTTGAAAATTGAAAAACTAACATGGTTAGGCTACTTTTTAAAAGTCATTTCTATTTTATGATTTTAAAATTATTTAACATAAATAGAACATTTTCCAAGCCATGTCATTAATTTAAATAATATAATCCAAATGCTAAAAAAACATTTTATAATAAAGAAGTGAATGTTTTAAAAATATATATATGAAAATTCATTTTACTACTTATACACTTTATGTTTTTGAACATTTCAATAATGATTATTTGAGAATATAATGGTATCGGTAAGTTTACATAATAGTATTTTCCTAAGATGAAAAGTAACATTTGATTAATTTTGATACTATATTAGTAATCTTTATAAATAATTACATAATGGAATTGAATATTGAAACCTGGTATAGAGTTTATTTATTTTATAGTTGTAATATTTACCTTGTCATTTGTAAGGGATCATTATAATTTTGAGGGAAAATATTATTTAAAGGGTATATAATGTAACATCCTAAAATTTATTTATATGTATTATTCATTGAAATAATTTCTATAACATAACGAGATAAAAAATATTTTAAGAGAACATGATAAAAAAAATTAAGATCTTTTATGTTCACACAATATTTAAAAATATATATTTAAATATTATAGGTTAATTAAAATTATTGTATATGATAATTTTTTAGGAAAATTAATGACTTCTCTTACAATAATTTATTATAATAAATGATAAATTTAATTCAATTATTATTGATTTTAAATAATAAAAGGATGAACTTTTATTTAAGTGTGGAATTTATTATTTTATTTTTATTTCACATTTTGGAGAAATTTTATTAAGATAAGAAATCCTATGTTTTAATAAAAAAAATATATTTAATAAAACACCTAATTTTAATTCACATATATTTATTTTCAAAAAAAATATAAATATTTTTTTATTAAAAATAGTTATTATTCATATGTTCTAAATATATAACCCATAATTATTTTGTCATCAAAATATTGTGTTCATGTGATACTAAATTTATTCAATAGGAATTTTTTTGTTAATATTATTTGATAGATATAAATTAAAATATAAAAATAATAGTTATTAAGGTATGAAAATATTTTTTTATATAAAAATACTAATGAATAAAGAATGTAATTATAATATATATAAGGAGTTGAAAATATAAATATTAATAATATGGAAAATATGTTAATAAATAATTAAAGAATATAGTAAGTGAAAAATTAAATGAAGATGATAATTTTAATTGAAATTAAAGAATTATTTCAAATTTGTAATGGTTGAATTTTTTTTCAAATATTAATTTCAGATCTACAAAAAAAATTTACCATAACTAAATTTTGGCCAAATAATTTAACTATAATTTTTTAAAAAAAAGGCAATCCCATACGGAGATCAGGATTTCCACAATGTGCCTATATAATCATCACTCATGAGAAGATATTATGTTAAAGAGTGTTTGTTGGAACTATTTCAAGAATTGATAAATCATTTGTTTATGAATGTAACACAAGGGTCGACACATAGGGAGATAAAGAGTGTTTATCCTCTCCTATACAAGTCGATATGAGAGACCACAGGCGAGCATCAAAACCCATGGGACATAAACACCCTATTAATCCAAATCTTGTTATATAAGAGAGTGATATCATGGGAGAAAAACCAATGTGGGGAGTGTTATAATGGGTATAGTTATAATAGTTATTGTTAATTATATTTAGTAAACACACACATGATTCATTTTAAATAATGGAATTTCCAGTCATTATCTTTCCTAGTTTTTTATGTGAATCCTGTGTTGGTTTTGGCCAATAAATAACATTAACAACATGTAAATTATGATCGGTATTACCTTGGTGGTTTCAATGATAAGAGTATTGGTGATTATTTACATCATAATGAACATACTTCGATATCACATGTTCTTATATTAGTTAAAAATCATTTGAGTGAGGATCTATAATAATGGGTATATATATAACATAATTAATATTAAATATGTTTTAGTCTATAAGAAGTGAAATCATGTTGTTATTGTCAATATGAGATAAAATACATGGTGTAGATTATGGAAAAAGTATCATTTTTTAAAACCATTCTATCAGTTCAAATGCACTAAAACAGTTTCTAGTCTTTTATCACCCTCTCTAAAATATATTTTAAAAATTATATTTTACATATATAAATAGATAATAAACACGGAATAAAACTTAACACGATATTTATTGTTCCCATGTATGTTCATTCATGTAACTACTTAATATTTTTAAAACATTGAAAATGAGTTTCGTGGAGTGTAGAGATCAAGTATCTATGTATAGTTATCCTTTAATGAAGGAAATTTAGATAATGAATTTTATTATCATAGTTTTTGTTTGTAGTAGATATATCCATGTATGTAAGGAAAGGAATCTATAAATCCAAAAGCCTTAATATGAAGGTTAAACTTATGAAAGTTACTCATAACCATTACTAGATACATAGGTTACCCATACAAAATTTAGATAAAACCATATGAACATTATAAAAAGATAAAATTACCCATATGTGAGAATTAATTTACCCTTAAATATCATTTTTCAATGAAACTTTTTTGAATTTTTATTTGGGAAAATTACACTTACACGAGAAAATCAACACAATGGAGTTATACTATCATCTCAAGAATTAAATATAGTGACAATTAATGTTATGTGAATACATTATTTAATTTTTATAGATCCAAAAATATATATGTTTAATCTCTTTAAATGTGGTGATAAGAGAGTAGAGTAAAAAAATGGACTGAATAATTTAATAAAATTTATACATGGGATTAGTTAACCCTATTACAAGTTGTATCACTATTTTCAAACTTATATCATCTAAAAATATGAGTAAATTCACTAAAAAAGATACACTATAAACTAAATATAATACATTACTAGAATATTAGGTTTTTCAGGATCAATTCCTTATATTGGGTGATAATTCATATAAATATTTTGATATTTATCAATAAGAAGATATTTTTGTAGTCATTAAACATAGTGCAATACAGATGATGGTGTATGCTATATGTTATTAAATGATATTGTAAATAATAACATACTAACATAATAAATTATGGTTAAAAATGTTTATTTATTCAATATCACAATCAATCTATAATTTTTCTACAATATTTTTATATTTAATTAGGGATATACATCTTGTGGTTAGAAAAAAAATGAAAACTCCCACCTTGGGAATTATCTAGTTTTCTATCGATAGTAGTGCACATACTTATGTAGTTGTTTATTTGAGATAGATAAAAAGATATGGTGAATAATGACTACAAATCTATCACTGGTAGAACTTTTAAGGGGAAATATTTATTGTTCTATAATAAAAGAAATTTTCAAGGAGATGGAATTTAGGTTATTATAATTAAAGAAAAAGAATAAATTTAAAATATTTTCTTTAACATTTCTATTTAATAAAAAAATTATATATTTTTTTGGCAATATTTAAAATCATTTCAAATAGTATGACACTTTTTGGTCCCTAGTATATTTGAAAAAAAAGTCCATATTTCATAATTTTTGAATTATTTAAGGAGTTTTACCCTTGAATTATATAACTGAAGGGAATTACAATTTATTTAAAAAAATAATACTTATTTCAAATATTCTATTTCATGATTTTCTATTAATAAAACCACATTTTAATTAGAAAAAACCCCTTTATGGGTTAGTTTTAAAGGACATTTTTAAAAGATATTTTCAAAAGAGAGCTTTGTAGGTTTATCTTGGAAACCATTATTTTATGTTCTAAAATATTTATTCCTTCAAAATATTTTTTATTTTTTTATCAAAGTTCCATGTTGATAGTACATTCATTATGATCTAATGGGTTTATATTAAATGATTTTTTAATGGATTTATATTAAATTTCAAATGAGTTAGCATAATCATGATCTGTTTTGATTGAGATAATTTATTTTCATGGTGTGATTTTTAATCACTCATGTTTATGGATGATTTTATGAGATTTATAATTTAATGTAGAACCTATTAGTGATTTGGATATTTTGATATGAATAAAAATTCATGCTAATAATAGTTTTGATTTTTAGAAATGATACTTGGGTATTATTGGGGAAAGTATTAATAGGGAGTGGACAAAAACCCTTAAGGGATTATGTCAAATATCTTAAAGGTGTGTCTATTAAATCCCATCAATTTATTTGGTAATTTTTGATATATCTTAATAATAAGGATATACGGGTAGTTGAACCTATCCTAAGATGGTATGATGTTCTGTATATGAAGCACTAGTGTATAGGGGTGGTTAGAAAACCCCCAAAAAGTTGTACAGGTTATTTCCCCAATCATAATATGTGATAAATGTTTGTGTGGGGAGACATTAAATTTTATTTTTATGCTAAATAAGTTATATAGTTAATTTGTATTTTAGTCCAATAGAGTGATTGATTTTACTTATATAATTTACTTCTAAATTAATGTTGGAATTATTCGGTTAGGTAATTCTATAACGTTCTGACCCAAGAGATAATAAAATAGTACCCATATCTAGTTCACCACATGGCCACAAGAATTCATCCCCTTGTTCTTCAGGTTGAGAACTAGTAGTGAGGGTCCAGTGGTGGAACAATTGGGATCCTATACCCTGATATCATAGTAATAGAACTAAAATAACAATATATCATCCATATCGGTAAATAAAAAGATTACAAAATTAATAAAAAACTAAAATAGAACATGTTGTAAATGAAATGGTATAAAATATAGAATAAAAAATTCATAATAAAACATTTTTCACCCACTAGATCAACCATACATGAATAATTATATAAAAGAAAATGGAATAAATGTACAAGGATCAACTACTAACTATGCGACTGACCACATACCAAGTCCCCAAATCATTATCGAGATATACCATCCTGATCAAAATAATTCACATGAGTGGATCCACTCGATCATGAAACATGTGGCCTCATCCCTAACCCTCATGTATCATCGCTCAACCTGAAAATTAGATATAAGGTCTAAACAAACTATAAGGTGTACGTACTGTGGTAAGAAATAATCACAATTGGACACCCTAGTGATCAACCTATAAAATTCTCCCATATGTGCATGATCTTGAAATATTCTCATCATAGCTGAGACTCAGGACTCAACAGGTAAATAATGAAAATAGATAAATATAAAAGAATAAATTTTTCAACCAATTCTAGGGAATGGGATCCTAATCGTTTGGACACCATTCCATCTTATATAATTATATATATTATAGTATACATATATATCCCCATAAATATTTATGTACACATGGGATCATATTTCTATTTACAAAATAAAGGATGAAATAAATTAAATAAACCCAATACAATTCAATATTTTGAATAACATCTAGTCAATCAGACATTATGTGACTAGGGTAGAGAGCTCGATATCATACCACTCAAGTTGTGAATCATTAATTCGATCCTTAAGTTGGTAATCCCTATCGATAAATATCTTCTCCAACTAATGTTAAAAATTCCTATGAAAAATCTATTTCAGTAGAGGGGGGACACATTTCCTTGCCCTAGGTTCACCAGTACTCACCTCTAATCACTATAAGATGAAGTACTCAAGGTAATAACTGGAAATCCTATAAATATCACATTGATATTTTTGTCATACGAATTAATTCACACGTAATCTAGTCTAATGTACGATTCCTATGTTTGGTCTCATAGGATATCATGACACAACAACTCAGATAATCTCTAAGGGGGGTGACGCTTATGTGATATGAATGGAATACTCTCCTGGTCTAGTATATCAACACATAGTCATTTCATAAATGGATCAACACGCCCTCCCAATCAATTTTGGTGTTTATCTATACTGGTATATCCACCGATCCTATGGATTATCCTATGCGTAAAATGTATAGGTTAATTTTATCCTTGGGGAGATCATCGAAATCCCACATCTCAGGGTAAATTCACCCTCCCAGTAAATTTTGTAATCCTCTATAATTCTAGATGACTAGCCATTCCTAGAGTAACCCATTATAAGAAGGGTTGAAAGACACTCTCAGAAACTTACCTTTGTATCCATGAACAAGAATGAATCCTAGTCATAAATGGGACTTCATGTAATATAAATAGTAACATTCGATCAAGTAATGATCAGAATCTAGAACCTAAGAATTATATATCAAAATCATGATAGAATAAGTCTTCAAAACCATATTCTTTGTAGTATTTCTGGAAATCTTAAAATCGTATGGCTCAATTTCCAGATCCTTGGAAGATCGTATGGGTATCACAAAGACAGAAATAAAAGGTTTCAAAAGCAATGTCTTAGAAAGCACTTCTGGGCACCCCAATAAAAAAATGATATAGGTCAAGCAAGCATACCTGGGCATCCTAAGTTTAGGTGTCAGATTTTTTCAGGCTCATCATCCACCAACAAAGAAAAAAATCTAGTAATCATTGATACGTAAATAGTAAAAAAATAATGAAAAAATAAAATATTTAGGATGGATGAGAACCTAACCCACCAATACTTCAAAAACCATGTGGCTTATATATTTAGTAAGGGTTCTATGGTTACAGTCATTACCATTTCTACTAAAACCTTACTTACTAGATCAGTGTTGGATAAACATCAAATATCCAGTGGTTCCCCCTAGAAAAAACATTAGAGATACATCCTACTAGGGATCCTTGAAGTTTATATTTAATTGAAGGCATCCAACTACAGATTCATAGTTATGAATTCAAAAGGAGGATTCATACATGGGATCTTTAATGTTATGAAAATTGAGGCATCCCTCCCAGAATCCTAGGGACAGTACATTGGAAGATGAATCCTACATGGGATCCTTGGATAGAGTAAAGTAGTAGAGGAATCCTATAAGGGATTCCCTTATTCATCATATAATAGATGATATCCCATATGGGGACCTTGGTAACATGTAAGAAGATATAATCATCTTACACAAGATCCTCTAAGTAGAAACCTAGATAGAGGCATCTATGTGGGATATTTGGAAACATCTAACCTAATGGACTCCTATGTCATAAGGGAACATCTCTCTAGGGAGACATCTTCATGTAGAAAGCTACATAAAAATTGGTCTAAAAGAGCTAGATCATGTCCCATATCATATAAAAGGGCATCACTCTCCAATAAAAATTTGATTCGGTTATCCAAGGAAGAACCTATCTTTCTAGAAAAAATGACAAAACCACTACCTAGGAGTCCTCTAATAGCCTCAAGGGTTTTCCATCACAATCTATATAGATGGAAAATAAATACGAAAAAATCATATGTAAAATTATATCTTTTAGGTTTGAAGATATGAAAACCATAAGAAGGGTAGAAAGGGGGTAGTACATGGATTTTTTACTTAGTATAAGGTATGTTCCCCAAAATCATCACTTGGGGATGTAATCCAGTTGGACTTGGAATGTAAAAAAAAGTATAGATCATTTTGGTCTTGTATATGGAATCTACCCAACACAGGTTACCTACCCATGTACCTAACATGGTCTGTCAATGTACATATCATATTCATCCACCTCTACACAATGTGCAACCCACATGGCATCAAGACTTATACTCTACACAGTCAAGTGACCCTACAAGGGCTATCTAGTTGGGTAATCGAATATATGGTCGAGTACCAATACATGAAATGTATACCCAATAAACAAAATATACCTTTAGAAATATCATATTCCCTGAAAAAGAAGTACACGTGATTTTATTATCTTTACCTACACACAGTGTGATCGGGATTTCACCACAAGAAACCCCTAAAATCATGTGAAACCCTGATTGTCCCCCAAAAGAAAATGAACAACCCAAAAATATTCATAAGTATTCCCAATAGGGGTTTAAAAGTATAAAATGGGAAATTATTTGGGGATCTATAGAAAAAAATCATCTTTTTGTTTCATGGAATTCACTAATGCTTTTCATGTTTCGATAATCCATGGATACCGCATAATGATTTGGATGAGCACTAAGGTGGTACCTATATTATCCTATATCTATCTCTTTATATATTCCTCTATATTTCTCTATTAGTCAGGTAGAAAATCCCACAAAGAGGGAATACATGATAATCCAAATAAAGGATAAAGAAAATAAAGTAAAAGAGGAAAAATAAATGGAAGGAAAAGAAAAACAAAAAGGGACATGAGAGGGCCCCTACGCCCGAACTAAGTTTATACCCCACATAGGAAAATAAAAATTTATGGATCAAAAATAGTGACTGAATCTCAATCCAACACTCAATATAAATGATATGACTAAATAAAAATGCTTGAATAAATAACTGTTTGATTATTTAAATATTAAAAATTAATTATTATGCTAAAATTTGAATTGCTTGTAATTTCCCCAAACTCCTATAATACAGAAAAAAATCATCTACAGGACTAATGGAGTGGTTAAAAATATTATCTAGTATCATATTCTTGGGAAAAATTAACTTTTTACCCATTACTAGCATCTGATAGAAAAATTCCAAATTCTGCTTAAACATTCATGTCTGGAAAACATGGGTTCTTACAGTTTCGACAACATATATTGTCATATCCCTAAGAAGCCTAAGTGGTAAATAGAAACCCTAATATCATCCTAAGCATGTACACAGCTATGCTATCCTGACTGTCCAAGAGTCAGTCTAGTATCATAATCAAATCTCCTACACAGGATATACATAATTGTAACTAATGTGCAACTCCCTACAATAAGATCATCCTTTTTCACATTAACAACCAAACTCTAGCTCAATAGATGATGAAAAAAAATTAATTTCCATTGAAAATGAGGTTCACCACCCTAAAGTTGCATATGGTGCAGTCCCCACCATAAGGCTTACCTTATATTGCTCCTAGAGCACATCCACAAAAGGTTTCTTTATCTAACCAGGAATGATATTAATTGAAAAGAGGATCAAACTTGAGCTTATGTTCTCTTATCATACTCAATATAATATCAAGATATGTTGTGATCATCTCTAACAATGAGTTCACTAATATTCCATAAAAAGATGTGTATATCTCTCTCAAGAAAAACTCAAATCCAAGCAGGCTATGCATTCTATTAACTGGCCACTAACATCATGTATCCTGATAATGCATGTATGTATCCAAAAATGGTATAACCACCTTATGGAACCCAATTGTTATCGATTTATCCTCTACCATTGAGGTATATTCACCACTTAACCACAACTCTCAAGAATCCGTGAACATATAATGTTCTTTAAACAATCATTCCTCAACTCAAACCTGACCACTCATTGATTTTCGATTTTAATGGAACCACATAAAACTATTTTGTGCCTTTATCGCCTGACACATACTCAATCAAGAAATCTTATTTTAAAACTAATATTTCTATGTTACATGGAACATCGGTCCAAACAATAGATAATCTCCCTTGGAAGTGCTCTTCAAAATCAATCACCTTTCCCTTGGCATGATTTATCCCACGACTGTTTATCACACAGTTTTGTTTTATTCATGAGTTTTTACCCACTCTTTGACTACTTTCTAATAGTATAAACATTTTTCAACTTTTCCAGGAACCCAATTGGTCTTTATTGTTAAATCCCATCACAAAAAAAACTATGTGTTTTTTCAGAATCCAAAGGCATCATTGTGCCAATATTTTTATACATGAGCACTAATTGTGCATCGGTATGTAATTACGTTATAAATAAGATCACATCCCTGAATGTTAACCATGACATAGGAAAAATTGTAATAATAGGTTTCCCTTGATCAAAATAAAAGTTGACTAACAAGGGTCTGATTAAAAACTAAGGGTCTCTATATATCAAACATAAAACTACTGATCAGGTCTCATAACTAGGTATTTGTGTCTAACTACCTAGGCCAAATGTAAAATCTCTTTTGGAGACATATATATAACACATACTTATGAGGTTCAAAACTGGTGATATAGTCCTATGAATGCATGATCCTCTCTGAGTATCCTCAAAGGAATAGCTCTCTAGAGGTTATGATATTAATGTAGAAGAGGTATTTAAAGGAAACTCACTGAGAATATGTATATGGTAATATCCCCTTGAGGTCCAATTCATAAGAAATATCCCATTACTCATCTATATCATACTCAATGGTCTGAATAGATAACCACAAATAATGGTCTGTAACATTGAATTTCATTCTAAGTGATGTAGGAATACACTGTATAGATTGTTAAAGTCACATTAAATAAAAAATACAATAAAAATAAAACCCTAAAAGGGGTATAAAATTTGTGCATCGTGATCCCTATCAATCTATTAGGTTTATTACACCTCACAAGCATGAGGATTGAGTTATCATCCTAACTTTAGAAAGTCTCATTGTTGATCCATATGGAATTTCATTAGAAGTAAATATACATTTAAGTTGGAAACATTTATTATAATTCCATCAAAAACCTATACTTGAAAACGATATTAGGTTTTTTTTCCAAAAAAACTATTTTAATTTTTATTAGTAAAATCACATACTATAAGGCCTATAACATGTGGATCCTATGTGACAAATATGATGCATGATAATCCTCTTTCCTTTGTAGGCCATTATTCAAAATCAATCACTTCATATTTCCTATGTCCCAGATCCAGAAATATATAATAAACCTTAAAATCCTAAAAATATGTGTTCTTATTAAATAAAAAATCATATAAAACCATACCATTTCATATTATAATAGTAATCCCATATCCCAGAAAACCAATGCTTCTTAGAGGAATATGTGTTCTCAACACATAAGTCTAATATACATCATAGATTATGACACTTTTCTAATACTCATTTCTTCCATATACCAAATAGTAATAAAATAGGAAAATAAAAATCCCTTATACCACTTGGTAAAATCTGAACTTGGGATCCACTAAAATGGTGCCCCAATCTTTTTCACCACAAGGAATCAATAATGTCTCCCCGTACACTAGAGGCTTTTGACTACAAGTGAGTTTATAAATATGGTATTGTGGGGAGACAATACCATCAAATCAGTGTAACACATAAAAAATTACATGATAATATCCATAGCAGTAAACAAAAATAGTTAGGATTGCATTAATAACTGATATAGAATATACAGTAATAACAAATGATATGATATAAAGTATTGAATGTCCATTTCATACAACAAAACCAGTCCACCATTGTGTCAAACATACATACTGGAGTACAAAAATGAAATTAAAATAAATTTCCAAGGCTCTACTAGTAACTATAAACCCAACCAGATACCTAGTATCATAGATACTACTGATTTTCTCCATACCGATCAAACTAATCCACATGAGAAGCTCCGCTAAATCATGCAAACCTATGCCTCAACCCTAACCATCATGTATCTTTTCTCAAATTTAAAAGAAGACATAAAGTCTACACACCCACTAAGGTGCATGTTGCAGGGTGAGAAATAATTTCAATAGACCACCCCAACAATAAACCTATAGTATGTTTTCATAAGTAAATGTTCGTGAAATATAATTAGCCAAGCTGAGACTCAAATGGTAAAAAAAGAATATAGATAAAATAAAAGAAGCAAGTCCGCAACTGATTAACAGGTCTATGCTCTTGATCATCATGAATGCACACCATCTTTTATATATATATATATATATATGAATGTATAAAAATATATCCCATAAATATATATATAGATATAGTCTCATATATATAATTACAAAATAATGTTTGAAAAAAATAAATAAAGTCCATCCATTTTCAATACTTGGAATAATATCTGATCGACCGTACATCTGGTGACTAGGTCATAGATTTTGATGTCATACCACTCAATTCTTGAGTCATTAAGTTTATCCTCTGATCCATAATATCAATGGACAAATACTTTCTTTGGCCAATTCTAGAAATTTCTCTGAGAAATATACAACATGATATGGGGAAACATGTCTTATACATGGGTTCACTCGTACTCACCTCTAATCACTATAAGATGATGTATTCTAGGTATCACCAATACACCTTGGAAATGTTTCATTGAGATAGATGGCATACTACTAAATCCATGTGTCCTACAATATGAGGTCTGATTCCTATGTCCCATTCCATAGGCGATCTAGACACTAAAACTCAGATAATCTATAAGGTGGATGACTCCTTGAGGATAGGAAATGAATAATATCCTAATCTAGTATATCAATACAGAATCATAAAATAAACAAATCAAATAACAACTACTAGAAAATTGTTTTGATTATCGACAACGGCGTGTTCACTAATCTTTTTTGTATCTTAGGAATCAAATGAGGACGTCAATTCCATCTATAGGGTGCTTTTCAGCATCCTCTTGCTCATAGGAAATGTTCCAATCAGAAACCATTAGCATCCTATGGAATTTTATATTACTATCCATTCCAAGAGAGACATTGTATAAGAGGTGTTCCAAGACACTCCCATGAACCTACCTTTGTATCCCTAAACAGGGAGGAATCCCTATGAAAATGGGACTTCCAATTATAGAAAAAATAACATTCAATCATGTAAGGCTTAGATGTCAGACCCCAGGAAATATATCTAGAAATCCTAAAAGAATATGGTTTAGATGTTGTATTCAAAGAACTACATATTTTAATCCAAAAATAATAAGGCTCAATAGTCATTATCCTTGGAAGCACCTATGGGTATCCCGAATTTATAAATAAAAGTGATGAAAATTCCAGATGGATGAATCATGTTTAGGTACCCCAATAGATAAATAATATGGATCATAGAAAGCATGTTTGGGTATCCTGAATTTAGATTTCACATCACATCATGATCATATTCCACCAACTAGGAAGAACATTTGGTAATTATCACTACATCCATGGTAAAAAAGTTAAATATTAAAAAAAAGATTGAGGTTGGTCAAATTCATAACCCATAAAAATTCCAAATCCTCACATTTTAAAAGTTTCATGAGGGTTTTAAGGTGACACCCAATCCATATCTACCTTAACCTGGTGTACTATATCATATTCATTCAAACAGTGAGAACCCACTGGATTTCTGATTTGAAAACACGAGAGAGACATCTTACATAGGATACTAGAATATTTCATATAATTAAATGAATCGTATATGATATTCTCAGCTGTTAGTGTAAGGATATATATCATAGAAGGGATACATGAAGGTAATAAAACAATATAATCCCCAGTCATATCCTAAAAAAGGTAAAAATAAATGAGTTTCCCACATGGGATCCTTAGTAAGTGTAAAAAAGCATAGGAATCCTAAAAGGTATTAACTAGTTTATAATATAAGTGAAGTAATCCCATAGAGGACCCTCAGTAATAGGTACGAATATAGAGACATCCTATATGGGATCCTCTCAGTCAAAACATAAATAGAGGAATCATACAATGGATCGTAAAAAAAACTAACCACATGACCTCCTAGGATATAAAGGAACATCTTTAAAGGGAGACACCCTCAATGGGAATTATACAAAATAAGTTTTAATAGTAAATTGGTCATGGACCATATTAGATCAAAGGGACTCACTCTTAATAGATATATTGATTCTATTACCGAATGAAGAGCCTCTCCATTATGGAAAAATTCATGAAAACCTCCTTGGATTACTCTAATCACCTAAAGTTTTTTGTCATATTGATCTACATGGATTGATACTAAATATGGACTAATCATATGACCAATTATGACTCTAGGGAATATATATATATATATGTGTGTGTGTGAAAAACACTAATAAGGTAATAAAGGGGCATTAAATGGTGTGTTTACTCAGTACATGGTGTGTACCCCCAAATCCTCACAAGGACATATACTCCAGCCATTCATGGTGTGTAAAAACCCAAGTACAATTACTTTTCGGTCTTGTAGACATTATTTACCCTACATGAGGTATCTTATCATGGACCTTATATGGATTATCCATTTACATATATTTTTTGTTTACCTCTACACATCATGTAATCCACACAGCGTCTGGCCATGTACTCAATAATTACATGTGTCGCTGATGTGACCATTTGGCTGGGTTCTCAACTACATAGAAAACTCTGAGTACATGGATAGTATACCCTATACACAGTGTGTACCAATAAAATATCATCTTTCATGAAATGGAAGAACATATAATGTGTGTTTCTAAAACTACACACTAAGTGGTAAGGAATTCTGAATGGGAAACCCCTCAATTCTCTTGAAATACCAATTTTTTCTCAAAAGAAATTGATTGACCCACAGGGGCTCCTAAGTAGTCATAATAGTGGATTAAAACTATAAAACATAAAATATATTTATATCTTCCAAAAAACTAAAAATATCCATCCTCTAGGTAAAATCGGTTGAATCTTCTCTTATTTCCTTATTCTACAACTATCGTATGATGATCCGTCTAGACTAGAGCTCTATGATGGTACCTACCTTATCCACAATATCTATTTCTCTATACCTATTCCTTTCACTATTAGTTTCATTGAAAAAAAACTAATAGTTGGGTAATATGTTAGAATCCAATAGAAGGAGAAAGAAAACAAAAGAAACAAAGAAAAAAAGAAAATGAAAAAAGTGGGGAACATTCCATCCCTGAAGACTGCCATGAGTTTACAGCCCTCCTAGAAAAAAATATCTATTATATACTCATTCATAGTGAAAATTTCTTAATATAACACTCTATTTAGATTTTATTACCAAATAAACTGGTATAAATCAATGACTCAATAATTTATTAAGTATTAAAGATTAACTATTCCTCTAAAATTTAAAGACCATGGAATTACAAAAAACAATTTTCCTAGAATAAAAAACCATTTCAGAAACTAATGGGGCGTTCATATGAATATTACTAAATTATTATCTAAAGTAAAATTATCATTTTACCCATTATAATTGTCTGGTAAAAAAATTAAATTTCTGCTCAAATTTTCCAGTCCAGAGAGAAATGCATTCTTTTGGATTCTATATTAATGATGGTGATTTTATTTAATCAATATGTTATGATGATTTTTATCTTCTTATAAATATTTTTTATTAAAAATCATTGGATTTTTTAAAATAATAATTTTTTGTGAAGAGGGGAGATTTGATCCCTTTATAGAGAACAATTTTATGATGTAATTGAAATATAGAGTGGTATTATTTTTAAATAATTTTATTTTAAATAAAATAAGGTATTGTTTAAATAATTTTCACGAACACTTTTATAATGATTCATATATATTATTTTAACTTTATATTGGTTTATGAAACTAGTTTATAAATAATTTTTGGGAGACAAGATGATTTATTTTCTAAAAAAATTATGAATGTTCAATGCTTGAGTATCTAAAGGAAACACACTATTCAATGGTTTTACTAGATTATTCAAAGGATTAACAAGACCATGTCGATCATATTTTGATTCACCAATTTTTTTAATTTATTTTTGGGTTTGATGATCACAAACACAAACATTATTGTAACTAATAAATTTTATTTTATGTGAATTTCATGAAATTAATATTCGTTGAAATATTTTTTCTGGAAATATATTCAAGTCATTGACCTACAGGGAATAATTTTCAATGTATTCAAGATATGTTTAAACATATTCTGGAAAAACTATTCAAACCGTACATTACTAAGCATAATATATACATCCACAACCCTATTCTAGAAATAGTACGCAACGATCATGCACCCTTCTCTATCATAAAAATTATGGATAAGGAACCCAACAATTGTATGGAACCCTGTGTTTGAGGAAAAAAATTATACTACACCAACCCTACTTTTTTTATGAACCATATGTTGTGAATCCTACATTTGGTGTTTTTTCATCAAGTGGAGGAACCCTAAGTTTGACTATTCAATGATGGAGTTTATAATATGCAAAATTATCCAAGATTTATGTAACAGTATTGATGGAAGTAAAGACTTATTAAAATATATATTATGATTAATTCAAAGACTCATTATTATTGTTTAAAAGTATCATATTCAATGGAAAAAAATCATTTCTATTCTTTTAGGATGTTACAACACTCTTGATTTTTTGGAGTTCAAATATTCATGATTTATTGTGTGAGTTTTTTGGAGATGGTTTGACCTAGAGTTTTACAACATACTGTATAAATATTGAGATGGTCTTCATTGGGAGATATATATATATATAATACATGTATAGTTGATATACCTAAGAAAAGTCTATGTTTTTCCGTTTAGATCTATACTTTGGATGCATACATGTTTTTATTCGTTCGATCGACTCACTTTTGTTATTTTTGTTCCTACTTAATCATATTCTTACATATTATTCATCATGAACAAAAAACCGTTTTTTAGAAATAAACATTAAAGACATACATTTTTAACCATCTATCTAGTGTTTTCTATAACTATTTATGAATAAATATTATGTCAAGTTGGATATATTTTTGCTTCTATGAATTCTTGATGATTATTTACATATTCCAGTTGATACTACAACTATAAATTTTAAACTATTTTCTTGATATAATCAATCTCTATTATTTGGTGGAGTTTCAAATGATTAGAATCAATCTTGGAGAAATGTCAGCTTCTATTACTATGTTTCGGATTTAATGTTCCTTGTAAAAGAACTATAAGGCCCTTTAAAATCTTTGTAAGGTGTAAACTTCCCGTACATAGTTGTTACGGTCTTAGGATAAGAGGACCCTCTAGTAAAAATTACCAAACTCGTGGAGTTGAACATTTGTGGAGTGGAATAACATATATTGTTTCCTTGAACCACTATATGTCATTGTTTTCATTTCCTTAATTTATTTTATCTTCTCACTCATCTTTTAGATAGAAAAATAGGTTCTCTACTTAATAAGAGAGAAATTCTAAATCATTTAATGTTTTTGTGGAACACAATTCACCCGTCCCTCTTTTTTCTTTTTCATGATTATAACCATTCATAAAAATCCATTTGTATCAGAGGTTTGACTCTATTAAAGATATATATTGTTTGAAATCCTTGAATATTATTTTGTCTCTATCGGATACCTAACACTCAGTATTAGTGGTGGTGCTCTATTGGTATCAATGTGATATCGAAAGTATTTTTTAATAATTCTATTGTATCTAAATATCCAAAGTTATAAGATTCAGATAAAGACATATTGAAATGGGTGATTCAAGAAAAGGTATGTCAAAGACGAGTGAATATTATTTTAATGGTGATAATTATGGATGTTGTAAAGCCTGTACGGTTATTTATTTAAAAATTATTAGAATAAGTGTTTATATAAATGTTGTTATGCTTTAGGATATTCCTAAGTAAAATTTTCATACTTTAAATAATGATTAAGAAATATAATATGATATCAATTGAAAATATATGAGTGCTATTGTGTGTGGACTATAAACTGATGAATTAAATCGTGTATCTCCATGTCTTACTATATATGAGATTTGGAAAATGATTTATTTTACATATGAAGCAACTGAAAATTTTATACAACTAAGTAAAAATACTATAAAGATAATGTTTGATACATTCATAATTTATGAGGATGAAAACATCACCCAAATGAATGGTCAGTTGACAGATATTGTCAAAAAAAATTTATATTATGATATCCAATTTCATAATCATATCAAGCTTTAAATGTACTCATAGTACTTCCATCTAAGTGTAATGTGATATATGCATCTATACAGCAATCTAGACAAGGGAGAAAATTATCTATGAAGGAATCGATCAGAATTTTAATGATGTATGATGTTGAGATGCATGTTGAAGTTGAAAATCATATGAAACATGAATAAGATTCTATCAAAACTACTATTAATGAATTATTTGATTCACGTAATATGTATTTGGATAAATATTTATCATATCAGACAAATATATTTTATAAAAAATAGAAAAATAAAAATAAAGGTACTGAAGAAAATTGATGTTTTGAATGAAAGGAAAAGGGTCACACAATAAAAAAATGTCATTTACTCAAAGATCAAAGACATAATAACTATAATAGAAAAGGAAATAGATTTATAAAATCTACATATAGCGTAATTATTTTGGTTTATTGGAATAATTTCCTATAGATTTTCATGACAAGCATAAAAGAAAAATGGTATCTCTTATGGCTAATATTGATGAGTTGCAATCTTCTAACTCTCAACACTCTAGTGTGAAAAATATTCCTATAATGAATTAAATAAATATTATTTTATGCATCAAGATCAATATAAATACTTTAAGGAAGATAACATATTAATTAGGAAAAAAATATGATTTTAGTCTATTAGATAATGAAAATTTATTAAAATAGATTATAGTTTTAAATTCAAATTCTTATAAATTTTCTTGTGCTTTGTATGACACTATGATTAAAGAGTTATTATCTGAATTTAATAATTAAAAAAATGATTCTATCATTCTATTAAAAGAATAAATTATTTAAAATAAAATACTTCATAATAATAAAATCCAAAATAGAAAACATGGAATTGGATGTAATGGTGAAATAAAAAAACTAAATTAAAATTATTTTTTCTCAGTTAGAATAGAAAAAATGTGTCTACTGTTAAACTCTTTTATTATCAAATTAATAGTCATTATTCAAGTGATTTTTTCTTTAAAGAAACTCTAATATCTATTGTTAAAAAAACTAATTCTCAAAATAATAGTTTAACTGAAATAGTATAATTCCATCTCAAAATAAAAAAAATTGGGTTACGTGAGAATTTAATTTCTAACACTACTAGACCCAAAAGCATATGGGTACCAAAATGAAAATATGTTCGATGTTTTGTAGGATTACACTATTAATCATTATTTTTATATCATTAAGTGGTTGATTGATTTTAATATGAATGTCTCTACCAAAATAGTGACCTACTCTAAAGTAGTTCATTATTAAAAATCCAAAATTCTATAAGTCACTATTTTATGAAGTATTTAATTTTATATATTTTTCATGTGAATTAAATTTTTTATTCATGGGGAGAAATATATCTCTCAAAATTGGATAAAAGTTTTTATTTGTTCTATAAATCAAGAATTAATCTACTATATAAATTATTAGTTAAAATTTTCAAATATATCAAAAACATTAATATATAATTTTTTAAAAATTCAATATCTGTTTTATTTAAGAAAATTTTTATATTTTTTTATCTTTAAAATTAATTAAAATACTCATATTTTATTTTTTTAAAAGACTAGAACATCTATTTTACGTAGTATGTCTTTTAAAAAATTTAAATCTATAATGATTATTATATTTTTCATAAAGAATATGAAATGTTTTTTTGTATTATGTCAGAATATAACCTATCATCTACTTCATAAAATATTTTATTTATCCATATTATTTTCAGAATAAATTGTTTAGAAGATTCTAGAAAACCAATCACAAAAATTTGAACAGATAAAGTTCTTGAAGTTCAAAAGAAAATATTTCTTACAAAAGTAAAAAAGGTAATAAATGTAATTTTTTGAACTAATAGTCAATTTCACATGTTGAATATTTGTTTGAAAATTATTCTAAATGAAATAATTATGTTCAAATTCATGAACAAATGGACGTCTATTATTCTCAATAATATTATGAAAGGATTATGTTCAAAGTCAACATCCTGAATGATTAAATAGTGACTCTACAAGTTAGTTTTGATACCTATAAAAGTTGTATAAAGAACTATAGAAAGAATCTATGAAGAAATGGTTGTTTTTTCATAACAAAATTAATATCATATTAGGAAAGGTAATTTGATCTCAAAATCAGACTCTAAATATTTCAAGGTTGAAAAGCTAAATCAGATGGAGTTTCATGGAAGTGAAGATGTTATTTAACTTGATCTAGATAAAATGGTGTTGTTTCCACTTAAATAGTGTCAATATTCATTAAATAAATTAATAGAAACTGTTCAATGTAGAATATAAAACTGTTAATATTTTTACCTATATTATGTGAAAAAATTTAAGGTTTGGAATACTGAGATGAACCATCTACTCCTTAAACCTCAGTTTTTTTAACATTCTTATGATTTTTAGTGAAAATATGTGTCATAAGTTGTTTCACAGTTTCTCTTTTTCTTACATGATCATGAAAATAATATTTATGTATCTCACAAATAGTTTATTTTTGTGAATTTTAATAAAATAATAATAATAATTTTTTTAACTACTTCTGAAAAAAAATTCAATTTGTTGAATATCATTTACAATAAAATTGGGAGAGTTTTTTAGAAAATATTCATTTTATTATACTTATTTTTATAATTTTTTACGTCTTTTTAAATTATGAATTTAGGGGGAGATAATTTTACGAATTTGATCTTTTTTATGTACCAAAATGGGGATAATTTTATAGTTTTATTATTATCATCATGTTAGAATATTGGAGAAAGGAACATATCTTGAGTGAGTTTGAAACATTTTTCCTTAGTATCCATGACATGGGGAAATGATATTTTCTTATAAAAGTGGAGAAGTTTTCTAGTAAATAAAAATTTTGTTAAAAGGATAATGGGGGATTAGCTTCGATTATAAAAATATTATAAATATAAAAATGGGTGATATTACTTTTATATTATTATAAATGTTTTTTTATGTGTTATTATCATGGGTTTTAGGATCATCAAAATGGGAGAGATTATTGATCATATGTTGATTCATCAATATCATTAATTTCCTTTTTGTTTTGATTATATTAATAACCCACATTTTTTTAACAAAGGAATTTTTTTAATTGAATTTTTGGAAGTTGATATTCATTGAAATATTTATTCTAGAAATATATTCAAGTCATTGATCCACTAGGATTATTTGTGGATTTATTTTGGACATGTTTAAATGTATTCTAGAAACACTGTTCATACCCTATGTTAGTAAGTGTAACATATTGAACAACCCTATGCTTGAAACAACATGTTTGTATAATGTACCATATATTGTTGGGAAAGTATTCATAAGTAACAATACATTTATGTTGAACCCTATGATTGAGGAAAACATTTATTTTACAATAACCATGATTTTGTGATCAATTGTATGTTGTTAATACTACATTTTGAGTTTTTACATCCAATGAAGGAACTCTATGTTTGACTATTCAACAACAGAGTTTTAAATCTGTGATATTATTCAAGACATATGAAACATTCTTTATTAAGTAAAGATGTATTCAAAAATATTTTATTACTGGCTCAAAATCTCATTATTATTGTTTTAAAGGCTCATATTCAACGGTGTAAATTAATTCTATTCTTACTGGAATTTACGACTCTCTTGATTTTTTTTGAATTCAAATATTCATGATTTATTGTGTGGTATTTCTAGAGTCGTTTTAATCTGGATATTTTTTGACCTGATGTATAAATATCAATATGCTCGTCATTAAAAAATATATATATAATACAAGTAGTGGAGATATAAATAAGAAATAGATGTGTGATCCTTCCTTGAGAGATTTTCTTTGGAGACATACATGTTTTGATCTGTCTAATAGAGTCACTATTTTTTCAGTTCCACTACTACATTTTATTGTTAAATATTCTATTTAAAGATGAATGAATAATTTTTCAGAGATAAAAGTTTAGAGATATACATGTTTAAACATAAATCTGGTGTTTTATATATTTTGTTAAATAATATCATGAGAAACATTGAAGATATTTTTGTTGTAGTGCATTATTATAGAATATTTACATCTATTAGTTGTAGATGAAATGATGATGCTTAACCTATTTTCTCAATAGAGAAATATCTATTTATTTTGTTTAGTTTTTACTACTCAGACTCTTTCATGGAGTAGTGTCATATTCTTATACTAAGCAATGGTTTTTTTATTTTCTTGAAAAAGAAATTGAAGGGATTTTGAGATCTTTATAATGTGTCGACTTCTTACACATAGTTTTTAAGGACATAGGATAAGTGGTCCTTCTAATGAAAATCAACATGCTTGTGGAGTTGAGTGTTGGTGGAGTGGACTAAGGGATCTATGTTCCTTGAACCAATATACATCATTATGTTCATTTTATTTATTTATTTTCAATTCTAAATCTTCTTTTAGAGATAAGGAAAGTTTATCTACTTAACAATAGAGGAATTAAAAGTATGTAAATGTTTTTGAGGAACACAATTCACCCCCCCCCCCTTTAGTGTATTTTCCTCCTTCATTTCCATTCTGAACAAACATACCACACTATTTTAATAACCCATTACTAAGTCTATTATACTCACCATAATTTGAAAAAAAACAATTATACAGGCATAAGGATGTGTATGATTTTTTATGCTAGTTGTAAGGTGTCTCTTGGTGTGATAGTGATTTATAATTTGGAGTGTTTTTCATTACTGATAAAATTCCTTTAGAATTTAAAACATATTATAATGATATGTATGAGTTTTCTTATTTCTCTAAATCACTAGAAAAAAATAGAATCTATAGTGTATATTGACTAACTTTTACTTCATTATGTTGTAATTATAAATTTTAATAATTTTGATGCTTCTTTTATTTTCAGATCCAAAAGGTAATAGAATATGTATTTTTTTCACAAGATCTAGATTTGAGGGGCCCTAGGTTTTATAATAGGCATTGATTTTAAATAGTGGGGAGAAAATTTGTAGCAATAATAAAAAATCCAATGGTGGATATTGATAAAACATTGGAAATGATGTTGTATTGGTTTATAATACTTGTTATAGTGTGATGTTTTTGAGATTGTATATAAGTTAATTGAAAGTTGTTGATAAATAATTAACATTCTTTAGCATATTTCAGTGGATTTTATTGTTATTAAATGTATTTGACGATGTTTTTTAATTTTTGTAGAAGTCGTGATATCATTTGAAGAGTTAATGTTCTAAGATGAGTGATGTGAGGAATTGAAAATCTAAAGTTGAAATTTTACAAAGGAAATAATAATATGTATAGTATATTTTTTTAATGCATAATAATAGTAATCTATGAATATTATATTTTTTAGTTGGTTATAATTTCAAATGAAAACATCATATGTGTTTGATTTTTCTATAATTGGTAAGATAATTAAATTATGCATAATACATTTTATTTGTTTGAAATTGGAAAGGCATGATCTATATAAGATATTTGATGACTCGTCTGATATATCTAGAAGTGTGTGTGATATTTCAGACAGTTGTATAACATTTGACCATGTAGGATAATTATACTACTAGTAAGTTAATTATCCAATGTGTAAGAAATAAATTCTATGAATAATAAAATTACACTCATACCAATTTTCGGTCATATGAAATATGTGATATTTAGTTCTTCTTTGGGATGGAGTAAAATGTCGTCTCTTTATTGTATGATATTTCAGTTAGTAAAAAACTATAATTTAGGGATTAAAAAATATATAAAATAAAGATTTAGTTTAGAAGTTAAAATGGTATGCTCTTTATAGATCAAATATAATGATCATAGATAGATGATGATTAAGTCCATGAAAAAAGGGGTCTATCTAAAGAAGAGTGGTGGGAAACTAAGATGGGTTCTACACCACATGAATAGGATCCATGTCATCAATTCATGTATATATGGATGTAAATTTTAAATTATTTAAATGTGTGTATTTTTTATGATGAAAAATACCATGATATATACCAATATTTCAATTAATTAACTAATCTTGAATATATATATAATGATTGAAAAAATATATGAAAAAAATCTAGAATATAAGATACTGAAATTAGAGTTATAATAGTTAATATTCTATCTTCCTAAATATCAAATATTATAAAAATAAAAAATAACATATTCCTTGGGAAATATGAATATAAAATGTTGAAAAACATTAAAGGGGTTTTTTTGACCAATTATGGTGAGATTAACTGTAACATCCCAGGTAAATAAAGAATAAATCATTTTCATATTTATTAATATTTACGAATAAAATATTAATTTTACTTTAAAGGGGTTGCTATGTTCGATAGCGTACTCAATAAGCAACAAAGTGTTTCATTGAAATCTTACGTTGCACACAAGTAATATAATAATATTATTTTAAATGGTAGTTAACACATAGTCGTTGTATTGGCGGGAATGGATAGAAATAACTAAAATATGATTATATTTTTTTTAAATGTTTTTACATTTATCCAATAAAAGATAAAGGCTTAAAATACAGAAAGAATTCAATTTTAGGAAAATATACCCTAATTTTCACTAAAGGTTCACTTATCGCATTTTGATGGAGAACCGTCATTAAATATAGTTTTGGTCACTTTTATACATTCTATTGGAACAAATAAAACTCTTCTTTAGAATCGGGACATCAAAATTCACTTTGTGTAAATTTTTGGTATTTTTCTGATAAAGTTCATTTTTTAATGAGTAATGAAAAATGTTGTATTTTAATTCAAAACCTATTGTTAATCTAATTTATTTATATGATTATATTATATTTTGATTTGGTTTTATAGTTTAATTAGAATATATTTTTACCATTTAATCCAATAGTGGTCGTTGGAATTAATTTCACTTTGAAATTGGTCTTAAACTAGTGTCAATCTTTTGATACTTATTGTTTCATAAAAACACGCTATTTTCTCTGACAGCGGGAATTGATTGTTAAATTAATTAAAACAACTTATATGTTTCAAATTTTTTAAAATAGACATCATTTTTTAATTCGGAATATCAAATATAGCTTAGGGTGATGTTTTGGTATTTTTCTGAAAAACGTCAATTTTTGATAAATAGTGAAACCACTAAGTGGTACTTAAAAAAACTGATTTTTCGTTTAAATAAAATTTTACCACCTCTGTGTTTTGAATTTAAAAAATCAAACATACATGGTTGTCATTAAGAAGTAAAATTTGGTTCAATGGGTTTAAAATAATTTTTTGGTGAATAGTAACTTTTAAGTTTTAATCGAGATTAGAGGTAATTAGTGTAATTTAAGGTAAGAATAATGTTTTAATAATATGAAATGAACTTGAAACATGTCATAACCTTATTGGATGTGTCATGGACGACCAAGAAAATCCATGGTTCAACTTGGGGACCCCATTTAGCCACTTTGGAAGGAAAATGACATTAATATCTTTTTATTTAATGTTAAATTAAAATTGTCACAAACATGAGTTGATTTACTAAAACAATTTTTAAATGGGGTTATAGAGGTCATATTTTTGACTATAAATATTAATTATAAAGATAATAAGATTTACTACATCATGATGTTTTGTTTACAATTTTTAGACATTAAATAAATTAAATTACTCATGACACCATGATGATGCAGCGATTACCTCATTATTTAACGATTTAAATAAAATGAAAAGATAATTTAAAATCTAAGACCTAAATTTGTCAAAAACCTATTGGATGGGTATATTTAAAACCCTTATCACCTTATACTAGAATTATATTAATTTGGGACCTTTTAAATCCGAAACTCATTTTAAAATAAAGTAACATTTCTTTACATTCCAAGAGTGCCCCTCCTCTCCTCTTATAAAAGGCCCCCACCTCTACCACCTTACCCACACTTCCAAAGCCAATGGCTCAGCCAACCCCTGCCCATTTTGTCTCTCCACATCCCTCTATTACTCCTAGAATCCTTACATTGGGCATAAGTCTTCCCAAGGAAGCCTTTGAGATCAAATCAAAAAGAGTTACCTGTTTTAAAGGTAGTATTTTCTCTTTTGTTCTTTTGTTTTATTTTGCTCCTCCAACCCCCTAAACGCTTTTTATTAATTTCTTTTGTAACAACTCCAGTATCTTTAATATTCTAAGATGTTGTTATAATAAGAATTAGATCTACACTTACACACACCTATATCTAATGGTTAAATAACATACTGTTTCTCTGGATGGCGAATTTCTGCCTCACGAAACGATGATTGTTCAATATTCTTCCAACACCTTCAAAGGTGGTCATTAAGATGTCACTATATTTATATATGATATATAATATGTTTATGTATTCCTTAATCTTCTGTATTTTTCATTTATAGCACACCTTTATGGCTTCCATTATGGGTATACGTGATATCTTCATTTTTGGAAGTGCGGACTACCGCCCCCTCAAAGTGATTTGATTCGTTAATGCCATATGTGGGATGTATAAAGCATGGATTTAAAGTTATTATATATGATGTATGTTACATATAAATGATGAATATAATTCTGGAATTAAAATATACATACCTCTCATTTAGTTTTAATTCCATTAATATAACATAAAAATGAATGTAGCGTTCATGTGTACATACGGTTTACCGTCTCCATGAACGGTGCATTTCATTTCTTACCTCTAAATGATTATTTAATATTATAAATACATGTATATGTTGGATATATATGATATATATGATATCCAAATCATGAATATCATTCTTGATATAATGAACCTTTGACCACACGAACAACATGTAATTGTAAGGAGTCCACTTTCGACATAAGAACCAAATATCGACAAAACAAACATTATTAACTTAAATGATTACATAATGTTTATAACATGGAAATAAGTGATATAAAAGAAAAAATGAACTTGAAAAAGGTTCTTAAGCAAGTATAAATTAACTCAAGTTTATTATTTAGGATGTTAAAGAATGATCGAGTCAAGTCGGACCCGAGGTAAGGGACTTCGTCTCAATCTCCTTTCATTGAGGCATATTTTGTTTTACACACAACTTTCTTTTATACAGTGTATAAAACCCTTTGACTTTTACTTTTATAAAAAATGAATCTTTTTCTATGAAGCATTTTACTAAACGAAAAAAAGGATTGTTTCTTTTAACGTAGGAGGTGACAATGACCTTTTCCGTCGCCGCGAGTATTATTTGGCCTTTGGCTTCCTCAACAAGCTGTAATGTTTTTTATTTAATTAAATAAATACCATATACTGTTTTATGTATTTTGGTATTGAAAAGGGTTTTTTTATAATGGATTTGTTAGGAAAATATATTTAAGTGATATATTGTGATCATAGTGTGGAAATGTTTTCTTTCTATTATATTTGTTTTATGTCTTATGATTTTATAATGGTACTTGGACATTTGACGGGTGGTTACATGATAAACCATATGACAGGTGGTGCCGTGAATACCAGGATGGGTGGTTACATTATAACCTCCAATGCATTGGGTATGGAAGTCGGTCGTATGGCTATTCCATTAAGTGATATGTGTGGAAGTCGACCGTATGGTTATTCCATTTAAGTATGTTTATGTCCCAAGTTACCTTTATATGTTATGTGATATTTATATGGGTTTTATGGTAATATTTTGGTTACAAAAGGGTAAGTAATGATCTTTTATTCAGTGAAGAGTTTTTTACTACTTCATAAAGGTGAAAAGTATTACTTTGATAAAGTATATTTGGTTTACTTGTTGTTTTGATAAACTAACAGTTTTCATTCCTTGTGTATCCCTTACTGAGCCTTTTATTCTCACCCCAAGTGTTTTTGAAATGTTTTTCACAGGACTTACTACGGAATAGGGTCAAGGATGGGATCAAGGGAAAGTCATTCTATATAAAACATGGAACTAGACATGTTTCTTTTTAAGAGTTTTTATTCTATGGAAACTTAGTAGAAGTGTCTACATTGTAATCTTTTGATATGTAATAGTTATGTCCTAATTATTTAAACCTCTAAACCAGAAAAGATCCTCAATGTGAATTATTCTTTTAATTCAATATTAAGTAAGGTTTAAGGTCGGGGCCTTATAGTTGGTATCAGAGGTCGGTTTAGATAAATTTAGGAGTTAGAATTCTATTAAATGATTATCCAAAAATATATTTTTTTATGGTCAAATTGAAATGATATAGCATTTGAGGATTACCATGTTGATTCATCTAAGACATGTTTGTTCAGAATGGTTTTCCACAGAGGAAACTGGGAAGCAGTGCTAGGAAGGCATACCGAAGGAAATAACCTTCTGAATCAGCATCCTGAGATGGTCGGAATTGGAACTAAACAGTTTGTTGCAGTGATGTCACAGTTGACTCAGGCTATAAATGGTGGTGGTATCCATGCACGAGATCAGCCAGATCAACCACAGAGGAACATGACAGTGGTGGAACATTTCATGAGGCAACATCCTCCATCATTCAGAGGATCATCTGACCCCGTGCAAGCTGAAGGGTGGATTAAAGCACTCGAGAAGATTATTGATGTCATGGGGTGTTCAGAACATAAAAAGGTTAGTCTTGCCATTTACCGTTTTGAAGGTGAAGCTGATCAGTGGTGGTCGATGGTGAAAAATATCTGGGATAGTGATGATATTGATGATCTTCACTGGGACGAATTCAAAGGTATGTTTCTTGAGAAATATTTTCCAAAGGTGGTTCATATTAGGATGGAAAAACAGTTCCTAGATTTGAGGCAGGAGGATGACTTAGTGGCTGCTTATGAAGAAAAGTTCACTCGATTGGCAAGGTATGCTCCAAACTTCATACAAGATCTTGATAGTAAAATAAACAGTTTTTAGTCAGGGATAAAGCCAATGTATCGAAGGGCTTTCGCTTACAGTGAGTTCAAAAGTTATGAAAAACTTGTTCGATGTGCGAAGAAGGTGGAAATGGAGTTTGTCGATGATCATGTGTTCATTGACAAACAACAAAATAAGAGGTCCAGTTGGTAGGCAAAGGGGAAGAATTCATCAGTGAAGCAAGGAGGTAAGAAAACCAAATATCCATCCTGTGAGAAGTGTGGTAAAATGCATCCGGGAGAATGTTTATCCAAGTCTGGTAAGTGCTTTCGGTGTGGTAAGTCTGGTCATATTGCTCGTAACTGTAAGGAGGATGATCAAGAAGGCAATGAAAATCTAGTGGTAAGATGTTTTAAGTGTAATGAAATGGGTCATTATGAAAATGAGTGTCTAATGAAGAACTCGACTGGGGAAAAGTATCCAGACTACAAGCAGAAAGGGGTGGTGAAATCCTTTGCAACTACTTCAGCAGATGTTGGGCCATCAAATGAAGTAGTATCAGGTAGTCTTTTTGTTTGTTCAGATTGTGCCAATGTGTTGTTTGATTCAGGGTCTACACATTCTTTCATTTCTGAGAAGTTTTCTAGTAAATTTGAAATTCCATCTCAAGATATGAATCCTGAACTTATGGTAAAAACACTCGGAGGGAACGTTGAGACAAAAAGGAATTATAAGAACCGTCCTATCCTTGTGTGCGGAAAGAATCTACCATCAAACCTTATTGTTTTTCCTCTAGTAGAGTTTGATTTTATTTTAGGCATAGATTGGATTTCTGTTTATCATGCTAAGATTGGCTGAAGAGCTAAAATGGTTTCTTTTCAGAAAGATTTTCAGTTTGTGTATAAGAATGAACAATTGATTTTGATAACATATCAGGAAGTTGAGAAACTAGTAAAAGATGGAAATGAATGTTACCTTGAACATATTGTTGAAAATAAAGGAACTGTTCAGATTAATTATATGCCAGTGGTAAATGAGTATCTTGATGTGTTTTCTGATGAGTTGCTTTGTATTATTCATGATCGGGAAGTTGAATTTATTGTTGACTTAGTTCCTTATTCTAAGCCAATTTCAAAACCCCCTTATCGAATGGCTCAAGTTGAACTTTTAGAGTTAAAGAAACAATTGCAGGAGTTATTAGATAAAGGTTTCATTCGACCTAGCACATCACCATGAGGTTCTCCTGTCTTGTTTGTTAAAAAGAAAGATGGCTCAATGAGACTTTACCTTGATTATAGAGCCTTGAATAATATTACTATTAAGAACAAGTATCCTTTGCCTCATATCGATGATTTGTTTGATCAGCTCCAGGGAGCTCAGTATTTTTCGAAGATTGACTTGAGGTTGGGGTACCATCAGTTGAAAGTAAAAGAAGCAGACGTTCCAAAGACTGTTTTCCATACTAGATATGGCCATTATGAATTTGTAGTTATCCCTTTTGGGTTAACCAATGGACCTTCTATATTCATGGACCTTATGAATAGAATTTTCCATGAGTTCTTGGATAAGTTTGTGGTTGTTTTCATTGATGATATTTTGGTGTTTTCTAAAAGTAAATTGGAGCATGAAAGTCATTTAAGGGTTATCATGCAAACCTTAAAAGAAAAAGAAAATATATGGAAAATTAAAAAAAGTGTGAGTTTTGGTTACAACAAATTTCTTTCCTTGGTCACATTGTTTCAAAAAATGGCATAATTGTGATCCTGCTAAAACAAAAGTTGTTGAAGAATGGCCAAGACCCACAAATGTAACCGAGATCCGTAGTTTTCTTGGTTTGGCAGGTTACTACCGAAGGTTTGTTGAAATTTTTTCACGATTATCTAGTCCAATGACTAAGCTAACTCAGAAGGGTGTTAAGTTTATCTGGAAAAAAGAATGTGATGATTGTTTTTAGGAGTTGAAAACAAGATTGGTGAATGCTCCAGTTTTGGCACTTTCTTCTAGGAATGTTGAGTTTGTAATCTAAAGTGATGCTTCATTAAAAGGACTTGGTTGTGTCCTTATGCATAATGATCAGGTAATTGCTTATTCTTCACATCAGTTGAAAACTCACGAGTTAAATTACCCTACACATGATTTGGAATTAGCTGCAGTAGTTTTTGCTCTAAAAATTTGGAGGCATCATTTGTATGGAGTAAAGTGTGAAATATATACCGATCACATAAGTATAAAGTATATATTAACTCAGAAAGAATTGAACATGAGACAGAGTATATGGCTAGAATTAATCAAGTATTATGATTTTACAATTCATTACCATCCAGGAAAAGCAAATAAAGTGGCTGATGCTTTGATTCGAAAAAGTAATGATTCATTAACAATGTTGTGTTTGGAACATGATCCTTTGGTTACGGATTTGATGAACTTTGGCATAGAATTTGTTGGTGTAGGAAGTTCTTCTGTTTATTTTTAGGTATCAGTGAAATCTTCACTATCAGACAGAATTAAGCAAGCACAGAAGCAAGACAGTGAGTTGCAGAAAAAGGTAGAGCTAGTTCAGAAGGGTAAGTTGCCTGAATTAAACATTGATAATGAATGTGTTTTGAGATTTGGGAAGAGATTGTGTGTGCCTTGTGATTCACAATTGAAGAGAGAGTTGTTATGTGAGGCTCATAGTTCCCCACTTTCAGTTCATCCTGGCAGTACTAAGATGTACAGAGATCTGCGGGAGTATTACTGGTGGGATGGAATGAAAAGAGATATTGCTGATTTTACTGTGAAGTGTTTGACTTGTCAGCAGGTTAAAGCAGAGCGGTAGATACCAAAAGGGATGCTTCACCCTTTACCAATGCCAGAGTGGAAATGGGAAAACATATCCATGGACTTTGTTGTTGGATTACCGAAGACATCTCGAGGTAATAATGCAATCTGGGTTATTGTTGATTGCTTGACTAAATCTGCTCATTTCCTTCTTATTCGAGATACTTTCTCTCTACATCAACTTCCACGATTGTATCTTAAAGAGATAGTAAAGTTTCATGGAGTTTCCCTCTCCATTGTATCTGATCATGATCCAAGGTTTACTTCTAACTTTTGGAAAGGACTTCAGAAGTTGTTGGGTACTGAATTAAATTTTAGTACATCTTTTCATCCGCAATCAGATGGGCAGTCAGAACGAACAATTGAGACCTTAGAGGATATGCTACGACCTTGTTCTATGGATTATCAGAGAATTTGGGACCAAAATATTTCTTTGGTTGAGTTTTCATATAATAACAGTTTTCATTCTAGTATACATATGGCACCATTTGAGGCATTATATGGGAAGTGGTGTCGAACTCCAAATTTTTGGGATGAAGTGGGTGAAAGGAAGCTAATGGGACCAGAATTAGTAGAAGAGATGGCAGAAAAAGTTCAGTTGATTCAGAAACACATGAGAACAGCTCAAAGCAGGTAGAAGAGTTATGCGGATAACCGGAGGAAGGATCTATCTTTTGAGGTAGTTGATCATGTTTTTCTCAAGGTTTCTTTATGGAAACGTGTGATGTGATTTGGTAAGAAAGGAAAGTTGAGTCCAAGGTTCATTGGACCATATGAAATTATGGAGAGAGTTGGATCAGTTTCATACAGAGTGGCATTACCTCCGAGTTTATCTCAGGTACACAATGTTTTTCATGTTTCGATGTTGAGAAAGTATATGTCAGATCCATCTCATGTTTTGAGCCCGGAGGTAGTTCAGTTGGAAGGGAATCTCTCTTATGAAAAACAACCTGTCCAGATTCTTGACCGAAGAGAGCAGGTGTTGCGAAATAAGGTAATTCACTAGGTAAAGGTTTTGTGGAAAACCCATATGGTTGAAGAGGCAACGTGGGAATCTGAAAATTCTATGAGGGATAAATACCCCCCACTTATTTTGATAAGTGAATAAAATTGCGAGGACGCAATTCCCAAAAGGGGGGAAGGATGTAACATCCCAGGTAAATAAAGAATAAATCATTTTCATATTTATTAATATTTACAAATTAAATATTAATTTTGCTTTAAATGGGTTTCTATGTTTGATAGCGTACCCGATACGCAATAATGAGTTTCATTGAAATCTTACGTTGCACACAAGTAATATAATAATATTATTTTAAATGGTAGTTAACACATAGCCGTTGTATTGGCGGGAATTGATAGAAATAACTAAAATATGATTATTTTTTTTAATGTTTTTACATTTATCAAATAAAATATAAAGGCTTAAAATACGGAAAGAATTCAATTTTAGGCATATATACCCTAATTTTCTCTAAAGGTTCACATATCGCCTTTTGATGGCGAACTGTCATGAAATATAGTTTTGGTCACTTTTATACATTCTATTGGACCAAATAAAACTCTTCTATAGAATCGGGACATCAAAATTTATATTGTGTAAATTTTTGGTATTTTTCCGATAAAGTTCATTTTTTTAATGAATAGTGAAAAATGTTGTATTTTAATTGAAAACCCCTTTTTAATCTAATTTATTTATATGATTAGATTATCTTTTGATTTGGTTTTAGAGTTGAATTATAATATATTTTTACCATTTAATCCAATAGTGATCGTTGTAATTAATTTCATTTTGAAATTAGACTTAAACTAGTGTCAATCTTTTGATACTTATTGTTTCATAAAAACACGCTATTTGCTCTGACAGCGGAAATTAATTATTAAATTAGGTAATACAACTTATATGTTTAGAATTATGTAAAATAGACATCATTTTTGAATTCAGAATATAAAATATTTCTTAGGGTGAAGTTTTGGTATTTTTCTGAAAAACTTCAATTTTTGATGAATAGTAAAACCACTAAGTGGTACTTAAAAAACTGATTTTTCGTTTAAATGAAATTTTACCACCTCTGTGTTTTGAATTCCAAAAATCCTACATACATGGTTGACATTAATAAGTAAATTGTGGTTCAATGGGATTAAAATAATTTTTTTGTGAATAGTAACTTTTAAGTTTTAATCGCGATTAGAGGTAATTAGTGTAATTTAAGGTACGAATAATATTTTAATAATATGAAATGAACTTTACACATGTCTTACCCTTATTGGATGTGTCATGGCCGACCAATAAAATCTATGGGTCAACTTGGGGACCCCATGGAGCTACTTTGGAAGGAAAATGACATTAATATCTTTTTATTTAATGTTAATGTAAAAAATGTCACAAACATGAGTTGATTTAATAAAACAATTTTTTAATGGGGATATACAAGTCAAATTTTTGACTATAAATATTCATTAGAAAGCTAAACATATTTCCTAAATCATGATATTTGTTTTATAATTTGTAGACGTTAAATAAATTAAATTATTTATGACACCATGATGATGCAGCGATTACCTCATTATTAAACGATTTAAATAAAATGAAATGATAATGTAAAATCTAAGACCTACACTAGTAAAAAACCTATTGGATGGGTATATTTCGAACCATTATCACCTTATCCTAGAATTATATAAATTTGGGACCTTTTAAATCCGAAACTCATTTTAAAATAAAGTAACATTTCTTTACTTTCCAAGAGTGTCCCTCCTCTCCTCTTATAAAAGGCCCCCAACTCTACCACCTTACACACACTTTCAAAGCCTTTGGATCAGCCAACCCCTGACCATTTTGTCTCTACACATCCCTCTCTTAATCCTAGAAGCCTCACGTTGGGCAGAAGTCTTTCCAAGGAAGCCTTTGAGCTCAAATCAAAAAGAGTTACTCGTTTTAAAGGTAGTCTTTTCTCTTGTGTTCTTTTGTTTTATTTTGCTTTTCCAAACCCCTAAACGCTTTTTATTCATTTCTTTTGTAACAAATCAAGTATCTTCAATATACTAGGATTTTTTTATAAGAATAATTCGATCTACACTTACACACACCTACATCTAATGGTTAAAGAACATACTGTTTATATGGATGGTGAATTTCTGCCTCACGAAACAATGATTGTTCAATATTCTTCCAACACCTTCAAAGGTGGACATTAAGATGTCAATATATTTATATATGATATATAATATGTTTATATCTTCATTAAGCTTCTGTATTTTTTATTTATGTAACACCTTTATGGCTTCCATTATAGGTATACGCGATATCTTCGTTTTAGGAAGTGCGGACTACCACCCCCTCAAAGTGATTTGATTCGTTAATTCCATATGTGGGACGTATAAAGGATGGATTTAAAGTTATTATATATGATTTATGTTACATATAAATTATGAATATAATTCTGGAATTAAAATATACATACCTCTCATTTGGTTTTAATTCCATTACTATGACATAGAAATGAAAGTAGCGTTCATGCGTACGTACAGCTTACCGTCTCCATGAACGGTGCATTTCATTTCTTACCTATAAATGATTATGAAATATTATAAATACATGTATATGCTGGATATATATGATATATATGATTTCCAAATCATGAATATCATTCTGGATATAATGAACCTTTGACCACATGAACAACATGTAATTGTAAGGAGTCCACTTTTGACTTAAGAACCAAATATCGACAAAACAAACATTATTAACTTAAATGATTACAAAATTTTTATAACATGGAAATAAGTGATATAAAAGGAATAATGAACTTCAAAAACGTTCTTAATCAAGTAGAAATTAACTCAAGTTTATTATTCAGGACGTTAAATAACGATCGAGTCAAGTCGGACCCGAGGTAAGGGACTTCATCTCAATCTCCTTTCATTGAGGCATATTTCATTTTATACACAACTTTATTTTATATGGTGTATAATCCCCTTTGAATTTTACTTTTATACAAAAGGAATCTTTTTCTACGATGTTTTTTACTAAATAACAAAAAGTAATGTCTATTTTAATGTACGCGTTGACAATGACCTTTTCCGCCGCCGGGAGTATTATTTGGTCTTTGCCTTCCTCAACAAGCCATAATGTTTTTTTTAAATTAAATAAATACCATATACTGTTTTATGTATTTTGGTATTGAAAAGGGTTTTTTTATAATGGATTTGTTATGCCAATATATTTAAGTGATATATTGTGATCAAAGTGTGGAAATGTTTTCTTTCCATTATATTTGTTTTATGTCTTATGATTTTATAATGGTACTTGGACATTTGAAGGATGGTTATGTGATAAACCATATGACTGGTGGTGCCGTGAATACCAGGACGGGTGGTTACATTATAACCTCCAATGCATTGGGTATGGAAGTCGGCCGTATGGCTATTCCATTAAGTGATATGTGTGAAGTCAATCGTACAGTTATTCCATTTAAGTATGTTTATGTCCCAAGTTACCTTTATATGTTATGTGATCTTTATATGGGTTTTATGGTAATCTTTTGGTTACAAATGGGTAAGTAATGATCTTTTATTCAGTGAATAGTTTTTTACTACTTCATAAAGGTGAAAAGTATTACTTTTATAAAGTATAAATGGTTTACTTGGTGTTTTGATAAACTAATTGTTTTCATTCTTTGTGTATCCCTTACTAAGCATTTTATGCTCACCCCAAGTTTTTTTGAAATGTTATTCACAGGACTTACTATGGAATAGGGTCAAGGATGGGATCAAGGGAAAGTCATGCTATATAAAACATGGAACTAGACATGTTTCTTTTCAAGAGTTTTTATTCTATGGAAACTTAGTAGAAGTGTCTACTTTTTAATCTTTTGAGATGTAATAGTTATGTCCTGATTTTCTAAAACTATAAACCTGAAAAGATCCTCAATGTGAATTATTCATTTAATTCAATATTAAGTAAGGTTTAAGGTCGGGGCCTTATATTAAAAAATCACTTAGAATAACCACTGAATATCATTATGAAGATGAAATGAAGAATTTCATCATCATCTATGGATTCTGTTAGCTGGCTTGGTTCGTATTTGGTGATCTTTCTTCAACAATAATAACTCTATTTTTTGTGGTCAAATTATTACTCATTGTTTCTATAAATTGTAATTATTTTGAGGTGATACATTAACTCATCTTCTTATTGATAATTATAATAGAGTGGTGTACATGGGATAATAACTGTGACACATTAGAGTTGCAGTCATCCAACAAAGGAGGAAAACCTCATAAACAAATGTATTGTGTATGATTATTAATTACCTCAGTGAGAAACTTGGTATAGGTCTATTGAACAAGAATGAGTATAAAACTAGATCTGAAAATTACAATAATGATTCACCCCCCCCCCCACACACACACAGTGTCCTGGAATCTTCAATTGATCCTAACACATCAGTTGTGAGAACTTGTTATTGACAGACGTTTTGTCACTTTATTCTTTAAAATCATTATTTTAGTCCGTTTGTTATATTATGATCAAAGATATATCTATGAAAATAATACATTTTTATTTATTTTATTTATTATGACATAAATATAATTTAAAACAGAAATATATAATATAAAAATATTTATTAATCACTACCCCATACATAATTTATTACATTAACTATGGGGATGTCTCTAAATATTAACATTTACATAGAATTCATGTATTCCCAGGTTCATGCTTTGGATAAATAATTTAAATTTATAAATATTTATGTAAATATCAATATTAACATGCAATAAAATTTTCAGTTCCTATTCATTCAATATTATAACCCCACATTAGAATTTCAAAAACACTGATTAAGCATAATGAAATTGATTTGATAAATCCACTTTCATTTTTTTATTTCTTGTTTGGAATTAACCTTCCCTTAAATATCCCTCAATAAGAAACCAATTTTTTACACCTTTAATAAATCCATAAATTGGAATATTACTTATTCAATAATTGATTCTAACTTCTTTTGAAAAAAATTCTAAAAAATGACACCCAATTGTTATCTGTGTTAAACATGTTAAGAAACAATATTTGGAAAACAAGATCTCAAAAATATATGTACTCTAATTATGTATTTTTATCATTAAAATACATAGGTTGTTCATTATGAATGTTTTATAGACTTCCTTATAGATCTTATATTCTCAAACTACTCCATTTCAAATGAATTTCTTTCACAGGTTTTTTATTAGTGAATCTGTGAATTTGTACTTTTATTTATCAATTGAATCACTCAATTTATAGTACATTGATCTAGTTTATTATTAATAAATAGTTTTCCAATTCAATACTTTCTCAATTGATATTTTGTTCATACGTTTGTTTAATTTTACATTAATGATGTTTCCATATGTGTTTCAATGATGTGGTGATGTGTGGAAAATGTTTGTGGATTCATATTATGGAATTGAATTTCATGCTTTGAAAATTATCCTTTTTGATGATTGTTGAAATTGATATTAAGTTCCAAGACATATGTAATTTATTACACTTTATTATTAACAATATTATGTAGAATAAGATGATGAAACATCTCTTATTTCATAAGGATTTGGATAGAAAGAAGGCCATGAAAAACCTAGTAGTTAATATATATTAAATTAAATGTTTCTGAGGATGTCTTATTTATTTTCATTTTATAAATTGGGAAATGATTGGAAATATATTCTATACATATAATAATTCTATGTATTTTTTGGTATTCCTTATAAAAAAATTAGGCCAATAATATAATACCCCTAGGAGAGCACTCAACCACACATAGGGGGCCAAAGGCCAACCCCTGAGGGAGAGCCTTCTATAGGAGGTTGTATTACATCTAAACTATTTGATGTCCCATGTATAATAATGGAAGTGAGTGAACATAGAGGAAAATACGGTCCCATGTGTAAATACAGTAGAGATAATTCTCGTGTGGTGGTGTGTGGTATGTATAAGTGTGTTAATGCACCATATCCAACTCGATGAGTATAAGGCATGATTTGATTACTAATGAAGCTCTAGAATGAATTAGTGATAAAAGTGAAACAAAATAACATACCACACTATTCATATGTCTCAAAATATATGTATTGAAGAAGAATCATCAGATAGGATTGATATTGACCATCTAAATAATTTAGTTTATCATATTCAACCTCCTGATCTTTGATGGAAATACTATTTGTTGGAGAATATTCTAGAACCATTGATGCTCAACCTAAGGCATTCATGGTTGATTAAATACCAATATTAAGACATGTTGAGTCTATGAATCATTATGAATGCATATAAATATTTTAGTAATGTTATAAATCTAATAGAAAGTAATATTTCTAATGGAAAAATTTCATATTATAGGCCATATGAATAAGAGGATGTTTTTGAGCATCTTATGTAGAGAATTCGATAAAATGGTATGCATGTGAGGAGTTATCACGTAAAAATGGACACCGTTTTTCATCATAAATTATTTAAAAAACCTATAATGAGTCGGTGATATAAAATTCATGTTGTGGTATTATTATCAGGGCATTAAAGATAGTCCTCAATATGTCTTAAAATACAGATCTAGTGTAGTGGGATTCATGGTGATCCTTGCCTATAAAAGGATGAGTATGTTGTCCATGAGAGGTTATGTAATTAGTTATTGTGATATCTATAAAAAATATGTCCACCACGATCCTATGGTTTATGAAGAGAGAATAATTTACATATAGAAACTAATTGTGTGAGGGATAATAAGGTTTCAGGCCTTTTGAAATGTTTCTCAAACAGTCAAAGGCTTCCTGAAGGAACTAGTTTCCATGAGGAATCAGAGGATAGAGTGCTACATGTCTCCTATATTTCATGAGTAAATATTATATTTTGTAAACCTATGTATAGAAACACTATGTTACATGAATGAGAAAAGTAATTAACTCATGAACTAAAGATTAGTGTGTGTGTGTGTAAAGAAAAACATGCACATGGAACAATAGTTAATTCCTCATTATTTGCATGAATGGTTTGATTTGAGATAATTTAATGTTCAAAATTTTATAAGGGAAGATAGTTCATGTGAACATTCTTGTACTACATGAGTGCACATAATCATTTAACACATATTTTTCAATAGGGAAGGAAGTGCATGAATGCACAACAATCACATGGACATTCATTGAGAAACCAAGTTAACATTTTTTCTCCATGATAACATGTATATTTGAAAAAAATTGATAACATTGTGAAAAATTGAAAAAATAACATAAAAAATAATAAATATATATATATAGATGTTTTTGGGTTTTGGATGAGATATTCATGCATTTTATGCATGAAATCAAATAGGGAATTCAAGAACAAAATGAGTAGATATTGTGCAAGATTATTCATAAATAATATATTGAATACAATTTTATTCCGAACTTTCTTATTAATAATTGATTATAAAACGTTATTATAAGGAATAATTATCTCGATAATATTTCTACTGAGTCAACTAGTCATTACAAGAAATAAACATTATTGAGAATGACTGATATAATTTTCCTAGGTTGTTGAAGATACTTGGAGAGTACATGAGAAAGGCAGATCCTACAAGATTATAGAGGAATATAAATGATAATACTAAAGTGGATCAACCATTAAAGAAAGATAATATCTTCTAGCCAGTTCTAGAAGAAGGTGAAGTGTTCTAATTCGATCATGGATCGAAAGGAGTCTCTCAGTTTGATCCAGAGTATATTACTTTCAGTAAGAACTGAAAGGAGTGGAAGCCTTTCAGTTAGAGCCAAAATCAAATAGAGTTTCATGGTTGAAGAATGATCACTTTAATCATTTTAATGATAGTGAATAGTATATAACCATTAGAAATAACCATTTGTAGTAAAGTGTATTATTTTTTTCAATAACTTATAAATATTGTGTGATACTCTATCAATTTCTAATATTGCACACAAAATGAGATTGGGAGAAAATATTTAGTGGAATCATAACTTTAACAACTATAAGAGGTATAATTTAGAAGATAATTAATTCCAAAAAAATAATAATTAATTTATTCATACCGTCTTAGTTGTATCATAGAAAGGTTATCTCTAAATATCCAATAAACATTCCTAAGAGAGTTCAAATATTAATTTTGACAATAGTCAAACAAATTCCCAAATTTTACGGGAATAATTTTCATAGATATAGAAATATGATGCGACACTATGTCATATCACTCATCATATAATTGAGAGATGATACAATAATGGGTTTTCAACCCATTTATAATGATTATTCAGTGACATAAGTTAAGATAAATGTTTTTATTTGAGGAAAGGTTCAAAATACCTTCATTATGACTCTAAAAAATTGTTACTCAATCTCATGGGTCTCCATAAATCCAGTAATAATATCTTAGACCTAGAATAAAGTCTTGCTTTTGGTCTTTATGAACTACAAAACATCCTTATAGCTTATGAGATAAGGAAACTTCCACCTTTTAAGAAGAAATAAAAATTTTAAATTGCATCTAAATCCATGTCAAATGAAAATGTCTAAGAGTTATTTGAAAAATAATTTAATGATTCAAATAGTGATGAAGATGATGATGATTTTAGTACATTTTTCCTTTATATAAAAATGTTTCCAGAAGTAAAAATTGTTGGTTGGAAATAAGAAACCAAAAAAATATTTTTAATTATGGTATCTCTAATAATTCTTCCAATAATTATCCCAAGAAGAAGGTTAGATAATCATAATCATTATCTTAATTAGATGATGAGAAATATCAACAAGAAAAATGAAATATTAAGAATAAGAAAAACTATGACAATAATAATAGAAATATTTTATGAAACAATAAGAAAGATTAATCATCAATTTAATCTTCAGTAAATGAAGATAGAATCATTTCCTATGCATAGAGAATAATTCATTCTCCATGTAGTGTTGATGATTATGATTAAAGAATAAAACTATAGTGGAAGCTGAAAGAACAATTAGAATTATTCATAGAACATATCTAATATCTCAATAATGAAATAGAGAATCTTGAAAAATAAAATAATACACTAACTGATGAAATTAATAAGGGAAAACTAGTTTATATTGATGAATAAAAGGATGATATTATTAATAGAGAAGTATCATTTTTCATTGATATCAGGATGAAAAACATAAAAAATACTAAATAAGATAAGATGATATGTGATCTTAATGGGATGTTGACTTCCAAAGAATATTTTACTAATAAACAAGCCATATTTTTTACAATTAAATATTAATTGAATAAATCCAAAGAAGATGTATGAGATTTAAATCAATTAGACTAAAAAATAGTCCAAATAAATATTCATATATTGTGATTGGAAGAAAATAGAGGACCAGACTTAGAGGAAGCTCTAAGTATTAATGTTATTTCTGAGAAACCAATATATCACTCATTATTCCCTATTTTTCATGTTTTTTGAAATAAAAATGAAGGGTACTGAAGGTTGTATTTAAGGTTTTCACTTCTAGACATCGTAATGAGATTGTATTACATGGAGTCTACTATCATCCATAAAAAAGAAGAAAAATGTTCATAAGTTATGGGGAAACTTTGGAATGAATATGAAAACCTTATAAAAGATTAAAACCTAAATTTTAAGGTATTTCAACAACACTTTAATCCCTTATTCTTAATTGTATTATCTTATAAATAAAGGGGGAGTTCTTGGTTGATGAAAAAATAAGACAAGGGGGATCGATCACTTTTTTACTTGAACTCTCTGATGTGTTTTTTGATGTATATATATGATTTAATATTTCATTGATAAATTTGATTATTTATAACCCCTTGATTGATAATTGAGACATTTTGAGCATGATTCAACATTCATGGTATTTTATGGAATGTAAATACATCCCTATTTATATCTATCTTATTTTCAACACCTGGTTAGCATATGTAGACCTGTTATTTATAATCTATCAGATCTTCAATATGTTAAGCATGTGATCTCACTCCTCTCTTATGATTAATCATGTAATTTTTATATAATTGATATGATCTGAATTTCATAAGAAAAATGTGATGAAATATATCCCAATGTTATAATTTTCAGTTGATTTTCAAATGGGGAGAAATATTTTAGAACACATACTGGCTTTTGAATATGTGAAATAGATATTGATAGAAAAATAAAAAAGGGGAGATATTATGGCCTAGTTTTCATTTTTTGTCAATTATGAGTCAATATGTGATTGGATGAAGTGGTTATGTACGAATAATGTTTAGGGATTCATGTTATGGAATTATATTTCATGGTTCGACAATTATCCTTGTTAACTCTAATGATTTTTTCATGTGATATTAATTTCCAATACTTTTTTCATTTATGAAACTTTTTTACTATAAGATTAAGTAGGATAATACCTTGTAATAACTAATATAACATGACTATGGGGATGTTCACTAGGTCATGGAAAAATAGAAGTTCATATATATGTTTCATGAATATTTGGGAGGTAGAGTTTTTGCATGGAATTTTATATGATGGGAAAGGGTTTCATACATATTATATAGGTAGAATAGTTCGAATTATATTTTTGTATGCCTTATAAGAAATTTTGGTCCAACCATTAAATCCCCCTAGGGATATTCCTCAACCACACATAGGGGTTCCAAGCGTCAACCCCCATGGGGGTGCTCGCCAAAGGTGGTTAAATTGAACCTATGTGCGAGTGGCCCCATGTGTAAGTCTGACAGATAGTGTGGTCAGATTTTTCCTTTATCCTATGTGTAAGGATGGAAAATAGAATGACATTATAGCTCATAGATTGAACCATAAGCATACAGGATGGATTCTTATGTGTTGTTTTATGTGATGTTTTTGGGGGTTGATCCACCATCTCCAGCTCGATGAGTTTGATATATATCTTGATTAACAAATATGTTTCTGAATAAATAAATTGTTTGTGTGGATAAAAATAACATGACACACCATTCATATATCTTTATATATATATATATATAGAACAAGCATAGTCATATTGGATTGATCTCGGCCTTTTAAAGAGGTTATGTCATCATCTTCATCCCCCAGCATTCGACAACACTGATATTCACCAAAGAAGATGTTTAAACCACCAATGATCGATCTGAGGTATTCATGGTCAATCTAAGTCCAAGATTGAGATAATATGGGTCTAACAATCTTCATGCATGAAACTATTTCTATCATGGATGTGATAAAGCAATGATAAATAAATCATTCAAATGAAAACATCGATTTCTTTTTTCCATTTGAATAAGTCGATGAATTTGATCTTCTTATGAGGAGCATGAGATATAATTTCATGCACATGAGGAGTTACCAAATAATAATGGATTCCATTTTCAGTTTAATTTCTTTTGTAAACATATAATTAATTGGTGATGTGAAATCCATGACACCACATTATTCTTAGAGATTTTAGGATATTCATTGATGATGCATAAAAGTTAGATATATGGAGATATGATGCATGGTGATATTAGACTATAAAATGAGGCATCTATAGCCTAAGAGATGTGTTTTCAATCATCATTGTGATAAATATCTAAAAATATATCCATTTTGAAGCTTTGGTTCACTAATATAAAAGCCTTTACATGTAGTTACTGCTTGCATGAAGAAGAAGAAGGTCCCATGTCTGTTAACATGTGTCTAAGAAACTCAAATTATTCTTAAAAGAGAATTAATTTTTGATGTATCCTGGGATAACACAATATGTGTCTCCCTAGAATTCATGAATAATTATTAAATATTTTGAACTTTTGTATACCAACACTATGTTAGGAAAATGATAAAGCGAATAAACTCATGAACTTGAGATTAGTGTTTGTGAGACTGATAACATGGGTGTAGAACAAGTGTGGAATCCTCATGGTCTATGTAAAGGGTTTAGTATGAGATAAGTTCCCATTCAATCATTCATGAAGGAATATTTCTCATGCTCACTCTCATGAATTATTTCAATGCATACAAATAGTGAACTCATTTTTTTCATGAAGGATGTAAGTGCATGCATGTACAATAATTAGATGTACATTCTTTGAGAAACAAAGTAAATATTGTGTTTCATGCTGACAGAAATACATGAAAAACCTGAGAATATTTATATTCACAAAACAAAAGCACATAAAAATAATAATGAAAATTCAATATATGTTCTATAATTTTAAATGAGACATTATTTCAATTCATACATGAAATAAAATATATAATTCAAGAAGGTAGTGAGCCGATGTTTTGAAGGATTATATATAAAAAATATATTTTAGAATTTGTGTACACCACTTTCACACATCTAATTGAGTTTGAGACTTTAGCAGATGGAAGAATCATCTTGGGCATTGTTTCACTAAGAAAACTGGTCTATATAGGTGGAAATTATTATTGAAAACACCAGTGGACCTGTAAAATTATATTGAATATATATATGAAGAGTACATAATAAATTCATATCATATAATCTCATAGAAGAATATCAAAGACCATCCTACAGTGGATCAATCCTTAAAGAAATTTGAATCCATCTAGTTGGATTTGGGAGAATTCCAATTATTCTAGTTCGATCCAGGAGTAGAATAAGTCCCTTGGTTGGAACTATCATAGACCTATTTCATCCAGATATGAATGTAGTAGAAGTATTTCAGTTGGAGTTGGATGAAAATAAAGTCTCCTATTTGGATCTAGATCATTTTAATCACTTATTTTGTAGCTAAGAATCAGTAAATTGGGTGAGTAAATGGTTTTATAAAAGAGTATTCTTTCTTACAAACCTTATAAATCATGTTTAATACTCTCTCTGTTATAATTGTTTCATATGTGGTGAGATTGAGAGGTAATATTTAGTGGATTGAGAACCTTAAAAGTTTTGATAGAATGAATTTATATGAAAATGAATTCGTAAAATGAATAAAATTATTAACCCATCCCCTCTTATGTGTCAATTTGGAATGGGGAACTACAAATTCATTAATCAATTATAAAATAATGGAATCTATATTTTATACACTGACTCGTTCCATTGAGACAACTTCAAATTTCGATACATCTAAGTGTAAAAATATCACTCAAGAATAACTTATTCACATAAGAAATATTTTGATAAAATTACACACAAAAATAAAATATTTTTTGAATCCCATACACATGAATTGTATATCGTCATTAAACAAAAAAAACATAGAATGTTTTATTGAGAATCTAGTGTTATAAAGAGATAAGATATTTTTATTTGTTTCATGTTTCATGAGATAAGATATTTCCCTCTTTTCTCCTAAAACCTATAAAATTAAAAAAACATGAAAAACTAATTTACGGTAAAATAAAATGTAAATGATAGGTAAATTTATGTTTTTAGGTCATTACAATAATTAGATGTTATGTTTTCAATTTCCAAAACCATCCCATTTATTGGTCATCCCCATAATAAGGAGGGTGGGTTTTTTTAGCACGAACCCACATATGTTATTTCTACCAATGAAATTAAGTATATATTGAGTGTGGAAGTTGTGAAAAAAAATTGAATGCATGTATTTTACATAATTTATCATAATATAATAATTATATCAAATAAATAAACACACTCTCTGAACCAAAAGTTTTAGTGTATTTGTTGATTAAATTCCCAATAAAAATATTAATAGTTTTTAACAATATACTAAAACATTTATCTACAAATTTTATCCTCCTTAACATATTTTTCCAAATAATTTCATTGTAAATTGGGAACCATAAGGAGTAATATTTAATTTTTAGTAAAGAAAAAACAAAACAATGATTCATAGATAATAGATCAAAACTATTTTTGGATCTATAAATAGATGTATGTTAGATGGAAAAAAATAAGTTGGGGTGAATTGTATGTTTAAAAACTTTGTATTTAAACACTTAAGCAATTAGTTTAAATGAAATTAAACTAATTCAATTCACTACCAATAAAATTAACCAAAATTTAATTGAATATAAGAATTATGATATGATGTAATACAATGAGTAATGTAAATCAATTGTATTCAAAACAAATACAATAATCAGAGTAATACAAAAGTGAAAGATTGTACCATAATGCGTATAGAATCTATTAATACAATATTAAATAGAATAATCATAATTTGAAAAATTACAATTGAAAATGAAAAGAAGAAAGGAAACAATACAATTTCCTTTCTAATAGAAACAGCAGCGAAAATGTAAAAGTATTATAATTATTTTATCCTAAAGAGATGGGTATACTTTCACCTAGGATAAAAGGTATGTCTTACCACCACCTTGGTAAGCCCTCAATATGATGATTGGTACATCTGTCTTGTGATCCCTACAAGCCCTCGATACGATGATCGGTACGTCTGTCTTTCAAACACTTAAAATCCCTCGATATGAAGATTGGTAGCATTGTTTGCCTATCCCTCGTAGCCCTCAATTTTTATCACCTGATCGGTCGCACAAACAAAAACAAACCACATATTGAAATACAAAAAACTATGAATTAGTTGGTCACATTTTGTAATCTCAAGTATTTTCGCATGAAGCAAGTGAGAAGTCACAGAGTCTCTCTCTAGAACTTGATAGAGGCAAAGAATGATCAAAGTATCTCGGTTGTCTTTTTAGATTCAATTGACCTCCTATTTATAGGCCTCAAGTTCCAACAGTCATATTTACTTCAAAGGTCATATTTCATTAGAAACCTCAGAGGGACTTGGACACCTGGAACTATAACGGTCATATTGAAACAGAAAACACGACATCATTTTTATTAGTTTATAACTAACTTCACGACATCGTTTTGGTTAAAACAAAAGATATATGAAAAATATTTTCATGAAAACGATTGATTTAAAGTAAGTGTTTTGATAAAAGGACAAAAACAAGCATGTGATAAAAGAAAAACTATAGTACTATTTGTATTACTTAGTGCAATGTATTGATATGATGTAAAGTGAGTATGATGCACAATAGTCAGTACGATTAATCGGGTCAGTATGATTGAAAAAATATGTACGATTGACAGATTCAGTATGATTTAAAGGGTCAGTACGATTGAAAAAATCAGTATGATTGATAGAGTTAGTACGATTGACAAAGTTAGTATGATAAACATAGTCAATACGATAAACATAGTCAGTATGAAAAACATAGTCAGTATGATAAACATAGTAAATACATTAAACATTGTCGGTATGATATTAGAACATAAAGATATTTGTGATTTCCAAAAAAATACATAAACGTAAAAAGAGGACTTTTGACTCAACAATGTACCCCTTTTTGAAAACTACAAAACACAAATTAAAACGAGAAATGAATATTTATTTCCCCCTGAGTTATAAAAACTCTTCAAAAAAATATATTGAATACAACTAACTCCCCCTTAGGTTTATACTTTCCTAAGGATTGTATTCTTAGATTTTCCTTGATTTAGAATTATTTGATTAAAACATTCTTCCCCTTATAATATATGATCTCCCTTTGTGATTTACAAAAAGAATGGGGTAATCTTGAATTACTTGAAAAGGTTAGGCAAAAATACAAGGCAATGGAAAAGAGAATAAGTCTATAGAATTTGATAAGTGAATACAGAAATAAATATACAAAAAAACTTTCATTTTCTCTTTATTTTTCTTTCTTTATCATCTCATGAAGAACATATTTCATCTTCTTGATTTCTTTCTTGTTTTCTGAAATCGAATCTCCCTGGTTTTTGAGAAGCTCTTGTTGATCGGCAAAAAGTTGTTCCTAATTCTGGATAGTCTCTCCTTGAACTCTGATTAGTTCTTCAAGAGTATCAATTTTGACTTGCAAATTCTTATTGTCTTGAGACAACACAGAATTTTTCTTCTTCAAAAAAACTATTTCATCTTTGAAAGATGAAACCCTTTAAAACTCTGTCTAGAAAGCATTCATCAACTCTTGTAACTCTTTTATTGAAGGGGTATCCACTCCATGAGTTTTTGACATCTGATTCATCCATTCAATTGTTTCTTTGTCATGATTATTGAAAGCAATAATAAGATTATTTGAAAGCCTCCTTATGTATTATATTGATATCTCATGATAACTCACTAATCTTTATGTATTATAGGACCACTTAGTCATCAATTTTCAAGCCTTCTTATGGGCAGTCTAACTTTCAGATTGTACTTTTAAATCATCTCATATTAACACTACTCTCTTTCTGAGTTCCCTTACCAAACCAAACTTCTTCCTTTGATTGTTTTTGATGAAATAAATTTTCCCCTCAATTCTAGGAAAATAAGGATTAGTCTTCTCAATTATACTCAACAAAAGAACAATGTAATCACTTTTCAAGAGAGAAATTGTTCGTTCTAAATCAGTATCCTCATCGTATGAATCCAGTTCATTTGATCGGCTTGAGTCTTCAACTGGCTGTTTTCCTTTTGATTTTTCCTTTTACACTCCTTCTTCTTACACTTTTACTTTTTCAGTATTAGGGGATTGAGCACCTTTCTTTACTTGAGAAGAAAATCTATATGAAATTGTATTGAGGGATTTGGTTGGTGTTTGATCGGTATGAGGATCTTGTTGAATACCTTCACTTTGATTTTGAAAATATTCTTCTCTGCTCCTTCTTAAACTCTAAAGAAATTACAAAAGAAAATATTCTTCCTCTTCTTCAAATTCCTGTACTTCTTTCAAAATTTGTTTCCCTTTTTCTATTTCTGGAACACTCTGTACGATTGGTTCTTGGTGCACTTCTTCCATTAGGTGAGCACTAGAAACCTCAACCATTTTCATGATTTTAGTAACATCAAAGTATTACGATTTCATTTTTAAAAGAGTCTTCTTTTTCTTCTCAGTCTGAAGATTATCTTATTCCCTTATCCTCTCAGCTAAAGCTTCAACTGGATCAAAACTGAACGTAGGATCACCGTCTTTTCATTGTTCTCTGTCTTTCTTCCAGTTGGCCACAACCTCCTTTCTGTATATTTTTTCTTCTTTGGCTTAGTACTGGTTTGCGGATCTGACTTTTGAGGAGCAACAACAGTTGGATTTTCTTCGATTTCCATAGGTTCGGATTGATTTGGTGCTAATTCAGCTTCTACATATTTAACAAAAAGATTTGAATCTTCATGAAAACATACATACAACTTCTTCAGTGTATTCTTGATTATCCAAGAAGTCTTTAGTTCTTTAAATTTTCCTTTGAGGGGAATATTATAGAACTTCAAACTCTCAAGAATGAACTTTGTAATAATATAGGGATACATAATCAAATGATACTTGATCGCTCCTGACTTGACATTCATGATTGTTTCAAAGATTTACCCCAATATATTTACCTTTATCATGTTTAAAAGATAGTCTACCATAAAGATATCTGAAACATTGAGGGTTTCTCTATCCTCTTTCCTTAGGATAAGAAATACTTGCATCCAAATTACAACAAACCTATTATCTAGAGATAAATGGGATACTTTTCTCTTCTCTTTATTTATAAGGAATAACTATTTTTCATCTATTTTTCTATTAAATGTACCAACTTCCTCTGGTAGTTTATGAGGTGGACAAAAAGAATCACCTTCCATTTAGAAATTGAGAAAGTGAGATACTTGTTTCAAAGACATTGAAATTTTTCTATCGTACATAGCAAAGTTGATCATCATATTTTTTTCAAAAGAGACAATTTTGTATAATTGACTAACCTCTTCAATAATAATTGGGTATTTTGATATGGGTTTCTCAACACAAAGATGTTCCCATACTTGAAACAAAATAATCCTCTTGATTATTGAATCATATGTGTCAAAGAAATCCCAAGAGACAAACCTTTCTCTGAAGAAATCATTCTCTGAAAACGTATTATAAGACATTTTGGTAGGAGTGTTGGTAGAATATTGAGACATAGAGGTGGGACAAAAAGAATATTGTATGGAGTCTTAAGAGAAAGTGGTAGAGCTTCACCAAAATGTTTGAAAAATCGGTGTGGGTTAGGGGAAGGGGTGCTCTATTAATAGGCGAAGAAAGATGATCGTTGGTCTTTTACGGTTGAGATGAGAAGATGAAAAAAAATCAATGGTTTGGATTTAAATGGTTTTTAAAAAAAACAAGAAATAATAAAAAGTTATAAAAATAATACAATGTAAAGAAAGAATGTACTCGTCGGAGATTCTAAGGAGATCATTGGTTTAATAGTATTAACAAACTATAATATAATAATGAAAAAAATATAAGCATACAAGGAAAAAGAATACGATCAGTTATGAGACCGATGGAAAAAAATTCATTACCATATATTTTCAAGTTGATGGAAAACAAAGTCATTACCAAAGGTTGTCATGCCGATGGAAAAAAAATCATTACCATAGGTTTTCAAGCCGATGGAAAACAAAGTTTTTAAAATAGGTTGTCAAGCCAATGGAAAACAAAGTCATTTCCATAGGTTGTGAAGCTAATAGAAAACAAAGCCATTACCATAGATTTTCAAGCCTATGGAAAACATAGTCATTACCATAGGTTTTCAAGCTGATGGAAAACAATGCCATTACCATAGGTTGACGTGCCGATGGAAAACAAATTTGTTACTATAGGCTGATATACCGATTAACATAAATTCAATAAAGTAAACAGGAATATAGGATGATAAACAGAAAGATAAAATGATAATCAAACTGTCAAGATAAAAAATAGAAAGGTAGAATAGCAAATCAACAGATATAGAAAGTCATAAAAAAATTCATCAAGAGAAAAAAAATGTTCTCCACCTTTTAAGATGAGTTTTTTAATGTTAGGATAATTGTAAAACATGAAGTAGATATGAATGATTATTTTATTGTAATAATTCCTTGCTTATGTTTAAGGAATTCAAATTTATCAGAAGATAATGGTTTTGTAAAAATGTCAGGAAGTTGTTATAGCATTCCGATGAATTGTAAGATAATATCTCCTTTAAGTGTGTGATCCCTGAGAAAGTGATGCCTAATATATGTGTGTTTTTCACGAGAGTGATGTGCAGGGTTTTTACTAAGGTCTATGGCACTAGTATTGTCACATATAATTTGAGTTCTGGAAAATCTCAATCCATAGTCAGTGAGTGTGTGTTGCATCCACAACACTTGGGAAAAACAACTTCCAGCTTCTACATATTCATCTTTAGCAGTGGAGAGTTCTACTGAGTTTTGTTTCTTGCATGACCAAGAAACTAAGGAATCTCCTAAGAAATGACATGTTCTAGATGTACTCTTTCTATCCATTATACAACCACCAAAGTTAGCATCTAAAAAACTTTTTAAAACAAAATAATTTCTAGAAGAATAAAAAAGTCCTAAATCCAGAGTTCCTTTTAAATACCAAAATATTCTTTTCACAACTTCTAAATGAGACACTTTTGGATTTGATCGGTATCTTGAACATAACCATACGGAAAACATTAAGTATGTTCAACTAGACATTAAGTATAAAAAACTTCCTATCATACCTCTAAAAGTTGTTTGATCTACTGGTTTTCTAGTTTAATCAAGATCATATTTATTTGAGGTACAAATAGGAGTGCTAATACTTGTGGTATTGTCATATCCACACTTTTTGAGTAAGTATTTGATATACTTATGTTGAGATATATAGGTTCCTTCTAGTTTTTGTGAAATTTGAAAACCTAAAAAGAATGTTAACTCACCCATCATACTCATTTCAAACTCCTATTTCATTAAATTCACAAAATAATCAGTTAAATATTTCTGAGTTGATCCAAATATGATGTCATCAACATAAATTTGAACAATCAATACATTTTTATTTTCCATTTTTATAAAAATGTTTGGATCTTCTGTACCTTTTGCAAAAAAAAATTTGTAAACTAAATCATATAAGTCCATCATACCATGCTCTAGGGGCTTGTTTAAGGCCATATAAAGCTTTGGTAAGTTTAAAAACATGATTATGATATTTTCAATCTATAAAACTAGGTGGTTGTTCAATAAAAACTTCTTCTTGAACAAAACCATTTAGAAAAGCACATTTAACATCCATTTTAAATAATTTGAAATTAAAGTATGCTACAAATGCTAATAGAATACGAATAGATTCAAGTCTAGCTACCGGAGCATATGTTTCTTCATAGTCTATTCCGTCTTGTTGATTATAGCCTATAGAAAAAAGTCTTTCATTATTTCTTACAATGATTCCATTTTCATCACATTTATTTCTAAAAACCCATTTTACACCGATTACATTTATTTCTTTAGGTCTTTCAACTAAATTCCAGACATTATTCCATTAAAAATCATTTAGTTCATCTAGCATTGCTTTAATCTAATCTTCATCACCCAAGGCTTCACTTGGACTTTTAGGTTCGAATTGGGAAAGAAAAGCAGGGTGTTCTATTTCATTTCTCAAGGAATTTCTAGATGCTACATGTTGATTTACATCACCAATGATATTATCAATGGGATGATTCCTAATAAGAAATTGGTTTGTGTTTATGAAGACATGTTCATCAACATATAGTAGAAAATATTCTAGGGTAAAAGTTTCAGAAATACTTTCTTGAACATTTTCCTCATCAGAAGGATCTTCTAACAAAGGTTGATAATCATTTTTTGAAATCACATCCGAAGATATGGGTTGGGGTTATTTGAAAACAAAAGGATTAGTTTTATCAAATTTAACATGCACTATTTCTTCAACAGTACAAGTATTTTTATTAAAAACTTTATAAGCCTTAGAAGTTGTAGAATAGCCTAGAAATATTCCTTCCTCATATTTTGGTGCGAATTTGTTTAGATTATCTTTAGTATTTAGAATGAATACTTTTTACCCAATAAATTTGAATTATGAAACTTTAGGTTTTCATCCTGTCCACAATTCATAAGGAGTTTTATTAAGAAAATGTCTAGTTAAAAATGATTTACAGTATAACAAGTGGTACTAACAGCTTCATCCCAAAAATTCTTAGCAATTGAGTATTCAATCAACATAGTTCTTGTCATTTACTGAAGAATACAATTTCTTCTCTCAACAACACAATTTTTTTGAGGAGTTCTTGAATATGAAAAGTTGTGAGTAATACCTTTCTTACTACAAAAAGTTTCAAAATATGAATTTTGAAATTCACCACCGTGATCACTATGGATAGTTATCAATTGTAGGTTTTTATCATTTTAAACTTGGGCTCTGAAAATTTTAAAATAGAAAAAGGCTTCAGATTTCTTTTTTATAAAATAGCCCCATCTAAATCTAGTAAAGTCATCAACTAAAACAAATACATAGTATTTTCCTCTAATGCTTCCAGTTTGTGAAGGACCGAAAATATCCATCTTCACTAACTGTAATTCATTGGCATTTTATACTTAATTGATTGATTTAAATATAGTTTTATGTTTCTTTCCAAATTGACAATGATCACAGACCTTTGAAGAACCATATCTAAGATCCGATAGATCCTTTACAAGTATTTTCCTTGAATTTTTACAAAGGTTTCTTAGGTTTTAGTGTCCTAGTATTCTATTCTATAGCTAATATTGGTCTTCTATTTCACTTAAGCAAGGTAATTTTTGGCTCCTAAGGTCTTCTAAGTTAATATTATATACATTCTCTTTCCTTTGGGCAGATAGAATGAATTCATCCTTGGAATTTTGAACAAAACATTTATCATTTATAAAATTCAAAAGGTATCCTCAATAAAATAATTAACATATACTGATGAGATTTTGCATCATACCTTTGACAAAAAAACATTTGAAATTAAAACTTTTCCAAGGAAAAAAATATTTCCTATTCCAATAATCTTCCCTTGAGCATTATCTCCCTAGGTAACTTTTCCACCTTTTGTTTTGATAATATTTTCAAAGAAATATCTATTTCTGGTCATGTGTCAAGAACAACCACTATTCATGTACCAAATATTCTTGTTGATATACTTCTTATTTTCCTGAAAAAGAAGTGATTATTTTTCTAGATTCCAAACTTGTTTGGATCTATAACGGATAGATAAAATAATTTTAGGATTCCACATTTGTTTTTCAAAGTGTGCTTTATGAAATCCTAAAGATTGAGTTATGTTAAGAGAACAATTTCTTTCCCAATGTCCATCACATTGATACTTCGTACAAAATGGAGTACTTTGGGGAACAAAATAGTTATTACTAAAAAATGGTTTAGAATGAGTAAAACCAAAACCAGAATGATTCCTTAAAGGTCAAATTTGAGAATATATTTTAACAACGTTTTCCTTGCCATAGGTAAAGTTTGAAAAAAACTTCTTCAATGAAAATATTTCTGACTTTAGTTTTAAAACTATATTTTTATCCTTGAAGACATTATTTTTGGAACTAGAGTTAGTCTCTGTAACACCCCAAGATTTCATAGTGTGTTATTTCTTCAAAATAATTCAATAACTGGCACTACAGGCAACACCAAGTTCAAGCGCACCATGACTTACCAAACAATCCGTTCAAAAGAGGTTATGAATAGTAATAACTAAATTTTAAACTTTATATAATCCTTATAATTTTAGAATCCATATTATCAGTTTCTTAGACATAATGTAAGAACAAATTCATTTTCTGTATTGCACTTTTAACAACATTTAATAGTGAACCCTTATTAAATACAATATTTTAAACTTTTTGACTAAATGGGGACATCAAAAATTTAAAATGTAACACCCCAAGCTTCTACGGTATGCTTCTCTTTGAATAATTTGATAGCGTGTGTTGTACGCAACACCGAGTTCTAACACACCACAACCAATCAAACTAGCCATTATGAATAGTAATACCTACTTTTTGAAATTATATATATTTTATATTTCAAAATAGACTTCATTTTTGGATTTGGAATATCCAATTTATCCTAGGGTGAAATTTTGGAACTTTTCGGATAACACTTATATTTTGATAAATAGTGAAAATTACTAAATTTTAATTAAAAACAACTTTTTTATAAAAATAATTTATATTGATAAATTATGAATTTGAGTGGCTTTAAAGTATATTTAGAATATATTTTTACCATTTAATATAATTTTGGTCATTGTACATAATTTTACAATTAAACCGAACATAAACAAGTGTAAATCTTTTGATAGTTATTATCTCTTAAAAACATGCTTTTTGTTTTAACAACGAGAATTAATTTTAAATTAATTTCTACCACTTCTGTGTTTTGAATTTGGAAAAATGGATTCCATATTTAGAATCAGGATGTTCAAATTTTGTAAATAGGTAACTTTTATTTTTAGACATTTTGAATAATTACTACGGTAAATATTTTATTTACCATCGTTAAGGGTAAAATCCGGTAGATAAGGGTTAAAGCAATAATATTATAATAATACAAAATTACCCTAAAAAATGTCTTAACCTTATTGGTTGATACATGGCCGAAAATGGGCATCTTTGGGTCGATTTGGGGACCCCCTGGAGCAACTTGTAGGTGATAGGGACACTTTATTTTAATTAAGTTAAAATGAATAAAAAAATGACACAAGCATATATCTTTTAGAAAAACAATTTTTACATAGGGTTATATATGTTTTATTTTCAACTATAAATATTCCTTAGAAATATAAAAAGGTTTTCTACATAAAGAAAATTTATTTATAATTTTTAGAGATTAAATAATTTAATTTGTTGATGACACAATGATGATGCAGTAATTACCATAATAGTGAAAAATTAAAATAATTGATATTATAAATACAAAAATAAATATAATTTGAGACTTTTAATGAATTAAACTATTTTTATAGGATAATATGACATATTAGTATTTATTTAATTGACTTTTTTTTAAGTTATAATTCTGTTATGAGTTTCGCAAAAATCAACTATTGAATAGTGTCAAAATTGACATAAAAGAGTTTTTAAAACAAATATTATATTATTAATTGATATTAAATTCCTAAAAATTTAAGGTTCGGCCAATAGACTTATATCATGATAGTGATATCATTACTGGACCATTTGGGGGTCGCTTGTATGTATATAGTAACTTTATTGACCATATAATATAAAAATACAAAGTGACATGGTAAATGTCAAACTAATTAACTAAGAGTTAAAACTAAAAGATAAGGTTAATATAATGACCCAAACCTGTCTAAATTATATTTATTGAATTTTTTTCGACTAATCCCCACCTTAAACTTTTAATAATCAACTTTGGAGCCATTAGAAACCAAATATGAATTTATTATAAATTAATATTTCTAGATTTTCCAAAGGTGCCCCTCACCCCTCTTATAAAAAGGCACTCCTCCTTCAATTTCTTCACACCTTCAAAGCCTTTTGGTTCGGACAAACTCTACCCAAATACTCTCCTAACATCACTCACTACAACCTAGAGGCCTTAGTTTGATCATAAATCCAACCTAAGGAGCCCTTTTGATCAAATCAAAAGGAAGAACCCGAAGAAGAGGTAATGTTTTCAACACCCTTTTCCAAGTTCCTTTCTTCTTCCACTTCTTCTTCCTTTGTTATTACCATTATAAAATAATAACTCCCGTATCATATATATACTTTTATGTTATTATAAATATGGTACAACCATATTCATTATTCTATCCATCCTTTTAACAACATGTCCACATACGTGCGTACGTACGGCTTACCGTCTCCACATCGTGGTGTAATTGTTATTCAATAAATTATTATTTGGATGGGTTTAATAATGACGTGTAACTCATTTAAATAATAAATATAACATGATAATTATTCTTTATATATGATATACTATCCAATTATATATTATTTTAATATCAAAAGAATGATATTGTCACTAGTGCGTACGTACGGACTACCGTCTCCACGAACGTGATGAGATTCATTCTTCATCGTATCTATCCAAGTATAATTCTCAATTGATGATTAAAAATAATTTTTAAGGACTTGATATCATTCTGGATATGATTAAGATAAAACCTATCCATTACAAACATGGCTTACGTAACAAAACATATAAAAGAAAATGAGTAAGTTAACACCCGAAACGACGATAATTCTAAGATATTATTAACAAAGAAATGTTAAAAGATCATATATGATATCATATTAATGTATATGATTATTTAATAATTTAATAACAATTATTTCACCATTATACAGGAGGTTAGCCTACCCCAACCAAGGTAAAGTACAAAGTAAGGGTTTATTTCACAATCTCTTCATTATCCGAGGTTGTTTATACGTAATTAACTACTGGGATCTCTTTATCATCCAAATCCATGCTCCTTAAAAATATATTTAAAACATTTTTACTATTTACTAGGCAATGGGTTAAAGTCATTTATACCTTTATGTTTTTTTAAGGGAATCTTTCTGTCGTTTTCCAAACAAGGCACTTTTAACCTTTTTGACAAATTGAAGGTAAGAATGTTTTTTTTAACTTATACGGTGGGTGCGGCTATTTACCACCATTATAAAATCGTCAAAGATTCCCTTACAAGCTTATAAGAATATTTTAAAATTAAATGTTTTATTTTATAATTATTTTACTTTTAAATGATTTCAAAATTAATATTTTAAGAATTTGTGAAAGGTACTCTTTATCAAGATCATAATTTTAAATGTTTTAAAGATTTATCTTTCTAAATATTTTTAATTAATGTCCATGTTTTCAAAATAATTTTAAGGATTTATTTATATGGAAATGAATGTTTTGAAATGATATTTATTTTCAAAAGTTTCAAAGTGGTATGGGACACTTTGATTCAAAAATCTCTTTTAAATTACTTCCTTTATAAATGTGTGACTTTTCAATGATTTCGAGAAAAGAGATATTTCTCTCAAATGGTTTTGATTTCATCTATGTCAACATCCTTTGATGGATTTTAATCTTATTTGAAGTTGATTTATTATGATACAAAACTTTTGTATTTTATTGAAGGTTTTGTGATATGTTTTATTGTGGATGTGTTATTTGTATACCATTCATGGTTTATGGAGAAAGTATTGACATTTCGTATGCTAGTTTTAATATGAATGTTTATGTTATGTTTAAACCTTTTAATATGGGAATTCATTGGACTTAGTAAGTGACGGGTGGAGCCCGCTATAGCTCCTCGATGCATCGGTAGGTCTCATTAGACAAACTAGTGTCTTGGCACAAGGCCTTGACAAAATCTTATTTGTAGTCTTCGAACGAGGCCTAGGCTACGTGGTTATGATAGTATGGCATTATGTATTCCATCATTATGAAAGTGGTTATTGATAATTCATGTGATTGTTCGAATAGTAGAATATCCATGTGAATAAGTAAATGTAATTATGTCATTTTATCTTTGTCATATTATACTTAATTTCAAGTTTAAAAGGATTTTGTTTTAATTATAAATTTCCTTAAGAGTTTATGCTTATCTATGAAAGCTTCTGCTATAATGTTATCCTTACTGAGCATCTGAGCTCACCCCTTTCAATGTTTTATTTTTCCCAGGATTGTGAAGGAGTAAATTATGAATGACCTATAGGGATAGTATGAGTATGGACTATGGAGACTATGTTGTTGTTGTTTTCAGTTTATGATTTAATGTAAACTTTATTAATGTATCTAGTTATTAAAAGGCTACTAAACTAATCGGTCTTTAGAGACTTGATATTTCTTGTTATCATGCCAATGTTATGTAATAATGCACTGACTCTGGGTAACTGGGGTCGGGGCATTACAGTTGGTATCAGAGGAAGTTTAGTAAAAACCCTGGAAGCTAGATTTAGATAAACTCTGATTAGAGCACATAGATTTAAGATGGACTTTTAGGATTAGTATAGGAGAACTTCCTAGAATTTTGGTATTATAGAGATTTTGTGAGTTTTCTGAGCAATACATCCATGTTTGGATACGAGCAGGATGAGGCGGCTCTGGCATAGATGTACCTAGGGCTAAAACCCAAAAACACCGCTTGGAGCTAGACTCGAACGGGAACTGGTGCACGACAACGGGCCTTGCTGCACTTTTGGTTAGGACACTCCAGGGGGATATGCTTAGGATAATTATCATTTTCTTTACAAACCATTATGAAGGGTTTATGAGTATATACTTCCTCAAAGGAGACATTTTTATGATTATGTATTATATCCATAAACTATTTAATTTATGTTAAGTGTTTTACAAGTTTGGGATTAGGTATTGTTATTCATAAACTAATCTAATGTATGCCATTGTTTAGAAATGGTGCCCAGTAGAAGGAATGAGAACTCTATCAATGCACATGATACAAAGAGAAAGAAGGATCATATATTTCATGGTCTTAAGCCAGAATTTATAAGAGAAATAGTCTCGCATGTATTATCATCATATGAAGAAATAATATCATGTGTTGATAAGATAAGTAAAGAGTTTACTAAGTCCTATGGCTTTGAAGGGAAGCAAGAGAAGAAAAGGATGGAAGAGAGAAAGATGGATAAAGGGAAGAGGGAAAAGAAGAATTTTCCCATATGTGATAACTGTGGAAAGAAACACCCTGGAACTTACCTGAAAGGAATGGGAGTTTTTTATAAGTGTGGAGGAAAAGGGCACAAAGTACGTGACTGCAAGGGTAAGAAAATGGTTTCAAATGTACAATGCTTCTTTTGCAAGGAGTTTGGACACTATGCGAACCTATGTCCCAGTCATCAAACTATGCCGCAAATGATGCTATTGGATAATAATCAAGTTATGATACTACCATAGATGAAGAGGAATGATTAGATTTCTTATGTTGATTATGTCATTTGAGTGTTATATCAACAATGTACTTGTTATAAGAATTATGGAGTATATAAGGATTGTACTGAAGTACTATTTCATTAAGGACTTGAGATTGTGTGGAATAAAGAAAAGTGACCCAATAGCAGGTTAAATTTATGGAAAATATATGGTTGAGAGAAAGATAAACCATAATATGGTTCTCATACTGAGGTAGTGATTTTAGAATAATACATGATTGATTTGGATAAATTATATTCGATATTCTTGACTACCTTGAAGCTGATTAATGATTTTTATATTCCATCATTGTTGGGGTTTAAAACATTTTTGGATTGATGAAGTATATCCAGCATTCTATATGGAATAAGGGAGCATGAATGTAATCAATAAGGATTATGGTAATTCGGGATGTTTCGGTGTTTTAAAAGTATACATGATAAAGGTATTAATATGCTATTACGGGGTAAAAAGGATCTACATTATGTTTACCTTCCTTATAAATGTTGGACTGTGAGTTTGGACAAAAGTATTTTGGATAAATTCTAGTTTGAGATTAATTTTGGATTGCCATAAAAGGACAACCTGGAGGTCAGGCGGCAACCCGTCGCGACCGACAAGGCCGCGAGACTTGAACCCACAACCGAAGGGCGACAAGGGTGTATCACCTACCACGGGCCAATGAGATGTCATGTATTAAATAATGTAGTTTATTTTAATGATTTGGTAGATGAATTATAAATTTTTTTATTTTGGAACCCTGTACGAATAGTATGAATAGAATTTTTTTTACGTTCTATTATCTTTTAGAGTGAAAGATGAGTTTGTGGTAGAAATTTATTAATGGATAAAACTCTAATTATAAAGTAAGTATATCTCCTTATAATCTTAGCCAATCTCATAAATAAATTCCTCAAAATTAAGAAAAGGAACTTAGAAAAAAAATGTTTTCCTAGGTGGTACCTTAAATCATCATTAATTTATGGCTTTGGGATTGTTTGCCTTTTCATATCCATGTTCTCTACCACTCTCCATCAGATAATTGATGGTTAGATTTCTCTTCCATATCCATATTTTCCTACATGGAACCCTAGTATGTGTTATTTTCGTTAATCTTCATACCTTCCACTCTTTATTTTAAATAGAGGCCTCATTAATTCATTTTTCGATGTGGGATTTCAACTAAGATATTTTTAAACGTCAAAAATGTGTTATCCTAATACCCTATGTTTTGTTGAACTGATGGTATTTCAAATCATCATAGATTGATGAATTTAAGGACCTCAATTTTACACTTTTTTTTGATTGATGACCTCAATCACTACCTATAAATATTTACGTTTTTCCTCCAATTATATGTCTCTAATTTCCACCAATGTTCTCCTAATCGAGAACATAATTTGGTGGTGACCCTTTCATTTCTCTTTTCCTCATATTATGACTAAATTTTAGTAACCCAATTTCTGATGTGGGTTTTCCCACAAATATATTTTCTATTTTCAACCTTTTATTTTCGAAGAACAATTTCAAATTGCGAGGACGTAATTTATTGAAGGAGGGGAGAATGTAACACCCCAAGATTTCATAGTGTGTTATTTATTCAAAATAATTCAATAACTGGCACTACACGCAACACCGAGTTCAAGTGCACCATGACTTACCAAAAAAGCCGGTCAAAAGAGGTTATGAATAGTATTAACTAAATTTTAAAATTTATATAATCCTTATAATTTTAGAATCCATATTATCAGTTTCTTAGACATAATGTAAGAACAAATTCATTTTCAGTATTGCACTTTTACCAACTTTTAATAGTGAACCCTTTTTCAATACAATATTTTAAACTTTTTGACTAAATGGGGACATCAAAAATTTAAAATGTAACACCCCAAGCTTCTACGGTACGCTTCTCTTTGAATAATGTGATAGTGTGTGTTGTACGCAACACCGAGTTCTAACACACCACAACCAATCAAACTAGCCGTTATGAATAGTAATACCTACTTTTTGAAATTATATATATTTTATATTTCAAAATAGACTTTATTTTTGGATTTGAAATATCGAATTTATCCTAGGGTGAAATTTTGGAACTTTTCGGATAACACTTATATTTTGATAAATAGTGAAAATTAGTAAATTTTAATTAAAAACAACTTTTTTAATAAAAATAATTTATATTGATAAATTATGAATTTGAGAGGTTTTAAAGAATATTTAGAATATATTTTTACCATATAATATAATGTTGGTCATTGTACATAATTTTACAATTAAACCGAATATAAACAGGTGTCAATCTGTTGATAGTTATTATCTCTTAAAAACACGCTTTTTGTTTTAACAAAGGGAATTAATATTAAATTAATTTCTGCCACTTCTGTGTTTTGAATTTGTAAAAATGGATTCCATATTTAAAATCAGGATGTTCAAATTGTGTAAATAGGTAACTTTTATTTTTAGACATTTTGAATAATTACTGCGGTAAATATTTAAGCCTTTTAATGAGTTAAACTAATTTTCTAGGATAATATGAAATATTAGGATTGATTTAATTGACTTCGTTCGAAGTAATAATTTTGTTATGAGTTTTACAAAAATCAACTATTGAATAGTGTCAAAATTGACATAAAAGAGTTTTTAAAACAAATATTATATTATTAATTGATATTAAATTCTTAAAAATATAACATTCATCCAAGTGACTTATATCATGATATTTATATCATTAATTCACCACTTGGGGGTCTCTTGGATGTATATAGTAAGTTTATTAACCATATAATATAAAAATACAAAGTGACATGGTAAATGTCAAACTAATTAACTAAGAGTTAAAACTAAAAGATAAGGTTAATATAATAACCCAAACCTATCTAAATTCTATTGGTTGAATGGTTTTATACCTATCCCCACCTTAAACATTTAATAATAAACTTTGGAACCATTATAAACTGAATATGAATTTATTATAAATTAATATTTCTAGCTTTTCCAAAGGTGCCCCTCACCCCTCTTATAAAAGGGCACTCCTCCTTCTCATTTCTTCACACGTTCAAAGCCTTTTGGTTTGACCAAACTCTGCCAAAGTACTCTACCAACTTCCCTCACTACAACCTAGAGGCCTTAGTTTGATCCTAAATCCAACCATAGGAGCCCTTTTGATCAAATCAAAAGGAAGAACCCGAAGAAGAGGTAATGTTTTCACCACCCTTTTCCAAGTTCCTTTCTTCTTAGAATTCTTCTTCCTTTGTTATTACCATTCTAAAATAATAACTCCAGTATCATATATATACTGTGATGTTATTATAAATATGGTACAACCATATTCAGTATTCTATCCATCCTTTGAATAACATGTCACCATATGTGCGTACGTACGGCTTACCGTCTCCATGTCGTGGTGTAATTGTTATTCAATAAATTATTATTTGGATGGGTATAATAATGATGTGTAACTCATGTAAATAATAAATATAACATGATAATGATTCTTTATATATGTTATACTATGCAATTATATATTATTTTAATATCAAAATAATGATATTGTCGCTCGTGCGTACGTACGGACTATCGTCTCCACGAACGTGATGAGATTCATTCTCCATCATATCTATTCCAGTATAATTCTCACTTGATGATTAAAAATAATGTTTAATGACTTTATATCATTCTGGATATGATTAAGATACAACCTATCCATTAAAAACATGTCTTACGTAACAAAACATATAAAATAAAATGAGTAAGTTAACACCCGAAATGACGATAATTCTAAGATATTATTAACAAAGCAATGTTAAAAGATCATATATGATATCATATTAATGTATATGATTGTTGAATAATTTAATAACAATTATTTCACCATTATACAGGAGGTTAGCCTACCCCAACCAAGGAAAATTACAAGGTAAGGGTTTATTTCAAAATCTCTTCATTATCCGAGCTTGTTTATACGTAATTATCTACTGGGATCACTTTATCATCCACATCCATGCTCCTTAAAAATATATTTAAAACATTTTTACTATTTACTAGGCAATGGGTTAAAGTCATTTATACCCTTATCTGTTTTGAAAGGAATCTTTATGTCGTTTTCCAAACAAGGCACTTTTAACCTTTTTGACAAATTTAAGGTAAGAATGTTTTCTTAACTTATACGGTGGGTGCGGCTATTTACCACCGTTATAAAATCGTCAAAGAATCCCTTTCAAGATTATAGGAATATTTTAAAAGTAAATGTTTTATTTTATAATTATTTGACTTTTAAATTATTTCAAAATGAATATTTTAAGAATTTTTGAAAGGTACTCTTTATCAAGATCATAATTTTAAATGTTTTAAAGATTTATCTTTCTAAATCTTTTTAATTAATGTCCATGTTTTCAAAATGATTTTAAGGATTGATTTATATGGACTTGAATGTTTTGAAATGATATTTCCTTTCAAAAGTTTCAAAGTTGTATGGGACACTTTGATTCAAAAATCTCTTTTAAATTACTTCCTTTATAAATGTGTGACTTTTCAATGATTTCGAGAAAAGAGATATTTCTCTCAAATAGTTTTGATTTCATCTATGTCAACATCCTTTGATGGATTTTATGCTTATTTGAAGTTGATTTATTATGATACAAAACTTTTTTATTATATTGAAGGTTTTGTGATATGTTTTATTGTGGATGTGTTATTTTTATACTATTCATGGTTTATGGTGAAAGTATTGACATTTCGTATGCTAGTTTTAATATGAATGTTTATGTTATGTTTAAACCTTTTCATATGGGAATGCATTGGACTTAGTAAGTGACGGGTGGAGCCCTCTCTAGCTCCTTGATGCATCGGTGGGTCTCATGAGACAAACTAGTGTCTTGGCACAAGGCCTTGACAAAATCTTATTTGTAGTCTAGGCACGAGGCCTTGGATATGTGGTTATGATAGTCTGGCATTATGCATTCCATCATTATGAAAGTGGTTATTGATATTGAATGTGATTGTTCAACTAGTAGAATATCCATGTGAATAAGTAAATGGAATTATTTCATTTTATCTTTTCCATATTATTCTTAAGTTCAAGTTTAAAAGGCTTTTATTTAAATTATAAATTGCCTTAAGTGTTTATGTTTATCTATGAAAGCTTCTTCTATAATGTTATCCTTACTGAGCATCTGAGCTCACCCCTTTCAATGTTTTATTTTTCCCAGGATTGTGAATAAGTAAATTATGAATGACCTGCAGGGATAGTATGAGTATGGACTATGGAGACTATGTTGTTGTTGTTTTCAGTTTATGATGTAATGTAAGCTTTATTAATGTATCTAGTTATTCCAAGGCTAATAAACTAATCAGTATTTCGAGACTTGATCTTTCTTGTGATCATGCCAATGTTATGTAATAATGCACCGACTCTAGGTAACTGGGGTCGGGGCATTACAGTCTTTAAAATAGTTTTCTTAGAAATTACATTTTCAAGATCCTTAGAAAGTATATCCTTATCATATTTGGCTTTCTCAAGGGTTTTTAAAATACTTTCCAAATAATAAGTTTTTATAGAAAGATAATTAGAAATATCTGATACCTCTTTAGTTAAAATTGAAATTCTAGAATTTTCATTATCAATATTTTTCTTGAGTTTAGAATTTTCAATCTTAAGTAGTTTAGAAAACCTAGACACTTCTTCATAAGAAGGTAATATATTATCTTTTGATGACATAGCCTCATCATTTGAAGATTCATAATATTTATTATCAGTATAATTTTCATTTAAGGATTCATTTGTAATAGCTTCACCATTGTTTACCTTATCCATGAAACAATGATCTTCAATTGGTAGTCTGATTATAAGTCCAATATTCCTCTTTCTAGAAGATTCATATTCTGAAGAATTATCTGATGAATCACCACCACTTCACTCCAAGTATCATTTTCCTTCAATAATTTATTTGTCTTTGTATTGTAATACTTTTCTTATTTTTATCAAAATGTCTCTCCATTTTATCTTTTCTTTTCAGTAAAGGACAATCAGGTCTTATATGACCTACTTTCTTGCATTCATAACAAGTTACTTCTGCATCTTTCTTATCCTTCCTATCATTATTTTTAAATCTATATTGAATGTCTTTCTTTCACACAATAGTGTTCATACTTCGAGAAAGATTGGATAACTCATTATCTGAGTGATCACTATCACCTGATTCTGGCATAACAACTTTTTTAGCTTTGGATCTTGTTATCCTTTCAGGTGTTTTAGCTTTAGACGTTGCAGTGAAGGCAACACTTGCATTTCCATTTTTCTTCTTATTGAAATTAGTATGTTGTTTCATTCTTGTCTCATGTTGTAGAAGAGTTCCAAAAAGTTCATCAAGAGTAATATGAGAAACTTTCATGTTTTCATCAATAGCTGTCCTTTTTTATTCCCATTTGTTTGGGATTATATAAACAATCTGGCCTACAAGAGATTCATCATCAAGCACTCTTTCTCCCATATATTGTAAACTGTTGACAATATTCATAAATATTTGTTGCAACTTACACACTAGTTCTCCATAAGAAAAAAATAAATCCATGATATTTTGTTCGAAGCATTGCTCTCCTTGTCTCTACAACCTTAGATGTACCAAAATGTGTGACTTCCAATTTCTTCCAAATACAATTGGCTGCTTCACATGATGATATCTGGCTGTATATATTCCTGGTCATAGAACATATCAAAGTATTTCGTACCTTATAATTCAGTTGATATTATTACTTTACTTGATTAGTGAAAGTACTGACTTATTTGTTAGGAATTTTGTATCCTCCAGTAAGCATAATAAAATTTTCTACACTAGTATTAATAACAAACGTCTTCATTCAAACTCTCCATTACTCATATTCATTCCCATCAAGAATTGGTGGTCTAGTTGGATTCAGATTGTCAATTGATCTAATATTCATTCCTTCAATCTAATAGAACAAAATCCTTCCCACTCCACACGTTAGTGTAGTAAGTAGTTATAAAAACACAATTATATAGCAAGTAAAACAAATCAGTGGAAACCTCATATGATATCAGTTGTTGGATCGATATATAGATGTTTATTATATGGAACAAAACAAGAGGGGGTGAATTTTATGTTAAAAAACATTGTATTTAAACACTTAGGAAATTATTTTAAATGAACTTAAACTAATTAAATTCACAAAAAATACAATTAACCACAATTTTCTTGATTATAAAAGGTATGATACGATGTAATACTATGAGTAATGTAAATCAATTGTATTCGAAACAAATACAATAATCAGAGTAATACAAAAGTAAAATATTCTACTATAAATCATATAGAATCTATTAATAAAATATGTAATAGAATAATCATAATTGGAACAATTAAAATTGAAAATGAAAAGACGAAAGGAAACAATACAATTTCATTTCTAATACAAACAGCAGTGGAAATGTAAAAGTATTACAATTCTTTTATCCCAAAGAGAATGGTATCCTTTCACCTAGGATAAAATATATGTAATACCACCACCTTGGTAAGCCCTCGATAAGATGATCGGTACGTCTATCTTTCTATCCCCTCAAGCCCTCGATATGATGATCGGTATGTATGTCTTTCAAACACTTGAAATATCTAGATTCAAAGATCGGTAGCGTTGTCTACCTATCCCCAGCAGCCCTCGATCGTTATCACCTTATCGTTCACACAAATAAAAAAAATCACTTATTGAAATACAAAATCTAATAATGATCCATTCATGTTTTGTAATCTCAAGTCTTTTCACACGAAGCAAGTGAGAAGTCACAGCATCTCTCTCTAGAACATGATAGGATCAAAGAATGATCAAAGTCTCTCAGTTGTCTTTTCAGCTTCAAATGACCTCCTATGTATAGGCCTCAGGTTCCAAGAGTCATATTTCCTCCAACAGTCATATTTCACCAGAAACTCACAAAGACTTGGACACTTGGAATTATAACAGTCATATTGAAATATAAAACATGACATCATTTTGATTAGTTTATAACTAACATCATGGAATTGTTTTGGTTAAAACAAAATATATATGAAAAATATTTTCACGAAAAAGATTGATTTAAAACAAATGTTTTGAGAAAAGGACAAAAACAAGCATGTGATAAAAGTAAAACAAGAGTACTATTAGTATTACATAGTGCAATGTATTGATATGATGCAAAGTGAGTATGATGCACAATAGTCAGTACGATTGATCGGGTCAGTACGATTGACAAAATCAGTACGAGTGACAGAGTCAGCATGATTAACACTGTCATTATGATTGACAAAATCAGTACGATTGATAGAGTCAATACGATTGGCAAAGTTAGTATGATAAACATAGTCAATGCGATAAACATAGTCAGTATGATAAACATAGTCAGTACGATAAATTTATCCAGTATGATAAACATAGTCAGTACGATAAAAAAACATAAAGAGATTTGTGATTTCAAAAACAAAAGTCATAAAAGTCAAAAGAGGACTTTTGACTCAGCAACTATATGATAAAATGTGATCAAGGGATAAATAACTAATTTAATGGAATATGGGGACATAAGAGTTGACCATAAGAAATGAAACAACAACATAGATAGTGTCATAGGGAAATATAACTAACAAAGTATCATCATGAAAAAATTTCATAAATATACTCTGGCATTGAAACATGTAAAAAGTATCATATTCTACGAAAATATTACCCAAGAATATACGGGAAAAATATAACTTAAAAATCATTAACTATTTTAATTCTCTCTACCAAGATCAATATCTTATAGTGGATTAGGTATCTCTAACTGAATTCTATAACTCAATGGACCAGGCAAAAAAACTCATGCCCTATATAAATCTCATAAGATATAACTCTTTATGTGTTATTCAATAATTTCAAATGGTATCTCCTATGAAAAATTAAAAAATTGGTTCAGTTGATACCAAAAAGTTAATCATCCAATAAATATATATTATAATAGAATTTATATGGAAATCATGAAAAAAAACTACATTAGACAGAAATAATTTATAGTTATAGAGAAAAATTAAGGCTAAATCATATAAAATTATCTTCAAGATGTTAAAATGTTATCAAATAAACAATGTTATATATAACATTCATAGTTCATTAAATGGGTAATGATAAATCATTAAAAACCCACATTCTAAAAGTATAAATAAGAAGCCCATGAAAATAAATAATAGTTAAAGAAAAAATTATATAGTACTGGATAAAAAATATATGGATGTTAAAAGGAATACAATTCAGATATTTTTTGTCAGTTATATAGAAGCCCACATTGATGAGAGATTTATAAGAATTACTTTTGAATAGATATAAAGATAAATATGAATTTTATAGTATAAAATATATTTTTAGATTTCAAAATAGGAATGTAAAATATTTTTAGTAAGAAATGATATTCAAATGGAAAAGAAGTATAGTCCAAAACAAGGATTGGAATTATTCTTAAAATTTTCATATTTTATGAAATAATAAATTAATCAAAAAATATAAAAATGACCACAAAACATAATTTTTGCATATAGAAGTATAAAATAAAATTTAATTAATAGAAATTAATAATATATAAATCATTGAAGAAAATCATTAATGAATAAGTATTTTGACTCATGGAAAATGATCAGGCCATGAAAAAACATTTCATTATATTCTCACTTGATCATACACTCCATAACCACTTGTATAATCAATTTAGGTTTACTATTCACCTATATAAGTATTTTATTTATATTTATTTTCCATGATATCATTAATTTTTGTTTTTTACTACATATTTATTAATCATTTATAGTAAAAAATTAATCATCTAGTGTAAATTGTCTTCTTTTAAACATACTTCCTTCAGTGTGATTGTTCTAGTCTATGCTCCTTGAACATGTGTTAACAACCTATATAATATTCATGGAGATAATATAGATATTATTGATATGTTTTTGGTGTCTTGTTACTATTATGTGGATGTTACTATGAAAGACCATAATGATCGGTAAGAAAATATCATATTTGCTGACATTGGATCAATAGAAAAAAAAATTGATTTTGTTAATGGAAATATTATATATAATAACATTAAATAATTATAATAACATCATTATTTATTTATTATTAAAACATATTAAAAAAATAGGATTTCTTAATCAAACATGATGTAGAGTTTGTATTATCATTCATATAGTTTATAAAGTTTAAGTAAATAAGAATTGGTGATAATGAATAAATGAATTAGTTTATGTTGTTTATTATTATAATATAAATTTTATAAAAACTGATTCCAATTTTTTTATTAAAATGATAAAATATATTTAATAGGATGAAGATGAAAATTTTATTGATAAATTCTAAAGGAGATTTCAATAGTTATGTTGATGGGTTGAATCTTTCCTTAGAGAAACTATCAGAAATAATTGATTTGGCTATCTTTATTTAGATAAAAAGTTCCTAAAAATTATTAATGATTATAATATAATAAATGTGGAGAGATATAGGATTTAAAGTTGAAATTTATATATATCTTTGAAAGGTATATTGAGTCTCCTTCTATAAGAACAATTCGATGGAATTTTCATAACTATTCAATTTTAAGGGTCAAGAATATCATTTTCCAGAGTAAATTGTCAAATCAATGAATAATATAAGATATTTTCAACCATTAATCATCTAAACATCTCCCAATACAAGCTTTTACTAATTATAATTAATTAATACATTGTTACTAATTGAAACTCAAAATTATATATATTTATTGGCTTATTTAACAAATTTGGGTTTAAATATATCAACATAATTATGGAATTACAGTTATTGTATTTTTATTAATTATTTATCATAATGATTATTTATTATGTATGATTAGTGACATGTAATTTCCAAGTTATATAATTAGCTCACTATTTTTTACTTTTCTCGTGTTCTACAAGAAATGCATCAATATTGACAATTAATTTCAAATTTATCATAAAAACTTAATATATATTAATTGAGTAAATATGATATTATATTTTAAGTATCATTTCATGTATTATATGTTATATGTTTTTTGTAATATTATATACCATTCTTGATTAAAATATAATAATAATAAATAGAATTTCACTTGAACTTTCACTAATATTTTTAAAAGTAGTTGAAGTGTGTCACATAAAATATTACTAATTCTAATTTATTCAATGAATTTGGAAATTTTTATTTTAAATATTTTTAGGTATTTTTATTTTAATAACTTTCATAGATATTTTATAACATTCTTGTGAAATATTTAGTAATGGATTGCATAGATTTACTCAAATTTGAACTCTCATTTTTGTTTTAGGAATTTTACTCTTTTACTCAACCTCTAATGAAATAGAATATGGATGTTGAACCTTTAAATATTAATTATTTATATCTATAGTATTATAAAATATTTATAATATATCTGAATTAATATAAAATAATATAGATATTTATAAATTAATAAGTAAAATAAATCAATTTGAAATCATACTACTTTTTATAACAAAATCAAATTTAAATGTATTACTTGCCTTATGAGAAAACTGAATTGAAATATTGTTATCAAAATTAAAAGAAAAATTAATAATGAGTATGAATATATATATATATATACCACTTACAATATTATATAATCATGTTTTACAAAAAATTATGATTAGATGTAACGTCCCGGCCCCGGGTGCCATGCAACGGGTGCCCCGAGCCCGGTTCGCCATGTGACCTCAAGCGCATTTCTCCAAACGCTAGAGGCTGCCGACTAGCAGCGAGGGCCCAGGTCTGATAGTGGAGAAACTATGCCCTCATTTGTCAAAGTGTAGCACAGTGGAATACCAAAATAAACATACAACAATAGCGGAAGCAGTAAACATACACAACTAAAATAACTACAGTAGTGGATATAGACAACAGTATAAAAGTGATGATGCTACATGTTCAAGTTCTAAGAAAACAGCCAGAACATGTTATACATCACTGTGATACAACCAAAAGCAAAGTACCGCAAAACAAGTAAACTGCTGGCAGCGGCATCGCGTGCCTATGCTCGGTCCCATGCCCTCCTACTCCTCAGCAACTGTCAAGTACCTATATAGGGACTCTTGCCCCTATCTACACCTGCAGCAACGTAATCTGTTTGGGCCGAAAAGCGTGACCCAAACAGGGTGTGAGAAATATATCTCAGTAGGCACCCACCAAAGGCCCATGCTCAACTATGTGTAAAACACGCAACAAGTGTGCAGTAGTAAAATGAAATAACTAAGAAGTACTCAAAAGTAACTAACTTAACAGTTAAATTGCAATTTTATTATTCATTTAATTCCTTTAATTTAGTAACATTTTTGTGCTCAGCAGCACCAACCCCTCAGGCTAACCAGAACCGTGCCCTCAGGGTAAAATAGTAACCACGCCCTCAGGCTTGCCCTCAGGCCATACAGAATCCAACCCGCAGGTATTGCCCTCAGGCGTAACAGAAATTCTTTCCCTCCGGCTTACGAAGTGTCTCCCTCAGGCACAGAAGTCAAGCCCTCAGGCACGAAAGGTTGCCCTCAGGTGGAATAACGACAGCCCTCGGGCTAAAACAGTCACGCCCTCAGGCTAATTAGAACAACGCCCTTAGGCTAAACAGGTAACCGGGCCATTCCCAACATATCAAAATGCAGTAAACAAGCAATTCCTCTCAAGGAAATTCTACAGTTACTACATTTAAGGCATACCCTCGGGTATCCTGGCCAAACGGCTAAACAGAGGAACACACCCCCTCGGGATGGTCCTGGATCCAAGCAACGATCCAAAACATCATTTTATTATCACCATTTAATCACCTATGAAATTATAGGCATTAAATATAGCAACGACCTCAGCCACATGACACCCCAACATGGGTTCGTGGCACGAAAACGCACAAAAACACACGACAGTTGGAAAGTAAACACCAAGCCACCTACCTTATGTGCCAACGAACACTATACCCGAACGCCTGCTCCAGAAATGCCCAAGAACGGCGTAGATCTGACGAAGAAAAAAACCCATTCAAATGTAAATAACTTACGTTGGGATAAGAATTGGAAAGAATGGTACCAGGATGAGGAAGGGCTTACCCGTGCGGTTCCAACGAGATCGTCCGAAGCCGAATCGGATTCCAGATGAACTCCCGGTGGATCTTCAAAGGTCCATGCTCCTCCTTTGGCTCCAAAATGGTTCAAACGCCTCCTCTCTTAAATGAGGAGGCTACTGCCTATTTTAAGCTGAAAAAACAAAGTACACGGCGTGTACTTCTGAGTAAACGATGTGTACTTCTTTCATTTAACTGTTCATTTGGCGGCACCGGCACTGTTCACCTACCGACAAGAGTACATGGCATGTACTCCCGAGTACACGGCGTGTACTACCACCTAGCTGGCGGTGACTCCACCACCTTACTTTTTAACTTGCCGACTGACTACATGGCGTGTAAAGGACCACTACACGGCGTGTATTCAGTTCCTACACCCTTTGTGGTCGGCGAGGCTACACGCCCTGTGTACTTATCCCAACACGACCAAAAGTACACGGCGTGTGGGCAAAGTACATGGCGTGTAGTTTCAAAATTTAGGATTTTTCCCCATTTTTTCATTTTTTTTCTCAAAATCACTTAAGGAAAAGGAAAAGAAGAAGCCCGTACATCTAAAACAAGAACCGGGTTCTTACAAACTCCCCCCCCCCCCCCCCCTTATAGAAATTCGTCCCCGAATTTCCCTTTCGAGGGTGGCAAAGAGAAAGCTCAGAACATCTCTGGCCACTGAGCACGTACATCGGCCTCCCGCTCCCAGGTCTCGTCCTGCACTCGGCCATGCTGCCATAGCACCCGTACGAGAGGAACTGACCGGCCTCGGAGGACATTCGTGCTCCTGTCAACGATACATATCGGATGCTCCTCAAATGACGCATCATGCTGAAGCTCGACCTCCTCAGGCTGAAAGGTGTGAGATGGGTCTGAATGGTAGTGACGCAACTGAGACACGTGGAAGACGTCATGCATGGCTCGGTACAACTATGGTAACTGCAACCGATAGGCAACCAGCCCGACTCTCTCCAGAATCTCGAATGGCCCCACATACCTCGGTGAAATATTACCCTGTCTCATGATCCGTTTGTGTCCCAGCCTCAGCAAAACACCAAATAAAACCTGATCCCCAACCACGAACTCCAAAGGTCGTCTCCGACGATCAGCATAAGACTTCTGACGAAACTGTGTGGTAGCCATCCACTTCCGAATCAACTGGACCTACTCAGATGTCTCCTAAATGAGCTGTGGTCCCAATAAAGCTGCCTCACCTGCCTCTAACCAGCACAAAGGTGATCATCATGTCCTACCATATGAAGCCTCGTATGGTGCCATCTCAATAGTTTCCTAAAAACTATTGTTATAGGCAAACTCGACTAAGGGAATATGATTCTCCCAAGATCCCCCAAAGTCTAGGACGCATGCGCGCAGCATGTCCTCTAGCACCTGTATCATCCGCTCTGACTAGCCATCTGTCTGAGGGTGGTATGATGTGCTCAGAAGCACCTGTGTACCCAGCACCCTCTGAAAACTCTTCCAGAAACGAGACGTGAAGTGGGCGTCCCTATCTGAAACGATAGAACGAGGGACCCCATGAAGATGTACGATCTCTCGGATATACAGCCTTCTGAGCTTGTCCACACCAAAGGTCTCCTTGATTGGCAAAAAGTGATCTACCTTCGTAAGTCTGTCCACAACAACCCATATGGCGTCATTGCCTCGAGGTGACCTTGGCAATCCCGTCACAAAATCCATCGCGACATCATCCCATTTCCACTCCGGAATGGGCAACTGCTGTAACAGCCCATCTGGTCTCTGATGCTCTACCTTCACCTACTGACAGGTGGAACACCTCATAACAAAACCATCTATCTCTCTCTTCATACCCAGCAACCAGTACTGACGTCTCAAGTCTCGGTACATCTTGGTAACCCCGGGATGAACTGCCCAAGATGAAGCATGAAACTCCCTCATCAGCTCCTCACGTATATCCCATGGAACCCATACACGTCCGTGGAAACGCAAAACCTCGTCATTGCCTATCGTCCAACCGAAAGGAGGGTCCTCACTTGCCACCGACTCCCGTAGAACTAGGCCTTCTGAAACTGATAGCTGCCTCATCCTCACTCTGTCCAGGAGGGTAGAAGTCATAGATAACGAGGAAAGATAATTCTGTCCCTGACTTCCATTCACCTCCAGATGCATCTCAGAGAACAAACCCATAAGCTTCCATTCACCACTGGCCTCCTGCACTGCCTGTATCTGAGTCTTCCTGCTTAGTGCATCGGCTACTGCATTACCTTTACCAGGTGTATAGGCAAGCTCAAAATCGAAGGACTGTAGGTACTCGACCCACCTTCTCTGCCTCAGATTTAGGTCACACTGAGTAAAGATATTCTTGAGGCTTTGGTGGTCGGTGAAAACCACAAAATGCTCTCCCAAAAGGTAATGTCTCCAACAGCGCAACGCATGCACAACTGCAGCCAACTTGAGATCGTGCGTTGGGTAATTCTTCTCATGTGGCCTCAACCGACGAGACCCATATGCCACAACTCGGTCGCCCTGCATCAAAACAGCTCCCAGCCCAATCCCTGACGCATCACAGTAAACCGTATAGTTCTTCCCCTACTCTAGGAGTATCAGAATCGGTGTTGATGTCAGCCTTCCCTTCAGGTCCTAAAAAGATGTCTCGCAAGCTTCTGACCAAAAGAACTTCACACCCTTCTTAGTCAGACCTGACAACGGTGCTGCTAAGTGAGAGAAGTCATGTATGAAGCGTCTGTAGTAACCATCCAGCCCTAAGAAACTTCGTATCTCAAACACGTTCCTGGGCTGCTCCCAGGAAACTACTGCTCTCACCTTCTCTAGGTCCACCGCAACTTCTGCCTCTGAGATGATATAACCCAGGAAGTGAATCTGGTCCATCCAAAAGAAAAGCTTCGAGAGCTTAGCATATAGGCGATGCTCTCTCAGTGTACTCAATACGATCTCATGATGGGTGGCATGGTCGTGTCGAGTGTGAGAGTACACCAAGATGTCGTCCACGAATACTACCACAAATGAATCAAGATACGGATGAAACACACGATTCATCAGAGCCATGAAAGCTGTTGGCGCGTTCGTGAGTCCAAATGGCATAACTGTATACTCATATAGACCATACCTGCTCCTGAAAGCTGTGAGAGGTATATCATATGGTCTAACGCGCAGCTGATGATATCCGGATCTCAATTCAATCTTCAAGAACACTTGTGCTCCATGAAGCAGATCAAACAAATCATCTATCCTCGGCAAGGGATATTGGTTCTTATCCATCAACTGGTTCAGCTTCTGATAATCCACACAAAGCCTAAGGGTACCATCCTCCTTCTTCGCAAAAAGGACCGGAGAACCCCAAGGAGAAGTACTGGGTCGGATAAAACCCTTTGCATGTAGCTCATCTAACTGCCTCTTGAGATCTTGCAACTCAGGCGTGGCCATCCTATAAGGAGGAATGGACACCGGTGCTGCTCGTGGAACAAGCTTGATAGAGAAATCCACCTCACGCACTGGAGGTAGACCTGAAATGTCGCCCGGGAAGACATCCCTGAAACGATCGACAACTGGAGGGAAAACCGTCTGACGAGTCCCTTGGTCATCCAGATATAAGCTCGCAATCTGGTTTGTGACTCCACCTCGCCCATGATACTCTGGTCTAGCTCGACTCGCCTGAACATCCCACTCGCCCTTTTATAGAAACTCCCTGCCCTCTGGTGCTGCGAAACGCACCCTGCGACGATAGCAGTCTACAAAGGCTCGAAAGGGAACCAACCATTCCATCCCAAGAATGACGTCATAGCTCGTCATCTCCAGGACATAGAGGTCCCAAAGGAAGTGACACCCACCAACCTCAAGGGGGCACTCCTTGCACTGATGCACACCAACCGTCCTAGTCCCCAATAGAGTGTCTAGCGTCAAGATAGCAGAAGAAGTAAAAACACCGAGCCTAAGGCTCTCCACAACGGATACTGATACAAAACTATGTGTAGCACCCGTATCAAAAAGTACTGAAGACAAGACAGAAGCTACTAGAATAGTACCTCTGACTGTCGAAGGTCCGGGATCCTGCTTCTACTGGGTCTGTTGCACTGCATATGTCTGACCAGTGTCGCGGCCCTACGACACAGCCTGGCTACCCTGAGCTATCCCGCCTTATTGCCTCTGAGATCCTGGTTTCTAGCTACCACGGCCATGACCACCATCTCTTCCTGCACGCCCTGAAGTATTCCAGTTCCCTGACTGGTAAGAAGCCACTGGTCCTGATCCCGCACGCGGAGTCTTCACAGAACCCCTCTCACTAGCCACTGGTAGAAACGCATTGCAAAAGCGCTGCAGATGACCCATCTTGCCACAAGCTCGGCACTCCACTGGGTCTCGTGGACACTACGGCCTCTTGTGCCCCTCTCTGCCACACTGGTAGCACCTGATCAGGCCACCTGAAGAAGCTGCCTGGCTGGTACTGCTGCCCTGAGAGAAGTCCATCTGCCTCTTCCTCTTGCCAGCAGAAATAGTACCAGTAACTGGTGCCAAACCGCCATGGACCACACCACTAGATTCTCGCAGGTTCCTCTCTATAATCAACGCCTGGTTCACAATCATGTGTACAGTAGGTAACCTGAAAACATTCAACAGCGCTCGGATGTCATACCGAAGACCATCCTCAAAACGTCTGGCTCTCTGTGTCTCATCACCCACCAGCACAGGTGCGAATCACTGAAGATCTGTAAAACGAGAAGAGTAGTCCATCACTGAAATAGTGCCCTGTTGCAGATTCATGAACTCTCGAGCTCTATCTGATCTCAGTATCTCGGGAAAGAAGAAGTCATAGAAGACTGTCTGAAAATCCTCCCACGCCATGTCCTTGTGATTCTCTGACTGGGTGGTAACATCCCCCCACCTCTTGGTGGAATCACGCAGCATGTAAGTCGCGAGCTTAACCCTCCGCCCTGGAGGCGTCTCAAGATGCTCAAAAATAGTGTGCATCAATCCTAGAAAAGACTCTGCAGCCTGTGGTCCGCCATCCCCTGAAAACGTAGGCGGATGCTGCTGCTGGAAGATACGCGTCAGCTCGGCCATAGATGTGGCAGCCTGCGGTGCTCTCTGGAAGGTCTGCATGAACCGCAATAAGCCTTCACGGAACTGCTCCTCCGCGCCCGTGTCGGGTATAACAGCTGGTGCCGCATCTGGCTCTGCTGGTGGATCAACTAGTAGCCCATGGCCCACCATCTTCGGAGTATAATCGTCGCTGCTCTCTTGGCGAACAACTCGCGGTCGTCTAGGCAGCATGACTCTACAAGGTCAAAAGAACGCCTCAGATTCAAGATTATTAAGACTAAAATGAAGGAACCACAAAGGAACAAGAGGAAGAAGGCAGTTCAAAACTTGCAAAACAAGACTACACGGCGTGTACACTAACTACACGGCGTATACTTGACTTCCTTTCCCCTGCCCGGGTCCTTCTACACGGCTAAGCCACACGGCTTCCGTCAACAAAACTACATGGCATGTATAATATCTACACGGTGTGTACGGTGTTATTTTTCAACTGCCGGTGTCTTCTGTGAAATGGCCGACTACTCGGCTTTACCACCCACGGTGTGTTACACTCGTACACGGAGTGTACACCATGCCGTTTCCCAGCTACATGGCTAACTCCACATGGTATATCCTCAGACAAGACTACACGGCGTGTCCCAAAGGTACACGGCGTGTTCTGAAAGAGGTGACACCGGCCCGTGTTGTTAGTTACACGACCGAGTCCCCAGGTCACACTACACGGCGTGTCTATAATTGAAACGGCGTGTTCTGTCTAGGAGTTCACCGACCCGTGTTGTTAGTTACACGGCCGGACTCCGGGTCAACACTACACGGCGTGTACAAAACTACACGACGTGTCTTACCCAACCCCCTTTCCCTACCCCGTGTCGCCGCCCACACGGTTTGTGACACGGGAAGAGACTACACGGCATGTACTCGAGGTACATGGAGTGTACTCAAAAGTTCATATTTCTTCCCGAACAGAAGAACATACACAGCGTGTAAAAAAAATACTACACAGCGTGTATAATAGGTTTCTGGACAGTATGCCTCAGAAACTTCTCTGGAACCAAGAAAATACTGAAAACGAAACCTAAGTGTCAAATTCCAACCCCTGGGGGACTATACACCCCACGGATCAAAGTTTGACATCTTATTTGTGTTATAAAAATAAGCAGTCAATGATCCACCAAATTCCTGTCAATAGGGGCCCATACTCCCCAAAGACCAAAGTCTGGCATCCATTCTATAAACAAGCTCAAACAATAATACCATATCACAAGGCAGGTATTTATCAAGCAGCTATCACAACAGCCTGCTTTACTGGCACAACAACTATCACAACAACATGCAAATTCTAATGCACCTACATGGCATGGAAACTATGCATGGCATGTGATATCTAGCATGTGCCTATATGATGCATGAGATGGCATACCATCATATCATCGGGTTGCAACTAAATAGAACCCACAGATAAAATATAAACAGCACAATCTAAGTGCGTCACCCTACGGTGGAAACATATCAACTGTAAAATTGCAAGATCAAAGAATGCAGAGTACGAGGTAGACTGGCTTTTCCCTATACACGGGTTAGATACGCCCAGGCACAGCTTATTACCAACTACCGTTCATCCTAACTCTGACTATGGCTCCAAATAGTAAGTCAAAGAAAAGAAACTCCTCTGATACCACTTTGTAACGTCCTGGACCTGGGTGACATGAAACGGGTGCCCCGAGCCCGGTTTTCCACGTGACCTCAAGCGCATTTCCCCAAATGCCAGAGGCTGCCAACTAGCAGCGAGGGCCTAGGTCTGATAGTGGGGAAACTATGCCCTCATTTGTCAAAGTGTAGCGCAGCGGAATACCAAAATAAACATACAACAACAGCAGAAGAAGTAAACATACACAACTGAAATAACTACAGCAGTGGATATAGACAACAGTATAAAAGTGATGATGCTACATGTTCAAATTCTAACAAAACAGCCAGAACATGTTATACATCACTGTGATACAACCAAAAGCAAAGTACAGCAAAACAAGTAAACAGCTGGCAGCGGCATCGCGAGCCTAGGCTCGGTCCCATGCCCTCCTACTCCTAAGCAACTATCAAGTACCTGTATAGGGACTCTTTCCCCTATCTACACTTGCAGCAACGTAATCTGTTTGGGTCGAAAAGCATGACCCAAACAGGGTGTGAGAAATATATCACAGTTGAGCACGGGCCTTTGGTGGGTGCCTACTAAGATATATTTCTCACACCCTGTTTGGGCCACGCTTTTCGGCCCAAACAGATTACGTTGTTGCAGGTGTAGATAGGGGCAAGAGTCCCTATATAGGTACTTGACAGTTGCTGAGGATTAGGAGGGCATGGGACTGAGCCTAGGCTCACGATGCTGCTGCCAGCTGTTTACTTGTTTTGCTGTACTTTGCTTTTGGTTGTATCACAGTGATGTATAACATGTTCTGGCTGTGTTCATATAATTTGAACATGTAGCATCATCACTTTTATATTGTTGTCTATATCCACTGCTGTAGTTATTTTAGTTGTGTATGTTTACTGCTTCCGTTGTTGTTGTATGTTTATTTTGGTATTCTTCTGCGCTACACTTTGACAAATGAGGGCATAGTTTCCCCACTATCAGACCTGGGCCCTCACTGCTAGTCGGCAGCCTCTGGCATTTGGGGAAATGCGCTTGAGGTCATGTGGCGAATCGGGCTCGGGGCACCCATTGCATGGCACCCGGGGCCGGGACGTTACATTAGACATAGCATTTAATATTTACAATCATAGATTGATTTTATAAATTTATCATCAAATACATTAAATATAATTTTTTTATTAATTAAAATTATATAATTTGTATTATTGAATTCATACTCTAACTATTAAATAATAAATTAAAAATAAACCCCAAGTTCTTTTACATAAGATTTATATTTTTAGAATAATAATTATTACCCTTTGTCTGAAAATCACATTTTTGTTTTATACACTGAAAAAATTATTTATAAATTTATCATAACAGTCAAATAAAAATATGTATATATGATTAATAAAAATATCCATTTATAAAATATACAATATTTAAATTACAATTTAATTTGAGTAATATATTAAGTTTTGATCAAAAAATGATCTCAGATTAAAACAACTTTTAAGTCATGAAGTAAACATTGAAAATTTAAATGTATAATGAGTATTCTATGGATAATTTTTCATTTATCTATAAATAAAATTGGAATCATACTACTTATTATGGAGAATAAAAAATAAACACCCTATATAGCTACCCGAAATATATATAGTAGCTACAACCAACACATATAATTTCCCAATATGTTACCTTACTTATATCTCAATTTCATTTCCATTCTCAAGATGTCTATAATATTTATCATAATGTCCCCAAATCCATAAAACTCCCACATGGACAAACCAGGGTGTTTACTAGACTTCAAGAATGCCTCCCTATATTCTAAAGGCGGTCAACTAGCAGTGGGGGTGTGAAGAACATATTTGGGATACTATACCCCTAGTACATATTTATAATAAATCCGAAATAATCCAAGAATTCAAGTAAAATAAATATCATAAACAATACATGTCCTCATAAAAAAGAAATAATAAATTTAAAAAAACAATCCAATAATATTGAAAGTATATTGCACTCACTGGATGGAATGTATCTATATGTCAAACTAAAAGTAATATAGATAAAAGACCATGTTGACACAAATAAACCCAATGGCCTCAGTCCTAAACCCCATGTCGGTCTCTTATCTAAGCTCAAATGTATCCAAAAATGCATAATCTACAATAAGTTCCCTCTCTCATCAATGAAAATGAATCCATGTAATCTTCTCAGGTACCAAACAAAATTCAGAATATGGTGTGAGTAAATTATAGTAGGTTAACCCCACTGTGTATAAAAAAATCCATTCTTAAAATCAATACGTGGAATAAATCGATAAACTGGTGCATTAATTAATCAATTAATACTATATATTAATCAACCTACTTCAAGTCCATGCCAAAATATATTTGAATATTTAGCACAATTATTCCAATCGTAAAAATAATTCTATGGAATAAGGATATCAATGGGAAAATACCATTATAAGAGCATTTCATCATAACCTAGAAAATCCCATTATATAAGAATTTTAGCATCACTGGGCATATCCCATTATATAAGCATTTCAACATCACAATTTATATCCTTTTATATAAAAAATTCAGCATTACTAGGAATATACTTTTATATAATATTTTCTACATTGCTGGGAAAGTCCCTTTATATAAGAATTTCAACATAAAGCACAACACAAGTCATAATAGCCTAAATAACACACAAAATATCAAATTCACAATAGTAAATTTAAGAAATTACCATTTGTGTATCAATTATCCATCTATTCATTAATTTGTACATTATTTCATTATCATGCAATTTTACACACCCAATTTATACCAATTATAACCAATCATTTCAATAATCAAGGAAGTAACATTCCATGGTGAATCTATCATAAGAAATCACCTACGATTTCATGTAATTCTAAATAACATTTTAAAACATTAGAAGGTTACATATTTTTCAAGGGTTATCATAAACTATGATTTTCCATTAGCTTGGTCTCAACACTACCAGATCCAAAGGGATCCAAGGAATAGTCCAAACATAGGATTATCATCACCAATTATTCTAGTGTCAACGCGCATGTTCTCTCTACATAATCACAAAATAATACACATAATTTAAAAAATTTAAATATACCATAGGTTATTATTCTAGACCACCTACCTTTATCCGTTATTTTAAGAAACACTCTCAATTAGAAACGCCAATGTAGAAAAAATAAGAATGAGATCAAAAGGAAAAAAATAGATAACAAAATATCAAAACCCGGTTCAACAGTGGTCAAGATATTGCACAGCAATAATGGATAAAAATATGAAAGGAGGTGAAATACCTAATCATAAAAACTCTCTTGGGATTAAATTCATAGTCGATACATTCAGAAGGGAAAGAATTTCTACAAAAATTCATGGGGTCACCCTAGGGTTTGATAAAGTAAGATACATGGTGGATAAAATAAAATCATACTCATCATGTGGTTTAAATCTATTGATCTTGATATATTCATGATTTGAAACCCTTAAATGATGTTATTTTATGAATTTTATAGATAATATAAAAAATCCTTCACCTCTAGTTAAAATAATCTCTATCAACCATTTCATGGAATGACCATGTTTCACGACGTATAACCTTTCATGCCATAAACCAGTTCACAAAGACATCATGGAAATTGTATCATGTCATCTAATTCATTCACGATGTAAAACTATTTAGTAGATATATTTAAGCCCAAATCCTTAAGAAATAACCTTAACCACCTTAATATATTTTCAAACCTCTGGAAAACATTTAAAATCCATTAAATCATTTATACATGAACTCTATTAATTTAAACAAACAAATATTTTCAACATTTAGGTCATTTCCCTCAAAAACAATCTCTATATTCAAAAACAGATTTAACCATAATGGTTTAACTAATAATGAAAACCCAACTAAAATAGTTTTAACCAATACTCAAAGAGGGATATACCTAGAAAATGATGAGATATTACAACCACCCCAACATATAACAACTCATCCCTAAGATGCTCTAAGAATCACTATGGGTCTTAGTGAACAAGTCTGGCCATTATGTTCACATATCAAATTCCAACTCTCATAGATCCTCTTTAACATTCCCATGTTGTCACAACACTCAAAGTGAAGGTATAGTCCTTCCCCAAAGATACTTCCTACTAAGGTCCACAATCCATATCTGATTCTCTTCAAATGATGAATCTACAAAAAAAACTCAATGTCGTTGATTTCTACCAATTGAGAATGGCCTAGATGACATTTCTGATGTGATGACATGTGAATCACATCATTCATTAAACTGTTGTGATGTGGAAGGGTCAATCGGTATGAAACTAGACTAACCCTTTCCAATATCTTGAAAATGCTCACAAACCTGGGTGCCAGCATTACGTGTTTTCTAATATGGTGTTTCCCCAACATAATAAACACCCAATGGAAAACATGATGACCCACCGCAAACTCTAGAGGTCATATTTTATGGTCATTGTATCATTTTTTCTAGCACTTCATGATAACCAACCACATATTGATCAACTAAACCTACTCAGATTTCTCCTACATGATATTAGGTCAAAAAAGTACTAACTCACCGTCCTCCAACCAATAAATAGGAGAATTTGATGTCCTAAAATTTAAAAAATTTATAGGATCCATTTGGATCAATGTGTAGAATTTTTTATTTTAAGATAAATCCACGAGTGTTAGATGATCCTCACATGAACCACTGAAATCCAAAACAAAATATCATGGAATATCCTCCAGAATCTAAATAATCCATTCATATTAGATGTTAGTCAAAGGATGATAGGTCTTACTCAAAATAACCTATGATTTTATAGCCTTCTAAAGACCAGACCAAAATCAAGACATGAAATAAGGGTCTCTATCAAAAATTATTCTCCTAGGAATACCACACAACATGTATATCTCTTACAAAAAATTTATACCATGTCTCAATTGTGAAGATATACTCAATAAGAAAGAATTTGTAGTCCTTCATTATTCGATCTATAATCACCCATATAGAATCATTATTTCGGGGATTTATAATTAATCTTGTCATAAAGTCTATAGTAATATCATCCCATTTCCATTATGGAATGGGAAAAGGTTTCAACATCCCAGTAGGCCTCTGATGCTCAACCTTCACCTACTATCAGGTGAAAAATCTCACCAAAGATCCTTATACCACCTTCTTTATTATTGGCCACCAATACATACATTATATATAATGATACATATTTTTGATACATGGATGTACCACCCATCTAGAAGCATTATACTCTCCCATAAACTCTGAATGCAAGCCCGTTAGAACCCATAAATGGCCATTGATAATAAGAACATTTCTTCTTCTCTGAGACCATAACTTTTGTGGATCCCCACAATATATGATTTCTTTCAGATCTAAGCCCATTAACCAATAATATATCTTCATTGTCTTAATACACTCTAGAAGAAAGGGTATAATAGGGTTCAAAGTCATAGAAACTCATCCCTGGGACTCTTGACCATCTTGATGCATATATGCCAAGAGATCCATTATCCGCCACTAATCACTAGACTATTTAAATACCTTCATCTATTTATTATGGATCAAATAATTATCAATGAAATTTCCCTTTCTAGGTGTGTATGTTAACTTGAAGTTGAAATAATATTGATATTTGACCAACATCTTTTTCCAAAGGTTTAATTCCCGATGAGAAAATGTATACCTAAGGCTATTGTGGTCTATATACACTACAAACATCTCACCCATAAGATAATTTATCTATAATCCTAGGGAATATGTCACTTTAGAAAATTAAACATCCTGAGTGGGATAATTCTTCTAAAGTGATATCAGCTATCTGGAGCTATAAGAAATAACTCAGTCCTTCTATATCAAAATTGTTCTCTATTAAACTTCAAATGTGTCACAGTACAAGGTATATGCCTCAAATGTCATAGTAAAAGTGTGTATTGGTGTTGAGGTCAGCCTTCTCTTGAACTCTTAAAAATCTCACTCACAACCATCTAACCAAAAAAACATCACACATTTCTTGGTCAACCCAGACATCAGTTCTTCCTTTTTTGGATAAGCCTAGGATAAAATACCGATAATAACCTAGTAAACCTAGAAAAATTCAAATCTCAAATACATTCTTGGGATGATCCAAAGATTCCATAGTTTTAACCATATCTAGGTCCACTAACACTCCTTCCTCTAAGATGACATAACCCAATAAGTGAACTTTATCAATATAGAAACTAAATTTGGTTTTCTTGGCATAAATCTAATGCACTCTCAATGTACAAAAGACAATGTCAAGTTACTGGGAAATATTTTCTGATGATTGGGAGTACACAAATATATCAATTCGAAAAACCACCAAAAATTGAAATAGAAAATGATGAAAGATTATATTAATGAAGGTTATGAGTATCATTTGTAAATTCATCGGACTGAATGACATAACCCCGAACTCATACAAGCTATTGATTCTCCTAAAGGTAGTTCAATGTATGTCTGATGGTCTCACATTCAACTGGTGATACCATAATATCAAGTCAATATTATATATAATATGTGGACTTATTTGATGATTGAAGAGATCTTCAATTCATGGAAGGGTATATCAGTTCTAGAATATCATCTTTTTCAATCCCTATTATCCACACACAAGTGAAAATTCCCATCATCCTTCTCAATGAAACAAATGGGGAAATTCCATGGAGATGTACTAATTCATATGAAACAATTATATTCTAGATATACAAACTAAACATTCAACTCATGAATCTCTTCTTGTTCCATTATAGAAGTTAGAATATAATTTGGCTTTGATCTCAACACCAACATGATCATGAACTCAATATCACACTCTGGTGGTAATCTATTAAACTCAACATGAAATAAATACTGAAAATGATCTACCATTATAAGAAATGTAACCTACTTAAATCCATCATCATCTAGATAAATGGTTGATATCTAAGACATGAGCTAATCTAATATTCACAGAATTTGTCCAATATGACCAGTCATAAGATTTAACTCACCCTAGTGAAAATAGCATCACCCTTTTGGATATGGAAAGCTAATTGTCCTTTGTTGAAAATAGATATGATCCTATTATTTAAATAACAAATATATACCCAGATAAAAATATAAAAATGTCATTTCAACCCAAAGTAGTTCCCAATATAAATGTTAACAAAAAATTTCTTGAGAACACACCGTGAAAAATTGGATGTTCATTGACCACACTCCCAATAATGTATCTATAGTCAATAAACTATTAATTATTTCCACAACCAAGATCAAAATGTTTAAAAAAAGTGATAATATAAAGGAATTTTGTTTTTCTGTATAATAAACACATGTTAAGGTACATGATATAAGAATCATACCTCTTAATGTAGAAGTTCATGCATCCAAACTAGTTGGAGTAGACTACATGGCAGGCAGTTGTCTTTACCCCTCTTCCATGGGCTCTAGTATGTCTCTCCTATGTGGTTATAGTTTCCCATTGATATTGACCATGAATTGGCGTACCACACCGCCTTCTTTGATGTAAACATAAAATGTAAATCCAATAACAATTATGATGAGGGGGAGTTATATCCTTCTTAGACTCTAGTATATATATGGATCCCCTTCCACTCCAAAACGGATGCATGCCCCTACAAAACCATTATTAGATTCCAAACCTACCACAATATAGAAAATCCAAATAAGTATTTGGAAACTGATTCATATTTTGACCAAACATTCCATGATGATATAATTTCAATAGAATTGTGTCCTGATATGGATTCCAGTTACCCTGATTGCTCTCTCCACCCACTATTTTTTTGGTGATAACTATCATAGCAATGATTCTTTACACCAGATGAATAGCTCCCTATTAATACTATTGGAATATCATGGACACAACCTAGGGCCTCTCTCAGATTCACTACAATGGGGAGGGCTTGATTCATCATGTTTTAAAAGATATTGAAGAGAAAATATTTCACCTATGACTAGGTATCTTTGTGAATCCCATCCTGAAAAACCCTTCACCCTAGAAATATCATCGAATTATAAAGAAGGCATAAATCACTAAAAGTTAGTGAAATTTCCATCATTGTCCACCATTGAAATGATATCTTATTTCATGTGCATGAAGTCATAATACTTCTCATCCCACAATATTTCTTCACAGAAGAGACTCAGAAACATTACCTTGATGCCCTTCTAGGATAATCCATCTTACTACCCATCTTACTCTATATCGTCCCACCACTACTTGGTTGGTCCGAAAAGCATGTATGCAGTAAGATTAACCCTCCTATCTATGGGTGTGTTGGGGTTCATGAGGATTGTATGGACAGAAGCGATCCAGAACCCAAATACATGGGGGCCTCCCACCCAAGTGATCACAAGATGATACTACAGTGGAATGTATCTTGTTAAATCAGATATCAAAGGAACAGTGTGAGTAGTATCCCATTCCATGATCTCATTACCCTAAGGAATCATTACTAAAGATGAATATCCATATGATACTCTTTATCTAGGGGAATCTATGGTTCAGCTACATTATCATCCTACATATTTATTCTCTCTTGATGCTCAATTAAAAGACGATGAGGATGAATTGTATCTACAAGACAAAAACTCTACTTGGAAAAATGTATAACAAAAATTTCAACAACCATAGATACAAACAATACATAACCACTATATCATGGTATCTCTAAACATGGATTGACAAGTTAATTATAATAACATAATAGTTATTTCATTTCACATGGAAAATATTATAGGTATATCAAGTCACATGTCATATAGGAAAATATACCACGTGAAAAAAATAAGTCCTTATCATGCACAATGAATGTCAGTATATATCTCAATGTTCATATCATATTTCATGCCTACTCATATCTATCCATATTAGGAAATCAGTATAAATCTCAATAAATAATAACATAAACTATAACAAACGAACATCTTGAAAAAAAATCCCATCCCTGGGAGCTCATATTTTTCCTCATACACGGGTTAGCTACAACCATGTAAAATATCATTACCATGTCCTGAAACATTCTAATACCTTTTCAAACCTTCCTATAAAATAACATCATACTTCATTCATACCACTTTGTATCATCCCCCCGATCTTGAACTATCTCACATTCCAAAATATAGTTTGTTAGTGTACCTTAAATGAACCACCCTATAAACTAGAGGATACTAATTGGTAGTGGAGGTTTGGTGATAATATTCGGGAGAATATACCATTGGTATTGAATTTTAATATAGATAAAAAATAAAATATAGAGTAATAAAAATAAAAAACATTACTTCATAGTGGATAAACTAAAAAATAAATTTTAACTAAATAATCCAATAATAATAAATTGATAATGCAATGACAGGATGAAATTTATCTATATGTCAGATAGAAAGTAATAAAAATTAAAGACCTTGTTGACACGAATAAATTAAAAGACCCTTGTCTCGAACCCCATTTTTCTCTCGTCTCTAATCTTCAACCCATCAAGAAAGAAAAAATCAACAATAAAGTCTCTTTCCCTTGTGCAAACCTGCATCCATGTTATCTTCTCAGGTACTAAATAATGGCCTAAATAGGGTTCAAGTAAAACTCAATAGGTCAACACAACTCTATCTAGAAAAAATAGTCTGATAATAAGTGAAGAAATTAAACTGATAAATATGTGTATTAATTAATAAATATATACAATTTTACACTCATTCTACATTGGTAAAATGCTAGAATATATTTTACCAATTATAAAAACCATGCTTATAATAACAAAACATCCATAGCATAAGCACATCACCAGCAAAACTCTTTTATATAATAATTTTATCATAACTATGAAAATACCCTTATATAAGAATTTAATCATCATCAGGAATATCCCTTTATATAATAATTTTAGAAACACTGGGGATATCCCTTTATATAGTAATTTTAGTATCACAAGGAATATACCTTTATATATGAATTTCATCATCACATGTTAAATCCCTTAATATAAGAATTTGAGCATAAATAAAAACCTAAGTCATGAGGTAAAAAATAATGCACATAACATCAAATTCACAATGGTCAATTTAGGCAATTACCATTTTTCATTTAATTATCCTTTCATTTATTAAATTATACTTCAATCCATTATCATGTTAGTCTACACACCAAAGTCATACCAATTAGTACTATTCATTTCAATAACAAAGGAATCATCTTTCTAAGGTGGATATATCATAAGAAATCACATTAGATTTCATGTCATAATAAATAATATTCTAATCCATTGTCTAGTTATTTATTTATCAAGGTAGGCTCAACCTACGGTTAGCCAGAAGTCGGGTCTCAACACTTCCTGACCCAATAAGATCTAATGAATAGTACAAACACATGATTATCATTAACTATAATTATTCTTCATAACACACACATTCTATCAGTGAAATATCATAATATTTAATATACATTAACAAACAGAAACAAACCATAGGTAATTATCATAGACCAAAAACCTTTATTAATTAATTTAATAAACACTCTCAAATGGGAATGACAACGTGGAATGAAGGTGATGCAGATCTCAAGGAAAAACCACGATTATACAAGATCAAAATTGGGTTCAAAATTAGTAAAAAGATTACACCATGATAATTAATAAAAATTAAAGAGAGTTTAAAACCCAAAGTGAATAAATACTCTCAGGTTTATAATCTTGATCGAGACATCGAAAAGATAATAAATCACTAGAAAATCAGCTATATTTTCAATAGGGTTAGAGATATGAAGGGAGAGAGTGTTTCACATAGGATGAAATAAAATCATATGCACAAAATGGTTTAAAAATTCAGATCTCTAGAGACTCATTATGTGAAAACCTTTGACAAATAGAATTTCTAAATTTTAGAGATACGTCAAAAAATGTGTCAAATCAGGTTAAAATAACCCAAAATGACCATTTCATTGGGTTAACCAATTTCACGGCATGAATATTTTCAGGCCCAGAACTAGTTCATGGAATTTTCCTAGAAATATTTGTGTGCCATGTAAACCATTCGTTATGTGAAAGTGTTTATTAGATGGATTTCAACCTTACTTTTATAAAAAGAACGTGAACCACCTTCTAATTTTTCCTATCCTCAAGAGATCTCTCACAATACCTTGATGTATTTATACCCACACTCCATTAATTAAAAAAGCATACATCCATAAATATTAGGTCATTTTTCATGTAACTTGATCATCATCCACAAAAAGCGACTTGACCACCAAAATCTAAAGAAGGAAAACCCAACAGAAATAGGTCTAACCAAAGCTCAGTGAGGTACATTCCTAGAAAATGATGAGATATTTCATTTCTAAATATTTAAATTATTTCCATAGTTATAACTGGTATAATGTTATTTATTTTTTATCATGATAAAAAAATTATGATCTCATAGAATTATTATGTACTCATAAGTATATTACATTTCTGATTTTATTAGTTATTTTTAATCTAGCTATCTTTTAAGTTTTATTCATTTATAATAATAAATAGTAATGTAATAAATATGTGTTCACATTATTCCATTGTTTTTATATAATAAAATTTATTTTACACATGAACATTATTTAAATTGAATTTAAATCAAAAAAATGTGGGGTAACATACTCCTACTTTAAGAAATTTCAGGGTTCGAATTTCATTACACTATTGAAAATAAATAATGGTACTTTTTTCACATCCAATCTTTGGGTTCCCACCTAGAATCTTGAAACATATGATTACTCCAAAAAATATTAAGTAGGTGGGAGGTATTGTTTTGTATAATAATTTTTCTTTATGAACCAAAATCCATATATGTTATTCCTCATACGATAGATCCTGTTCATATTATAAACCATTTGAGTTGGGTAAATGTGATGGATCATTATTTTAATTCCACTAAAGTGAAACATGGAATGCATCCTGAACTTGTAAGATAATTTGTGGAAGCAATAATATATAATCTATAGTACACATGTGGTAAGGAATTTCAAAGGTGTTGATATAACATTGGCTTGTCTTTCCATTATTGAGGAATATTTTAACCCTTTTCTATGGTGATATTCAAAGGATTACTTTTTCACCAACTGCAAAAACCAATTCTCATATATGATTATCAATATAACTAGTCTTTATAAATTTTCCTACAATTATATATCACTAAACTTTTTGAAGTTATTTTATCATTTCTTCAAAATGATAAATCACTAATACATTCATATCTCTATATTTATCCCATCAAGTTCGATTTCTTCATCTTTTTCCATCTATAGTCTTATATGATTCCATTTGAATGAGGAAAGGGTAAATGTTATTATTTATGAAATCAATTAGATAAAGTTACATATCCCATCCTGCATTGAAATATATTATGAATGACCTTATGATATCCACCAATCCCTGAATTTTTCTTTTAGGTTTACCAATAATTTGGGGATGATAATGCATTTTGAAACTGAAATATTTATCCATTTTTTATTGGAGGTTTCTCTAGATCATTGATTTAAACCAGCGGTATTAATCATTTAAAATTGAATGTGCTGCTAAATATATCATTACCACTTTGGTTACGTATATCATAGAAATTTTATTGATTCAAAAATTAAGGTGACCCAAACTCTACCTAAATAAACATTACTATAATTTTTATTAATATTCATTATGTATAATTGTGATCCATTCCATAACCATAAGTTTTAGTGTATTTGGAAACATTTAAACATAAAAAACTAGTATATAAAATTTCAACATCATCTCCCATTATGTTCTTCCCAACAAGAACCCTTCTTAGACATTTCATACTTAAAACCATTCTTAAAATCATATGTAAAAGGAAACATAATAAAGGGTGATCCTAGATTCTCAATAATGGTTGAGATAGGGACATCATTCAATGATAAAATGTAAGAATATCATGAGCATAAATGTATGAGAATATGGGAATAACATTTTAAAATCATACCTATAAATTCATATAACATAATCATGGTTCATGAAATAAATCATCATAGTTAATAAACATTAATCATAAATGAATCAAATAAAATGAACCATGCGGTAATAAAATTGTCATAATATCATATCCTAATATAGTGGAATAAAGTGTGGAATAGTCATAATAATAGAAATATTATGTCAACAATACCCACTAATAAATTCATCACATGTTTGGATTGGGTTAACCAATAGTATACCTAATTTCGGCTTGGTATAGCCTCCCGTATACCCTTTATGGTTTTGAATAACCAACCATGTACCCTTTTTTGGGCTTGGAATAACCTACATGTTCTATGTGAGATCATTTTAAAATTTATTGGAGGTATATAGTGGAACAATTTTTTACATCATCATTATTCATTCATGTTTATTCCACAAGATCATGAAAACATTTATCATTTCATCATATAATTTCACATAAAAATGAAGATCGTTTTCATCAATATTTCTTCATCATAATGATAAACCATATTATAAAAAGATATGGTTGGTATTTTTGGATCATATTTCTAGTGAATCAAATGTATCATTAATGAATTTCTGTCATTTATAAAAAAGTATCTTCAAATATCTTGAGAAAAGTTCATGAGGAATATAGTCATCATCTATTTTTGAAATAAGTCCTTTAAAAAATGTATATAAGCTTACGAATTTTTTTTTCAAAATTACCCTGTAAATTTATAATGTAATATTAAATATAAAGAGTAATAATTTCTTCAGGGAATATTATTTTGGTGGAAAAGGTTAAAACAAATATTCATATCATGTTTACAGTAAAAAAGTAAAAAGTACCTCATTTAACAAATGAAAATTAGACTCCTTTGAAACATTTTCATTATATGTAAAACATGAGTAAATATTACATTAAAAAATAACATGAGATTTTTAAAAATATTACTAAATATATTTTAAATAATATTATTACATGGAGAAAATGAGTCCCTAGATAATGGAAGAAAAATGTTAGTTTTCCATTAAAATATTCTTTAAAAAATTATAGAACATAGAGAGAAATAAAATGAAATGAAAACTTATAATCTCTAGATATAACCAAATGAGAATAAAATGAATGATATTTAATGGATATAGATCATATAATTTCATCATTTTTAACTAAATAATAAACAGTTACATTATAATCTTTTGTAACATAAATCCTCTATAGATTTACTAGATTTTGAATCATAACACCTGTGAAATAAATTAGTTTAAATGAAACTTTAAAAATCATATCATAAGGATATTAGTAATATTACATATCAAATTGTATTTAGATACACCTAATAAAAAATAGGTTTATAACATAATATATTTCCAAAATAACATTAATTTAGAAGGATAAATTATCTAAAATGTCAATGTGGTGGTATATAAACCTTATAAGCCTAAATACGTTCATAACACCAAACATGTCTCTAAAAAACCATATTCAGATGTAAAATCCATAAAAATTTGGTAATATCTGAAACAAAACCTCATTAAAGAGATAACTTTATTTGGATATGAAAATTCCCAAATTGTTTATTGAATTAATCATAAGATATTTCTTTGGTATTATATTTACTACAAAATTGAAAGAAGTGATGAATATGAAATATCACTCATAGAAATAAATATGAGACAAAAAATCCATACCTTATATCTAAGTTGAATCATAATTTTTATAACCTATGGTATAATAAATTTATATTTATTACAATTATATAACAGAATGATATACATAATCATAATATCGTATATGGTCTACAAAAGACATATTTTCACCCATTCATAAAAATTTATTTATTTAAATCACTTCTTTGGGTGATAACTATTTCGTATGTCAGGTAAATTATGATTCAACTATTACTTTAATAATATATTGATCAAATATCCATAATATAATTATGTTAATAATGATATAAATATAAAATATATTCATTATATTTATATTTAAAACTGTATAAAATTGTATAAATAGAAAAATAAATTAATCTATTTTCTGATAAGGTAGTTTGTATATACATATGAATGGTGTTTTTATTTCATAATGGAAAATAGAAAGGAAGATAAATAATATTTTATCATTATATAATATTAATTAATTCATAAATATAATATATATTTATTAAATAGGTAATTATAAACTACTATGTGATTTAGTTATGAAAAATTAATCATCTCTATTTATAGAGGTGGCAGTCCACACGTTCGCACACAATATACAATCATTTTCAATTTGATGGAAAAAAAGAGAAAAAAAGTTTATTACATTAAAATAATAATATATTTGAATATGGGATAAATTTATTTTAACATATTTTAATGCTTATGGATGAATTTAATTAGGTAATAGAAGATGTAAAACGGAAATCCTCAGTTACGAATATTATGGCCTCTTTAAGTAACCTCTTCAGATATCTCCTTCATGATACTAGTAATATAATTTTAAAAAGAATAAAAACTCAATAATGTAGACAAGGATTCTAATATGTTTTCTTGGAAGTTTTTGGTCTTTCTAAGTGGCTCATGAATTTTGATGAAGAGAGGACAGGTGATGTCCTTTTATAAGTGAGAGGGTATAATTGGAATTACATAATGTGTTAAACTAATATCAATTTATTTTCATGTTCTAGTAGAACCAAATTGATATATTTATTATGGAGGATATATTTAATTCCCAATCAGCTCAATCAAAAAAATTATAATAATTTAGGAGATGTTGTAACCCTTATCTCTCAGTTTTAACCTCTACTAACCCTATTTAACATTTACTTTGATAATATTATTTTTAAAAATTAGGGTTCTTGAAAGTTACAATAAAAGGTAAAGTGACTGAAAAGAGGAAAATTAGTTATATTATTCACCATAACCCATTCACATTTTCAATGGTAATTTTTATGAATTTTAAATCTCTTTTTAAAATATTTTTTAACATCAAATACCATTAATGTTATCTTTAATATTATTAACATTATTTTTCTAAAAAATTACTAAGAAAGTAATTTAAGTCATGTATAAACATTTAAAACATTACTAATAAAGTATATTTTTCTCAAAAAATTTAGGGACACCATAAATCAGTCAAAAAAATTACGTTTAATGCTTTTAAATACATTTAGATGATATTTCTAATGCTTTCACAAGCAATTTTTCGGTGTTACGTATGCATTAAAGGTAATTATTTTATCTACAAATATTAAAAATAAATTATAATGATAAAATAATTATTCAAATTTTATCTGTAAAAAACAATGTTGTTGATATTAATTGCAAGAAAGGTAGAATTTAGAATTTCCCTTTACTAAAAATAATATAAATATATTTATCAAGTAAAAATGAAAACATAATGACATATTTTCTATTATTTTAAGTTTTTAGTTAAATTAAACTTATCCAATGTAATATATGCCTTTTTATGGATGATTTGAAAGCATTATTTCATATTTTTAACATTATTCTACATGTTTACCACAGTGACAGCTTTTTAAGGTTACTATTTATTATTACCAAAAATATAGTTGAACCATTTTAAAACTGATAATTATGATTCCAAATATGGAATCCATTTTATCAAAAGTAGTTTTTATAGTTTTAATAAATTACTTTATAAATAAACCTGAAAATTTTGATGAAAAATAGTATTCTTTAAAAGCACATTTTATGTATAATAATGTTTTTCTACCAAAATTGAGAATAATATTGATGAAAATGACATTAATATCAATATATTTAACAAAATTTAGGGGCCTCTGATCGATGTCTCTTCTCCCCTTTAGGGGCATCTAGGGTTTCCCTCGATTTCACGATCCTTCCCTCTCCGACCATTTCATCCTGAGTCCCCTTTCTCTGGATCGTCTCGGAGGACTGGTCGGCTCGGCGTGTCGTTCGACTCTATTAGAAAGCAGACAAGGATTGTTTCCATTGATGGTTGACAATGAATCTGGAGCGGCACGGGGAGGGGAGGCCCATGTTTCCTTTTTCTTTATGATGTTTTTTCAGTGATGAAGGTTTTCTCTTGGGGTGTATCATTCGTGCTTGAAGGGATTGATAGGATAGGGTTCATCTTGTCGTCTTCCGCTCCCTATAGTTGTCTTCTACGAATGCCTTTGGTGCCCTTTGTGGCAGTTTCGCGGCTCCTCTAGTGGAGATGCACTATGGGATTCTGCAGCGCTGCTGGTCAGACCTACGGGCGTAAGACTGGTTCATTTTCATCGGCATACACTTCGGAGCGTTCTGGGTTCCTTCTCGGTTGTGCGTCGACGTCATGTGGTGAGTCTCATGGGGGTCGCCTTCTGCGGCGTTTGTGTGCTTGAGGTTCTGTTTTTTCCTCCTTTGGCAGTTGGGGTGGCGGAAATGGGTGTTTTCCCTGGTTGAGTTCCATTTTTCTGCTAGAATGTCTTTGTGGTTTGCTTGATGATTTCAGCCTGGTTGTTCATGGACCATGGCGGGTTGGATTTTTGGAACTGAACCGTCGACGGTGGTGACGATGGATGATGGTGAAGCTCATCTGAGAGTTTGATGAAGAGATCAGGCTTCGGCGATGACAATGGCAGATGGTTCTGCCGGCGTACTGCTGTGAATGGTGGCGCGTAGAGAAGGAGTCTGGATTGAGACGCGGTTCGATAGTTGATGTGGACATGTGAGCAGACAGGTATGCAGTACCAGGGTTGGTGTTCAGCTCTAGGTGTCTCATGATTTCTATTTTGGGAATTTGAAATTTGAATTTTGATGTTGAACCAGATGGTTTGATGCGGTGAATTGGAAGTGGTGAAGTCCTGTAGTGGGTACCGACAACCCTTAAACCGGCCTTTAGAAAATGGGAAAAATATGTTTTGCGGATCGATAAAATTTAAATAATAAAATTTTAAAATTAATTCAATATAAAATTTTACATCATAAATACCTGAATGAAAATAATTATTTTCTATGAAAATAATATTTTTTCAATAAACACTAAAAGTTAATCATATCATAAAAATAACAATATTTCTTCCAAGGATAATATTGATATTCTGAATTCAAATATTGTAACTTCTTAATAAAATAAAAATTATAAAAGTTTTTATAAATTAATTCTAATGCCTATGAAAAAAATTCTACAAAAACCATTTTGGATGAAAACATGATTTTTAAGAATAAAATGACTTTACTAAAAATAGAGTACTTTTTTTAAGAATCAGTCAATACATTTTAATAATTTAAAACATTTATATATAATATTCATACATTCCAATTTATAGGTGATAACATTTATATTTAAATAATATTATTTTTATAGTATACCATAGTTCTCATAATGATGAGTGTTTCTTGTTATGAAATCTATTGAGCCTAGTATTATTCTAAGCTAAATTTTCACAGTGTTGCATTCTGTACCCGTAACTAAATTTTTTTCATAATATTTTTAACTCGATAATCAAGGGTTTCATATATGTAAATACCATTTTTGAAATACCACATCATAAAAATGATAATAAAACATATTTTGGATAAGAAATGTGGGAAACATAAAGGTAACCTAAAATAAAAAATAATTTTGATTCAAGATAAATAGATAATTATAATGAAGTGAAAATTTTGGCATAAATGAGATAAAAAATGTCCAATGAGTAATTGAGATTGGTAGAGAAAAGTATTCGAATAAATTTAATGAATAGACATCTATAAATCATTTCATAGTGAAAATATTATTAGTTCATCAGAATTGATTGTAAGAAGAAATAAATCATATTCAATTTCCATTTTCTTTTAAGTGATAAATTCTTTTACCATAGAATATTAGAAATTAGAATTAATTAATTTCTTCAAATCCATAAATATAATTTCATCCATTGGTTTTTTGGTTCAATTAGTTCCCTCAACTCTTTAACCCATATATCAGTGATTAATGAATAATATGAATTTTTCATTGTTGAATAACTAAAATATTCCAATAATATATCATAAGATCTATAAAAAGATGAAAATATATTCCTCCTTCAACAATTTAGATACTGAATTGAAAAAATAATATTACCTGATATGAATAATAATATTATTAAATTATAATTATAAAGGTTATAGTTAATGATTTTAATAAGAATACCCAGTAATCTAATTCACTATTTTCATAAATAGCTAAATTAAAAAACTCCTCAAATCATCGTTACCTTGTATTTTAAATATAAAAAAATTGGAAAAAATAAAAAAATTTCCATAACCAACATAACATTAATCACCAATAAACATAACATTAATATTGATTTTATATATGAAACACATAAATAAATTGATCACATATTATTAAACAAAAATGATAATAGCCTGATTCGCCCAAAAATTCCAATGAAAACAATTAATCCTGCAAAATATAACACTGTCTTCATTCCTTAAATAAAAACAGTGACTATCAAATATATTCAAGAAATAAAAAATTTCATAAGTTATATCAAATATAACATAAATTAATTTTTAATAAAATCTTATATCAATTTCAAGGTCAACAATACTTTCTAATTTATTTTTTTGATATCGATTATCACAATATCACAAATAAATATTATTATCGATATATGATGAACATATTAATGGTTATATATCCCTAAATAATGTATTATGCTGATATATCATCTTACCAATAAATCAGGATTCTTTGTTATCATTACAATTAAACATTTGATTGAAAATCCATAATGAGAAACTACTATAAAATAATCTTAAATTACTCATCATTATTATAACAACAATATCATTTATTAAACACTTCTAAAACAGAATTCTCAAATCCCAAAACAATTACACTTCAATCATTCCACTAACAATTTTTATATCATATACACTTCCTTTTTTAAGGGCTTATCCCTTTAACTTGGACCTTGACATGGATAATGAAAAATTTCCCCATACAGAAGTCATTAAACTATAAGTGGTATCCTAAAATGTACATTATTCTTCTATATTTAACTCTTAATTTTTTATTGTATATTTTTTCATTATGTCATTTTGTTTGACACCCAAAACATCTTCTCATTTATTTGAGATAGTTCCTTTTTTTATTGTTCTTATATTCTATACATGTATAAATCTTAATATAATTCCCACTAATGTTTTCATGAAACCCAATTTTCCAATAACATGGTTATTCAATAACTCACCAATGTTATGGTTTTTAGTTACATATCGAGATGGATAGTTAGGAATTATCGAAATATTTATTATTCAATCTTTTTTTATTTGGTTTATTATGAGGAAAATCACAACATCATCTATAAAATTAATCATTAACACTCATCCTATAAGTTTAAACCATTAAAAACCAAAAAACATAGTGTGAGGAATAATAATCATAGTGAAAAATCATATAATCATTAAAATATTTTATAGAATATATAATTATCGACACATTATTTACATATAAGAAACCTCATGTGTAATCTCAGTCAACCATGGTAATTATTTATTAATATATATCGTAATGGTTCATAAATAATATTTGAGTTAACCCAAGCATAAATCCTAGTGGATTCTTGATATGTGTGATGACTTAGTCCCCTCATCATGCCCTAGTGATGATCAATTTATTACCCAATAAACATATTTGAAAGTTATTACCTCAAGGCCTATCTATGTCAACACTGTGACCACTTCCCCGTATCCCGACATGGATATATTTTCTAGAAAAAAACACTCATTTCTTTAATACAACAAGGTATGTTATCCAATAATTTGCTTTAGCCTAGGGGTTCTCCATAAATTATTACCATATAAGTTCTCATAAATAACTAAACCTTTATCAAATACCAACTAAAGATCTCTTAACATTACATACATAAATATTAAATGATTGTAGATGAATATTCATTACAAATCCTCATGATCCATACTAGAACTGAATCATTTTTGGGTATTTGGAAACCTGAATACATAGACAAATTATACATAAAATATATAAATTATTTCCCACTCAGTTCATTAAAAAAAGAACCTATCTTTTACAGGTCAAAATTAAAATCTCTCTTCATATCCAATGGAGAATGAAATTGAATATTGGATGAGCTAGATTCTCGGTAAGGGTAAACATGGGATATATTAATAAATGATCATATATAATAATATGAGGGGCATAATGAAATGAAAATATTAAATTAACATTTGTAAATAATTCCCATAAATCCATTGATCATAATCTTGAGTCATGGTATGAATCATTGTCATTCATAAGAAAAGGATCATAAAGGAATCAAAGAAAATGAGACCTAGGAGCTCAATATTATCATTAGAGCATATCTTAAATAGTGGGATAAAATATTTCAGAATAATAATCATATAAATATTATAAAAATGTTTCCAATTAATACATTCATCAGATTTTAGTCTTGGGATAACCACCCATGTACCTACTTTAGGCTTGGGATAACATCTCATGTAACATTCTTAGCCTTGGTCCAACCACCTGTGAAAAATATTTTGGGCATGAGAAAACCTCTTATGTAAATTTTGAGATAATAAAACATTCATCTTTATCTAATGAATTGGGGTCCTATAACAAACCCACCAATCACATAATCACATTCCATTTATATTTATTCCAAAAGATCACAAAAACATTGATATATTCATCATAGCTTAACACATGGAAAACAAAATGGATTTCTTCCATATATATTCATTATAATCATAAACCATCAATATAAGGGATATTTATGGAATCATAGGATCATATTTATTCTGAATCATATTTAACATCAATATATGTTACCGTATAAGAAAATTTTCATTAAACGATCACTGAAATATTTATTGGGGAAAATATCATTTTTCAATTCAAAATCATATAATTAAAATCTAAATTTTCTGAAAAAAATATTAAGTAACACATTTATTTGAAATAAAGTATGAAATATTTTAAGATAAGTTTCAGTGATAATAGTATTAATGATAACGATAAAATTCATTCAAGTGGAAAATGTTAAAACAAATAATTCTTTCAAGTTTTTAGTTTAAAGGAAAAAGTAATTTGTTTGGAAAACAGTAAGAAGATTCAATTTAAAAATAATCATATAATTTAAAACATTATTAAAAATAACTTTAAAAACAAAGTTGTTTTCTAAAAAATAATTTAAAACATTTTAATGAAATGATAAACATGTAAGAAAAATATTACCAAATAGAAAAACAAAGTGGGTTTTCCTTAAAACATTCTTTCAATGTTTTGAGAACATAGAGAGGGGAAAATTAAAGGAAATTTTTCATTTCCAAAAATAACCATATTGGATGTAAAATAATAATATTTAATATTTATAGTTAATATAATTTCAACTTTGGAAATGTAATCATAACAAATCCCAGTATAAATGATATTTTAATGTAAATACATTCCTCTTTGGTAAATTTTTGATCATAACAAAGAAAAAAACATAAAATGAAAATTTATTATCTATTAAAATAAAAAAATCATGATTTAAAATATAAAAGGATTAGTAGATACACCTCTTTAAATTATATTACTATAAAACATTACATATTTCTTAATTAGGATAAATTGAGATGATAAATCATGACCACTTTGATTAATTTGGAATAAAAACCCATGGATAAAATAATTTTAACTTTAACTTATAATAATATTAATTTATAAGTATACATAATATAAAATTTCAATGTGATATCATGTAAACCTATTAAACAATAATAAGTCATAACATCAAACATGTCTCAATGAAACAATTTTGAGATGAAGAACTCTTACAACATTTGTAATAACTATATAAAAACCTAATGAAAGGAAGAAATATATATATGTTTTTAAATACCAATAATTTTATTTAAACAAATTTTAAAATAAATTCATTTTAATTACATAAACTAAAAAAAGAAACAAGTGGTAAATATGACATAAGTCTTAAAAAAATAAAAGTGGGATGAGAAACCCATACCTTATATTTCAAATGATTTGTAACAACAATAACATCCTATATAGTGAATTTATATTTATTATAATTTAATAAAATTTCCATAGATATAATTTTATTAACATATATAGTTTACCTATAACATCTTATATGTTTTTTATTTAAAATTATTTATTAAAATCACTATTTTGGGTGATAACTATTTTATTTCTCATGTATGGTTTTTTTCTGTTATGGTATTTTCATCTTCATCATCATTAAATAATATTCCTAATATTAATAATGATATAAATATCTTATATATATATATTTGTTATATACAAATTTATAACTATCCAAAGAAAAGAAAACATAGAAAAAAATAATTACCCCATTCATAGATATTGTAGTTTGTACTTAAACATGAAAGTTGTTTTAATTTTAAAATGAAATATATAAAAGGAAGAGAAATAATATTTTACAATCCCAAAATATAAATAAAATCATTAATATAAAATATATTTATTAAATCCATCATTATAAATATCCTTGTGATATATTTATGGAAAATGAATTATAACGCTTTTTGGAAGTGGTCCTCCACTGGTAAGCATGAGTGACAATTTTTTTTACCATTTTGATAGAAAAGGGATATAAATAAGGTTTTATATTAACATAATAACATAAAACTATATATTTTATACTGATTTTATTATATTTTGTTGGTTTGGAATGAATTAAATGAGGTAGAAGAAGAAGTGAAACCAAAATGCTCGCCTGATATGATTACCTCCTCTTTGAGGAACATACATTGTATGTCTTCTTAGGGAACTAAGGGATGGAATTTTAATTATTCAAGAACCACTATAATGTATATATAGAAGTTGAAAATATATTTTTTTGTCCTTGGTCAAGATAAGTGTCATGAAAATTGTGAGGAATATAGGATACTTGGTGTCATTTTATATGTAAGTGTCGGGTTACCCTTCGAATTACATAAATTTTTAAATTAATATAAATTAATTTCATATTCAAGTGGATATTAATTGATATATTTCAATTATATGATTTATATAAATATTTAATTAATTTCATACAATAAAATTTAAATATGTTTTAGTGATGTTTTACCCCTTATCACTTAGATTTTACCATGTTAAAGATATATAATTACTATTATGATAACATGTATTTTGAAAATTATAGTCCATAAAGGTTAAAATAAAAAACAAGTGAAAATTAATTAGAAAAAATTTCATATTTTAGGATATATTCCATTGAAATTTACAATGATAATATTTTTTGGAATTTTAAATCATTTAAAAAAATATTATAAAACATTAAATACTAATAAATTCATTTTCAATATAATTCACAAAATTTGAATTAAAATAAATTTATAATATAATTAAATTCTAATAAAAACATTGATAAAATTACTAACACATTATATTTTTAAAAAAAGTCAATGTTTTCCCTAACTCACACAAAAAAATTATGCTTTTAACTTTTTTAAATCAATTACTTGATTTTTATGATACATGAACAATAACTTTATAAGCATTGCCTAAGAATTTAATATAATTATTTCATACATAAATATTACTAATAAAATACAAATATAAAAAACATCATTATTAAATTGAAATTTTTTAACCATTCATAACATATTATTTTCCCCGTCATAATATATTATGGATACTAAAATCAAGAAAGATTAATTTTTGAAATTTTCCTAAACTTAAAATAATATAACCGTATTTGTTAAAGAAAAATAGAAAACAATACATTTTTTATTATGTAAAGTGGTGTTTTAATTTAAATAATCCAGTGAAATATATTAAATCATGTGTATTATTTTGATTATTTCTTTCATATATTTTACCTTGTCCCATATGTTTTACTCTTATTGGGGTGACAACATGTTTACCAAAGTTATTGTAGATTATGAACCAAAATTATGTTGACATGTTTTCCAAATATAGACATAATATTTTCAGATATAGAATTCATATTATCAAATTTAATTTCTATAAATGGAAATAAATACTTTAAAAATAAAACCACAAAATGTGACGTTAATGTTTTTTCCAAGAAAATATGTTTTTAATTAAAAAAATGTTTTTATACATAAAGTTATTATAATATTGATCTTAATAAATTATTTGGATATGTTTAATAGAAAGAAACTAATTAAATTTTAAAATCCATTAAATATAAAATGGTTTTTTAAATACTTTATTTGAAAATATTTTTTTCTAGAAAAATCGATATTTTTTCACTATTCACTAAAAATATAATCTTTTCAAAAAAATTACAAAATAAAATTTCTAAAAGTGATAGAATATAGTAATAATTTACACACACAAAAATTAAATAAAATTCATTTATTAACAAAACATATTTTTGAATCATAAAATAACTTTAATAAAATTGAGTAATTATTTATTATGCATCAATAAATACTTTTAAATTGTTTAAAATTATTCCACATATTTTTCAAAATGTTTTTATTACATTCATACATTCAATTTTATAGATTTTTTATAATATCCACATTTAAATAATATTATATTTATAATATATCACACTTCCCTTATAGCTCGGTGTTGGGTGTTAAGTAAGTGATCGAGCATAGTGTTCTTTTAAACTTGATTTTCTGGGTGTAGTAAAAATATTCTCTAATAAAAATGAAGTAATCCAACATTATAGGTCGATATGTGACTATGAATATGGAATTTATGCCTATAGAGTTTTTAGGATGACTTATAAAGAATTATATGTTGATGCTCTCCCGTTTTCATATGAATATTAGTAATGGTTTCATCAAATCATTGGACTTATGATTTTCCCCTGACTTACTGATAGACTAGGAATAGAGATGTATAATGTATAATAACCATCATCATATTATCCTAGTGGATTTACTACATAGGATCTCAATACATATTTTTTCTTCTAGTATTGATATAAAATGATGATTTATCTGTGACACTCAACAGATCCATTAATTGTGGTGCTCAAGGGACACATATTCATTTCCCAAATCCTTTAATTCCATAACATTCAAGGTTAAATTATTAGGCACTTCCTATCATCTTCTTAAAATCCATATATTAATTTTGAATCACTTTTATCTTTACATGGATAGATTGTTATGACATTAATTATAATATGTAAGGTTTCATCTCTTCTATTATTATCTCCATGTCTTCCTATTTTATATTCATAAATATTTTATCACAATCAATCCCCATAATTGATAATGTATCATGATATTTAATTATCATTTCATAAGCTACCATTTTTTCATCTCAAGAATGGTAATGCAATAAGAAATCATAATATATAATTAACTATAACTATTCCTTTTGTGAATGATAAACTCCTTCTATTTGAATATATTCATTAATCTCTAGTGATTAGTATATATATCACTCTTTTTTTCATGGGAATAATGCATCTAAATCTCTACTGAAAATATTACCAGTGTAAAATCTATGTGATGTGTCAGGTAATATTGTTTAAGCTTTATTAATTGACATGAGGAATATAATTTCTCTTAATCATTCATCCTAAGGATATTACTCAGGTTTTCCATTGAATAATCATTTTATATCATAATCCCTTTAATAATTTAGGGTATTATGTGTAAAGGAATAGCTGCCAACCACTTATTTATTTCATTGAATCATTATTCAAATTCTTCTCTCTAGAGAAACTATACCACTATCTATGTTTACTAGCATAAATTATATTAAAATTTTGAGACATTTCACAAAAAATATAAAGTATCGCCCTGGCCTAAGAAAAATATAGATATTCATTATAGATATTGGTAATGGAAATATTTGATTACCTTTATCAATCTAGGATACACAAATATAACCCCACTTATAATTAGAAACTGGATATAAGACTGCATATAATATAAAACAATAATAAAAATGTATAAACCATATATAATTATTAGAGACTAGATACTGCATGATCTTATGAGACTATTGTGGTGATTTCACTCAATGAACCAACCTCGCATAATAAAAATTATAGAATGTGGAATAAAACAATTAATTTGGTAATAAACAATTAATAACTATAAAAAATGATATAAATAAATAAAAGAAGTGAATAATAGTGATAACCCTACTATAGAAAATATAACATGACCAATAATAGTCAAATATGTGGATGAACATAGATGATAAACACAAGAGAGGGAGAGAAAACGTGATGAGGACTCTAAGGGGTCAAGAATCTTGTATAGTGGAATGAGGGGAACCTTATTTAATATAAACATTAACATAATTAATTAATTTTTTTATAAATTATAAAAAAATATCACATGTAACAATCTAGTACCTGATTACCTATCATTTGTTGTTCAGTGCCCTACTGGTTACTCACTATTGGTGTATCTACCACTAGGTAACCCTCCAAGGACCACTTACCCTCGATTGGGAATATTGGGTAACCATACAAGACCACTTTTAACATTGTGTAGATTATCAAAAAAATGATAAACTCCTTAACTAGGTATGAATTCACAAAAAACTAACCCCAACCTCCATAAACATCTCAAATATCCCAAAACCATCATAATGAACTTATTTCTCAAAGAATTTAAACTCATTCATGTATTGGGATAGGTGGGGTGTTAAAACGTCACTATATATAAATCTAAAAGGGATTTTTTTATATTAATAATTAATTCACTATAAAAAGGGTGGTTCCTGGAATTTTGGTAGCAATTGAGCCTTATCAAGGAAATAGTGGAGTGATTTCTCATATCAATAAAACCCAATCAAACCAAAGATCAAAAAATTCCTTCATAAATATGATCTCATTTTATAAATCATGTGATTTGGGGATGTAAATATTTATTGGAAGAATATATATGATAATTTATTAAATACCTTGAGAAAAACATTCATTTTTAGAAGAATCAGATTAATATGTTGTATTTTTACTAGATTCATTAAATACAAGATTTAATTCTTATGATAAATGTAAATGTATTACAGATAGATAATAATAGAAGATTCCATTTATCTTTAACTTATGTGTGATTTTTATTTTATCAGAAGTTCAAACTGATATAAGCCAACTAAATTATGAATCTGATTCATTATTAATGTATGAACATTATTGAGTATTATGGATTTTGATTATATGTTAATATTAACATTTTTAAGATCATTTATATGATACATAATACAGTCATAGATAATAATTAAAGAATTATAATTTAGACTAACCCGATAAAGTGTATTACAAGGAATATAATACAGTCATTGATATACTTTTAGGTTTATGATTTATATAATTCGACATTATTTATGGATGACTAGATATATATCATGTAAACCTTCATGATTTGATAAAATTCTTATGCCATCCCTGAGGTAAAGCTAAGTAGTTTTGGTCGTGTGTTATGGTAATCGTGTCATTAGTTGACTTTAAAGAATATAAGTTACTACCTCTTATATGAAATTCATGAAATTTTGTTCCCAAATTTAGTTTTACTAATTAATTCTACATTTATTCGTTATGGAGTTAATCTATAAAGATCAATGACATTTCATGTATTAATATAATATATTCATTTAATCTCAAATAATTCTTAATAAATGAGATAACCTATAATAAGATGAAATTTTTTATTTCTAGTGTTTTCATGATGTCATTCACAATGGGATTATAAAATCATGCATGTGATTTATATACATATATCTTTTGGAAAAAAATTATTAGGATATTTTAGAGTGTTTGGTCAATATCACACATAACCATTTTTATCTTCAGTAATAATTATACTTTACTAGTGGACACATTCTTTAAGGAATATATATTATGCAATTCATAATTTTTTTCAATTATATAGAGGACCATATGGTAATGAAATAGGCCATAGAATAAGGATTAATTTTAGTAAAAAGTGATCATCTAAAATTTAATATTGTTTATATGATAGACATATCCAAAATAATATCGATGGATTCACATAGAGTTGAGAATAGTTTCATAAAGACTGTGTGGATTTACTTAAAGTGGTAGATTTTTGGTATTTTCATAAAATCCGAAATTGTTGAAATTCACCACATCATGGATTATGTTAACTCATGGTTCTTGCTACCACATGTGGGTTTTATGATGGATTATAAAGAATATAATTTTTATAAAATTTCTATATTTATTATTGTATGTTATTTAACATTCAACATATAATTTGATGATATGTAGATAATAATTGGTGGATTTCAATATAATACAGTTCACATATATCATTTTTAGATAGTAGATACCACACTCTAATTTTGAATATTTTTCATATTCTTATCTTAATTTATATTTATGATGAAGGTTTTAAAACACCTTTATTGGATAATGGGTCCTACTAAAGCATTTCATGATTTAATTTCAATTGGTGGATACTTTTTCTAATATTATTCCATTGATTTCTAGTTAATGGACATAAAAAACTCATTATTTTAGGTGATTTAACATAGATTGTTTCTTTTTCATTAGTTTTATATAATTCATATTTATTTATTATTTCCTCTCTGAAATAAAATTTGGGTTAGGTTCGGTATTGTTTTCCAAATTTTCTAGTCATATTGATATCCTGATAAACACTTCATAATTTTTCACATCATCTATTATAAATGAGGTACCATATGTGAGGATGTTCCAGGAAGTTATGGAATTTTATAAGTCTATATTGTTTTAGAAAACATAAAATGGTGGAAATTTATGAGCTAAGAAGACCCAAGGTGCTGAGAGGTATAAAATGTATCTTTTTGACTCTTTATTATATTTATTCAATTTTGGTGCTTCACATTTCATAATTTTACATAGGATGGTAAGAAGGATAATGTTTACCATAGTTTGTCTTTTTTAACCTCATGAGATATATAATAAAAGAGAAAATTTCTTGATATTAATTTAGAAGGTTAATGGGGTTATTTTTTTTGTTGGATGTGACCATATATAGTGGGATCAAGTCTTACTACACAAGAAATAATATGGTATCATACATGTTTAATTTCAGGTGATCCAGTATTTTCTATAATTTATGGGGGTAAGTTTATTCTATTGAGAATAGATATCTTGTGGAATTCATTTTAGAGAGGGATTAATTGGTGGTTTGCAAAATAATAAATCGTTATTAATTATATCTTATCTTATAAGTTTATTTCCGTAATATCTATTATATATTTGAAGGAGATTGTGATAATTATAATCAGTTTTGTTAATGTTTTCCCTTTAAAAATTATGATTTTTCCAAAAATGTGTGTGGTTAAGTTGAATATTGAACATTATCTCAGTACATACTCAACATCATTGATAGATTATAGGACGATTTTTATTGAGATTCAAGAGTTTTTTATTTAGAATGAACTTTTTTGTAAAGGGTTTCATCTAAATAATTATGTATCCATGAGGATCCCTTATATTTTTTACTATGAAGGATAATGATGGTTTTAGATTTTATATTGATTATCGATGATTAATCCTAGTGACAGAAAATATTTTGATTCATCTACATAATATTGATGAATTTATTGATTAAATGGAGTAAGATAGTTGGTTATAAAAGATTGATTTTTTGTCATGATACTGTCATGTCAGGGTGAAAAATAAGGGAATTTAAAAAATATTTCTTTTTATTGTTGTTATAGGTATTTTTCCCTATAAATTATCTCTATATTTTTCAATAAACTAATAGTGTTTGATGGATATATTTTTTGGGTATTAATTCCTTTTCTTAACCACATTATGGTGGTGATTATCAATGAAATGTTAGTTTTTATATAGACCTTGGAAGACAATTGTTAGTATTTTTGTGTATTTCTAATGCTTTTCCATCAACATTTGTTATATTGGAAGATATCATGATAACATTACTCTCTTAGTCAAATATTTTATTTATAAATAATTTTTTTGGGTATATAAAAAATGAACTGGTTATTTCCAATTAAGTGAAAAATTTCCCAAGGTCTATTGTTTTCTCTTGTTTGTTAGATATTATTTAATGTTTACGTCTAATATCTTTCTGATTTTTGAACCATTGACTCCTTAGACGAATAATGTTAACGAAATAATTTATATGTCATGGAGTCAATTAGTATTTTAGTATTTAATAAAGAATAATATTATTTCCCAAATCAATCAATGAATAAAAAAATATATATTTAATTTTTTTTTGGACACTAATTGAGAAATATTTTTTTGTTTTTTTTATTTTTAAATATAGTAGGAAGTATGAATTTTTATATTTTTTGAATAATAAATTAATATTGAATTAATTATTTTTAGTAAATTAGGTGAATTAATTATAATATGATACTTTTGGACACTCTTAGATGTTTATTTAATATCAATGGATGAAGAGTAAATATTTTAGAAGGCGATGAAATATAAATTTATGATAGAGTTACATTTTTTAATAAATTAAATTGGAATGTCTAATACTTCAATAAATAGATAAGTCTGTGTAAAAATTATAACATGGAATTTTTGTTATTACGATTGGTTTATATATGTTGGAAACCATGTACGTTATATAAGTTGACTAATGAAATTAATTATTAAGATTATATGTCATGCATTGTATAATTTTAGGATGTGACAATAACATATAATTATCCCTACCAATGCTTGAATTTTTATCTTTAATTTGTTTATGTCGTTATATATGATAAATTTTCCACCTACAAGTATCTAACATAGAGGATACATTATAGAAATTTGAAGGATTTAATGTAAATCATTGGCACTAGTATGGTATATTGTGAATTTTTATTGCATCACACATTATGATTAATATATATTTTGATTGATCAATGATGCACACATTAGGTTGGGGATTATGAAAAATATCAATTGTATACTACAATATTATTATATCAATGTAAAAAAAGATGAATTTTTTGGATCAGTGGTAGCTATATAGTGATATTTCTAAACAATATTAAAGATATGGGTATTTCCGTATAATAACATTGAATCCACGCTCAAGGAACCAAATTTTAAAATATAAACAATACATTTTTTTCATTGATCCCAATAAAGGTTGTCCAATATTCCATATTCAAAAATCACGACATCAAAAAGAAAATATTAGATCACTTACATTTTTCAAAGACCATTTATGTTTACAGTTTCAAAGAATTCAGAAAAACACTTAACATATTGGATTCATCAATAACAGGTTCATAAAGATAAGAAGCATCTGCCAATATACCTAGATTTTTATATTCCACATTATTTTCTCATCATAATCTACATAAAACCCATCTATGAAATATTTTTTCATCATCGATCTTCATAACCATTGGGAAATGAAAAATAATATAGGTGATCTTAAATTCTTATTAAGGTTAAATATAATAATTATCTATTGGAACTCAATAGGGAGCATAAAAATATTATAAGCGTATTATGGCATAATCAATGTGTATAATAATAACATAAGAATATTCAAACCCAACCAAACCTAGATCAGAAAACTTGAAAACATGCCATAAGGGTTTAAAAAATGAAAGAGTATTTAGAATCAACAATCATAATCCAAGTGATATCAATCCTAATCAAAGGAGACATTATAAACACATACTACGAATATATGAAACGTATTGGTATCTTGGGAATATTATAATCATATCACTCTAAAAAATGGAATATCCAATATGGTCAACTTCTATTTTAGGAGTACCTAATGTATTGAGGGGTATAACTGAACCACCCTTCCTTACTTCAGAATAGAACCACCTATCCTTGGTTAATAACATAAATATCATATTTGTATTACTAAAACCCCTCTCATATTTGGATTATAACATAACAACCAATCATTGTAATTAATTCCCCTGAACTGTTTCATGAATATACAACATAGAGCATTCATTTTATCATAAACTCATTGTAATAACCTTTATTTTTTAAGAACTACATTAACCCAAGGAAAAAAAATGGGCTCCATGAAAATATCTATGAATCATTATTATACCAAGGAGAAGAAATTTGTTCCACAAAAATATATTTTATACATGACTAACCCATAAAAAATAAATTTTATCTACAACAATCTCATGGAAATATGATTAACCCATAGAAAATCAACATATTCTATAACAATCTCTTTTAAACATGATTATCCCATATAAAGGAAATGAGTTCCATAAAAAAATATGAAATATTATTAACCCATATAAAATTAATGGTTCCACTAAAAGTCTCTTTGAAACATGATTAACATATGGAAAAGAAAATGGTACCATAATAGTCTCATTGAAACACGATTAACCAATGGGAAAGAAACAAGTTCCATAATAATATCATTTAAAAAATATTCAATCATCAATATAGATAATAAGGATGGTATAATTATAAGATATACCTGATATATAATTAATATAAACATGTTTTTTTATATTTATTAATGTAAATACCATTAAAATATCATTAAAACATTTTCAATTGGAAAATAAATTTTTAAAAAATAAAAAATCATAAAATATTTTTGAAAAAAATTGTCTTCCAAAATTAAACTTGATACTTGTAAATAATTATACAATGAAAATAATTTTCATGATAATATTAAAATTTATTTATTTTTTAAATGTTAAAATAATTATTCCTTTTATGTTTTCAATAAAAGACAAACTTGCATTTTTTTAAATGATAAATAGATTCCTTTTAAAAGAAATATTTAAAACCCCGCTTATGGTTAAAAATAACTTCATAGAATCATAGTAAAACATTTTTTATAACATTTTTATAAGATATGTATTTTTAAAGAAAATTTATTTTCAAAATGAGAGAGAAACGTTGTCATATTTTCATTAAAATATTTTCCTTTAAAAATAAATTTCTAAATTTTAAAAAATAAACCCATAAAAATTAAAACATTTTACATGAAAGTAACATTAGAAAAATATAAATTAGAAATAAAATAATTAAGTATTCATGATGTAGGTAAATTATTTTCATGCGGTATTGGTAAAACAAATAAATACCTTTTGAAAGGATTTTAAATGGGAACTTCAAACGATGATATTTAAAACAAAGTTATCTACCAATTTGGAAACATCTAAATAATAATTCCTATGAATTATTAACAATATTAAAACTTTAAATATCATGAGTATATATAACTTAGTGATATAACATGTCTAATGTGGCATTATATACACCTCCTAAAATAATATTGCTGAATAACATCGTAATATGACTCAATGAATGGAAACTGAGATGAAGTCCTTTACAATGATGATAACATTGAAGTGAGAATTAATAAATGAGTCAACTATGTGTATAAAGTGTAAATAAAAAAGTAAAAGTGGAAATAAAATATAATATATTAAAATTTCATTTCACATATAATATTAGAATATCAAACGTAAATTATAAGTAATATAACCCAATGAGGAGAAATTGTGTTGTGAAATTTTTTACCACTTGGTTACATTTAAGTCAAATCCCATTGGATTAAATAGTTAAAATTGAAACTTAAAATACCATGATTTGTTATTGTTTCAATATATTAATTTTAAAAATAGAATTATATATACCATGAAATGAAAACAAGTGGTGAATATGACATATGTCTCACATAAATTAAATGTGAGATGTGGAAAACCATTTTCCTTGAGTCCAGACATTCCTTTCTTCCACTTTAACTGATTCATAATAAGATTAAATTAAATATTTGATTTTAATAAAAATATTGGTTTAATAAATTATACTTAAATTATTTATTTAATTTCTTTGAATGACATAATTAAATATTTTATCACTTAAGTCCACATTGGGTGTTTTGAGGATGATTGTTTCATTATTTTAAAATGGATTCGTTGTGTTGACCATGGTCAAAGAGCTTATTATATAAAAATATAAAGTACAATAATCATGAAATAATTTTAAAATTTATTCATCAATCATACTTTATAAATAAATCATGAAAAATGGATTTGATAAATGAACTATATTATGATCATGGAGACAACAGGTCGTACATACGCATGAGTAACATTTCCATTTTTACATGATCATTTTCAAAAAATGGTGTTTATTATTTCATCATTATAAAATTATAATAATAAAATAAATAGTATATTATATCTCTAAATATAATTATATATATTTTCATTGTTACATGGTGATGAAAAAAGTGTCGTATCGCTTTTTAGGGCATTGAGTCTACACATACACAAACACCGTTATCAATTTTTAGTGTAAAAACGAAAATGATTTATTATATTTTAATCATGATAAATATGTCATTAATATCATAATTAATTCATTTATATCACATATATTCATTAATATTATCAATATTACCTTCCATGTAAAGCATTAGTGAAAAAAGTCACGTCGCTTCATGAGGCAACACACTAGCAACATTATCGTATCCCCCATGGAATAAAAAGTAAAAAATAACTATGTTATATAATAGCTCTAAAAATATAAATATATTACATATATAACATATATACTTTAAAAACATCATCAAAACAATCCATGATTAGAGATGATGGAAAATGAAGGACATTGGTTTGTGAGAAGGTAGTCTGCCATACACAGAAATGACGATTTTGTATCACATTTAATGGAAGATGAGATGGATTTGCGTTATTAGATTAAAAAACAAAAATATAAGTATATATGACATAATATTTTATTATATATTCATATTTGAAAAATATTTTAATGATTTGAAAGAATAAATAAAACCAAAATTCATTTTATGGAATTTTACCTCTTCTCGGACAATCTCTTTAGGATTATACCTAAAGTATTCCTAAAATGAACTTAGAAAAAATTATTCTATGATGAGATTAGGTACATTAGGATGTGATTTGGTTGGGTCTTGGATAAACAAAAACGGTTTTAAGTTGTGAAGAATATAAGGGAGAGGGTGTCCTTTTATATGTGATGTGAGTGGAACACTTGACATATTTGAAAAGAAAAAGTTGTACCAATATTTATAACATACCAAACAGGTCTTAAAAGAATTATTATATATAATAATAAATTTTAAAGTCTAAATATGTACATAAATAAAATTATATTATTTAGGGTGTTTTAACCCTAATATTGTGTGTTTAACTCCTTGGTAAACATGTTTTCACTTTAATCATAAACATATTTTTATAGTTTTTACTATTCATTGTGGTCAAAATTTAAGTTGAAAACATTATATAATATAAATTATTAAAATTCAAAATAATGAATCAATTTTTCTAAATTCGATTCACATATGTGGAAAAAATTAATTTAAAATTAAACCTACAGGCGTGAAGAAAAAGAGGGTTTTGAAGAAGTGTATTTTTTCAAGGAAAAGTGAAATTTATATAAACTCTAAGATTAATAAAATTTATGTTGCAAATTTATATTAAAATTTATTGATATAATATATATATATATATATAATTTAAATAATTCATCCTTAGGTGTTTCATTATTTTATTAAATTATAGAAACACTATATACTTTAAAATGGTTTTTTGAAAAATACCAATTTTAAACCCAAAGACACACTTATAATAAATTCCAATATGAATGAGATTCAAAATGAATTAATTAAAATAAATATAACTAAATAATACTTATTTTACTTAAAATAATATTCAAATAATATTCAAATCATAATGGTAATTTTAAATTTCATATTTTAATGAAAATTAGTGACATTTTTACAAAAATTAGTATTTTTCACTATTCACTAAAAATCAATATTTTCTAAAGAATCAAAGGATTTCACCCAAATTAAATTTTTAAATGAAGTTTTTAAAAATAATTTTCATTTTATCAAATTAATTTTTTAAATTATCCAAAAAATAATTACATTTCTTTTTATGAAAATACATAATGATCATTTTTAAAGATAACATATTTTTGAAGAATAAAATTGCATTAATAAATATTGATTGATTATTTAAAAAATATATCAATGAATTATATTGAGTTTGAAATATATATATTTTATAAATTATTTAATAATATTCAAACACACCAACCTAATTTCTAGGTTATAATAGTTATATATATATTGTGGGTCATTTAAGCTCGGTGTTGTGTGTCAAATAACCACAACATTAAAGAGTGTTTTAACCAAAAAAATCCAAAATTTCAGATTTCAAGTTCAAAAATATGTGGATATTATTTTCAAATATCATTATTCACTTATCCACCAAATCAATTTTCAATTTCATGGTTATCTATATGATATAATTTGGGTTCTCAATATCGAATATCATATAAACACTTAAATTTTTAAATACATTAAATCATATTTCCAAAAAAATGATGAATACTTCACATTAATCCAATTCATTAAATATATATAAACATACTAAAAAGTATCACAAAATGTCATAAATTACATTAATATATCATCGCTTAAAACCTAAATGGGTTGTTTAAGACATTGAACAGATGATCGTCCTTAATCTTATAGAACAATAATTGTATCCATAAATCTTAAGATAACCTCACAAAAAACATTATATTCTAAAACTTTGTCTAATACTTTCCTCAAATACCAATTATAATAGTCTATACTTATTTCCAGTATTCTATAATTGATACCTTTTAGGGAAATCCATGCGTAGTTATGCCTCCTAGGAGGGATCCCTTTTGTAATGTCATAACCCAAGTGCCACATACCATTTCCTGAGAATATTGGTTAAAGAACTCAAGAATGTATCCTCATATTCTTGAAGACGTGGACTAGCAGCAAGGATTTAGTAGATGTGTCTTGGGTAGAATATACCATCTCTATTATAGTATCACAAAAAGAGAAATAAATAACCATTGGCCAGAGAGAATAAAAAATAACTATATATCATACCATAAAAATGATTACCAACACCACATGATAACACCCAGAACATAATATAATATCCATAACAAAGCATTACATATGTTAGGTCATATTTTTGTCTGATATCAAATGAAAAAAATATATAAATACATACTAACAATTCCCAAACGGGTCCTGATACATTGTCTGGGTCCCTCATCCAAACTCCATCTGAACTAATCAATATAACATATATATCATTCCATTATCATATATTTAAAACATTAATTCCATTCCAATACCAACCATGGAACCCGATTAGTGTGTGAGTACAACATATTAGGATACCACCATTGGTGTCTAAAACAATATACATTATATTAGAGTGTACGCAGTTACATAAAGAAAGAAGTACCATAAACAGGATAAACAGTTATCACATTTCATTATTCTTCAATTAGATAAATAAATTTCTCTAGTTCATGATGAAAAACATACCATAAATACCCACTTCATACAATTCCAGATTCTAAACAGTATCACATAAGAAATCACAATTCAATATAACATGGGGTTTTATTATTCATTCAAATTAAATTTCATAACATGGATTGTTGGAATTCTAGTCCAATTCCAACATCAAGATCATATAACATCATGTATATCCCCCCATGGATATTTGGAGGATCATTACCTATCCCATGCCCCATTGGTGTACGGATCATCAGTCCATATCCCATATAATAATATACACACGCATGAATTTTGGCCTAGAACATCATGTCTAGAACCCTATGGATATAACGAGCATCAGTCCTTATCCCACTCCCCACTTATCAATAAAACACATATAAATCACATATATCACATTCGACAAGATTTTTCATCGGTAACCTTCATATAACCATTTTCATCATGGTTCACAATTTTAATTTATCACAAAATTCATTTTTCTTCAAATAAATCTCATAGAATAATATGAATTTTTCACCATTAAACCATTTATCATAATTTAATCATAATATCCTTTATCCATACAAGGTTAATCCAAAAAAACCTTTAATTAAAATTATAAATCGATCCTATAATACCAATAATTTAAAATTACATATCTCACCATTTCCAAAATCCCAATATTATAGTAATTTGGTAATACCATTAATTAATTTAACCAATTCATTAATCCAGTTCAAGATTCTATTCAAAAATGTGGAAATTAAAATTCCATAATTTCATACATGAAATTATATTTCAAGACTATGGGAATTGACATTTACACAACCTACCTCATGGTCATTGATGAGTGTTCTCCAAACAGAAATCCCAAAATTGAAGTACATGGGTCAAGATCACAACGGTGTATAAGATATAGGACCAAATCTTAGAAACAATATCAAATGGATTAAGATCCATGAAAACCAAGATCTAAAAAATTTAAAATTTTAGATTCAACATTTATATTCATACAAAAATATAGATGTGAGATGGATAATTCCAAAGGCAGAAGAAATCAGTTACCAATGAGGAGATGATCCTTCTAACGGATCTTCAATTCATCAAGAATAGCATTCAAGGAAACTTAGAATCCTCCTGGGGGATTAAAAAATATTAAAAATAATTTTAGGTATGATTGGGGGAGATTAGGGATTAAAAATGTGGTTTCATGATTTTTTATATATTCCAGGGGGATAAAAATCATGAATTCACAATTTCTTATATGAGGAGCAAGGTTTTTCAAAAAATGTGCCCAAATCATGTGCCCCTACTGTTGGGGTGCATGGTTACTCCTAGGTTGCTACATGGTTGGAAGAAATGGGTACCAAATTTGTAAACCACCTTTATTTTAGGGTTCATGGTTTTCTAGGAAGGGAGTATAGTTTCAGAAAATTGGGTTCCAACAGTGCACTACACAAAAATCCTCCAAAAACATCAAAAAATCTCCTAAACGTACCCAAGACAATCCTCAAAAAAAGTATGAGAAAACTATGCTAAAATAATACCTTAAAAAGTATGATGCATCTCCAAAAATTGGTTGGATATAACAATATCCCCACATTATAACATCTTGTCCTCAAGCTGCACTCTTAATCATATCATGGATTCATATGTATATAGATTGGGCCACTGAGCCTACATATCTTTTTCTCCATCCCATGTTTCATCTAGATCACAACCATGATTCTATATTACACAAACTATCAGTAATCTATTCCCCTCAAAAATTTCTCAATGTGACCCATAAAACAAATAAAATTCTCCTCAAAGGATACATCAGAATCAAGATAAACATCATTGACATCAATCTCATGAGAAGGGTTTGGGTGATTCCTTTGAAACATTGGATCCTGAAAACCCTCATTCATATCATTATACCTATGTGGAAGAACCAATTGGTATTCCATAAGCCCGATTCAATCCATAATCCCAAAGGTCCAACAAATCGGGGTGTGAACTTTCCTTGCCTCTAAATCCTATGGTGACCCAATATAGGAGACACCCAAAGGAACACATGATCACCCTATGTAAACTCAAGTGATCATTTACATCTATTTTCTCATGAATTATTACTACTCTTATCCATATCTATAAATTTCTAAATTAGCTAAACTTGCTCTGATATCTCATGTATCAGACTCGATCCCAAAAAATCTAACTCACTGTCCTCCATCCAGTATAGAGGCGATCTTCATAGCCTACCATAAACATCCTTATATGGTACCATATTAATAGTCACTAAATTATTATTATTATAGGGGAACTCAATGACTACTATGTTCCTTCAACAAGATCCACCAAAGTCTAGGATGCATGCCTGAAACATATCCTCTAAAACTTTTGTAGTACATTTCAACTACCCATCTATCTTTGGGTGGAAATCCATACTTTTAAATGCATGTGTTCCTAGTGCTTTCTACAAGACATTCCAAAAATGAATAGTGAAACATGAGACACGGTCTAAAACTACAGTCTATATCACCATGTGAAAATAGACTATCTCTTGAACATATAGGTATCCCAATTGATCCAATAAGAAAGTCTCCCATATAGTTAATAAATGGGTTCATTTCACCAGTTTGTTTACAATTACCTAAATAGAATAATTATTAGGATTTTTCTTTAAAATACCTTACAAAAAATCCATGGAAAGTTCATCCAACTTCAATTCCATAATGGGAATTTTTTTGCAGTAAACAACTAGTTTGTTGATGTCGTACATTCACCTATTGATAGGTGAATCATCATGTCATGAACCATGAAATCTCATTTTTCATGCTCATTCACTAATTTTTTCTATGAAGATCATGGTACAATATGGTCAAACCAATATGCACCACACACTTCAAGGCATGAAACTCATGCATCAACACCACCCCTATAATCAAAGGCACAACCACGTAGTTCCTCAATTGGATGATCTCAGCCTCATCTATGGTCCAATCTGCATGTGAATCCCCGCCTTCTAGTATTTACCTCAAGGAAAAATACTTGGTATCCTCATATTTCATATCCTAGATCCATATCAAATGTGTGTATTCCTCTAATAGTGGTACACGGTTCATCTCTTATTGGCCCTCCCAAACCACAACAAGTATCTAAGTCAACATTGCTGTCATCTTCCACATAGATCTATACTCCATAACAACATGAGTTTATCTATTAATATTCAAAATCATTATCAATATTATTTCCCTTCTCAAGAATATATTATAAATCGAAATAAAATTACTACATATACTCAACCCACCTCCAATACTAAAGATTAAAATCTCATTGAGAAAAGATATAATTTTTTTCCTGTGGTCGATATACATAGTAAAATTTTAACCCAATAGATAATTTCACCAACACATCAAATCATAAACGACTTCTCCCAACTTGAGGTCATGTGTAGGGTAGTTCAATTCATTTGGCCACGGTTTTCAGGACCCATAGACCACAAATTGATCCACCTCCATCAACACTACTCCACATATGATCCTAGATGTGTCATAAAACAATATATACTCCACACCCGAATCAGGTAGGATCAATATGATTGTGATATTCAAATTCCTATTTAATTCCAATATAGAATTATCACATGATCCAGACCATTAAAGCATAACTTATTTCCTAGTAAATCCTGAAAGTGTTGCTAGAAAGCGATAAATGTTCTTGATAAACCTCTGGTAATAGATTACTAAACCCAAAACAACTATAGATATGAAACAAACTCTTCGAATTAACCCTATAAATAATTATACTCTCCTTAAATGGGTTAACTAACAAACCTTCCTTTGATATGATGTGACCTAAGAAATATACCTGATCAATCTTGAATTAAATATTATATATCTTGGTGTATAACTGATTCCATCTCAGTGCACTGAGTATGATGGAAAGATGTTGGTAATGATTATCATGAATCTTAAAGTACACCAAGATTTCATACAAAAAAACAACCACCAAATGATCTAGGTACAGGTGGAATATTTGATTCATCAAGTCCATAAACATAGAATGAGCTTTGTTCAACCCAAATAGAATCACAAAAAACTCATATTGTACAAATTTTCTTCTAAAAACTATTGGTGACATATTAGAAAGTCAAACTCTGAGTTTATGATGCCACAATATCATTTCAATCTTGGTGAAAACAAAATATCCTCTAAACTGGTCAAAAAAATCTTTGATATGTGGAATAGGTTACCCGTTCTTCACTATTATCTAGTTCAACTTCTATTAATCAACACATACTGCAGAGTTTCTTCAACATTTTTAGTAAACCAGACTGGAGAATGAGAAAGTGTTGTACTCTTATAGATAAATCCCTTATCAATAAAAGATTCTAACTAGGTCTTAATCTATTGAAGTGTCGTTGGTTTCATTCAATATTATGGAATAGAAATTGGATCACATAATGGCATTAGCTCAGTCATAAAAGCCAAATCCCACTTAGGTGGATTCTCTTAGTAGTCGTCTAGAAAGATGTCCTATAATTGATCTATTATGGGTGAAAATGCATCATTCTTCACAACCCCATCATCTAGCAATAGACTTGAAACTTGGCAGATGAGATCCCGCTATTATTGAAGAATTATCCCCACACATCCTGTCTTGATATCCCACTCTCCATGATGAACCTAATTTTCACATTCATAAGAAATAAAGGTCACTCTCCATTGATCAAAATCAATGTGGCCTTTGTATTATACTATCCAATTGATACCAAATATCAAGTCAAAACCTTACATGTCAAGTTGGTAAGGATCCCAATTGAAACGGTACTACCCAACCTCAAGAGAATACCCTTTCATAAAAGATGTCTCTTGATCGTACTCCAAATTGTGTATCAATCATCATAACCCCACTCAAAAACTCCATTTTCAGTCTTAACCCATTCACAAGTTGTAAAAATATAAATCAATGGGGGGATAAATATTAAATAAGGCACTAGAAAGTATAAAATCTATAAAAAAATATTACATCAAATTGTCTATGGTACATCCTCTCTATCCTCAAGTGTAGGCTGAACTATATGCACCTATCCTGTTCTTCTTTCTTTTACTACAATATAATTCCCCTGAGCTACACCACTCTACTATTATGGGATTTCTTTCCTAGAATTACTACATCTGTTGCCTCATCCACCATATCTAGTAGAACTCAAACATCCAGACTTATATGGGTTGGAAGAACCCCTTTATGTACTCTATCATTTCCTACTCCCGCATCACTACCCACCAGTAGAGGGTTCCTATAGAAACACTATAGATGTATTATCCTTCCTGAAACTCAGAACTCTACTTGTGGTTGGGGAACTTTCTACAAAGGTGACTCCACCTACCACATTGGTGGAAGATCACTTGAGTAATGTCTTATGTAACTGATCATTCCTTCTAGACACTCTTCTTTCCACTACTCTGGATAACATTATAATAGTGATCCCTCCTACTATAAGAATATGTACAACCTTTTCATCCAGAAGAAATAACTTTTCCTTCTCTAGAAGCCTCCTTTATATTCCTCTAAAAAATAAGAGATTGATTTACCACCTCAAAAAAATTATTCAGCCTAAAGATTTTAACTTGTGACTTAATTTCACATTTATTCCCATCTTGAAAATGCTTTGTTGCAGTAGCTTCATCCCTTTCCAATGCTATAATTAATTTCTGAAAATCTATGAAGCATCTATCATAGTCCATCTTGGATATTCTCCCTTGGTTTAGCCTCATAAACTCAACTTCCTTCTCTTACCAAAGCATCTCATGGTAAAAGTTCTCCAAGAACACCTTTACAAATTTCTTCCACTAAATATTATCTAGCTTTCCATCTCATGTATGGATGTCCCACAAAAGTTTCTCTTAACCACATAACATATAGGTATATATATTTAAAATATTATCAGTGGGATTCTCTATGTGGTCAAGAATCATTTGGATATACTCAATAAAAAAATTAGCTTCCTCAGGTCCAACCACTCTGGTAATTTTCTGAGGGTGTTGTAACTCAAACTCTCTTTTCATGTCTAACATACTCTTTGAAACCCACCCTGGGTATCTTTTCATAAACTACCTGAAGAAAAAAATCATTAAATTTCTCTCTCGGCTTTTTAACCAGAACTATCAGGGCCTTAGGTTCCACTGCTAGAGGATCATTCCATCCATATCCTCTTACTGCATTAAGAAAAAGTGTTTTCATGGAAGAATATATTTATGATTAAAAACACATATCTTAGGAAACATAAAATATAATTAACACAATTAGTTTAGTGGAATTCACATAAATCCATTACCAGTCATCCCCCATACCCCACCACACGGTTAGAAATAAGGCACTATCACTACCCAGAGCCATCCATAATCAAAGGCATAGTTAAATATGGGAAAAATATTCTCATTTATCAAGGACTCTCATTAGACAATCGTTTATCCATTTCATTTTTCATATTCAGAATTATTTATATGTTCAATTTCCTATCAGGCACATTTACATTAAAATTACCAATGTAAATAAAATCTTCTTCAATTAAAAAACTCTCCCAAAACCTCTTATCTATACATGCCTAAAAATGATGAATACCACTATAATACATGAGTTATAATAATGATTCATGAATAAAAAACCTTTATGGGATACTAGTCCATAAAAGAAAATCTCAGAAAACAATAACATCACACAACATGTGTTTCACATAATGTGAAATAACATCCAACTATAATAGTAAACGTTAATAACAATAATCCCCCAAGGGTACTTGGGTTTTACCATGTATATATGTTGGATACTCCCAATAATGATATCATGAAAAAGTCAAGAATCTACCTAATCATCCATATACCTTTCCTAAATAGTAAGAAAAATAAATGAATGTAATATTGGGCTCCGATACCACTGTCTAACATCTGACCCAGGTTCCACATACTAGTTCCCTAGTCGAGTTGGTTTCATGACTTCAAGTGTGCCTCCCCATATTCCAAAGGCTTCTGAATAGTAGCAAGGATATAATAGGTGTATTGTCGGTAGACCATACCCACATTAACAAATTATCAGAAAAATATATTTTAATAACCAAGGTCTAAATAGATTTAATAATAAACTGATATCATACCAAAACAATGATTACCAACATCACATGATAATACTAAGATTGGAATACAATATCAAAAACTAAACAATACATATGTCATGCCATATATTTTCCGAGTTTGAAATTCAAAAAAAATTATGAAAACTCTAAAAATTCCCAAGAGGATCCTAATACCAGGTCGGGTTCCCTTATCCAGGTTACATCCCAACTCAGCCATCAAACAGAGGAATCTTGACTATATCATGTCTTATAAATATGAAGTCTATTTAGGTGTTGATCAGCCATCCTGATTAATATGTGAGTATAACTTATTAGACCACCACCAATTATGTGTAAAACATTACCCAATCTATAATATTTCATGTACATGTATAAAGAAAAAATTACCATAAAAACTAAAAATTTATCACATTTAACTATTTCTTAATTAATTATAAAAAATTATCAAGTTCATGATGACACTTGTAGCCTCAATACCTTATTTTTACAATACCCAATTCTAAACTGTGTCACATGGTGAATCATAATTAATTATAACATGGGCTATCATTATTAATTTATGTTCAATTTCATAACTTAACTACTTGGAAATCCATTTCAATGACTACATTATGGGCCAAGAACAACATGTCTAATACCATAATGATATTTGGAGCATTAGTCCATTCCCAATACCCAATGGGTATTTTGGGGATGATTCCATTTCCCATACAATAATATTCAAATTCATTTATTTTTGTCCTAGAATGTCATGTCTGTGGCCCCGTGAATTTTAGGATCATCAATCCATGTCCCAAAACCCATTTATCAATCAATCACACATATCACATATATCAAATTCATAAAGGTTAGTCCTCATTAACCTTAATATCAAAAAAAATAATCATTATACACCATTTCAATTTATCACAATAATCATGGTTCTTCATTTAAATCGCATGGAATAATATGAACAATTCATCGTTAAACCATTTATCAACATTTAATCATAATATTCATTAACCCTTTAAGGATAAAGCAACCAACCCTTTAATTCTAGTTATCACTTAATCCCATTATCCAATTAATTAACAAATATTATTATTCCATATCCCATCAATTCCAAAATCTAAATATTCCAACGATTACATAATTTCATTAATTAATTTTACCAATTAATTAATCCAATTAAATATTTCATTTACATACATGGAAATTAAAATAACACAATTATATAAATTCAATTATAATTACGGACTATGGTAATTTACATTTAGTCCACCTACCTCAAGTTCATTGATGATAATTCACCAATGGAAATCCCTAATTTGAAGCAGAATGGTCAAGATCACAATGGAATGGAAGATCTGGGACCAACACCTAGAAACAAGATCAAATTGGATAAGATTAATGAAATCCTAGACCTAATCCACCTCCATCTATAGATAAAACATTCCACTTTATCTATAAAGAGATATAGGGTGAGATAAATCCTAACGTGTAAGAAATCACTTACAAACATAGAGACAACCCTTAAAACTAATCATTGATTCATCATGAATGGGATTTTAGGAGCCTTGGAACACTCCCACGAGCTTCAAATATCATATAAATGTGTTTAGGTCTTAGTGGGGTAAATTAGGGATTAATATTGGGGGTTTCTGGATTTTCTTATAATTTTTGAGGGTTTAAAATCCCACAAGAGGCGTTTTCAACATGGGGTGAAAGGTTTATCAAAGGGTTCACCATAACTATGTGTTCCAACTGTTGAAGTACTTGGTAACTTTTATGATGGAGAAAACTACAAAATATCATGTTATAACTATGAAAACACCCTATGTTTGAGGTTTCATAGTTTATTGGGAAGGCCGCATGGATTTGGAAAACAATGTGTCAACCATTCACTACACAAAACCCTCCGAAAAACATCCAAATTTTACCTAAATTTACCCAAGACATTCCTCAAACAATGTATGAAATAAAATAGGTTAAAATAATACATACAAACAAGTTTGAGTAATCTGAAAAATAAAATTCAGATCTTACACCTTGGGAAGATACCTTGGAAACATCCAATGCTCACACATGAGAGTTCCAAAGGATCATGTTTTTTTCATTTGCCTCTGATACCTACTCTAACAGCCCCAAACCCTCACTCTCCAATCTTGTTCTAAAATCATAAACATTATATTTTGTACTTTTATATCAATGAAGATGACCTTATTATGACTATAATAAACCTACAACCTCAAAATTAAAATGTTGGATTGCTTATATTCTCAAGGGCCTTTTAGGTTTATATTTTTAGAGAATTTGGATAATCTATTAACATCATGGATTCATAAATAACTATTTCATAAATATGAACATAATCACAAAGTATTCCTTGGTTTTAGTATTCTACATTATGTCATCATAATCATCTATCTGGAACCCTTCTAGTCATAATTTATTCCACCTGAATATTTATAACATGGTGAAATATAACATAATAAGGGTGAGATCAAATTATCTGAAAGGGTAAACATAAGCAATAAAAATTGGATGTCATCAAGGAGAATAATAATATGATAATATTATTATGACATAATCAATACTCTTGATTATAACATACAAATATTCGCATCCATTAAAACCAAGATCATAAATCTTGAAATTGTGGCATAAGTCTTTATCAAAGGAAATAATAATCAAAATCAATAATCATGACCAATGTGACATCAATATTGATCAAAGGAAACTTTATAAACCCATATAAAGAATAAATAAAATGTATTGGTATCTTGGGAACATATATCACTCATATAATTGTAATAACCAATATTCTTGAGTTCATCTCGGAAGTACATAATACATTGTAGAGCTATAATGGACCCACTCATTCATGGTTTATAATTTTACCACCCATACATGGTTAATTCATTAACCATCCATCATTAGTTTAAAATAAAACCAATAATACTTTGTTTATAATGGATACATCCATCATTATAAACAATTCCCAAGAACCGTATTATAAATAAAGTATATATAGAATTCATTTTATCATAAACTTAAAAAAACAACATTTATTCTTTTCAGAATATCATTAATCAATGGAAAGAAAATGGGTTCCCTAGAAATCTATTTGAAACATGATAAATATATGGGAAATAAAAAGGTTCCATTACAATCTCATTGAAACATGATCAACCAATAGAAAATAAATGTGTTTAATAATAATCTATTTAAAATATGATTTCCTAATGGAAAATAAATGGGTTACATATAAATAAATTTTTAATAAGATTAACCCATGAAATAGAAATGGGTTCTTTAACAATATCTTTAAAATATGATTAACCCATTGAAAAGAATTGGGTTCCATAAAAATATATTTTAAAAATGATTAACCCAAGGAAAATAATTAGGTTTTGTAACAATATCTTTGAAACATGATTAACCTCTTGTAAAGAAAAGGGTTCTAAACAATTGCTTTGAAACAATAATATTCCATCCAAATAAATAATGAGGATAATTTCATTAAAAAATATATCCAATACAGAATTAGTTATAGAAAGGGATGTTGAGGTTGATGAATGTAAATTCCATTAAAGTATTATTAAAATCATATTTGAGTAAAATAAACATTTAATTTTCAAAATCACTTTCAAAAACATAAAAATTCATAAAATATGTTGATAAAACCTTTTCATTGAAAATAAATATTGATAATTGTGAACAAATCATCAATGAAAATAATAATCATGATAAAGGGAAAATATTTTCATTCAATACATGTGAGAACAAATATTCATTTCATGTTTTTAGTAAATTCCATGTGGACTTTGTTTGGGAAAAAATAAAAAGATTCCATTTAAATTGTTTTTAAAATTCATATTGTATGGAAAAATGACTATCAAAATTCATAGTAAAAATTTTTTATTAAAAAAATTATAAAAGTATCTTTAGAGAAAAACTTTTTAAAATGGAGAAATGAAGTTTTATTTTCTTAAATATATATATATTTTTTAAAATAACTTTTTGAAAACTCAAAAACTCTCCACAATAAAAGAAAACATTTCTTTAGGAAACATACATGTAAATATATAAATGAAACATCAAATCATTGAGGTGTCTTGATGGTGTAAATTTTGATTCATTATATATTTTTGTAAACACATTTTTTTAAATGAGTTTAAAAGGGAACTTTAAAAGAAGATTTTTAAAGGAACATCCTTTAAAACCTTGAAAATATTTAAATCATATAACCCTTGAAATATAAAAATAAAAAAACCGTAAATATTATGATAAAATTTTAATTTATGATATATCATTTTAAAGGAGTCGTATATACACTTGCTAAATAATATAGGTTAATAACATCAAAATATGACCCAAATAAAGAATATTAAGACAAAGTCCCTTTCAATGATAACAACGTTTATATGAGAATTAATCAATGAGTAAATTATGTGTATCAAATTTAAATACAAATATAAAAATTCAAAATAAAAAATAAGATATTAAAACTTCACTGAAAATAATCTTATAATATCAAATATAAATAAGAAATAATATTGCACAATGAAAAAAATTGAGTTATAAAATTATTTAACACTTGGTCACTTTCAATTAAAATCAGATTGTATGAAATTGATAAAATTGAAACTTAAAATACCATTATTTATAAAGTATTCAAGATATTACATGTAAATTGGTGTGTACATATGCCACAAAATAAAAATTTGTGGTGAATATAGAATGTGTCTCATAGAAATATAAAGTGAGCTGAGAAAACCCCTTACCATGAGTGCAGAAATTCCTCGTATGTCCTTTAAATCCTGTTTAATAATATTAAATTGATTGTTTTATTTATTAATAACATTTTCCAATTTTAATAAATTATAATTAAATCATTATTTTTAGTTAAATATTTAGATATTAAATATGGTAAGTCCACATTAGGTTCTTTGTGTACATTCAGTTTATTTTTTCAAAATAGCTTTAGTGTGTTTATAGTGGTCTTAGATTTCACTATTTTTACATATCTATAATAATAATCATGAAATAATAATCATGTATATAGAAAAATTATACTTTTAAAACAAATAATGAAAATTGGTTATGAAAAATAAACTATGTTATGATCCTTGCGATGGTAGGTCATACATACGCATGAGTAACATTCCCATTTTTCAATGTTCATTATATAAATAAGTAATGTATTATTTTGTCTTACCATAATGATAATAATATCATAAATACCATTTTATTTTTTTACATATTATTAAAAATTTAATTCCTTCGATATGGTGATGAAAAAATAATCACATCATTTCATGGAGGTTGAAGTCCACACGTACAGGAATGGCATTAATATTTTTTAGTGTAAGAAATAAAATGATATATTATCATTTCATAATGATAATTATGTAATTAATATAATTTTTATTTAATTTATATCACATATATTCATTAAAGTTATCCTTCTAACCTTCAATGTAAAGTGTTAGTGAAAAATGAATCACATTGCATCAGGAGGCGGGAATTTGTCATACAAACAAGCAACATTATTGTATCCCCCATGGAATAGAAAGTTAAAAAAATTATATATGATATAATAACTTCATAAGTATAAATATTTTAAAAATAAATAATATATTATTTAAAACCATAATTATAATAGTACATAAGAGGCAATTATGGAAAATGAATGACATCAATTCACGAGGTGGTGGTCCTCCGTACACATAAGCGATGACTTTGTATCCCATTTGATATAATAAAATGTTTATTTTGGTTATTTACATAACCAAATAACATATCATCATATCAAATATATTTATGTTTTAATATAATCATATTTTAAAAATATTTATGGTTTTTAAAGAATTAATAAGATAAAAACTCATAGTAAGGAAATTTACCTCTTCTGAAACCACTTATTTAGGATTATATAAAAAGTATTCATAAGATGAATTTATAACAAAAAGAACGATTCTATGAGTATTTTATGTATGTTTTAAAGTTATTTGGGTGGTTAATTGATGAAACAAAATGGTTATATAGTGTAAAGAAGAGAGGATATGGGTGGCCTTTATAAAAACGGTGAGTGGCACACTTATGATTTTTTTTAAAAGGTGTAATCATGTTTTTTACATTCCAAAAGGGTTAAAAACTATTATTATTGATCCTTATACATGTTAAGGTAGAAATATGTCTATAAAATAGTTTTTATAGGGCTTTTATGTTATTTTAAATCGTATGATTTTAGTTTAATACCCCTATAAACTTGTTTTCACCTTAACCCCAGCAATTTATTTTCACGTTTTCACTATTAATTATGGTCAAAAAATATATTGACATTTATATATAACATAAATTATGATGAATATGAATATGTAATCCATTTTACTAAATTTAATTCACATAAGAAGAAAAAATTAATTTAATATTAAATCCAGATATGATATAAAAAAGTAGGTTTTCAAGAAATTTATTTTTCAAGAAAAGGAAGATTTTATATTATCTCTATGACTAATAATATATTTTATAATAATTTAATTTATTTTGTTATTTATATATAATATATAAATTTAACTTATATTATTAATCTTTAGGGGTTACATTATTTTATTAAGGTGGACAAAAATTGTTCACTTTAATTCAATTTTAAAAAAAAATACAATTTTTAAACCTATTGACAAAATTATACAAAAATACAATATCAATTTGATTCAAAATAAATTAAATGGATTAAATAAAAATCTATAATACTTATGTTACTTCCAATAATATTCAAAAACTAATTAAACATTTAAATAGCTGAATTTATTGAAATGAAATGTCATTTAAACATAAATTCACATTTTTAACTATTCACTAAAAAACCAATTTTTTCTGAAAAATCCAAAATATTAACCCAAATTAAATTTTATATATTTTTATCTAATAAATTAAATTCTTTCTATTAAATATTCTTTCTAAAATTTCCAATAAATAATTATAAAAAAATTTCAGGAAAAAAAATAAAAAACATTTTTGAAGAAAATATATTTTTTAAGAAAACAAATTAATTTAATAAAAATTGATTGATTATTTTATAAAAATTTGTTAATAATTTATATTTATTTGTAAATATATATATATATATATATATATTAAATTATTTTATACTACTCATTCCCAATAATTTATAAACTATGGCCTAATAGTAATATATATCACAGGTCATTTAAACTCGTTGTTGCATGTCGAATATGCTATTGAACATATTTTTCTTTTCTAAAATCTTGGATTGTTTCATTACCATATAAAATAGTCTATTTTATGGAGTTTATTAAAAAAAATATAAGTTATCAAGTGAATATTTATATACCACCATTGGAGAAACACTCATATCATATGCCCGAAAATGTATCATATGTGACATGAGGAGATCATCATATGTGACAAAGGCTTAAACTAAAATTTTACTCTATGATTATCATAAATTGTATTAATTTTTATGAAATTAAAATTTCATTTTGAATTTATTATAATCTATGAAAAAAATTAGAAAAAACTACTTTAAAGGATTAATAATGATTAATCTTGAAGAAGGATAATGACACTCGAACAATGAGAACCGTTGGTGAGTCAACATTAGCGTGTGGAAAGCATACATAAGGTTAATATTTTTATATGATTTATCTAACTCAATTAATTGAACCATTAATGAAATTTATAATGTAAAATGATCCATAGGTGATATAATATTTAAACAAGATCATGGGTAATGGATGGTACTTAAATAAGAGAGATGAAAGTGTTATTGAAATTATGAAATTACACATTGAATGACCTAGAGGAATTTTTTCTTTGATAATTTACCACATATAGGGATGAAGCTTATATTATTTAGAATTTACAATAAGAAATAATTTCATATCATTTTATGTAGTCGTTCATTCATCTATTCATTGGGGGATAGGAGTTACTGGCTAAAGGAGGGAAGTTGGCATCACCATTAGAGAAACCTTATTTATTTCTGTTTTACATTTTTTATAAGAAAGTTAGTATGTGAACATATTAGGGGTTGTGTTATTTCTCATTTATTAATAAAATTGGTTCATTTGAACATTTTAGTATATTATATATTATTAATTTCAACTTAATAATTCAATGAAATGATCAATTATTTTTTGATTATTTTGGGTGAGTGAATTAGTGAATGTTCAAATCCACCCCTACCGATTGAGTGGGAGAATTGATTCTCTAAGGTATAAAAACCCAATAATATCACTATAGTGAATTTGATTATATAATGGTTTTAAATATAATCCCTTGGGGAATCTTTTCAGAAACCCTTATAGGGACCTACATTTTTACAAACAGATCTTATGATTAATTCGAAGTATCTCTCAGAGGATTTGGATATTATTTTAGTTATGGTTGAATTAATTTAATTAATGAGTTGTGTGATTCAATAATACTAACTCAGACATGAATTCACCAACTAGGACCCTTTCTTGGATAGAAGTTAAACTGAGTATTGCACCCCCAATGCCTACTGTAATACAACATATTTGTGTGAATATCACTGAGTATGAATAACACATAATATTGGAGGCCTTGGACTTGAGTACCTAAAATTAAAACAGTGTTTACAATAATGGAAAAATAATAGAAATAAAATCTAGATAAATGTAAAAAATTTAATTTGTAAATTGATACAATACACTGTAAACATCTATATAGTATTAAAACACAAGTTTTAATGAAAGGTAAAATACATGGAAAAAATAACATAATGATAAACCATTTAAGAGAAACTATAAAGGAAGATGAATTCTTGGAACATAGATCTTGAAACAAATTCTTAATTTATTCCATGACTCTAATAACTATTAAGATCCTACTATTATAACACCAAGTCCACCATCATCACATCCAAAGTACTCATTTTATGTAGAAAACGTGACATGTGCTAGTGGAATTCCCAAGTATGTATGAGTATATAAATACATAATAATAAACCACAAAAACTAAAGATAATGAACAAACACAATCCATCGCATAAAGAAAATCAAATAGAATAGTGGAAAAAGGAAACCTTATTTACTTAATAGAAAAAGAATCAATTATATAAGAGAGAGAGAATCCTGGTCATGATAATTCCTGTACACATGGATCGTATATAGCATCCCGCCTCTTTATCACATAAACTTTCATTACATTTTACAAAACCGAGGATCTTTAAGGTTTAGTGTCTTGGAAACCAGGAACTTTAAACATGAAAACATAAAACATTCTTCTAAAACACTTGAAAGGATTCTCCTCATGTTCATCCTAGGTTCATTACTGCATCACATAACCTGGGAGCATACATCAAAAGAAAGGGTGAGCAAAATCCCAGTAAGGAAAACAAGAGAAACATTTTACATGTGAACTTGAGATACTTCAATAAGGTCATGAAAAAGAACTTTAAGGCATGAGAATGAAATAAGGAGGCATATCATAATAAAAATAACATTTTTTATAACATGAAAATTTGGCTACATCATTTAACATAGAAAATCATGAACATATCACCAAGGTCCTTCCCCAAGGTGTCATTTGAAAATTACCAAGGTTATTCACCAAGGTATCGTGAAAATTGTAATCTCTAGTGGTTACATCATTACCCAATGCATTGGAGCGCTATCAGGGAGAACCCTTAAATTTGCCTTTATTATCATGTGAGCCACATATATCATCATCAAACATTTCATAAATAACCCATATAGCATAAAATAAATGGGTTTCATTTCATAATCATAACGTTTTAAAAACTGCTTTAAAGACATGATCTTTACATCACTTTAAAACCCACAGAAAAGGAAGGTGGGTCTCATGTATGTAAATCCCAGAATTTAAAATATAACATTTTGGTATATATGTGAATACCCATTTAGAGGAAAGATATTTGAGTATTCAATTAATAATATAAAAGAACTTTAGAAAAAGAGAGAGACATTTTGAGATGTAAATTCTGCAGCATAACGGCTATGTTACGAGGTTTTAGAAGACATTAAAAAGAGAGGTAAAATGGGTTAAACATTCGTAAATGACCCATAAAATAGTAGATGGACAGAATAAGAAGGATACATGATCATGGTAATGAAATTTCAAGGACATTCCATTTGAAATGAAAAACATGGAAGGAAGACAAAAATTAGATTTCTCTTATGAAAGTTTGGCAGCCTAACGGCGTTACTTAAAACATAAAAATACTGAATTGAAGAGATCAAATGGGGTCTATCATCATATGAACATAAGAGTCTAGTATGATAGATATAGATATCATACCCCAACATAAAAAAAGTAATTTGAAAGAATTGATATGAAAGTAGAACTTCAAAACGAGAAGGGTGAAGAACCACTTAAAAATTCGGCAGCCTAACGGTGCCACTTAAAACATCAAAATACTGAATTGAAGCAATCAAATGGGGTCTCTCATCATATGATCATAAACGATAAGTACGATAAATTTAGAGATCATACCCCAACATAATAAAAAGGAACTTGAAATACTTTACATGAAAATAGATCTAGAAAAATGAGAAGGGAGAAAGAATCTGTTACAAAAATTTCGGCAGCCTAACGGCGCCACTTAAAACATCATAAAACGAAATAATGAGAGCAAGAGGGGATCTATCATTATATAAACATTAAAAGGGCAGTAAGAGGAGTATAAAATAATATCCTCCAACATAAGAACATGGATCATAAAAGGAATGACATAAAAGAGATTACTTGAAATGAAAGAGAGAGGTCGGATCCCTTACCTTAAAACATAACTCTTAAAACTCAAAGGTTGGGACCTTGAGGGCTTGGGGGAACCATGGGAGGACTCCTTGGGAGGTAATGAGACCATAACTTCGTTGGGGGAGGGTGGGGAGTCGAATGGATGAGAGTATGGATTGGTATTTATAGGGAAAGTGAGGGGACAAGGCATTAATGGCAAAGGGACACCTCATTAGTGGTTTTGGCAAAACCATGGGCTTGCCCATGGTATTTGCCCATGGTATTGGCCACTTGGGACACATCATACCTTATCTCACTATTCATAATTCGAAAATATTGATTACAAATTTAATACATCATTTAATGATGTCATTAAACACCCGTAACTTAAAAACTGTATTTTCACTATTCATCAAAAATTCAACTTTCTCAGAATAATCCCAAAAATTCACCTTAACCAAATATCAACGCTCTGATTAAAAATATGAACTACATTTTATAAAAATAATTTTCTAAATATTTTTAATTTAATTTTTAAATAAAAACACTATTCACCGAAAATTCATTAATTTCAAAAAAACCCCATAAATTACCATAGCATAATATCGGTGCTCTGAGTTCAAAAATGAAATCTGTTTTATAAAAATAATTATCTAAATATTTTTAATTAAATTTTTAATTAAAAAAAACTCTATTCACCCAAAAAAACTAGTACTTGAATAATAATTTATGAAAGCGTTATTTAACCATTTTATTGAATCACATTACTTAATCAAGGTGCCTAGATTATATTAATACTTTCTTTAAGTGAGATTACTAATCCATTTGGACAAATTACTAATCGTAATCATTAAATCACTATTCATAATTTACTATTCATCAAAAATTAGGTTGATCTTATTAGACTCTAAATTTCGTACTGAACATAATTTTAGAAGACCATTTTCCAAAAATCATTACACATTTTTAATTATTTTAGGTTTACACAACCATTTTTATAATATCCTTTTTCTAAAATTCCTAAAAAATATGCATACTATATTTATCCGGTCATTTGAAAATTCATAAACTTCATCATAAGAAGAAATCCCAATTTTTATTTAAAACAAAGGATTACACAAAGAAGTTACGGTCTCCTTACATATCCCCTTATCACACCAGCATAGGACCTAATTGTAAGGTGTTCTATGGTGAGAGAATCTGAGGGAGGCTCGGCCAACATCGCACGAGTAGTAATTTCTATCAGTTTGAACTTCTCGCGAAGGCGATCCCGTTCTAGCTTTATACGATGAAGTTCATCTTGGGTTTGGTCCAGAGCAAAGCCCAGTGGTGCTACCTCCTTCCCAAGTTCTGTTAGATGGGCTTCGATTGGTCCAAGACTACTGGGTGAGGCCATCGAATCTTCTTTCTATATTAATTAACCAATATTACTTTTATTTAGAGACAATAATCAAAAAGTTTAGTTTCTAGTGGTCATATTGACCAATGGTCATATAACTGTCAAAAACCAACAGTATCATTTTAATTATACTTATGTTATCAAATGAAGCATTTTTGTTGAGTATAAAAAATAAAATAACACATAAAATTAGGAAACAAGATTTATTCAAAATTTCGGGTTGTTACAATCTCCCCCCCCCCCTTAAGAAATTGCGTCCTCGCAATTTTTTTAAAAATCAGGTTTTGAAATTTCATTAAAAGTCCCACATCGGAAAAGGAGTTAGTAACAGTATTACTTTAAAAGAAAGAAAGGGAAGTACGAAGGTCACCCGAGTTAGCCCACACTAGGATTCCATGTAGGAAAACATGGACATGGAGGAGAAAACAAAGGGTCAAGTTCTGAGGGAGAGTGACAGAGAACATGATTAGGAGAAAGTTAACCATAAGAAAATCCCAAACTTATGATGTGTGTAAACGATCTTTGATTACCTAGTAGGAAACGTAAACCAACAACGTTTTTGTTTTACGTTCCTTTTCATAATTTTGAGGAATTCATTTACAACATAGAACAAAAACATAAGGAAATATATCTAATTTCATGTAGAGTTTCACCCTTTAATAAGTTTCTACCAAAACTAATCTTTTCTCCCAAACGATGAGCATTTAAAACTACTTGGTCTCATCAAAACACAAGAATCATCTTCTAGAGAATCACATAATCCACAAAAGGTTAACTATCTATTTCTTCTATCTTTAAACATTATCCCAAAAATTGAAAGGGTAAGGTTATACAACTCTTCAAAAAGAAGAATCCCATAGGAATGGAAACTAATTTTAAATCTTCAATGTTCCATGGTAATACCCAAAGTTCATCATAGACCATCCCATAAATAATGGTCCTCAAAATTCCTCAAAATAAACCAAACTAAGATTGAAACCCAAATACAAGAAGGATTTGATAACATAGTCTTCCAAAATAAACTTCATTGTTCATCTCCAAACAACATCAACCACTCCTAACATCTTATAACAAAATTATCTAAACTAAACATATTTTACCCAAGATAGGTTAATCATTCCCATAAGTAACCTAAATTACTATAAGTCCACCATAAATTCATCGATTCTTCAAAATATAAGTCAACCTTACTCCTCAATGAAAATACTGTAGTAATCTATTTACCTCGATCATATAGGGTCCCTAAAATAGTGAACGTATTCCAAAATAATAATCATCTTTTAATCCCCTAATCACCTCTGTCATATTAATACGACAATCGTCGCATTTCCTATCACATTGGTTTTTGGGACATGTTCTTCCATTTCTTTCCATTAACTAAGAAAAGAAAATATAATTAGGGGCTTATTTACTTATCTAATAATCATGAAAAGGAAACTTTATGCATAAAAGGATAAACATGTAGAATAAAAGTATATCCTAACTTGTGATCCCCTAGGTTCCAATCTAGGTTATCCATGATCATATATTCTTATGTGAATCATTATTTTGTTTTATCCTTGTTCCTTTAATAATGGTTCATACTAAGCTTATGAATTTACCAAAGCATATCCCCCGGGAGTGTCGTAACCAAGAGTGCAGCAAGGCCCGTTGTCGTGTACCAGTTCCCATTCGAGTCTAGCTCAAAGCGGTGTTTTCAGGTTTTACCCCTATGTACATCTGTGCCAGAGCCACCTCTACCTGCTCGTATCCAGACAGGGATGTATTTTTTTGGAAACCCCTTACTCAATACTCACCAAAATACCAGGAAGATTTCCTATATTTAAACTTTTCTATAGGGTTCTTCCTAGATTTTTCATATCCTAATTTCCATAAATAACTAAACCATCCTTTGATACCAACTATAGCATCCCTCCTCTTTATCACATAAACTTTCATTACATTTTACAAAACTGAGGATCTTTAAGGTTTAGTGTCTTGGAAACTAGGAACTTTAAACATGAAAACATAAAACATTCTTCTAAAACGCTTGAAAGGCTTCTCCCCAAGTTCATCCTAGGTTCATTACTGCATCACATAACCTGGGAGCATACATCAAAAGAAAGGGTGAGCAAAAGCCCAATAAGGAAAACAAGAGAAACATTTTACATGTGAACTTGAGATACTTCAATAAGGTCATGAAAAAGAACTTTAAGGCTTGAGAATGAAATAAGGAGGCATATCATAATAAAAATAACATTTTTCATAACTTGAAAATGTGGCTACATCATTTAACATAGACAATCGTGAACATATCACCAAGGTCCATCCCCAAGGTGTCATTTGAAAATTACCAAGGTTATTCACCAAGGTATCATGAAAATTGTAATCTCTAGTGGTTACATCATTACCCAATGCGTTGGAGCGCTATCAGGGCGCACCCTTAAATTTGACTTTATTATCATGTGAGCCACATATATCATCATCAAACATTTCATAAATAACCAATATAGCATAAAATAAATGGGTTTCATTTCATAATCATAACGTTTTAAAAACTGCTTTAAAGACATGATCTTTACATCACTTTAAAACCCACAGAAAAGGAAGGTGGGTCTCATGTATGTAAATCCCAGAATTTAAAATAGAAAATTTTGGTATATATGTGAATACCCCTTTATATAAAAGAGATTTGAGTATTCACTTAATAATATAAAAGAAATTTAGAAAAAGAGAGAGACATTTTGAGACGTAAATTCTGCAGCATAACGGCTATGTTACGTGGTTTTAGAAGACATTAAAAAGAGAGGTAAAATGGGTCAAACATTCATAAATGACCCATAAAATAGTAGATGGACAGAATAAGAAGGATACATGATCATGGTAATGAAATTTCAAGGACATTACATTTGAAATGAAAATCATGGAAGGAAGACAAAAATTAGATTTCTCTTATGAAAGTTCGGCAGCCTAACGGCGTTACTTAAAACATCAAAATACTGAATTGAAGAGATCAAATGGGGTATCTCATCATATGACCATAAGAGTCCAGTATGATAGATATAGAGATCATACCCCAACATAACAAAAAGGAACTTGAAATAATTGACATGAAAGTAGAACTTCAAAACGAGAAGGGTGAAGAACCACTTAAAAATTCGGCAGCCTAACAGCGCCACTTAAAACATCAAAATACTGAATTGAAGCGATAAAATGGGGTCTCTCATCATATGATCATAAAAGATTAGTACGATAAATTTAGAGATCATACCCCAACATAATAAAAAGGAACTTGAAATACTTTATATGAAAATAGATCTTGAAAAATGAGAAGGGAGAAAGAATCCGTTACAAAAATTTCGGCAGCCTAACGGCGCCACTTAAAACATCATAAAACGAAATAATGAGAGCAAGAGGGGATCTATCATTATATGAACATGAAAAGGGAAGTAAGAGGAGTATAAAATAACATCCTCCAACATAAGAACATGGATCATAAAAGGAATGACATAAAAGAGATTACTTGAAATGAAAGAGAGAGGTCGGATCTCTTACCTTAAAACATAACTCTTAAAACTCAAAGGTTGGGACCTTGAGGGCTTGGGGGCACCATGGGAGGACTCCTTGGGAGGTAATGAGACCATAACTTCGTTGGGGGAGGGTGGGGAGTCGAATGGATGAGTGGATGGCTTGGTATTTATAGGGAAAGTGAGGGGACAAGGCATTAATGGCAAAGGGACACCTCATTAGTGGTTTTGGCAAACCCATGGGCTTGCCCATGGTATTTGCCCATGGTATTGGCCACTTGGGACACCTCATACCTTATCTAACTATTCATAATTTGAACATATTGATTACAAACTTAATAAATCATTTAATGATGTCATTAAACACCCGTAACTTAAAAACTATATTTTCACTATTCATCAAAAATTCAACTTTCTCAGAATAATCCCAAAATTTCACCTTCACCAAATATCAACGCTATGATTACAAATATGAACTCCATTTTATAAAAATAATTTTCTAAATATTTTTAATTTAATTTTTAAATAAAAACACTATTCACCAAAAATTCATTTTTTTCAAAAAAAACCCCAAAAATTACCATAGCATAATATCGGTGCTCTGAGTTCAAAAATGAAATCTGTTTTATAAAAATAATTATCTAAATATTTTTAATTAAATTTTTAATTAAAAAAAACTATTCACCTAAAAAAACTAATACTTGAATAATAATTTATGAAACCGTTATTTAACCATTTTATTGAATCACATTACTTAATCAAGGTGCCTAGATTATATTAATACTTTCTTTAAGTGAGATTACTAATCCATTTGGACACATTACTAATCCTAATCATAAAATCACTATTCATAATTTACTATTCATCAAAAATTAAGCTGATATTATTAGACTCTAAATTTCGTACTGAACATAATTGTAGAAGACCATTTTTCGAAAATCCTTACACATTTTTAATTATTTTAGGTTTACACAACCATTTTTAAAATATCCTTTTTCTAAAATTCATCAAAAATATGCATATTATATTTATCCGGTCATTTGAAAATTCATAAACTTCATCATAAGAAGAAATCCCAATTTTTATTTAAAACAAAGGATTACACAAAGAAGTTACGGTCTCCTTACATATCCCCTTATCACACCAGCATAGGACCTAAGTGTAAGGTGTGCTATGGTGAGAGAATCCGAGGGAGGCTCGGCCAACATCGCATGAGTAGTAATTTCTATCAGTTTGAACTTCTCACGAAGGCGATCCCGTTCTAGCTTTTTACGGTGAAGTTCAGCTTGGGTTTGGTCCAGAGCAAAGCCCAGTGGTGCTACCTCCTTCCCAAGTTCTGTTATATGGGCTTCGATTGGTCCAAGACTACTGGGTGAGGCCATCGAATCTTCTTTCTATATTAATTAACCAAGATTACTTGTATTTAGAGACAATAATCAAAACGTTTAGTTTCTTGTGGTCATATTGACCAATGTTCATATAACTGTTAAAAACCAACAGTATCATTTTAAATATACTCATGTTATCAAATGAAGCATTTTTGTTGAGTATAAAAAATAAAATAACACATAAAATTAGGAAACAAGATTTATTCAAAATTTCGGGTTGTTACATCGTAAACCATGATAAACCCAAGGAAACAAAACTACATTTCCTTATGATACCCACATCACCTATCATAATCTGTAGTAGAGGACCAATGCCTCATTAAATTATGTGTTTAGATCAAGAGAGTATCAAAACATTATGGATGAGCCATTCCCCATTTATTAGTGCATATAGAATAAGGGAGTGACTAACGTTTTGGTAGTACCATCACCCCATCACTCTGAGAGTTAAATAACCTAATGTAATTTAGGGTACCAACACCTTTTAGTGCCAAAAATGTATTAATACCACACTTTAATAGGGAGAAATGACACTCTAAGTATGTATAAAAGTTCCAAACACCTCAGAATATATGGGGACCCTTGTGGTATCGTCATAATATCTCTATGAGAGTAAACATTTTCAAGATGTCTGTAGGGGTCACACACCCTATCATCAGCATAACCCTAGATGGTTTTTAAACTTCATTCTGGCCTCATTCATCTTTCTCTAACACAATTATAATCCATATATAGAAAAAGAATAAAACCAACCAAAAAAATAATTTCAATGGACTTATGTGTTCTAAATGACGAAAAATATGAAATCAATATAAACTAATTATCATGATATGCTATCTATTTTCCAAGACCTCACAAATAGTCAAGAAATTGATAAAAATACTAAATGATATAAATGACATCTAAGTTACTAGTAGGGGAATGGCTAATAATCCTTTGTCTATTTCCATGAATGCACTGAAATCATATTTCAATGTGAATTTTTTCCTTCTTAGAATGCGATATATGGGTTAAATATGTGTGGGACTTGCAGGATGATTGATGTGTACAACTATAAACCTGAGTAATTTAAAGGTTGAATGACAAAACATTTCTATGAATGGTACGTGGTGTGTAGGACCTATGGATCACTCAGGCATGCAATACTCAATGATTAAGTCATGTGATTTATTAATATTTGTTTTTTCTTTGATCAATATGGTGTATTACTAATTGGATAGATGGTTTATATACTCTGATAAACCCCATTACACAAAGCATAGACCTAAATGGTATATAGATCAAAGGTACACACAATATAATATTTAACATGGATAGAAAATCCCAAATAACGGTGAAGAAAGACACATGAAATTTATTCCTCAGATCACATACTTTGTGATTGAGAAATAATAATCAAGACACACTAAGCACATATAAATTTCACCACCACCACTGTTTCACTTGGAATCATGTCTAAAGAATAGTTACTAAGTTCCTCCTCTCCTAGAATGATCATGATGGCCCTTTTCATCATTCATTGAAGCCACCTTGGTATTCCCTTTCAAAAAAAAATCTAGAAACACCTTTAATATGGAACCAGCTCACACTAATTCACTAAGTACCCAAACACCCAACATTTAAATTTTTTATTACTCACCATGCACCCCATGACACCCCACCATCATTGTATATCATCACTCACATCATTGTCATTTCCAAAAAATGTATCTCAGAAGTCTGAATATTGCCTAATAGTTGTCCTGGGATACCATGTCCAAACCCTAGAGCATTGAAAAGGTAAATAGGGAATGTGTGAAGTAATATGGGAGAATAATGATGTTTATTAGATGTTAGGTGGCTACTGTTATTGTTAATCCACTTTTTATATTTCACAGATCCACGGAAAATGACGGATGTGAGGGAAAATTTTATAAGATTAAAATATTATGAAAAAAAATGTGAAAGAATTTTTAATTAAGCATAAAAAAGTCACAAAAATTATTTAAGGGGCTCATGAAGAGAATAAAACTTTTAAAATAATGAGTCAAACAAAAATTATTATTTCACCATTTTATGAAATCTTTGTCTGCAAAGTGTACATTGATGATTTTTTTCATAGAACATACTCATCGGATCTTCATTACTAATTCTATCTCTCAAATAAATTTTTCATCAGTGGAATACGATGATAATAAAGACGGTTAAGCATGATTAAACAAGGGATAAATAGGTTTATTGGTATCTATAATAAAATACCTGAGTCAATCCATGTTTTGAGGCCCAATACTTGAACAAAAATAATATTATCCCAAGATTAAACCACTCATCCAATATAAAAATATTTTTATAGTTCTCACACCTGAGGATCTATTAAATTGATATTATTTTTTCTTCCCTAATCCACATGCAGGAAATAAAAAATAAATATATTACTTTCTATACAATTTAGTCATTTATTCACATAAAAAATTAAATGAAATCAACCCAATAACCCCCTTATAAAATTTTGTTTAAAATTTTTATTTTTTAAATTCCAAAATTCACAGTCTTAAATCCCACTACCTTTAAGTATTTTCATTCTAAAAATTGAAAATGACCTAAAAATGTGAGGTTACTTTGATTTCATTTAATTCAAGATATTCCAGGAGATCTCATAAAGGTTTCTATATATACATAGAATACACAACATCTTTCTAATTTAACCTCAATGAGTCCACTCAAGAATATCGTTGATCAAAATTCTGTATTATGAGTAGGTTTAATTGGGGTTGATGTTCAACATAAGGAAATATATGATGGGTTAAATATTATACACATATTTCTTCATCATCAAAACATGGAATCCATTTTCCACTCGAACTAACTTTAGGGGTAACACTAGCTGGCATGGGACCTCTCATACCCTACAGAAGCTTAATAACATCCAATAATAATTGGGTATAACTCTCTTCCCCAACTAAAAAACCTAATAACTTTACATAGTGAGACCATCAGGAACAAATGGTATCAATCCAAGAACATTAAAACTATATGTTATTTGTTTTATAAGGACTTTTTATAACTCTAAGTTGTCCTCATCTACTCAGAGATCATCATTACCTTATGTATTATAAAATATTCCCACTCTTTACCAATAAGTTATGACATTCTAAACTCCACCTATAACAATGGTGACCTGTAAATTATTTTGTATAGCTCATCAAATTATTCCATTTTGGTAGTTTATTGGCCATTCTTATTGTAAATATATCCAAAATAAGTAGTTGAACCTCTAAGATTTACCCAAAATATAAAATGAAATCCCTTAACATATCTTCATAAACAAAACTGGTCCTCCTATTTTAGCCATAAATCTTAGAATATAACCCCATATCCAACCACAATTTAGTCTTTAATTGAACTTACAAGATCTTATATAACTGGGATATGAGAAAAAAACCTCAGTCATAAATTATCATTGAGTGGATCTCATAAAACCAAATGATTTCATCCATATATAGGAAACTTATATTCTCTATAGAACTCTACTCCCAAATAAGAAAATTTTTTAGAAGTCAATGATCACCCATATTTCATCATAACTCCTTGTTTAGAATGTATATCCTATCTAGAATTACATAAATATTATATTTGACTTACATTTATAACCAATAAGGGTTTGATCCCAACCTTCGGAAACATACTGTTTATCCATCACCTTTCTATTGGTCCTGCTCTAGGATATGAACGCAAAAACACTCTTATTTATCACTGACCATAAACATTAGTGGGTATTTCCTTCATACATCTTTGTCACACTCAGATGTAACACTAACAGGGATGTTTGAAAGTCTCCCAACACCTCCTCATACAAACAAATAGGACCCAACATTCAACCCTTGAATATGATTAAATACTCATAACCTTAAAAGAATCCATTAAGTGCATCACTTGAGGATATCTTGTCACACAAAACATCACAATCAATTCATCCACTCTATTCATCAATCAAACGTAAATAAATTAGAGAGGTAACCTCAATTGATTGTATATATGAGATGTCACCCTCTAGTAAAAATATAATTATTTCAACGAAATATACTCATATGACATCGATAAAAACTAATCTAATGATTTTATATTAAAGTAATCAACCAAAATGTTTCCTTTTCTAAGAGTATATAAAATATTGAAATCATTGTCATATAAAAACTCAAATCATTTCCTGTATAGTAGGTTGATATTTATTTGTGTGAAGATATAATTGAGACTGTTATGGTCTATATAAAATAATAAATAGTCACCTAGAATGTAATTCCTCTAGGTATTAAATGAGAACACAAACACAACAAGATCAAAATCATGAGTGGTTTTTTTATCATGGGATTTAAACATCCTAAACCTATATACAATCACTATTTATCTTCCCATCAACACACAACCAAACCCCACTCTAAAGGAATCATAGAACTCTATTAATTCAACCACTTCTTCAGACAACCTTAAAATAGAATCAGTCATCAAAATTCACATCAATTACCCATAATATATCTAACACCACCTGAAAAATACTATGTGATTACTATTTCGGGTATGGATATTTTTTGGGGTTGAATCCCTTGGAAATTCTCAAAGGATTCACTAGTTATAAATTGATTGCCCTATGAAACTATAAAACTGGCACAAATTCTTCAGTTCCTCCCATTAAATAACTACCTTAGTCATTTTAATGTCCAAAATAACTCCTCCCTATATGATGAGATGTCCTAATAAGTGGGAATACTAATTCTAGAATATACACTCTGAAATATTACCATAGAGTTGGTTCTCTCCATGTAAGTCAAAAACATTACATGGATGCTCAAAATTATTTTCCATTGATTCTGAATTTATATGATGGTGTAATAGTTATAGATTACCATGAAGTAGTCAAAAAAATAATGAAAATATATTTTTTTAGCCTAGTGAAAAATTTTGGGGAATTAATCACTATTAACAACATCACTAGAAACATATAATTCCTACAGCTGTACAAAAATTTTGAATTATAGATATATTCCCCTAATATTTATATATAGTGATACCTGAATATTAAATTGATCTTTATAACCCACAATAATCTCTTCAGTACGTTAAATTACTTATTGATCCTTGATAAAAATTGTTTTTTCTTGATTTTCTCCTTATCTATGTGGTAACATATAGAAATATTTATCATGATCTCATTTCATATCTTAGATAATACCATTGGATCTGACCAAAAAATATTTTTTTATCAAACCTTTCTCTCTAAGGTCCTCTATCTATACCTTCATATATTTATGATCATCTAAGTCCATTTGATAAACTGAAAAATTTATCGTTGTGATCCCAATGTATAGATCAAGATAAAATTCAATCTTCTATTGAATCAGATATCATTGAACATCCACTAAAGATACATCCTTGAACATTTTCACATATATAAGAATATAATATTATAATGTGTATGATATATATATATAACCATAGTCACAAACTGATGGGTGATAGGATTCAATTTATTGTGAAAATTCCCTTATTATCTCGATAAAATGTCACAATAACCCGCGAAAAAAATGTTGATTCATCAAATCTAAAACACGCTAGTCTCTAATGGTAAAATTTTTTCTTGGAATGAATAGTGGATGTCCATTATATACAAGGATAAATCCATAGATCAACATCACAGACACTATGAGGTCCCATAAAAACCTCTCTTTACAAATTTCAATCTCACATCACTGAAAAAATTAGATGATCTTCTTATTTATACTAGTGGGAGTTTTTAGGCATATAGGTTGGACTAGGGGATCTAATATGATTTCGAGATCTAAAACTAGGGATGAAAATAATTCATGAATGCATTACACCAATGTCAATGAGTATGGGTGTCATTAAGATTTTGTATTCTTTATATAATTGAGAATTATATGTTGCTTTAAATTAAACCTTCCTCTTATTTTTCATAATATTCTAACTTCATCAAATTTTGAACAATATTTTTATTTTTTAGAAATTAAATAAAAAAAATGTTCAACATTGGAATTGGGTTATAACATAATGCGTAAACAATTAATGTTGTTTAAAAATACCTCTTAAAAGGATTTTTCAGGAGGTTATGAATTTTTTTATCATATTGTTTATCTGTAAAAAAATACATTTTTCTTTATTAGAAATTATTTTTGGTATATAAATATGTTATATATTTATAAAAGTGGATGTATAAAGAAAATATTTAAATTTAAAACATTTATAAATTTAATTTAAACAAAAAATAAAAAATTACACATAAAATTATAACCCATTTCCCATATTAACCTTATTTATTTATTAATTTATTTTTAATAGATATATATATATATATCATAAAATATGACAATACTAAAAAAATTAGAAAATAATGGATGGTCTAATTCAACCCATCATATAATTTTCCCATCTATAAAAACCCTATATTTTTAATAGGTAACATAATATTTTAACATAAATATAATTTATATGTAGTCTTTAACTGAAAATAAATTGGAGAAAAAAACATAGAAGAAGATTGAAGGATGTTAATCAATGAAAAACCTGACCACCCAATATGAATTCATGTCCATATACATTGGTGAACTTATACCATGGTAGGAGAAATAAGATTGATGATTGAAGAAAAATTAACCCCAAAAAATCAACAAACAACGATGAATTAAACATCATAATAGACAAAAAAATATAATAAGATAATTATTCCCTTTTTCATTAAATATAATTCTCATTAATGATTCAATGTAATGTATGACAAGAAAAGAAACAATCAAATTCATCATGGAATAATAATTCTTCATTAAATATGATTGAAAATTTTATTTAATTTTCAAATATTCATTCAACGTTTCAAGATTGTCACTCTATTGAACTAATATTCATTTCATTAATATAAATCCACCATGAATTATTTTACATGTTATGTCGCATTTCATTAAATTAATTTATAAATTTGGAAAAATAATTGAATAATAGAAGATATTGGGATATGAAAATATAAAATTCATACCTAATTACCAATCAACTGGGACATGATGACCACTTTGTGAGCTTGGATTGCCAGCACTACATCCATCATGAATAATACTAAGGACAGTGATGGTTTTTAATTTGATTTGAAATGAGGGAAATATGGGTAAGAAAGTTTAATTATATTTTAAAAATTGTATAAAATTAGAGGTAGATGGTGTAGAAATTGGAGGGAGAATTATTTTTTCACAATTCTAACAATAAATCCTTGAATTTATGTCACTCATTAAATAAAATCAGACTCCCTAAAAATTATAAGATTTATATATTTTAATGGAAATATATGAAAAAAATTAAGGGGTTATAAAATATACAATGACACATTGTTTCCACGTTGTTCATACTATTCCATGTCACATAACATGTTACATCCATCTCACCACTCAAATGATAAAACAAAAATAATATTTTTTAAGCACTCCAAATTTAAAAGGATTGGGGCTGAAATAATTCCCTAGAATATTATACCTATACTAGGAGAATAATCCTATTATGAAAATATTTATGGTGTCAAAATTTCAATTTTTGTCTCTAATTAGGTGTTGTTAAATTTTTATACATTCATGGATAAAAATAGTATATTTTACATATTTTATATTTTCAAATTTACCAGATAATAAAAATTTATAAATTCAACTTCATAACCACCTCCAAAAATATTATTAATATATTTAACTCTAGGTATTGGTATCCACTAGTAGAAATATGTATATAGATACATTCATCTGATAGAGTTCATGGTGGATCCCATTGTGTCTTAAGTATCATTCATTCTTTTCTAGAAATCTTCCTTTGTTATAATTTTGAATTAAATAATTCAGAATTGTTGTAAATGTAGTCAAGGCTCATGTGGTAACTTGTTTTGGTAATGTAAATGAGGAATATTGTTTCAAAATGTTTCTTAAGAAACAATGAGCTATCCCAAAAGTTTTTTGTATTATATTGAAATTGTTTTTTGGATGTATTTCCAATGTTTTTACATATAATTTAACAAGTTCTGAAAATGAATAATAAATTTTACTAAAGGATATTTTGAAACTATCCTAATATAATTTTATATAATGTTTCACAAGTTTTTACATATAATGTGTTATAAGGTGAATATTTTCTATGGCAATGACTATTTTGTGCAAGTCAGAAACTGTTAGAAATGTTTACAAAAGGAACAGCCAAAATGTGGTGATTTAGATAATGTCATCATAATATGTACTATGGGCCATGAAATTATAATGGTTATTGTACCTTGATGTTATTAAATTTAGTTTATATGATGCATTATATCTCATATATTGTACTCCCAGAACATCCCCACCTTTTATGAATGGTTTGTATAATCATATAATGATAATATGATGAGTTTCAACATCCAACTAAATTATAAAGAAATTAAATAATGAATCAAAAATGATGGTATGAGAGTTATAAAAGTTGTATGTCTTTAAATTTTAATGAAAATACTCCCTTAATACAACCAAATATTTGGTTTTTAGAGGGTCTCTTTAGAAGGCTATATGAATTTACTTTTAGTTTATGATTGGCTGTTGAGACACTCCGATAACTCCGAAAACCAATTCACCCCTAAGAACCAATATTCATTAAGACATTAAACAATTGTTTTTAATTTAATTTTCCCCAAATTGATCATTTTTAAGACTTGGGAGATTCATATAGCCCATTTTTAACAATAGGGTGTGGATTCTATTATATTATTTTAGGAATTACTATCATTGTCATGATAAAAATCTTGGAAATATTATAGTCATCATAGAATCATGAATATTATTCTTCTACTCATTCTATTAAATCCAATATGAATGATATATCCTATGTCTTTATTGGTTTCCATTAATTTTTTACAATGTTCATATATAATTGGATTTCCTAAAAAACACATCTAAATATTTTTTATAGTGTAGTCCAAGAGATTTTCTCTAAATTTCCACAACACCCTTCTCAATATCTAAGGGATTGGTAGTGTAATCACCCTCATTATAGCATTAACTCTTCAAAAATAAAATATTTAGGGGCCCCCAATTTTTCTAGACATGTGTATTATGGTTTAGCTAGATACTTGATCATGCAGTTAACTATGATATTGTATAATATAGTAAACCATACCAAAATAGTGAGAAACAAAAACCATAGTTATTGTAGTTTTATATTAATATATTGGATGAAAAACTCAAAGAACATAATATTTCCAAATCAATTCATGGATTTAATAATTGTATTATATCTTGATATATTCTTACTTCACCAAATTGTATCCGTATATAGGATCATCAAATCATTTTATCAATGTGGCATCAAGTACTCTAATTTTATTTCCAAACTTATTAATATAGCTTAAAACCTCATAAAAGAACTTAAAAACATCTAAATAATCTTCTCCTCATCAAAATTCATTGGAAATCATCTTATTTTGAATACGATTCATGTGTAGACAATTGTTTTGATGTGTTAAGAACAAAATATAACCCCAAAAACAAAAATCACATCCACTTCACTTCTCCATCAATAGTTTACCTCTTTGAAAAAACTAATTATTGGGTTAATAATCATTATTAAATAAATTAATGGTCAAAAAATATTACCTTTTGATAATTTTTTCAAACATCAAAAATAAATCAACCCTCGTGCATAAAAATGAATCATCCTTTAAAAGTTCAAATCATATGTTAGGGAACTCTATGTAGGAACAAATAACTATGTGATATCTCTCATTAGTTTTACATAATCCCACATTATCACAACCTCTTCCAATTATATTCACATATAAAGATTTCCCAATTGTTTGTGTAGAAGTGGAAAATAAGTTTCATAAACACATACTCAACAAATTCATTAAATTTGTTCACAAATTTACCAATATAGACACATTCACATCCAAGATTTCCCCTTTTTAAATACTCCCCATAAATATATTATCCCCTTTTCTGAAAATCATATTCCTTAAATTTATATTTTTATCCCCAATTTCACAAAAAAAATATAGTGACAATAATATAGGGTCTCAAAACACATTCATTATCCTTAAAATGAATGTAGTTAAACATCAATCATTAACCTCTACATCTAAAATGAATCCTTTATAAATGACTTGGTAAATACATCTACCAATTTATTGATAGTAGAAACCAACTCCATTATCAAATATCATGTATTAACTATTTATTTTATGAATGAGTATGTGATGTATATGTTCTTCATTTGAGAATATCAGATCAAGTTGCTCAAAATATTGATCAAACATTATTTATTCCAACCCTTAAGTATTGGAAAAATAACATCCACATTGAGATCAACAATATAAGTTCTCGTCAAATCAAAATAGATTGTTTCATGAGTAAGAAAAATAATTTCTTATTCCTCTATACTTAATTTCATAGAAAATTTCTTCTTTTTATTCAATTCTCTACAAATATCTCCCAATAAGAGAACTCCATTAGACATATAAATAAAATAATTGACACTTCCAACCCAATATATATTGGAAAATATATATAGATTTATTTTCTATATTACATGATATGTAAAAAAATCAAATCCCACCACACCATTGATATACCTTAAAATATTTTTCCTGATTTAATGTGAGACTCATTTGATTTATTTTAATACCTAGCACAAAATTTAATAACATATATGATATCAAGTCATGAAATAATAAAATAGATTAAAATATTCACAATTTCTCTAAAAAAGATTTTTTTACCCTATTTACTTCATTTTTTAGAAATTTTTTCTTACTTAAATTTTAGTAAATACTTAAAATTGTATCCTCCATACGAAACAATTTAAACAATTTTTGGGAAAAAATCTCTTAAGATATTGAAATACTATCCTCCTTAGAAATTTAAAAACTCAATCAAATACATCACCTCACCCAACATATATTTATTAGTAATCATATTTATTTGAGTAAAAAAATAATTACAAAAAAAATCAATTATCCTATAAATTATAATGGTGCCAACATAGACTATATTAATGAGTGTCACATATTTTTTTCCTTAAATGTAGATTTTTCTATGCACTCTTCTAGTGTTGAAATTAAGAGCCTTGAAACATGTTTTAGGATTCATATACCATTACCAAATAGCTTGTTTTAACCAATAAAATCTCATTTTGAACATAGAAAATATTAATTCATCGTCTCCAAGTTTTTATACTTTGAGAAACTATAGGAACACTAACTCTGCATGTTTAAAATTAAGGAATGATGACATGAAATCCAACTGAAAATTCTAATATTTCTTTTCTTAAGAAATAAAAATAATATTTCTTATTTTATCAATCCATTTAATTAGGAAAATGCCTCATCAAATTCATTCTATTCAAACTAATAATAACCTTTTCTTATGGGTATCACATTATTCCTTATTACATTTCCCTTTTCATTCAAATTGTTTTGAAAAATCCACATTATTTAAATAAAAATCATATTCCTAAACATAGGCATGATATCAAAAGGTATTGTTCCTATAAATCATGTCTAATTATTCATTTATATAATTCACACATTCTTGATGGTTTAATGCTTCAACCAAACTTTTTTGGATCAACCAGAAAAAACAAGGAGGGATGTGTTGTTGTCCTTGGTGTTTTCTATGTCTACATAACATTTTCATGATCACCAATAATATTCTAAACATCCACCTATATTCATAAATTTGGATGACCTGAATTTGGGTTTTCTCTACAACTTGAAACGTTTGAATCGTCATTATCCATATGTAAATTAGAAAAATATTTACTTCCTACATAATTTTCATTATCATTCCCAACTATTTCTACATTATTTTTAACACTTCTAAAACATGTTCTTTACCATAAACACACACATGATAAATGTTCCATCACTATAACATAGGAATTGTTAATAATTTTCCTTGAATCATTATCATAGTAGAAATATCCTTTTTGGTTTGGATGATAACAAGGAAAATTTCATCAACACCTATTTTCTCAAACCATTTAATTTTTTAACCCATAACACTAAAACCACATAGGACTCTAAAACCATTAAGTTATAAAATATTGTATTCTTCTTCTAGTATATTTTAAATAGGTACATTTCTGAATTTTTTAAATGCAACAAATGGTTTTGGGTATGAGCCTCTATATAAGTAACTTTCCTACAAAATAATTGTGAATTATTCTACTCCACCAACATAATTCTATCCATATATACTAAAATAATAATCTTTTTTTAGGGAAAAAATTTTATTATGGGATATATGTTTCACTTAACTCCTGATAGATACTAGGATTTGAAAATAACCATTTAATTTATTTCTTTTTTTACTTATCTTCATTATCTATTCAAATTTTCAGAAATGAGAAATTTCACACCCATTTTATACATATCAGGAAACATTTAAACGTTTTCACGGCATTGTAATTATGTTTCGAAAATTTATTTCAAGTATTTCATGTTAAATAATTAAAAAAAGAGATAAATTTTTCTTCCCTATTTATTGATTTCCTCTTCACTATCATAAAAAAATCCTAATGAATAAGTATTTGTGGTTGAGTTGTTTGAATCTTTACCTTTTTTTAAAGAATTTATAATCATCCAATTTTTGAAAGTTTAAAAAATCTATAATATTTTCCACTTTAACATAGGATTATAAAAATTATTGTTTACATGAGTATATTTTTTTATATTCCTTTGGTTGTGAAAACAAAGTCGTCAATGCCAAAACTAATTCACTTCTTTTATTCTCTAATATTAATACTGTGGAATATCTCCCAATTAAAACAATATACCTTTTTCATTTTTCTTTGGTAAATATTTTACTATTAGTTATCTTTCTCAACAACCATTGATCATTTTAAAAAATCACTACATTCCATTCTTCATAAAGTTGATAGATACAATGCATGTTGTGTTTTAACCCATCGATATAAAATATATTCATTAACTTAATAATGTTCTCTTGAATCTATAGTTAACCTAATACATTTATATTGACTTATCCATAATTTATAAGAGATACAAAACTATCCTTTCACTTTTTAAAATATTTGAGAAAATTCATATTACCAATCATGTGTGATGAACATTAACTCTCTATAATCAATAAGAACTCCTTTTTTATAAATTTAAATATATCTTCTCCCACAAAATATTTCTCTTTTATATTCTACTTCTTATATAGAATCATTATATGGATAACCTTCATAAGAAAATATATCAAAATTTTTAGAAATAATTTCTAAATTCAAGACTTTGTTATTCACATTATATATAGTGTACTTTTAATGTCTAAAATTGTATCTTTATCTTTACTTAAGAAATTGTTTATTTTATCTAAACATATTATTTAGTAAATTTTAATCCCAATAACCTCTTATCTTACATGTATTATAATATTTCTAAAATAAAAATTATTAAACTAAAATTTCTTAAAGTAAATCCAATGATATGCTGACTCTAGTAGTTACAATAAAATGGGAATCTTCTACCGCATCCAACTTTTTGTCTAAACTGCATAACATGTTGTATGTTTGTTTTTTGAACTATAATTTCAGAATATTTTTTCAAAAAAATTTATTATTAATTCCCTTATCATTATTATGATAATTATAATTATTATTTGAATATTCTAAATTGAAATTTATAGAATATTTTAAAAAAAATGGAATTTTTATAATTTGTCCATTTTTTGAACTTCTTTCCATTTCCCCTAATCTTCGAATTTTTAATGTATTATTATATTTTTCTTCAAAATATCCTATATATTATATTAATATTGATCAATTTATTCATTTATAATCACAATAAAAACACAATACATTTCCCATCAAGCATTCTTCAACTTCTTGAATAGACATCTCAAAGATAATCATGAATAGGTGAACTTGACTTTTTTCCTCCTATAGTATTTATTGATCAATTTTTATTTTTATTTTCTTTTCACTTTCTATTGGATATCCTAAATTATCTTAGTTAAATTCTTTATTGATAACATGAAGTTATCAATATACTTTAATATCTTTGGATCCTTTCTTTCAAGGGTAGAATCAATGTCATTCGAGGGTTGATAGTCTTTCTTTGAAAATTTATTCTTGAACATTAACTTTTAAATATTTGAAATAAATTCCATTTCTTAATTATTTATCATTAATTCTATCCCAATATATTCTTAATTGCCTTAATATTTTCCCCATCACAATATAACTTGTCATCACACACTTTTAGAATAAAACAATTCCTCATTTTTATAATAATTTTAAACCTCATATTGATCTTCACTACTCTTTTTGTCATCCAACTTAAAAAATAAAATTTTCTTTTTTAATTTATAACAATTATTACATTTTATCGTGTAGGAAAAAATCATTTCTTTAGGATTTTATATATTCTTCCATGAGGAAAACCTTTATGTCTCAACATCTTCATAAATTTCTTCTCCCATCAGTTTTGAATAATTGGCTACTAAATGTGAAATTACTAATTTAAAATTTTAAATGGAATATGTTCTTGGTACGTTAAATTACCTTTATAAACCCTTTTTTGAGTTAATGAAATAATATTTTTAATATTAATAAAAAACACTTCTTCTAGAATAAAATTCCAATCTATCACTTTTACATCATTTAGACTCTTCTCTTACTTCAGCATTTTATTGGGTATTTCATTTCAATTTTCCACTTATTCATAAGAGTAATTCCTTTCCACTTTTCATAAGATCTATTAAAATAATCCAATAGATGTGTGTCAGAATCCTGATAATCATATTTAAATAACTTTATATAAAATTTTCCCATTAATATTGCTAGATACATTTTTAATACCATAGAATCTTCATGAGTCTCTTCAAACCCCTTAATAGCTCTCCCCAATTCAATGAATCTTATAATGAATTCATATATAGTCTCTAAATAATTCATTGAAATTTCATCATACGTTAAAAAAATATAATTTAGGAATAATCACCTTCATATTTCAATAATTTATATTCAATATTCTATCCCATATGAATTTTACATTCATTATTTTTATTAATATAATTTTTAAAATTTTAAAAAACAATGAATGAATTTAATTCTGAGCTCAACCATAATTCTTATGGTTTTTTTAATCAACTACTTCCATTACAAAATTTTTTACATGATGATCATACAAAAATTTGATAAGTTAAATCGTATCAATAAATGGATAATAGGTATGATAAAATAGTTTATATATGTATGATATAGTTTAAACAATAAATTATTATAACTCCATTATGATTCACTAAATTAATAAGAACAATAATGGTTATACAATTCAAAATTTACTCCTCTTTAGAAACAGAGAACTTAACTCACATTAAAACATTAAACTATTATTTTTCCCTAAAGTTAACCTAGGACAATACTTTAAAACCAATTATAGGATACATAGACACCAATATATATTGAGATAATTATATATTCATATATTATGGTTTGCGGTGAATTATTGACTATTTTTATTTTATGTTCCATCACTGAAAAAACATTATCACCTATTAATGTTATTGACTCCTATGTTGTAATCACATTACTACAACATTAAGAAATAGAAACATAATGGGAAAATTTAATTTATGAGGTTAATCCTTCAAAATTAATGGTTATATCCTTGAATTATGGAGAAAATATGAGATTAAAATATACACTAATCCTAGTGGATACAAATGTTTTGGTTTTTTCCTTAAACTCGAGATACTTAAAAATATCTCTTAGATGATGTATTATACTTCCAAATAATAATAAAAATACTTAAATAGATAAAATTAGACTAATATTCATCTTCTAATAAGAGAAATTAATTTTATATTTTTTAATTAAATTTCATATACTTCATTTAACACATTGATTTTATCATAAAACTGTTAGTGAACATTATCTTTAACTACCCAAAACATCAATAACTTTTTCATTGAGAAATAATGGTGAAAATTAAAAATTGGATCTCCAATAAACTATAACAAACTAATAAAGCCACTAAATATAAAATTTTATTCAACCTTTCCATCAATAATAAATTCAACATTATATTTGTAAAGAGCGAAACTTTTATCAATCAAATTTTTTCCCTTCTTATAATTATTTTATATAGTATAAAATTCATATATAGCATAAATAACCCAATAAAAACATTATTCTCATAAATTAAGAATGAAATAATCGATATTCATAGAAATTAAGAAAATTATATCGATGGAATAGTAAGTTGACATGTAAAATAGTAACATTACCATTTGGAATTGTAATACTGCCAATAGAATAGTAACCTCACCTATGAAAGTATAAATAATATTTAGGAATCTTAGAAATGATAATATGATATAATTATATCATAGTATAAGTAAATAAATGTTTTACAAATAATTAATTAATTTTTGGTGTTTTTTGTAAAATAAAAATGTTTATTTACAATTTAATAATTAATAAAATGATTTAAAATGAAATTATTTTCATAAAATAGTTTCATAACTTAATATATTTTTTTATTATGACTATATGAAATTTTTATGACACCATAATTAAATATTGAAAGTTCCATAAAATCGTTTATAATTTTAAAATCCTTATCTTTGGAATAAATGATGTTTGCAATTAAAAATTAAATTTATCATATTTTGAATATTAAATTCCTAATATGGAGTTCATTTTTTAATTAAATATGTTAAAAAATGTCTAGGGTGATTTTCTGGGATTTTTCTAAAATAGTTGATTTTTTTTAATAGTGAAATATGATGATTTATAGTATTTAACAAATACATGAATTATTGAGTCATAGATGATATATTAAATATATAATCCCATTATCCTGGACTCTCCTTCATTATATAATATGTTTATAGAATATTTTTTAAAATTGATATTATTAAGACTAAATAATAAATTAATGTATAAAACAATCAAAGAACATCCCCTATAAATACCACCACACAACACCTCTTATCCTCACAGCTTCTAAGAATTTAAGATTTTATAAATTCCCCCCAATCCCAATCTCCAAATCCAAGTTCCTTTTTTCTCAAAAAAAATCTAAACCCAATTTCTTTAAAGAGGTTCTAAAGGAGAATAATTCAAGAGGTAAAATCCAATTTCTTTTTCTTATAATTTCTTTTCAATTTAACTTATTTTATTATTCTCTCCTCACCTACCCTTATAAAAGTGTCAAAATAACTATAGGAAATTATATATGCTTTAATTTTTTAATTTTGTGTAATGTTCCATTATCAAACCTCTTCTCCTCTTCCTTCTATTCTAAAAATAAAAAGATTATATAAAAGGTGTTGCTTTTTTGCCTTTGAGGAAGGAATGTTTTAATTTTCATTTACTGTATTCACATATGGTTATAAAACCATTTTAACAGTTGATAGATATTTTGAAATTTATTTTATAACATTTTATATGTTATGTAACTAACACGTATACTTAATATTAAATAATAAAACAAAACTAGCTCTTGATGATTGAAAAATCGCCAAATTAATCTAAACGGTTATCATTAACATTTTATCTGATATGTAATAAACATATCTGAAAATATATATATATATATATATATATAATACCATTTAAACCTCTATAATATCATTAATAACATATAAATTCAATTCTGGATAATTATTCTCCTTCTACATGATAATCCATACATATAAACAAGTGAACTAACCATGAAAACCAATAAATGATCATTTCTAAATGATGAAATTTAACACTATGACTAATTAAAATAGCCATAAAAGAACATTATACAATTACAATGAATCAAATTAATGTATAACAGGTTCATTATTTATTAATAATCGAATATAATTTTATTATTCATGATATTAAAGTGAATAAATCATTCAAACATAAGCTAAGGGGATTCTCGAACCAAAACATTTTTCTTTTGGTTATTACTCTTTAATTCCAAATTTCAGTGTGGATATTTATTTAAAACTCATAAAATATAATTTCATTATTATTAAATTTTATTTTTTGGGACATACATATTTTTAATATGGTTTTATGAAAAATTTAATGATTTTCTAAAAGAAACATTCATTCTAAAAATAAATATTTTACTTCTCTTGAGATTGTTTCATATTCACTCAAGATTAATGATTCATATACTGATATGTTATTCCCTTTTTGGAACCCCATTGTTTTTTCATGGGTTTATGATTTTTTAAATGAAACGCATTCCTTTCCATGGGTTATTTTATGTCTAATATTGATATATGTTCTATGTGGCATGCATGATTATGTAAATATTATGATGTGACTTGTGTTCTCAGAATTATATAGTGCTCCATTACATTGGGAAATGTGATTTATCTCATGATATAATTTTCAATATGTGTGTACATGTTGTTATATTTTTTCACAAGGATGATGTTTTGATTATGGGTATATGTTATGTGTGAACATGATTCTATATTTGTTCAAAACTATGTGGGGTATTTTTGCACTGACACGTGATGTTTCATTTTTATTCATTTCCATATTCCAAGACATTATCTAATGCTTCATATCATGATTATTATGATGATCCCATGTTCTTTTAATGATGATGATTCTTATTCTCATCCATGATATACAGATTCAGGTTTTTATCTATCCTCCTACTGGTCTTTCAGCTCACCCATTTCCATGATGTATATTCTCAGGTTATTACTTATACTAAAGAGTACATGTGGACCAATTAAAATATAAAGAATAAGGAATTAAATATTGTTTATTTTTTATTATGTAAATTTTATTTATGGTCCTAATTTTCCCAAGACAATATACCTTTGAACATGGTTTTGTAAGGATATTATTTTTTATCTTTAAAATGATGTAATAGTCATGTATAAAAAAGATGTGTCGCTATTTTTGGTATCAGAGCATGTTTTAGTTTATTTTGGAATTAGGGATATAGAAAATTAGTTAAAACACATAGTATGAGACTAATTATATGTAATCACTCAAGATCTTTTTTTAAAAAAAATATAAACATTGGGATCCTACAATATATTCATTTAGAGTTACTTTCACAATAGAATAAATTTTTTATTCATGAATTATTGAATTATGTTTTGTTTAAACCTTTTATATTTTATAAAATAGTGGAAACCAAGAGAAACTAAGCCAATAACCTATGTGGGGTACAATGCAGAGAATGCCTGAATTACATCCCAAATGCCATGGGAGTTGGAGTTCAAAATTTTCATGGTGATTCTTACCCAAATAACTCAGGATAAGAAAAAAACGTGAATAATGTGGATTATTTTCCTTCCCTAAGAGAAAGAAACTAGATACCAAGTATTTTAAATGGTAATGACCACTGATGTTTAGTGGACCTTATGATCCACTAGTTGTGTAATAGTTATTCAACTCAATGGAGAGGATATGTTTTGTGCTTTGTTGTTACGAGATAGATAAGGTGACTCTAGGAATTTACTGTTTCGATAGAGAGCTCAACCAATGGTGAGTGTTGATTAAGAACACCAAGATAAAGAATTAAATTGAATAGATTTAGTGGGAAGAGTTAAACAAATATTTCTTAATAAGTATTTCACTCAAACTCTTCGGACCAATATGGAGAGATAATTCATTATTCTAAATCAGAAATAAGGTTAATATATCATGTCTTGTGAATAAAATTTCATAGTTATTTCAAGTAATGCATCAGCTTTTGTTATCAATAATTATAGAAAAAAATATTTATTATTTATATGTTTAAAACTACAACATTTAAAGGCTATATAAATCCAAGACATTGGGAATTATGAATAAGTGGATCAATGTGGTTTCATAGTGGAGATAGAGTTTGGAGAATGGTCCCATGGCTATGGTGATAAGAAAATAAATATGGAGTTTCAATCTGGAGAATATAATGAAATAGGAGAAAATAAATCTTCACCACTTATATATCAAAAATGTGGGAAGAATCATCATGGTAATTAACTAAAAGGGATGTATAAATTCTTCTAGTGTGGGAGAGAAGTCCACCAAAGTCATGAATGTCAAAGAGATATAGATAATCTTGACAATGTGATGGATGAAAGAGAGCATAACACATGGTTAAATGCTTCAAATATAAGGATAAAGGTCTCTATAAAAGATAGGGCACTAAACCTCAAGTCCTTAAGGGTAATCAGCATCAGCCACCACCAAAGTAAAAGGATCAAGGGAAAGCATATGCTATCACTACTTCTGAATTTTAGAAAGAAAATTAAGTCATGCATGATATACATCCTATTCACTAAATAATGTAAAAATACTTATTTGATTTTGGTTCTATGCATTACTTTATATCCTTATGGTTTTCTGGAACTATTGAATCTAATCCCTAATACCTTGATGTAGAGATATCTTTAAAAAAACTAGTAATGTGATCATTGAAATCCAAGTGGTGGGATCTAATCTGATTTGTGTACGTGGGAATATTCTTAAAGAAAATATCATGATACTTACCTATGTGGATTTCGATGCTACGTTTGGGATGGATTAGATCTCTCTATATCGAGCACACATCAATTATCTGGAAAAGATAATTTATTTTCAAATTCTAAACCATACCATGATCCACTATAAATACAAGGGAGATCATGAATCTTCTTTTGAAAATATTTCATTGGTGTTGATGTTGATTCCCTGTGAAGATGCTTACCTCTCTCTAAAGGTTGGGTCAAAGGAAGGTATCAACCTGGAATAATTTCTCATTATGATGGAATAAAGGGATGTCTTTCCCAAAGAGTTACTCAGACTTCCCCCATATTTTGAGGTAGAGTTATCAATAGAACTCATCCCTAGAGCCTCTCTTATCTCAAAATTACCCTATAGAATGGCCCCAATTAAATTGTAGGAGTTAAAAATTATCCGCAAGAGAACTTGTAAAAAGGGTTCATACTCCCTAGTTCAACACCTTAGAATGCACTAATGCTTATTTTCTAGAAGAAGGATGGATCAATACAGTTGTGTATCAAATATTGAGAACTCAACAAGATCACCATAAATAATAAGTATTCTATTACAAGGATTGATGACTTTTTTTATCCAATATAAGGATCTAAATACTTCCCAAATGTGGGTATTCATTCTAAATATCATCAAATAAAGGTAAATAATTAATATATTCAGAAGACTCCCTTATATATAAGTAATGGGTGCTAAGAGTTTTTAGTGATGCCCTTCATACATACTTATCCCCCTACCATATTCTTGGATTTAATTAACAGAGTCAATTGACACTACATTGAAAACATTATTGTGGTTTTATCGATGATATTATCATATAATATAAGATAAAGTAGTAATATTAATAACATATAAGAATTATGTTGGAAATATTAAGGAAGGATAAATTGTATTCCATGTTCATCAAGTGTGACTTTTGGATTCAGCAATTCACATTATTGGGACATGTCATCACAAGTGATGGAATTTATGTGGACCCTTTAATAAAAAAGAAATTTAGGAATGGCCCAAACCCTCTAGTGTCACAGAAATCCATGATTTCTCTATATTAGTAGTGTACAACCAATTTTTTGTGATAAATTTTTCCCAACTTTCTATTCTAATCATTAAGTTAACAGGGAAAGTGTTAAAGTGTGTCTAGATAGAAGAATGTGAGGAAAGATTCTAAGAGATAATGAAGATGTTGATCACTCCACCTATACTCACATTACCATACATTGGATAATGTTTTGTGATATAAAGTGATGATTTAAATAATTTTGGTGGTTGTTTACTCATGAAAAATGATAAAGTGATAGCCTATGCCTCGTGATAGTTGAAGATCCAGGACCAGAACTACCCAATACACAATCTTGTACTAGTAGATGTGCTTTTTACACTGAAAAGAGAGACCCACCATCTCTAGGGTGAGAAGTTTGATATATATATATATATATATATATATATATATATATATATATATCGATCACAAGAGTCTAAATTATATATTCACATATAAATAATTAAAAATGCAATAATGGAGGTTTTAAGATCTAATAGAAGACTTATATTTTTCTATTCACTATCATCCTGGGAAGGAAAACAAGATAGCTTGTTCCATTAGTAGAAAATAACCTTCTACTCTATCAATGAAGCATATTGAGAAAAGCCATGTCTTTATGGATATATGAAGGATGGATTTGGAAATAATAATGTAATGGAATGCATCCTAACTTTCCCTAATTATTTCCAACCATCTATCTAAGAAGATGATTAAGGAGTCACACATGGATGATCTAGATCTTCAAAATAAGTGGAAATCAGTAAATAAATAGAAGGTAAAAGAGTTCTATATCGATGATGATAGTGTGATTTGTTTTGGGTAAAGGATCTATGTTACCTCACCACTTGAGAAATAGAAGGAGATATTTGATAATGAACATAGCTCAACTTTCTCCATGAAACATGTAAGTACAAAGATGTATCGTGATCATTGAGACCACTTCTATTGGGATAACATGAAGAATAAGATTATAGATTATATCCCAAGGAGATTAGTACAACATCAAGTAAAAGTAGAGATATAGAAGTCCAAATGGATGATAAAACTATTCCATATACCCACATTTAAATGGGAGAATGTCACCATGGACTTCATCACTAGTCTACTGAATAAATCCAAAGAAAATAATGTGATATAGGTTGTGGGGTATCTACTCATCAAGACTTCCCAATTTATTTCTATTTGGGTTGTGGTGGATCCATGATCCCCTTTTGAGTACTAAATTGAATTTCATCATGACCTATCACCCCTATACTGATGGACAATCTGATAGGACTATTAATACACTTAATTACATGATATAATCATGCTCAGTGTAATTCAAATGTGGATGAGATCAGCATCTCCCGTTGGTTGAGTTTTCATTCAACAATAACTTTCTCTTCAGTATTCAGATGGATTCATATTAAGATCTTTATGGAAATGATATAGAACTCCGACTTGTTGGGATGAAGTTAGAAAAAACCTTCTTGGAACTAATCTTGGTCAATAAATGACAGATAAGTTTCAAGCCATCCAATAACAAATAAAATACTCTTAGAGTTGGAAAAGGATCTATGATGACAATCGTTGAATGGAATTGGAGTTCTCCATTGGAGATAAATTCTTCCTTCAAATATCACCAAGATGTGTTCCATTTTCTCTCTTTTGTAAGTAAATACCATAACCCTAACATGCACTAAACTGAGAGGTGGTATAACTAGATGATGATCTCTCTTAAGAGGAGCAACTAGAAATGATTTTGGACTGAAGAGATACTATTCTACACAATAAAACAACCCATGCTGTCAAAGTTTTATAGAGGAACTATAACTATAAATAATTGACTTAGGAACTATAAGACACAATGAAGGGGAAATACTCTCACCCTTTTATGTAAAATGAAATTTTGAGGGAGAAATTGCAAAAGGGGAAGAATGTAACGACCCAATCTTTTATGAATAGAATTTTTCACTTATTATAATTATCTTATATAGTATAAAATACATATATAGCATAGAGATCCTGATAAAATCATTATTATCATAAATTAATAATTAAATAATTCATATTCATATAAATTAATGATCTTATACTATAGGAATAGTAACATGACCGCTGGAATAGTAACATGACCCTTATGAATAGTAATCTGACCAATAGAATAGTAACCTCACAAATGTAATTATAAATAAAATTTATTCATATTATAAATGATAATATTATATAATTATATCATAGTATGAGTAAATAATTATTTCAGAAATGATAAATTAAGTGTTAGTATTTTTGTAAAAAATTAATTTTTATTTAAATTTCATAATTAATATAATGATTTTAAAAAAATATATTTTCATAAAATAGATTCATAAATTAATATATTATTATTATAAAATTTTAATATATTTTTATGAGACATTAATTAAACTTTCTAAGTGTCATCAAATCAGTTATAATTTTAAAATCAGTATTTAATTAATAAATTATTTTTTATTAAAAAATAATGTTCTCATATTTATAAAATTATTTTCATAAAATGGATTTCATTTTTTAATTATAAACATTGAAAATGGTTAGGGTGGATTTTTAGTATTTTCTTAAAATACTTGAATTTTTTTTAAATAGTGAAATGTGGTAATTTATGGTATTTAAGAAGTACATGAATTATTGAGTTATGGATGATATATGGATGATGAAATCCCATAATCCTAAACTCTCCTTATTTATTCAATATATTTAGTGATAATTTTCAAACTACTGATAGAATTGAACCAAAAAATAAAAAAAAATTACTAGAATAATCAAAAAACCCCATCCTCCCCTATAAATACCACCTATAACCACATAATATCCTCACACATTCCAAGAAATGAAGCCTTTAAAAATTCTTCTAAATCCTCTTACTAAGCCACATATCCACATCTAGGAGCCTTTGGAATCAATAAAATACGATATCCAATTTTCCAAAGGAGGTTCTCAAGGACAAGAATTCAAGAGGTAAAATCCTCTGTATTTTTCCTTTAATTTCTTTTAATTTTATTTTACTTTCATATTATATCCTCCTTTCCCATTATCCAAGTGTAATGATAACTAAAATATCGTATTTATACTATAATTTTATTATGTTAGTGGAATAATACTTCATCAAACCACTTCTCACCCTTTTATTCTAAAAACGAAAACATTTTTCGTGAGGTGTTGATTTATCACCTTCGGTGTTGACAAGTTTTCATTTTCCCTAAAATCCTTCAAGGTTATTTATTATCCAATAAAAACACATATTTTGATTACATTTTAATGGTATTAAATGTTTATTTTTGATCTTATGGGCCTGAGTTAGTGGATTTTAATTTTGAACATCCATTCTCTTCATTTGTGCACTACATGCCTAATATGCACCAATTTAAGCCCAATGTTTCTCTGATTTAAAAGAATGTAATTATCCATATTTTAATTTGATATTTTTGGAAATGGATATAAACTTAAATATGAACATTTTTCATTCAGGTATCAATGGATGATTTATAAAGGATGATGAGGATTTTTGGCGAAGAAAGGAAACAATTCTGGAGAAGGTAGATTGGATATCATCCCACTTATCGGACTGTGGGGCCCACAATACAGGCCCAATGAAGCCCAAAATTTATAGTAGACTATAAGACATATAGGGGAACAAAGAATTATTCTGGAGATAGTGCTACTTCGTCCTCAATGGGTGTGATTAAGGCGTCCCAAGTTGAAGATTTAATTTTGCGACAGATTCTACGGCCCAGAAAAACAGCCCACTATTTCAATCATATCCCTCGAACCACAAAGTATTTTGGGCTGAAATTTTACAGCCTGTTAGGGGACATCCGGGGATTCATTTAAGTATTCTAGGACCCACTCAAATTCTGATTTATAGAAGGTACTTTAGGCGCGTCTTTCCGGTGGATGCAAGTTGGCTGCAACTTCGGGGCAAGAAGTGGAAAAGTCTCTCATCATTAATGTTCCACCCACCTTTCCCCCAACATAATTAATTAAACACACATGGAATGTTGGGTGATCGTCCAAGGCATAATTTATTTCTTATTTAAGGCACTATTGGTGGTGGATTTAGGGATCTGGGTGCTTTCTTTTCATTGTAATGTTATTATGCCAATTTTCCTTTGTAATGTTATTCCCTCTAATGTAAGTTGTTCGAATCACCTTAGTCTTCAATAAAAGTTATTATTCTTCTCTTATTATGTTCTTATTCATATCACCTTGATACTGTTGCCTCAAGGTGTGAAATTATTCACACCAAACCTTGTGATTTTGTTCACACAACGGTGGAGTGATCGTTATTTTTTTTGTTTTTACTTCTTCAATTCCACCCCCATAAGTCTACTTGCTGCTTCCGTTGAGAACTTGTCATCAATGGAGGGCTAGCTCTTTTATGAGTTGATCCAAGGGAGTATCAACGGGCTGTATTGAATGTTATTTCTCACTACCTAAATGCTATTAATTTCTTTTAATTGATTTTATTTCATTCAACGATTTTTATTCTTCCTCTTCCTTATTGAATTTATTCACCCCACTTTCATGTGCTAATTACATCCTTTACCTTGGAGTGCTCAAGAAAATGATCCTACAAGTGTATAAGTGATTATCATATGTTTTTAAGGTGTTTAATCAGTAAGTGATGAAGTTAGTTTGAATTCATTGCATGAATCCTTCTCAATTTAATGAAATTAAAATCGTAAAAAAAATGAATTCATTCAATCCACCCCGAGCAATAACCTAGGATCAAATCATTTTCTCATAATTTGAATTCACATAGATCTTTTAGTGCTCTTTCAAAACAATCTAAAATAAACCCAAGTTGGACACTTCATAGCCAAAAATCCATCTCTTTTTATTGAGTGTCTAAAGGTTCTTCTTAGGTCTCTGAGGATTCGAAAACCCAAGCTACACTACAAGAGACCGCTTGACCCTTAAAACTTGGGTAAATTTGGGCAAAACCAGTTATTTATAAAACTATTTCAATGTTTGGGACAGATTTTAAATGTTTTGTTATAACCATTTTTATTTTTTTTAAATAACATATATACATAATATTAAATAACATAACAAAACTAGTTCTTGATGATCGAAAAAACACTAAATTAATCTAAACGATTATCATTTATATTTTATCTAATGAATCATCCTCATATATGGGAAAAAATAATGTATAAGTAAATTTAAAATTATAAAAGTTAATTAATGACATATAATTTCAATTAATGATAATTATTATCATTTTATATGAACTTCAATACATATAAACAAGTGAACCGTTCAAGAAAACCAAGAACATGAAGAATCCTAAACGATGAAATTAAACTCTATAAGTCATCAAAATGAAAAAATAGAACTTAATAAAACTATAATAAAACAAATACATATATAATAGATTCTTTATTTCATAATTAATGAATCTAATTATATTATCTAAGATATTAAAGTGAAGAATCTATTTGGATATAAGGTATAGGGATTCCCAAACCCAAACTCCTTTATTTTGGTTGTTCTAATTTTGTACCAAATTTTGTTGTGAAGGTTAATTTATTAATCCAAAATGATAATTTCATTACTCTTATGATTTCATTTTTTGGATATAATTGTTTCTAATTTTTTTTTCTAAAAAATAAATATATTTTCCAAAATAACTCTTCTTTATAAAAACACATTTTTACTTCTATTGATATTGTTTCTTCTTCACTCAAGATTTATGATTTATATACCTACATGATAATCCCTTTTTGAAACCCCAAATTATGTTAATTAAATTTTTATTTATGAAATAAAACCCATTAGTTTCAATGGGTTATTTTATGTCTGATATTGAGATACGTTCTATCTGGAATGCATGATTTTGTAAATGATATGATGTGATGGTGAACCTATAATTATACAGTGATCCAATGCATTATGTAATGTGATTTATCTTATAAGATAATGTTAAATATGCATGAACAAGATGCTAGATTTTTTCAAAATGATGATATTATTATTATAAAAATATGTTATCTGTGAACATAATGTTATCTTTGTTCACAAATATGTGTGGTATTTGACCACTAAGACAAGATGTTTCGTTTTTATGAATTTCCACATTACTTTCCTTGAAGGACCTAGGAACACCCTGAGAGGGAAGGGATGAATCAGGGTGTCAAATTTATCATTTAAACTCTTGTATCTTGATCCCATGTTGGTAGGAACCTGTTAATCTTATCTGTGGAAGAAGTGCAGAATATAAACAATCACATGAAAATCAATGACACAGTAATTTTACATGGTTCCCCACTAAGGTCTATATCTAAGGATCATACGCCGACAATGTGTCGTTTGTACTAAAAACCACTAATCTTTACAAGTTATGTATTACAAGAGTTTAGCACAGTCACAATTTTCCAGGTGCACTGCCTTTACATGGTTTTAGGGATAGCACATCGCGTCCCTCGGATCACTTCTGTTGACCCCCCCCCCCCTCGCTCACTACATTGGAATAATCTTCACTTAGTTTAATGACTCTAAAGTCCCTTCGGTTGTTTAGAAACAAATCATGAATCCTCACATGTAAATGGATTCCCTTTTGAAGTCCTGTAATAACCCATATATGGAATTTATTTTTACATACACTGATATGTTGTGGAAATTAATTTCAAAAATTGATTAGGTCAATTTTCAGACATCCTTGGGTGTTTCACATACTATGGTAATTTTATCATACCATCTAGATCTTTTTCATACTATCTAGAACCTCTTTGTACCATCCAGTTCCTCCATGAACTTCCCTTATCATCATACTGCACTGATCCGAATATTGCTCCACTCATCCACATATAGTCATTCTCCACGTACTGCTTTGCTCTACCACGTACTGGTATAGCTACCTGTGTGAACCACACTCTCTTCCGTCTACTTTTTTCCTTAAGTGGATAACTCACTCTGCATACGTTCTTCTCCACCAAATACCATATTGGACTTCACCAAATTTCTTCCTAAAATATCTCATTCCTTAACACAAGGGATTACTATTCCTTAAATTTTCATGTAACTCTACAAATTTGGGTATTCCGATTTACCCAAATTTTCAATTTGGGACTATCTCCACTGTAAACTAAACTCTATATGCGTACAGTTATCCCCCACCATGTACTGATCCTATTTCTCAAACTACAACAATCCCACCAACCTTTGGCACTCCATGTACTGCATGCCTTCACCGCATGTCATCACTGTGAACCAGTTTTCATTTCTTCCTTCATCATTCCACATATTTCATTCCTTCACCGCATACAAATTATTTTCAATTATGTGCACCAATCTACGCAACACTTTGTGCACCTCACTTCACACCACAATGTGCACCGCTCTATGTACTGATCCGCAAAACCGCTCCGCACACCTCTCCGCGTACCACTCCCACTACCTAAAATGCAAAAGTGAACCATTCCCTAAACATGGTACATAGTCCATTTTCTGAGGTATGTGGTTCCCTAATTTTTCTGATTTTCTGTCGTTTCTCATATCATTCAGTTCTATTTGAAATCCCTTTTTTTCAAAACCATACTCCATATTTTGAGGCCCAAAAATTTGGCAAACACTAGGAAACTACGCCACCAACAATACATCTTTCAGCCTCAAACGTACGACCTCATTCCTTGCAAACTCCATATTCATGCATTTGTATATTGACCACAAACACAAACAAAAATCCATTATTAGAAATGAACAACCTTGGTTCCAACATTCCTTTGTCTAATTCTACTTCTAATAGTTATGATAATGATCCCAAGATTATGTTTTGATGATTATTATTATGCTCACCCATGTTATATTGATTTATGTTCAAATTTATCCACTTACCAGGATTATAGATCACCGATTTCATTGATGTATATCCTAAAAGGATTACATATACTAAGGATTACATGAGGGCCACTAATAAGTTGGAGAAGAAGAAACTAAATATTGATTAAGTTTTATTATGTAAATGTTATGTGTGGTCTTAATTTTCCCAATACACTTAACCTTTGATCCTTATTTTGTAACAATTTTATTTGTTTATCTAAAAAATTATGTATCAGTCAAGTAATAAAAACCAAGGGAGCTATAATATTAAAATCTTTTTTACATCAATAATTGATTGAATAAAAGTTCTTGGACCATATTTGGCGACTTCTTCATCTTCTTCCTATGAAATAGGATAGGTAAGATCCCTCATTGTTTAAAAAAAATAAAAAAAATAAGACATATATGTAAGTTCATATAAGAATTTATTCTCTCATTCTTGGAAATAAATGTAATCATCAAAGATCATAGTCAAATTGATAGAAAGAGTCATAATAATCAGAAAAAATCAGATTCATACTCTAAAGGTCCATGATACTTAGTAACTATGGTCATATCCATGTATGAGAATTATTTTCTACATATTACTTACATAAGAGTGAAGGTTTAAAATCCTTCATCATCCACATGGACTTTTCTTCTTTTATACAATGCCGGAATAAAGGAATCTTCTTTGGGAAATCATCATATATATTATCCTGTCATCCATGTATGCCCTATGATTCACTTAATTAATTAATATACCCTTTTATTTTTGAGATATAATCACCATCATGTGGATTGGGGTGCCCTTCAGTTGTAGTAGTAGAGTCATGGGCACAATTATCCACTTCAAAATATCGCACTCCTTTCTCTATGTCAAAATCCAGATTCATCTCTAACCCTCGTTCAATAAATGTTGGAATGCACTCCTATAATTCACTATCAAGTAACCATTTTTCATTTCTATGAACCACCTGATACAATTGTGTTAACTTGTGATAAGAGTTTATAACTATTTTAAATTACCATCACTAGAATTCTCTTTGTCTCTTTTATAAGGATATTTCATATCATCATAAAAATTTGTATGATCTTAAATTATCTTCCACCTTTATTTTTCATACTAGATGCCTTTGGATGGCCTTTTAATCTGAAAATAGTGAAATCAATAATTTTATAGTAATTATCATTGATATGGATAATAATTTGAATGTTTGGAAAAAAATTATATTTTCTCTCATATAGAACTTTCAAAAAGATATCATCAACCGATGATGAAAAATATATATTATTAATCAAGAAAGTGATTATGTCTGCCTCGACCAGGAACAAAACATAATAGCTAAATTTGGGCACCTCAGAGGTCATATCCATTTTCATCAGGATTCCCAAAGAAAAATATATGTCAAATAAAATCATTGGATTCCATTTGAAACCATAAATGTTGATCTAAACATGAGCCTTAGTATTTTTATAGAAAATGGATTTAAAAAATTATCATTATTGAATGAAAACCATACCTAGATATAAATAATTTCATATTATACTCCAGTCCTCATGATTTAGATCCTCTAATTGGGAAATTATGTGAAATAATCTCTCACCCATGTGTATATATATCTAATTAGATGAATCATATACAGAAGTTGTCTTCTGAACTAGTTCATCTACATTCAAAATTTTCCAACTGGTAGGAATAACATGTCTAGCAATGATATAGTGATAAAAATCTCCAATAATTCAAGGATGTACTCTCTAATAGAAACTGCATTGTCAGTTTCACCGATTCTCATGATTCACTATGGATAAAAATCTCTCATATATGTGGAATGACTTCTATTTGAACCATTTTTGGTTTCTACAAGACCATTTTGGGGCTAAGGTTCTAACTATATCTAGCCTCAACTATCAAAATTCCAAATTGATTCACCTTCGTTGAAATATCAGGTTGACTGGCCACTTATTTTGATGTCGTTCTAGGTTGACAAGGCATTCCCTCTTCATCCTAGAAAATAATTTTTGGTTGACAAGGTCAGTACGTGTCATTCACTGCACTCACCACATATCAGCAAGCTATTTTTAATTTGATGTCCACCACCACATCAAGAAATGTTCCTTTCATCTCAATCTATACCCCTATAGTTTTTCCTAGATCACTCATCTCAACCACTTCCACTGAATATTGACAAGTGCATCTTTGTCCACAACCCCCGAATCACTCCAAGATATATTCTCCTTGGCCAAGTTAACCATCGTAAATAAGCATGATTTGTTCATCATTGGTTCCCCGTATACTATAAAACTAAATGACATGATCTTTTGGTGCCCACCTCAACTACTAGAATAGATCATCAAGACCCTTTATCATTATCGCCTCCATCCTGAAGGACATAGCTAAAAAAATGTGGAACGTCTATTATTTAGTAACACTAGCCTTCAAGGATATTTGAATCACCAACACCCAGGATCTCTAAAACCCTGACATCTTTTTATTCTTATTATTCCACACTTCAATTAATTCTTAATTATTTTTCACACAATTCATTAAATTTATCACCTCTATTTTAATTTCCATAACATATTACCATTATCTTTTAATATAATGTTTAATTTCAAATAAAAATTCAAATATATTATTAATTTCAACCAATTTAATTTTATCCGTTGAATTAATCAACAACTAAAAAATCACGATGTGTTGTATATACTATGAGGATAGAGTTTGGGTGGACACTACGTCATCCATAAAGAAAAAAATCAAAACGCTCAAATATATACTTTTGAAAAAAAATTATGGAATGACAATGAGTCCTATTGTGTGATTATTCCTATTAAGAAATAAATATTTTAATCACAACAGATTCATGGTTGTTTATCCAACAACTCACAAAACCATTATTAACATCTAGAAGATTTGTAGTTTGATATTACTCATTACAGAATTTTTTTATTTAAACTTATAATATACTGGAGAACCAAATATTCATAAAAGTAATAATTTTGTTATGGTTAGATACTTCATATACCAACAATTTATATCATGGTTCAATCAAATTTCTCCAAAAAATATAATTAGAACTCAAAAAATTCACAAATTATCTCTTATGGAATGATATTCATTTCATGAACAACATGCTCAAAAGTCGCCAAATTTAATTATAAAATCTTGTTTTTAACTATAGCATTATTGTGTGATGTATTATGGCTTCTCCAAATTTTATTATTATTCATGATCTTCATAGTATCCCTCATTTCAATATAGTATGATATATTTTGAATTCAACTTTATAAAACAACATTAAATATCAAAAAATATTCAAACACTTTAATATATTCACATGACCTTCCCCCATATAAAATCGTCTGAATTCGTCTATGTTTAATTAAGAATTTTATTTTAACAAAATTCATGAACCATTCACCCTGACACCCTAAACTCGGACCTCGGGATATCTTGTAACAAACATAAAGGGTGTTACATATCCCAATGGTCTAGAATAAGTGTTTGGGAATCTTGGAAAACCATTTATGATGTTTTTTCACAAATGAAATAATTAAATAAGAATTTGAATTTATCCATAATTCCTGTCAGGACATGTACATATATCAATCATCCAAACCAAAATAAAAAATAGATTAAATTAAAATTAATTAATTCAGTATAGAAAAGAAATAATTATGTAAAAAATGAACTCTCGACTCACCCACTAACATGCACCATATTAATATAACCTTATTCTACTTCCAAATCCAAATATATAGGGAAACACTAATTACATTAAGTAAATTCATAAAAATACCTACTTGTTTGATGAGACAAGGAAAAATAAATATAAAAAATTAACTGGAAAACCACTACATGGCTTCACAAGTCACCAAAAAATCACTAATCAAAATATAGTCCCTGATTATGAAAGAATCTAATTATAACCTGAAATGTTAATAGGTGTGAGCATAAAGGACTAGTAAACATTCCAATTAAAGCACTCCAAGTTCATGTCCATTAATTATAAGATCCATTCATGGTAGTTTGAAATAAATTATTTAAATTAAATATTTCATGCATAAGCACATAAATTACAATGTATTTCCTATCAAAATTTTATAAAGTTTCTTTTTATTTTTTTAAAATGAATAAAATCACATTAAATTATTCTTCAGGCCGAAGTATCCTTTATTAAAAACACTGATTTGAAAAAACTAATTTTAATAAATTTTAGAGATTCCTTCCAATAAAATGTAGAGAACCATTCTGTTAAATAGATATGAATATAAATAAATAATATGAAAAAATATTCACACAATACTTGAGTAGATCATGTTCAAAAGGTACCACATAAAAAACATCAAAAACTTTATTGGAGAAACACTCTAAGGTGGTGAAGGCTAGGGAAGAAATATAATTAAAATTAATAATTTGGCAGACCCTCGATAATTGGAAATAGGGTCACATCACTACCTAGTGTTAATATCACATTTACTCTACTAGAAACATCTATTAGAAAGGGAACTTGTCTAAATATAAACTCTACTAACCAAGCACTCGGGCTTCCCATGATATACATAAAGTGGATGTGAGATTATACACATGGTAATAATAAATAATATATTTATATATATATATATATATCTAATTACACAAATCTAGAAATTCAAAAAACACCTCACCTCTAAGAACCCTTTAAGGAACCACCCCATATTCAATAGACATAGGTTCATAGAAGACGTTTCTAATGAAAATGACCATTTGATTCATTGAAAATAAACTTTACAATCATGTATCCCATTTGAGGGTTTTCACCCAAAAAAACCCATCTTTAAAAAATTTCAATTGTGGCTAGTTGTCTTCCATTGGAATTAATAGTATTGATACCACATTAAACCCCAATAACTAATATTTTGAAACATTTAATACATTATAACTTTTGAAAATTCCATTTCATATAACCAAACACTCTATTAAAATTCAAAATTAAAATACCAATAATCTCTTAAAATCATAAAACTCATTAATAATGGATGGTTGAGAATTTTAATAATCATCTTATTTGAGTTTTTAGACAAAAATATTTTTTAAAAATTTTTTAATTTGGAAGATATATTTTAATCAAATTAAGAACAACTGAAACTGGGTTTCCTTCTAAATAGATATTAGAAATATCAAAAACTATTATTAAGCATCAAAAAATGTAAATTTAAAAACACTAAAAATTATAACTTGGGAATTTGAATACAAATTTTAGGAGAAACCTATTTCTAACCATGAGTTTCAATGACACAGAATCTAATTATATAAGAAGAAAGAACCAGGAAACCCATTAATTGTGCTAACATTATGATCTCGAACCAAATTAGAATAGAAACCCAACCATAGGGTTTAGCCCTGTAAATGGGTAGGGAATGGAAGTGGAAGAACGTGAAGAGGAAAGAGGAATAAATAAGGGGATGGGGACAAACTCTTACCAGAAGAGACTGTATAAGAGATTACATAGAAATGTCTATGATCCTTGGGAGGTGGAATTGAATCGTGTGAGTGGTGTTTTCCTTGGTAGACATGATGAATTCTTAAGATTGGAAAAAAATGGCCTAATTTTAGTTTAAAGGTATACTTAATCTATTCTAGGAAGACAAAAAAACATAACAAGTGGAAACTACGTAGGGTTTTTTTAAATTCTTTTCCAAATAGTGATTCAATTATATATCTCCTTCTAGCAGGTCTAGGAACTAGAAAGGGTAGTATGTAATGTTATATTATCCATGTGTTGATCATGTAGTTTGATCTATAAAATAATACATGTCACCCATACATTTTTTGGATGGTTATTACTAACTATATAGACTAACCATGCACCCTGCACAAATAATCAATCTTTTAAAAATTTAAAATAGATTTGAAAAAAAACTATATGAAAGACAATAAAAATCTATAAATAAAATAAATTATATAATTGTGAAAAATCTAGGGTGGAGTTTCAAAATTCTTCCAAAAAATCACATTTTCCCCCATAAAGCATTATATTTAATTGTTTAATCAAAATGAAGTGTGTTCTTACTCTCATGCTAAGGAAATGGCTCAAGAAACACAAACACCAACGATAATTACCACCAATGACTGAGATTTCATCCAACATAAAGAAATAGGACGCACCATAACTATCTAATTCGATAATTATTGACAACTATAATGGACTCTAAATAAATGCTGGGGATCTCATGGAATAATAATGTTCAACTCCATAAAATAAAACTACAAGAAAAAGTAACCCCCCAAAAAAAGTTGGGCGATGGGAAGGAATTAATAAAACTTGATCATTAGTCCTAAAAACAATAAAAATAAAAAATAAGGATGAAATATCCACTCTTTTCAATTATATGGTATTGGTTAGGTAAGAATCAACAAATGAGGTCCTAGTCAAACTCCAAATCTCCCTCACAAGATGAAAGTAACATTCCCAGTCAAGGGAAATGATAATTCTTTAGAATGACCAGCTATGGTAGTCTCCTAACCATATGAAAATTCCACCAATACACCAACGCTTTTGGAAAAATATTCACCCTTGAAATAATGATAGATTAGAATCACCACAACAGAATTAGTGTCCTGAAGAGATATTAAAATGATTAGAAACTTGATTATAAGGAAACATTTCCAATAGTTTTTCAACCATCACATATAGACAAGAACTCAAGTTCTTAAATACATCCAACGAAGATAACCAAATAAAACCAAATAGGAATAGACAATACACTTCTAGAATTACCTCAAACAAGGCTAGGGAAACCTAAATATACTGTCACTAATTTTGTATACAATCAATTTTGGTAAAGAGTATCACATCACTATGTAGTGGGAGCATCACATTTACATCGCTATGAATAGATTGTGGAAAGGAAACCCATCCCAAACTAGGATCTCGTACCCAAGAACCTATGCATTGAATAATATTGATAAATTAGAACTAACCCTATACATAAAGTGAAAATTTTATGTATAAATATAAATAAATACATATATATATTATTATGAAAAATTATAACTAAAAAAATAGTCTCACCTTAGAGAACCACTTGTCGAATGACCCATTAAATAAAATAAGCTTATAGAAAACATTTCATATATAAAGGTCCATTTACATATTTGAAAAAATCATTATAATGGCAGTACCATGGGATAGTTTTTATCATAAAACTTCACTACACCAATTTCAATCTAGGTTGATTTTCCATCCTTTAAAATTAAATCCACCAAAACCACTTTAAAATAGGGTAATTAAAATTTTTGAAAATATTAAAATATTCATACTTTTGAAAATTCAGTTTCAAAGAGCCAAAATCAACATTGAAGTTCAAATAACAACACATATTTACACTTAAAAATGCTAATAATATTTTAAAATCTTAAAACTCATTTATAAAATCTATTTCAGAATTTTAATAAACATTTAGTGTGTTCGATTAGAAAAAATGGGTTTCCATGATTCTGATTTTAGAAATATTTCACAATGAAATAAAAATAAAGTGACAAAATATTTTCATTTAAAATAATACTTATATATATCTAATTCTATTATTGGTATTCTAAAATTATTAATTTTAAAGACAATCAATTAGGGCTCAAGATTAAAAACAAAAATGTGAGGTGAAATTTACCTTAAACCAATATTGGAAATGATCCAACCATTTATTAAGGAAGAATTAATACCTTTCAAAATCATCTCATAAAATAACATCAATATCAAAAAAATTATGGAACCCTTACCTTAGGTTTGGATGAGGTTATATGCATCAATGGTAACAGGAAAAATAAGAACAGTAAATAAGTACATGGAGGTGTAAGAGGAGAAACTCTTACCTAAAGTAACCACACAAGAGATGAGAGTGAAAGATCTTGGATTCAAGGGTTAATAAGGAATCAAGTTCCACAAGTGGTCTCCCTCTGGGTGTCCTCTTGGGTGTTGGTGGATATGGGGAAGGGAACCAATGTGGGTCCTAACTTTTAATAATATTGTTATAGGAATATTAAAAACATTGTTGATATGAACTGTAAATCATTTGGATGAATAGTTAATAAAATTGTGTACTGACTATGTGACTCCTACTGGTCATAATACAATAGTCACCTAAGTTCTCAAATTGTAAATCGATTGATTACTATTGAATTTTAATTCCATCAGTTCTATTTTACATGAAACCTAAATAGGACATACAATTACACATATAGATCTTAAGAGTGTATTGATGGATCAATCAAGGGATTTAATGATTGTTCTAGTCATAGTTCTAAGAGTTAAAGTAAGGATTTATGAAATAAAATATTCCTTTACAATATCTTAACTATTTTATTATTGTTTTCTTCAAACCATATCTATATATAAATCCTTTAAAAATTCCACACACTAACCTTGATTAATACAATAGTTTAGTTCAAAATCGATTTCATGAAAATAAAAAAACTCATTTTTAGAATTATGTTTTAATAAATAAACTAAACTAATTCATAGAAATAATTTTTTACCTTCATGATATGACAAATATCTTGGTGTAAGATATATTTTTGTGGTCATATGCTATTGTAGTGGTGTTTCTGACACAAAATCACACATTAAACACCTACTTGAGGAAGGAGTTATATTTTTTTATTTTGATACTTTACATCATGTGTTAGGGTATGTGATAATATAAAATACATATGTTTCATCTTATAGATCTTGGTAGTTATATCTAGATGAATTTAATTTTTTAAATTATGATTCAATATTGGTAGTTGTGTTGTTTCTTTTAAATTGTGGAGAAATTATCTATATCAATCATGTATTTAAAAAATCAATGACTACAAATTCTTACATTATATAGTCTATAGGTGAGAACTCAATCTCCACTAATAGATATTAATGTATATCCTTCAATATTATGATTTAAAGAATACATATACTCTAGGAAAGGGGAATATATCTATTAATGCATTGAAAAAAATATTTATGGTGAATTTAATTGGGAAGAAATTTATAAGTGCAAGATGATAAAATATACCGCGGACATGCATTTGGATTCATAATAGACTCATCGTGGAGGTGGTTTGTGTCAAATTATGGTGAATTATTATTTATTTTACTACGGGGACGAGTTTTATTTATAAGTACTTTAGTGGAGCTATAGAGAGTTTATATAGTTAATGAAAATTATCTAAATAGTTATGTATAAGATGGAGAATATTTGATATTGTTTCTTTGGAAGTTTAATATTCCCCAAAGTTTCAAGAAGTTTTTATTATGTGAATTTCACAAATAAAAAATAGTATTATATAGGATTTATGGGATGATGTTTTACACTTAAATGAATTATTTTGAGTTCCCTGAATGAAGAAATCAGTGGAATATTTCATATCTATATGTTTTACATGTCAATGTGTGAGGGATGAAAACTGAATTTAAATTTTTTTATTGCATCACATGAATATTATTTTAGTGAATTGAGAGGAAGTATATATTTATTTTTTTAATTAATTACCCTAATCATTGATAAACAATGGTTCTTTCTATTTCATGGCTGCTGGATTTGTGATATTAGCACATGCCATACCAATTAATGAATCGATCATGGTGTATATCATAATGACTATTTATATAATGGTATAGGTAATACATCATGGATTTTTTAAAATTATTATCTCAAAACATGATCAAACCGTCATGTAATAGATATGGAGGTGTGTTTATCAAGTATTTGGCAGACATTTTCCCATCAATACTATATTCCACTTATAGAAGGAAGGACCAAATGACTAAATGATTTAAATAATTTAGCATAAGTTCATTTCATGCATTTTGGTTTTTTGAGGATCTTGGTCAAAATATGTTTCACTAGTTATTTATTAATATAATTATAATTACCGTTCCTCTAGTGGAATGACTTCATTTGAGGTCTTGTATGGGAGAACATACAAATATCTTCTATATTGGGTGGATATTTGTTATACTATGGTTGTTACACCAGAAAAGGTGAACATATGATAAGGAGGATACAAATGATTTTTGAGTTTCTAAAGGCTGGATTGGATTGAAAAAACATATTATGAACAAATGGTGAGGCTATCAATTTTTCATGTTGGTAACCATGTGTTCTTTAATTTTTCACCTCATCATGTAAAACAATGATTTTGTTGAAAAAAATAATCGTTTCCATGATTTTTAATACATTTTTTTGAATTCACGTGGTTATTATAAGTGGAATATAAATTATTAATTCTAAATATGTTGTATATAGTTCATTTTTTCATTCTTTTATGGTATATTATTATTTATTTTTATGATCAATATCATGAGATTTATTATTATGATTCTGATATTGTGAAATATGTGATATTTTCTGAGTTGATTGTGGTGATTAAAGAACACTCATATAAGGATTTTAAAGTTTTTTAAATCCCCTTGGTGTGTGTTCTATATAATCAAGGCTATTTGGAAGAATGTACATGTCACATCCTAGTATAGTTTTCTACAATGGACTGCTCCTTTTTTTGGGTTTTCTAAGTTAGAGGATTACTTGGACTCTTATTAAATGTAGGTTCATGGACCAACACATAGAGGACCTATAGGTGGTCCTTTATAACACTATTGAAGGACACCGTCTAGTTTGTGGGCTCGACAGTGGATATAGAAATATGCTATAGTCGTGATCTTGACAACAAACAGGGTAGTGGCTAATGAATTCAAACAACTTCCACTGATTATCCGGTGTTATCTTAATTTCCATTAGATGGTATCATAGAACATGACTTTTGGTAGGGTTATAGTTTTAATTTAACCTTATAACACTAGTTTTAATTATCCCCCTTTATCCTTGGACCATATCATGACGTATAAAAACCTTGGGATCTATCTTCAGTGATTTTGGATATCTTGACCTCAACTCTTAGAGAATTGATGTAGTGATTCTATTTTTGTATGTCTAAATTCTCTTATCATTTTATATCACTTCTCAATGTTACTATGTTATCCCACAAGTTTAATTCATCATTTGAATCCATTCGATCTAAAATTGATGATGTGGATTTAGGATCATATGATTTTTTATCACTTCTCTCAAGATCTTTGTACCTTTATTTAGTGTTCTCCATTAGAGGTAAAACATATTATATTCATTTTCAATTGATCTCCAGTATTACAATAATGTGTTTCTATTTAATTCCTTCTCATTATAATTCATTTTTTGTATTAATTCTTGTTTATTACATTTTAAATTGGCCAATAATGGTTTATTGGTTTTATGCATTAATTTCGATTTTTATGGAAATATTAATAGGAATAAATGGTTTCACCTAGAAAATTTAACTTTTTTTGAAATTAAATCATCATTTTATTAAATTTTTTGAATTTTGTTTTTAAAATGAAAAGTCCCTCTTTAAAGAAAATGTTTTAATTATTTAAATTTGATAAAAATATTTACATGTGTGTACTTCTTTGAAATGAATTTTTTAATGGTTTAAATAATAACATGTAATGATTTGTTTCAAAAATATTAGTTATAATGATGTTTTAAAATATTAAAGGGATTGATTGGATTTTTCATGTTCTTTATTTAAAGGAATTTTTGGAAATTTAAAATGGTTGTAAAAGGAAATAAGTATGAATTTACCTTTTTAAATGGTTGGTTAAAATTGAAGTTTTTTTTAATTGATAATGGTTTAGTTTATCAATTTTCTTCCCTTAAATGGATGTTTGGAATGTTAGGAGGTAAATGATCTAGTTTTGAAAAATACAGATGAACCCCAGATTTATGACTTTCCTTGATGAACGGTTCTTAATGCACATTATTTTGGGTACTCAAATGGAAACCAAGTCCCAACAGGCTATTGAATAGTTTACAAAAATCACAACGGTCAAATTATGGGATGATGATATGGGTGTGTGGTTTTGCCTCCTCCTTATAATCATATATATAAAAAATCATTATTATCATCATTATCATTAAGAAAAAAAAGGATGAAATAACAAATAGATCGAAAGCGAATCCACTACCATCATACAAGCCCTTCAACATGGTTTGGTTCACCTGGTGTGGCCCCTCACATTAAGATGGATAGGTTTATTACAATAACTAATATACCTCAATCATATGATCACAGATTATTATCATTAGAAGAATATGGTGGAGGATGGACTTTCCAATAAAGGAGTTAGAAGCAAAATTTTATTGATAGATAACCTCCCAGCACATCTAATCTCATTACATGAAAATGATTGTAAGAAATTTTCCACTTTCAGAATTTTGTAATCATATTTTTTATCATTATATAATTTTGTTATTTGGTCTTTTGAACTAGGAAACATAGGATTAAAAAATGGGAATAAGGGTGATATTTAAAACTCGTATTCCAAGGAAAGATGATTTTTAAGGTTGATTTTGTGTAGATCCCTATTGTGGTCCTTGTTGCCTAATATTTCCCTCACCACATTGACTAGTCATCAGAAACATGGTTAGATATATGAGTGACTCAAGATTCCTGTTATGATTTTTTGGAATCACATCCCAACTATAATTTCCCTATATAATGTGAATTTAGGCTAGGGATATGTACGGAGGAGGTGGGTGTGAAATGAGTGAGAATCTTGTGTACTTGTTAGATACTCTAATTATATACACTCATTAAATGATCTATTTTTTGTCTTTAGTGGGAAAACTAGTGTATCTATGACCTTCCCATAATATATGACCACACCACTTTACATTTATACATGATATATGACCCTAATATTTCTATTTTTACATGGAACTAAAGATTACACATTTGAATTCCTTTATTTTATCTTCTTTTTTTCTATGATTAACATTATATAATAATTTATATTCCATTGATATGTTTTACTTTTCAGTTATACAACATACTATGTCATATATTACTTACCCATTATTGTGTTTTGATTTTCAAAATCATTCAAATATTTATAAAAAGGTAATTTTTTTAGAAGGGTTTGACATGGCTAAACTTTTGACAATCCTAAATACCTTTTAAATGGGAAAGGTAATGGATTTAACTTCATATTTCTCATAACCAGACTTATTTCCTTTTACTTTACTTTTAAAAAAAATTAATATTTTACCTTCATTATTTGTAATGGAATACCCTATTTTTTCATTCCTATATTTCAAATTAGAATAACTAAATTTCATTGTAGAGAAACTTTAAGGAATACTTGGGGTGATCTTACTAGGATATTTTTTTCTAACACTCTACAAATACCACTTGGTGTATGAATAAATTAAGTTTTCCTAGCTAGTTTGTGTGTTATATTCTACTTCCTTTTGTGGCCTTGTGTAAAGTTGGCTGAGGGTGGCTATCTTGGTACATGGTGTGGGTTCATGGACCCCATGAGAGGATTTGTGGTGGTCCTTTTACTATTTTTTCAATGTATTACATTTTATTATATCCTTATATCAGAAATTTATTATATTTTAATACTTTATTTTTAATTTTTTTCCTCTATTATTTATTATTTATGTTATATTTTGTTGGATGATATATTTCCCAAAGTTTATTTATTGATCCCCAAGTGTTTATCTCCAGCCCCTAGGGATTGGGAATTCCTATCAAATAAGTGGTGTATTAGTTGGGATATTGATTCAGGTGGTATACTAGGTTGGTTCATGAAAATTAGTGTCATAAGAGGTTGTTTCCTTAAATATATCTCTCTTTAAAATCCATTAGGTTATTTATTCAATATGAGTCCTTGTGAAAAGGAGATTATGACTATGTCCGGGCTTAATGGGTAGTTTTTGAAAGGGTTCGTGATCACCAGCCATGGTAATGATGCTTGAGTCACTAGGGTAAGTGGGCTATTCAATCATTATTTTTGAGTTATTCATTTTGTTATGTTCATAATATTTATATTTACAATAATAATATCTTTTATTTGGGGATCTCTTATGTGTCATGGGTTAAACTAGATTGTTGGATGATTTTTTACAATTTCTTCATAGTCTAGTTAACTATGAGGAATTAGTGTTGTTGATATAGAAACCAATCAAAATATTGTTTTGAGTTCGATGCATGGTTTACCCACCCATTCAACCAAGCCATGAATCGTTATTTTTTAAACCCCTAACATGGATCATTTTCAATTTTATTCTGAACTGGTTTCACATACAGGAGGTGAGTTTTTATTTTTCTATGAATTTTTTATATATGATGGTGTGTGTAATATATTACACTCTTTTGTTTGGTTGTTTCAATTTAATAAATTTTGAAATGATTTTGAGTAATTTTTAAAAAGTAATTAATTTATATTTCTTTTATATTAGTTCCCTTAATAAAAATAAATTACCAAAAGTTTTTTTTTGGGATTGTTTGGTTTATAATTCTAGTTTTCATAGACACTTTTGTAATGTATTTCAGGGAATTTTTTAAGATGGATAATTTGGGTTTTATGATGGGGTTAAAATGGAAATTTTTCTAAATTTTTAATTTGGTAATAATGGTTTCAACCCATAGAAGGAGTTCCATGAGCTAATAAAATATTATAAAATTGTGATGGAATTATATCAAGACTTTATATTTTAAAATTAATGTGTAGTTTTTTTTATAAATGTGGAAAACATATCTGTTTTAAATTAGTGATGTTTTGATAAAAAAAAAATTGGTTATTTTTTTATAATATTATGGTTTGGAAGTGTGTTAGATCTAATGATTTATCTTATGCTTGAGTTGATGATCCTATATTTTATGATGTGAAAAAGTATCTCCCCGAATGATTTCCATGAAAGATAGAAATCCCATTCACCGGTATACTCTTTGAGGTATCCCTTCACATCATCCATAAGAGAAATTTAAAGTTGAAAATGCTACCAAAACTCAAAATCAAGTTGTGTATTTGATTTCATTTTACTTTGGAGACTATCCAAACTTATTTAATAGTTTTAAACCTTTTTTCATAGGTTAATGGTGTTCTCCTAATGCAATGTGGCTTCTAGAAGAAGTTGAGATAATAATTAATTCTCATAGGACTCCAAATATTATAAGGTACATTTATATCATATTTTTGATTAAACGGTGTAGTCGAGATATAGGGAATTCATAGTTCCTCCCCACCTATATAAAATAATTTCCTGGGAATTCATAAATTTAATCTTCATTTAGTTCAAATATCTTGAGTAAGTGAAGTAGAAGAATGTGTCTATGTTCATGGTTATCTGTCAATATGAGTGATCAGTTCATTAGTATTCCATTAAATGTTAAATTTTTTATCTGACTCACCAAATTTTTTTTTGGGAATAATCCCTTAATGATCTATATTTTAAAGGAGGTTTCCACCTAGACAATGAAGTTATTGTATCAGCAGTCTATCTGGCCTCTTTTCCAATTATGCCTAAAAGTTCATGATCTGTAGTTATAGAGCTAGTGAATTGACAATAAGTGGTTAATTCCCCATTAATGGTTGTATTATGTGAATATTATACATTTTGAGGATCAAGGATGTGGGTTGAGTAGGGGAAGTCTTCTGGAGTGAAGAAGAGGCATCTCATGAAAATCCAATTTTGGGAACCTGGTAACTATAAGAGTTTGTGTTTAAAAGATATGAGATTTTTTATCAGTGTAGACTCTTAGGTCACCTTCAAATTTTTTTAATGTTGGGTAACAAAAATTTTATATTTCTAGTGTAATTAGTTTTTTGTGGAATTCTTTTACTAGAGATCTCTATGTATTTATTTGAATATTTTTTTGTTCTCTTATAGACCTTATTTTGTTTCATTTGTGGGTTTTTATTTTCATTATGTAATTTTTTTCTTGACATATATTTTTTTTATCCTTTTGGAAGTTCTATCATGAATTTTTTGAGTTTACTCTTAAATAGTTTTAATCTCTTAAGGATTGATACACTATTGAGGATGAAATGTAATCTTCTTATTGAAGAATCATCTCTTTTTGTTCCATTTCTAGGGTGGTTCCTTATTATAGTGAGGAATATGTTTTTGGTTTTTCTATCCCTTTGGAATCCTATCATTATCACATTTTTTATTAGATATAAATCTTGAGGTATTGGGTGATATCCCTTTTTGAGAGCTCATTATGCTATATTTTTGCATTGACCTTGTTGTTTTGATCTCTTTTTTGTTGAACATGGATTTACTCTGGGGATGTATAGGGAAAAATAGTACTATGTAGATTCTTATTGGATTAGTCACTTAGTAGTTTGGGTGGAAGTTTGGATAAGATCATTGAGAGGTGATACATGATGTTTGATGTCTTATGTTGTCATCGAATATTCACCTTGGGTAAAAATCCATGTTAGCTTTTTTCTTTGCTTGTGGATTATTGGATCACTAATATATCATTAGGTATTTATCACTTTTGGAAACATTAGGATGTGTTGGGTGTACCATCCCATCAAGGTTTCTATTTATTATTATAAATATTTCATTGTGGTAGGTAATCAAGTAACCTTATTTAGGCTAATGGAATGTGTCCTTTCCATATGTCTTATTCATGTTCCACTATTTTAGTGAATCTTTAAATGGTGGGGATATATATTCTAGGTCCTTTGTTATTCTCAGGTTTAATCTCTTATTAGCGATGTTTTTGTGTTTTTTTGAAAAATGTAATGACCTTTTAGAATATGATTTTGGGATCATTATGAAAGTTGTTCATCCATCCTTTTTTATATTTTCCTGGTGGATCATTTTTGGGTGAGTCTTACTCTATTTTATTAATTACCCACCACACATGTTGGGTGTGGAAGTACTTTATATCTCATTGTTTCTCTAATTCTTATTAGAGGATTTCTATAGGTGGTAGATATTTTTTGGCAGAATTATCATTTCCTGATATCGTTTTTATCTATGGACTGATTCTTATGTTTATTTTAGGTTTTTTTAGGGGGTCGGAGGACGACATGGATTAAAGTAGTTTTTATGGACCTACACTTAAAAATAATGAAGTTATAAGTGGTACACTAGCTATACAATCAGGGAAATTGGCTAGCTTACCAACCTAGAAGTTGATATAATAATTTTTTGTAGCCACCATCCAGTCGGAACGATAGGCAGTGGCTACTGTATTTCTATAATAGCCACATACTCACTAGTGGTGTCAATGGACATGGATTTTTATAGGTGTAGTGCTAAAATAATCTCCCAGAACTGTAGTTTTATTTATCCTCCATTCTCCCTTAGAACTAGCTCAAACCATATGAACCATGGGATCCCTATTTGGAAATTTTGGCTCTCTTAACATCAATTCATGTGATATTTAAGTTTCAATGGAAGTGGTGCTCCTGTTTTGGTATATCTACCACATATTGGTCTTAGATCTCTTATATTTCTCATGATTTGGTCTACATTGAAGCTTGGATGTCCTTAAGATTAACTGGATATAAAATGGTTGATTTGGATTTATGATTTAGGGGTTTTTTCACTTTTCTAGCAGTCAATCTTCCTTGATTTAGTGTTCCTCATCATAGGCGACACATCACGGATTTATTATGGTTTGATCTCTAATAATTCAATTCAGTATTTCTATAACGTCCATTATTCTTGTGATTCATCTACTTCATGATTTATTATTTATTCTATTAAAAATTATTCAAACGTGGATTATTGGTTTTGAAACATAAATGAACCTTTTTGTTGAAAATAGTAGTTAACATGTATGGTTCCATTTAGAAAATTGATACCTTATTTTGAAATGAAAAATACTTTTTTTTTAATATTAGTGTATTTCATTTTTTAAATGAAAAAACTTATTTTACTAAAATTAGGTTGATTATTTAAGTAAAATTCCAAATGGTTAAATTTTTATACTTATCAGAAATGAATTTAATTATGGTTTAATAAATAACATATAATCAAAAACAATTTAATGATTGGTTGAAATGGTATTTCAGTATATTTAAGGGGTTTATTTTGTTCATGTGATTTTATTAATGGAATATTTAACACATTAAATTTTTGTTATAGGAAACCTGATTAAATATCCTTTTTAAAATGTATCATTAAAATAGATGTTTTGTTCAATTGATAATTTTTTCGCTTATCAATTTGGTTTTCCTTAAAGGAAGAATTGGAAATTTATGTGGTATACACTCTTGATGTGAAGATTCATCATGAACCCCTAATGTATGATTTTCCTTGATTAATGGTTCCTAAAGAACATGATGATAGGTGTTCAACTAAGGATGGTACTCTTTGATGGTTTTTGGGTGAAAGGGTGATATATGAAAATTTTATACCATGTAATGTTGATTATGCATGTTGATACCATTTTGGATCCACATTATGATCCTTGTTACATAATATCTCGCTCGCCTCTTTGACTGAACATGGGAACCCTGGGTAGCTAAACGGCCATACCTAGAGTCATGATAAACCTTTGTGATAATACACTATAAACAAAATCTATCTAGAGAAATTAGATTTGGATTTGGGATATTCTCTCAGTAGGTGGGTTTATGCTGAGTTGGTAAGCTTATACAATTGGTAGATATGACATTTTTATGGATTCAAACATATATTTATTTTCACATCCTTAGTAAACTCAATAAGATATGTAGGACATACCCACAACATATGTCCTTTCAACCTTACATTAATACATGATATATGATTCTTATCTCTTGATCGTTATGTGAAACTGGGGTTTCCAAGTTTGAATTCATTTATTATATACTATTGTTTTCTATGAGGTACTTTTTTTACCCATTTATCTTCCATTGATATATTTTATTTTTTTATGATACATGGTGCCCACTCATAAATTTATTATTCTTTATTTTAATTAGATTTTGAAATAGTTTTCAAATTATTCTAAAATTGGTATTTTGTTTAAAAGGTTTTGTCAAGTTTTCCCCTTGAGATTACTAAATGTATTTTATATGGTAAAAGTAATGGTTTGAACTCTGTATTTCTCATAAGAAGACTCTATGGATTATTTATTTATTTTTCTAAAATGTTTCATGATTTATCTTATTTATTTGTAATGGAAACCCATTTTTTCTTATTCTGGAACTTCAAAGTTTTATATCCAAATTTCTTGGTAGATAATTTTCATACAATACAAGGTGGGATCTTACTAGGAACTGTTTTTCTAAAACTATATATAAACCACTTAGTGTATTCATAGTTCATGACTCCGTATATAGTTATACTTTTCTATACATCTTAATTTTGGGGGTTTGTTCTTAGATAGATGAGGGTAGGTGACTTATTACATGGTGAGTAGTTATATACCACTAAGATATAGGTTATGGTAGTTATTTTATTTACTTTCTATTAATGGATATCTTTGTATCAACTCCTTGTCTCCAAATTTGATTTTTTTTTTATTTTTATTTTTTTTTTATCTATCCTGATTCTTTCTTTATGCTATATTTTTTGGGATAAATCATTCCCAAATATTGTTTTTATATTCCCATAAACTTGTATTTAGCCTATAGTGGTCAGGAATTCCTTTCAATCCAGTGGAAAATCAGTTCAAATTCTCATTTAAGTTGTATTACATGTCAGTTAACTATAATATACGATATGTAGATTCATATACAATATCTCAATATACAAATATATTATGAATTTTTCTTATTTTAAATAGATAAAAATATTATAATTGAATTTAAAGTTATTATTTTTGAAAATTACTCCAATTAAAATTTCATATTTAATTCCTTTCATTGATGAAGGGATCGTTTGAAATATGTCTTGAGTAATTTTTTTTAGGTGAGTATTTTTTTTATATTATGTTTTGCGTATAATTTTGAGGATAAAAGTTATTTTTTGGTCTATAATATAATTTTTATTTATCAATTTTTTTGGTCTAGATTTATCTATATGTTCTTGTATTTTTTTTCTTGAGGACATGGGAGAAGAACTTGTTTGATGAAGATTTATATTTGGGGAGAAATTCAACCTAAGGTAAAAACCACACGTCAGACCAGTGTACTGCATCATGGAAAGATCTATGTTTTTAATTTTAGCTAGTATAAATGGGGTTAAAGAAGTTGTGATTAGTTTAAGCTTATATCTAATGTAATATATTGATTAGTACATGGTTTATGAAATTATAATGTGGTCACCTAAACCACATTATTCTGCGTTGTGGTTGGATTTTCTAGTGTTTCCTGTAATACCCTAACTCGAAAAACCCAAAGTAAATGTTTTCATGTTACATTTTTAATAGATATGTGGGATAAAATTGCCCATGATCAATTGGTATAAAACCTTGGAATACTACATACAAATATTATTCCAATATTACATTATAAATATAAAAAACAAAGCAATAGAAACATTTTTTCATCCATGAAATCATTCATAATACCCTTATTCATATCATAGAAAAATCGAAAACAAATAATGTGTTATCTCATATTCTCACTACGAGTTATGCACAGAATGATATCTCATAAAAAAATACAAAATAATTATAACACCCTTATATTTAAAAAATAATAATGTTGGACTCTATAGAACATGAAACATGCAATATCAGACATAATTAACCCCTCATTTTTTCATTAAATTTAATCTCTTTGAAATCTTTCAGAACATGTGACCCTGATCCTAAATGATATGTAATATAGTATGTCATTATAACATAGGAAATAATTTAGAAGGTATAATAGTACTATCTAAATTATTTAAATTATGATTATCTATTTAATATAAATTTAATATGTATCATTTAAAATAAAAAAATCTGAAAAACAATATTTTTCTAAAAAATGGTTTACTCATGCTTTTAGAACATAAATTAAAATTAATGTTTACCACTTTAATAAAATTTATTTTGAAAAATGGAATTATTTTTTGAAATCAAAATATCAAAATTATCTTATTATTTATCATTTTTATTTTCTAGAAAGTGTAATTTTGATGAATAGTGATAAATTATGCTTTTTATTGAAAACTACATTTTCATTTAAATAATTTATAAAGTTAAAATATATTTTAAATTAGTTATAAAGTAAATTAATATCAATTATATGAAAATTTAACTTACTTATTTCACTGTAATCTATTTTATATTTAATTTCAATATTAAAACATTTTATACTTATGAGAATTTTCCCTTCGAAAACCCTCTTCTTCGTCGCATCTGAAAGTATAGTTTTAAATTAGATTATTCCACTAGTGATAATTGATTTTTTTTAAATGGATCAATTATTTTAAATAATAATAATTTATATAACCTAATTCTAAAAAATTAATTTTTTACAATTCTGAATAATAAAAGTAGTAAAAATTAATTATTGTGGTTATGGTAAAAACTAATTTATCAGGGGTTAAACTAAGAAGATAAGAGTTAAAGTGATATACCAATACTGAAAACCCAAATTTTATATAAATATTTAGACCTTATAACCTCTAATTATAAATAGTGATGTATTTTTTTGGCATTTTCCAAGATAAAAATGTGGGTGTTATTGATTCTTTTCAAAAATTCCAAGTGTGTACTCTCCCCCAATTATAAATGGTTTGCCCCTGTCCTCTCATATTCACACATAAAAAGTAATTTCTGTAACAATAAATACCTAAATAAATCCCTTAAACCCATACCAATATCCTATAATCCTTTTTATTGTCATAAATTCCACCTAGTAAGTATTTTGGTGCAAACCTAAAGATATTCTCCAAAGAAGAGGTAACGTTCTTAAAAGATCATTTTTATATTGTTTCTTCTTCCACCTTATTAACATATAAATAAAAAATTATTATATAATAACCTCAGTATATTAAATATACATAGATGTTATTATTTTAACTTTATGGCCAATATATGTATACTCTTCCATCAAATATTAAATGAAATCGTTGTATGTGTGTATAGAAAACTACCTTCTCGCAAACCAATATAATTGTTTTCCATCACAACGTTTCATGAATAGATATAATGATGGATTTAAAAAAATTATAGGATATTTATGGTATTATTATTCTATTTGTATTATAATATTTCATATGACATCTTAATTTTCATGTCTATAAAATATGATAATGTTGCTCATATGTACATTGGATTGTCACCTCATAAAGGGATGTCATTCATTTTTCACTTATGCAATACATGGAATATAATAAAGAAAAATTTAATGAATATATTAGATATATATGACATGATATTTATTCTGTAAAATTAATTTACCACCTACTTCATTACCCTTTCACCCGTTATGGAAATGATAACATCACTCATGCATACATACGACTTATCATCTACATGATGCGATGTGATCCATTCTCTTTGTTAAAAGATCAACAATGAAAATAAAATTGTATATAATGAAAAAAATGATATTTAAAACATTAATATCATTTTTGAGATGATGATACTATATAATATTTTCAAGAACCATAATTTTGTTTTTAAACTGTGCATGAGAAAACACGATAGTTATCACTCGAAAAAATAGTCATAATAAAATACTATTGAAAAATGGGTGATAAGATGTTATTAAAGGAACATATATGGTATTATAAAAATAAAAATGGTTCTATTATAGATTATTTAAATTCATAAAACCATTAAATAAGAGGTTAAATTGTGTTCTCCTTAAGGGAAGTGTCAAGTGAGGTACTTCATCTCAAATTCCATTTACTAAGGAATATTGTAATGTTATACTCCTACTTTCTTTTATATAGTGTATATACATAACCTTTGACCTCTAATGTCATGATTAATAGATAATTCATGGTATTTTATATTTCATGTTGAATTATTTCATCCAAGGGGATTAGACGTGAAAATTACCAAGTGGTAAAGAATTTCACAACTCAATTTCTTTTAATTAGGTTATATTACCTATTTATTACCTTTGATATTTTATGATTATGTGTGTATTGAAATTTGAATATGTTATAATTTAAATACAAATTTTGTATCTTGATTTAAATTTTATACACATCATTGAATCATTGGTTAATTCTCACTTCAACATTATGATCCTTATAACGGTTTATTTCAAAATATCGTTTAAATCGCGATTGTTTATGATTGAATATGCATTAAAGGGATTTATTTGACCATTTTATAATTTACCCATTTAATTTTATTATCATATTTTTATTCATGATGTTTTTAAATAGTAGTACCATTTTATCACTCTTTGGTACTTAAAATGTTTGAGAAATTTTTTTTAATCAAATCAGACTTCATTTCTCACTTCAATCAAAAAAAAATTTCTTCTAAAACCAAGTTTTCAAAAAAAAATTAAAAACTATTTTTAAAATTCTCCAAATTTCTTAATAAATACATTTTTACCCATGTTTTATTTTTATAAGAAAATAAGAATGGAATATTAATGTCCATATATAAACAAGGCATGCTTTTCTTTTATAAAAAAGTAAAAGTTGTCTTTGCTTTAACTTGTATCAAATTTATAGAATTTCAGGCTTTCCTGAAAACTCAATTTTTAAAGAATAATTTATAAGTTAAAGGTTTTATTCTCAATAAAAATATTTTCAAAAATGTTGGATAACTTTTAGTTTAAAAAATATTTTCAATTTCAAAAAGGTTATTTTCCCCAAGAATGCTTTTAATGGTATTTTTATACTTCATTGACAAAAACAATTTATTTTAATTCTAATCCATCAGGGCTATATAGTATTTATACCATAATTATTCATTATATATATAGTTTTTAATTATTTTCACCAAGAAAATTATTGACTATCTCTTTCTTGTTTAATTTTTTTAGTCAGTAACTTTCCCTGAAAATATTCACTTTTCTGTGATCATTTGACATTAAATTTCCCCTAAATATCCATATAATTTATCATGTATATGTTTATTTATTAAATCATTTATAATTTATAAATATGGTTTTTTAATTTTTAAGTTGTTTTTTTATCATGGGAAATATTGATAAATATGTAATCTTTACTCAATATTGATATTTGATTATAAGGCATATTGTTCATGAACTAAATTAATTTTTTGATATTTGAGAGATTATTTATATGTAGATTTATGTTTGGGTGTCATAATTTTATATCTCCTAAATTAATCAGTATCCTCATGAAGAGAATAAATAATATGGAAATAAATAGTTATGTACCAGTCATTTTAAATTGTATTGTAAAAGGTCCCGATGGTATTGGTATCATGATGGTTGAGATCATAACATCCAATAATTAAGAATTTCATTCCTTGATAATACAATTATTATTTTCCATGATATTTTTACAATTAAATTATCTCTAGATTCATTTCATTCTCAATTTATTTAGAAAATTTAACGTTCTTATAGTTATTTACCTTCCTATGTTGATTAATTGTTATCTTTTCATGATATTAGAATTATTTAACTAGAATTTTTGTTTAGTTATTAACCATGACATGTTGATTATTACTTATTACTAAACTATTCATCCCTTTAGTATGTTATTCATTATATCTTATGTCGGTGTAGTAACGTATTTTCTGACTCTAGGATACTAGGGTTAGGGTCATTATAGTTGTTTTTATAATATGTTTAGTAGAATACTTCGGAAATTTATTTATGAAAGAAAATATTATATATCATAACCCTATTTTATAATTTGAGGATAAGTATATACTAACATTATTATGTTTTGTTATTGTAAATATTATGTTGTCTTTATATGAAATAAATCTCTTCATGGATACTATAAGTGGATTTGGTTCATGAAAAGATGTACTTATGGGTAATAACACTTGAAAAAGAATATTGGAATTGACTTGAGCATTACCTAGTACACAAAAATGTTCCTTACAACACATCTAGTTTTCCACTTTCTAAATTATATTCCTTTGATAATTCAAAATAATTTATAAAAATTTGTTATGTATTTGAATATATGCTAACAATGATTCTCATAAGTTAAACCAACGATGTATAATATTGAAAAATAGGTTTCTTAAATGAATGGTAAAATGTTTTATGTGTGGAAATTAAGGTAACAAAGTAATTAATTGGAAATTAAAAATGATTAGTATTATTTATGGAAATAAATTTCATCTTAGAGATTCATTTATATATCGAGGTCTTAAATGTGGAGATCATGGGCATTATCTGAGTAAATTCCCTCTTCTAAAGGTTAATCCTCGGACCTCGGAAGGACCAATGTTCAACTGAAATGGTATAAGTATTTATGTATTTTAATTACAAAATTTTATTATTGAAGTATATTTACCAATGTTATTTTTTTCTATAAGAATCATGAAACAACTAGGTATTGTGTAATATTCTACAATCATATATGAATTCATTCACTTAATAGATATGGATATCGTAATGGGTATATGATTTTTAAATTGATCATAAGTCCACATTCTTAAACACCCATTTTTAGGTTTTATTTTATTGTATTCTACTAATATAAATGATATTTTTGGATACATTTAGGGCAATGAAACCCATTGGTTTCGTATATGTTTTAGTGAAAAGTTATTTAATGAATAATGGACTAATTATATTGTGAATAAGATTAAAGGTATTGGTAACCATTGGGGTTTAACTTATCTTTGATATTGAGATAATTATGGGTTATTATACTTTGGAAATGTTAGAGTAATTATATTAATACGGTGATAGAAAAATGACAACCCGTATGTTGGGTGAAAACACTTCTCATCCTAAAAGGAAATAAGGAATGAACCCATATCTATAGTATAATAATGGTTTAATTCATACCAATGTAATATTTTATGTTATTGATAATATATCTTTGTATTTACATAAATGATTTGATGAACAAATATTAATAATGATCTAGTGGATTTATTATTAAGGTTTAGACATTAATGTATTATATTAGATAACTTTTGTTAACCACATTGGTTTTGTAAAATAATTAGAGACTGATGAAAACACATTTTACTCTTTAATATATCTTATGATCTATTAAAAGTTAATTTTAGTTCTTAATCCATAAAAATTATTTTTTGAATATTCATTTCTTGGAGTAAGCAATGAATTGGAAAATAATCAAGGCACAGCCAAAGGATGAAATTAGGCATATGAAATAAAAATATATCATGTAAATATATTTCCCTATATTTAGATAGTAAAATAATTCATAAAGTTTAGGAGTATGATTATAAAAAAATATATCTTATTACATTCATATTCAATGAATCATGTGGTCATTTAAATCAGCTCATATTTGTGGTTTTGAGGTCCTTAAACTTCTACTGATCATTCAATTTATTGTGATTAATGACCACTATCAATCACTATAATTATTTAATATTTTCTTCTATGTGTACATATCATAACATTCCACAAATATTATACTACTTGGAAACCATGTTATTTATTATTTTTAAAGACCTTCATATTTTTATTTATCTTTCATCGAGAATATGTTTTATTAACCCTTTTATGATGTTGGTTTTTCATCAATGGAATTTCCAAATGTCAAACACTTGACTACCAAGAAGAAAAAAATATTGAAGGTGGTGAGAATGTAACACCCAAATATTTTTATTCAATAATGTTTTATTTGATAGCGTATGTGCCAATAGCACTGAACATAAACAACCATCATGAAATATTTCTATAAATTTAATCACTTTGTTGGCTTACAAAACACACAACCCCGAGCCTAAATAAATTGTAATATAAAATATAATTATAACCTATTTTTTTAGTAAGTGGATATGAATATTACTAACTAAATTATGAAAATTATAGTCATATCTTTATTATAAATAAAATAAGAATTATTTGATAGGAAAAGAAATGTTTTTTGAAAAACAATATTTTTCTAATAAACGGTTCACACTTCGAGCACAAAATTTAAAATTATTATTTAAAAATTTTATAAAATTTATTTTTCAAAATTAAATTAATTTTTTAAATCATCATATCAAAATTATTTTTTGTTGAGTTTTTGGTATTTTCTAAAAAAATTAATTTTCAATGAATAGTGAAAAATACTGATTTTTTTAAATGTCTTTTATGTTTAAATGATATAACAGTAAAATTTTTGTAAAAAACTGTTTTAAATGTAGAATTATATATTTTTATTACAATTTAACTAATTTTTCTCATTTATTGAAAATTAATATTGAATTTGGATAATAAACCTTATATACTTATGAGAATTTTCTCTTCAGAAACTGGAATTTTCATCACATCGATGGGTATAATTTAAAATTGGATTCAAAAAATTATCTGAATTTAATATGAAAAAGTATATAAAATATTTGGAGTTATAATAATATATATTATCTAATATGGTAAATTTAATTTTGACCCTTTTTTAGAACCAGATAAAGGGTAAGTGGTGTATTTTGATGCATTAGGATCAGGGTTCGGGTTTGTTCTCATGTAAGGGGATCATGAAGTCTTTTATGGATAATGGAATTTTAGTTTGGATGAGAAGAACTACCCAACACAATATTTGGAGTTTGTGGCTTTATTTCATGCTTTGAAAACATGGTGTCAGTATCTCTTCAAAGAGATATTCATAGTGTTTACTTATCATAAGAGCTTGAAGTATATTTTCTCAGAGAGAGATTTGAATTTGAAAAAAAAAGAGATTAATGAATTATCTCTAGATATTTTACATTGACATGATGTACACACTACGTATGAGAAATTCGAAAGTTGATTAATTTAGTAGAAAGGCATAAGTTTTGGTGGTGAAAAAAGCCTCGGATCAGTGGAATTTGATGTCGATTATATTCAACATGCTGTTAGAATGTGAATATCGAGGTTATATTGTGGTCATATTTCCAATTTCATTGGTTCTTGATATTATTGGGCGGGTTACATAGGCACATATGTCCAATTTAGATTGTGTGTCTATGAGGTCGAATCTCAATAGAGGGGAGAACAATGAAGGTTGGAAAGAGGATGGGAATTTAGGGTTGTGATTTCAGAATTGGAGGGTTATACTAGTGGATTTTCTGAAATAAAAAATCTCAATGATTGTCATCATTCTAGATGGTATTTCCATCCTATAATTTATAAAATGTATAAGGAGTTAAAAGTGCAGTTTTGGTGGTCTGGTATAAAAATGAAATTTGTTGTGTTTGTATCGATATGCTTGACTTATCCTCAAGTCAAGGTGGGGCATTATTGGCTGGAAGTTATGTTGCATTATTTACCAATCCCTGTGTGTAAGTGGGACCAAATAGTAATTTATTTTGTTAAAGGTCTCCCAATAGTAGTTAAAAAACACGATTTCAAATAGGTGATTGTCGATCGGCTCAAAAAGTTGGACCATTTCATCCATATTCATGAATCTCATATGGTGGAGGATCTGTCCAAAATATATATCTGTGAGGTGATTAAATGGAATGGTGTTCCATTTTCTATTGTATAAAATAGATATATGAGGTTCATATCTCATTTTTGGAAATCTTTGCAACAATCCCTTAGGATTCGGTTAATGATGATTATGGTGTATCATCACTAGATGGGTGGGAAATCTGGGAGGACGATAAAAATATAGGATGACATGTTGTGGGATTCTATCTAGGATTTTGGTGGCTCATTGGTGGATCACTTTTTGTAGGTGTATTTATCCTACAATAATAGTTATTAGGCCTCCATATATATGGATCTGTATGAAGCATTATGTGGGAATCTATGTCCATATCCACTATATTGGGTGGAAACATGAGAGACTTAAATGGTTTATTAATCCTTGAATATGAGACTATAGATAAGATTAAGTTGATCGTGAATACAATGGAGATGGAACTGAGCCCTCATAAATCATATTTGGAACATAATTAATGATTTTTGTTGTTCGAGGTGAGTAATCATGTGTTCTTTAGAATCTCTACCAGGCATGAACATTGTCATTTTAGGAAGCATGGAATAATATCTCTGAGGTATATTGGGCCTTTTGAGATACTTGAGTAGGTTGGATAGTTATCATATCAGTTGGATTTCCCACCACAATTCAGTGTGGTTCAGAATGTCATTAATGTTTTTTAGTTGAAGAAGTATCATTCAGATCTAGAACATGTGATTCGATGGGATCATGATGAGATAGATCTGAATGCTTCATTGGTGCATGTGCCAATACAGACCGTAGATATGCAAGAGAATTTTTTTCACGAAAAAATCATCAGCCTAGTTCGGGTTTTGTAGAAACATGGTCAGATTCATGAGGAGACTTTGGAGCAGGATATTGATATGGATAAGCAATGTCCAAAGCTCCTTCAGCAAGGTGATGGTTATCTACCTTTTGTGGATGGAAATTCCAATAGTGGAGAGAATGCATCACACTTGGTTTGAGTTAGGTAACCTTTTTATATCATTTTATGTGTTTATAGTGTTTAGGTATTTTTGAGAGAGTTTGAAAAGGTTTTGTAATGTTTTTGGGTATTTTCGAAGGGTTCATGGTTTGAGCACGGATAATGAAAATGTGAAGATCCTCTAGGAAACCATGAATGTGGAGTCAGATGGATATGGGATGGTGGAAAGTTAAATAAATTGGTTTAAAAACCATGCGGCCAACCTAGGTAAATCGTTCGACTTGAGATAGTGATAATTATCATGGTCGGCACATGGTTTGTCTAACTATGAGAGCCAACTGTGTGAGGCACTGATCGCACTACGATTCACAATTTCATTTTAACCCTTACACCATTGTGCTAAACTAGTTTTTTATTGAAAATTATAAAAATAATAAAAAAAATTAACTTCATGTTTGATTCAATTATTTAGAATTTATTATTATTAAAATTTTAAATGATACTTGTTTTGATAATCTCGTTGAGGATGGAGGTGTTTTGGAGGGCCCATAATGATGTCTAAGAAAAATGGGCCAAACTGCACAGCATCCCTGCACACCAGTGCACTCAATCGCATATTTTAACTAAATAGTGACTCTAAATGGGCTTAAATTTTGTGATTTGGTCTACAATTTAATGGGATACATTTACTATGAAAGCATTGAAGCCACATTAGGCGACTACTAATCCCATACAAACTGATCTATCCAAATGATCAAATATGAACAAAGTCGACTATAGTGCGATGTATTTTATCGATATCTCAATCTGTATTTGTCTAAATGGTGCCAAAAATTCATTGTAGATATCCAATATGTGGGGATACAACCTTTTATTTTTATCTAAAGTGAGATAAGACTGTCTAGTGGCCAAAACAATGGGACTAGTGGTTTCTCAAAATCATGGTTCCAAAACCTTCTCTCATTTTGGCAATAAAAGAGAACCTAGGGCTCCCCATTTTATATATTGAACCAGAAGTGAAGATCTAACATTTTGGAGTCCTATAGAAGTCTCCTCTTTATCCATGAAGTTCTGGAGGCCCCTATCGTCATAGGGGGATCAATAATGAATAAGGAGTTCCACCTGATCTTCCCCCTCCTCCTGATGTCGATCTAAATGGTGGGTGATCAGTATGAGGGAGCTACAGACTTGAAGAGGGAGTTATGGAACCTTATATTATACCAGTTTTCTTTAATTTTTTTGTTAATTATTTTACTTATGATTAATCTTTATATGCTTCTTCTCTTAATGCATTGATTTTGTTTAATTATTTCAATCATTTCTCATTTCAATGTCGATTGGGTTGATATTCAAGTAGGAATTTTGGGTTTTTCTGATTGGACAACACAATCATCCTCTTTCACTCACCCATACATGAGATTTCAGTATTATTTGGTAGAACTCACTCTATTCTTGAGGTCCAAACCTCGAAAACATGATTTATGTTTAAAGGGGTGGTTCTTTGTGCATCATTTTAAGAGGAAAGAGGGGAACCAAGATCTTGGTTAACCCTCAATCAAAGTATTACAGTAAAACCTAATAATCTACTAAGAATGAAAAAATATTAAATTGTTGTAGTAACTTAGCAATGATCACTTATTTATCACATATTTTTTTAAATCCATTTTTTCTTGCAACTTTACAGCCCTTTATGTTAAGATACTTTTGTAAAATTGTTTACAAAATCACTCCCCCCTCATTTGTTCTTATTATTAAAAATAAACACTCAAAATATATCAATTATCCTTGAGAGAAGACCTAGGTTCTTACCGAGACAAAAATATCTTCTCTAAATAACTATCAATTTGACGTGTCATGACAACACATTCAAATTTTGGCATCATTGTCGGGGAGCGCTTAGGTTTTTAATTGCGTGTTTTTTATAAGATTTTTATAAATTCTGTGAATATTTATTTGTTTTATCTTATACATTTACCTATATTTTTTTGATCTGATATATTTCTTATGTTGGTTTTGTGCATTACGTGTTCTAATCTGGTAGATTTACCTCTTTTCAAACCCGATCCAGAGAGGATATTACATTAGTGACCCCAAGATGCACCAGAGAACCCTTTGAAGGAGGACACACAAGACAACAACACTCTTCTTAATCCTTTTATCTTCTTCTTCTGGAACCAACATCAAAACTGAAATAAAATTGTATAACGTGGTAGAAAACAATAGAACCCTAAAAGAACTAACCTCACCTGATGTCGATATCCAGCCCATATACATTTAATTACTAGGAAAGAAACCCAATTTTGAACTAAAATCTGGTTTAATTCATCTATTACCATGATTCCATGGACATCCTAGTGAGGATCCACATAATCATTTAATAGAATTTCACACATTTTGTAAAACATTAAAACCTACTAATGTGTATGAGGAACAAGTAAATATTAGAGAATTTCCCTTTTCTATAGAAGATACAACAAAAGACTATCTCCATTATGTTAATTCCCCAATAACAGGCTAGGCAAACATGAAACAACTTTTTCTTGAAAATTATTTTCTAACCTCTCGAACTACAACAATAAAGAAATAAATATGTGATATAAGACAATCTCAAGGGGAAACACTTCATGAATTTTGGGAAAGATTTAAAATATTATGTTCATATTGTCCATACCACCAAATAAGTGATCAACTTTTAATACATTATTTTTATGAAGGTTCAATTCCAATTGATTGTAACATGATGGATGATTTTGTAGGCGGTGCACTAGTAGATAAAACCCCAGTTTCTACAAGAACCCTAATTGAGAACATGGCACAAAACACTCAATAATTTGATACAAGGTCCAGCGTACATATTCAAGGGGTCCATGAGGTTCAAAATATTGAATGTGTGAAGGTGGACATAAATTTAGAAGAGGTAAGTACCCTTTTACGACAAAACTCTCTCTACCAAGGTAAATCTCAATATCCTCCTCCCATCCATTGTGGAATCTTCTCTTCGGAACCCCATTATTCTGACCAATTCCCCCAATTGAGAGTAAATTCTGAGAGTTGTGAGGAAATCTTCCTAGGATTCCCCTATAACCAACCCTTTAAGAAAGAACCATTATATCTATCAAACTCTGGGTGGAAAGAAAACTAATATTATATAGAAGGGGTGTATTCAAACCATCCTCATCAACCATAGAACCAACAATTTCATAGTAGTCATCCACTATAGAGACCCGGATCTTGACATACATGGACATTAAATTATTTTTGCGGAATACTTAATATATAACAAAAACAGACACCAAAGGACCATAATAGTTTAGTGCCTTTGGAAACTTGGAACATAATCTTCTAATCTTGGTGAAAGATCCTCAATATCTCCCATAAAGATCTTCCCTTTTTTTACCTAAAACCTTTCCTTATATCCTGGGGAAAAGAAAACATAAAAAGGGTGAGCTCAAATGCTCAGTAAGGGAAAACATAGTGAACATAAAACAATCCATAAACATTTGAAAAAAAACTTTAACATGAAATTTAAACATCAAAATCTTGAGCAAAGACATATATCGTGGATGTACGTAAGGCATATATCATAATGGAACACCAATCATGATAAAATATAATGGGAATAAAACATGTAAGTGTGGAAACCATTCAGCACATGTTATGATTTCCAAAGTATCCAAGGCATTGCTACCAAGACCATCTTAGTGGACAAAGTCCCTTTCTGAATCGAGTTCACTCCTCGTTTCAGTCTTGTAACACTGAAACAGGTTAACTTACCATTCCAGCCATGTATATATCATGAGATATAAATCTTTACCCAATGCATTGTAGGGAGATATAGGTCCCACCCATCTCATAATGAAATCATTCTTACTTGTGCCACAACATGAACATAAATCATTCATCATTACCCAAATTATAAAATGGGTTTTATAAACATAATCCCATCATAACAAAATCCATACCAAAAAATGGATATCAATTCATCATAAGAAAATTGAAACCATGTAAATCATATAGACATTAAACTTGAAACATACACTTATGAAATAATGTCATCCTAGATGGAAAATGGTTTTGATAAAACATTTGAAATGAATTCTTGAGGAAAATATCCTTTCTTCTTCAAAATCATTTTCCTTCCAAAAAATTTCATGCAATTTTAAAAGAAAAGGATTTTGTTGAAAATAGTCATGAAATCTTTTGGATGAAGCTTCATGAAAATAAGGCTTTATAAAACCGTAAAAATCCGTTTGTTCCGTATAAGTTAAAAAAACATTTTTCTCGTACTTTTGCCGGAAAAGTCAAAAAAGTACCTCGCAAAAGAAAGATTCCATAAATACCATGTAGTAAAAGTCAAAAATGGGTAAAAAGGACATTAAACATACATGAAAATATTTTTATAATATAAGTACATGGATGATAAATATAACCCCAGTAAATACTTACGAATAAACAATCTCTGATAAGAACGAGATTGGAATAGTTATCCCTTACCTTAGGTCTGATATGCTTCGTACGTATCCGAAACCCCTGTATAATGATTTAAATAATTTTATTCAATTATTACAGAATCATATTCATTTTTATGATATCATATATGGTTCACTTATGACTTTATATTACCCGTTCTTTTGTAAATTCCATGTTAAAGAGCATTTTGGGTAAAATCGTTTCATTTGTCATCTGTGTTTTGACTTGTAATTATTCATATGATTACCTATATTATGATTACTTAATTCCATAATATAAAACATGATTTATATATAATATATATTCAGAATATACATATATATAATAGATCTATAAATGGAAAGAAATACACCGTTCATGGAGACAGTAGGTCGTACGTATGCATGAACGTTGTTTTTGTTTCCTCATTGAATTGAATGGAATTAATTGGATGACATACATATATATATATATACATAAATCCAGTATCATTATTATGTCAAATGTTTCATGATAACTTATTATATATATTTTATAATCATTCATGAATGGTTAATCATTGAGAATGAATCTCATCGCATCGTGGAGACGGTAGTCCGTACGTACGCACGAGTGATGATATCATTCCCATAATTATTGAATTGAATTGGAGTGGATGATAAAATATATCAGAATAGGTATGAAGTTATAATAACTATTTATAGTTATTTTTCACACCATTATACCCATCCAAGTAAGGTGGTGTTGAAAAAACAGATTACACCACGGCGTGGAGACGGTATTTCGTACGTACGCATGCGCGGTGATTTCATTTTTCATAGGATGGATAGAAGGTGAAATGGGGTTGTTTTATATTTATAATGACATGTCAGTATATTATTGATACTTATGTTATTACTTTATAATGAAACAACTAAAGAAAAAGAAGTTGAAGAAGAAATAAGCTTGAAATAATCGGTAGAAGAGATTATCTCTTCTTCGACGCACCTCCTTTAAACTTCTTCTTCGGGAAATAGGGTTGGTCTTTTGAGAAGACAAGTACCTCTATAAGGTTTCTAGGGAAGTGGGGAGGTGAAATGGGAAAAGTTTGGCTGATCTTAAAGGCTCAAAATGGTGTGAGTAAGAGAGGTAGTAGGTGCCTTTTTATAAGGGAGGAGAGGGGCACCTTTGGAATCCTCAAAAATATTAGTTTAATATAAATTCAAACCCCACATAAAAACCTCCAAAAATGGCTCAATTCGAATATTAGATGATATAGGGTTGTAATATAATCAACCAATAAAATTTAGACATGTTTTGATCTTATTTTAAACCTTATAATTTTGATTTATCCTTATTTAATCTATTTAAGTTTATTTGTGGTAATAAAATTCTAAATTTTAAATGGTTATAAATAATAACTTATGTGTTGTTAATTTTCCATAATTGGATACTTTATTACATTTTTAAATATAAAAATTTCAATTTATAATTTTTAAATATTTTTGTGATTTTTAAACAATTTCATAATATGTTATTTTTATAAAATAACAATAGTGTCAATTTTGACACTATTCATTTATTTGAATTTAAATAAAATCTACATAGTGGATATATTCGAAATAAAATATTTAATATATTCCTAACACGTCAAATGTTTCTAGAAAATTCGTGGAGAACATTAAATAGTTCATATAATATTTAGTTTAATATTTTTAAAACCATTTATTTGGTATATCTCTTAATAAAATAATTAGTACAACATTTTTGTATAATTATTTAATATAATTATTTGTTGCATAAAAATTAAAAATAAAATTCTTTGATGAAGATAAATATCAAAGCTTTTATAATAATAATTTTACTCGAATTTATCATCTTAAAATAATAACATGTAAATTGTTATCTTTATTAAATTATGAAGGTGACAACTTTGGAATAATTTAAAATAAAATATTATAAGTGTCATAATCGCCATAATAAGGATCCATATGGTCAATACTTCGGCCAGTTGATGATTAGGATTTATATATACACTACTAATAAGTTTTGTGCAGATTTTTGGGCCTTTTTATATGTATTACTATTTCAATAAAAACTATATTATTGATTTTTCACTAAATAAATAATTTCCGCATCATTAATGTATAAGATAATAATGTAATTAAATAACTCTTAAAAATTACAAATAAATTACCATGATAAATAAAAACATTTTATCTTTCAAATTAGTATTTATAACCGAATTTATATTCTTTATAAACATATATTAAAAATACCTTAATTATTAAAGTTGAGTGAGACATATTTCACTTTCCTTTAAATAAAATAAACTAAAGGTATTAATCACCTCCAAGTGGGTTCTAATGGATTCCATTTCGACCCAAATATGACTTAGGATGAAATATAATCATCTAATTGTATTAAGACAAGTATTATGATAATTTTATAACATTATATTTACCCTTAAATACCCAATTAACCTTTTACTATGGTAAATAAAATTTACCATTATTACTATTCATAAAGCCAAAAAAAGTAGTCTGTTAATATAATTTAGACCCACTAATTCCAAATATGGAATCCATTTTTCCAAATTCAATACCTAGAAGTTTCAGAAATTAAATTAAAATTAATCTCGTTGTCGAAAGAAAACTGGTTTTTGTTTAAAACATTGCAAAAGATTGAATTTATTTAACCTACGAATTCAATGTAAAATCAATTCTAATGACATAAATTATATTAAATGGTAAAAATATATTATATTTATACTTTAAAACCATTCAATAATATAATTTAACCACATAAGTTATTATGATGAAAAAAGTTGTTTTTAATTAAAATATAGCCTGTTTTTACTATTCATTAAAATATGAAAGTTATCAGAATAATATGAAAACTTTATCCAAGGTAAAATTTTATATCCTGATTCCAAATAATAATTTTATTTTGTAAAATTGAACTTATAAAAATGTCACAAACTAGATTTATGGTTGGTGCGCCATCAAAAGGCGGCAAAACTGCATTTTTTGAAAAATACTTATTTTACCCGAAAATTTTATTTTGTTCTTATACCATGTTCTAGAAAATGTGTAAGATGAATAATACTGTTATAAAATTCAAAATTTAGTTAATATTATTCATAACAGCTAGTTAATAATAATATTATAACAATATATCATTATTTAGTAAAAACTCGATATTGCGTACAACACACGTTGTCGAGGAAGGTCATGATTGCGTGTAATGCAAGCCAAGTCAGGGTTTCGTGTAGTTCATGACTCCTTTGTTGTTGCATATAACAAAATACATTGAATATATATATATACTCAATTTTTAGTAGAATAACTACTATCAAACAAACATGAAATTGTGTGTAACACGATCCAAGATTAGTGTTGTGTATACTGCAAGCTAATACAGTGTTGTGTATAGCGCAAGATACTCTTGGTGTAGCGTACAATAGAAGATATGAAATAAATTAAAATTAATATATCTTATAAAATCTCAGGTTGTTACATTCTACCCCCCTTAAAATGAATTTCGCCCTCGAAATTCATCGGGGTTATAAATCGTTTAGTATTCATAGAAACCCACATCGTAAAAAGGAATAATAAAACATAAAATTAAAAACTAAAGTATGAAACGTAACGATTACCCAAAGTAACTCATCATTGGGTTTCCATATAGGATAACATAGGTGAAAATATGGATATGGAAGAGAAATCTAAACATCAATTTCTGATGGAGAGTGGTAGAGAACATGGCTATGAAAAAGCCAACAATCACAAAGCCATGAATTTGTGACGATCTAAGGTAACATCTGATTCATCGGATATAAAGACACTAGGACAACATTTTTTTGTATTCAAGATCATTTCCCTAAATTTGAAGAAATTAGAATTAGAAGAAATACGTTCTTGATTTTGGTACAATCTCACCGTTGGTCGTTCCTTGGACAATTTCCACTTCATCTCTTAAAGAAATGAAGCTGAATTTTTCATTCGCGAAGTGTTAGCAGATCATATGATAGAATGACAGGTCATTCCATCTGTCTCAAACAAAAAGTTTTCAAAATTTATCAAATATACAAAAGACCATGTATAGTGAGATGAATCATATATGATTCCAAAAATGGACTTATACTTCATCTGTCATACCGCTTAATAAAATAAAACTAGTTTCTACTAACCAAGGACTTCTTGTAGGCCAGTGGTAGACAATAAAGGCCCAGCGCACTTCGGTTGTGGGTTCGATTCCCAGAGCCTTGTCCAACGCGATGGGTTGTCGCCCGTCCTGCAGGTTGTCCTTTTTTTTCTAAAAATACATTATTATAACTTTCCATCAATAATATCGAAAAAGTTATAGCCTTAAACAATACTAACTTATGTACAATATAATCCATTCCAATATTTAGGATTATCCAAAATACTGTTGTCCAATCTCATATTATAGTGAAAACGATTACCAAAGAGTTCATATAACAAGCATGTTAATACCATCGTTGATCCCCATATATCATAAGATATGTCTTGTTGGTCACATTACAAACATTCAAAGGCCTTAATCATGTATTCTCTTGAAAAAAATTGAATACCCATTGAACCTTAGTGAAAACATGAATGCAGTTAAAAGTTAACACTTTACACATACCAAAATCCTGAAAATTCTATATACTCAAACCATGATATCACTTAGTCCTTATATCAATCATGAGCTCATGAATACTGTCAAACATTTCATTTTCTCCTTATCCCTTCATTATGTGTATATCATCTGCTTTCCAAAATATTGGAATCACTTTTCATGGTTACCGGTACCATAAAATTATGTAAAACCACAATAGACTAATACAAAAATATTCTAATACACCATAAAAGTACCTCAACAACATTATTCTTGAATACCAATACATAAACACTTCAATCCATCCTCTTCAATGATTGTCCTGGATTAAGTCCTTCCTTTATTTAGAAGTAACTTTTTAGGTCAGTTCATTGAGTTGGGTAATGCCCATGTTATCCACAAATAAGACATTGAACTCTATAATAGTCTATCACTCTATGACCCTTTTCTCCACACAGATAACATCTTTCCCTCCATTTGAGGTATTCCTCAAGGTTCTTCTTCCCTTCTTTAGAAATCTCAATCTTCCTTTCTTTATGCTCCTCAACATGCGAACATGCATAAAATTCTATCTTCCTCTTATTTGATGAATTATAAATACCACTAAATTTTACCTTGTTAATCATATATCACGATGACTGATTCGGAATAATCACAATATCTTTCTCTCTAGGCATTATGCACTTTTTTTGCTCATAGTCACCAATTTTTCCATTGGATTCAATGTTAACCGAATTCCTTTTGGTTCCCTCCATTGACTAAAACACAAAAATAATTCTGTGAGAGGAAAAAATCATACAAGGAAAATAACATAATCAAGGGGGAGTACCTTCGACATCTAACATCTTAGGTTTAATTCTAATATCGTTACCGTAATTCTAGGACTATAACCTATACTTATACTTAACCTTAAGGACATCCCTAGACATACCTTAGAAATATCTCTAGAGATATCACTATAGTTTTTGCATCCTTGTTTCCAAAGGTTAACTAAACCTTTCCTCTGATACCAATTGTAGAGACCCGGAGCTTGACGTACATGGACATTACATTATTTTTGCAGAATACTTAATATATAACAAAAACATACACCAAAGGACCGTACACTACTACAACCTGCGCCTTTATCAGCGCTAAAAACCATAATTAAGAGTGCTAGAATAGCGCTGTTAATTCCGGCGTAGATAAAGGGGGGGTCCCCTATATCAGTGCTTCTAGGAGCGCTGATTAAGGGGTCATTTATCAGCGCACGGTGGAGCGCTGATAAAGGGGTCCTTTATCAGCACGCGGTGGAGAGCTGATAAAGGTCAACTCTATCAGTGCTTCTCGGAGCGCTGATACAGGTTCCTTTATCAGCGCTCCTTTAGCGCTGTTAAAGGTTTCCTTTATCATCACTAAAAAAGCGATGATAAAGGGCCCAGCGCCTGCACCTAAAAAACAGTACCTGCACACCTGCACACCAGAATACCTGCACAAAGTAGCACATGCACACCTACACACCATAGCACCCACACCCAATATTTTGACTGACAACGGTATATACATTTACTTAACATCATGAATACAAAAAAAAATGCATTGCTATATACATTTCAAAAATTGTTTTACATGGTTACATTTACAATTATTCAACAACAGTTATAAACATTCATGTTTCATCCTTTGATATCTGTGATCCGCTCTCGATGGTATTTGTTGACGAACAAATCATCCGAACTCAAGGAAAAAAAATCACCTATATAAGAAAACAAAGATTATGTTAGTAATGCAATAATGAAATAAATTAAAACAGAATATGAAAGAATACATTAATATGGAAATGTGAAACTAAAATATTAAATTTTAAACTCAAAAGTTTTCATTTTCATAACAATGAAAGGGAATAATGTAAAATCAATATGTTTTTGATTGATTTATCTAATTTAATAAATACTGATTCTTTATCTAATGAAAAGCTTTACCGGTCACACCGTGCGCCAGATTGAGGTGCGGTCGATTCGTACGCGTCACAAATGACTCGTGGATCGTTGTCCTAAAGTATCAAAACAATCTGAAGGCGTTTGCTCGGTTTGGCGTATGTCATTGGTGTTGTTTTCCAAAGTTGATCTCAATTTGAAACTGATATCAGACACTTTTAGCCATACCGATCACACCGTGCGTCGGATTGAGGTGCGGTCGATTCGTACGCGTCACAAATGACTCGTGGATCATTTTCCTAAAGTATCAAAACAATCCAAAAGCGTTTGCTCAGTTTGGCGTATGTCATTGGTGTTGTTTTCCAAAGTTCATCTCATTTTCAAACTGATATCAGACACTTTTAGCCATACCGGTCACACCGTGCGTCGGATTGAGGTGCGGTCAATTTGTACGCGTCACAAATGACTCGTGGATCATTTTCCTAAAGTATAAAAACAATCCGAAGGCGTTTTCTCAGTTTGGCGTATGTCATTGGTGTTTTTTTCCAAAGTTGATCTCAATTTGAAACTGATATCAGACACTTTTAGCCATACCGGTCACACCGTGCGTCGTATTGAGGTGCGGTCGATTCATACACGTCACAAATGACTCGTGGATCGTTGTCCTAAAGTATCAAAACAATCTGAAGGCGTTTGCTCGGTTTGGCGTATGTCATTGGTGTTGTTTTCCAAAGTTCATCTCATTTTCAAACTGATATCAGACACTTTTAGCCATACCGGTCACACCGTGCGTCGGATTGAGGTGCGGTCGATTCGTACGTGTCACAAATGACTCGTGGATCGTTTTCCTAAAGTATCAAAACAATCTGAATGCGTTTGCTCAGTTTGGAGTATGTTATTGGTGTTGTTTTCCAAAGTTCATCTCATTTTCAAACTGATATCAAACACTTTTAGCCATACTGGTCACACCGTGCGTTGGATTGAGGTGCGGTCGATTCGTACGCATCACAAATGACTCGTGGATCGTTGTCCTAAAGTATCAAAACAATCTGAACGTGTTTTCTTGGTTTGGAGTATGTCATTGGTGTTGTTTTCCAAAGTTCGTGTCATTTTCAAACTGATATCAGACAATTTTAGCCATACCGGTCACACCGTGCGTCGGATTGAGGTGCGGTCGATTAATATGCGTCACAAATGACTTGTGGATCGTTGTACTAAAGTATCAAAACAATCCAAAGGCGTTTGCTCAGTTTTTCGTATGTCATTGGTGTTGTTTTCCAAAGTTTATCTCAATTTGAAACTGATATCAGACACTTTTAGCCATACCGGTCACACCGTGCGTCGGATTGAGGTGTGGTCGATTCGTACGCATCACAAATGACTCGTGGATCACTGTCCTAAAGTATTAAAACAATATGAATGCGTTTTCTTGGTTTGGCATATGTCATTGGTGTTGTTTTCCAAAGTTTATCTCAATTTGAAACTGATATCAGACACTTTTATCCATACCGGTCACACCGTGCGTCGGATTGAGGTGCGGTCGATTCGTACGTGTCAAAAATGACTCGTGGATCGTTGTCCTAATGTATCAAAATAATCCGAACGTGTTTGCTCGGTTTGGCGTATGTAATTGGTGTTGTTTTCCAAAGTTGATCTCAATTTGAAACTGATATCAGACACTTTTAGCCATACCGGTCACACCGTGCGTCGGATTGAGGTGCGGTCAATTCGTACGCGTCACAAATGACTCGTGGATCGTTGTCCTAAAGTATCAAAATAATACAAACGTGTTTTCTTGGTTTGGCGTATGTCATTGGTGTTGTTTTCCAAAGTTTATCTCATTTTCAAACTAAGTAGTAGGAATTCACTAATCTAAGGATATGAAACATAAGAAAGGGAGATCATAGATGCTCAATAAGTGTAAAGGGAGATATCAATGACCATATAAAGATAACATAAGTATTAGGAATTCACCTTCATTGTCCTATTTGTTTACATTCTTCGATCAGGTACGCTGCCCATTCATTTCTAAAGACATTTATATCATCTTCTAAATAGGAGTTTTTGCAACAGTCATAGTAGTACTGAAAAAATATAAATACACAAGGGATTAATAATTATTTTAAATAAAGTAGTAATTATTTTCAAAAATACCTCTTCAGGGATGCTAGTTTGTCCATGAAATACGATCTCTTTCATAAATTTACAAACATAATAACCACAGTCCTTGTCATTTGTTTGTTTCGGACACTGCAGAAACATCGAGAAAAATAATTAATTTGTTTTGATATGTATTTGGATAGTGAAATATAATTATATATACCCATATACTTCTCCATTTGTAGATCTTGTGGGCATTGTCGTCCTTACGCCCTGGATTCATTCCAGCCTTTAGACGATATTCATACACCGCCCTATCATAAAAAAATCCTCATTAAAAGATAATATAAATTATATAACTAGATATTTAGTTCTAAAATGTTGGATCTAGTGTATTACAAATTGAAAATCGCCGTCATGTTTGGTCAGTTAGTTGGATATCCATGCAGTGAATCCAGAAAATAAATCTTTGGAGTATCCAAATTGATTGCAATGAGCATCCAATGTTCCCTAAAAACACAAAAAGAAATAAGTACTGATAGAAATGAAAATATAATTGATATGATTAAAATGTATAGTTTTACCCTTGCATCGTTGGTATTAAAAAGAGCCTGTCAGTCGTAATTCTTCTTTGAAACGTTCTGAGCAGATTTGACATCAATTCAGCCTGAAAATTAGAATCTATTTCTTTTCATTGTGTAGAAATGGTGTGAGGACTAACGAGTCCAAATTTGTATTCATGGGGAAATCCCTTCAACTGTTTTTCATATATACGCCTGTGAAAAATATGAGATGTATTTATCCATAATTATCAAAGTATATCAGCTTCTATAAAATCAAATCATGAAAACATACCTCATGTATACATTTATAACTGAGGCGCCTAGCCAGTCGTATGTGATGATCTCAGAAACAGCGTCTGCACTAACGAAATCCATTGTTTCCTCTACGTACATATCTTTTTCACAAACAATTGTGTGATTCTTTCCGTCTTTCATTTTCGTATCCACATGAGTTTGCAATGATATTAAATGTGGATATAGAATGGGCGGGGTGAACGTGCTCTCAGTAGATCGTTTTGATCGGTTGGTTGATCCAATCTTGGAGCCGCTCTTTCGTTTTAGCTTCTCCATTTTATCCTTTTGTAATAACATTCATCGGTTCAGCCATTTTCTAATTTAATGTTAAAGGTTCTGCTTGAAAAATGAACTGGAAATGAATACCTCCTGCTCGACGTGTTTTTTTACAAGATTCGACGGCCACCCAACGAATGTTCCAATAGATTTTTCCACTGTATGAATGTCGTCATCGTCATTTGGCACGGGTAGCTCAGCGCTCGGCTCATTAGCTACGTTAATCGACACTTTGACATGACCGGTTGGAAGTGGTCTGGAGTGTAGCATGTCATTCTTCATATTGAACACCGTAGCCCTCGCTACAAGGCGATGGGTGGGAGTTGACAGATATAAATCACAGTCATTTTCACCCTGCAGAATATCATTAAATAAAAGGTATCAGTGTCTATGTGATTCACATCTCACAAAAACGAATATTATAACATTGATTACCTCGGTTAAGTCAGGTCTTTGAGGGGAATGGCTCGCCTCAAAGCTGGTGAGGGGTGGATCTTCTCGCGGGGGTTGTTCTTGAGTTGTTTGTTCTCTTCGCCTCTCCTCCATCAAACTCTTTAGCATCTCTCCCTGAGTTTGGATAAGTTCTTCAAGGGTAGCTAATCTATCTCTCATTACATGCAATTCTTTAGTTTCTTCATCCTCTTGTTTTTTTTTCTTAAAATATGTCTTGGGTGACACCCCAAAACCCACACCTCTGACGCGGCTATATTGTTCTGGCTGTTTCAAGGCCGTTGAAAGTATGTCTACATCCGGTGCGGGTGTTAATGTTTCCTGTGACTATGTCAAATAGAAAATATGGAAAAATAAGTAAGCATCGTTATGTAATAGTGATTTAAAGCAAAACAAGTTTATATTATGTCATACTTACACATGTTTCCCACACTTTTTGTGTGTTTTCATCTATCAGTTTCCCCTCTTTATTAACACGAGCCTCCTTCCATAGCACATGGTGTGGAATGGAAGTGACTTGAGATTTTGCTTCATCAATCTGCTTATAAGCAGAGAAACATGGTTACAGTGTTGTTTTATGTCACATAAAATTATTACAGTACTTTTAAAATACATACCAATTGTTTTTCAATTGAAGCGTACCCCAACCTTGCTTTACGGTAGGGGTACACTGGTTTTGCTGCCCGTTCTTTATTTCCAGCACTCAGTTGCTGTTTCATAAATAAAAACCTATCAATCAATGTGATGAATACAAGCAACGTTACAAAACGTGTAACCAAACACAATGTACCTGAAAATTCTTTTCCACACGATGGTTGCAAAATGCATTCCACGTTCCTTGGGATATCAAGTGTGCATAAAGAGGAGGCGGGTGCGGCTTGATTTTCCCTTCGGCATCTTTCAGATGATTTTTCGTTAAAATGGTGCGAAAGCCTCTATGAATCCTTCCTGCCAGTCTGAAAACATATTCTTTGTGCGAAACATCTACTATAAATGCACTCTACAAGAGATGATAAAGGGTTAGTCAATATTTCAATATTTTATTTTATTTTAATAAATTAAATAGATGATATCGTAATGTTACCGTAATCTCTTCCCACATTAATGTTTTCAACCCGCTGACAACATGGTGCCACGACTCTACGTCAATCGGCACGCGTTGTCGAGTGACGATTCCAATGTAGCTACTAAACATGGCTTTATTGGGGTTTACATGCCGGCCTAGCTTATTCCATCCCACCTCAAATTTGATGCCTTTTGCTTTTGCCTTAAGGATTTTTGCTAAAACTGTCAAACTACGGCGCACCTGTTTTTTTTATGTCGCTGGGGTTTCATCGCCTACCATTTCCTCAGTTTCTGCATCATCATTATGTTTCCTCGAAACACTAGCTTCAGCACTGACACCAGCTGCAACAGGTTGAGAGACCTATTGTACGTCAGCAGTGGGACCAGCTGCAACAGGTTGAGAGACCTGTTGTCTCTCAGCAGTGGGACCAGCTGCAACAGGTTGAGAGACGTGTTGTGTCTCGGGATTGGGTGCATCAGCAGGTGAAGAAGTCATTATCTGCAGAACTGGTTTAAAATTTAAGTTAGATCACATAAAAGCAGCAGCGAACAGATAATAACATAATGTAACGCAATCTATATTACAATAAAAATCAATAACCTGATTATTGAACTCCCTTTTTTTTTAAAGGCTGAAGGGATTTGACCCCTCTATCAACTATCCATATCTCTTCATTGTGGTCTCCTCTGACATACAAAATGTCGTCTACATTGAGACCACTGCGAAATGATTGCGAAATCCCAATGAAAGGATCATATTCCGTTGAATTTTCATCTGACCCTTCAGCTGTTTTGGTCGATAACAGAACAATTGACCAGTTTCGGTTTGCGGGATCGGGAACATAAAATACTTGCACTGCCTGTGATGCCATTATAAATGGTTCGTCTTTCTCCCCTTCCTTACTGAAATCAACTTTCACAAATCCCAAATCATCTATTTTAACAGCACTCCTGTTATCAACCCACTTGCATTGAAATATCGGAACTTGAAATTCCGTATAATCCAACTCCCATATTTGTTTGATGATGCCAAAGTATGAAATATTCACATAAATTGGATTTCTGTCCTTAGCACCGAAAACATGCATTGCTTCAGCCACAAGTGTAACCCCACTATTCTGCATGGTACTGTCTTCATCATGTTCATTAGTATAAAATGTATAACCATTAACTATATAAGCATTGTAAGATAATGCATACACACTTGGTCCTCCGGCTAGCCATCGAAGTCGTTCCGAAATAGACTTTGGATTTTCATCTGACTTCTTAAAAATATGATCTCGAAACCATCCTATAAACTGTCGATTATGTGTATTTGATATCCATTTTTCAGCCCTTGATGGATTCAATTGCCTAAGAATTTCTTTTTGGATTTCAACATATGGGTCAACGTCCAAACTATTATGCAAAACATAAAGGTGGGCCTGCTCCCGATCTGTAATATTGATTGTGACAACCTTTCTTCCAGAAATTCCTTCACCCTCTAACCGCCCAGTGTGATGAGATTTTAGTAAGCCAATGATCTCCACACCAGACAAGTATTTGGTACAGAATTCAACGGCTTCCTCAACAATATATCGCTCTGCAATACAACCCTCTGGCCGACTTCGATTTTTGACATACCCTTTCAAAATCTTCATATACCGTTCAATGGGGTACATCCATCTGTAATGTACAGGACCACATAGTCGAATCTCTCTCACCAAGTGGACCATCAAATGAACCATCATATCAAAAAATGAAGGCGGGAAGAACATTTCTAATTCACATAATATGACGACAATTTCTTTTTCCATAGCTGGCAATTTCGCCGGGTCTATAACTTTGCTGCATATAGCTTTGAAGAAGAAACACAGTTTCGTTAATGTATGGTGGACATTATTGGGAAAAATGTAACGTAAAGCAATTGGAATGAGATTTTGCATCAAAACATGACAGTCATGTGATTTCAGACCTTTTAACTTCAAGTCGCTCATTGACACAAGGTTACTGATATTTGACGAATACCCCTATGGAACTTTTACGTCATTCAAGAAGTTGCAAAATTGATATCTCTCCTTCCTGGAAAGAGTGTAAGCAGCAGGAGGAAGAAATGTTCGTTTTTCACCCTTTACTGGTGCCAACTCTTCTCGTATTCCCATCTCAACCATGTCCAACCTAGCCTTAATTCCATCTTTTGTTTTGCCAGATGTATTTAGCACCGTGCCGATAACACTGTCAAATACATTTTTTTCTACATGCATAACATCAATAAAATGTCTTACATACAGACAATTCTAGTATTGTAATTCAAAAAAAAATAGATCTCTTTTTCCAACCGATTTTCGTAAGGTTTTTCGAAGCCGGTTTACCAAAAGTAGTGTCAAAATTTTTAACTTTCTCAAACAATTGATCGCCTGTTAGTGGAGACGGTGTTGTACGTTCTTCTGAACTTCCATCGAATGATGTCTTCCAAGAAAGGTACTTATGTCATCGCGGTACAAATCTGCGATGTCCTAGAAACACAGTTTTCAATGAATGTTTCAACCTAATTGATTGTGTACCTTCTTCGCAAACGGGACAACCTTGAGTTCCTTTAATGCTATATCCTGAAAAATTTCCATACGCTGGGAAGTCGTTTATCGTCCCATACAACATGACTCTCAAAGTGAAATCTTCCTTTCTGTAAGCATCATACAATGTAACACCTGAATCCCACAATAATTTCAAATCTTCGATCAATGGATCTAAATAAACATCAATATCATTACCCAGTGGTTTTGGTCCTGATATAAGCATAGATAACATGATGTATTTTCGTTTCATGCATAACCACGGTGGTAAGTTATAATTTATCAACATAACCAGCCATGTACTGTGACTACTGCTTTGAAAACCAAAAGGATTCACTCCATCTGTAGATAACGCAAGACGAAGGTTTCTCGACTCGTTTCCAAATTCAGGATACTCATGATCGATTCTCTTCCACTGAGGAGATTCTGCCAGGTGACGTAGTGTCCCATCTTTAATTCTTGTATCTGCATTCCATGTTAATTGTTCTGCAGTCTCCTCACTTCAATATAGGCGTCTAAACCTTGGAATGATTGGAAAGTACCATACAACTTTAGAAGGACTGGATTCATCTTTCTTGTATCTAGAAGAACCACACTTTGGGCATTCTTTAAGTGATTTTTGGTCCTTGTGAAACAGTATACAGTCATTCGGGCAGGTGTGTATTCTTTCAGAGATCATACCCATAGAGCGTAGTATTCGTTTGGCATCGTATGTTCGGATCGGGAGCTCATTGTCTTCTGGGAGCATGTCATTCAAGAGGGCAATTAGTTTCGTAAAACTGTCGTCACTCCACCCGTTATCTGCTTTCAAATTATACAGCTTCAGTACGGCTGACAATGCTGTATATTTAGTGCAACCAGCATACAATGGCGTCTTTGCACAACTTTTTAACTTCTCAAACAATTTTGGGCAATCACGAAGTTCATCTTCGAATGTCCTTGTCATTTTCTCAATACGATCTTCATCATCATTCACATCTGTAATCACATCCTCCATATGGTCATCTTCATTGTTCATGTTTGTAATCATTTTAGAAGATCCATAAAACGCAGTGTCACCCCAGTCACTACCTACATTCGTTGTTTCCCCGTGTTTATTCCAACATGTATAACTTTGATCTATTCCGTGACAAATCAAGTGTTCTTCCAACTCATCTGGACTAATTTGTTTTGAATAACAACAGCGTAAACACGGACAAAGGATTTGAGAAGAGTCACATGCATGATCTATTGCAAACTTGATAAATTATTTCACGCCTTCTTCATACTCTTTTGTCAACTGATTGGCATTCATCCATTCTTTATTTATATTCATCCTATTTAAAATCCATAGGATAAGTATATAGGTTAAAGGAGAAGGAATATGAGTATAATTTAGATAAAAAATAAGATACTTCAAGGAAATAAAGGAATAAATAAATACCAAAATAAAAAATATATTGGGAACCACTATAATCCCCAAGCCTCGTAAGGATATGATACCACCGTGCGCCATTGGAGGAGGAGGATGAGGCAGCGGACTAGGAGGAGGAGGAGGAAGCGCCGGTGGAGGAGTAGGAGGACGAGGCTGCGATGGAGGAGGAGGAGGAGGAGGAGGAGGAGGAGGAGGAGGAGGAGGAGCAGAGGAGGAGGAGGAGGCGGAGGCAGCGGAGGAGGAGGAGGATGAGGCCGGTGGAGGGGACGAGGAGTAGGAGCAGAGGAGGAGGAGGAGGCCGCGGCGGAGGAGGAGGCAGCGGAGGCAGCGAAGGAGGAGGAGGAAGGTCGCGGTGGAGGAGGAGGAGGTCGCGGTGGAGGAGGAGGCACCGGCGTGACCGCGGCGTGACCGCGGCGTGACCGCGGCGTGACCGAAGCGCGCGGAGGAGGAGACGTGGAGGCACTGACGGCACCGGCGGAGGAGGAGGAGGCATCGGCAGAGGAGGAGGAGGCTGCGGTGGAGGAGGAAGCACCGGAGGCACCGGCGGCAGTGCGGAGGCAGGGCGGAGGCAGCGAAGGCAGTGGAGGAGGAGGAGGATGAGGCCGGTGGAGGGGAGGAGGATCAGAAGCAAAGGAAGAGGAGGCGGCCGTAGAGGCACCGGCGTGACCGCGGCATGACCGCGGCGTGACCGCAGAGGAGGAGGCGGCCGCGGAGGCACCAGCGGCACCGGCGGAGGAGGAGGCGTCGGCGGAGGAGGAGGAGGCCGCGGTGGAGGCGGAGGCACCGGCTACAGCACAGAGGCAGGGCGGAGGCAGCGGAGGCAGCAGAGGAGGAGGAGGATGAGGCCGGTGGAGGAGGAGGAGGAGGAGCAGGAGCAGAGGAGGAGGCGGCGGCCGCGGCGGAGGAGGAGGCAGCGGAGGCAGCGAAGGAGGAGGAGGAGACGTGGAGGCACTGGCGGCACCGGCGGAGGAGGAGGAGGCATCGGCGGAGGAGGAGGAGGCCGCGGTGGAGGAGGAAGCACCGGAGGCACCGGCGGCAGCGCGAAGGCAGGGAGGAGGCAGCGAAGGCAGCGGAGGAGGAGGAGGATGAGGTCGGTGGAGGGGAGGAGGAGCAGGAGCAGAGGAGGAGGAGTCGGCCGCAGAGGCACCGGTGTGACCGCGGCGTGACCGCAGAGGAGGAGGCGGCCGCGGAGGCACCGGCGGAGGAGGAGGAGGCATCGGCGGAGGAGGAGGAGGCTGCGGTGGAGGAGGAGGCACCGGCTGTAGCGCAGAGGCAGGGCAGAGGCAGGGCGGAGGCAGAGGAGGCAGCGGAGGAGGAGGAGGATGAGGCCGGTGGAGGAGGAGGAGGAGGAGCAGGAGCAGAGGAGGAGGTGGCGGCCGCAGCGGAGGAGGAGGCAGCGGAGGTAGCGAAGGAGGAGGAGGAGGCTGCGGTGGAGGAGGAGGAGGCCGCGGTGGAGGAGGAGGCACCGGCGTGACTGTGGCATGACCGCGGCGTGACCGCAGCGCGCGGAGGAGGAGGAGACGTGGAGGCACTGGCGGCACCGGCGGAGGAGGAGGAGGCATCGGCGGAGGAGGAGGAGGCCGCGGTGGAGGAGGAATCACCGGAGGCACCGGCGGCAGCGCGAAGGCAGGGCGGAGGCAGGGCGGAGGCAGCGAAGGAAACGGAGGAGGAGGAGGATGAGGCCGGTGGAGGGGAGGAGGAGCAGGAGCAGAGGAGGAGTAGGTGGCCGCAGAGGCACCGGCGTGACCGCGGTGTGACCGCGGCGTGACCGCAGAGGAGGAGGAGGTCGCGGAGGCACCGGCGGCACCGGCGGAGGAGGAGGAGGCATCGGCGAAGGAGGAGGAGGCCGCAGTGGAGGAGGAGGCACCGGCGGCAGCGCAGAGGCAGGGCGGAGGCAGGGCGGAGTCAGCGGAGGCAGCGGAGGAGGAGGAGGATGAGGCCGGTGGAGGAGGAGGAGGAGGAGCAGGAGTAGAGGAGGAGGCGGCGGCCACGGCGTAATAGGAGGAGGCGGCGGCCGCGGAGGCACCGGCGTGACCGCGGCGTGACCGCGGCGTGACCATGGCGTGACCGCAGCGCGCGGAGGAGGAGGAGACGTGGCGGCACTGGTGGCACCGGCGGATGAGGAGGAGGCATCGGTGGAGGAGGAGTACACCGTTTCTGATGGATCCTACCTATGAATCCTTATACATATAGTTCACACACAGGACTCTAAACAGTGGGCCTCAACATATGAATTTAAACAATGAGTATCCTCATTAGACTCTAAAATTTTATATCTTTTACGTGATGATAATATAATAGAATATGTGATGAGAGTTAGATTCCCCACTATACCAATGGCTCAAAACCCATCCTTCCATAGGTGATGGGTATATTATGCTTTATATGGGGCACCTAATATAAGTTAGGTGATAAGAAGCGGATGCCTTTTTTTATTATAATAAGAAAATTTCATATCCTAAGATGAAGAAGGAGAATAAATTATTCTATGACGTCCAATTATAGACTCATCATTCTATTATGTGTTGAATATATGACAACATCATGGACTGGCATGAGAAATATAGAAGCATTTTCTTGATGCCCAATTCCTAACACAATTATCCTCTCTGAATGAATGGCTATCACACCCTAAAGAAGAATATATAGAAATTAAACAATTTAATAGGTATATGAAAATAGAAATAGGATCTATAGACATTTATTAATTCTATTATAGGGAACCAAAGAAGAAAATATATATATAGAGATACATTTCTACCTCATGTCCTCCCACTTTAATCATAGCATCTTCATCATCACGATGTTGGTGATAGGGTTCTTGCATTTGGAAAATAGGAATTTGGGACCTAGATCATGACCATCCTAGAAACATATTACACAATGATCTTAATATAAATACTTGTAAAATATATTGATAACCTGATGTGAAGGTGCGGCAGCTGGAATCCGGTGGGAGGGCAGCGACGGAGGCGGCATCGCGCGATGGAGGGAACAAGCTGGGAGGGCGTCTGCTGGGCCGGGGAGCGACAGAGGTCATCGTGATCGCCGAGGGAGCTGCGCAGGGACCAACGGCACGGTGAAGGGGATGCAGGATCAGCGGGGTCCGGAGGAGGTCGCGTGAGGGAGCGGCACCGCAAGGGGAGCGGCGCAGGAGGGGGAGCACGCCGGAGGGGCAGTGCGCCGGAGGGGGAGCGCTTCGGCTGGGCTGCTACGCAGAGGAGGGGGGCTGCAGGGAGAGAGAAGGAGAGAAGGGGGAGGGGTTTCAGCGGCCGCGGCGGAGGAGAAGGAGGCAGCGGCTACGGCAGCAGCGGCGGCAGTGGCGCAGACGAGGGCTTCCGCGAGAGCTTGATTGTGTGCGGGGAGGAGGAAGAGGACCCGCGGGTTTTTAATAAATCCGCGGGACCCTTTATCAGTGCTAGTAAAAAGCGCTGATAAAGGGTGTATTTATCAGCGCTAAAATGAAAAGCGCTGATAAATACAGCCTTTATCAGCGCTTTTCTAGCACTGATACAGTGGAAGGCCTTTATCAGTCCTAAAAAAGCGCTGATAAAGGGGACCTTTATCAGTGCTTTTCCGTTAGCGCTGATAAAGGCAGGCGCATGCCTTGCCCAGTTTTGTGGTAGTGGTAATAGTTTAGCGACTTTGGAAACTTGGAACATAATCTTCTAATCTTGGTGAAAGATCCTCAACATCTCCCATAAAGATCTTCCCTTTTTTTATTACCTAAAACCTTTCCTTATATCCTGGGGAAAAGAAAACATAAAAAGGGTGAGCTCAAATGCTCAGTAAGGGCAAACATAGTGAACATAAATCAATCCATAAACATTTGAAAAAAAACTTGAACATGAAATTTAAACATCAAAATCTTGAGCAAAGACATAAATTGTGGAAGTATGTAAGGCATATATCATAATGGAACATCAATCATGATAAAATATAATGGGAATAAAACATGTAATTGTGTAAACCATTCAGTACATGTTATGATTTCCATAGTAGCCAAGGCATTGCTTCCAAGACCATCTTAGTGGACAAAGTCCCTTTCTGAATCTAGTTCACTCCTAGTTTCAGTCCTGTAACACTGAACCGGATAAACTTACCATTCCAGAGATTTCTATCTCATGAGTTATAAATCTTTACCCAATTCATTAGAGGGAAATATAGGTCTCACCCATCTCATAATCAAATCATTCTTACTTGTGCCACAACATGAACATAAATCATTCATCATTACCCAAATTATAAAATGGGTTTTATAAAAATCATCCCATCATAACAAAATCCATACCAAAAAATGGATATCAATTCATAATAAGAAAATTGAAACCATGTAAATCATAGATACATTAAACTTAAAACATACACTTATGAAATAATGTCATCCTAGAGGGAAAATGGTTTTGATAAAACATTTGAAATGAATTCTTGAGGAAAATATCCTTTCTTCTTCAAAATCATTTTCTTTTCACAAAATGTCATGAAATTTTAAAAGAAAAGGATTTTGTTGAAAATAGTCATGAAATCTTTTGGATGAAGCTTCATGAAAAAAATCCTTTATAAAACCGTAAAAATCCGTATGTGTCGTATAAGTTAAAAAAACATTTTTCTCGTACTTTTGCCGGAAAAGTCAAAAAGTACCTCGTAAAAGAAAGATTATATACATACCATGTAGTAAAAGTCAAAAATGGGTAAAAAGGACATTAAACATTCAAGAAAACATTTTTAGAAAACAAGGACATGGATTATAAATATAACCCCAGTAAATACTTATGAATAAACAATCTCAGATAAGAACGAGATTGGAATAGTTATCCCTTACCTTAGGTCTGATATGCATCGTACGTATCCTAAACCCATGTATAATGATTTAAATAATGTTATTGACTTATTACAGAATCATATTCATTGTTATTATATCATATATGGTTCACTTATGACTTTATATTACCCGTTCTTTTGTAAATTCCATGTTAAAGAGCGTTTTGGGTAAAATTGTTTCATTTTTCATCCGTGTTTTGACTTGTAATTATTCATATGATTACTTAGATCATGATTACTTAATTCCCTAATATAAAACATGATTTATATATAATATATATTCAGAATATACATATATATAATAGATCGATAAATGGAAATAAATACACCGTTCATGGAGACGGTAGGCCGTACGTACGCATGAACGTTGTTTTCATTTCCTCATTGAATTGAATGGAATTAATTAGATGACATACATATATATATATACATAAATCCAGTATCATTATTATGTCATATATTTCATTATTACTTATTATATATACTTTATAATCATTCATTAATGGTTAATCATTGATAATGAATCTCATCGCGTCGTGGAGACTGTAGTCCATACGTACGCACGAGCGATGATATCATTCCCATGTTTATTGAATTGAATTGTAGTGGATGATAAAATATATTAGAATCAGTATGATGTTATAATAACTATGTATAGTAATTCTTTACACCATTATACCCATCTAAGTAAGGTGGTGTTGAAAAAACAGATTACACCACGGCATGGAGACGGTATTCCGTACGTACACACGCGCGGTGATTTCGTTTTCTGTAGGATGTATAGAAGGTGAAATGGGGTTGTTTCATATTTATAATAACATATCAGTATATTAGTGATACTGATGTTATTAATTTATAATTAAACAACTAAAGAATAAGAATTTGAAGAAGAAATAAGCTTGAAATAATTGGTTGAAGAGATTACCTCTTCTTCGATGCACCTCCTTTAAACTTCTTATTAGGGCACTAGGGTTGGTCTTTTGAGAAGAAAAGTACCTCTATAAGGTTTTAGGGAAGTGGGGAAGTGAAATGGGCAAATATTTTCTGAGCTTCAAGGCTCAAAATGGTGTGAGGAAGAGAGGGAGGAGGTTCCCTTTTATAAGGGAGGAGAGGGGCACCTTTGGAATCCTCAAACATATTAGTTTAATATAAATTCAAACCCCACATAAAAACCTCCAAAAATGACTCAATTAAAATATTAGATGATATAGGGTTGTAATCTCATAAAAATATAAAATTTATACATGTTTTGATCTTATTTTAAACCTTATCATTTTGATTTATCCTAATTTAATCTATTTAAGTTTATTTGTGGTAATAAAATTCTAAATTTTAAATGGTTATAAATAATCACTTATTTGTTGTTAATTTTCCATAATTTGATACTTTATGACATTTTAGACTATATAAATATCAATTTATAATTTTTAAATATTTTTGAGATTTTTAAACAATTTAATAATATGTTATTTTTATAAAATGACAATAGTGTCAATTTTGACACTATTAATTTATTTGAATTTAAATAAAATCTACACAGAGGATATATTCGAACTAAAATATTTAATAGATTAATAACATGTCAAATATGTCTTGAAAATTCGTGGAGAACATTAAATAGTTCATATAATATTTATTTTAATATTTTTAAAACCATTTATTTGGTATATCTCTTAATAAAATAATTAGTACAACATTTTTGTATAATTATTTAATATACTTATTTGTTGCATAAAAATTAAAAATAAAATCCTTTGATGGAGATAAATATCAAATATTTTATAATAATAATTTTACTCGAATTTATCATCTTAAAATAACAACATGTAAATTGTTATCTTTATTAAATTATGAAGGTAACAACCATGGAATCATTTAAAATAAAATATTATAAGTTTCATAATCACCATAATAAGGTTCCAAATGGTCATAAATTAGGCCATTGGATGATTAGGGTTTATATATACACTAATAATAAGTTTTGGGAAGATTTTTGGGCCTTTTGATATGTATTTCCATTTCAATAAAAACTATATTATTTATTTTTCACTAAATAAATAATTTCTACATCATTAGTGTATAAGATAATAAGGTAATTAAATAACTCTTAAAAATTACAAATAAATTATCATGATAAATAAAAACATTTTATCTTTCAAATGATTATTTATAACCGAATTTATATTCTGTATAAACTTTTATTAAAAATACTTTAATTATTAAAGTTCAGTGAGACATATTTCACTTTCCTTTAAATAAAATAAACTAAAGGTCTTAATCACCTCCAAGTGGGTTCTAATGGATTCCATTTCGACCCAAATATGACTTAGGACAAAATATAATCATCCAATTGTATTAAGAAAAATATTAGGATAATTTTATAATATTATATTTACCCTTAATTACCCAATTTACCTTTTACTATGGTAAATAAAATTTACCGTTGTTATTATTCATAAATCCCAAAAATAAAAAGTAGTATATTAATATAATTTGGACCCAATGATTCCAAATATGGAATCCATTTTTCCAAATTCAATAGACAGAAGTTTTATAAATTAAATTAAAATTAATCCCATTGTCGAAAGAAAACGGGTTTTTGTTTAAAACATTGCAAAAGATTGAATTTATTTAACCTACGAATTCAATGTAAAATCAATGCTAATGATATAAATTATATTAAATGGTAAAAATATATTATATTTATACTTTAAAACCATTAAATATTATAATTTAACCATATAAGTTATTACGATGAAAAAAGTTGTTTTTAATTAAAATATAGCTTGTTTTTACTATTCATTAAAATATAAAAGTTATCAGAATAATATGAATAATTTATCCAAGATAAAATTTTATATCCTGATTCCAAAGAATAATTTTATTTTGTAAAATTGAACTTATAAACATGTCAGAACTTGATTTAAAGTGGGTGCGCCATCAAAAGGTGGCAAAACTGCATTTTTTGAAAAATACTTATTTTACCCGAAAAAATTATTTTGTTCTTAAACCATGTTCTAGAAAATGTGTAAGATGAATAATAATGTTATAAAATTCAAAATTTAGTTAATAATATTCATAACAGCTATTTCATAATAATATTATAATAATATATCGTTGTTTAGTAAAACCCGGTATTACGTACAACACACACTATCGAGGATGGTCGTGATTGCGTGTAATGCAAGCCAAGTCAAGGTTGTGTGTAGTGCATGACACCTTTGTTTTTGTGTATAAAAAAATACATTGAATATATATATATACTCAATGTTTAGTATAATAACTACTATCAAACAAACATGAAATTGTGTGTAACACGATCCAAGATTAGTGTTGCATATACTGCAAGCTAATACAGTGGTGCGTATAGCGCAAGATAATCTTGGTGTAGCATACAAAAGAAGATATGAAAGAAATTAAAACGAATATATCTTATAAAATCTCAAGTTGTTACATCCACTACCACCACCCAAAAATCCCCAACCACCCCAAATGTATTTTCAACCACCCCTCCCAAACTTGAGCCTAGCCTAGAAGATATGATGAAACAAATGGCTGCCAACAATCTCCTATTCCAAAAAAAAACCTCTCAAACACCCATACATTACCTCAAAAAATAATTAGGCCAACTAGCTAACTCAGTGGGGGAAATTTAAAGTCATGGGTCAGGAAAACTAGCCTCTCAATCAGTAGTTAACCCTAGGTATAAGGGAAATTTGAGTTCCATCACCCTTAGTAGTTGGAAAAAACTTAAAACCCAAATGAAACCTCCATTAGATTCATTTACTCTTGAGGAAACCACCATCCCAACTGCTGAAAATAGTCCAAGATAAGAAAATCTTTATCTTGAGATAATCCCTTCCAAAGGAAAGAGTCTGTATATTGATGAGTTACCTAGCTAACCCATTCTTATTCCTTTTCCCCAAAGGGCCACCCAACCTATAAAACAAAAGAATACTAAACTTGATAGGGAAATATTGAAAAAATTCAAAAAAGTGTAGTTTAACATTCCTTTGATTGATGCCATGAAGAAAATATAAATATATGCCAATTTTATAATGGAGATGTGTACACCTTGAAGGAATATTTGAGGTGATGAGAAGGTAAGATTGGGGAGGAATGTCTCAGCATTGATAGAACCATCACTGACTACCAAATTCAATGATCCTAGAACCTTCTTGATACCATGCACTATAGGGGAGTATTCATTTTCCAATGATATGGTTGATTTATTTTCTTCTGTAAATGTGATTCCTCACTCCATTTAATCTTCATTTCATATTGGATAATTGAATCCAATTGGCATATTCATTCATCTAGAAAATCGGAGTACAACACACCCTTCTGGTCTGTCGGAGGATGTTCTTGTGAGGGTTCAAAATTTAATTTTTCCTGCTGATTTTTATGTGTTTAAAATGGAATATGACAAGATGAATGAACATGTCCTAATTATATTGGGGACACCATTATTTAAAACAACCTAAACCATAATTAATTCCCATAATGGAATATTATATATGTAATTTGGTGGTTACATAGTCCATTTCAACATCCTTGATGCCATGAATCACCCCTCAGAAGAACATTCCTCTCTCTTTGTTAATTAAATTGATGTACTCCCTTATCATGAAAACACTTCTTATCATTCCCATGATCCCATTTATGATTTTTCATCCTTGATTAAAATTATTGTTAATGAATCATGTATTGATTATTGTAGTGGTTTAGAGAAATGTGTTGCATGTTTTTTGATTGATGTTTTCTTGAACATTGAGGATCCATTGACCATCGATGATACAACTAAGCTTGTAAAAGCTCACTCCTTATCTAAGTATGATACCATTGAGTAGTTTGATGAGATTAGAGACCTATCACTTTCACACACACATCCATCAATCCATAATACCCCAGAATTGGAACTGAAAGAACTACCTCAAGATTTAAAATATTCATATCTTGAGAATGGAAACATGTTTCCCATCATCATTTCTAGTTAAAACCCTCCTAAGCATTAATTGTAGATGGTTGAAATTTTTTGGGATTATAAACAGGCTTTGGGATGGACACATGTTGAAATTCCTAGTATTATCCCATCAATTTTCACACGTCATATTTTAGTAAATGATGAGGCTAAAATAGTGAGGCATGCACAACATCAATTGAATCGAAAACTCCTTTAAGTTTTGAAAAATGAGGTAACAAAATTATTGGTTGCTGGAATCATTTACCCCATCTCTGATATCCAATGGGTTAGTCCCATTCTTATAGTCCCTAAAAAAACTGTCCTTACAGTAATCAAAAATTAAAACAATGAATTAATTCTAACTCATGTGCAGAATAGTTGGTGTCTCTTCCTGGACTATCGCCGACAAAAACCACACACTAGGATGTACCATTTCCCATTTCCATTCGTTAAACAAATTCTTGAGAGGCTAGTAGGGAAGTCCCATTACTGTTTTCTTAATGGGTATTCTAGATATTTTCAAATCCATATTTCCCTTGAGGATCAGGAATAGATGACCTTCACTTGCCCCTTTGGCACATTTTCATATTGGAGAATGTCATTTGGTATGTGAAATGCTCCAAGTACTTTCTAGTGATGCATGGATATTAGTTTTTCAGATTACCTAGATAATTTCATGGAAGTATTCATAGATGATTTAACTTTTTATGGATCCTCATTTGATGAATGTTTGAGTAGTCTTGCTTTAGTACTATGTCACTATATTGAAAGTAATATTGTATTAAATTATGCGAAATTCAATTTCATGGTGATACAAGGTATATTTTTGGGGAATTTCATTTATGGGGATGGTATCCAAGTAGATAAATCAAAATTGGATGTCATTTCTTCCCTACCATTCCTCAAAAAATGTACGGGATGTGTAGTCTTTCCTAGGTCATTCCGGATTTTACTGTCATTTCCTTCGTGACTTTAGTAAAATTTCACTCTCCCTATCCTGATTACTCTAAAGAGAAATAGAATTTTTTTGAAAAATAATGTGAGAAAAATTTTAATAAGTTAAAATTCATTCTCATGTCACCCCCTATAATCCAACCACCTCGATGGGATTTTCCATTCGATCTCATGTGTGACGCATCTAACTATACAGTTGGGGAAGTATTATAATAATGGGTTGATGAAGCTCTATATGTCATTGCCTATGCCTCATGTACATTGGACCATGACCAATAAAACCACATGACAAATGAAAAATAATTTCTTTCCATTTTGTTTTCCTTGGATAAATTCAGGTCGTATCTTTTAGGGTCTAGAGTCCATGTGTTCTTATACCATGTAGCACTCTAGTATCTCCTTAATAAACCAAAATCCAAACCACGTCTCATTCATTGGATTCTCCTCCTCCTAGAATTAAATTTGAAAATTAAAGATAATAAAGGTGTAGGGAATGTGGTGGATGACCATATCAGTAGGATCCACCCATCCACGGACATTGACTAATCCCCTTGTCTTCATATAAACGATATGTTTCCTGATGATCAATTGTACCGAGTGCAATATGTTATTCCTTGGTATGATGAAATTGTAAATTATTTGGTAGCATCTTGAATTCCTACTGATTTCAACCAAAACTAGGTTGACTGTATAGAACATGAGTCCAGTTTGTACATCTGGGATGACCCCTACCTTTGGCGCACCTATAGTGATCAATTCATAAGGATTTGTGTTCCTGATAGTGAGTTTCAATCCGTTCTTAGGTTTTTCCACACTTTGTCTTTTGGGGTCCACATTGGTCTTCAATGGACTGCTCGTAAGGTCCTCTAATCTGATCTCTTTTGGGCCACATTGTTTTGGGATTCCCATGACTTTTGTAAATCTTGTCCTCACTGTCAACGAATGGGGAATGTATTTAAACTGAATGAGATTACACAAAAACCCTTGCTCTTACATGACATTTTCAATGTTTGGGGAATTCATTTTATGGGACTATTCCCTAATTCATTTGGTAACCTATAAATTCAATTGACAGCGGATTATGTTTCAAAATAGGTAAAGGCACGAGCTACAAGGACTGATGATTCTAAGGTATTTGTAGAATTTTTGAGAACCCAAATCTTTTGAAGGTTTGGCTTACCGAGTTTCATCATCATTGACCAGGGTTCTAATTTCTACAATGGAACAATGAAATCACTTCTGCATCAGTATGGGGTTGGTCATAGAGTGTCTACTATATATCACCCACAGACCAATGGTCAAAAGGAGGTATCAAATAGAGTGGTAAAACAGATTCTTGAAAAAACGATTCAACCTTATAGAAAATATGGAGACTTAGACTCGATGATTACTTATGGTCTTATCATAATACTTTAAAAAATCCCATTGGAATGTCACCCTATAATCTTCTGTTTGGAAAGAGTTTTCACTTGCCTATTGAGATTGAGCACCGGGCCTACTGGGCCATCAAAAAATTCAATTCTAATATTTCTGGTGCAGGTACTCAAAGGAGGTTGTAGATTCAGGAGCTGTAGGAAATGATAAGAGATGCTTATGAGAACTCTGGGATTTATATGGTGTGAACCAAGGATTCCCACAACCGTCTTATCCTTCATCACCTTTTCCACATTGGGTGGAAGGTCCCCCTTTACAATGCAAGGATGAAGTTTCCTCCAGGTAAGATTCGTTTCGGTTGGTCTGGCTCATACACAGTTACTAAGGTATCTCCATTTGGTGTTGTTCAGGTTAAAAATTAAGAAACCATACAAAACTTCACTGTCAATGGACAGCGGCTGAATCACTTCCACGAAGTCCTTCCGGAGTTCCCGATGGAGGAACACTATTTCAAGAAGAAATTTTTGAATGACACTAACTAGGTTTTATCCTTTCTTCCAACATTCTCTTTTATTATACTGAGGATAGTGCACAATTTAGGTGTGGGTGATGGGTATATTCATGGGTTAGTTAGTAATAATTTTAATCATCTTTCTACTTTTTCTCTTTTTATCTTGATGAACTATATTTTTACTTTCCCCCTTTCCATTCCCTTGACCTTTGTTCTGGAATATTAACTTTTTCTATGCCCACTTTATCATAGAAAATTATTCCCTTTTAACCATAGAAATTATTTAAAATTCATGCGGAATATCTTTATTTCATTTTGTTCTACCATTCAATTTTTTTTGATGAAATGTAAATTTCAGCAAGAATTCAATAGTGTGGTGTGACTTTATTTCGAAATTTTGTTTGTTGTAGATGATATAAATGGTTGTAACATTTTGAAACCTTTGAGAACACTAGTGCCCTTTTTGTGAATAGTTTAAGGGAAAATTGTGTCGCTTAATCTCTCCATGCGTTTTTACACCCAACTATGATGTGTGAAAATTTTAAACTTAATGGAAGGTAAATATAAGATAGGTTGATTTTTCCCTACTTTCCAAAATCATTTTCCAAACATTTGTTCCTTATCCAATTTATTTAATTACTATACTAGATTGACCTATGTGTGTGTACCTGTTATCTGATTGTTTTATGCCCTAAAAAACAAAAAAATGAGTTACATGTTGGGCGGGTCAAAAACCACCCTTCGTTGACTTTTGAACTTGAGATAACTATTATAATTAGTGTTGTGAGGAGATCGAACAAGGTTTGGGAGAAGAGTGTGAGATTTGTTCCAAGAACCACTTTTGAAAAAAAAATGGGGGGAGTGATGAAATGTAATGCATATGGGGATATCTAGGTGGGGAGAATATGGATTAACTTCTTGGAATGCTTAAGTGATGGGTTTTGAAATTTTATTTCAAATGATGTGGGGCATGTTGGGTGGAAATGATCTTGTATATAGATAATTATTAAAATAACTTATAGTTACTAAATAGAAAGTGGAAAGAATAGCATGAAATTGTTGTCACACACACACGTGGAGAATAAGTGACATGATTAACTTTTAAATTGTTTTCTTTGATTGGTATCATGTATCTCTTATAATTTCATTTGGATACAATTTTGAGGTGTCTTTTTCAATTATCATTGAGAATAACTTCTCGGTGTTTTTTTTCTTTGATCACATTTCTATCAGGAATTAAATTTTCATTAAATGTTAAATTTTTATGATGTTGGAAATATTTAAATTCATAATATATAAAAATGTAACTTTTCCTAGGAGTGGAAATGTTTAGGTTTGGGTGTGTGATCGCACTATGATTCACTGTTTCATTTTCACCATAACACCACTATGCTAAACTAGTTTTGTGTTGAAAATTATAAAAATAATAACAAATTTAACTTCATTTTTGATTTAATTATTTTTTATTTATTAATTTTAAAAAAGTGAAATGATACTTTTTTTGAAAATATCATTGAATATGGAGGAGATTTGGAGGGCCCATGGTGATTTCAAAGAAAAATGGGCCAAAATGTGCAAGATCCATGCACACAAATGGACTCAACCACATATTTATACTAAACCATGCATCAAAATGGGATGAAAGTCTGTGGTATGGTCCAAAATTTAATGGTCTACATTTCATATTCATGTACCTATGCCTCATTAATCCTCTAATATGTCCATAAGAACTACTCTATCCAAAGAATCAAATCTGCACAAAGTCAAATGCGGTGTTATGTATTTTATCAATATCTCGATCCATAATTGTTCACATGGTTCCAAATATTTGTTGGAGATATCCAAGAGGTGGGGCTACAAGGTTTTAGTTTTCTCAAAAGTGATATAAAACTATTAGTGGCCAAAAACAATGGGACAAGTGGTTTCTCAAAATCTGGTTCCCAAAACCACCTCCCATTTTGGCTATAAAAGATAACCTTGGGCTCCCTATTTTTTAGTTGTAAACAGAAGTTAATATCTTCCAATTTGGAGTCCTATAGGATTATACTCATCAAACTTGAAGTTCGGGAGGCCCATATCCTCATAGGGGGGGTCAATAATGAATAAGGAGTTCCACCCGAGCTTCCTCCTCCCGATGTTGAGCTAAACGGTGGGTGATCATTGCGAGAGAGATACACACATGAAGAGGGAGTTTTGGCACCTTATATTCAACTGGATTTGTGTAATTTGTGTTTGAATTATTTCACTTATGTTTAATCTTTATATTATTCTTCTCTGAATGCATTTTTTTTGTTTAATTAAGTGAAACATTTCTCATTTCAATGCTGATTGGGTTAAGATTCAAGTGGGAATATTTGGTTTTTCCAATTGAAAAACACATGAATCCTATTTCTCTCACTAATACATGATATTTTAGTATTATTTGGTATAACTCACTCTATTATTGAGGTCCAAACCTTGACAACATTATTGTTGTGTCAAGGGGTGGTTCTTTGGGCATCATTTTAAGAGGAAAGAGGGGAACCAAGATCTTGGTTAACCCTCTACCAAAGGATTACACTAAAACCTAATAATAAATTAAGAATGAGGAACTCTTAAAGTGTTGTATTAACTTAGTAATTATCACTTATATTACTCATATTTTTCAAAATCCACTTTGTCTTTCAACTTCACAACTCTTTACGTTAAGTTACTTTCTTAAAATTGTTCACAAAATCACCCCCTTATTTTGTTCTTCTTATTAAAAGTACACACTCAAAACATATAAATGATCCTTGAGAGATGAACTTGGGTCTTACCTAGACTAAAAACATATTTAAATAACTATCAATATTTTGTGACATAAAAACACGTTCATTCACCCCATTGGGATACTAGAAGTCATATGGTTGGCACAAAGTTTGTCTAATCGTGAGAGATAACCATACACAACATTAAAAGGGGGGTTTTAATAAAAGGTCACCAAGGATTTACACTAAGACACCCATTTCTTATCCAAATAGAACCCAACTCTACATTTTCTCTTCTCAGAGGTTAGGTCACCTCTTCCACTCATCTTGGAGGTGTTTAGAACGGTTTTACTAGTGGGGTAAAGGAAATGATCCTCTAGTTTGTCTCTTCTCTTTGTGTTTTCTTGGTTTCTCTTATATCTAGATCTTTATCCCTCTATTATTTCTATATTTACTTCTTTTTTATGTAGATCTAGGGATTTTATTTTCCAAAATGATGGTTTTTGGGATTTTTTTGTGTTAGGGAAAAATATCTAAGGAGGTTTTGTTGAATTTTCATCTGGTTTTGGTGTACAGTTGTGTAGTGGGTTGGTTTCACCAAACCCAATTGTAGTTGGATTTAATCTCGACTCCATTTTTCTAGAACTAGAATTATTGATTTCAAATTAGTTGGTTTTTCTTGAAATTTATTGTGAATGTGATGTGTGAATCTTGGTTGGAACCTATTTTGTGATGAATTGTGGATTTTGGGAAAAATGTGTTATTGTTGTGAAATGTTCTTAGATGTTGGATTTTAAAAAATTTATTTTAAAATTAGTTTCTTGGTTTAGTTTATGAAAATTTCTTATGAACATTTCTTTTCAATAAATTTTTGTTTTATAGAAATGTGGTTTGGAATGGATAAAGTTTTAAGGGTGATTTTAATAAATAGATGATTAAATGAAGTTGTTATTGTCAAGAAGTTGTATTTTTTGATGTTCTTAAGGGATTTTTTAGTTTGGAAAATTATTTCATAGTATGTCTTGGTATTTTTCGGTTGATATGATCTTGTTAATTATTGATTTTCATGTGGTTGTGGTTTTGGTAAATGTGATTACCTTGTTTGTCCTATTTAGTGTTTAATCATTTTTTGATTTTGGATGGATATTAGGTGTCAATAAACACAATAAAAATGGGATATAAAGTGGTCATGAAGGACCACCATCAAGGATAATTTGGAGTGAAGTACCACTATAAATGAAGAGGAGTGAATGGTCTTAGATTATAAGTTCCACTATCATGGGTACACCGAGTTTGGGTTTATGGAATTTATGATGATGGTCGGAGTATGTGTGCGGCCATGCAAGGTGAAATTGGTGATGCCAATATGTGTTTGGAAAATAGTTTATGATTTTTTTGGTTTCTTTCCATTGTTTTTTTATTATGTAGTTGAAATTGCTTTTAAAGGGTGGGTTTAGATTACTATAAATTTTTTCCTTGTTTAATGGTTTTATATAAGTTGTTTGTATAAATTTGTTAACTGGCCCTATTCTAGTGGCGTGTGTAAGTAAATATTTTGGGGGAAATCCTACTGAGTATTATTACTCAACCCCTTATCCGACACTTTAGTGATTTTTCAGATGTTGTATTCTGAGACACAATTAAAGGTAAACCATCTCATTTAATTAGAGGTTCATCGTGATGCTTGGGAAGACTCGTGGTTCTTGGGACATGGATCCTGGATTGGAGAGTTGGAGTTGTATCAGGGATTCTTTGGGTTCTTATGTTTGGTCATCCACTTGGAAATATGGTTATTATAATGTGATGGTTTTGGAATTTTTGTTTTTTGGAAAATGTTGAATTGTAATACATTATTGACATACATCATGTAGTAGTTTTGGTATTGGAATTTTTTCTGGGGTGTTTTTATTTTGAGGAAAAATTTTCCCTTTATTTTCATGAATCCCTTGGAATTTATTTTCAACCATTAAAACCTTGTGGATGTCTCTTAAGTCCATGTAACACTTCCGCATCAACTCAATCCAATGAGGAGGGGTGGGATGTTACAAGAAGAATAGCATTAGGCTATCTTAAGAAGGGTATCATTAGTGAATTTAAAAGATTTAGTAATCAAATTGAATAATAAAACATAAAACCATAATAACAATATATTTATTGATTATTTATATTGATATAAGATATTTATTCTAATATATCCTAAATAGTTATCTTTTTTTGTATAGTGTCACCACAAAGTTGTTCGAAAACAAATTCATATATGAGTACAAGGATCAAAATTTCCTTTTATTATTCATTAATAATTTTTTATTGTGTATTAATGTGTTATATTACTTGGATGTAGCCACTCTTTATGAATGGTTAACAATGTACATCACTATATTCCCTTTGATTACACTAATGTGAAAATAAAATCACTAAATTAAATTTATTAACATTAAATTTTTTGGAATGAAGAAAAAAATTAGAATATACCTTGTATGTATTCATCATAATTAGTGATGATGGTTGATTATTGAAAAATAGTAAAATGTAATTATTCATAGTTTTAACCCCTTCTTAGTGAATACTTTTGTGGGACCTCACTTCTATTGTTAGTCGTGTCATCTATAATCTGAATGAATGTTATGGTTTTTCACTGAAGATATCAAGGATGTTTGAAGTCAATGATGTGATGTTATATATATTTGTTACTATAATTGATTTTATTTTTTATTTTCATCATAGATCATATAAATTAATTTAATATAAATGTATTTTTCATACCATAGGTAAAAAATTTCAATTTTTTGAAGGAAGGAATGTAGATATACATTATCTTATTTTGTATATAAGTACTTAAAATTTTAACTGATAGTTTTACACTAGTAAAGTAAGGTTTCGTGAAGAATATAACTAATATGGAGAATTTTAGGATCAATAGAAGTGAAATGAATAATATATTAGATTTTTTAGTAAAAATAAATTCATAAAGGTTTTATCAATTAAGCCAATAGATATATATTTTGGGAAATTTTGAAATATTTAAGAAGATAATTTTAGATTAGAGGAAGGAAAAATTCAAATTTGAAAAAAACTAATTTAAATAATTTTTTATTCTAAAATGACAATTATGCTAAATTTTATTTACAGAATTTTATGATATTGAGATATCCATTAGTGGTTTGGGAGAAACTCCATAGGATTCAAGGATAGTAAATATGTTACTCCATATCATTCTAGAAAAGTTTGATACTAATATTTAATCATTACAATGTCATTATTTGAATATCATTCCACTATATGAATAATACAATGTGTTGGTGAAAAATAAAATAACGAATGAAACATGATTCAAGAAGATAATTTAAAATGAGAAGGAAATCAATTTAAAACCCTTGAATAATTAGTATACTTTTAAAGTGTTCAAGGATGAATATGAAGACACATTTATGGATTGAAATGTTGATGTGAAACTTTAAAAGATCATTTAATTTATATATAATATATAATATTAATTAAAATATAAATATAATATAAAACTAACATGAATGTGTTTTGAAAATGGAGGTATTTATTTTTATCTATAAATTATACAAAGCTAAATTGAAGATTTAGAGGTGTCATAAAATATGTTTTCCTAGAAGAAGTCTTCAAAAATTTACAAGTTGAAGTGTCCTTCTACAGAAATAGAAAATAAATGTTATAAATTCAAAAGGATAAGTTATCTATTCAAATAAGGATAAACACATGTGTGATGATATTGAATGTGAATATGAATCATAAACTAGGGATAATTGTGACAAATTTATGGTCACTAAGTTGAGTTATGAAGATCTATCTAGTGAATGATATTAGTAGAAAAAATAGAAATTATTATTAAGAATGAAATAAAGGATTTCCTCATGAAATTAAAAAAACTATAGAAGTTGAGTAATATGTTTTTAAAGGTACAACAAGTCCAAAATTAGTTTGAGAAGCCCTGAGGGTAAATTTGTATATGGTTGGTGAAGATGTTAAAAGCCTTATTGTATCACTTTACAAATAGAACAAGGTTAAAATATAATGAGGATAAATTTTATGTATTAAAAAAGGATCTTCAAAGTATATAGAAAAAAATTACATTGGCTGAAGATCAACTAAATATGATCATTTTATATTTTTTAAAAATCTTTTCATGTTGTTTATTAAAATTCTAATTGTATGGAGGATACTATTGGAATATACAAGAACATTGATAGTAAATAAAAATTAAAAATATAAATTCTATTAATTAAAAAAATCATGATGTTAATTATAATAAAATTGATGTTATCTGAACAAAACAAAAATACTAGGGTAGTTTCTCATAAGGTGAATTTTAGAATACTAATAAATTTTGTAAATATAGAATTGAAAATGAAATTGTCTAAAAATAATTTTTTTTAAATTAAATATATATATCCAACAAAAAATGATATTTTTTATTAAAACAGCATCATTTTTTCAAAAGTGTTTTGAAAAAATTATACTAAATGGTGAAGCGTAGAAAGTTTCATAGTATGCTCAACAGAAATTAGGTTTGTCAACAAATATTTATTTTTTGGTAATTATTAGTGTTATGGGTTTTATAAAAATATTCCAAGTGATTTATAATAAAATATAGAATATTTAAGAAATTCTAGTATATTATTCAAGAAACAATTTATGTCGATACAACCCACTCAAAAATGTTTTGTTTGGAATGTGGTTGGAAATTTTTGAGTTAGGGTGGATAATCATTTTTAAGGGAAGAATGATGTCGTCAAAATATTTTATTGATCATAATACATGGATAAATAATTCCTAACATTTTTTATAATTTAATTGACTATTAATAATGATAAATTATCTTATAATAATATTTTATTAGGAAATATAGAGACCGAAAAATATGATTTTGGGGAGTGTGTAAAATTTGGTAGATTATTATCTTAGAAGTTTAAAATGTTAATTGTAAAGTTTTATGAATGAAATTTTTTATGTCATTAAATTAATGATATAGTGTTTAAACGTGAGTAGTGGTTTGGAAATTTTCCAATATATATTTTTTCCCATAGATTTCGAGTGTTATGGAAATTAAGTATTTTACTTATTTGTTTAAGTAATTTATATTTTTATTTATTATTGTTCTTAAATAAATACTATTTCATGTAATAAATTTTTTTTGGTTTTAGTAATGATGAAATATTGGGGTATGTGTAGATATTTAATTTATTTATATGTTTGATATGGAATGTTAATATAATTAAACGGGTGTTTAAAAAGAATAATTAAATTAAAATCATCAAATGCCTTTATAGTGTAGTTATATATCGAATAATAGGTGATAATGTAAAAGTAATTTAATCTGATGAAATAATGTTTTACTACTAAAATTTATTAAATATTTACTATATTTTTTATTTTCATAAGTTATAGATCATTTCTGATAGTGGCAAGTGGTGATATCAGAATTTGGAATGAACTGAAATTATTTTCTTTATGAATTATTAGTGGAAATAATCGGAGGATTAGGGACATGAATTCATCATTTTTTATAATTATATGAAAAAAGAATTTAATTTTTTTGGGATTTAGATGAAATAATTATACACTTTTATCATAATAAATATTTTTAAAAATATTCAATGAAGTGGTAAATATCTATTTTTTATTTTGATGAAATTGGTGTTGTTGAACTATTTAAAATTCAAGTATGAATTATTTGAGTTATTTATTATCTCATAAATTAATATTTATAATTGGTTTTTAAAAATTTTGAAATATTTTATAACCCCTAAATTTTTATTTTTTTAATCATAAAAATAAAAAATCATGAAAAATACTTTTAGAGGAGACATGGGTGTTTTTAAAAACATTCCTATGGACTATGCTTCTTCAAGAAAGTGATTATTCCACATATTGAGAAATTTTTACGTATTGATAATTTCATATAGATACAATGTAATATTCTATGAATGGATGTTTTTTTTATTTAACACACAAGCGATGGTTTGGAATCTATAGGGGTCATACAATCTTGTTATAGTATCATTCCAAATCTAGTAAGTTTATGTAACATGATATTTGTAGTGAGAGTTTATCATGGAATTTATTGATAGTTGTTATGGACGTTGAACATAGTATGAAACTCATATATAACCTCCCTTGTGTTAATATGTAGAGGCTAAAATATGATTTGAAGGGGTAGATTATTTAGCTTAATTGAAAGGGGTCTTTGATATGTATGTGATGTGTAATAAGGTTTTGGAATTTTTTACAATTATATAATTAATTTTATTGATGTGGTGAGTTAATATTATGAATCTAGTAGTAGTGGACATATGTTATAGTTTATTATATGTATATTTTGTGATTTTATTACATAAAACCATTTATATTTGTTGTTTCATGGGTTGGAGGATAAATGGATGATTGGTTTTAAATCCATTTGTGATATGGTATAGTGGCATGGGATTGTGACTAGTTGTGTTGTATTTGTATGTTATATGTGATGAGGTTGATGATTTTCATAATGATGTTATGATGATTGAAGTAAGTATAGATTGGGTGATATGAATAACCATAGTAGATTGATAAACTATGGGTTGTTGTTAATTACTACAGGGTTAATGAATTTTGAAATTTACAAAATTGATCAAAGAAACCACTAAACTAAAAGGTATTATAGAAATTTAAAGGTAAATTTTGAACCCATGGAGATAGGGTTAGAGAAAATATAAATTTAATAAAATAAACCTTACCTATTTTACAAAAGAAACATAAACAAATTTATCGATAGAAGAAAAAATGGTTGATGTGGATTTTAAGAAAATAGAAAAACATGCTCAATAATTGAAAATATGGGTTCATGATTTATTAGTTTATAAAATACTAAAAGAGTGATCAAATATCTTCAATTCATGTTTAGTTGAATTTAATGGTCATGGTAAACAACCACAGAATCATCGATGTTCCATTTTAAAAATGGTCATATTATTTCATGTTTTAATTGGCATGGTAACCAATAAATAAATTTAAACATAGTGGAAAGTCCATCCCATGGTCATTGTGAGGACAGATCACTAGTCAATGAATTGAAATTATCACTCCCACACCAATCATGAAATTGTGATGAATGATAATCTGAAGAAGAGATTTATAAAACTTTCATTGTTATAAAATGCCCAAAATGAATTGCATTCAAAAATAAAATACCCAAAACAATAAATCCCCCTTCATTTAAATTTATTTAAAAAAATTATACTCCCTCGTGATATCTGTTAGGCATAGGAAAATAAAAAAATATTCGACGTATCACAGTAGTAACAGTCATTCATCCCAACAATGGTGAATCTCTGAATGATTCTTGTAGTAATACCCTGAACTCTTGTTTTTATACTTCCATGAGGCTTTAGTAGAATCCAATGGCACATATTATGAGTCAATAGTGGTCATATAATGGCCACGGGTTATAAAACTGGTCAAAATTAAATTTACATCAAATGTGGTAGTTTTTCCCATCCCGAACATTACACATCATGTGGTGATTACATGATGTGTAAATCTTGCACCATATGTACTAAATTCACAACATGTAGCTATCTGGGTCACCTTCAAATGTTTCATGGAGTGAGAAAAATGTTTCATGCCCTGAAAAATTTTGTATTTATTGTAACTTGGTTTATTCCACATCAGAACATTTACTTCATTCATGACTTGCACCAGATCAAGATGTGTACTAATTTCAAGATGTGTAGTGTCAATTTTCTACTCTATATGCCATGTTTCTCTTCATTTCTTCATTTTTATGACCTATTTGTGCTCCATGATCATCCAACATTGTTTAAATCCTTCTTTTATGTGGATGTTTTTATCATTTCCACAACTTTTTCTCATCTCCTATAACGTAAGAATCATGAATACAATGAATAAAACATCAGGAGTAAAGGCATTCATTAAGAATAAAAATCATCATAATAAATGAATTTTATTAACAAAAATATAAAATATAAATGCACTTCTCACCCCCCCCCCCCCCCCCCACTCATTTTAAATAATATTTTTCATCAAGGATGGAATCTCAACATTATACAATGTACTCTTACTCTACCATTATTCAAATTTAATTTCAACAAAAACAATTGATCAAATGCTGAGTTAAATTCATGATCATTACACATATAAAATTTATCAATGCCTAATTTTTCTAAAGAATAAAAATTAACCATGTATTTTACTTATACTCTTTTGAAATATCCAATCCTTTTAATTCATCTATTTTCATTTTTTAATTCATTATTTATAGGAATTCTACTTTTAATTTACCTAGAATGAATTTTTACGCACATCATTAAGGTATAAATGAATAGAGTGAAACACATAACTCAAGAACATGTCACTTTTATTAGTAATCTAGAATTCCCACCACATAAAGAAAAAACAAAAAATAACCATGAGGACATTACCATTCAAGATCAAACAAATATGATGGTTAGGGAAATTCGGTAAATTATGTAAATCAGTTAAGTATCAAAATGATGTTTTTCTCTAAATTGCATTCTATGATAATCAAAAATAGTTCCATGAAATTCCCCTATTCCCCTAGAATCTTAATAAATTCTCATAAAGATATGAAGTTTATTAAATGAAATACCCTCTTTATTTTTTTCTTTTATATTATTTTTCAAAATTTGTGTTGGTGAAAAATATATCTTCCACCACCCTATCCCAAATGATATCCTCATGACAATATTTTTAATATTTATAACAATTTCTTAAATCAAAAAATGGTGATTTTTGAGTTTCCTTATAATACCCCTTTTTTACAACAGGGTGTGAAATAAGTACAATGAATGTGCCTTCCCCAAACCTCATGAAAATTCCCCACAATATTATGAATTAAAAAATATGCATTTCTTCCACTAGTAGATATATCCCCACAATTATTTTTAAAAATGATGAAAAATATTTAGAGTAAAGAAATAAATGATAAGATGGGATTGTAACACGGATCTTCCCAACAATGGTTGTTCACAGACTCTGTGCGATTATAAAATGGATTAATGTAAGGTGGGTCTTAGGATAGGTGTAGAAAAAAATATTTTCCAATCATATTAAAGTAGATATTGCTCAGTCATAGATTTTATCATATGTAAAGAAATTCCTAGACGAGAACATTCCCATGTTTCAAAAACAAATATACTATTTAAATAATGTAAAATATTTGGATCAAAGGATGTGTTGGGAATGAGATGAATGGTTGGGACAACTAATCATGGAAATGAACCAGAATAATTAAATCAACAAATGAAAATATCATGAATTCAAATCATGGTCAAATCTAAAAAAACATTTACTATGATTAAAATTCTCCTCTAATCATGATTTGTAAAATAAAAATCAACAATATTATCCCTACTAATATTTTTTTTCATTATTCTCATTCAAATTTCTTGAAAACTACATTTTCATTCATATAATGATCATTCTCATAGGTAGTAAATGTATACTAATTTTGTTAACTAAAGGATGAATCATGTGCATGTAGGCAATTGCAATTCAAATCTCTAAAATTATATAATGGGGGTACTATAAACTTTTTTGAATTGAAACACTTATCCCCTTTTGAATGTTTCATTGAATTTGGATTTGTAGGTTATTCCTACATTAGATTCGCAACATGTAAGGATTTCATAATGTGTATTTTTGTGAATTCCTTGAGTTTATCTGGTTCACAATGTGCAATGTTCCAATAGATTATTTTCATTCTACCCTATTCTTGCTTTTCTGGAGCTTCTGTCTTGGACCTAAAAAGATAAAAAACAAGTGAAAGTACATACCTATCCAATAACGCTCAAAAATAATTGGTGGAATTGAAATTAAATAATATTATAAAATTAAATCCTAATAAAACAATAAATATAAAATCCTAGAAAGTAGTAAGAATTGGGTTTCCTCCTAAAAGATGCTCGTTTTTAACAATTTTCTAGCTTATCCATACTTGGGATAGCTGATTGGAGAGTGGTAAATATATAATTGCCTCATGTTCCCCAAATTCTAACATAGAAGTCCACCCATCTAAACTGTACTTCTCCTCATTGAAATTGGCATTGAACTATGACATGGGGACCAGTGTCTGAATATAGCCAATAGCATCCCAGTATCTATCTAGACTTGCTAAAAGTATTCTTCTTTAAATGTTGGTTGTGTGTGTTATACATTTTCGATGGTCGCAGCAGGATCTGCATCTGGCTTCTCAATTTCAAAAAAAAATTGATTTTTTTCATTCTTCTATGTTGAAAATGTTTGGTATATCTGGTTCCTCTTCTTCTTATTTCTCAACACTTATATTTTCTAAAAAACCATGATAAAGGTGCATTCCTTTATTTCATATTTTACTTTTTTTCTTTGGCTATGGTCTTAGTTTTGGGAGGAAACTGTGTAGAAAATTATTGGTTGAAGTGCATTTTTCTTAAATTTATTATTATTATTCAATTTCTTCAACTTTTTATTTACTGAAATATATTTTGGCCACTCATGATTTTCAATAAGGTTACCCTCTTAATCATCTTACAAACATACAGAATAAGGTCACTTTGATGAGCATAAAAATCAAATTCATTAGTGTTATATACCTCTTTTTATTTTTACATGCTTCTTTTCCTCTGGTCATACTTAATGAACTATGTATCCATGCTATGGGGTGGTGTGTATTCAAATGTTTGGTATGGTTATAATAACTCCTTAGATTGATTTTCCATCATTCTATTTTCATTCAGTGGGTTTTCCATATCCTCCATTATAAAGGAAAACATATCCTCGGTATTCATCATATCCTATAACCCTACCATCATAAGAAAAAATACCAAGTGCAGTAAAAAGTAATTGAAAAATGTAATTAAAAAATACTAGGCTAAAATTTGGAAGCAAAATATGAGAAAATAATTTGTCAAATTTATTCAACTAATAATTTCTCCACTCTTGTCCTCAGAAAGGATGCTAAATTTTTTATTAGCCATAAGGAATTATTAATTCCCACAAGGTTACTGAATTTTGAAATTTAAAACACGAATCAATAAAAACATTTAAATATAGTGTAATATATAAATTTATGTTCTAAGATTAGACCCATAGATATAGGGTAGGAGAAAATATTAATTTAATAATATAAACCTTAACTATTTTATAAAATAAACATGGACTAATTTATTTAATGAAGTCTTGATGGTTGATGTGAATTTTTAGAAAGTATAAAAATGTTCTATATAATAGAAAATATGGTTTCATGATTCATATGGGAATGAAATAGTAAAAAATAAATTATAGGTTTTCAAACTGAGTTTAGTTGATTGTAATGGTCATGGTAAACAACCCCAAAATTACTGATGTTCCCTTTTCAAATCAGTTAGGTAACTTCATGTTTTCCTTGACCTAGTAACTTAAAAACAATATTATCAAAATGAAGAAATTACACAAAATAATCCTAGTGAGTACCATTCACTACTCAATTTGTTGAAAGTATCACTCCCTCATTGATTATAAATTTTTTAGGAATGATAAAGAGAATAATATATGTAAGAAATTAAGGTTTTAGATAAAGACCAAAATTGAATTGCATTCAGGAGTAAAATACCTAAAACAATCAATCCCCCTTCATTAAAAATGATTCTCACGAGGTCTACCCTATCATGTTAGCCAAGAGGGGGGAGTAAAATAGAAACATATTTGACACATCATTACTATAATGGTCTTTGATCCCAACTGAATCAATTCTCTAAATAATTTTTAGAGTTGTATACTAACCTCTTATTTGTAGACTTCCCTAGGGCTTTGGTAGAATTCAATGGAATTTAGGAAAACTCAAAAAGTGGTCATAGTGGGGTCCTTGGTCATATAATAGGTCAAAAATTGAATATCCATCAAATGTAGCTATGTTTTCCAATCTTGAACAATGCACATCATGTTGGGATTACAAGACATGTCAATCAATCACTACATATACTAAAATCACGACATACATATCTCTGGGTCATATTTAAATGTTTCATGTAATTAAACATATTTACCATGAAGTGAAACATGATTTCTTCATTCCATATTGGTTTCCTCCTCACCATGACTTCTAATTCATTCATTACATGTACCAGTTAATGACTTATAATGATTTCATGACATTTAGAGTTAATTTTATGCTTTAGAAGCCTCATTTTTTCTCATTTCTTTATTTATGTACTCTATAAGTGCCCAATGATCATCTATCATTGTGTAAATATTTCTTTTAAGTTTATATGATGATCATTTCTACATATTTTTTTATCATCTACAATAAATGATATCATCCTAATAGTAATTAAGAAAACACCATGTTCACAAGAATGCATTAACAAAAAAATCATCATAATAAATGCATTTTATTATCAAAAATGTAAAAAATAAATGCACATATCATGTATATGTGATTACTATTAGTTCTATCGTAGGTTGGGGAGGGAAGTGTCCTTGAGGTTGTACAAATGTTCATACAACAACAGTCATTGTTGTGTAAAACTACCCAATAGTTTCATGGTTTATTTGGGAGAATCTTAAAGTATGGAAACCTGAAAAATAAATGAGAGTGTATTAAAGTGTACAAGCACCTAAAAATGTATTTTAATCACATATTTCCCTATTTATGGATAGTTACGTACTAATGGATAGGTTCTAGTGAGTTCCCTTTAGGTGGATAATCACTTGTTATTGGAACGGTGTTCCTGAGTTCCTTGGATGTGGATAACTATTTGGTTTTGGTGATAGGTTTGTGAGTTTCCTATATATGGATAGCTACTTGGAATGTTTTGATAATATTGTGAGTTCCCTCTGGTTATATGACTAAATATAGTCAGAAAGATGAAAGTAAGGTCTTTATAGGTGTATAACTACTTCTAAGGGGTTATAATATAGTTTTATCCCAACGGGTGGTCAGCTTATTACTTGTAGGATGTGGATTGGTGGATGGTACTATTACATTGGTGGTTATGTAAGGATGTGGGGTAGTTTAACTGTAGTGGTAAAAAAATTAGGATGACCTTGAGGATAATACTATGAGGTATCCATGGGTAGACAATTGATTATCTTATAGGTATAAGTTTGATGACAGTGATTTTTCTTATTTAGATGTTTCAAGATAATGGTTATGTCTAAGGTTATATGGAATAAATTGTGTGTATTGGAATTCGTAAGATTGTTTATTTTTTAGAGATAGAAATTTTATTGGTTTATATTATTTAGTTTATACATGGATGCATTGGAATCATTCATTCAATATGATATATAAAGGTTCTAGGTTGGAACCTATTAAGTAAAATTATATTCTCACCCATTTATTTTATATATATCCTCTTAATTATCCAAATAAATTTGGTAGTCATTTCGGCTGACCTTATCTCTAAACATAAGATACTTTTTGGTGGAGGAAAATTGGATTATCCCTTTTAGAAGGTAGAAATAGGATAGTGGTCTTGTTTTTGTCTTACCATTTGGTTCTCAGATTATATAACTTGACATGCCTCGATATACCATATTATTGTATTATGTTATGGAAATAATTATTTTATTTAGGTGGATATAGAGTTATTTTTATAAAGCACAATTCCATTTAAATATTTGTGAGGTTATACCATTTTTATAGTCACCAAAATATATCATATTGATAGTGGAATTTGGAAGTCAAACTATAACATTTTTTAGACTCATTTAGAGTCCCAATAGAGGTGGTTCTTGATAGAATGATATCACATGAAGTGTAATCTATATGGAGTTCAAATTAGGCACTATTTAGGATTTTATGGGTGGAAATGTAATAGTATCAATTGAACACTAAATGTACCTATTTTTTTGACGCTTTCGTCGGGGGTGCGCGTTTGTCTTATTGGAGGATGGTGGAATTGTTTGTTTCCGTGCATTCCTGCTTTCCAAAGGCAGGCGGCATATGTTCCTTGTTCAAGGATGTTTTCTCCTTGATTGAAACGGGGTGATGGGATGTCGGTTCTTCCTTCCGTGGATTCCTCCTCAGAACTCGTCACCTAATTCGGGTCTCTTTTATAGATTAAGTCATGGTTCGTGAATCTCATTCCCGGTTCCATATCTTTGTGGACCTTAGTTAATGACACTAATTCCTCCAGGACATTCCACGGGTTCTTGACTTGGTATCAACCTTCAGTCGTAGTAGATGACAACATCAGGCATGTCGGGGCATCTTTTGATGTGTGGACATTGGGGAACCTGTATTCTTCCTCGTAAGAGGTCATGTCAATGGCACATAACCTGAGGAATCCCACTTCAGTCATGGGGTATCATAAGTTAGAGGAATGTCTCTGAGGTTTTCCTCAGCTTCCCAAGTTTAACACAGGGTACCCCACAAGTATAACATCTTGCGGAGACATATCGGACTAATCAGAAAACTGGCTGGAGTGGATCAGGTGAGTGCAACCCCCATAGGGAACACCGATGTTGGGGATAACGTGTAGTTATCTAACCAATCGTTGTAGAAGTGAATAGGTAATGGTGTGGCATGATCCCACCGGGATGTGACGGCCCGGGTAAGAATCAGGATAGATGAAGGAAGGTTAAATTAAATGGATAGAGAATGAGATGGAGTCATCTTGGGGATGACAGTGATGTTGGGCTTGAGTCTCGAAGAGACCTCCTACATATTCCTGTGGCAGGGAATCAAAGTCCTCATAGTTCACCTAACAATGGCTTACCGCTAGATGGGGTAAAAACAGCTTACCGCTGGATGGGTTAATGACGGCTTACCGCTGGATGGGGTCATGACGACTTACCTCCAAATCGGTTCATGACGGCTTACCGTTGTATGGGGTCACAACGGCTTACTGCTAGATGGAGTCAGACCTCATAGAGGCTTCCTATGTACCATGTCTAGGAGACAAGGATCAAAGCCCGCGTAGTTCAGGATGGAGTGGGAACCGACATGAAGATGGTTGGGACTGCAGGGTGTTGGGCTAGAACATCATGGAGGCTTCCTACATACCTTACCTTATCAAGGATCAAAGTCCATGTAGTTCAGGACATTGGGTAATTTGGGGCTTACGCTCTAAGGCATCCCAAGGTGTTGGTGAATCGATGTGAATGGATCTGGGACCAATGGGTGTTGGGCTCAAACCTCATGTAGGCTTCCTAAGTCCCTTGCCTTGTCAAGGATCAAAGACCATGTAGTTCAGGTGGTGGGTTGGAAAACCGATGTGAAGATGGTCGTAACGACCAAGGGGTGGTGGGCTTGAACCTCAGGGAGGCTTCTATGTACCTTTCCTTGGAAAGGATCAAAGACCACGTAGTTCATGTGGTGGGGTTGGCGAACCGATGTGAAGATGGTTGGAACGACCAATGGGTGGTTGGCTTGAACCTGGTGGAGGATTCCTACGTACCATGTCATGGCAAGGATCAAAGACCACATAGTTTAGGTGGTGGGGTTGGAGAACTAATGTGAAGATTGTAGGAATGACCAATGGTTGGTGGGCTTGAACATCAGGAAGGCTTCATACATACCTTGCCTTGGCAAGGATCAAATACCATGTAGTTTAGGTGGTGGGTTTAGGAACCGACGTGAAGGGGGTCAGAACCAATGGATTGTGGGCTTGAACCTCAGGGGGAATTCCTACATACCTTACCTTGGCAAGGATCAAATACCATGTAATTTAGGAGGGATTGGGGATTACACTCTCATCTTCCTGATGATTGTTTGGTTTGAACCTTAGGGAGGCTTTCTACATACCTTACCTTGAAAGGGATCAAATTCCATGTAGTTTAGGTGGTGTGTGTGGGACTTACACTCTAGGCTGCCCAGAGAGGATGTCATGGTCGATGATTACTCTAATCCCACATGATTCAAGCTTGGTGTGAGAAACAAGAGATAGCAAAGACCGGATGATCACATCTTGGAAAGTACATCCGTGGGAAGTGGAATAGGGGGTTACGCGTGGTTAGTGGCCCGAGGTGATAGATATTGGGACTTACTCTAGGATGGGGGCCCAGATGGTGACAAATCCCAGCGGGAGAGGGACTTGGCACCGAAGAAGAGAGGAGGAGCATGGGTGCTACCTCCTATAAGAAAATATAGGGGCTTGCACCAGGGTGGTTTCCCTTTCCCCATGGACAGACGCCGCTCTGATAAAGAGGATCTCATTCCATGTGAGGAATGATCTCACTCCCGTGGAGGCCAGTGGGCATGCATAATTTCCAAGGTAGGGGAACCCCGCATCTGACGCACAGGGCATGGTCATAGTTTAACATCATATTCTAAGGATTATGGTGCTTGGAAGTTTAACATCGTGCAGCTCGGATGAGGCGGGTTCACTCCACACCCCTAGGACTTACATAACCGATACTCGACCACCCTTGAGGGAAGGAAGGCATTGACAATGCTGTAAATGGGGGGTGTCGAGAGGTGATCCCATTGGGGGTCCACATTAGTGTGGCTATGAGAAGAAGCAATAGCCGTTAGAATGCATGGGTTCCACTAAGGAGCGGCAATGGTGAATGGGGATTACGCATGGAAGATGCCCCGGTGTCGTTATGGAGCGGTAATGGTGAATGGGGCTTATAAAAAGAATTTTCCCATAATGTCTTCCTCATGTCTGTCCATGAGGTCATCCCAACTCACTTGTGAGTTGAGGCATAATATTGAGGCCAACACCTATGCACTAGTGCACAAGCAAGATAACACCAAGGGTGCTGGAATGAGTCCGAAAAAAGGGGGATGAAAAGTGTGAATCACATGACCAACATTCGGAATGTAGTGAGGGTGGAGTGATGATGGAGGATAACTGTTGACCGTGTTCGAAACATATCATCCATATCACATTATCCTGAAATGGGGACAAATAAATGAGGGTCTCATATTTACCTTGTTCGAAACACAGGACCTGACTCAAAGAGTCGTCCAAAGTCTTCCTAGGCATTGGCCCAGAACGGTAAGTGAGCCAAGGTGGCATTGGACCAAGCCATTATGGGTTCCCTTTAGACCAGGAAGAGGATGGAGATCTAAATGAAGGACACACAAAGCATGATGTGGTGTGATGTAATCTTATAACATATTCTAATGCTCTTGAAGTTATTCCACTATGATCATGGCATAATGCATCTCATGCTTGGAGAATGAGGTATCTCTTGCTTGGAGAAAGAGGCTTCATATGTTTAGAACATAGGGTGTACAACAGTTTATAGTCATGTAGAAAGGAATATTGGCATCTCATTCTTCGAGCATAAGTAATCTCTTGTTAGGAGCAAGAGGCATCCTATGTTTGGAACATAGGGTGTACTACAATTTATAGTCATGTAGAAAGGACTATTGGAATCTCTTGTTGGGAGCATAAGGCATCTCTTTTTAGGATCAAGAGGCCTTTTATGTTTGGAACATAGGGTGTACTACAGTTTATAGTCATGTAGATAGGACTATCATAATCTTATGCTTGGAGCATAAGGCATCTCTTTTTTTGAGCAAGTGTCATCCTATGTTTGGAACATAGGGTGCACCACAGTTTATATTCAAGTAGATAAGACTATTAGGAATCTCATTCTTGGAGTATAAGGCATATCTTGTTAGGAGCAAGAGGCATCCTATGTTTGGAACATAGGGTGTACTACAGTTTATAGTCATGTAGAATGGACTATTGGCATCTCATTCTTGGAGCATAAAGAATCACTTGTTAGGATCAAGAGGCATCCAATGTTTGGAACATAGGGTGTACTACAGTTTATAGTCATGTAGACAGGTATGTTGGCATCTTATAAGTGGAGAATAAGGAATCACTTGTTTGGAGTAAGAGGTATCCTATGTTTGGAACATAGGGTGCACCATAGTTTATATTCATGTAGATAAGACTGTTAGGCATCTCATGCTTGGAGCATAAGGCATCTCTTATTAGGGGCAAGAGGCATCCTATGTTTGGAACACAGGGTGCACTATAGTTTATAGTCATGTAGGAATTACTATTGGAATATCATGCTTGGAGTATAAGGCGTATCTTGTTAGGAGCAAGAGGCTTCCTATGTTTGGAACATAGGGTGCACAATAGTTTATAGTCATGTAGATAGGACTGTTGGCATCTTATTCTTGGAGTATAAGGCGTCTCTTGTTTGGAGAAAGAGGCATCCTATGTTTGGAACATAGGGTAAACCATAGTTTATAATCATGTAGAAATGACTATTGGCAAATTATTCTTGGAGTATAAGGCATCTCTTGTTTGAGGCAAGAGGCATCCTATGTTTTGAACATAGGGTGCACCACAGTTTATAGTCATGTAGATAAGACTGTCAGGCATCTCATGCTTCGAGCATAAGGAATCTATTGTTAGGAGCAAGAGGCATCCTATATTTGGAACATAGGGTGAACTATAGTTTATAGTTATGTTGAAAGGAAAATTGGAATCTCATGCTTAGAGCATAAGGAATCTCTTGTTTGGAGCAGAAGGCATCCTATGTTTGGAACATAGTGTGAACTACAATTTATAGTCATGTAGAGAGGACTATTGACATCCTATGCTTGGAGCATAAGGAAACTCTTTTTTGGAGCAAGAGGCATCCTATGTTTTGAAAATAGGGTGCACTACAGTTTATAGTCATGTAGAGAGGATTGTTGGCATCCTATGTGTGGAGCATAAGGCATCTCTTGTTTGGAGCAAGAGGCATCCTATGTTTGGAACATAGGGTGCACTACAGTTTATAGTCATGTAGAGAGGATTGTTAGGCATAAGGTGCCTAGAAATAGATGTTGTTGGGACTTACCCAAGGGCGGCCCTTTCTGGTTCAACCTAGAATTGGAGAAAGGTGAGGGGGTTTGGATGAATTTCTTGAGGAATGGTTCGACTCAAGGTACACATGGAATTGATGATGGGGATCTCAACTCATGACATAGGAAACAAACCAAGAGTAATATGTCACCTCAAGGTGTTTCATGTGTGTGGAGGAGTATCTCAAATCATGGTATGCCATAGGTGGAAGGTAGGTGTGCATAAGGGCGCAATGGAAACTTCCGATGTCCCTGCCTGGAAAAGTTTGTGGTGCGACTCTCCATTTTTCATGGTGGTCAGGGTAGGTAGCGAAGGGACCGGCCCGAAGGGCCAGGACCGTAGCCCATCGCTGACCCTGAGCGGGGGTGCGAGGGCGCAGCCCCCGTGGTATGGACCAGTGGGCACATGCCTGTATACAGTTGCATGTAAAATGCACTACATGCAGAATATGTTGTGTGCAATAATGCACTATGCGGAATAGGTGTGCGAAATATTGGGCATCATGGAACTTTTGAACGTAATAGGGAAGGTTGGTGTGAAATAGGGATGGATTGCGCGCAATAGGGGATGTGTGCACGCAATATGGGAGATGTGAACGCAAAGGGTGTTGTGCGCGCAATAGAAAATGTATGCGCGCAATAGGGGGTCATGCGCATAATAGAGAAGGAATTTTGCACAATAGGGGTGGAATTTTGTGTAATGGGGGAAGAATTGTGCACAATAGGGGTAGGGCACACTCAATTGGATAGGGGCAACACTGGTGCGTGAAAAATTGGGCAGTGTTTCCCTATTGTGCCCAAAAATTATGCTTTGCGTGCAAAATTGGGAATATTGGACCTTTGATGTGCAAAAGTGATTTTTTGTGTGCAAGATGGGGGGTTTTACGTGCATGCGTGAAAAATGTGGACTTACACACATTAGAGCGGAGGCCGACCTCCCGGCCCTCTCGGGAAGAAGGGGGTGCGCCTGTATTTATAGGTGGAAACTAGGGAGGCGGTGCGCATAAAATTCCACTCGTGGAAGTGGTTTTATATGCAAGGAAGTGTGTGTAAAATTCTACACGCGCAAGGCGGTGCTCGTAAAATTCCATGTGCTCAAGTTGTTTTCTATTCAAATTGGTGCGCATAAGATTCCGCACGCGCAAGGCGGTGCACGTAAAATTCAGCGCGTGCAAGTGGTTTTCCACGCAAGGCAGTGCATGGAAAATTCCACATGCGCAAGTTGGTTAACGTAAAATTATGCATGCGCAAGTGGTTTTACGCGCGACCTATAGCAGGCGCACGGGCAAAGGGGCGTTTTACGTCGCATTTGGTGTGGAATAGGTTTGTGCGTGGGGTTGTGCGCAAAATTACTTTATTGTGTGCAATATTATGTTATTGCTCGCAATATTCCCCTTTCTTTCCCCCAAGATTCCATTTTTACACACAAGATTCCATTTTTAAACGCAAGATTCCCTTTTTACGTGCAAATCCATACTTTTCCCTAAAACCATCCTAGATGGCCATTTTCAGTCGCTCGACTTAGAACAACCATAACTTCTAATACGTAACTCCGTTTGGGCCCCACAACCTGTCAAATCGAAGCTTGTTGAACGAGCTACGCTCCAGGATCATATATGGAAGCATTAAATGAATTAAAAAATGAGTCTTCTGATGCCAACAGTACCATAGATTAGAGAAACTGACATCGTATAGAATGTGCCCTTATATTTAAAAAAATCAAAAACCTTTTTATTAAGAAAATAATAATAAATACCCTTTTTATTAGGTTATGAGTGAACCCATTACATAACTCACAATACAAGAGGAACAAGGGCTTTATAAAATGGTTTAACTGAATCCCCATTTTTATGAAGGTAAAATACATGGATACCACTTACTTGGGAATCCAAAACCTTGATGTTCCACCAGTCTTAATCCATGTCCCCCAACCCAACCCCACCCCCTATATATTAATTTCACTCGTGGTACCATACATGGTTGATGTGAATCCCCCCCCCCCACACACCTATCAAAGTCATTGCATCATGTTGAACCAAGGAATCATGATCTGACCTCATAATTTATAACCTATAGATCAATACACAAAGAAATGTATAAAAATTTATGAGTATAATTATAGGTTAGGTTTCATGCATCATATAATTTTTTGTGATGATGAATTTTCATGTGTTTTGTTTCGGGTGATGGTCTATGTGGAGGTGAATGATATAGAGGTATAGTTAAACTTGTGAATAATGGGGTTGTCTAAGTAACAACCTATGATTTTAAAAGAGGGGAATCAATTGAATAGTGTATATAACCTGAAACACCAAGAATATAAGATAATTTAACTCCCCAATAATTTATTATATACTTCTTATTAAATTAATTCTATCTCTTTGATAGCATGTAATTCATGCATCATCAGGTTTGAATGAAATATGATACTCTATTAAAATGTTATTATTAAAACATGACCATTAAAACCAATGAATTAAGTTATAGGGTATTAATATTAATAACTAAAAGATTAAAATAAATGGTTTACCCATGTATAAAATAAATTAAATTGTTATATATTTATTATAAATAAAATAAGATCCATTTTAATGAAATATAAATGTTTTTTGAAAACATTTATTTTTTCTTAAAGGCGGTCTAGTCGAACTTTCCTCACATAACATAAAATATGTTTTATCAATTTTTTAAAATTTATCTTAAAAAATAAACTTTAGTTTTGATTTATAAATTCCAAAATTATATTTTGTTGAATTTTTGATAGTTTTATAAAAAAAATAGTGAATAGTGAAAAATGCTAGTTTTTATTAAGGATTAGCATTTATTTAAAATCCTTTAAAAACATACAAAATTTTTTAAGATGGTTTTAAAAATAAAATTTGTTAAATTATATTTTAATTAATCTAATTTAGGTTATGGTATTCAATTTCAAAATGAATTTTGATATAAAATCTTTATAAATGTTTGAAAATACTCTCTTTAAAAACTCGCTTTCTCATCACATCTATGGGATTAATATTAAAGTATGTTTTTCCACTTAGGTGAATTAAATTTTTAAAAATTCATTAAATATTTGGAATCATGATAATTTATATTATCTAATAAGGTATGTTTAATTTTTTATAATAGTTAATTTTAAAAGCTATAAAAATTATTTACCAGGGTTGAGGTAAATTGGGTTTTCCTAGGGGTTAAAAAAGGGCAGGGCTTAAAATTGACCAAAAACATGAAAAACACATATTTATCAGAGATATTAAAACATTATATCTTATTATATATAGAAGGATCCATTTTTTAGCCTTATTTCCTAAGAAATATGTGTGTAAACCTTTTTATTTTCAAATATTACAAGTGTTCCACTCACCTCACTTATCAAAGGTCTCCCTTTATACTATCCTATTAAAACTTAAAAAACATTCGATTGGAAAATACCTATCCAAATAAATTTACCCATTACCTCCTTATATCTTACAGTCCTTATTTTGTTAAAAAAAATCTACCTAGGAAGGCCTTTGGTAGAAACTGGAAGATGTTTTCTAAATAAGAGGTAACGTCCTTAACCAAACATTTTATTTTATTTCTTCCCCAACCACCTTAAATTATTATTCAACAATGATGATATAATAAAATAAATATGTTCCATATGATTTTATTTTTTAATTTAAACTTAATAATTTAAATACTCCTCCTCTTCTATCAAATGGGTTATGAAATCATCATTCGTGTTTATGGCGGACTACCGCCTCACAAACTGATGTGGTTAGTTTTCCCTCAACACCTTTCAAGGTTTGATAGAATGATGGATTTATGAAGATTATATGGTATTAATTATATTATTATACGTTTTTAATTTTATTTTCACATATACCTTTTTATGTTCCATTCCATTTCGAATATGAAAATGTCTCTTGTGTATATGGGGACTACCACCTCACAAATCGAAGTTATTCTTTTTTCACTTATGATTTACATAAAATTTAATAAGAATAAAATTAATGAATATATGTGATATATATTAGATGTTTTTTATTCAAAAAAATTAATATATCACCCCTTCCTTACCCTTTCACTAATTAAGGGAATGATTTTTTCGCTCGTGTCTACATATGGCCTACCGTCTCCATGAAGCGATGTGATTAATTTTCCATTTAAAACTTTCATAAAGGTCAATAAAAATGTATTTAATTAGTAAATATGATAATCATAACATTATTCAAATTATTTATTCAATATATATAATTATACTATACATAAGAATCAAAACATTCATGATAAAATATACATAAGAAAAAAAAGGCAATTAACACCTGAAATAATGAAAATAATGAATTGTTGTTAAAAAACCTAAGGGAAAATGTTATAATAGGATAATATATGATTCTAAAAATATTATTTTGTTTCTTTTATAAATTAATAACATTATTAAAACCACTATACAAGACTTACAGACACATTTTAAGGAAATCAGACTTGTGGTAACTGTTTCTCGTCTCACTTTTACTTTCGTGAGATATACATTATATTCACCACTTATTCCTTTGTATAATGTATATACTATACCTTTTGATATGTTATGTCATGAATATATTTATTTAATTGGTATTTAAAGTTTTTATTTTTTTTCATTTCTTTCATGGGGCAGATGATTCGTAAGTTACTAAAGTTGTAAGGGTTTCTTTCACAATCTCTTCATTATTCGGGACTATTTATCTTTACATCTCCCACGGGGGATATATTTGATATTTTTATATCAAAATAAGTATATTTTAATAATATATGGTTATTCAAGAACTTTTTTGGGTAATAGTACCTTTTTTAATTTTTTTAATTAAAATGATTAAGAAAATGTTTTTAAGAAAATATGAATTTATTTCTCATTTCGATAGGTCTCGTGAGACAAACTAGTTGTCTTTGGATGAGGCCTTGCCCATTTTTTAAGATGTCTAGGAATAGTGTATCAACATTATTTTTTAGATGTCCAAAATTATTTATTCCATCAATATGATTTCATATTATGATATTCCATGAGATTATTCAATTATTTTCAATATCCATGGCTATGTTTCCGGGATCATGTGATTATTTATATGGAATTATTTGATGATCATTTCTTCTTACCATAATATGCTCAATTTATTGATTCAATGGAACATAATTTAGTTATTTTTTTATGATATATTAATTATGTCTTATATATTAATAGCCTCTATTATATGCATACCCTTAATGATCATCTTATCTCACCCCTTTTGTAATACCCTAACCTAGGATCCACTAAACAGTTCCCTGAGATAATGGGTTGAATGGAAAAAATCACATCTATCCATACACCAAAGGCTACCAACTAGTATTGAGGTCCTATGGTGTGTTTTTGGGGATATTATCCCTCCATGTTAGAGTGTAATGCAGTGGTGTAAACATATTAGTCAATAGAGTAAGCATATCAACAACTAAACAATATACTAAAGATAAACATCCAAAATACTATAATAATAAATAAACTAAAAGTAGTATTGTATAAAATATGATGAATATGTCACATCTCTATTTTAAATTTAAGTACATACATTGAAATAATAATTGAGAACAATACATGTATCAAATGTACAAAAGGAACAAACAGAACTTTCTCCAGTAATCATCGCGAGCATAGCTTGGTCATGTACCCCCTTCCTCCTATGAATTGAATAATAAAGCATCAAATTGTGGGAGATTTCCCAAGTCTTAACCTATATCCATGTAGTCTCTCTAGGAACCTAATGGTATCCTAAACATGGTGTGAGAAAACACTCAATAGGCCACCACCAACAGTGTCTATAACAATTATGGTATGTGTATAAACAATGAAGCATTCTATAGTATATCAAAAGTATAATAGTAATAAAATAATTGTTAAAATTTATATTCAATACAATTTATCCAAACATGTGTTCCTATCAATAATAATCATTCTCTTATGAACAAGGTTAACTATAAAGCACAAATAAGTAGGTGTGATACTGTTTAATCTAACATCTGTAATCAAATACCAATACTATAGATTTCCTTTAATCATGGAAAAGTATCCATAATGTCTATGTCGTGTAATAGAGTGTATAACTTCCACATCAACCTTTGTTTTGTAATCAACTATATAACATATATAGTTTCATGTACCATGTAATCCATTGTTATACCATGAAGGGAAAATTAGAATGTATAAAATACCAAGGCATCCTCATCAAGTCCATGGAGCATTCTGATGGAAACTAGGTAAATACTTGGGTTGATTCCTTGGATCACTTATATTGAGAAAGTCTAAATCTTTTCCAATAAATCCAAATCCATGGGGTAGAAATTCCCCTGTTAACCTATGTAATCCGGAGATAAGGAGTATAAATGTCATAGGCATCCACTACCATAATTAGTAAGGATCCATTGAGTAGAAATGTCCATGGAATGAAATAGAATTAGGATATAAGGAGTATAAATTTACAAGGAACACACTGCCATTATCAAGATAAATGGAGTAAAAATGTCTACGGAATCATATGGAATCAGGATTTGAGGAGTATAAATTTCCATGAAATCCACTAAAATAATCAATTCATTTATTAATTTACTTCTCATTTAATAATCCTAAATAATACATGAGTTCATTCAACTCATTCCTCATTTTCCATTTAAACCCTTTAACTAATTCATTCCACATTTATAATTCATGTACCACTAGGAATGGAGGCATAAACTTATCTTATTGATGCATTTCACACTTCTTCAATTTATTAAGGATACCACTAAACCTGGAGAGCTCAAACACACCCAACAGAGTTCTATATAATGGGGAAAAATTAAAAACACCTTAAAGGAAGAATGGGTTGTGGTAAATGACCTCCGACAATGTAATGCTAATAGTGGTCAGCCTAAAAAGGTCCCAAAAAAATTAAACAATACATTCATTTATTTTTCGGGCCAAATACATGATGATTGACATGTGGCACAACAAAAAAAAGGTATATAAAACACCAAACCTTAAGGGGAAGTTATATACAACCTACCACATATTCATGGTAGAAAAATCACCTTATATCAGCGTATACTTTGGTCCAAATTAGGATAATATGAAAGAAAAAATGAAATATCAAGAAATATTGTATATTATCTTTCACTAAACTAATTTTTTCAAGGATAGGATACAAGGATAATGGTTTATGAGGAATAGGGAATTCATCCATATAGATCTAACAAGATCGATATCGGAAGAATCGGAGTCCAGATCACGAAACGGAACAAAATCTGAGAATAATTTGAAAGAGGAAGCTCCTCCAATAGATCTCATGTGAGTGATAGGAAAAAATGAGGTAGCGGTTTCTATCGAAAATAGATGCTTTTACCTATTATTTTAAAAACTGACCTCAGGTATTTACATGACGTGTAAATTCTTTACACATCATGTAATGATTGGTGTATTCACCCTTGGAGAAACCCTTTACTAGACATGAATTGTCCTTACCATTCCATTACATATTTTGTAAAAAAATACATGTTGTTTAATTGTCCTACGTACAACCTAAAAACCTCTTATATCTTCCTTTCCAAAAAAACCAAATTGGACCTCAGGCCCTTCTTTAAGGTCAAAACAAAAAATATAAGTGAAAAATAGATTAATCGGAAAATAAATGGATCTATAACTCCTCAAAAATCCTGGAATCTTAAAATATTCCTCCCATAATGAAATTTATCCCTGAATTCCCCTTCAAGGGGTGGTCAAAATATCATTTGAGAATACCTTTGGCCACTAAGCATGAATATTGGCCTCCTGCACCATGTATTTTTATGTACACGATCATTCTTCAATAACACCCATACTAGAGGAATTGACCATCCTCAGAGGTAATTTTTTCTCTAATATATGATATGTATAGGATATTCACTGAAGGAAACATGTACTTGTAAATCAACCTAATCTTGAATAAGAACATGAGACGGGTCTGAATGATAATGGAATGGATAAGATACATATATTTCATCTTGCATGGCTCGGTACCTCTAAGGTAACTACAACTGATAGGCTATCAGCCCGACACTCTCTAGAATCTTGAATGGATCAACATATCATGGTGAAATCTTACCCTATCTTTTAATATTAATGTGTACCAGTGTTGGTGAGATATGTAAAAATACCTGATCCCCAACCTCAAACTCTAAGGGTTATTAAAAGAAATAAACATAGGACTTCTGTCTAGATTGTGCAGAATCTATCTTCTTTTGGATCAACAGGACCTAATCAGAAGTCTCCTACATAAGATGAGGTCTAATTAAACTTGCCTCTCCTTTATCTAACTAACATAGAGGTGATCTTCATGGTCTACCACAAAAATCCTCATAAGGTTCCATATGTATAGTCTCCTTCTAGATATTGTTGTAGGATAATTCAATCATGGGTATATGCCTCTCTTAAGAAACCCCCCATTCAAGGACACATTCTCTAATCATGTCCTCTAAAAACTATATAGTTCACTTCGATTAGCAATCAGTGTGAGGGTGGTATCTTATTCTTAGAAGCACCTAGGTACCAAATTACCTTTGTATGCTCTACCAAAAGTGATAGGTAAACTAGGAGTCCTTATCTGATACTGTCACGAACCAACTCGGTTCAACCCTGAACTGGTCACCCGAGCCGGCCCGCGGCATGACACGAGAGGCGTTCCCAATCATCTCGGGCTGGCGATAAGTGCCAGGGCATCAACAGAGGCTGTGGGAATGATTTCTCCCAGTAAGAATAAATAAATCAGTAGAAATAGAACAAAGCAGCCCAAAATAAATAAACATAGTAAAATAACTAAACAGGAACAAATGAAAATAAAACTAACCGAAAGATACAACCACTGTCTCTGTCTGACCTCACGGGCCACTCTCCAACTCACGACCAAACGTTTCCCAAAGCGAACACACCCAAGCTGTAACCTGCACAAACACTAAAAATAGAAAAGAACTATAGGTGTGAGTATTAAAACTCAGTACTCTAACCCAATATCTATTCCCAATGCACTACCTTGAAAATAAAAGAAACATCATTTCAAGTTTGAACTATAGTTTTTAAAAGTAAGGTTTTCTACATGTTAATCAAAAACAAAGTACGAGTCATTGCCCCTATTCATTTCTCAAAAACCCAAATCAAACTTTTAGTGAGACATTAGAATTTTTTATAGGGGAAGTGATGTTTACATTTTCAATTTGCACAAAATGTATAAAACACCTTTATTTGAAAACAGTTTTAATAAACCACTTTAAAACCACACATCACTTTCTAGTAAAAACACTATACATGAAAACGCTACAGTAGTTACACAGTAAGGGAAATGAAAAGAAAATATATACAAGTATCATATTCATCATAGCAAGTAACTTAAATCCAACAGACATGGGTGAACCTAGGAGATCGAGAATAAACCAGAAGACATCAATACATGAGAAATCATCCTCACTGACATGTTACACATGATGAAATCAAAACGCTCAATACGCTCGACCATCCTATCTCAGGTAGGTCGAGGGAAAATCCCATAGTAATAAACCCAATATATCCACCTACTCTGGGCCACTGGTCAGTACCATAACCTACCAGTGCAGTAATCATTCTTAGAATATTATCTCAATATGCCAGACTCCCATGTCTCAAGTGTTTGGAAAGGGGGTGAGCCAACTGATGCCAACTGAGCATCCAATCAGATATATATATATATATATATATATATATATATATAAATCACAACAGGCATCACCCCGAGTCACTCCATGGGACAACCTCTTGCCTTTAAACTACTCAAGTACCCAGGAGCCTCTAAGAATGGCCTCCCAAATAGTCAATTTCAACCAAGGTAGGATATTTATCCAAGGAGGTTTTTTACCAAACAATTTACATCATTTTCCATAAAGTGCCAAATGGACATTAAATACATTTCACAGTCACCACTTTAAAAAGAACCAAAATGCTTGTTTATACTTCAGAAGAAATAATTTATCATTAAAACCAGAACTATAATTGAAATTCCATGAATTATGTTTAAAATCCAAACAGGCATTCTTTCACTACTGGGTTTTCGTTCATCAAGAAAACATTAAAAGTGTCCTGTATAAACTAAACAGATCTTTTTACACCAAATAATCATTTAAAATTAATTGTCTTATATTATCTCACATTTATTAAAATTAATAAAAATATTTAATTTGAACAAATAGTGTGCGCAAACAGTAGGAAATAATGTAACTTAAATTTTAAAAAACTCGTGCAATGGGAACCTAACTAGACACGCAACCAAGCACGATGGCGCGACACGTCTCGAGCAGGGTGTGAAACCACGTTCAAGCTGATGACCGAAATTTCATGGAAGAACCAGCCAACACATTGCAGAAACCGCAAAATGACTAAAACACAGAAACACCAACTTAAAATAATCCAAATCAATAAATAGAGTAAAACCCACCTCGAAACCGGTGCAGATGAAACAAAATGAACCCAAAACAAAGCAATCAAGATACGATTCAAAAACCAACTCTATAGAAATCACCAAGTTCACAAGTAAAACCCAAATCACATCTTCACAATTTTTATAAAAAAAATAAGGGAAATACCCCCAAAATCACATCAATTGACTTTAACATAACATAATTAAACAATCACAACAAATACCAATTTTAACCAATTACACCAATTCCAAAACATCATAAAAAGATAGACGAGAATAGCATAGGTATTTGAATTACATTTTAAAAATTACCAAAATAAGATTTGGACCCTAAACAAAAAAATCATTGCAGACACATGCAGACACGAACCAGGAACTCACTCCAAAAATATTTTTAACAACATCAAAAATATTCAAAAACAATATAGTAGGCTAATTAAAGGCATAAATATTATTCCAAACCAGTTTTAAAACTAAATGATAGAGCGCGAGCATTAGCAGAGTTCTCCGAAAAAGAAATACGCAAATTCTTCTACCTCAGAGGTGCGCGAACATAATGAAACTTCAAGGGTAGGAAGAATACACACCAAGGAACAATCTGCATCACCTATAATTCAATAAAAAAGAATCGAACACAACCCTAACTATGATGGCTTGGAAGAATAGAAAAAAACACAATTAAGGACCCTGAAAAAAGAGGATGCTTACCGGAGGGGGAAGAGAGGAGGTTGTTGGCTTGCTGCGGGTCAAGGAATCAAGGATGAGTGCAGGGCATGGGAAAGGTCCGACCGAAGGTGTTTTTCAGTGCTGGATGGAGCAGGAGAGTGGGTTGTCGTCGGTAGGTTGCGCCATGAAAAGAAAAGAAAAGAGGGAAACAGGTCGTTTCCAAGGGGTCGCGCCAAACCGAAGGGGGAGGGGTGGTGCGAGGAGGTCCGGTGTGAGGAGGGTGCCTTCGGGGAGATGTCAGTGAAAAAGAGGGAGTACGTCCAGAGAAACTGAGAAAGGATAAGGATGGAACAAGGGGTCGCTGCTGTTGGAATTGTTCGACCGTGAAGGAAGGAGGTTGGGATGTCGATGCTGGCTGGAGCCGGACGAATGGAGGGTGACGGCTTCACGGCTGCCGGATGGAGGGAAGGGGGTGTGACTGAGGAGCGTCGGTCATGCGAGAAAATATTACAAGTGTCCTGTATAAAATATTACAAGTGTCCTGTATAAAATAAACGACTCTTTTTACACCAAATAATCATTTAAAAATTAATTGTCTTATATTATCTCACATTTATTAAAATTAATAAAAATATTTAATTTGAAAAAATAGTGTTCGCAAACAGTAGGAAATAATGTAACTTAAATTTTAAAAAAAAGTTGTGCAATGGGATCCTACCTTGACACGCAACCAAGCATGATGGTGTGACACGTCTCGAGCGGGGTGAGTAAGCACGTGCAAGATGATGACCGAACTTTCACGTAAAAACCTGCCAACACATTGCAGTAACCTCAAAATGACTAAAACACAGAAACACTGACTTAAAATAATCCAAATGAATAAATAGAGTAAAACCCACCTCAACACCGGTGCAGACGTAACAAAACTAACCCAAAACAAAGCAATCAAGTTATGATTCAAAAACAAACTCTATATAAATCACCAAGTTCACAAGTAAAACCCAAATCACATCTTCACCATTTTTATAAAACAAAACTAAGGGCAATACCCCCAAAATCACATCAATCTACTTTAACATAACATAATTAAACAATCACAACAAAGACCAATTTTAACCAATTCCACCAATTCCAAAACATCATAAAAAGATAGATGAGAATAGCATAGGTATTTGAATTACATTTTAAAAATCACCAAAATAAGATTTGGCACCTAAACAAACAAATCATCGCAGACACATGCAGACGCGAACTTGGAACTCACTCCAAACATATTTTTAACAACATAAAAAATATTTAAAAACAATATAGTAGTATATTTAAAGGCATAAAGATGATTCCAAACTAGTTTTAAAACTAAATGATAGAGTGCGAGCATTAGAAGAGTTCTCCGGAAAAAAATATATTCAAATTCTCCTACCTCAGAGGTGCGCGAACACAATCTGCATCACCTAGCATCCAAGAAAAATGAATCGAACACAACCCTAATTATGATGGCTTGTCAAAATAGAAAAAAAATAATTAAGGACCCTAAAAAAAGAGGATGCTTACCGGAGGGGGAAGAGAGGAGGTTTTTGGCTTTCTGCGGGTCAAGGGAGCAAGGATGAGTGCAGGGCATGGGCAGGGGCCGACCGAAGGTGTTGTTCGGTGCTGGCCAGAGCGGGTGAGTGGGCTGTCATCAGTAGGTTGCACCATGAAAAAAATAAAAGAGGTAAATGGTCCACTGCCAGGGGTTCGCACCAAACCGAAGGGGGATGGGTGGTGCGAGGAGGTCTGGCGTGAGGAGGGTGCCTTCGAGGAGATGTCAGATCAAAAGAGGGAGTCCGGCCAAAGAAAGTGAGCAAGGCAGAGTCCGAAATAGGGGGGTTGTTGTGGCTAGAATTGTTCAACAGTGAAAGAAGGAGTTCAGGATGTTGATGTTGGATAGAGCCAGACGAATGGAGGGTGACGGCTTCGCGACTGCCGGATGGAGGGATGTGGGTGCGGCTAAGGAGCGCCGGTTGTGCGAGAAGGAGCCGCCGCTGATTGGGCCACCGAGATGAGGACTGCGCAAGGAGGGAACCCAGCGGGTGGGAGGGCGGATGTGCACAACGCGCAGGTAGGGTAGATTAGGTTTTATTTTATTTTTTTCATTTACTTATATCTTTAATAATAATATTACAAAAAAATATTAATATTAATAATAATAATAATAATAATAACCTACATATAATGATAATAATAATAACACTATAATTAAAATAAAATTCTTTCTCAATAATAATAATAATAATAGTAAAAAGAAGATGATAATATTAATAATATTAATAACAAAATATTACTAATATAAACTAAATGGTTTTTAAAATGTAATCTTTGTTTCATTTCATTTTGAATAATGATAATAATAGGTCAACCGCGCAGTTTCTAGGACCGAACGCACGGTCGCCGCTAGCGGTGCGGTGACCGCGCACCGTCCCGAGACCCGCCAAAATATCAAACTTCCGAAAAGTTCAAACAAGGACCCAATTAAACCTCATCCAAATGATGTGAGACTGATAAAAGAATAAAATAACTAGAGTTTGTGGTCGTGGTGTGACAGATACAACAGTATGATGAACCTAGTGAAGGAGCATTACCTATTGAATATAAATCCTCCCAATATCATATACTAAGAAGGTCTCTCTAGTTTGTAGGAAATGAGTGACCTTCTTGAGATTTTCCATAACAACTCATACAACATCCCTACCTCAAGGAGACCTCAGAAATCTATTCATGAAATCCATTGCAACATAATCCTATTTCCACTCAGAAATGGATAACCGTTATAAAATCCCAACTTTGTGATACTGTTCAACATTTACCTTATGACTATTGGAACACCTCATAACAATACTAGGTACCTACAATTTAATCCCTAGACACAAATAATAGCAGCATAAATCCTATAAATCTTGGTATCATCTGGATGTACTATCTAAGATGAGGTATATAATTCTAACATAATATCCTTGTGTATGTTTTCTAGAACCTGAATTCAACCAGGAATATACATAATTTCATCCTTGACAATAGTATAACTAGGAGGCAGGTCCCCACCTTCCATACTCTCCTATTGAACTAATCCCTCATCATTTGATAATTGTCTCATCCTCAATCAATCCAAAAGAGTGTAAGTCACTTCCAAGGATGAGATAAAATTCTATCCATGATTATCCTACAACTCCAAGTACATCTGAGAGAATAATTCTATAAAATTTCACTCATTGTTGGCTTCATGAACTACCTATAACAATCCTCCTACTCAGTTCATTGGAATATTAAAGTCCCTTTCCTTTCATGTAGGCAAGAATGAATTAAAAATACTATAGGTTTTAACCCCCCTTTGTTGCCTCAAATTCAATACATTCTGTGTAAATATATAATTTTGGATTTTTGATCCATGTACATCACGAAATGATCTCCATCTAAATAATGCCATCAAGAGAGAAATTCATGTGTAATAATGGCTAACTCAAGATCATGAGTTGCGTAATTTCTCTCATGTGGCCTCATTATATGAGACCTATACACCATGACACACTCTCCCTGAATCCAAACTTCTCTTAGCCCAATATAAGATACATAATAATGTAATCCATAGATTCAACACATATCTAGAATAATTAGGACTAGTAAGGAAGCCATCCTCCCTATCATCTCTTTAATGGTTGTCTCATAGGTATCTAACCATAATAACTTCACAACCTTCTTAGTCGATATTTTAAGAGTTTTTACTAAGTATGAGAAGTCTTGTCTGAAATGAATGTAATATCTGGTTATCCCCAATAAACTCTATATGTCAAATAAGTTCTTGGAATGCTACCAATAAACTATATATCTCACCTTATTTGGGTCAAATGATAATCTGGTCTCTAAAATAATATGACCTATGATGTGAATCACATCCATCCAGAAGTGGCACTTTGTGAGCTTACCATATAACTGATTCTCTACCAATGTATCTAAAATGATCTCAAGATGTTTGGATTGGTCTTCTAGATTGTGAGGATACACCAATATATCATCTAGTAATACCACCACAAACTAATCAAAATATGGATGGAAAACATGATTCATTTATTCCATAAAAACTATTAGTACATTCGTAATACTAAAAAATATAACCAAATATTCATATACACCATGGTTTCAATGAAATTTTTGTACGAGGTATGTGTGAAGTTCGATCATGTTCTTGGTAATAACTTGTTCTCAAATCAATCATTGAAAACACTTGAATTCCTCAGGTATGGTCGACGATATCATATATTTAAGGAAAAGGTTACCGATTCTTAACCATCAACTAGTTCAATTTCAATTAATCCACACATAGTCTGAGGTTTTATTACACATTTTTTGAAAGAATAACCAACAAACCCCATGGATATGTATTGGGTAATATAAACCCTTTCTCTTGCAAGTCCTCTAGTTCCTCTTGATCTCTTATAACTTCATAATAGCCATCCTATAAGGAGGAATGCATATCGGTGCAGCTCCAGGAACTAGCTTGATAGAGAGATACACCTCTCTCTTAAGAGGTAAACCAAAAAAGTAATTCATATAAATAACCCTAAAATAATCAATCAATTGAGGGAAAAATTCTTAACATGATCTTTAATCATCCAAATATAAAATATAGATCTTGGATATCATACACCCGTACCCAAGATGCTCAGGTCCATCAAGGCTTTCTTGTTCATCCCATTCACCCGTGTGAATACAAAATATACCCTATGGTGATGTGAAGGCCACCCTTTAGTTTTGGAAATTGAAAAAATCATTATAAGAAACCATCCAGTCAATCTTGAGAATAATATTAAACCATGTCATCTCGAGGATGAAGAGATCCCATACGGTGTGACACCAACCTATCATAAGAGGTCACGCCCTGCACTAGTGAACACTCACCAATATTTTTCCCAATTAATTATCAAGCATCATAAAGACATCATAAAAATGAACTATAAGACCATTTCTCTCCAAAAAAAGTACAAATATGAAACTTTATAAAGCACATGTATCGAAAAGAGAATATACTAGAGTATAGGACACTAAGATCATACTTCTCACCAAAGATAGCTCATCACTATGATCCTCATGTATAGGATATATAGAATATATCATTCATGAACTAATTACCAATAAAAAAAACCTAACTACCCAGAGTACGCTCACAATGTTGTCACATTACAACAAGTTTCTGGCTAACTCGGTCATGACCACCACCTCGACCTGAATGAATGATAAACCTCGAGCTCCCATCCTGACCTGAAGATATGAATCTTACTATTAAACATGGAGTTAGATTTGGTCCCCTACCATGGTCTACTAGGGGATGGTCCCACAGAATTGATTCATGTGGACCATCTTACCGCAATCTCAGAACTCGATTGGGTCTCTATCACACTAACTCCTCATATTTTCCCTTCTCTCAAACTGATGACATATGATAGAACTACCAACACTGATAGCCTAGCTAGTATTACCCTCTTGAGAAGACTCAAAATGGTGTGTCCTTACACCTAACACTAGACAACTAGGTTAAAAGGCTGAACGTCCATGCTCTATTCTCCCAGATTCCCTCTAGTTTCATTTAGTAATATGCACCAGATTCTCTATCTCTGTAATATTATTCAACTGAAACACGTTTAACTATGATCTAATTTCATGTTTGAGACCTTCCTTGAAGTGTATCTCCCTAGATGGATAATCAGTAATATAAATCAGTCTAAATCACTGAAGCTATGTAATATGTGCTGAATACTCCATAATGGTCATCACACCCAGCTCTAGTCATACAAACTCACTGGCTCTTTCATCTCTTACTGTCTCATGGAATAAGTAATCATAAAACATATATTATAAATCCATACAAACTATATCTTGGAGCACATCATCCTAGTTTAAAAAATCTCATTGGATCTTAGTTGTTCCTTGAATAATATACGCTGAAATATTTACTCTCCTCTTAGGAACTATCTCCAGATTCTCAAAATTTGATAAAGTAGTCTCAGGCTACAACTCAGCAGCCTATGTACCACTATCCCCCAAATATTTGGGTGGATGTTGCTACTATAATACACATTTCATCTCTTCCATATATGAGTCATGCTACCAAACTCTCTAAATGTTATTCATAAATCATAGGAAACCCACATGGAACTGGGAATGAGAACCCATGTCTGGTACAACTAGTAGTGTCACAAATGGCACTATGGGAGTTTATACTAGTAACTCTGGGCCCATTGTCTCCAGATCATGGTCATTTCCACCTGCCTAGTGCATGACTTGATTTATTAAAGGTGGAATATATCTAAAATGAAAAACAATTGCCTCATAAAACAATCGAGTAGAGACGAAGGCATAGATAAAAAATAATCAGATAGTCTGAATCCTACTAATAAATAAGTCACACCCCTCTACATACTCTTAATGCAAGTACTAGGTAATATAAACAATTGTAAAACACACTAGGGACAATGCCTAATTCTCACTCTGAAGTCGGGTCTAAGTAAATCTCTCTATTTCACAATTTTAAGTCATTTGTATTTCACTTTTATTGACAGTTTTATTTAAATGGTAGAACAAAATGGGTCACCACTTCTGATCTATAAGGTCCCATACACATTATAACCTAATGTGTGGAATCAACTTAATCCAAACCATAACATGTTCTAGTCCATGTGTCCAATAGTCCATGATTTAATGTTCCATAATTGACTACATAGGGTGTTTATTGAAAATTATACAGGAAATCACTATTTATGTTACTGTAGGAACTTTAAGTACCAATCATGTTTCATTAATTACCTACAAAAATCATCTATAGCAGGCGCACGGGCAAAGGGGCGTTTGACGTCGCATTTGGTGTGGAATAGGTTTGTGCGTGGGGTTGTGCGCAAAATTACTTTATTGCGTGCAATATTATGTTATTGCTCGCAATATTCCTCTTTCTTTCCCCCAAGATTCCATTTTTACACACAAGATTCCATTTTTACACGCAAGATTCCCTTTTTACGTGCAAATCCATACTTTTCCCTAAAACCATCCTGGATGGCCATTTTCAGTCGCTCGACTTCGAACAACCATATCTTCTAATCCGTAACTCCGTTTGGTCCCCACAACCTGTCAAATCGAAGCTTGCTGAACGAGCTACGCTCCAGGATCATATATGGAAGCATTAAATGAATTAAAAAAATGAGTCTTCTGATGCCAATAGTACCATAGATTAGAGAAACTGACATCGTATAGAATGGGCCCTTATATTTAAAAAAATCAAAAACGTTTTTATTAAGAAAATAATAATAAATACCCTTTTTATTAGGTTATGAGTGAACCCATTACATAACTCACAATACAAGAGGAACAAGGGATTTATAAAATGGTTTAACTGAATCCCCATTTTTATGAAGGTAAAATACATGGATACCACTTACTTGGGAATCCAAAACTTTGATGTTCCACCAGTCTTAATCCATGTCCCCCAACCCAACCCCAACCCCTATATATTAATTTCACTCGTGGTACCATACATGGTTGATGTGAATCCCCCCCCACACACCTATCAAAGTCATTGCATCATGTTGAACCAAGGAATCATGATCTGACCTCATAATTTATAACCTATAGATCAATACACAAAGAAATGTATAAAAATTTATGAGTATAATTATAGGTTAGGTTTCATGCATCATATAATTTTTTGTGATGATGAATTTTCATGTGTTTTGTTTCGGGTGATGGTCTATGTGGAGGTGAATGATATAGAGGTATAGTTAAACTTGTGAATAATGGGGTTGTCTAAGTAACAACCTATGATTTTAAAAGAGGGGAATCAATTGAATAGTGTATATAACCTGAAACACCAAGAATATAAGATAATTTAACTCCCCAATAATTTATTATATACTTCTTATTAAATTAATTCTATCTATTTGATAGCATGTAATTCATGCATCATCAGGTTTGAATGAAATATGATACTCTATTAAAATGTTATTATTAAAACATGACAATTAAAACCAATGAATTAAGTTATAGGGTATTAATATTAATAACTAAAAGATTAAAATAAATGGTTTACCCATGTATAAAATAAATTAAATTGTTATATATTTATTATAAATAAAATAAGGTCCATTTTAATGAAAAATAAATGTTTTTTGAAAACATTTATTTTTTCTTAAAGACGGTCTAGTCGAACTTTTCTCACATAACATAAAATATGTTTTATCAATTTTTTAAAATTTATCTTAAAAAATAAACTTTAGTTTTGATTTATTAATTCCAAAATTATATTTTGGTGAATTTTTTATAGTTTTATAAAAAAAATTAGTGAATAGTGAAAAATGCTAGTTTTTATTAAGGATTAGCATTTATTTAAAAGCCTTTAAAAACATACAAAATTTTTTAAGATGGTTTTAAAAATAAAATTTGTTAAATTGTATTTTAATTATTCTAATTTAGGTTATGGTATTAAATTTCAAAATGAATTTTGATATAAAATATTTATAAATTTTTGAAAATACTCTCTTTAAAAACTTGCTTTCTCATCACATCTATGGGATTAATATTAAAGTATGTTTTTCCACTTAGGTGAATTAAATTTTTAAAAATTCATTAAATATTTGGAATCATGATAATTTATATTATCTAATAAGGTATGTTTAATTTTTTATAATAGTTAATTTTAAAAACTATAAAAATTATTTACCAGGGTTGAGGTAAATTGGGTTTTCCTAGGGGTTAAAAAAGGGCAGGGCTTAAAATTGACCAAAAACTTGAAAAAACACTTATTTATCAGACATATTAAAACATTATATCTTATTATATATAGAAGGATCCATTTTTTAGCCTTATTTCCTAAGAAATATGTGTGTAAACCTTTTTATTTTCAAATATTACAAGTGTTCCACTCACCTCACTTATCAAAGGTCTCCCTTTATACTATCCTATTAAAAATTAAAAAACATTGGATTGGACAATACCTATCCAAATAAATTTACCCATTACCTCCTTATATCCTACAGTCCTTATTTTGTTAAGAAAAATCTACCTAGGAAGGCCTTTGGTAGAAACTGGAAGATGTTTTCTAAATAAGAGGTAACGTCCTTAACCAAACATTTTATTTTATTTCTTCCCCAACCACCTTAAATTATTATTCAACAATGATGATATAATAAACTAAATATGTTCCATATAATTTTATTTTATAATTTAAACTTAATAATTTAAATACTCCTCCTCTTCTATCAAATGGGTTATGAAATCATCATTCGTGTTTATGGCGGACTACCGCCTCACAAACTGATGTGGTTAGTTTTCCCTCAACACCTTTCAAGGTTTGATAGAATGATGGATTTATGAAGATTATATGGTATTGATTATATTATTATATGTTTTTAATTTTAATTTCACATATACCTTTTTATGTTCCATTCCATTTCGAATATGATAATGTCTCTTGTGTATATGGGGACTACCACCTCACAAATCGAAGTTATTCTTTTTTCACTTATGATTTACATAAAATTTAATAAGAATAAAATTAATGAATATATGTGATATATATTAGATGTTTTTTATTCAAAAAAATTAATATATCACCCCTTCCTTACCCTTTCACTAATTAAGGGAATGATTTTTTCGATCGTGTCTACATATGGCCTACCGTCTCCATGAAGCGATGTGATTAATTTTCCATTTCAAACATTCATAAAGGTCAATAAAAATGTATTTAATTAGTAAATATGATAATCATAACATTATTCAAATTATTTATTCAATATATATAATTATACTATACATAAGAATCAAAACATTCATGATAAAATATACATAAGAAAAAAGAGGCAATTAACACCTGAAATAATGAAAATAATGAATTATTGTTAAAAAACCTAAGGGAAAATGTTATAATAGGATAATATATGATTCTAAAAATATTATTTTGTTTCTTTTATAAATTAATAACATTATTAAAACCACTATACAAGACTTACAGACACATTTTAAGGAAATCAGACTTGTGGTAACTGTTTCTCGTCTCACTTTTACTTTCGTGAGATATACATTATATTCACCACTTATTCCTTTGTATAATGTATATACTATACCTTTTGATATGTTATGTCAGGAATATATTTATTTAATTGGTATTTAATGTTTTTATTTTTTTTCATTTCTTTCATGGGGTAGATGATTCATAAGTTACTAAAGTTGTAAGGGTTTCTTTCACAATCTCTTCATTATTCGGGACTATTTATCTTTACATCTCCCACGGGGGATGTATTTGATATTTTTATATCAAAATCAGTATATTTTAATAATATATGGTTATTCAAGAACTTTTTTGGGTAATAGTACCTTTTTTACTTTTTTTAATTAAAATGATTAAGAAAATGTTTTTAAGAAAATATGAATTTATTTCTCATTTCGATAGGTCTCGTGAGACAAACTAGTTGTCTTTGGATGAGGCCTTACCCATTTTTTAATATGTCTAGGAATAGTGTATCAACATTATTTTTTAGATGTCCAAAATTATTTATTCCATCAATATGATTTCATATTATGATATTCCATGAGATTATTCAATTATTTTCAATATCCATGGCTATGTTTCCGGGATCATGTGATTATTTATATGGAATTATTTGATGATCATTTCTTCTTACCATAATATGCTCAATTTATTGATTCAATGGAACATGATTTAGTTATTTTCTATGATATATTAATTATGTCTTATATATTAATAGCCTCTATTATATGCATACCCTTACTGATCATCTTAGCTCACCCCTTTTGTAATACCCTAACCTAGGATCCACTAAACAGTTCCCTGAGATAGTGGGTTGAATGGAAAAAAATCACATCTATCCATACACCAAAGGCTGCCAACTAGTATTGAGGTCCTATGGTGTGTTTTTGGGGATATTATCCCTCCATGTTAGAGTGTAATGCAGTGGTGTAAACATATTAGTCAATAGAGTAAGCATATCAATAACTAAATAATATACTAAAGATAAACATCCAAAATACTATAATAATAAATAAACTAAAAGTAGTATTGTATAAAATATGATGAATATGTCACATCTCTATTTTAAATTTAAGTACATACATTGAAATAATAATTGAGAACAATACATGTATCAAATGTACAAAAGGAACAAACAGAACTTTCTCCAGTAATCATCGCGAGCATAGCTTGGTCATGTACCCCCATCCTCCTATGAATTGAATAATAAAGCATCAAATTGTGGGAGATTTCCCAAGTCTTAACCTATATCCATGTAGTCTCTCTAGGAACCTAATGGTATCCTGAACATGGTGTGAGAAAACACTCAATAGGCCACCACCAACAGTGTCTATAACAATTATGGTATGTGTATAAACAATGAAGCATTCTATAGTATATCAAAAGTATAATAGTAATAAAATAATTGTTAAAATTTATATTCAATACAATTTATCCAAACATGTGTTCCTATCAATAATAATCATTCTCTTATGAACAAGGTTAACTATAAAGCACAAATAAGTAGGTGTGATACTGTTTAATCTAACATCTGTAATCAAATACCAATACTATAGATTTCCTTTAATCATGGAAAAGTATCCATAATGTCTATGTCGTGTAATAGAGTGTATAACTTCCACATCAACCTTTGTTTTGTAATCAACTATATAATATATATAGTTTCATGTACCATGTAATCCATTGTTATACCATGAAGGGAAAATTAGAATGTATAAAATACCAAGGCATCCTCATCAAGTCCATGGAGCATTCTGATGGAAACTAGGTAAATACTGGGGTTGATTCCTTGGATCACTTATATTGAGAAAGTCTAAATCTTTTCCAATAAATCCAAATCCATGGGGTAGAAATTCCCCTATTAACCTATGTAATCCGGAGATAAGGAGTATAAATGTCATAGGCATCCACTACCATAATTAGTAAGGATCCATTGAGTAGAAATGTCCATGGAATGAAATAGAATTAGGATATAAGGAGTATAAATTTACAAGGAACTCACTGCCATTATCAAGATAAATGGAGTAAAAATGTCTACGGAATCATATGGAATCAGGATTTGAGGAGTATAAATTTCCATGAAATCCACTAAAATAATCAATTCATTTATTAATTTACTTCTCATTTAATAATCCTAAATAATACATGAGTTCATTCAACTCATTCCTCAATTTCCATTTAAACCCTTTAACTAATTCATTCCACATTTATAATTCATGTACCACTAGGAATGGAGGCATAAACTTATCTTATTGATGCATTTCACACTTCTTCAATTTATTAAGGATACCACTAAACCTGGAGAGCTCAAACACACCCAACAGAGTTCTATATAATGGGGAAAAATTAAAAACACCTTAAAGGAAGAATGGGTTGAGGTAAATGACCTCCGACCATGTAATGCTAATAGTGGTCAACCAAAACAGGTCCCAAATAAATTAAACAATACATTCATTTATTTTTCGGGCCAAATACATGATGATTGACATGTGGCACAACAAAAAAAGGTATATAAAACACCAAACCTTAAGGGGAAGTTATATACAACCTACCACATATTCATGGTAGAAAACTCACCTTATATCAGCGTATACATTGGTCCAAATTAGGATAATATGAAAGAAGAAATGAAATATCAAGAAATATTCTATATTATCTTTCACTAAACTAATTTTTTCAAGGATAGGATACAAGGATAATGGTTTATGAGGAATAGGGAATTCATCCATATAGATCTAACAAGATCGATATCGGAAGAATCGGAGTCCAGATCACAAAACGGAACAAAATCTGAGAATAATTTGAAAGAGGAAGCTCCTACAATAGATCTCATGTGAGTGATAGGAAAAAATGAGGTAGGGGTTTCTATCGAAAATAGATGCTTTTACCTATTATTTTAAAAACTGACCTCAGGTATTTACATGACGTGTAAATTCTTTACACATCATGTAATGATTGGTGTATTCACCCTTGGAGAAACCCTTTACTAGACATGAATTGTCCTTACCATTCCATTAAATATTTTGTTAAAAAATACATGTTGTTTAATTTTCCTACGTACAACCTAAAAACCTCTTATATCTTCCTTTCCAAAAAAACCAAATTGGACCTCAGGGCCTTCTTTAAGGTCAAAACAAAAAATATAAGTGAAAAATAGATTAATCGGAAAATAAATAGATCTATATCTCCTCAAAAATCCTGGAATCTTAAAATATTCCTCCCATAATGAAATTTATCCCTGAATTCCCCTTCAAGGGGTGGTCAAAATATCATTTGAGAATACCTTTGGCCACTAATCATGAATATTGGCCTCCTGCACCATGTATTTTTATGTACACGATCATTCTTCAATAACACCCATACTAGAGGAATTGACCATCCTCAGAGGTAATTTTTTCTCTAATATATGATATGTATAGGATATTCACTGAAGGAAACATGTACTTGTAAATCAACCTAATATTGAATAAGAACATGAGATGGGTCTGAATGATAATGGAATGGATAAGATACATATATTTCATTTTGCATGGCTTGGTTCCTCTAAGGTAACTACAACTGATAGGCTATCAGCCCGACACTCTCTAGAATCTTGAATGGATCAACATATCATGGTGAAATCTTACCCTATCTTTTAATATTAATGTGTACCAGTGTTGGTGAGATATGTAAAAATACTTGATCCCCAACCTCAAACTCTAAAGGTTATTAAAAGCAATCAACATAGGACTTCTGTCTAGATTGTGCAGAATCTATCTTCTTTTGGATCAACAGGACCTAATCAGAAGTCTCCTACATAAGATGAGGTCTAATTAAACTTGCCTCTCCTTTATCTAACTAACATAGAGGTGATCTTCATGGGCTACCAAAAAAATCCTCATAAGGTTCCATATGTATAGTCTCCTTCTAGATATTGTTGTAGGATAATTCAATCATGGGTATATGCCTCTCTTAAGAAACCCCCCATTCAAGGACACATTCTCTAATCATGTCCTCTAAAAACTATATAGTTAACTTCGATTAGCAATCAGTGTGAGGGTGGTATCTTATTCTTAGAAGCACCTAGGTACCAAATTACCTCTGTATGCTCTACCAAAAGTGATAGGTAAACTAGGAGTCCTTATCTGATACTGTCACGAACCAACTCGGGTCAACCCTGAACTGGTAACCCGAGCCGGCCCGCGGCATGACACGAGAGGCGTTCCCAATCATCTCGGGCTGGCGACAAGTGCCCGGGCATCAACAGAGGCTGTGGGAATGATTTCTCCCAGTAAGAATAAATAAATCAGTAGAAATAGAACAAAGCAACACAAAATAAATAAACATAGTAAAATAACTAAATAGGAACAAATGAAAATAAAACTAACCGAAAGATACAACCACTGTCTCTGTGTGACCTCATGGGCCACTCTCTAACTCACGACCAAACGTGGCCCAAAGCGAACACACCCAAGTTGTAACTTGCACAAACACTAAAAATAGAAAAGAACTATAGGTGTGAGTATTAAAACTCAGTATTCTAACCCAATATCTATTCCCAATGCACTACCTTGAAAATAAAAGAAACATCATTTCAAGTTTGAACTATAGTTTTTAAAAGTAAGGTTTTCTACATGTTACTCAAAAACAAAGTACGAGTCATTGCCCCTATTCATTTCTCAAAAACCCAAATCAAACTTTTAGTGAGACATTAGAATTTTTTATAGGGGAAGTGATGTTTACATTTTCAATTTTCACAAAATGTATAAAACACCTTTATTTGAAAACAGTTTTAATAAACCACTTTAAAACCACACATCACTTTCTAGTAAAAACACTACACATGAAAATGCTACAGTAGTTACACAGTAAGGGCAATGAAAAGAAAATATATACAAGTATCATATTCATCATAGCAAGTAACTTAAATCCAACAGACATGGGTCAACCTAGGAGATCGAGAATAAACCAGAAGACATCAATACATGAGAAATCATCCTCACTGACATGTTACACATGATGAAATCAAAACGCTCAATACGCTCGACCATCCTATCTCAGGCAGGTCGAGGGAAAATCCCATAGTAATAAACCCAATATATCCACCTACTCTGGGCCACTGGTCAGTACCATAACCTACCAGTGCAGCAATCATTCTTAGAATATTATCTCAATATGCCAGACTCCCATGTCTCAAGTGTTTGGAAAGAGGGTGAGCCAACCGATGCCAACTGAGCATCCAATCAGATATATATATATATATATATATATATAAATCACAACAGGCATCACCCCGATTCACTCCATTGCACAACCTCTTGCCTTTAAACTACTCAAGTACCCAGGAGCCTCTAAGAATGGCCTCCCAAATAGTCAATTTCAACCAAGGTAGGATATTTATCCAAGGAGGTTTTCTACCAAACAATTTCCATCATTTTCCATAAAGTGCCAAATGGACATTAAATACATTTCACAATCACCTCTTTAAATAGAACCAAAATGCTTGTTTATACTTCAGAAGAAATAATTTATCATTAAAACCAGAACTATAATTGAAATTCCCTGAATTATGTTTAAAATCCAAACAGGCATTCTTTCACTACTGGGTTTTCGTTCATCAAGAAAACATTAAAAGTGTCCTGTATAAACCAAGCAGATCTTTTTACACCAAATAATAATTTAAAATTAATTGTCTTATATTATCTCACATTTATTAAAATTAATAAAAATATTTAATTTGAACAAATAGTGTGCACAAACAGTAGGAAATAATGTAACTTAAATTTTAAAAAAGTCGTGCAATGGGAACCTAACTAGACACGCAACCAAGCACGATGGAGCGACATGTCTCGAGCAGGGTGTGGAACCACGTTCAAGCTGATGACCAAAATTTCAAGGAAGAACCAGCAAACACATTACAGAAACCGCAAAATGACTAAAACACAGAAACACCGACTTAAAATAATCCAAATGAATAAATAGAGTAAAACCCACCTCGAAACCGGTGCAGATGAAACAAAATGAACCCAAAACAAAGCAATCAAGATACGATTCAAAAACCAACTCTATAGAAATCACCAAGTTCACAAGTAAAACCCAAATCACATCTTCACAATTTTTATAAAAAAATAAGGGAAATACCCCCAAAATCACATCAATTGACTTTAACATAACATAATTAATCAATCACAACAAAGACCAATTTAAACCAATTACACCAATTCCAAAACATCATAAAAAGATAGACGAGAATAGCATAGGTATTTGAATTACATTTTAAAAATTACCAAAATAAGATTTGGACCCTAAACAAAAAAATCATCGCAGACACATGCAGACACGAACCAGGAACTCACTCCAAAAATATTTTTAACAACATCAAAAATATTCAAAAACAATATATTAGGCTAATTAAAGGCATAAATATTATTCCAAACCAGTTTTAAAACTAAATGATAGAGCGCGAGCATTAGCAGAGTTCTCCGAAAAATAAATACGCAAATTCTTCTACCTCAGAGGTGCGCGAACATAATGAAACTTCAAGGGTAGGAAGAATACACACCAAGGAACAATATGCATCACCTATCATTCAAGAAAAAAGAATCGAACACAACCCTAACTATGATGTCTTGGAAGAATAGAAAAAAAACACAATTAAGGACCCTGAAAAAAGAGGATGCTTACCGGAGGGGGAAGAGAGGAGGTTGTTGGCTTGCTGCGGGTCAAGGAATCAAGGATGAGTGTAGGGCATGGGAAAGGTCCGACCAAAGGTGTTTTTCGGTGCTGGATGGAGCAGGAGAGTGGGTTGTCGTCGGTAGGTCGCGCCATGAAAAAAAAAGAAAAGAGGGAAACAGGTCGTTTCCAAGGGGTCGCGCCAAACCGAAGGGGGAGGGGTGGTGCGAGGAGGTCCGGTGTGAGGAGGGTGCCTTCGGGGAGATTTCAGGGAAAAAGAGGGAGTACGGCTAGAGAAACTGAGAAAGGATAAGGCTGGAACAAGGGGTCGCTGCTGTTGGAATTTTTCGACCGTGAAGGAAGGAGGTTGGGATGTCGATGCTGGCTGGAGCTGGACGAATGGAGGGTGACGGCTTCACGGCTGCCGGATGGAGGGAAGGGGGTGTGACTGAGGAGCGTCGGTCATGCGAGAATAAGTATTCGTCGCTGATTGGGCCGCCGAGATGAGAATTGCGCGAGGAGGGAACCCAGTGGGTGGGAGGGTGGTTGTGCACAGCGCGCAGGTAGGGTTGATTAGGTTTTATTTTATTTTTTTCATTTAATTATATCTCTAATAATAATATTAAAAAAATGATATTAATAATAATAATAATAATAATAACCACAACCTACATATAATGATAATAATAATAACACTAGAATTAAAATAAAATTCTTTCTCAATAATAATAATAATAATAATAATAGTAAAAAGAAGATGATAATATTAATAATATTAACAACAAAATATTACTAATATATACTAAATGGTATTTAAAATGAAAGCTTTGTTTCATTTCATTTTGAATAATGATAATAATCGGTCAACCGCATAGTTTCCAGGACCGAACACACGGTTGCCGCTAGCGGTGCGGTGACCACGCACTAGCCCGAGACCCGCCAAAATATCAAACTTCAGAAAAGTTCAAACATGGACCCAATTAAACCTCATCCAAACGAAGAGAGACCGATAAAAGAATAAAATAACTGGTGTCTGTGGTCGGGGTGTGACAATTCTCCCCACCACAGACACTATCTGCCCCCAGAAAGTCACCAAGCCAGCAGTTCTCACAACTTGAGTCCCTACCCAGACAAAAACATAAAGAACCGAGAACCTCAAGGTGATCATTCCCAAAAAACATCACACCTGGCCAATTCAAGGAAAAACACTGCCTGAGATTTAGGGGAAAACATGAGAGGGTTATCCCCACCACAAGAATTTACTAATACCGAAACCCTTGAAACTCAAACACCCCCCCTGGGGGCAACACGGGAACTCACAAACCAAACTCATCCCACCTTCTCAAAGCTAATAGAACAACTCCACCACTAGCATTTAAAACCATTACGAGACAAAAGAACACATCGGGGAACCAGGACGGAGGAAACCCCTACAAAAACGAAACACACTAAAGGAAAACACAGAGAGAGGTGACCGAACTAATAAGGGGCCTAGAAACACTAACCATTAATATATGAAACCAAACATTCCTCGGATGAAAGCAATTGAGACCAACTCAGAATCAGAATGTGTCTTCCATTCATGAGACCAACTCCCTCGAAGGAATAAAAATAATTTAAATTCCACATTTAAAGTGGATGAGGCCACTTGGATTTTGGTACAATGATCTCATCACACCACAACAAGGAGGATGAGTTTACGAAGACAACAAGAATCAAACAAGAAAACCTTGGATATTTCCATTTGAAGTTGAAAACATGATCTGAGTCGATGTTCCACACGCCCTCGACAACTCTTGATTGTGCGCGAGCTTCACCCCTAGACCTATGGTTGGGGCCCTGATGACCGAAGCATATTTTGTCTCATAGTCAGGTATTTTCGTCCTCCAGTCCCTAACTCCTTCCTCACAAGTGAAGCTTCTTCCAGAACTCTCCCTGATCGCCCAAACCGTCACATGGTAGGAAGAATTCGGAGGGATGCGACAAGGCGGCTTAGAATGCATGAACCGGCCAGACTAGTGGTAGGCGAGAGAATGCTCCAACAACAGGGAGTCAGTACAGACGAAGATCCTTGCCAGACAGGGAATCTTCACAAGAGAAGAGTCCAACCGAATACACCCGAGACTCTAATGACGATGAGACATCTCACCTTTTCTTGTCCAGAACAGAACCCTCAAATAACTCTGGGACGATACGAACCTTAACTATCCTAGGAGTTCCCAACAACCCAAAGACACAATATATTTAAGAACAATACAACGACCTCTAACAGACATCGATTTCCTCGATAAGCAGGCAACACACAAATGAACTAGGAACTGGGTATAACCCATTAACAACTTTTAGAGGCTTTCTGGGCGGCATACTCATATCAACACGCAAAACACCATCTAAAATGACATCATTCCAAAACTCAATCAAATCAACAACACAAGACAAGGAAAGAAGGCCCATAATCTACACACATACAAATAAAAGAATAAATCACTTTTCAAAAACCATTATTTCATTAAAATTTTAAAACCCACCTATGGCACCTTATGAACCGTCACATGTGTGTTCATTCAATCTCACTCACATCATCTGTGAACAAGTTCCCTCGTGCACTCTTCGTACATACCCACGCACGTGTGACCCTCCATAAGGAGTGCCAAGGTTCAAGCACTTCTCTTCCTTACCCAATCCCAACACATACCAAATTTTTCCAAACCGATACACTTTCCCTTTAAAAACTCCCTTCACCAATTTCAAAACAAATTAAAAGAAACACTTTTAAATTTCAAAATCAATTTCCCTTTTAACGCACACTCACATCAACTGAGTTCAAAATGAACACAACTAGCCATAAACCATTGGAATGAGGAACTAGTGTATATGCCTAACCCAGCGACATGGTGGTGATCCATGCCCCAAGTAAGTCATAACACTATGACGACCTTAAACCAGGCACTTGGACTCCACATGGGTCACCACCCCATGTGAGGCCGCAAAGTGAACCGATTAGCTCTCATTGTCATCCCTCAATCCAAAATAACCAAATACGAAAGACTCAAGTCCCGAACTACCCCTAGTAACCTAGGTCTCGTCACGAGCGGTGGTGATCATGCACCGACATGTAACCTACCTCCTGAGCCCCGACAGTTCTAATTTCCATCTACCGGACATCCCAAATAACAAAGGGCACTCTAAAAAGTGGGGTCTGCTAAGATCTGGCCTGATCTGATACCATTTTGTCACAAACCAACCCAGGTCAACCCTGAACCGGTCACCCGAGCCGGCCCACAGCATGGACCGAGAGGTGTTCTCGATCCTCTTGGGCTAGCGACAAGCGCCAGGGCATCAACAGAGGCTATGGGAATTATTTCGCTCAATAAGAATAAATAAAGTAGCAGAAATAGAACAGAGCAGCACAAAATAAATAAATAGAGTACAGTAACTAAATGGGAACAAAAGAAAATAAAACTAACCAAAAGAGACAACCACTATCTCTGGCTTACCTCGCGGGTCACTCTCCAACTCACGACCAAACGTCGCCCAAGGCGAACGCACCCAAGCTGTAGCCTCCACAAACACTCAAAACAGAAAAGAACTAGAGGTGTGAGTATTAAAACTTAGTAGGCTAGCACGATATCTATTCCCAATGAACTACCTTGAAAATAAAAGAAACATCATTTCAAGTTTTAACTATAGTTTATAAAAGTAAGTTTTTATACATGTTACTCAAAAACAAAGTACAAGTCATTGCCCCTATTCATTTCTCAAAAACCCAAATCATTATTTTAGTGAGACATTAGCATTTTTCATAGGGGAAGTGATGTTTACACTTTCAATTTTCACAAAAGTTATAAAACACCTTTCTTTGAAAATAGTTTTAATAAACCACTTTAAAACAACACATCACTTTCTAGTAAAAACACTACACATGAAAACGCTACAGTAGTTACACAGTAAGGGAAATGAAAAGAAAATATATACAAGTATCATATTCATCACAGCAAGTAACTGAAATCCAATAGACATGGGTGAACCTAGAAGATCGAAAACAAATCAGAAGACACCAATACATGAGAAATCATCCTCACTAAGAGGTCACACACGATGAAATCAAAATGCTCAATAAGCTCAACCATCCTTTCTCAGGCAGGTCGAGGGAAAATCCTATAGTAATAAACCCAATATATCCACCTATTATGGACCACTGGTCAGTACCATAACCTACCAGTGCAGCAATCATTCTTAGAATATTCTCTCAATATGTCAGATTCCCATGTCTCAAGTATTTGAAAAGGGGTGAGCCAACCGATGCCAACCGAGCATCCAATCAGATATATATATAAAGCACAACATGCATCACCCCGAGTCACTCCATGGGACAACCTCTTGCCTTTAAACTACTCAAGTACCCAGGATCCTCTAAGTGCGGCCTCCCAAATAGTCAATTGCAACCAAGGTAGGAGATTTATCCTAGGAGGGTTTTTATCAAAACATTTTCATCATTTTCCATAAAGTGCCAAATGGGAATTAAATACATTTCACAATCACCGCTTTAAAAAGAACCAAAATTCTTGTTCATGCTTCAGAAGAAATCATTTATAATTAAAAAAAGAATTATAATTGAAATTCCATGAATTATGTTTAAAATAAAAATTGGCATTATTTCACTATTGGGTGTCTGTTCATCAAGAAAATATTACAAGTGTCCTGTATAAAATAAACGGCTCTTTTTACACCAAATAATCATTTAAAAATTAATTGTCTTATATTATCTCACATTTATTAAAATTAATAAAAATATTTAATTTGAAAAAATAGTGTTCGCAAACAGTAGGAAATAATGTAACTTAAATTTTAAAAAAAAAGTTGTGCAATGGGATCCTACCTTGACACGCAACCAAGCATGATGGTGTGACACGTCTCGAGAGGGGTGAGAAAGCACGTGCAAGATGATGACCGAAATTTCACGTAAAAACCTGCCAACACATTGAAGTAACCTCAAAATGACTAAAACACAGAAACACTGACTTAAAATAATCCAAATGAATAAATAGAGTAAAACCCACCTCAACACCGGTGCAGACGTAACAAAACGAACCCAAAACAAAGCAATCAAGTTATGATTCAAAAACCAACTCTATATAAATCACCAAGTTCACAAGTAAAACCCAAATCACATCTTCACCATTTTTATAAAATAAAACTAAGGGCAATACCCCCAAAATCACATCAATCGACTTTAACATAACATAATTAAACAATCACAACAAAGACCAATTTTAACCAATTCCACCAATTCCAAAACATCATAAAAAGATAGATGAGAATAGCATAGGTATTTGAATTACATTTTAAAAATCACCAAAATAAGATTTGGCACCTAAACAAACAAATCATCGCAGACACATGCAGACGCGAACTAGGAACTCACTCCAAACATATTTTTAACAACATAAACAATATTCAAAAACAATATAGTAGTATAATTAAAGGCATAAAGATGATTCCAAACTAGTTTTAAAACTAAATGATAGAGTGCAAGCATTAGAAGAGTTCTCCGGAAAAAAAATATTCAAATTCTCCTACCTCGGAGGTGCGCGAACACAATCTGCATCACCTAGCATCCAAGAAAAATGAATCGAACACAACCCTAATTATGATGGCTTGTCAGAATAGAAAAAAAATAATTAAGGACCCTAAAAAAGAGGATGCTTACCAGAGGGGGAAGAGAGGAGGTTTTTGGCTTTCTGCGGGTCAAGGGAGCAAGGATGAGTGCAGGGCATGGGCAGGGGCCGACCGAAGGTGTTGTTCGGTGCTGGCCAGAGCGGGTGAGTGGGCTGTCATCAGTAGGTTGCGCCATGAAAAAAATAAAAGAGGGAAATGGGCCACTTCCAGGGGGTCGCACCAAACCGAAGGGGGATGGGTGGTGCGAGGAGGTCTGGCGTGAGGAGGGTGCCTTCGAGGAGATGTCAGATCAAAAGAGGGAGTCTGGCCAAAGAAAGTGAGCAAGGCGGAGTCCGAAAGAGGGGGGTTGTTGGAGCTAGAATTGTTCAACCGTGAAAGAAGGAGTTCAGGATGCCGATGTTGGATAGAGCCAGACGAATGGAGGGTGACGGCTTCGCGACTGCCGGATGGAGGGATGTGGGTGCGGCTAAGGAGCGCCGGTTGTGCGAGAAGGAGCCGCCGTTGATTGGGCCACCGAGATGAGGACTGCGCGTGGAGGGAACCCAGCGGGTGGGAGGGCGGATGTGCACAACGCGCAGGTAGGGTAGATTAGGTTTTATTTTATTTTTTTCATTTACTTATATCTCTAATAATAATATTACAAAAAAATATTAATATTAATAATAATAATAATAATAATAACCTACATATAATGATAATAATAATAACACTAGAATTAAAATAAAATTCTTTCTCAATAATAATAATAATAATAAAAAGAAGATGGTAATATTAATAATATTAATAACAAAATATTACTAATATAAACTAAATGGTTTTTAAAATGTAAGCTTTGTTTCATTTCATTTTGAATAATGATAATAATGGGTCAACCGCGCAGTTTCTAGGACCGAACGCACGGTCGCCGCTAGCGGTGCGGTGACCGCGCACCGGCCCGAGACCTGCCAAAATATCAAACTTCAGAAAAGTTCAAACAGGGACCCAATTAAACCTCATCCAAATGATGTGAGGCTCATAAAAGAATAAAATAACTAGAGTTTGTGGTCGTGGTGTGACAGATACAACAGTATGATGAACCTAGTGAAGGAGCATTACCTATTGAATATAAATCCTCCCAATATCATATACTAAGAAGGTCTCTCTAGTTTGTAGGAAATGAGTGACCTTCTTGAGATTTTCCATAACAACTCATACAACATCCCTACCTCAAGGAGACCTCAAAAATCTATTCATGAAATCCATTGCAACATAATCCTATTTCCACTCAGAAATGGATAACCGTTATAAAATCCCAACTTTGTGATACTGTTCAACATTTACCTTATGACTATTGGAACACCTCATAACAATACTAGGTACCTACAATTTAATCCCTAGACACAAATAATAGCAGCATAAATCCTATAAATCTTGGTATCATCTAGATGTACTATCTAAGATGAGGTATATAATTCTAACATAATCTCCTTGTGTATGTTTTCTAGAACCTGAATTCAACCAGGAATATACATAATTTCATCCTTGACAATAGTCTAACTAGGAGTTAGGTCCCCACCTTCCATACTCTCCTATTGAACTAATCCCTCATCATTTGATAATTGTCTCATCCTCACTCAATCCAAAAGAGTGTAAGTCACTTCCAAGGATGAGATAAAATTCTATCCATGATTATCCTACAACTCCAAGTACATCTGAGAGAATAATTCTATAAAATTTCACTCATTGTTGGCTTCATGAACTACCTATAACAATCCTCCTACTCAGTTCATTGGAATATTAAAGTCCCTTTCCTTTCATGTAGGCAAGAATGAAGTCAAAATACTATAGGTTTTAACCCCCCTTTGTTGCCTCAGATTCAGTACATGCTGTGTAAATATATAATTTTGGATTTTTGATCCATGTACATCACGAAATGATCTCCATCTAAATAATGCCATCAAGAGAGAAATTCATGTGTAATAATGGATAACTCGAGATCATGAGTTGCGTAATTTCTCTCATGTGGCCTCATTATATGAGACCTATACACCATGACACACTCTCCCTGAATCCAAACTTCTCTTAGCCCAATATCAGATACATAATAATGTAATCCATAGATTCAACACATATCTAGAATAATTAGGACTAGTAAGGAAGCCATCCTCCCTATCATCTCTTTAATGGTTGTCTCATAGGTATCTAACCATAATAACTTCACAACCTTCTTAGTTGATATTTTAAGAGTTTTTACTAAGTATGAGAAGTCTTGTCTGAAATGAATGTAATATCTGGTTATCCCCAATAAACTCTATATGTCAAATAAGTTCTTGGAATGCTACCAATAAACTATATATCTCACCTTATTTGGGTCAAATGATAATCTGGTCTCTAAAATAATATGACCTATGATGTGAATCACATCCATCCAGAAGTGGCACTTTGTGAGCTTATCATATAACTGATTCTCTACCAATGTATCTAAAATGATCTCAAGATGTTTGGATTGGTCTTCTAGATTGTGAGGATACACAAATATATCATCTAGTAATACCACCACAAACTAATCAAAATATGGATGGAAAACATGATTCATTTATTCCATAAAAACTATTAGTACATTCGTAATACTAAAAAATATAACCAAATACTCATATACACCATGGTTTCAATGAAATTTTTGTACGAGGTATGTGTGAAGTTCGATCATGTTCTTGGTAATAACCTGTTCTCAAATCAATCATTGAAAACACTTGAATTCCTCAGGTATGGTCGACGATATCATATATTTAAGGAAAAGGTTACCGATTCTTAACCATCAACTAGTTCAATTTCAATTAATCCACACATAGTCTGAGGTTTTATTCCACATTTTTTGAAAGAATAACCAACAAACCCCATGGATATGTATTGGGTAATATAAACCCTTTCTCTTGCAAGTCCTCTAGTTCCTCTTGATCTCTTATAACTTCATAATAGCCATCCTATAAGGAGGAATGCATATCGGTGCAGCTCCAGGAACTAGCTTGATAGAGAGATACACCTCTCTCTTAAGAGGTAAACCAAAAAAGTAATTCATATAAATAACCCTAAAATAATCAATCAATTAAGGGAAAAATTCTTAACATGATCTTTAATCATCCAAATATAAAATAGAGATCTTGGATATCATACACCCGTACCCAAGATGCTCAGGTCCATCAAGGCTTTCTTGTGCATCCCATTCACCCGTGTGAATAAAAAATATACCCTATGGTGATGTGAAGGCCACCCTTCAGTTTTGGAAATTGAAAAAATCATTATAAGAAACCATCCAGTCTATCTTGAGAATAATATTAAACCATGTCATCTCGAGGATGACGAGATCCCATACGGTGTGACACCAACCTATCATAAGAGGTCACGCCCTGCACTAGTGAACACTCACCAATATTTTTCCCAATTAATTATCAAGCATCATAAAGACATCATAAAAATGAACTATAAGACCATGTCTCTCCAAAAAAAGTACAGATATGAAACTTTATAAAGCACATGTATCGAAAAGAGAATATACTAGAGTATAGGACACTAAGATCATACTTCTCACCAAAGATAGATCATCACTCTGATCCTCATGTATAGGATATATAGAATATATCATTCATGAACTAATTACCAATAAAAAAACTAACTACCTAGAGTACGCTCACAATGTTGTCACATTACAACAAGTTTCTGGCTAACTCGGTCATGACCACCACCTCGACCTGAATGAATGATAAACCTCGAGCTCCCATCCTGACCTGAAGATATGAATCTTACTATTAAACATGGAGTTAGATTTGGTCCCCTACCATGGTCTACTAGGGGATGGTCCCACAGAATTGATTCATGTGGACCATCTTACTGCAATCTCAGAACTAGATTAGGTCTCTATCACACTAACTCCTCATATTTTCCCTTCTCTCAAACTGATGACATATGATAGAACTACCAACACTGATAGCCTAGCTAGTATTCCCCTCTTGAGAAGACTCAAAATGGTGTGTCCTTACACCTAACACTAGACAACTAGGTTAAAAGGATGAACGTCCATGCTCTATTCTCCCAGATTCCCTCCAGTTTCATTTAGTAATATGCACCAGATTCTCTATCTCTGTAATAGTATTCAACTGAAACACGTTTAACTATGATCTAATGTCATGTTTGAGACCTTCCTTGAAGTGTATCTCCCTAGATGGATAATCAGTAATATAAATCAGTCTAAATCACTGAAGCTATGTAATATGTGCTGAATACTCCATAATGGTCATCACACCCAGCTCTAGTCATACAAACTCACTGGCTCTTTCATCTCTTACTGTCTCATGGAATAAGTAATCATAAAACATATATTATAAATCCATACAAAACATATCTTGGAGCACATCATCCTAGTTTAAAAAATCTCATTGGAGCTTAGTTGTTCTTTGAATAATATACGCTGAAATATTTACTCTCCTCTTAGGAACTATCTCCAGATTCTCAAAATTTGATAAAGTAGTCTCAGGCTACAACTCAGCAGCCTATGTACCACTATCCCCCGAATATTTGGGTGGATGTTGCTACTGTAATACACATTTCATCTCTTCCATATATGAGTCATGCTACCAAACTCTCTAAATGTTATTCATAAATCATAGGAAACCCACATGGAACTGGGAATGAGAACCCATGTCTGGTACAACTAGTAGTGTCACGAATGGCACTATGGGAGTTTATACTAGTAACTCTTGGCCCATTGTCTCCAGATCATGGTCATTTCCACCTGCCTAGTGCATGACATGATTTATTAAAGGTGGAATATATCTAAAATGAAAAACAATTGCCTCATAAAACAATCGAGTAGAGACGAATGCATAGATAAAAAATAATCAGATAGTCTGAATCCTTCTAATAAATAAGTCACACCCCTCTACATACTCTTAATGCAAGTACTAGGTAATATAAACAATTGTAAAACACACTAGGGACAATGCCTAATTCTCACTCTGAAGTCGGGTCTAGGTAAATCTCTCTATTTCACAATTTTAAGTCATTTGTATTTCACTTTTATTGACAGTTTTATTTAAATGTTAGAACAAAATGGGTCACCACTTTTGATCTATAAGGTCCCATACACATTATAACCTAAAGTGTGGAATCCAATTAATCCAAACCATAACATGTTCTAGTCCATGTGTCCAATAGTCCATGATTTAATGGTCCATAATTGACTACATTGGGTGTTTATTGAAAATTATACAGGAAATCACTATTTATGTTACGGTAGGAACTTTAATTACCAATCATGTTTCATTAATTACCTACAAAAATCATCTATAAAGTAACAGGTAAATCACTCATGGTACATAGAATAATGTCATGTAGTCAAGAAATGTATTGTATATGTCAGGGAATTGTTAAGTTGGGATGATTGATGAAAACAACGACAGTAGTGGGGGTGAATTGGGTTCTTTAAAACAGATTCAGAACACCTCTCTTGTTAAGCAAGGAACCGTTCCTCCTCTCTAAAATAATAGAGAGAATCAAAAATAAAAATAAAAGAAATGAACACAATGATGTATAGAGGTTCATGGCACAAATATCCCTTAGTCCACTCCACCAATATCCAACTCCAAAAACATGGTGATTTTCACAAGTATGTCCTCTTATCATAAGACCTTAAAAACAAAAAATGTGTGTAAGAAGTAGAAACATTACAATAAGACTACAATAATCCATATGGTTCTTTTATAGGGAACCATAAATCCACATCTTAGTTCTATAATATTACACTTAACCACAAGTGAGTATCAGCAGTTTAAACCCCATCGAATCAAAAGAGATTGATTCTATAGAGAACATGGTTTAAAATTCACAATTTCAGTAGAAAAGGAAAAATGTATTTAGATGTTCAAAAATTCAAAATAAAAAATAGATCATAAATGTTGTATGGTCTTTATTTAAAAAGAGACACATAAAACACCATAACTGTGTTTAAACAAGTATATCTCTAAATTTTATCTCTAAAAATTTATTTTTTGTTCTGCTAAAGAATATGTATCAATAAAATGTAGTAGTAACTGCTGCAACAACATTCAGTTGATCAGACGGATCAAAACATGTGTGTATTAAAAGTGTAGCTATGAAGGCAATGACACACAGTTTATCCTTATGTATATCTCCTCTATATATTCTGATGAATAATCTCTTGATACTTATAATGCAAGTTGAACAGATCCAGGTCAAACCATCTCTATAAATATCTCACAATAAATCATTAAATTTTTTTATTCAAAAACAGTCAAAAGATCCATAAAATCCTATAAGAATTGAAATGATTTACTCTCTTGAATACGAGAATTTAAAATAATCATAATGAGACTTTGATTGAGTAATAAAATAGGTTTTAATATATCTTTACTTCAATTAAGTCCATTTCATAAATCATGGATAATATATTAGATTTAAAACTTTGTCATTGAATAATCAAATGCAGTGATCTTTCATGTGATGAATCAAATCTAAATATAGGGTTCACAATGAATTGTTAATTATAAAATTAGTTTTCATGTACCATATTTTTTCTCTCAATTGTAGGGTTTGTTCTCAACATAAGGTTTATTATCCATACTTTTCCATCAGCATAGGGTAAATGATCGATACATCTTGTTTCAAATTTAGGGTTTGTGAACAATATGTTATGCTTACTAATGTAGGGTATAAAAAAATTTATAAAATAAATTTAAAGACATCCTGAATACTCCAAAAAATATTCATAGAAGGTAAATGAAATGAATATAGTTTGAGAATAAATCTTCTTATGAATAATAATTTCAAAAAAATCACTTAAAGTGACTTCATTAGTAATATAAATGTGTGTGTTTGTGAACATCAAAACCAAAAATAAATTAAATTTTTTTTGAATCAACACAATCTAAAAAATATCCCCCTTTTGATGATAAAAAAACTCATGGTGAAATATGTGAAAATTTAAAAACAATTTAAATTTATCCCCCTTTATCTTTGTAATATTTTCCGTAAAGAAATATCTTCCCCCATGTTAAAAAGTAGAATATATGATAATAAAAAATTAAACTAAAGCTATAAACTATTCTGTGATGATTAATATGAAAACTACAACTAAAATCTTATCCTTCATGTATAGGATATAATGGTTAAACTTTTCCAACTTTTTAACATTATTAGTAATTTAAAATTCTTTACCTTTTGTGACATCAAAAAGATAAGAGTAGTAAAATTAACTCCCACTAAATTCTTTATTTATTAAAAAGATATAAAATTAAAAATAAGTAGAAAAATAAAATATTTAGTGAGTAAAATGACTATTTTATTAAAACACCCACAAATTCATAGAATAAAATATATTCCACAAATTAATATAAATTTTGTTTGAATTTAATAAAACAGTTTTTATTTTAGTATACTGTAATAAACATATTTATGAGATAATTAAATATTAAGTTCATGATTATGTAAGATAGCATAAAAAGATTGAAAAGAATTTATGAAACATCTTATGGAACTATTTATACTAAAAAATATATTTAAATACATAACATTGATTTTAAATAAATGTAAAATTAAAAACAAAGAGTTAAGAAGGATTAGATTGTTCATCTGAACTTTCTAAAATTTGAACATTTTCTCTTAAAATAGTTAAAAATCTTGAAAGTTTTTATAATACTCTATGAAAATAAATTTTTCTTTGATACTAAGAAGATGAACATTGTTGAACCCAAAATAGTTTCATCTTATCAAGTTCTATCTTGGTAATGACTTATCTTTTGAGTATCTCCATATGGCTTATCATTTCTATCCTAAATGCTTCAAAATATTCATTTGAGATCAAATTATCCTTTGTATTATGATATTACTTTCATAATGAATCAAAAGAATATTTTTGATAGATATCCTTTATATATTTCATCACAAAACTTTCTATATGCATTAAAATCAACTTCTAGCTTGACTTTTTCTTCATTCAAATTTATACATTTAAGAAGAATCTTTTCATATGAAATTTTAGAAGAAGTGACTTCTAGTTCTTCATGATTTTTAACATCCATACTTCTTTTAGAGGATTTTTCAAAAAAATATTCAACATATAAAACATATTTTTCTTTTAACAGATCATAAGGATTACCTTTTTTTCCTTTAGTAAGAATGATTTACTCCAGATCATGAATAACTTGATCACATCATTTTTCTATTTTGAAACTTTTCATAATCTTTTGAGAAAGATATTCTAGACAAGTAGACCGATAAATAAAAATATTTCAAGAAGAAGATGATATGTTATGTTCTAACAAAATGTATATGTTGTTTCATATTTTTTATTATAAAAGTACAGTATAATAATTACAACTTTTTTTAAAAATAAATTTCACATAAGAAAGATGTTCTGATTTTGTAAACAAATAAACTTTTAAGAACTTGAGATATAGTGATTTGAAAATGGGTTAATGTTGGAAAATGTAATTTTTTATAATTTAAACAAGTATTTTATTTTCTAAAAGATTTAAAATAACATTTTAGAGATATTTTAAAATTCATTTGTAGTCTTTATAAAATTTTGAGAGATATCTTTCTCCCCTATACAAATAGTTAATGCACTTGAAGAATATAAATATAATAATTAAATACTTCATATATTAGTGATTGTAGTACTGGTTAATTTTTTATAATGAAATACTTTAGATTTTTTCACTCTTTTGGTAGATACTTTCATATATCAATCGATTGAACACTTAATGATTTAATGATATATATTAGTATTATAATCCTAAAAAATATCAAATGAAATTTATTTTTGAAACCCATATTTTTTTGGTTCTTGCAGTGTTAGTAATTAAATTTATAGGTAACCAAACTTGTTTATTTTGAGTTGGGTTTCTGCTATTCAAGTTAAAAAAATATTTTGATTAATAAGTATTTTTTTCCCCAAAAATTTGAGGTTTTAAAAAGAAATAATAATTTATATAATTTACATTAATACAACAATAAAAATATTTAATAGTATACATTTTATTTCTATTTAAAATAGGAATAAAATAATTATTATATATTTTTTTGTCTTTCACCATTACTTCTTATCTCATGCTTGGAGCATAAGGAATCTCTTATTAGGAGCAAGAGGCATCCTATGTTTGGGACACAGGGTGCACTATAGTTTATAGTCATGTAGGAATTACTATTGGAATCTCATGCTTGGAGTATAAGGCGTATCTTGTTAGGAGCAAGAGGCTTCATATGTTTGGAACATAGGGTGCACAATAGTTTATAGTCATGTAGATAGGACTGTTGGCATCTTATTCTTGGAGTATAAGGTGTCTCTTGTTTGGAGAAAGAGGCATCCTATGTTTGGAACATTGGGTGAACCAAATTTTATAATCATGTAGAAATGACTATTGGCATATTATTCTTGGAGTATAAGGAATCTCTTGTTTGGAGCAAGAGGCATCCTATGTTTTGAACATAGGGTGCACCACAGTTTATAGTCATGTAGATAAGACTGTCAGGCATCTCATGCTTCGAGCATAAGGAATCTCTTGTTAGGAGCAAGAGGCATCCTATGTTTGGAACATAGGGTGAACTACAGTTTATAGTTATGTTGAAAGGAAAATTGGAATCTCATGCTTAGAGCATAAGGCATATCTTGTTTGGAGCAAAAGGCATCCTATGTTTGGAACATAGTGTGAACTACAATTTATAGTCATGTAGAGAGGACTATTGACATCCTATGCTTGGAGCATAAGGAAAATCTTTTTTGGAGCAAGAGGCATCCTATGTTTTGAAAATAGGTTGCACTACAGTTTATAGTCATGTAGAGAGGATTGTTGGCATCCTATGTGTGGAGCATAAGGCATCTCTTGTTTGGAGCAAGAGGCATCCTATGTTTGGAACATAGGGTGCACTACAGTTTATAGTCATGTAGAGAGGATTGTTAGGCATAAGGTGCCTAGAAATAGATGTTGTTGGGACTTACCCAAGGGCGGCCCTTTCTGGTTCAACCTAGAATTGGAGAAAGGTGAGGGGGTTTGGATGAATTTCTTGAGGAATGGTTCGACTCAAGGTACTCATGGAATTGATGATGGGGATCTCAACTCATGACATAGGAAACAAACCAAGAGTAATATGTCACCTCAAGGTGTTTCATGGTGTGTGGAGGAGTATCTCAAATCATGGTATGCCATAGGTGGAAGGTAGGTGTGCATAAGGGCGCAATGGAAACTTCTGATGTCCCTGCCTGGAAAAGTTCGTGGTGCGACTCTCCATTTTTCATAGTGGTCAGGGTAGGTAGCGAAGGGACCGGCCCGAAGGGCCAGGACCGCAGCCCATCGCTGACCCTGAGCGGGGGTGCGAGGGCGCAGCCCCCGTGGTATGGACCAGTGGGCACATGCCTGTATACAGTTGCATGTAAAATTCACTACATGCAGAATATGTTGTGTGAAATAATGCACTATGCGGAATAGGTGTCTGAAATATTGGGCATCATGGAACTTTTGCACGTAATAGGGAAGGTTGGTGTGAAATAGGGATGGATTGCGCGCAATAGGGGATGTGTGCACGCAATATGGGATATGTGAACGCAAAGGGTGTTGTGCGCGCAATAGGGGGTCGTGCGCATAATAGAGAAGGAATTGTGCATAATAGGGGTGGAATTGTGTGTAATGGGGGAAGAATTGCGCACAATAGGGGTAGGGCACACTCAATTGGATGCGGGCAACACTGGTGCATGAAAAATTGGGCAGTGTTTCCCTATTGTGCCCAAAAATTACGCTTTGCGTGCAACATTGGGAATATTGGACCTTTGATGTGCAAAAGTGATTTTTTGTGTGAAAGATGGGGGGTTTTATGTGCATGCGTGAAAAATGTGGACTTACACACATTAGAGCGGAGGCCGACCTCCCGGCCCTCTCGGGAAGAAGGGGGTGCTCCTGTATTTATAGGTGGAAACTAGGGAGGCGGTGCGCATAAAATTCCACTCGTGGAAGTGGTTTTATATGCAAGGAAGTGTGTGTAAAATTCTACACGCGCAAGGCGGTGCTCGTAAAATTCCATGTGCTCAAGTTGTTTTCTATTCAAATTGGTGCGCATAAGATTCCGCACGCGCAAGGCGGTGCACGTAAAATTCAGCGCGTGCAAGTGGTTTTCCACGCAAGGCAGTGCATGGAAAATTCCACATGCGCAAGTTGGTTAACGTAAAATTATGCATGCGCAAGTGGTTTTACGCGCGACCTATAGCAGGCGCACGGGCAAAGGGGCGTTTTACGTCGCATTTGGTGTGGAATAGGTTTGTGCGTGGGGTTGTGCGCAAAATTACTTTATTGTGTGCAATATTATGTTATTGCTCGCAATATTCCCCTTTCTTTCCCCCAAGATTCCATTTTTACACACAAGATTCCATTTTTAAACGCAAGATTCCCTTTTTACGTGCAAATCCATACTTTTCCCTAAAACCATCCTAGATGGCCATTTTCAGTCGCTCGACTTAGAACAACCATAACTTCTAATACGTAACTCCGTTTGGGCCCCACAACCTGTCAAATCGAAGCTTGTTGAACGAGCTACGCTCCAGGATCATATATGGAAGCATTAAATGAATTAAAAAATGAGTCTTCTGATGCCAACAGTACCATAGATTAGAGAAACTGACATCGTATAGAATGTGCCCTTATATTTAAAAAAATCAAAAACCTTTTTATTAAGAAAATAATAATAAATACCCTTTTTATTAGGTTATGAGTGAACCCATTACATAACTCACAATACAAGAGGAACAAGGGCTTTATAAAATGGTTTAACTGAATCCCCATTTTTATGAAGGTAAAATACATGGATACCACTTACTTGGGAATCCAAAACCTTGATGTTCCACCAGTCTTAATCCATGTCCCCCAACCCAACCCCACCCCCTATATATTAATTTCACTCGTGGTACCATACATGGTTGATGTGAATCCCCCCCCCCACACACCTATCAAAGTCATTGCATCATGTTGAACCAAGGAATCATGATCTGACCTCATAATTTATAACCTATAGATCAATACACAAAGAAATGTATAAAAATTTATGAGTATAATTATAGGTTAGGTTTCATGCATCATATAATTTTTTGTGATGATGAATTTTCATGTGTTTTGTTTCGGGTGATGGTCTATGTGGAGGTGAATGATATAGAGGTATAGTTAAACTTGTGAATAATGGGGTTGTCTAAGTAACAACCTATGATTTTAAAAGAGGGGAATCAATTGAATAGTGTATATAACCTGAAACACCAAGAATATAAGATAATTTAACTCCCCAATAATTTATTATATACTTCTTATTAAATTAATTCTATCTCTTTGATAGCATGTAATTCATGCATCATCAGGTTTGAATGAAATATGATACTCTATTAAAATGTTATTATTAAAACATGACCATTAAAACCAATGAATTAAGTTATAGGGTATTAATATTAATAACTAAAAGATTAAAATAAATGGTTTACCCATGTATAAAATAAATTAAATTGTTATATATTTATTATAAATAAAATAAGATCCATTTTAATGAAATATAAATGTTTTTTGAAAACATTTATTTTTTCTTAAAGGCGGTCTAGTCGAACTTTCCTCACATAACATAAAATATGTTTTATCAATTTTTTAAAATTTATCTTAAAAAATAAACTTTAGTTTTGATTTATAAATTCCAAAATTATATTTTGTTGAATTTTTGATAGTTTTATAAAAAAAATAGTGAATAGTGAAAAATGCTAGTTTTTATTAAGGATTAGCATTTATTTAAAATCCTTTAAAAACATACAAAATTTTTTAAGATGGTTTTAAAAATAAAATTTGTTAAATTATATTTTAATTAATCTAATTTAGGTTATGGTATTCAATTTCAAAATGAATTTTGATATAAAATCTTTATAAATGTTTGAAAATACTCTCTTTAAAAACTCGCTTTCTCATCACATCTATGGGATTAATATTAAAGTATGTTTTTCCACTTAGGTGAATTAAATTTTTAAAAATTCATTAAATATTTGGAATCATGATAATTTATATTATCTAATAAGGTATGTTTAATTTTTTATAATAGTTAATTTTAAAAGCTATAAAAATTATTTACCAGGGTTGAGGTAAATTGGGTTTTCCTAGGGGTTAAAAAAGGGCAGGGCTTAAAATTGACCAAAAACATGAAAAACACATATTTATCAGAGATATTAAAACATTATATCTTATTATATATAGAAGGATCCATTTTTTAGCCTTATTTCCTAAGAAATATGTGTGTAAACCTTTTTATTTTCAAATATTACAAGTGTTCCACTCACCTCACTTATCAAAGGTCTCCCTTTATACTATCCTATTAAAACTTAAAAAACATTCGATTGGAAAATACCTATCCAAATAAATTTACCCATTACCTCCTTATATCTTACAGTCCTTATTTTGTTAAAAAAAATCTACCTAGGAAGGCCTTTGGTAGAAACTGGAAGATGTTTTCTAAATAAGAGGTAACGTCCTTAACCAAACATTTTATTTTATTTCTTCCCCAACCACCTTAAATTATTATTCAACAATGATGATATAATAAAATAAATATGTTCCATATGATTTTATTTTTTAATTTAAACTTAATAATTTAAATACTCCTCCTCTTCTATCAAATGGGTTATGAAATCATCATTCGTGTTTATGGCGGACTACCGCCTCACAAACTGATGTGGTTAGTTTTCCCTCAACACCTTTCAAGGTTTGATAGAATGATGGATTTATGAAGATTATATGGTATTAATTATATTATTATACGTTTTTAATTTTATTTTCACATATACCTTTTTATGTTCCATTCCATTTCGAATATGAAAATGTCTCTTGTGTATATGGGGACTACCACCTCACAAATCGAAGTTATTCTTTTTTCACTTATGATTTACATAAAATTTAATAAGAATAAAATTAATGAATATATGTGATATATATTAGATGTTTTTTATTCAAAAAAATTAATATATCACCCCTTCCTTACCCTTTCACTAATTAAGGGAATGATTTTTTCGCTCGTGTCTACATATGGCCTACCGTCTCCATGAAGCGATGTGATTAATTTTCCATTTAAAACTTTCATAAAGGTCAATAAAAATGTATTTAATTAGTAAATATGATAATCATAACATTATTCAAATTATTTATTCAATATATATAATTATACTATACATAAGAATCAAAACATTCATGATAAAATATACATAAGAAAAAAAAGGCAATTAACACCTGAAATAATGAAAATAATGAATTGTTGTTAAAAAACCTAAGGGAAAATGTTATAATAGGATAATATATGATTCTAAAAATATTATTTTGTTTCTTTTATAAATTAATAACATTATTAAAACCACTATACAAGACTTACAGACACATTTTAAGGAAATCAGACTTGTGGTAACTGTTTCTCGTCTCACTTTTACTTTCGTGAGATATACATTATATTCACCACTTATTCCTTTGTATAATGTATATACTATACCTTTTGATATGTTATGTCATGAATATATTTATTTAATTGGTATTTAAAGTTTTTATTTTTTTTCATTTCTTTCATGGGGCAGATGATTCGTAAGTTACTAAAGTTGTAAGGGTTTCTTTCACAATCTCTTCATTATTCGGGACTATTTATCATTACATCTCCCACGGGGGATATATTTGATATTTTTATATCAAAATAAGTATATTTTAATAATATATGGTTATTCAAGAACTTTTTTGGGTAATAGTACCTTTTTTAATTTTTTTAATTAAAATGATTAAGAAAATGTTTTTAAGAAAATATGAATTTATTTCTCATTTCGATAGGTCTCGTGAGACAAACTAGTTGTCTTTGGATGAGGCCTTGCCCATTTTTTAAGATGTCTAGGAATAGTGTATCAACATTATTTTTTAGATGTCCAAAATTATTTATTCCATCAATATGATTTCATATTATGATATTCCATGAGATTATTCAATTATTTTCAATATCCATGGCTATGTTTCCGGGATCATGTGATTATTTATATGGAATTATTTGATGATCATTTCTTCTTACCATAATATGCTCAATTTATTGATTCAATGGAACATAATTTAGTTATTTTTTTATGATATATTAATTATGTCTTATATATTAATAGCCTCTATTATATGCATACCCTTAATGATCATCTTATCTCACCCCTTTTGTAATACCCTAACCTAGGATCCACTAAACAGTTCCCTGAGATAATGGGTTGAATGGAAAAAATCACATCTATCCATACACCAAAGGCTACCAACTAGTATTGAGGTCCTATGGTGTGTTTTTGGGGATATTATCCCTCCATGTTAGAGTGTAATGCAGTGGTGTAAACATATTAGTCAATAGAGTAAGCATATCAACAACTAAACAATATACTAAAGATAAACATCCAAAATACTATAATAATAAATAAACTAAAAGTAGTATTGTATAAAATATGATGAATATGTCACATCTCTATTTTAAATTTAAGTACATACATTGAAATAATAATTGAGAACAATACATGTATCAAATGTACAAAAGGAACAAACAGAACTTTCTCCAGTAATCATCGCGAGCATAGCTTGGTCATGTACCCCCTTCCTCCTATGAATTGAATAATAAAGCATCAAATTGTGGGAGATTTCCCAAGTCTTAACCTATATCCATGTAGTCTCTCTAGGAACCTAATGGTATCCTAAACATGGTGTGAGAAAACACTCAATAGGCCACCACCAACAGTGTCTATAACAATTATGGTATGTGTATAAACAATGAAGCATTCTATAGTATATCAAAAGTATAATAGTAATAAAATAATTGTTAAAATTTATATTCAATACAATTTATCCAAACATGTGTTCCTATCAATAATAATCATTCTCTTATGAACAAGGTTAACTATAAAGCACAAATAAGTAGGTGTGATACTGTTTAATCTAACATCTGTAATCAAATACCAATACTATAGATTTCCTTTAATCATGGAAAAGTATCCATAATGTCTATGTCGTGTAATAGAGTGTATAACTTCCACATCAACCTTTGTTTTGTAATCAACTATATAACATATATAGTTTCATGTACCATGTAATCCATTGTTATACCATGAAGGGAAAATTAGAATGTATAAAATACCAAGGCATCCTCATCAAGTCCATGGAGCATTCTGATGGAAACTAGGTAAATACTTGGGTTGATTCCTTGGATCACTTATATTGAGAAAGTCTAAATCTTTTCCAATAAATCCAAATCCATGGGGTAGAAATTCCCCTGTTAACCTATGTAATCCGGAGATAAGGAGTATAAATGTCATAGGCATCCACTACCATAATTAGTAAGGATCCATTGAGTAGAAATGTCCATGGAATGAAATAGAATTAGGATATAAGGAGTATAAATTTACAAGGAACACACTGCCATTATCAAGATAAATGGAGTAAAAATGTCTACGGAATCATATGGAATCAGGATTTGAGGAGTATAAATTTCCATGAAATCCACTAAAATAATCAATTCATTTATTAATTTACTTCTCATTTAATAATCCTAAATAATACATGAGTTCATTCAACTCATTCCTCATTTTCCATTTAAACCCTTTAACTAATTCATTCCACATTTATAATTCATGTACCACTAGGAATGGAGGCATAAACTTATCTTATTGATGCATTTCACACTTCTTCAATTTATTAAGGATACCACTAAACCTGGAGAGCTCAAACACACCCAACAGAGTTCTATATAATGGGGAAAAATTAAAAACACCTTAAAGGAAGAATGGGTTGTGGTAAATGACCTCCGACAATGTAATGCTAATAGTGGTCAACCTAAAAAGGTCCCAAAAAAATTAAACAATACATTCATTTATTTTTCGGGCCAAATACATGATGATTGACATGTGGCACAACAAAAAAAGGTATATAAAACACCAAACCTTAAGGGGAAGTTATATACAACCTACCACATATTCATGGTAGAAAAATCACCTTATATCAGCGTATACTTTGGTCCAAATTAGGATAATATGAAAGAAAAAATGAAATATCAAGAAATATTGTATATTATCTTTCACTAAACTAATTTTTTCAAGGATAGGATACAAGGATAATGGTTTATGAGGAATAGGGAATTCATCCATATAGATCTAACAAGATCGATATCGGAAGAATCGGAGTCCAGATCACGAAACGGAACAAAATCTGAGAATAATTTGAAAGAGGAAGCTCCTCCAATAGATCTCATGTGAGTGATAGGAAAAAATGAGGTAGCGGTTTCTATCGAAAATAGATGCTTTTACCTATTATTTTAAAAACTGACCTCAGGTATTTACATGACGTGTAAATTCTTTACACATCATGTAATGATTGGTGTATTCACCCTTGGAGAAACCCTTTACTAGACATGAATTGTCCTTACCATTCCATTACATATTTTGTAAAAAAATACATGTTGTTTAATTGTCCTACGTACAACCTAAAAACCTCTTATATCTTCCTTTCCAAAAAAACCAAATTGGACCTCAGGCCCTTCTTTAAGGTCAAAACAAAAAATATAAGTGAAAAATAGATTAATCGGAAAATAAATGGATCTATAACTCCTCAAAAATCCTGGAATCTTAAAATATTCCTCCCATAATGAAATTTATCCCTGAATTCCCCTTCAAGGGGTGGTCAAAATATCATTTGAGAATACCTTTGGCCACTAAGCATGAATATTGGCCTCCTGCACCATGTATTTTTATGTACACGATCATTCTTCAATAACACCCATACTAGAGGAATTGACCATCCTCAGAGGTAATTTTTTCTCTAATATATGATATGTATAGGATATTCACTGAAGGAAACATGTACTTGTAAATCAACCTAATCTTGAATAAGAACATGAGACGGGTCTGAATGATAATGGAATGGATAAGATACATATATTTCATCTTGCATGGCTCGGTACCTCTAAGGTAACTACAACTGATAGGCTATCAGCCCGACACTCTCTAGAATCTTGAATGGATCAACATATCATGGTGAAATCTTACCCTATCTTTTAATATTAATGTGTACCAGTGTTGGTGAGATATGTAAAAATACCTGATCCCCAACCTCAAACTCTAAGGGTTATTAAAAGAAATAAACATAGGACTTCTGTCTAGATTGTGCAGAATCTATCTTCTTTTGGATCAACAGGACCTAATCAGAAGTCTCCTACATAAGATGAGGTCTAATTAAACTTGCCTCTCCTTTATCTAACTAACATAGAGGTGATCTTCATGGTCTACCACAAAAATCCTCATAAGGTTCCATATGTATAGTCTCCTTCTAGATATTGTTGTAGGATAATTCAATCATGGGTATATGCCTCTCTTAAGAAACCCCCCATTCAAGGACACATTCTCTAATCATGTCCTCTAAAAACTATATAGTTCACTTCGATTAGCAATCAGTGTGAGGGTGGTATCTTATTCTTAGAAGCACCTAGGTACCAAATTACCTTTGTATGCTCTACCAAAAGTGATAGGTAAACTAGGAGTCCTTATCTGATACTGTCACGAACCAACTCGGTTCAACCCTGAACTGGTCACCCGAGCCGGCCCGCGGCATGACACGAGAGGCGTTCCCAATCATCTCGGGCTGGCGATAAGTGCCAGGGCATCAACAGAGGCTGTGGGAATGATTTCTCCCAGTAAGAATAAATAAATCAGTAGAAATAGAACAAAGCAGCCCAAAATAAATAAACATAGTAAAATAACTAAACAGGAACAAATGAAAATAAAACTAACCGAAAGATACAACCACTGTCTCTGTCTGACCTCACGGGCCACTCTCCAACTCACGACCAAACGTTTCCCAAAGCGAACACACCCAAGCTGTAACCTGCACAAACACTAAAAATAGAAAAGAACTATAGGTGTGAGTATTAAAACTCAGTACTCTAACCCAATATCTATTCCCAATGCACTACCTTGAAAATAAAAGAAACATCATTTCAAGTTTGAACTATAGTTTTTAAAAGTAAGGTTTTCTACATGTTAATCAAAAACAAAGTACGAGTCATTGCCCCTATTCATTTCTCAAAAACCCAAATCAAACTTTTAGTGAGACATTAGAATTTTTTATAGGGGAAGTGATGTTTACATTTTCAATTTGCACAAAATGTATAAAACACCTTTATTTGAAAACAGTTTTAATAAACCACTTTAAAACCACACATCACTTTCTAGTAAAAACACTATACATGAAAACGCTACAGTAGTTACACAGTAAGGGAAATGAAAAGAAAATATATACAAGTATCATATTCATCATAGCAAGTAACTTAAATCCAACAGACATGGGTGAACCTAGGAGATCGAGAATAAACCAGAAGACATCAATACATGAGAAATCATCCTCACTGACATGTTACACATGATGAAATCAAAACGCTCAATACGCTCGACCATCCTATCTCAGGTAGGTCGAGGGAAAATCCCATAGTAATAAACCCAATATATCCACCTACTCTGGGCCACTGGTCAGTACCATAACCTACCAGTGCAGTAATCATTCTTAGAATATTATCTCAATATGTCAGACTCCCATGTCTCAAGTGTTTGGAAAGGGGGTGAGCCAACTGATGCCAACTGAGCATCCAATCAGATATATATATATATATATATATATATATATATATATATATATATATAAATCACAACAGGCATCACCCCGAGTCACTCCATGGGACAACCTCTTGCCTTTAAACTACTCAAGTACCCAGGAGCCTCTAAGAATGGCCTCCCAAATAGTCAATTTCAACCAAGGTAGGATATTTATCCAAGGAGGTTTTTTACCAAACAATTTACATCATTTTCCATAAAGTGCCAAATGGACATTAAATACATTTCACAGTCACCACTTTAAAAAGAACCAAAATGCTTGTTTATACTTCAGAAGAAATAATTTATCATTAAAACCAGAACTATAATTGAAATTCCATGAATTATGTTTAAAATCCAAACAGGCATTCTTTCACTACTGGGTTTTCGTTCATCAAGAAAACATTAAAAGTGTCCTGTATAAACTAAACAGATCTTTTTACACCAAATAATCATTTAAAATTAATTGTCTTATATTATCTCACATTTATTAAAATTAATAAAAATATTTAATTTGAACAAATAGTGTGCGCAAACAGTAGGAAATAATGTAACTTAAATTTTAAAAAAGTCGTGCAATGGGAACCTAACTAGACACGCAACCAAGCACGATGGCGCGACACGTCTCGAGCAGGGTGTGAAACCACGTTCAAGCTGATGACCGAAATTTCATGGAAGAACCAGCCAACACATTGCAGAAACCGCAAAATGACTAAAACACAGAAACACCAACTTAAAATAATCCAAATCAATAAATAGAGTAAAACCCACCTCGAAACCGGTGCAGATGAAACAAAATGAACCCAAAACAAAGCAATCAAGATACGATTCAAAAACCAACTCTATAGAAATCACCAAGTTCACAAGTAAAACCCAAATCACATCTTCACAATTTTTATAAAAAAAATAAGGGAAATACCCCCAAAATCACATCAATTGACTTTAACATAACATAATTAAACAATCACAACAAATACCAATTTTAACCAGTTACACCAATTCCAAAACATCATAAAAAGATAGACGAGAATAGCATAGGTATTTGAATTACATTTTAAAAATTACCAAAATAAGATTTGGACCCTAAACAAAAAAATCATTGCAGACACATGCAGACACGAACCAGGAACTCACTCCAAAAATATTTTTAACAACATCAAAAATATTCAAAAACAATATAGTAGGCTAATTAAAGGCATAAATATTATTCCAAACCAGTTTTAAAACTAAATGATAGAGCGCGAGCATTAGCAGAGTTCTCCGAAAAAGAAATACGCAAATTCTTCTACCTCAGAGGTGCGCGAACATAATGAAACTTCAAGGGTAGGAAGAATACACACCAAGGAACAATCTGCATCACCTATAATTCAATAAAAAAGAATCGAACACAACCCTAACTATGATGGCTTGGAAGAATAGAAAAAAACACAATTAAGGACCCTGAAAAAAGAGGATGCTTACCGGAGGGGGAAGAGAGGAGGTTGTTGGCTTGCTGCGGGTCAAGGAATCAAGGATGAGTGCAGGGCATGGGAAAGGTCCGACCGAAGGTGTTTTTCAGTGCTGGATGGAGCAGGAGAGTGGGTTGTCGTCGGTAGGTTGCGCCATGAAAAGAAAAGAAAAGAGGGAAACAGGTCGTTTCCAAGGGGTCGCGCCAAACCGAAGGGGGAGGGGTGGTGCGAGGAGGTCCGGTGTGAGGAGGGTGCCTTCGGGGAGATGTCAGTGAAAAAGAGGGAGTACGTCCAGAGAAACTGAGAAAGGATAAGGATGGAACAAGGGGTCGCTGCTGTTGGAATTGTTCGACCGTGAAGGAAGGAGGTTGGGATGTCGATGCTGGCTGGAGCCGGACGAATGGAGGGTGACGGCTTCACGGCTGCCGGATGGAGGGAAGGGGGTGTGACTGAGGAGCGTCGGTCATGCGAGAAAATATTACAAGTGTCCTGTATAAAATATTACAAGTGTCCTGTATAAAATAAACGACTCTTTTTACACCAAATAATCATTTAAAAATTAATTGTCTTATATTATCTCACATTTATTAAAATTAATAAAAATATTTAATTTGAAAAAATAGTGTTCGCAAACAGTAGGAAATAATGTAACTTAAATTTTAAAAAAAAGTTGTGCAATGGGATCCTACCTTGACACGCAACCAAGCATGATGGTGTGACACGTCTCGAGCGGGGTGAGTAAGCACGTGCAAGATGATGACCGAACTTTCACGTAAAAACCTGCCAACACATTGCAGTAACCTCAAAATGACTAAAACACAGAAACACTGACTTAAAATAATCCAAATGAATAAATAGAGTAAAACCCACCTCAACACCGGTGCAGACGTAACAAAACTAACCCAAAACAAAGCAATCAAGTTATGATTCAAAAACAAACTCTATATAAATCACCAAGTTCACAAGTAAAACCCAAATCACATCTTCACCATTTTTATAAAACAAAACTAAGGGCAATACCCCCAAAATCACATCAATCTACTTTAACATAACATAATTAAACAATCACAACAAAGACCAATTTTAACCAATTCCACCAATTCCAAAACATCATAAAAAGATAGATGAGAATAGCATAGGTATTTGAATTACATTTTAAAAATCACCAAAATAAGATTTGGCACCTAAACAAACAAATCATCGCAGACACATGCAGACGCGAACTAGGAACTCACTCCAAACATATTTTTAACAACATAAAAAATATTTAAAAACAATATAGTAGTATATTTAAAGGCATAAAGATGATTCCAAACTAGTTTTAAAACTAAATGATAGAGTGCGAGCATTAGAAGAGTTCTCCGGAAAAAAATATATTCAAATTCTCCTACCTCAGAGGTGCGCGAACACAATCTGCATCACCTAGCATCCAAGAAAAATGAATCGAACACAACCCTAATTATGATGGCTTGTCAAAATAGAAAAAAAATAATTAAGGACCCTAAAAAAAGAGGATGCTTACCGGAGGGGGAAGAGAGGAGGTTTTTGGCTTTCTGCGGGTCAAGGGAGCAAGGATGAGTGCAGGGCATGGGCAGGGGCCGACCGAAGGTGTTGTTCGGTGCTGGCCAGAGCGGGTGAGTGGGCTGTCATCAGTAGGTTGCACCATGAAAAAAATAAAAGAGGTAAATGGTCCACTGCCAGGGGTTCGCACCAAACCGAAGGGGGATGGGTGGTGCGAGGAGGTCTGGCGTGAGGAGGGTGCCTTCGAGGAGATGTCAGATCAAAAGAGGGAGTCCGGCCAAAGAAAGTGAGCAAGGCAGAGTCCGAAATAGGGGGGTTGTTGTGGCTAGAATTGTTCAACAGTGAAAGAAGGAGTTCAGGATGTTGATGTTGGATAGAGCCAGACGAATGGAGGGTGACGGCTTCGCGACTGCCGGATGGAGGGATGTGGGTGCGGCTAAGGAGCGCCGGTTGTGCGAGAAGGAGCCGCCGCTGATTGGGCCACCGAGATGAGGACTGCGCAAGGAGGGAACCCAGCGGGTGGGAGGGCGGATGTGCACAACGCGCAGGTAGGGTAGATTAGGTTTTATTTTATTTTTTTCATTTACTTATATCTCTAATAATAATATTACAAAAAAATATTAATATTAATAATAATAATAATAATAATAACCTACATATAATGATAATAATAATAACACTATAATTAAAATAAAATTCTTTCTCAATAATAATAATAATAATAGTAAAAAGAAGATGATAATATTAATAATATTAATAACAAAATATTACTAATATAAACTAAATGGTTTTTAAAATGTAATCTTTGTTTCATTTCATTTTGAATAATGATAATAATAGGTCAACCGCGCAGTTTCTAGGACCGAACGCACGGTCGCCGCTAGCGGTGCGGTGACCGCGCACCGGCCCGAGACCCGCCAAAATATCAAACTTCCGAAAAGTTCAAACAAGGACCCAATTAAACCTCATCCAAATGATGTGAGACTGATAAAAGAATAAAATAACTAGAGTTTGTGGTCGTGGTGTGACAGATACAACAGTATGATGAACCTAGTGAAGGAGCATTACCTATTGAATATAAATCCTCCCAATATCATATACTAAGAAGGTCTCTCTAGTTTGTAGGAAATGAGTGACCTTCTTGAGATTTTCCATAACAACTCATACAACATCCCTACCTCAAGGAGACCTCAGAAATCTATTCATGAAATCCATTGCAACATAATCCTATTTCCACTCAGAAATGGATAACCGTTATAAAATCCCAACTTTGTGATACTGTTCAACATTTACCTTATGACTATTGGAACACCTCATAACAATACTAGGTACCTACAATTTAATCCCTAGACACAAATAATAGCAGCATAAATCCTATAAATCTTGGTATCATCTGGATGTACTATCTAAGATGAGGTATATAATTCTAACATAATATCCTTGTGTATGTTTTCTAGAACCTGAATTCAACCAGGAATATACATAATTTCATCCTTGACAATAGTATAACTAGGAGGCAGGTCCCCACCTTCCATACTCTCCTATTGAACTAATCCCTCATCATTTGATAATTGTCTCATCCTCAATCAATCCAAAAGAGTGTAAGTCACTTCCAAGGATGAGATAAAATTCTATCCATGATTATCCTACAACTCCAAGTACATCTGAGAGAATAATTCTATAAAATTTCACTCATTGTTGGCTTCATGAACTACCTATAACAATCCTCCTACTCAGTTCATTGGAATATTAAAGTCCCTTTCCTTTCATGTAGGCAAGAATGAATTAAAAATACTATAGGTTTTAACCCCCCTTTGTTGCCTCAAATTCAATACATTCTGTGTAAATATATAATTTTGGATTTTTGATCCATGTACATCACGAAATGATCTCCATCTAAATAATGCCATCAAGAGAGAAATTCATGTGTAATAATGGCTAACTCAAGATCATGAGTTGCGTAATTTCTCTCATGTGGCCTCATTATATGAGACCTATACACCATGACACACTCTCCCTGAATCCAAACTTCTCTTAGCCCAATATAAGATACATAATAATGTAATCCATAGATTCAACACATATCTAGAATAATTAGGACTAGTAAGGAAGCCATCCTCCCTATCATCTCTTTAATGGTTGTCTCATAGGTATCTAACCATAATAACTTCACAACCTTCTTAGTCGATATTTTAAGAGTTTTTACTAAGTATGAGAAGTCTTGTCTGAAATGAATGTAATATCTGGTTATCCCCAATAAACTCTATATGTCAAATAAGTTCTTGGAATGCTAACAATAAACTATATATCTCACCTTATTTGGGTCAAATGATAATCTGGTCTCTAAAATAATATGACCTATGATGTGAATCACATCCATCCAGAAGTGGCACTTTGTGAGCTTACCATATAACTGATTCTCTACCAATGTATCTAAAATGATCTCAAGATGTTTGGATTGGTCTTCTAGATTGTGAGGATACACCAATATATCATCTAGTAATACCACCACAAACTAATCAAAATATGGATGGAAAACATGATTCATTTATTCCATAAAAACTATTAGTACATTCGTAATACTAAAAAATATAACCAAATATTCATATACACCATGGTTTCAATGAAATTTTTGTACGAGGTATGTGTGAAGTTCGATCATGTTCTTGGTAATAACTTGTTCTCAAATCAATCATTGAAAACACTTGAATTCCTCAGGTATGGTCGACGATATCATATATTTAAGGAAAAGGTTACCGATTCTTAACCATCAACTAGTTCAATTTCAATTAATCCACACATAGTCTGAGGTTTTATTACACATTTTTTGAAAGAATAACCAACAAACCCCATGGATATGTATTGGGTAATATAAACCCTTTCTCTTGCAAGTCCTCTAGTTCCTCTTGATCTCTTATAACTTCATAATAGCCATCCTATAAGGAGGAATGCATATCGGTGCAGCTCCAGGAACTAGCTTGATAGAGAGATACACCTCTCTCTTAAGAGGTAAACCAAAAAAGTAATTCATATAAATAACCCTAAAATAATCAATCAATTGAGGGAAAAATTCTTAACATGATCTTTAATCATCCAAATATAAAATATAGATCTTGGATATCATACACCCGTACCCAAGATGCTCAGGTCCATCAAGGCTTTCTTGTTCATCCCATTCACCCGTGTGAATACAAAATATACCCTATGGTGATGTGAAGGCCACCCTTTAGTTTTGGAAATTGAAAAAATCATTATAAGAAACCATCCAGTCAATCTTGAGAATAATATTAAACCATGTCATCTCGAGGATGAAGAGATCCCATACGGTGTGACACCAACCTATCATAAGAGGTCACGCCCTGCACTAGTGAACACTCACCAATATTTTTCCCAATTAATTATCAAGCATCATAAAGACATCATAAAAATGAACTATAAGACCATTTCTCTCCAAAAAAAGTACAAATATGAAACTTTATAAAGCACATGTATCGAAAAGAGAATATACTAGAGTATAGGACACTAAGATCATACTTCTCACCAAAGATAGCTCATCACTATGATCCTCATGTATAGGATATATAGAATATATCATTCATGAACTAATTACCAATAAAAAAAACCTAACTACCCAGAGTACGCTCACAATGTTGTCACATTACAACAAGTTTCTGGCTAACTCGGTCATGACCACCACCTCGACCTGAATGAATGATAAACCTCGAGCTCCCATCCTGACCTGAAGATATGAATCTTACTATTAAACATGGAGTTAGATTTGGTCCCCTACCATGGTCTACTAGGGGATGGTCCCACAGAATTGATTCATGTGGACCATCTTACCGCAATCTCAGAACTCGATTGGGTCTCTATCACACTAACTCCTCATATTTTCCCTTCTCTCAAACTGATGACATATGATAGAACTACCAACACTGATAGCCTAGCTAGTATTACCCTCTTGAGAAGACTCAAAATGGTGTGTCCTTACACCTAACACTAGACAACTAGGTTAAAAGGCTGAACGTCCATGCTCTATTCTCCCAGATTCCCTCTAGTTTCATTTAGTAATATGCACCAGATTCTCTATCTCTGTAATATTATTCAACTGAAACACGTTTAACTATGATCTAATTTCATGTTTGAGACCTTCCTTGAAGTGTATCTCCCTAGATGGATAATCAGTAATATAAATCAGTCTAAATCACTGAAGCTATGTAATATGTGCTGAATACTCCATAATGGTCATCACACCCAGCTCTAGTCATACAAACTCACTGGCTCTTTCATCTCTTACTGTCTCATGGAATAAGTAATCATAAAACATATATTATAAATCCATACAAACTATATCTTGGAGCACATCATCCTAGTTTAAAAAATCTCATTGGATCTTAGTTGTTCCTTGAATAATATACGCTGAAATATTTACTCTCCTCTTAGGAACTATCTCCAGATTCTCAAAATTTGATAAAGTAGTCTCAGGCTACAACTCAGCAGCCTATGTACCACTATCCCCCAAATATTTGGGTGGATGTTGCTACTATAATACACATTTCATCTCTTCCATATATGAGTCATGCTACCAAACTCTCTAAATGTTATTCATAAATCATAGGAAACCCACATGGAACTGGGAATGAGAACCCATGTCTGGTACAACTAGTAGTGTCACAAATGGCACTATGGGAGTTTATACTAGTAACTCTGGGCCCATTGTCTCCAGATCATGGTCATTTCCACCTGCCTAGTGCATGACTTGATTTATTAAAGGTGGAATATATCTAAAATGAAAAACAATTGCCTCATAAAACAATCGAGTAGAGACGAAGGCATAGATAAAAAATAATCAGATAGTCTGAATCCTACTAATAAATAAGTCACACCCCTCTACATACTCTTAATGCAAGTACTAGGTAATATAAACAATTGTAAAACACACTAGGGACAATGCCTAATTCTCACTCTGAAGTCGGGTCTAAGTAAATCTCTCTATTTCACAATTTTAAGTCATTTGTATTTCACTTTTATTGACAGTTTTATTTAAATGGTAGAACAAAATGGGTCACCACTTCTGATCTATAAGGTCCCATACACATTATAACCTAATGTGTGGAATCAACTTAATCCAAACCATAACATGTTCTAGTCCATGTGTCCAATAGTCCATGATTTAATGTTCCATAATTGACTACATAGGGTGTTTATTGAAAATTATACAGGAAATCACTATTTATGTTACTGTAGGAACTTTAAGTACCAATCATGTTTCATTAATTACCTACAAAAATCATCTATAAAGTAACAGGTAAATCACTCATGGTACATAGAATAATGTCATGTAGTCAAGAAATGTATTGTATATGTCATGGAATTGTTATGTTGGGATGATTGATGAAAACAACGACACTAGTGGGGGTGAATTGGGTTCTTTAAAAACAATGACAGATTCAGAACACCTCTCTTGTTAAGCAGGGAATCGTTCCTCCTCTCTAAAATAAGAGAGAGAATCAAAAATAAAAATAAAAGAAATGAACACAATGATGTATAGAGGTTCATGGCACAAATATCCCTTAGTCCACTCCACCAATATCCAACTCCAAAAACATGGTGATTTTCACAAGTATGTCCTCTTATCATAAGACCTTAAAAACAAAAAATGTGTGAAAGAAGTAGAAACATTACAATAAGACTATAATAATCCATCTGGTTCTTTTATAGGGAACCATAAATCCACATCTTAGTTCTATAATATTACACTTAACCACAAATGAGTATCAGCAGTTTAAACCCCATCAAATCAAAAGAGATTGATTCTATAGAGAACATGGTTTAAAATTCACAATTTCAGTAGAAAAGGAAAAATGTATTTAGATATTCAAAAATTCAAAATAAAAAATAGATCATAAATGTTGTATGGTCTTTATTTAAAAAGAGACACATAAAACACCATAACTGTGTTTAAACAAGTATATCTCTAAATTTTATCTCTAAAAATTTATTTTTTGTTCTGCTAAAGAATATGTATCAATAAAATGTAGTAGTAACTGCTGCAACAACATTCAGTTGATCAGACGGATCCAAACATGTGTGTATTGAAAGTGTAGCTATGAAGGCAATGACACACAGTTTATCCTTATGTATATCTCCTCTATATATTCTGATGAATAATCTCTTGATACTTATAATGAAAGTTGAACAGATCCAGGTCAAACCATCTCTATAAATATCTCACAATAAATCATTAAATTTTTTTATTCAAAAACAGTCAAAAGAGCCATAACATCCTATAATAATTGAAATGATTTACTCTCTTGAATATGAGCATTTAAAATAATCATAATGAGCCTTTGATTGAGTAATAAAATAGGTTTTAATATATCTTTACTTTAATTAAGTCCATTTCATAAATCATGGATAATATATTAGATTTAAAACTTTGTCATTGAATAATCAAATGCAGTGATCTTTCATGTGATGAATCAAATCTAAATATAGGGTTCACAATGAATTGTTAATTATAAAATTTGTTTTAATGTACCATATTTTTTCTCTCAAATTTAGGGTTTGTTCTCAACATAAGGTTTATTATCCATACTTTTCCATCAGCATAGGGTAAATGATCCATACTTCTTGTTTCAAATTTAGGGTTTATGAACAATATGTTATGCTTACTAATGTAGGGTATAAAAAAAATTTATAAAATAAATTTAAAGACATCTTGAATACTCCAAAAAATATTCATAGAAGGTAAATGAAATGAATATAGTTTGAGAATAAATCTTCTTATGAATAATAATTTCAAAAAAATCACTTAAAGTGACTTCATTAGTAATATAAATGTGTGTGTTTGTGAACATCAAAACCAAAAATAAATTAAATTTTTTTTGAATCAACACAATCTAAAAAATATCCCCCTTTTGATGATAAAAAAACTCATGGTGAAATATGTGAAAATTTAAAAACAATTTAAATTTATCCCCCTTTATCTTTGTAATATTTTCCGTAAAGAAATATCTTCCCCCATGTTAAAAAGTAGAATATATGATAATAAAAAATTAAACTAAAGCTATAAACTATTATGTGATGATTAATATGAAAACTACAACTAAAATCTTATCCTTCATGTATAGGATATAATGGTTAAACTTTTCCAACTTTTTAACATTATAAATAATTTAAAATTCTTTACCTTTTGTGACATCAAAAAGATAAGAGTAGTAAAATTAAATCCCCCTAAATTCTTTATTTATTAAAAAGATATAAAATTAAAAATAAGTAGAAAAATAAAATATTTAGTGAGTAAAATGACTATTTTATTAAAACACCCACAAATTCATAGAATAAAATATATTCCACAAATTAATATAAATTTTGTTTGAATTTAATAAAACAGTTTTTATTTTAGTATACTGTAATAAACATATTTATGAGATAATTAAATATTAAGTTCGTGATTATGTAAGATAGCATAAAAAATATTGAAAAGAATTTATGAAACATCTTATGGAACTATTTATACTAAAATATATATTTAAATACATAACATTGATTTTAAATAAATGTAAAATTAAAAACAAAGAGTTAAGAAGGATTAGATTGTTCATCTGAACTTTCTAAAATTTGAACATTTTCTCTTAAAATAGTTAAAAATCTTGAAAGTTTTTATAATACTCTATGAAAATAAATTTTTCTTTGATACTAAGAAGATGAACATTGTTGAACCCAAAATAGTTTCATCTTATCAAGTTCTATCTTGGTAATGACTTATCTTTTGAGTATCTCCATATGGCTTATCATTTCTATCCTAAATGCTTCAAAATATTCTTTTGAGATCAAATTATCCTTTGTATTATGATATTACTTTCATAATGAATCAAAAGAATATTTTTGATAGATATCCTTTATATATTTCATCACAAAACTTTCTATATGCATTAAAATCAACTTCTAGCTTGACTTTTTCTTCATTCAAATTTATACATTTAAGAAGAATCTTTTCATATGAAATTTTAGAAGAAGTGACTTCTAGTTCTTCATGATTTTTAACATCCATACTTCTTTTAGAGGATTTTTCAAAAAAATATTCAACATATAAAACATATTTTTCTTTTAACAGATCATAAGGATTACCTTTTTTTTCCTTTAGTAAGAATGATTTACTCCAGATCATGAATAACTTGATCACATCATTTTTCTATTTTGAAACTTTTCATAATCTTTTGAGAAAGATATTCTAGACAAGTAGACCGATAAATAAAAATATTTCAAGAAGAAGATGATATGTTATGTTCTAACAAAATGTATATGTTGTTTCATATTTTTTATTATAAAAGTACAGTCTAATAATTACAACTTTTTTTTAAAATAAATTTCACATAAGAAAGATGTTCTGATTTTGTAAACAAATAAACTTTTAAGAACTTGAGATATAGTGATTTTAAAATGGGTTAATGTTGGAAAATGTAATCTTTTTATAATTTAAACAAGTATTTTATTTTCTAAAAGATTGAAAATAACATTTTAGAGATATTTTAAAATTCATTTGTAGTCTTTATCAAATTTTGATAGATATCTTTCTCCCCTATAAAAATAGTTAATGCACTTGAAGAATATAAATATAATAATGAAATACTTCATATATTAGTGATTATAGTACTGGTTAATTTTTTATAATGAAATACTTTAGATTTTTTCACTCTTTTGGTAGATACTTTCATATATCAATCGATTGACCACTTAATGATTTAATGATATATATTAGTATTATAATCCTAAAAAATATCAAATGAAATTTATTTTTTAAACCCATATTTTTTTGGTTCTTGCAGTGTTAGTAATTAAATTTATAGGTAACCAAACTTGTTTATTTTGAGTTGGGTTTCTACTATTCAAGTTAAAAAAATATTTTGATTAATAAGTATTTTTTTCCCCAAAAATTTGAGGTTTTAAAAAGAAATAATAATTTATATAATTTACATTAATACTACAATAAAAATATTTAATAGTATACATTTTATTTCTATTTAAACTAGGAATAAAATAATTATTATATATTTTTTGTCTTTCACCATTACTTCTTATTTCAAGTTTTCCTTTCTGAATTTTATGTTTTCCAAGGATTTGATTTAAATTTTTTTCTCCTTTGAGCAGCATACTAGAATCTTGTTTTAAATTTCAAACTTTATCCAATAAATATTTAATATTAGTGTCATTCAAATCATAATAATTTTTTAAGAACTTGATTTTAAATCTATGATCTGTTTTAAAAATATTTCATTATCTTATAGAACAATATCATAATATTATCTAATTTTTTAATATTTTTCTTGATGAAATCATATTTATCTTGTATCATAAAACAATACATATTTAATTCATCTTAATACAGTCTTCCACAACTTGTGTTTTTAGATTAAAAAGATTGTAACTCATCAGTATAATCCATAAGACATACCATTTGTCTTTTATGCTCAACTTTAGAATCTGCATAAGATTTATCATGTGAACTAGAATAATTACTCTAAGTATATTTTACAACATTAATAACTTTTATATTGTATTAATCTTCCATTCTTGTTTTAATAAAAGGTTATTTATCATTTTTTATTAACATTTTCCTTGCATTCACATCTTCTTTTTTCTTCAAACCCTTTCTTTTTCTTTCTATATAATTTCTCAAAATTTATAGAAGGATTTGATAATTATTTGTCCAAATGTGGATGAATTAAATCAAAATATTAATCTATAGTAGTATTGAGAGTAGATTCTTCAGGTTTCATAAGATTTCTATCTTTAACATGTATCTCAATTTCACAATTCATTAAGTTTCTCATCAGTTCCTTCATAGCTATGTTTTTCACTAATGTAGATTAACATATCACTATGGATATTCTATTACACTTAGAGGGAAGTAATTTGAGTAATATTAATGCTTGATCTGATTTTGAAATAAAATATCCCAATGAAGAAACACTGTTTACAATCTACATCAATTATCCATTCATTTTAGTGATAGTTTCTTCTGCATACATTCCAAACGTTTCAAACATTAGTTTCATCGTAGTGTACCTTAATTTTATAATATTTTTAGTTCCTTCATAGGTAATAGTAATAGTATTCCACATATCATATGAAGTGGGACATTGAGATACTCAATTGAATTCGTCAATTCATAAACCACACAAAATAACATCCATTCATTTTGAATTTATATCATGTTCTATTTCTTGATCATTATTTAAGTCCTCCAAATTATCCAAAGGAATCTCATAAGTCTTAACAACCTTCAAATAAACCCTTATTCCATGATTTTTCAAATAAATAATGATACGGGTTTCCAAGATACATAATTTCCACCCTAAAAATAAGGATCACTAATCATTGACATACCTTCACTAGATTTATCCATTTTAAGATGTCTTCATCTAAATATTTAACTCGGACGTTTTATATCTAGACTTCAAATCCCTTTGTTTTGTGATTTTCAAAATACCACTTTATGGTTGAGTGGAAACCTCACAAAGACCCAATATAGTCCAAACATCACCCACATAAACTATTACACAGCAAACCACATCCCAAAAGCCACATTCATATTTCAAAATTCAAAATTCAAACATTGGAAAAACCAAAAGCTCAAGCAAGAGAGCAGCCTGAAAAACCAACTATCAAGGAGACACCTCACCGCCATCATCACCACGCCATCCAATCATCTCAACACCGCCATCATCACCATGTCATCCAATAATCAGTTATGGATTCTGATATCACTTTGATACCAATAGATAACTTTCTATGATACTAATCGTTAGGTATCAAATAGAGATATATGAATTTTTAAGGATTTAAAAAAATAGAAATATCATTAATATGGTCTAACCTATGACACAAATCGTTAGTTCAGAATGATTGACGAAGAAAAAGACATAAGAAGTGGATGAATTTTGTTCTTAAAAAACACTAATAGATTCAGAACTCCACTCTTATTAATTAGTGATCCTTTCCTTCCCTCTTAAAGCTGAGTTAAAAGATGAAATAAATAAATTAAATGAATAAAGTGATGCATAATTGTTTAGGTCACAAAGATTCCTTATTCCACTCTACCAACGCTCAACTCCATGAGATTAGTGATTTTCACTAGCATGTCTTTTTATCCAAATACCTTAAAAACAAAAACTAGTTATAGGTAGTTAACCCCTTACAATAAGACTTTATAATTTATTCTTGTTCTTTTACTGGAAAATATAAATCCAAAACTTAGTGCAAAAGTTGACATTTAACCTAGACTGAGTATGATCAGTCGAAACTCCAAAAAATCTAAAGAGATTGATTATGTTTATAACTCATGTTAAACTTCACAGTTATAGAAGTTACTGAAAAATGTATTGGGATATTCAATAAGCCACATCAGTAATTAGATCATCAAATTTTTGCATAATTCCTTTAGAAATTGATTGAGAAAAACCCTGGAAGATGTTTCAAAATGTATTTCTACAAATTTTATCTCTGAAAATGATTTATCATTATTGAAAAATAATATTTAACAATAAAATGCATTAGAAATAGTATAAACAGCAATGAGTCGATCAGACAAGTCAAAACATGTGTGTCTTAAAAATTTATCTCTGGAGGAAATGACACATAGTTTTCTTTATATATATCTCATATATATATTCTGATGAAAAATATCTCAAAATTTATAAAACAGGTTGAACAGATCCAAGTTAAACTAGACCCAGAAATATTTCACAATAAGTCATGAATATTTTAATTCAAAAACAATCAAAGCAGTCATAACTTCCCGGATGAATATAAATAATTTCATCTATTTAATACAATCATAAAGAGCCTTTTAATTGGTCATAATACTAATTTGAATAGGTTTTACTTCTATTCGGATCATTTCATAATTCTTAGATAATATCAAATATTTAAAACTTCATTATTGAATAGCCAATCATATTATTCTTTCATGTGACAACAAATCTCCAAATATAGTGTTAACAATATACATTTGATTATAAAAGTAGGGTTGATACACCATTTTTTTGTTTCCTCAAATGTAGGGTTTCTTATCCATACTTTTCCATCCGAATAGGGTACATGATCCATATGTGCTTATTCAAATTTAGGGTTGCTAAATAAAATGTTACACTTACAAATATAGGGTATCAATAGTTTTTCTAGGATATATTTAAACATGTCCCAAATAATTCAACAAATATTCTCAGTGAATCAATGAATTGAATATAATTTCATAATAAAAATTTGTAAAATAATAATTTCATGAAATATACTTGAATTAAATTCATTAGTAACATAAATTTGGGAATTTGTGAGCATCAAAACCAAAAATAAATTAATGAAATTGTTGAATCAACACATCCTCAACAAACATTTAAATCCTATAAGGTGACTAAAATGATGAATTAAATGGAATTCCCTCATCTCATTAGTCCATGTATGAAAATATATAATCATAATAAACATAAAAAATCATGTGTATCAACCAATGGTGGAATAAAATCAACTATAATAGGAATAATATAGAACAATAATTCCTTAGTCCTTGTAATTTTTATTTTTCTTGTACATGGGTTAGCTACCCCCAGGAATATCTCATTACTAAATTACAATACTTTCTAAATCTCATGTCTATTTTATCAAAATTGTAAATCTAGAAAATAAAATGTTTCAATACCACTTTTTAATTTTCCTACCAGGGATCTACTAAATAGTGCCCCAAGTTGGTGGGTCACATGGCCTCAGGAACACCTCCCCTTATTCTAGAGGTTAGAAACAAGTAGTGAGGGACTATGGTGTGTGTGTGGGGATACTATTCCTTCATGTTAAAGTGTAATGTGGCGGTTTAAAAACATTAATAAGTAGAGAAATCATATAAATAACTGAACAATAGACCAAAGATAAACATCTGAAAGACTATAATAAAAAATAATCCAAATGTTATATCATATAAAATATGATGAATATTCCATATCTCTATACAAAATGGTAGGAAATATATGGAAAAAGATATCCAGTACATTATATGTATCAAAATTAAAAAAAAGACCAAAATGAACTATCTCTAGCTAGCATCACAAGTACATCTCTGTCTTGTGCTCCTCTTCTCCTAAGCAATGAACAATCCATCATCAAAAAATCACTTATTGCCTTGCTCCCTACCTCTATCCTTGTAGTATGTTCGGGTTCCCATAGGTGGCCCGAATAGGGTGTTAGATAACACTCAGTGGGACACCACCAATGGTGTATATATAAAATATGGTCTATGCATAGACAATGAATCAGTGTTCAGTATATCATACGTATACAATTATTAAAATAAAGTTTCAATTTTATATGTAATCTTTTCCAACCAAACATGGATCCCTATGAACAATAATAAAACTCCCATGAACAAAGTCAGCTAAAATCACCAACAATATGGTGTGATACTTTCCATTTTAAAATATATAATCAAATATCCATACCCGAGCTATCTATAAATTATATAAAAATATCCATAACAACCTTGTTATTTAATCAAGTGTATAACATCCAGATTGGACTGTGTCATGTAATCAGGTGTATAAAATTCATAGCAGCCTATGCTGTATAATCCAGTGTTAGACCCTGAAGGTCTGAATCTAGGGAATAAAATACAGATTAATCCTCATCATGTCTATGAAGTATCTCAATGGAAACTTAGTAAATACTTGGGTGCAATCCAAGAAGCATGTCTAAAGATAATTTCCAATGTGATTTAAATCATACCATATCCAAGGGGTATCAATTCCCTTTGAATCCAATGGAATCAAGATCCAAGGAGTAAAAATGTATGATTCATCCACTATAATAATCTTTATGGATCCATGGAGTATAAATATCCATATAATATAATGGAATCAAGATACAAGGAGTATAAATGTCCAAGGAATTGAAATTTCTATTAAATATTATGGAATCTGGATCTGAGGAGTATAAAATTCCACAACATCTACTATCATAATAAAGTCATTCATCATTTTACTTTTGAATTAATAATAATAATAAATCCATGAGTTTATAAAAATCATTCAACATTTTCCAATTAAACACAATGAATAATTAATTCCACATTTACCATTCATGTATCACATGTTATGGTAGTATAACCTTCTCATATTAATTCATTTCAAACCCATTAACTATATTATGGATCCCAATAAAGTTAGTGATCTCACACTCACCCAACGAAGTGGTATAACATGTTTGAAAACATAAAAGCACCTTAGAGGTTGCATGAGTTTAGGTGAATGACCTTAAAGCATATAATAGTACCAGTGAGCAACATAAATTGGTACCAAACAATTTAAAAAAGATTTCCATTTAATATTATGGGAAATTTTGGATCTTTTACATTAAGAATGATAGAAACAAGGTATATAAAACACCAAACCTTAAGGGAAATTTATAGAGCACCTAAAATTTACCTTTAGTAGAAAAAACATCCAGTATCAGCCCATGATTTTGTCCAGACACTGAGAAAAAATAAGAATGGATGAATACCCTAGAAAGAGGGAATGTTATCTTCCACCCAAATAACTCCATTGAAGTGAAGGGAAACAGTGATATGTAAAAGTGTAATAGGGAACTCACTTGTGTGGATCCAGCAAACCCAACTGAAGAAGAATAAATGCCCGGATCATGAAACGAAACCAAACCCTATGTTAGGATAAAATTACAAGCTCCTTCAGTGGTTCTTCTATGCTTTATGGGAATATAAACAAAGAAGGGGATTATTTTGAAAATACATGCCCTACCTATTATTTGAACAACTAACCTTGAAAATTTACATGATGTGTAAATGATTTACATGTCGTATAAGGATTGGAATAATTACCTTTTTAAAAACCCTTTACACATCATGAATTGGCCTTCCTAGACCAATATACATCATGTATTGAATACATGTCATGTAAACCAAATCCAAAACATGTAATTGGAATGTACCCAACCTATAACCCTCCTACCTCATCCTTTCCAAAAAACCCGACTATCCCTTGAGCATAAATATTGAGTCTTAGTCAAAAAATTGAAATGAAATTGGAGTATAACAAGAGAATAAAATGATTCATACCACATCAAAAAACCTACGATCTAACACATTTCTTATTTTTTATTTTCCCCAGAATACTTGGATGTTTTTATTAATATACAAGTGAAATGCACTGTGTTGCATTTGTTGTCAATGAGGCATGATGGTGACATGGAATGGATGGATGTCAAGGAGCATCAAGATGTGAATGTCAAAGGATGTGAAGGTTATGGTGATGAATGGAGAATGGTCATGGACCATAGAGGAATGTCACTTAGGAGATTCACTAAGTGACATAGGAGATTATGGTTGAAACATTCTCCATGAATATCAGACGATTGTAGAACTGATCTTAATGTTTCAATACTTGTATCAAGATGATACTAAGTTACACCACTTGAAGAATGGATGATGATGGAGCATCATCATAACATCAGGCGATTGATGAGCTGATCTTTAAGTTCAAAGAACTTGTATCAACTGGATACAATGTCATCACAATGTTAGAAGACCATGCATTGTATTGACAATGCATGAGGAGATGAAGAAGATCCATCCACAAGTTCTAAGTGGATGATGTGGATTAATGAAGTCCATGCACTATCACTTAGTGCATGTGAATCTGAAGAAGATCCAACTTGATCTCTTATTGGATCATAGAAGCATGTTGAAGAATTATTTGATTCAGGAGCTTCGGTTGAAGATGAACCTTCGGGAATTCGATATCCTAAGTGAAGATCATATGAGAGGAGGATTGATGAATTCCTAAGAAGAAGCGAGAAGAAATGGATTATAGGAGAATTGAATTTGGCATTTTTCATATGGAGTACTTTGTTTAAAATCAAAGTATTATTCTGTCCTTTGCCAAAAAATTTGGCCAGCCGAGAGCACCTTGAGGGTTTAACCCCAAGGCACATGTGGGCCTAAGGCGCCACGCCCAAGGGGGAACCCATGGGGTAAACCCAAGGCAGCAGAGGCCACGCAGGGGTGTCACGCCCGCGTGGAAGGGGCGCAGGAGCGCGCCCACGAGAGCGCTCGAGCGCATAGTGGGCACCAATGGCGCGCCCGCAGGGAGCAGAGGTGGGCGCAGAGCGCGCCCATAGAGTGAACACGGTGCGGGGCGGCACCGTGAGGGGGGAAGTTCAACTGAGCGTCTGTAGGGAGTGCTTGGGTGATAAACTGCGGAAAAACCTGCCGCCAATTCGATGTGGGATGCACATTTTTGCCACGGAACAAATCGTGGCCATCCATCTGATCTCGCGGACGATCTGCACCGCAAATCTCATCATGCCGCTCCCGTTCAGATCCAGGCCGTTGAATATTATTTGATCGCCTGATCCGACGACTCCCCATCCGTCTTCAACCTCGAGCTCGCCCAAAGGCCACCCGCGACGTCGCCTGAACCAGAGGCCATCCGACCACCGGATTTCGAGTTCCCGGCCACCTCTGAAGGAGCTAAGGTGTCTATCCGGTTCGTCTGGCCACACTGAACACATCCATGCATAAAAATAAACTTGCATGCAACAAATGGTGAAATTGGAGTTCGGCCGAGGAAAAAGAATGTTCCGAGGCCATGTGGAGTTCGTGTTTTGAATGGGATAGAAGAGAAGAGGTCGTGCATGCGTTCTAAGTCGCATGCACATAGAGAAAAATAAAAATGGAACCCGCGTTTGACAGAAAGATAAAAATCAAGATTTTGAAGATTTTAAAAGCCCGAAAATCTCGGGGATTCAAGATATCTCACGCGGAAGATTTTGCACCGCCTCTGACTATAAAAGGAGAGCCTGAGGCGATGGTTTAGCTTGCTGATTCTTTGAGAAACGGGAGTCCCGCGAGTGCCTTGCCTCGCGAAGAACAGCCTGCGCGCCCCCTACGCGGCAGAGAAGCCCAGAGCCACCCCTTGGCTCCGAGAGGTTCCTTTCGTGCACCCCTTGTGCGAAAGAAGAAGGGAAGGTCCCCTGTTCTCCTCACGTGCACGGGAGGAGGTACTTGCGCGCCCCGCGGCCAGCGCACCCTTGCGCGCCCGAGGTGTCTTCACCCTGCGCGTCATTGTGCTCTAAGCACTTGCGCACCTGGTTGCACCAAGTGCACCTACGCGGCAGTGGGAGAAGAAGAGGTGGCCGCTTGTACCCATTGGACTTGCAAGCCCTTTTGAGACAGGAGAAGCTACACGAGGCAGTAGGGGTTCGGGTTGTGTGTGCAAGACAAGTGGAAGTGCCTTTGGCTAAGTGTGTGCACAAAGAAGGAATTGGCCGAGGCTTTCACAAAGAACTACACCAAGATTTGTGTGTGTGCAAAGGAGGAAGGACATTACATACCTACAGCTTGTGTGTGCAAAATAACAAAGAGGTCATAGCCTTGGGTGTGTGCAAGAAATAAAGTGTTGGCCACAACAAAGAAGAACTCATTCAAGTGTGTGTGCAAAGTGAAGAATTTGTGTGTGCTTAACAAGTGAAGGCCGAACCTAGTGTGTGCACTAAAAGTGTATACACTTAGAAGATGTGGAAGACTCTCACACTAAAGAACAACACGCATTTATGTGTGTAAACAAATTGAATAAAGTGTGTGAGTGAGAAGATGTGTGTGCTCAAGGTAATTACACCCTTTGAGGGTTTATTGCACCAAGAGAAGAAGAAGGGAAGTGAATGATTGCATGCATGCACGTGCACACGTGAACAAAGCTAAATCAGGCCGTGTGCATCTGAGTTGACCAAGACCGGAAGTTCTTGAAGATTATTAAGAAGCCATGCTATCAGTGCATGAGGATGCAGAGATGCCATGCACTCAGTGCATGAAGTTGATGTGAAGTCAGACTGAAGCCAGACTGATGTTAGAGATATCAGTTGTCTGAGTTTTCAGTAATTGAGAAGATCTTGATCAATAGAAGTGATCAGAAGTGCTGAGCAAGACCAACAGACCTTTTCAGAGGCTGTTGAAGATTCTTGAAGAGAGAGGCCAGGTCATCCTAAGAGAAAGGATATTAATCCTGAGCAAGACGAGAAGACCTGTTCATCACAAGTGATCATAAGTGAAGAGCAAGGCCAGTAGTCTTTATCCCAGACTACTGAAGATACTTGAAGAACTTTAAGAGAAGAAGAGCTACTCGTGTGACTCGAGGAGCCCGGAGAAGCCCCCTGTGAGACTCAGGGTGGAAGAAGTCTTCAGTGGGATTTTGGAGCAGGCCAGTGGGACTCTGGTAACACTGTGGGATGCAGTATAAAGACCCTATTGTGGGACTCAGGAGAGATACAGTGGGACTCTGTATCGACCATTGTAATACTAACAGTTTATAATGGAAGAAACCATGTTGGGGTGTTTAACCAACATGGAAAGGACGTAGGCCTTTGGTGCCGAACCTTGTAAATCCTTGTGTCCAGTGCCTTTTCATTTTCTGCATTATTCGAGGAAAGGTGAGAGATACAAGAAGAGTGGATCGAGGCTTTAACCAGCCATAGAGGTTTAATTGATAAAGAATCAATTAATAAAAAGTTTTAAGGGATCACTGATTCACCCCCTCCCCCTCTCAGTGATTCACAATGATCCAGGCACTTCAATTGGTATCAGAGCGAAGGTTACCTCTAAAAGATCCAAGTGAGTCTTTATGAAGTGCAGATTTGAGGAAATGAGTGACCAGCCTCAAATGGAGATATCTGCCAAGACTTAGAAAAATATAAAGAAGAAACAGGCCAAGAAGATGAAGAAATCATGTCATAGCTGTGATGAAGTTGGAACAATGAAAGATCTTCAAAGTGAAATCGAATATCTTCAGAAGACAGTCCCCAAGGAAGTGGCAATGTGTATAGCTACAGGCATCCTTGATCTTCAAGAAGAAAAATTACAGCTAGAAGAAGAAGACAATACAATGGAAGATCAATTGGCTAAAATGGTTGGCATAACCAACACTCTCAGAAAGCTGGTGAAGGCTAAAGATGAAACTCTTTCCCTTTGCAATGAAAGATTTGAAGACACTGATAAAGAATTGCAAAGAATGTCTTCTGAGAAATAAATCTTTATGATAATGATCAAAGAAGTTTTCCATGCACTGGAGAAGTTGCACAAAGTGTCAATGAATGTCAGAGATGCTCAACTCGAAGACAAAGTCAAAATGGTGAAGGAGCTTGACAATTCATTGCTAGAATTGAAGAAGGTGCATGAAGACTAGTTAGAACAGCTGAAAGAAAATTGGGACGGAAGGCTAAGAACTGTTGAGGATGAGAAGAACTCCCTTAACATGAAATTCATAGAACTAGAGGTGATATTGAAAAATCTGCAATCACCCAAAGCTGAATCCTCCCAGTCAGCTAAAAGTAGAAATGTTGCTACACAAGTGTGCTTTGAGAAGGATGATTCTAAAAGAAAGACATCCTCTAATGAAAGGGAAACATCTTCTAAAAAGAAGGTACCATCCATACAATCTTGTACTCATGCTTCTAAAAGTGTTTGTACTAAAAGTACAGGATGGAAGAATGAATCCAAACAAGTATGGATGAAGACAGTGAAGAAAGAATTCTCTCCTGAAACAACACATCAATTCAAGAAAACTGCCCAGCAATCATAAGGACTCAAGAGGTCAAGATTTTTGGGTCAGTGTTGGTGTTGTAGCAATCATGGGCATTATTCAAAGGATTGTTGGTACAATCCACTGAATGTCAAAGCACAAAGCAAGCCCATGCCAAGGGGGAGCAAGCCAGAGGAAAAGAGGCAACATCCACAGGTCCAGAGACATCTGTTTACTGCAAATAGATTTGGATTACTTGACAACATCTGGGATGATTGCAAAAGTGGTCAAAAAGATACATGTCAATCTCCAACTGTATCCAGATCTAAAAAGAAGAAAAGATCACAGAACCTGGCTCAGAAAGAATACTTGGGAAGCAAGAAGAAAGTTGAAGATGCTCCCAAGAATGTTTTGAAAAAGGAAAAGAAGTCCTTGGAGTCTAAATCCAAGAAGGGTGATGCATCCAGAAGGACCACCAAGAAAACATGCTTCTACTGTGGAAAGAAAGGACACACCATGGATCTTTGTGAACAAGCCATGGAATTGAATAGAAGAAGACTGGACTCAAAAAGACAATCAATCCAGAAGAAGCAGAAGGGATTGATTGAAAATAAGTTTCCTAAGAAAGGTAGATTAACAGCATCAAATGAACCATGTGGAATATCCAGAACTGAGGCCACACTTCCAAGTGACTTACAAGTCATATGGCCTAATTAGTTTCAACTTTCCAGAGAACTACAAAGATCTGAAGATGAAGCACTGGTAGTAGCTAAGGCAAAAGGGAAGCAGAACATTTCACATGAAGATCAAGTTTTGTGTGTGAGGTGCAATCAAGCTGGACATACTAGTGATAAATGCATGATATTCATTCCAGCTCAGAAGGGATTCTTCAAAAGAATGAAGATTGCACCAGGAGACTCTAGTGCTCAGAAGGAACCTAGAAATAGAGGAGTCACACACAAAGAAGTTAAAGAGGTGTTGAGATCCACACCGGCACAAACATCATTTAAGATCAAATGTGCAAGTATGAAGAATGGTGAAAATGGGACATATCGGTTCAGAGAATCTTCTCAACCTTGTTGTTCACATTGATGAACCAAGGAGGTTCCATCTTATTCCCTTATACTTCTGGTATTTACATGTGCTAACATTGAAGGGAATTGAGGATGATGATCATTCTCAACTGGAGAGTGGTTTGGGTAGAATGGAGAGCACCCCTTGAGGGGGATCCAATCTGTAGAAGATGGGATTCTGATATTTAATACCATCTTGAGAAAAGTGAAGGTATTCCAATCATACTTTCATCCCTTGTTTCTTAATTGTATTCATCATGAAAATTAAGGGGGAGTTTTGATTGAAGGCAAATGGATGAAAGGGGGAGATTTATCTTTGCACTGAACTTTCTAATGAGTTTTGTGAAGTATGTGTAGGATTTAGCAATTCGTTGTTATATCTGAAAAATTTCAAACCCCTTGAAGCATGATCTCACATGTACAGTGAATTGTGGACATCATTGAAAATATTGGTTACATCACTCCTGTTTTCTACACCGGGTTAGCCCAAGTAGACTTAGAGATGATCTACTAAAGGTTCTTTACTAAAGAGAACATGTGACATCATCCCTCTCTTAGTGCTTTTCAAGAAGATGCTATTCGAAGGGAGGAAGAGATATTTTGGAAGAGAGCCACACCACATCTTTGCATTTGATTGCCAATAAGGGGGAGAAAATATTGACACACATATTGACCCATTCATATGTGCAGAAGTAGTGTATTGACAACAAATACAAAGGGGGAGATTGAAATGCACTGTGTTGCATTTGTTGTCAATGAGGCATGATGGTGACATGGAATGGATTGATGTCAAGGAGCGTCAAGATGTGAATGTCAAAGGATGTGATGGTGATGGTGATGAATGGAGAATGGCCATAGACCATAGAGGAATGTCACTTAGGAGATTCACTAAGTGACATAGGAGATTATAGTTGAAACATTCTCCATGAATATCAGACGATTGTAGAACTGATCTTAATGTTTCAATACTTGTATCAAGATGATACTAAGTTACACCACTTGAAGAATGGATGATTATGGAGCATCATCATAACATCAGACGATCGATGAGCTGATCTTTAAGTTCAAAGAACATGTATCAACTGGATACAATGTCATCACAATGTTAGAAGACCATGCATTGTATTGACAATGCATGAGGAGATGAAGAAGATCCATCCACAAGTTCTAAGTGGATGATGTGGATTAATGAAGTCCATGCACTATCACTTAGTGCATGTGAATCTGAAGAAGATCCAACTTGATCTATTATTGGATCATAGAAGCATGTTGAAGAATTATTTGATTCAGGAGCTTCGGTTGAAGATGAACCTTCGGGAATTCGATATCCTAAGTGAAGATCATATGAGAGGAGGATTGATGAATTCCTAAGAAGAAGAGAGAAGAAATGGCTTAGAGGAGAATGGAATTTGGCATTTTTCATATGCAGTACTTTGTTTAGAAACAAAGTATTATTCTATCCTTTGCCAAAAAATTTGGCCAGCCAAGAGCACCTTGAGGGTTCAACCCCAAGGCACATGTGGGTCTAAGGCGCCACGCCCAAGGGGGAACCCGTGGGGCAAACCCAAGGTGGCAGAGGCCACGCAGGGGTGTCACGCCCGCGTGGCAGGGGCACAGGAGCGCAGGAGCGCAGGAGCGCGCCCGCGAGAGCGCCCGAGCGCATAGTGGGCGCCAGTGGCGCGCCCGCAGGGAGCAGAGGTGGGCGCACAGCGCTCCCGTAGAGTGCACACGGTGCGGGGCGGCACCGTGAGGGGGTAAGTTCAACTGAGCATCTGTAGGGAGCGCTTGGGTGATAAACCGCGGAAAAACCGGCCGCCAATTAGATGTGGGACGCGCATTTTTTCCGCGGAACAAATCGTGGCCATCCATCTGATCTCGCGGATGATCTGCACCGCACATCTCATAGCACCGCTCCCGTTCAGATCCAGGCCATTGAAGATTATTTGATCGCCTGATCCGACGGCTCCCCGTCCGTCTTCAACCTCGAGCTCGCCCAAAGGCCACCCGCGACGTCGCCTGAACCAGAGGCCATCCGACCACCGGATTTCGAGTTCCCGACCACCTCTGAAGGATCTAAGGTGTCCATCTGGTTCGTCTGGCCACACTAAACACATCCATGCATAAAAATATACTTGCATGCAACAAATGGTGAAATTGGAGTTTGTCCGAGGAAAAAGAATGTGTCGAGGCCATGTGGAGTTCGTGTTTTGAATGGGATAGAAGAGAAGAGGTCGTGCATGCGTTCTAAGTCGCATGCACATAGAGAAAAATAAAAATGGAACCCGCGTTTGAGAGAAAGATAAAAATCAAGATTTTGAAGATTTTGAAGATTTTGAAAGCCCGAAAATCTCGGGGATTCAAGATATCTCACGCGGAAGATTTTGCACCGCCTCTGCCTATAAAAGGAGAGCCCGAGGCGATGGTTTAGCTTGCTGATTCTTTGAGAAACGGGAGTCCCGCAAGTTCCTTGCCTCGCGAAGAACAGCCTGCGCGCCCCCTGCGTGGAAGAGAAGCCCGAAGACACCCCTTGGCTCCGAGAGGTTCCTTTCACGCACCCCTTGTGCGAAAGAAGAAGGGAAGGTCCCCTGTTCGCCTCACGTGCGCGGCAGGAGGTACTTGCGCACCCCGCGGCCAGCGCACCCTTGCGCGCCCGAGGTGTCTTCACCCTACGCGTCATTGTGCTCTAAGAACTTGCGCGCCTGGTTGCACCAAGTGCACCTACGCGGCAGTGGGAGAAGAATAGGTGGCCGCTTGTACCCATTGGACTTGCGAGCCCTTTTTGAGACAGGAGAAGCTACACGAGGCAGTAGGGGTTCGGGTTATGTGTGCAAGACAAGTGGAAGTGCCTTTGGCTAAGTGTGTGCACAAAGAAGGAATTGGCCGAGGCTTGCACAAAGAACTACACCAAGATTTGTGTGTGTGCAAAGGAGGAAGGACATTACATACCTACGGCTTGTGTGTGCAAAATAACAAAGAGGTCGTAGCCTTGGGTGTGTGCAAGAAATGAAGTGTAGGCCACAACAAAGAAGAACTCATTCAAGTGTGTGTGCAAAGTGAAGAATTTGTGTGTGCTTAACAAGTGAAGGTCGAACCTAGTGTGTGCACTAAAAGTGTATACACTTAGAAGATGTGGAAGACTCTCACACTAAAGAACAACACACGTTTATGTGTGTAAACAAATTTAACAAAGTGTGTGAGTGAGAAGATGTGTGTGCTCAAGGTAATTACACCCTTTCAGGGTTTATTGCACCAAGAGAAGAAGAAGGGAAGTACATGATTGCATGCATGCACGTGCACATGTGAACAAAGCTAAATCAGGCTGTGTGCATCTGAGTTGACCAAGACCGGAAGTTCTTGAAGATTATTAAGAAGCCATGCTATCAGTGCATGAGGATGCAGAGATGGCATGCACTCAGTGCATGAAGTTGATGTGAAGTCAGACTGAAGCCAGACTGAAGTTAGAGATATCGGTTGTCTGAGTTTTCAGTAATTGAGAAGAGCCTGATCAACAGAAGTGATCAGAAGTTCTGAGCAAGACCAACAGACCTTTTCAGAGGCTGTTGAAGATTCTTGAAGAGAGAGGCCAGGTCATCCTAAGAGAAAGGAGATTAATCCTGAGCAAGACGAGAAGACATGTTCATCACAAGTGATCAGAAGTGAAGAGCAAGGCCAGCAGTCTTTATCCCAGACTCCTGAAGATACTTGAAGAACTTGAAGAGCAGAAGAGCTACTCGTGTGACTCGAGGAGCCAGGAGAAGCCCCCTGTGAGACTCAGGGTAGAAGAAGTCTTCAGTGGGATTCTGGAGTAGGCCAGTGGGACTCTGGTAACACTGTGGGACGCAGTATAAAGACCCTCCTGTGGGACTCAGGAGAGATAAAGTGGGACTTTGTATCGACCATTGTAATACTAACAGATTATAATGGAAGAAACCATGTTGGGGTGTTTAACCAACATGGCAAGGACGTAGGCCTTTGGTGTCGAACTTTGTAAATCCTTGTGTACAGTGCCTTTTCATTTACTGCATCATTCGAGGAAAGGTGAGAGATACAAGAAGAGTGGATCGAGGATTTAACCATCCATAGATGTTTAATTGATAAAGAATCAATTAGTAAAAAGTTTTAAGGGATCACTGATTCACCCCCTCCCCCTCTCAGTGATTCACAATGATCCGGGCACTTCAACAAGGATACTCGATGTGGAATAATGGAATTCTCAATGAAAATACTTTTTTGTAATTTATATTTTATATTATAATAATAGTTTCAGGTATGTATCTAGTTTTCCAATACTAATAAACTATTCAATTCTTTAGTATGTTATTCCTTGAATCTTATGCTAATGTAATAAATTATACAACCACTTAAATCTCTTAGGGTCAGGGTATCGATAGTTGGTATTAGAGGAAGTTTAGTAGAAACATTAGGAACTAGATTGATGGAAATATATATTAGGTAACATAAATCTATGATGGACTTTGATGACATGTATATAATTAAATACTAATGTTTTCTTAAGTAATAGATTGTGTGGTTTCCCCTAGAAAATAAATTCTTGTTTGGATACTAAAATTGGATGTGGTTTTGGAATAGATGTAGCTAGGGGTAATAACTCTGAAAAGGGCACATTGGCATTGACCCAATCATCCCCTAGTGTACAACAATTGGACTTAAAGAGTTACTAGTTTGATACTACAATAGGGTATTCTTATGATAAATCATAGTTTACTTACAAAACATTATGATAGAATTGAAAATAAATATATCCTCAAAGAAACCTTGTTTAGAATAATGACATTATCTCTGTATAAATTTTATATATTATGTTCAGTGTTTCACTATTTTCTGGATTATACATTATGTTTCAAAATGGTATAATCTAATATACTAGGTTCTATCATTTATAAATGGTTCCTAGTTGAAGTAATGACAATTGTATCAATGAACATAATCCAGTGAGTAAGAATAATTGTTCCCTTGATGAGATTAAGACAACATTTTGAAGGAAGAAATTCTCCCAAACATTCTCATCATATGAGGACATAGTATCAAGTTTGATCAGGATAGATAAATAAATATCTATGTATTATAGATTTGAATGTAATACAAAGAAGAATAAGATATCAGAGTAAAATATGGATAGAGGTAAGAAGGTAAAGAAGGATTTCACCACATATGATGCTTGTTGAAGTAAACACCTTGGTACATGCTTAAATGGAAAATGATTTTTCCTTGTGTGTGGGTAAAAATGCCACCAAGATAATGTTTGAAAGGTAAAAAGGAAATTTCCAATGCTTTATGCTTCATATTTAAGGATATGTTTCAATATTCTATTGAATACCCCAAGTTTCTTGGAAATATACCTCATAAAAAGTTATGGGATCAAGTTGAAGCTTATGTTATTACCACAGAAAAAGTGAAATGATTAATGTGGTTGTGTTTTGATTATTGAATTATGTCATAGGACAATTTTATTAATAATAATATGGTTATAAGAACCATGAAATGTATCAGTGTTTTACTATAGTACTATTTCTTAATGAATTTGAGATAATATGTTAAACTAAACCAATAAACAAGAAATGTGATTCAGTTTTAAGTTGAACTAGTTGTAAAAACATGATTGAGGATGAATAACCCATAATATTTTCTAGATGATGATATAATAATGATAGTGATATTTTTATGGGATAGTGTTGGTGGCCATCAAATATTTTAGTGATTTTATATTTAATGTAATATTTTCTAGAATTTATTGTATATTTGGATCAATGGAATAAATTCGACAACTTAAAGTTTTATTTTTGTAATTATACAAGTTTTCTTTATCGTTATATAATGATCAAAGTATTCATATATTTGTAATGTGACATTAAGAGCCAATTTCTACTGTCTATGGAGTATAATTCTTATTTAATGACTTTACTACAATATTTTTGTACTTTGAATTTGGTCAGAAATATTTTGGAATAGTCTATAGTTTAACCATTTATGAAAAGGATTTAGTTGAATTTTTGGAGTTTCTTTTGAGTTATTATAGATTAATATATTATATTTGATAACTTGAGATATCCATTTTGGTTTTATTAATGATAGGATGAATAGATTGTTACTATTGTTTATATATTATAATTAATTAAAAGTTAATTTTAATGATTCTATCATAAAGAATTAATTGTGGATGTTCATTTATTATAGTAGAAAAATAAAGTGGAAATGATCCAATAACCACAAAAAATGTAATTGTGTCTATTAAATAGAAAAATACCAAGTAAATATATTTTTTATATTCTTATTCTATATAGTAAAAGAATAAATTAACTCTTGGAAAAGGATATTGAAACAAAATGTTGTCATAATATCTTCATTTATGATGAACTGATGGTCTTTTATATCATCGCAGATTTATGGTTATGAGGTCCTTAACTTTCAATTGATCACTTACTTTCTTGGGATCAATTAAATATATCACTCCCTATAATTATTTACACTTTTCTTCCATGTTTATATCTTTACATTACACCAATGTTATCTTAATTAGAAACCTATTAATGTGTTATTCCATATGAACTTTGTACCTACCTTTCTCTATTATTAAGATTATGTTTTATTAACCCATATCACAATGTTAGATTTCAAGAAACTTATTTTCAAATTTCAAATGCTTTATTACCTTGATCAAGATTAAATTGTTAGGATGCAATTTATTTAAGGAGGGTTGAATATAACAACTAGATATTTTAAATGGGGAATATCATATTCGATAGTGTATATGACATGAAACACAAAAAATAGAAGAGAATTTAACACCCTGTGACTTTATGATATATTTATTTTTAAATAAATTTAACCACATTGATAGCTTTCAATTCATACACTATAGGTTTTGAACAAAACATGATACTCTATTAAAATATTATTATATAAACATGACTATTATAACCTAACTGTTAAGTTGGAGTGTATGAATAGTAATAAATAAATTATAAAAATTATATTAGTCACCCATATATAAACTAAATTCAATGGTAATCTATTGATTATAAATAAAATAAGTTGTGTTTGAAAGAAAAATAAATATTCTTTAAAAAACTATAATTTTTTCTAAAAGGATGTCTAGGTGTAATTTTCTCATATGTTTTGAAATTAATTTTTACCACTTTTGAATATTTATTTAAAAAACCAACATAATTTTTCAAATCTACATTTAAATTTTATTTTTTTGAATTTTTTATAATTTTCTGAAAAGATACAATTTTCATTGAATAGTGAAAAAATACTTGTTTTTATTAAGAATCTCATTTTTTCTAAAGCCTCTAAAAACATAAAAAAATATTGAATATGGATTTAAAAGTATTTTTAGCTAAAATAAATTTCTATTAATCCATTTTAGGTTATTTAAATCAATTTAATTTAGATTTTTGATATAAAAACTATATAAATGTTTTGATCATTTTCCCCTCGAAAACCTTCTTTCACACTGCATATGTGGTATGATTTATAAATAAAATATTTCAAATTTTGTGAATTTTATTTGGAAAATTTTATTCCAACTTATTAATAACACTAATTTATACAACCTAATATTGTAAACATAATTTTAACATTAATGAGAAGAAGAAAAAATAAAAAATATTTATTGCAATTAAAGTAAAAATGGGTTTACCTAAGAGTTAAAATGACAAATAAACCTAGGAAAACCACATTTTTGCCCTTATTTTGACCTTATTTCTTATAGGTTATATAATTTTCCATTTTTGAGACTTGTTTCATCAAAAACATATGTATATACTATATTCAAAAATTAAAAGTGTGCCACTCACCTCACTTATAAAAGGACACCCTTTCTCCTCTCCAATTAAAACTTCTACAATCAATTTTTCAGCCGATAAATTCCCAAATAAAAAAAATAATTACCTAATATCATACTATAATACTTATTTTTCTCATAAATACAATCTTTTATGTAATTTGGTCTAAACAAAAATTAGTTTCCTGAAGAAGAGTTAACATCCTTTACTGAGTGTATAATTTTATTTCTTCCTCCACCTACAAAAAATTATTATTAAACAATACTGATATAATAACCTATGTATCTTCCATATAAATTTATTTTATTATTTTAATGGAATTAATTAAATCCTTATCATATTATATAAAATGGGTTATGAAATAATCATTTGTATATATGGTGGACTACTGCCTCAATCACAACCTTTCAAGGTTTGACATAATGATGGATATACCACATGTATATAATATTTATCATATTATTGTAATTATATAATTTTAATGACACATATATTTTTTTACTTACCATTATATTTAAAATACGATAATGTCACTCATTTGTACGGAGGACTACCACCTTGAGAAGCGATGTGATTAGTTTTTCACTTACACTTTACAAGAAATGTAATAAGGATAAAATTAATGGATATATTTGATGTATATGATTTGATATTTATTCTTTAAAATTAATATATCAATCACTTCCTTACCCTTTCACTCGTTAATGAAATTATATTGTTACTCATGCACACATATGACCTACCGTCTCCATGAAGCGATGCATTTCATTTTCCCTGTCCAATATTCATAAACGGTTATAAAAATGTATATAATTAGTAAATATGATATTTATAAAATTATTATCATTATTTAGACGATGTATAAATATATACATATCATATGGAAAATAACCAAAACATTAATAACAAAACACGCATGATAAAACAAGGAAATTAACACCCAAAACAATGAAAATAATGAAATTTTATTAAAGAACGGGTGTTAAAATATTATAAGAGTATCGTTTATCAAAATATAAATATTATTATGGATTTTTAAAATTTATAACATTATTATGTATTAGGTACATACATGTAAAATTGAAATCATACCTGATGTAAGGGTTTCTCATCTCAAATTTACCTCTGTGACACATACACTATATTCACTACTTATTACTTTGGGTGGTATATAAACTACCCCTTTTGATATGATATATCCTTAATATGTTTCTATTAATGGTATGTAAATTTTTATTTTGTGTAATTTATTTTATAGGGATTATGAATCAGAATTTGTACAAGTGCTTAGTGTTTATTTCAAAATCTCATCATTATTTACTATTGTTTATGTTTACATCTTCTTTAGGGTCATTATTTGATATTTATATCTTAAAATAAATATATTTTATTCCCCTATAGTTATTCGTGAATTGTTTCACATAATTTAACCATTTTTAACCTATTTGGTACTTAAAATGATTGGGAAAAAGTTTCTTAATAAAATATGACTTTATTTCTATCTTTAGTATCTCTCATGAGACAAATTAGATTCAGTTTTGGACAAGGCCTTAATAAATTATTTAGATTTTTTTAATTATGAATTCCATCATTCTGATTTCATTTATTGATATTTTATGTGATTATTCTATTAATTAGAATATTTATAGTTATGTTTTCAATCTCATGTGATTATTTATGTGGCATTATTTGATCATTATTTATTTCTACCATATTAAGCTCAAGTTATTCGTTAAATAGAATTTTTCTTAGTTATTTACCCTAACATATTGATTATTATTTATCTATTCATAGATTCTATTGTATTCTTACCCTTACTGAGTATCTAAGATCACCCCTTTCTTATATTTTATTTTCCACAGGATATGAGGAATTGTTTTGTTATTGATATACAAGGATACACTATGAGGAATATTCACATTCTCAGTGAAAATATATTTTTTATTTTTTATTTTTTATTATAATTATAATTTAAAGTATATATCTAATTTTCCAATACTAATAAACTATTAGATCTTTAAATATTTTATTCATTGTGTCTTCTGATAATGTCATAATGTTGACACTAGCTCTATAATACTGGGATCAAGGTCTCTACAATCTTCTAAAAAATTCTTAAAATAAATATGTTTATGCTAAGGTTGGGTATCCAAATATGGGGAGATAATAAATTTTCATGATATAGAGTGTTGGTTGGTGGGTTTGAGATTTTTTTTAGTTGATTAATAAGGGATATGAGCACCATGTTCCTTTGATGGTAATTGCTTTGTGGGGTTTGAGATGTTAATGGTGGATTTTATTTTGGATAGATCATGATGTGTCTATGATTGGATAGAATTGGTTATAAGAGTGGTGTAATAAGTATTTTTTTGTATAGTCTTAGTATTGAGAGGTAATAGTATTTTTTTGTGATATTAAAGTATAGTTTTAATGTATGGGATTATAGTATTAATTTTATAGGCCCCATGTGGAATTATATTAATTCTATGATCAAAGTGAACTTGAAAGATCATATTTCTCAAAAAAAATGAGGCCAAAGATTAAGAGGTAGTTGGTAATCTCACTTTGTGTTCTTTAATAATGATATTTAAAGATAAAGATATGGTGAAGAATTTATTTATGATAATGAGATGTTTTTATAGGAGTTGTCAATAGGTTACATCTCAGGGTAGAACTGGAGGTGGATATTATTGATTTTTCAAAGTAATATAGGTTCATTATAGTTTATATAATGTTGAAATAATCTATATGATGTGTGTAGTGGTGATTTTGTTATAACCAAAGATAAATTATTTATGAAACTTGTCTTATTTAAAATAAACCCAAATGATATTATCCTCTAGATAATTTTTTATATTTTTTGTAGCCTTAGGTTGATTGTTAATGATGAATTTTGATTTTCACTAGTTTATATGGTTATCATTCAATATTTATTGAGGAAATAGATTTACATTTCAAGAATAATTTGATTGATTTTTAGATAATTACAACTCATTTGGTGAGATTTATTCTTTGTGCATCTAATAGAGAGAAATAGGAATTACATAAATTTGTGTGGTACTATGTCATTGTGTTACCTAGGAATATTACGATTTTAAATTTGAGAAAATATATTGAATTTGATATTGATTTTTGTCCATGTGTTTCAAAAAAAATATGAAGTTTTATTGGATGGATTTAGTGGAGTTTCAAGAGATGGTAATTCCAAATGATGAGTTGTTGTAATGATGATTTATTTGGAATAATGTACCACAATAAAATGATATATTTTTGTTTTTAATGATTTAATTTGAGAGATCAATATTGTTAATAGATTACCATAATAAGAATCACGAAATAGTGGTGAATAAAAATACATTTCCTTATATATATGGTTTTTTTTTAATTTAAAATGGAGAACTATTTTTTAAGATCGACTTATGATCTAGATATCACCTAGTAATAATTAAGAATTAATACATTAATAACATAGTTTTCTAATATCATTATGAAAATTTGGGGTTTTTAAATATTTTTTGGAGTTTTAAATGCACCAGTTATGTCTATGAGGATTTTGAATACTATGTTTTAATACTATCTTACTGATATTATGGTTATCTATTATTGGAACTAGAGTGATAAATTATAGATATTTATGCATTTCTATGTTTCTTTTCAATACTTTGTGGGTTGATCATGGATTTTTAAATCCAAGGGTGTTTATTCCAAGGAAAATAGAAGCTTCATATATATTTCTAAATAAAGAGGTTTCCAAGTGGTTTCCAAAATTGTTTGTTCAAATAAAATCCATATTTCTTATAAAGTTTCAAAAAGAATTTAAGGAAAAGGAATGATTTTCTCATAGGGTACAAATTAGTTCATGGAGACTATATAGTGTTAAATATAGTTAATGGTGGATGTTTTTCACCATATAGGGAGTTTGTAAAGTACGTGTAGCATTGAAAGAAGTTCACAAAGGAGACATTGGGGTGTAATATTCGATGGATATGTTGTGTTTTTTTTGAAAAGTATCCAATTCCAAAAAAAATACTCTATAACACTGGTGTAATTTAATATTGGGTGGTAGTCTTTTGAGGTGGAAGTTATAGGACCATTCGTATATTATTTTCACTACTTCAAAATGTGGCATAACAGAAATTTTGGTGATATTAATGTTTTCAGATATTCTTTTCTATAAATGTCCAGATGATCCTATAATTAGTCATCAAAAAGTACCTTAAGTGAATATTGAGTTTAATTGGAAAATTTGGGAAGTTAGGTCAACTAAATTTCAAGGATAGTTTACAAATAATGGAGGCCCTCGTTGTAAGGGACACCACATATCATGGTTTAAACCCATGTTGAGTTTATCTAGAAAATGAGGTATTAATAACTTCATGAAGAAGGTTTTCAGGATTCACCAAGACACACACATAATAGAGACTGTAGTTAGTGAATTACTGTGTGTTGTGAATAGTAAACTATACTGAACTTAATTCATGTTAGTTTATGGATCCAATTGTTTCACATATATATCTAATTTTTTTAATATCTGAAAGAGAATAGAATCATTATATTTTAGTTTTTCATGAATAAACATTATAAAAATGATGGTGAGGAGGTGACCATCATGTCATTAAAAAAATTAAGATGTCATTTAATATAGTGATCAGGGGATAGTTGAAGAAAGTAACCTAAGAGAGAGAGTGAATTATCAATAAATTCATTTTAAAGGTAGTCTACCTAACATAAAGTGATCAAGGATGAACATTTGCAATCAACATAATATTGGGGAGATTAGTAGATTAGGGAAATAATGGCACGTCATCAACATATTCCCATGTAAAATCCAATAATTTTAAACAAAGTAAAATTGTTGTATTCAATATTATATTATGTTTAGTTTTTTGGTGAATGTGAATTCTTTAACATGGTTTTAAATAGTTCCTACCAATATATGGAAAAGATCCATAAAATAAAAATAAAACTTTGACACCCTAAATCACCCCAACATTCTCTATGATTACTAGGGTATAAAAAGAGATATCAAAGACTATGTCTCAACCACTAAATCTATCAATATAAATTAAGGATTTCTTAAATTATAAATGAAGTCCTCTTTTTAAAGCAGTTATATACCAGATATTGAAGAACCAAATTATATCACATATTTTATCTCTTTATATCACACTCGTATTTTCAATTCCATTCCTTATTTCAAATACTCTTTTGGTTCTTAGATTTCTCTTTGTTTTTGGGTGTTCCAAGTTTGAATTTTTGGTGTCGCTTGTGTCCTTGATCTATGACCATAGTTTTGGGGTATTGTATGGTAATTATCCTCCTCTTTTTTATAAGGGTTGGTATGTGGTTTATGTGGTTTGGAGTTGGATTTTTGACAATCCAAGTGTCACCACTTGTGGGGTATGTTTTGAGGTGGTTTTTACCCATGTGTTGGATGAGTTTTGGGGTGAAGAGAGTTCTTTGTTTTTGGAATTTTTCTCCCCTGTACTTGTCCTATCTTTCCCCCAATATTTACCCCTTGGATCCAAATTAAATTGGAGGATAATGGAATAGTTTTTGGTGGTCATAACAGACTACATGGTTTGGCCGCATGGTTTACTAAACCATGCAGCAAAATCGTGCATGGTGTCCAACACAATAAAAATATTTTTGAAATTCCAATTTTTTCCCTCCATTAAATAAACCAAATCATCCCCATGCTTCCCCCATTTGACCATAGCATCCATGGGAGGCATATAAGTTCCATAAACCTCCCATTGAACCCATATTTGATGGTGTTTTTTGTGGGGAAACTTCAAGATTCTTCAGGGTAAGTGATTATTCCTTTGTTTCCTTCCTTCTCCTTTTATTTTACTCCCTCTTTCATGAAGTTATAAAATGTCTAGAAGTTAGGGTTCGTACCTAGGGCTTGATTTTGTGTCTTTTTTGTCTAATATTGTGTTCTAGGGCTCGATTTCACTCCCTTTTGGTGTGTTGGTGGAGCGGTTTATGTTTCAAACAATGAATTGGCATTTTTTTTGGCACAAATGGTAGGTGATTACATGTGTAAGCATTATTGAATGATTTATTTTTTCATGATTTATATTCTTAGCATGATTCTCTTCCCTGGTGTTTGGTTTGAAAAATATATTTGGAATCATTTATTAAGCGGTTGGGTTTTAAGTGTAATTTTTGTGGAAAATTAATATTTTTTTTGTGTATTCCATGTTTTGTTCATTGGGGTTGTTTTATGTTTATGGAATAGTTTTATTAAATGATGTTATGGATGAAAATGATTGATTTATGTGATATTGGTATGATTTTCCTCTTCAAATAGGGGTTTTAGAATGATGTTATGTTCAAAATATGGTTAAACTCCTTGAATTTGTTTTGGGAAGGTTTTAAATGGTTTTTTTATTCATGTAAGAGGTTCAACTATGTTGCCAAAGTGTTTTGGAAGGAGTGTACTTTGAAATGGTCTCTTTTAATGTGAAAGGTTTTTTATACGATGTGTACTATCTTGTAAAGGTTTTGTAAAATTGTTTAAAGGATTTGTTAAAATAACTATAATTTTAAAGGAATTTGGGAAATATAATGACTTTATTATATATCAATATTTTAAGAAATACTAGAAGTGCCCCTCCTCTCAATTATAAAAGAGACCCCACATTTTTCATCTTTATGGAACATTGAACCATATATCTCGACCATGCCAATAAAAAATAATTTTTAACTTCCTCATAAAAATAATATGGGTTTTAGGCATCCTAAAAGTCCAACCCTATGTCTTTAAGAGGTGATATTAAGGAGTTATTTCAAAGATGTGGTAATCTCTTTAATTGGGCACATTATTTTTACATCTTCTCTACCAACTCTAAACATATGTAATTTATCAAAAATAATAAATTATTTTCATAAATATATTTTAATTTTATTATTATTATTAAATCCCCATTATCCGTCCAATTTTTTATAAAATGATAAGTGAAAGTATCGCTCGTGTGTATGTACGGCTTACAATCTCCACATAGTGATATAATTCATTTTCCACCACCATATTTCATGGATGGTTGTTATGATGGATTTAAAGATTATATATGATAATTATAACATAATTATAATTATTTAATCATAATATCACATCTACCTTATCACCTTCCAATCTGTTGGAAAATGATAACATTGCTCGTACATATGTATGAACTACCACCTCAATGAAGTGATGTGATTTATTTTTCATATAGATTTTAAATGGATGGTGATAAGGATTGATTTAATGAGTATATTAAATAAATATGATATAATAATTATTATATAAATTTTAATTATAATTTACTTTTGTTTCTCTCCATCCATTTGAAAGTGATGGTAGCGTTCATGCGCACGTACAACCTACCATCTCCATGAACTGTGTAATTCATTTTTCAGTATCTTATTTTATGGATGAATATAAATATGTATATAATGAATATATATGATATCTATTTCATCATTAAAATTCTATATATGATGTAACCATGATCAATTTACATGGACCAAAACTACTGAACCAAGAAAAACATGAAAAACAAAGCAAATATCACTAGGAACAGTGAATTTAACAAAGAATAAATAATAAATGGGTGATAAAAAGTGATAAGTAAATCATATATGGTATTATATTTACAATTATGCTTTTTTAATATAGTTATAATAAAAACAATTATTTAACATGATTTTTTAACACATATAAAGGAATTAGGGCCTGAGTCAAGGGTTAATCATCTCAAATTATCTTCTTGGGGACATAAGTTATGTCATAAACCTATATATTTTATGAGATGTATATACTACCCTTTGACATGATATATCATGATTAGCCTTATTTTCATGATATTAAATAAATAAATAGAATTTATTCTATGATGGTTCTTAGGATTCAAATCTTTCCAAAGGGGTAATGGTTTTTTTTGTTACAATCTAATTATTTATCGATATTATTTATGATTATGTTTTGATGATGAAATAATATGATTTACCTCTATATAAACTCATGAATTTTATTATCCACTAGTTTTTTCAATAAAATACATGTTTTCCTTCCATTTTCTTCACCATATGTACTCCAGATATAGAAAATATATTTTTAATTAAATTCAAATTTATTTTTCTCTTCGGTAAAAAAAAGATTACATACCCATGGTTTCTAAAAATATGATAAAGAAGACTTTTATTATTCTATTATTATTGATTAAAGTAATTTTACCCATGATATAAGTTTTACTGAGTGGTTTCAAATTAATCTTGTTTTTATTTCCCAAAAAAAATTACTTTATGAATTTTTCTACACAAATATGAAAGGAATTTTTTATTTTAACTCATAAGGAATGAATGGGATTTTCAGTCATTATGAAAACTTAAGATTTTGAAGCATTTTTAAAAATATTTTAAGGTTATTTTCAAAATAAAATTTTCTATTTAATATTTCTTTATTTTTTATATTTTAAATAATTTATTTCAAAGTAAAAGGGGGGTTTCCCCTCATAAAATGTACCAAATATTATTTTAAACATAACTTTCCCCTTATGGTAACATCCTTTGATGTTACTTGTGATTTTCTGGGGATATAAACCAATTATATTGTCCTCTTCAATTATATGGATGGCTCATGATTATTATGAAATATTTTTATGAAACACATTCTTTTTCCATGGGTTATGCTATGATGAAATGATGAAATGTTTATAAACCCTATTTATTTTCCATGGGTAATGTTGTGATGAAATGATTATGATGCCCATTTATGTTCTCGGTTTTTTAGAAAATTATTGTTTTTTGATCTTATGGAACGCATAATTTTTTATTTAAATTATTTGATGGGTGGTAAAATAATTATATATCCCTCTAATTAATTTGGTAGTTATTGATATTTCAAGATATAAATTGGACTGGAATGGGCAGTGAACCTAGTTTAGTAAGGGACTCTATCCACTATGATAGTATTAGGAGTGAACATTCACTACTATGATGGTTTTGGGAGTGAACCCAATCCACTATAATAGTCTTGTGAGTTAATATTTGCCACTATGATGGTTTTTGGAGTGAACCAAATTCACTCTAATAGTATTGGGAGTGAACATTGATTACTATCATGGTTTGGGGAGTGATCTCAGTCCACTACAATAGGCTTGGGAGTGAATCTTGACTACTAAGGTAGTTTTTGGATTGAACCTAATCTACTATTATAGTCTTGGAAATGAGACTTGACTACTGAGAAATCATTTTCAATACTTATGTGTATTCCACTAACTTATTTATTATGATAATGATATTCTCTCATGGATCATGTTCTTTGTTTATTTTATGATTCATATCATATAAACTACCAATCTTTATGCCACGCCTTTAGAATATGATCTAAGATATATAAGGTATGGTTTTCTAATGTTAAACACAAATTATCATGCCCTTATGCTCAAGTAATGTTTAATTGATCAATCATGTCTCCCTTGTTTATCCTTACTGAAAATTGTTTCTCACCCTTTATTATGTTTCATTTCCCCATGATATGATGAAAATATTAAATATTGATATATCTAACAATGTTGCTAGTTATGAAGAAATAAGTGGGATAATATTTTAATCTTTTATAAACCAATTGTTTATGTATCTAGGTTTCCAATGATACTAAACATTTATGGTCCTCAGGTAGGTATTTGTGAAGTATATTGAATATTCATCTATTAAGATGTAATATCTATGTAAGAAAAGTATGGGTAATTATATTCAGTATCAGAGGATGATTTTAGTTAACCTTTGGATACTAGGACATGAAAACTTTATTGTGATGTCTGAGGATAAGTCTATGTATAGGATAACATCTTAATGTTTTGGTAAAGATCTTGAATGAACCTGGTTAAAAATAAGGTGTCATAGAATATGTGTCAGGATTTAGACAGTATATAATTTATTTTTCATGATTATATGGTTTTCCACTAGGATTATTATTTCTCACACTATTCGAATTAGTCTAGTTGATGGATAGAACCTGAAGTAATTTTGTTAATACTGAATGCGGTGCACAATACAATGATTTTCCTCTTGAGAAACAAAATTTTATGGGAGATGGAATGAAAAATATCATTTTTATTCTCATAAAACTTTTTCAATAAATGAATTATTATTATCTTCCAAATTATAAAATGAGGGAATAGCGTTCTGTTGATCCCTTAAAGAGAAAACACCCACCTTCTTTTTTGGGTCTTTTGGTCTACAGGTTTCTATGAAATGGATTAGTACCATTGAAAAGATATTTTCCATTATTTATTATTTGGAGTGTAAAAACCCATTTTGGATATCTATTGATTAAATTTAAAATTGTATCAATATTGTAATCTTATAATGAATACAATGAAGTATGAAGAAATTGAATCAATGCAGTGGGATGAGTTTAAGATCTTATTTTTCATTAACAACTTTCCTAACATTCTTCATATGTAAATGGAGAAGGAGTTACATGATCTAAAGAAAAAGGATGATGAATCTATTGGTACCTATGATGAAAATTTTAAAATCCTTTTGATGTATACTTATGGTATTATCATCCAACATGAAATTAATGTTGATCGGTTCTTTAGTATCTTAAAACAAAATCTTTTAATGGAGTTATCCATACGAGAATTTTGTATCTATGTATAAATCATTTGATATGCTATCAGTGTAGAAATGGATATTGGAGTTACCCATCAATCACATGGTTTTGATACAAAAATAAATGTGGAATTAAAATTTAATTCTAAATAACATAGTGAAAAGAATATGAGATATCCATTATGCTAGAAGTGTGGAAGGAAACATAGTGGAAATTTTCTTAAGAGGACAGGAAAATGTTTTAAATGTGGAAAGGAAGGTTTTTGGTAAATTGAATGTTGAAGTTATGTGAAGTTACCAGTCAATGAAAATAATAATGAAAATGACACACAAATTTAACCACACACACTTTAGTGTTTCAAATTTAATTACTATGTGAATTGTGTTATCCAATTTTCAAACATGATCTCTAATGATGATGATCGATATAAAAACCCCTTAAGCCTAGAAATGAGGGGAAATATTACATGGTTTCTATTGGTGATGTGGGGTATGATAAAAAAATTGGTAAAAGTTAAATTTACCATCCACTCTAGAACTATTAATGTCTTATTTTATTCTATATTTTCTCACTCTTTTACATTTGAAGAATTTTATAAGGATATCACATTATGACCTCAATGATTAGATGTTTAATTGGAAGTGAAAACCCCAAATGATATGATTATTCCATCCAAAGTTAAGGATTATTTTCATATGAATTTTTTTGGAATGTGTTTCTTACAAATCATATTATCCTCCCTTTGGTTGAATGATATATTATCTTAGTCAAGGATTGGATTTCTCTACATAAACAACACATAAATTTTTAAGGAATTGAATTCATGTTTTATTTTCTGAATCAACATATGATTGTATATCAATTAGAAAATAAATGTGAATGTCCTATGGAAATAAAAAAAATTTATGGGTCTTGATTCAGATTCAAAAGGTGTGTTTATCTCTGATAGATGGGGAGACACTAAAAAAGATGATATTCCTATTATATGGGTGTTTTTGATATATTCCTTCAATATTTTTTTTCTTAAATAGAATTGTGAAGTTGAGTAATCAAAATAACTCCTTTAAGCTTCTACACCTATTTAAAATAGTCTATATGGACTTTCATTGATTGAGTTATTGGAATTGAAAAAAGAAAATCTATGACAATCTTGAAAAGGGATTAATTTGGCCAAGTAAATCATCTTGAGGTTCACCAATTCTTTTTTTAATAATAAATATGGGTTAATGTCACTCTATATTGATTATATATAAATAAAAAATATCATAGTAAAGAAAATTTATCTTATTCCTTATATAGATGACTTGATTAATCAACTACATAGATATCAATACTTTTCTAAGATAAACCTTAATTCTGGATATCATCAATTGAGGGTCAAGAAAGAGGATAGACCTAATACAGAATTCCATAAAATCATTAGAAACATTGATTTTTAGTAATGTTATTAGGACTTAATTATTCCCTAGAAATATTCATGGATTTAATGAATAGAGTCTTTATATGTTACCTTGATTAGTTTGTTTTATCCCTTAAAGATGATTTTATTATATATTCAAAATCTATGGAAAATCATTAAAATACTTTGATATTGTGTTGAAGACCCTGAGGAAAGAGAATATTTTTGAAAACTTCATCAAGTGTGAATTTTGTCTTCATAATATTTTATTATTGTTTTATATAATCCCAGGTGAGGGTATATTGGTGTATTCATCAAAGAAGGATGTTATTTAATGTTGTACTATACCAACCATTATGACAGAGATATAAATTTTTCTAGGTTTGTATAGACATTATCAATGATTTTTTTATAATTTCCCTCAAATATATAATCCCCTCAATAAGTTATCTTGGAAGGTAGCCAAGTTCCTTTGGACTGAAGAATGTGATTAAAGCATTAATGAACTGAAGATAAGGTTACTCATAAAACATGTTCTTACATTGTAATATAATGGATAAGGGTTTTTAATCTATATTTATGAATTGAATAAGTTATTGGGATAAATTTTACTTAATAATGATATTGTGATAAATTTTTTATCATGCTAATTGAAGGTTCAGGTGAAAATTACCCAACTCATGATTTGGAATTTGTTATGGTAATTTTTTAATTAGAGATATAAAGGTACTATGTTTATGGAGAAATGTGTTATATATATATGTGAATCATAAAATTTTAAAATATAATTTTACATAGAAAGATGTCAATATGAACTATAGAATATTGTTGGAGCTGTTTAATGATTATGATTTCTCAGTATATTACCACCTTGGGAAAGAGAACAAGGTAAAAGATACTCGGAGTCGAAATGATCATGTTATCTAATCTATGATAAGAATGACAAAAGATATAGTATTTCTAAAATTTAAAAGGATGGATCTTTAAATATTGAATGAAGGTGATAAATATTATCTTTCTCAAATGGGTGTTCATCCATCTCTCCAAGTGAAGATTAAAGAGGCATAGAAGGAATATGTAGACCTATAGAAGTAGGAGATAAATATTCCTATGTTTAACCTTGATTTTTATGTAATTATAAAGTTTAGGGACCATGTATGGGTTCCATAAATACCAGATTTAAAGGATTTGTTGGATGAGGTTCATAGTTCATTATTCTCTATTTATCCAAGAATTACAAAGATATATAGAGATATGGAAGAGTATTTTAGGTGGGAAGTAATGAAGAAGGATATTACCAAGTATATATCTCAGTTCTTAGTAAGTCATAAATTTATGAATGAGGGATATAATAATATGTGTATTGTATAACAATTATCCATACTAGAGTGGAAATGGAAAAACATCACCATGGATTTCATCATTAGAAACCACAAAACATGTAAATGATACAATTATATTTTTTTTATAATAGATCACTTTACAAATAGAACAATCTTTTCCATAATAGAAGACTTATATATTTATCAATATTCCATAATTTAAATCAAATAATTGTTAAGGTTGTATGGAGTGCCACATTCTACTATTTCTGATCAAGATTTGAGGATTACCGTAAATATCTAGAAAAATATAGATTAGGATCTGGATATAGAGTTGAGATTTAGTATGTAGTATCATCCTTAAACATATAATCATTCTAAAAAACCATTCAAGACATATAGAATATATAGATATATTTTTTAATGGTTTTAAATGTTTCATGGGATTAACACCTTCCTCTGGATGAGTTTTCTTACAGTAATATCTTTCACCCCATCATTCATATGGATCAATAATGAATAACTCTATAGAAATATGTATATAAATTCAAAATACATGGATAATGTTGAAGAAATAAATCTATTGGGACCTGATATAGATGAGGAAATGGTAGAGAAAGTTAGAGCCATTAAATAGCACATCAAGGTAGTTCAAAGTTGATAGAAAATTCATGTTGATAACTGTTGATGATATTTATATTTTTAAGATGGTGAGAAGGTGTTTCAATGAATTTATCCATGGAATAAGTTTATGATATTTGTTAGTATAGTATAGTTTTTGGTAAGGTATATTGTTTATTTCATGATTCTAGATCGACTAGTGAGGATAGATTATTGGTTGGTGCTTTCATCAAACCACACTCATGTTCACTATGTGTTCCATGTATCTATCCTACGAAAGTACATACCTAATCCATCACATTCACTAAACAAAAAGGTCATAACAATGGTTCTTGATATTTTTTATAAAGAACAAGTATTGTAAATCTTTGATCATAGAGATAAAGTTCTACGAAACATGACTACTCGTCTGGTGAAAGTTCTCTAGAGAAATTAGAAATTTAAAGAAGGAACTAGGAAACCATAAGATGTGATAAAACAGAGATATCCTCATTTTTTGTGTAAATTTGATAAACTTTTTTGGTGAAATTCATTTAAAGGTGGTATAATTTAACACCCTGATATTTTATGCAATGACTTTTTTCAACACTGAGTTTAAACGAACCGCTATAAACTATTAAAATATTATTAATTAATGTGAAAGTTATAACATATCCATTATATTTGAATGAATGAAAATAACTATATAATTTATGAAAAATTTATGGTTTACACGTGTATAACATTAATTCCTTGGTCAAAAACTTACTAAAAATTAAAATAAAAAATATTTGAATTAAAAAGGAAAATTTTCTAAAAAATGGTTTTAATGTGCACAATGAATTGATTATCATAATAAATTAAATTAATAACTCATGAGGAATGATTTTAATGAAAAGTAAATTTTATATATTCCTTAAATTGTTTTAACATCTATATAATATTTTTCTATTCATAGGATAAGAATAAACTATGTTTTATTCTTCAAAATATATTTCCTCAAAAAGAGGTTTACATCACGTTTTGCATGCTTATATTTAAATTAATTTTTTCCACTTATAGGAATTGAATACTGAATAATTGATTCAAAGTTTAGAATCATATGGTTTAAATTTGTTAAGGAGGCTCATTTAATATTTGGCCAATATGAATTGTAATTTTGTTAAAATTTATCACCTAACTAAAGGGTAAATCGCGTTAATCACGGTTAAAACTAAGTGATAAGACCATAATTTTTCATCTTAGTTTTCTAGAGGAATTTAATTGAACCCTTATCAACTTAGTATCAAAATTTATTTATTTAATGGACACATTTCTCTAAAAATAATCAAACTAATATTTAATGAAAATAAACTAAGTAAATCTCACTCTCTTATTTTTAAATATCTATTATATGACCACAAAACGAAAAAAGAAATTTATGACAAAATAAAAATTCCAATTTTGATATAAATGAATAATTTTTAATTTTTGAATCTCATATATAATTTTTAAAATTTATATAATTATCTAAAATGTTTATGTAATTTCGATAAAGTACTTATTCAATTATTTGAATAACAAAATAAATGATTCTAAAAGTAATTAAATTAATAAAATTAGATTGATTTATAGTGTTTCTTTAATTTTACAGTTTAATATAACAAATTTTTGTTGTTTTGGTTTATTATATTATAAATAAATATATTTCTTTATATCTTGTAAGTCAAATTAAATGAATACTGTCAATATTTACATTCATGATATTTTATAAAAATAATATATTATTAAATTATTTAAAATATATGAAATTATTTGAAGATAAAATTTAAGATAATATATGGTCTAATATGTTATCATTTTTTCAATTGTTATTCAATAATTACCTTATAATTAAAATTATAACCCTTTAAGCGTGAAGAATTTATTATAGAGGTAAATGTAAAAATAGGTTAACTAAGGGGCTAAAAAAATTTAGTTTCAAAATTCCACATAAACATATAAAATTTTTATTATTTTATGGTATTTAAACCCATTAAAATATTTTCTTGTAATACCTATCCATTTTTATTCATTTTTTCTAGATAATTAATTTATTATATTTTCATATTTTAGGGATTTCCTAAAATGACCCTCCCTTCTATTATAAAAACAACACCCCTCATTTCTCTTCTTATCACCACATTGATCCTTCTATATTGACCATACCACATAAAACGCCTTTATAAAATTACTTATACACACTCTATAGGTGCTTTTATTCCCAAATTACCGACCCTAGGATCTTTAGGAGTTGATCTAAAGGAGTGCATTCAATAATGAGGTAATTGCCTTAACCAACGATTCTCTTTTTAAATATTCTTTAACTATTCTATGTATATGTCATTTATCATAAAATATGAAACTAAGTATACTAAATATACTAAACTTTTATTATGATTATTAAATCACCATTATCCACCCTCTTTTCTATCAAATGGTAAGTGAATATATCGCTCATGCATACATGCGGCTTACCTTCTCCACATAGAGAAACAAATAATTTTCCAACACCATAATACATGGATGGTTGTTTTCATCAATTTAAAGTTCATATATGATAAATATGATGCAATTATACATCTATAATTATAATATCATATCTACTTTCTTACCTTAAAATCCTTTGGAAAACTATAACATCGCTCTTGTGTACGTATGGAATACCACACCATGAAGCGATGTGATTCCTTTTACATTTCTACTTTTCTTGGATGGTAATAGGGATTGATTTAATGAATATATATGATATATAAGATATATATTATTTCATAATTATTCTTAAAATTGGAATTATAATTTAGCTTTATTTAATTCCATCCATCTAAAATGGAAGATAGCATTCATCTGTACGTACAACCTATCATCTCTATTAATGGTGTAATTCATTTCTCTATATATAATTTTTTTATTACACTAAATACGTGTATAATAAATATATATGATATCTATATCATGCTTAAAATTATGTAGATTGTGTAACCATGATCAAAGTAAATGAACCAAAAATACTAAAACAAAACATACATGAAAAACGAAGAAGATGTCACTCAAAATAGTGATTTTAATAAAGAATCATTAATAAATAGGTGATAAAAAGTTATAAGTCAGAAATATTTAGAATGATATAAATGATTATGGTTTGGGAATAAATTTAAAATAATCCTATATTTGTTATAAATTAGTTTCAAACACGTATCAAGGATGTCAGTCCTAGGTTATGGGTTTATCATCTCAAATTATGTCCTTTGAGACATATGTTATGTTTTGTACCTATATTATTTTATGAGGTGTATATACTACCATTTTACATTTTATATCATGATCATCCTTATTTTCATTATAATTAAAGTTTTATTTTAATTTATTCTATCATGTGTCTTATGATTAAAATGTTTCCAATGTTTTAATGGGTTTATGTTACAATCACAATGCTTTATAGGATTGTATATGATTATGTTTCTTGAGACAAAATATTATTATCTCTCTCTCAAGAAACTCGTGGATTTTATTTTCCCCTATTTATTTATTTAAAATACATATTTTCCTTTAATTTTAATCATCTTAATTACTCATTATACCAAAAAATATGTTTTTAAGTGAAATTGACTTTATTTGTCTCTTAGGTCGAAAAAAAAAATTTCATTCATATCCATATTGTCAAAATATTTTTTAAAGAAGGTTTTTACTATTATCCTATTATTTTTAAATTCATTTTTACCCATTTTTAAATTTTCAAAAAATGGATTAAAATAAATATTCTTCTTATTTTATAAATGAGGACCTTTCTTACTTTTTCTATGATAATTTGAAAGGAATGTTTTATTTTAACTTATATAGTAAGAACAGAATTTCCTATCTTCGTAACCGCTCAATGTTTTGAATCTTAAATTACATGTTTTCAATTTTATTTTCAAATAAATTTTTCCTTAATATTTGGGAAATTATTATATTTTATATAAGTGATTTCAAATGGAAATGGGTATTTTCCTCAGAAAATATTTTTAGTAATATTTTAAATAAATTATACCCTTTCTGATAACATCCTTTAATGTTAAATATGATTTACTAGGGATATGATCCAATTATACCATCATTTTTAATTTTATAGATGGTATAAGATTATGATGAAATAAAATCTATGAAACCCATTCCTTCCCCACTAGTTATTCAATGATGAAATGGCAAAATGTTTATGAAAACCATTTCTTTTACATAGGTTATTCTATGATGAAATTTTTATGATTAAATTTTGATCTTATCTCACAAATATGTTTGATCTTCATTATATGATGGTTGGGCCTATAATTATTTACCCCTCCAATGCATATAGTAAATATCGATATATCATTATAAAAACAGGATTGTAATAGGGAGTTAACTAAATTTTGAAAGGTACTTTATCCACTATGATAGCCTTGGGAGTGAACCTTAACTACTACAATGGTTTGGGGAGTGAACATAATCCACTATGACAGTCTTGGGAGGGAACCTTTACTATTAATATGGTTTGGGAAGTAAACCCAATCCACTATGATAGTCTTGGGAGTAGACCTTTACTACAATGATGGTTTCAAGAGTGAACCCAATCCACTGTCGTAGTTTTAAGAGTGAAACTTGACTATAATGATGGTTTTTATAGTAATCATAGTCCACTATGATTGTCTTCATATGATACTTGACTACTAAGGAAATGATTTTCTATGATTATGTGTATGCCACAAACATATTTATTATTCCATTGTTATGATCTGATAGATCAGGTTATTGGGTTCCTTTTTGATTTATAGCCAATTAAATTATAATCTTTATTCCATGACTCAATATTATGTTCTAAAATATATGGAGTTTGGTTTTAAAATGTTAATCCTATGTTCTCATACCCTTATACTCTTGTTATTGTTATATGATCATTTATATCTCCCTTGTTTACACTTGTTAAGAATATGATATTTCCCTTTCATATATTTCCTTTACACATTTTATAAAGAATATTATTAAGTATGATATCTCTAAGAAGGGTTCTGGTTATAAAGAAATAAGTAAGAGACAATGTACATCTTTTATGAACTAGTTACTTATGTTTCCAACTTTCAAAAGACACTAAACCTTTACGGTCCTTAGGAATGTGTTTGTAAATAATATTGAATATTAATCTATTATGATTTAAAATCTATGTATGAAAATTTTGGTTCATTATATCTCCCTTATTTATAAATATCATTACCTTCTTCCATGGAGAAATTCATAGAAAACCCTTCTCATGAACTTCAAATTCTAGATTTTTACATTGATTTTCAAAATTTTATTTTGGTTGATGTTGAGCTGCCTTAATACACAAATAAATGAATCTATCTTAATTTTCAATTTCATTAGTTAAATCAAGTCCCAATATATTTTATTCTCAAACTTTATCCCATTATGTTGGAGTTATATACATCTTTCTATAGAGGGCTTCAATAGGCACCATCTGAATACTTGAGTGAAAGTTATTATTGTAAGAAAACTTGACTAGAGGAAAGTTTTGATCCTAACCATCATTTAAACCTAGAGAAAAATAAAACAATATATCCTCTATTTTTTGAATGGTTATACCTGACTGGACATATATTCATGGGTGATACACACTATTTAAAATCATCTATATTTCTAAAGCCTCCTAAAGACTTTTCTAGAACTTCGAGAAAACCCTTAGATCCCAATCAGATACAACAGATTTAATGATGCATGTAACTATACCACTTCCTTAATAAATAACTTTTATATATGTTTCATTTATAAATCATGTCTGATAGAAATGAAATTTTCATACTTTATATGCGGATCGACTAAGAATCAAATAGAATTTGGACTTTATACATATCAGGGACTTCGATAACAAAATCCATGGATATTTTTTTATATTTACATTATAGTATGGATAATTATTTTAATATCCCCATATACTTTTTTCCCACAACCTTTATTTTCTAACATACAAAACATAGAGATACAAACTCTTCAATATCTCTCTTCATGACATACCCCTTGAAATACTCTTTTATTTATCTATACATCTTTGTACTTCCAGAACGAATAAAGAATAAAGGATAATGAGCTTCCTGTAACATTTTAGTCTTCAAATATGGTATGAATTAAACACATACACGATTTCTAATCCTTATCATTCCATCATAATCATTATTTAACTCAAGAACATTTCTTTCCTTCTTTTTTAGTTATATATCATCCTTTGTGCCTCATTAATCATTACCCGGATCGATGGTCAAACACTAATTTGAGTGAGGAAATATTTTCTCAATTATTTAAGTATTTCAAGATAAATCCTATGAAAATTCATAAATAATGGATCTTTTTTTATCCTCATCATAGATAATATAGTATGATCATATTGAATATGAGAATCTGACACCTTGTTATCCTTCCTAGGGTGGTAATGTATTGAGTATTCATAATTATTAATCTACTCGAATAATATTATCCAATGCATATTCAACTATATATATGTGAATATATACTTTAAAATTTTATGAAAAATATATATCACACCTTTCTATCTAAATATAATGCCTCTATATCTTTAATTTAAAACTTTCTACTTTTGTCACCAAATCATGAGTTGTATAATTTTTCTCATGGAACTCAAATTGCCATGTGGAATAAGATATCACCATAACATTCTTCATTGGAACACATATTAATGATTTCTTTGATTCATAACTATATATTATAAAACCTCTCACTAGTTTATGGTAATTTAAGAATTGGTGCACTGAATAACCTTCTCTTCAGTTCCTTAAAATTTTCCTCACATTCATCTATCCAAAGGAACTTGGCTCCCATCCAAGTCAACTGGGTTAGTGGATTAGAAATCTATGAGAAATTTTAATCAATGTGTTGATAATATCCTTACAATAAAAGAAACTATAGATATCAAACACTCTGTTTAGTCTAGCCCAATTTTCATGAGCCTCTTTCCTTAATGGGTCCACTGGTATTGTATCACCCTGACACCAATTACCCAGAGTTAGTTTATTATTACATAACATTGGCATGAACACAAGGAATCATGTCCCGAAAGACCGATCAATTTAGTATCCTTAGAAGTACTAGATACATTTATAAGTTTTACATTACATCACGAAATAAAAACATCAACATCATTTTGTCCCCATTTACCACACTTATATCCTTATCTTATCCCTACAATTCAACCATAAAATATTTCTTCACATCTTTGGAAAAATAAATCCTAGAAAGGGGTGAGATAAAATGCTCAGTAAGGATAAAAATGTAGCAAAAACTTTCATAAATAAGCTTAAATATTTAAGAAAATGTATAAGACTAAAACAAAAGACTTTTAAAATTAAACTTAATCATAATATGGAAAACATAAAATTAAATAATTCCATTTAATTCTTCACATGGATATTCTACTAGTCAAATATTCACATGCGATATCAATAGCCACTTTCTTAATGATGGAATGCATAATGTCAGACTTCATAACCACATAGACAAGGCCTTATGCCAAGACTACAAATAATATTTTTTCAAGGCCTTATTCCAAGACACTAGTTTGTCTCATGAGACCTAAAAATTCATCGAGGATCTATAGCAGGATCCAATCATCACTTACTAAGTCCAATGCATTCCTCATATGAAAAGGTTTAAACATAACATAAACATTCGTATTAAAAATAGCATAAGAAATGTCAATACTTTATCCATAATCCATCAATGGTGTAAAAATAACACATCCACAGTCAAACATATCACAAAATATTAAATAAAATAAGGATGATTTGTATCATAATAAATCAACTTCAAACAAGCTTAAAATCTATCAAAGGGTGTTGACATAGATGAAATCAAAACGTTTTGTAGAGAAATATCTCTATCTATTTTGAAATAATTTAAAAGTCATATATTTATAAAAGAAGACATTTATATTTAAAATATTCTTATAACATTGTATGGGAATCTTTGATGATGATATAAAAGTGGAAAATATCCACACCCTCCGTATATGTTAAAAAAATACAATCTTACCTTAATTTTGTAGAAAAGGTCATAAAGTACCTTGTTTGGAAAATGACGGAAATATTCCATTAAATACATTTTATAAAAAGTAAAACAAGGGTATAAATGTCACTAAACAATATTCTAGTAAATAGAAAAATGTTTTGGAATAAAATTTTAGGAAACATTGATGTGGATGATAAAGAAGTCCTAATAGATACTTACGTAAAAACATCCTCGGATAATAAAGAGATTGTGAAATTAACCATTACCATGTACTTTTACTTATTCGATGGTATGTTAACCTCATTTATAATAGTTAATACAATATTATTAAATTGTAATAGAATCATATACATAAATATGATATCATATATGATCTAATAATATTTCTTTGTTAATAATATTTTTGTAGTATCATCGTTTCGGGTGTTAACTGATTCATCTTCCTTTATATGCTTGGTTACGTAAGTCATGTTTGTTATGGATAGGATGTATTGGATTCATATATAGAATGATATTATGTTCATAAAAATTATTTTTAATCATAAAATAAAATTTATTATTGAATGATTATGATGGGTAATGAATCTCTTCGCGTTCGTGGAGACGGTAATCCGTACGTACGCACGAGCAACAATATCATTATATTGATGGTGAAATAATATGTAATTGGATGGTATATCATATATACAGAATCATTAACATGTTATATTTATTATTTACATCAGTTATACTCATTATTATACTCATACAAAGAATTAAGTGTTTGAATAACAAACTACACCACGACATGGAGACGGTAAGCCATATGTACGCACGTATGGTGACTTAGTCATTCATATGATGGATATAATAATGAATATGGTTGTAAAATTTTTATAATAACATCACAGTATATATAAGATACTATAGTTATTATTTTAGAATGGAAACAACAAATAAATAGAAAGTGGAAGAAGAAAATAACTTGAAAGAGGTGATGAAATATTTACCTCTTCTTCGGGTTATTCCTTTTGATTTGATCAAAAGGACTCATTAGGTTTGATTTATGACCAAAATAAGGCCTCTATTTTTAAGGGAGTAAATTGAGGAGTATATTTGGTCAGATTTTTGCCGATCCAAATATCTTTGGAAGTGTGAAATTAATAGAAGGTGAAGTACCCTTTCATAAGAGAGGTGAGGGAAACTTAAGAAAAGATTGAAATATTATTTTATAATAACATCATTTTCGGTTTATAATGGATAAAAAATGATTTATTTGGAGGATAAGGTGGGGATGGGTTGAAAACCTCTAAACCAATAGGTTTTGGATAGGTTTAGGTCACCATATTAACCTTGTCTTTTAGATTTAACTCTAAGTTAAATAGTTTGACATTTACCATGTCTCTTTGTTTTTTTATATTATATGGTTAATAAACTTACTATAACAAGCCAAGAGAACCACATGGGGTAAATTATTAATATATATAACCTTATCTAAGTCATTTTTCCGAACATTATATTTTTATGAATATCATATCAATTAATAATATAGTATTTTTTTTAAACTCAATTATGTCAATTTTGACAATATTTTGTATTAGGTTTTTTTGAAAGCCATAAAAACTTTATCACTTAGAATAAAATTTATTTAATCAACCTTAACATTTCATATTAACCTATAAAATTAGTTTAATTCATCATAAGTCTAAATTTACATTTATTTGGACATTTATAATATCAATTATTTTAATATTTCATTATTAAGGTAATTACTGCATCATCATTGTGTCACAAATAAATTAAATTATTTAATGTCTAAAAATTATAAATAAAATATCATTATTTAGGAAATATTTTTATATTTATAATTAATATTTATAGTCTAATTTATATTGTGTGTAACCCTATATTAAAAATGTTTTAGTTATTAAACATTGAATTTAACTCTATTAACTCTTCTTTAAATAAAATAATAATAAATGTCCTAATCTAATCCAAGTGGACCAAAAGGATCATATTTTATTCCTAAGGTTTTTTTTTATCTAATTACACTTATACAATAGAATTAGTACATGTTTTAGGGTAATTATAATATCATTTTTACCTTTAACTACCCAATTTACTTTTAACCGTGGTAAATAAAAGTCAAAAAATTACTATTCATCAAAAATTATTTTCATCTTATTGAAACACATTTTAGTTAATGATATTCACCGTGTCTCTCAGATTTTTGAAATTCAACTCATATAAGCGGTAAAATTAAGTTTTATACAAATTTGTAAATGCTCCTAGAAGGTGGGTAAAAGACGGTCAAAAGTTCAATAAAATTTTATATATTTAAACTTATTATAAAATGACTCCAATTAATTACATTGAACATATATAGGTATTATGTATCTATTTTGACCTAAAATAAATTAAAATAATATAACTAATTATTTAAATAAAAGTCAGTTTTAAACTATAACGCAGTGTTTTTCACTATTCATCAAAAATTGAATGTTTTCAGAAAAATACCAAAAATTCACCTAAGCTAATTTCGATATTCCGAATTCAAAAATGAAGTCCATTTTGAAAATTAAAATTCATAAAATTTCAAAAGGTGGGTATTACTATTCATAACAGCTAGTTTGATTGGTCGCGGGGTGTTAAAACTCTAGGTTGCGTACACTATAAGCTACTGCATTATTCAAAGGGAAATGTACTATGGATGCTTGGGGTGTTACATTCTCCCCACCTTAAAGTAATTTTATCCTTGAAATTTCTAGAATATCACTACATAAAAAGATTCAGGTGGTTCTTCATCATAAGTTCTGTGGGTTCCCATGTTGCCTCTTCCATCTTATGGTTTCCCCATATAACTTTTACCAGATGAGTCGTCCAGTTTCTCAGCACTTGTTCTCTGGTATCAAGAATCTTGATAGTCTCTTAACAATAAGACAGATCAGGTTTCTGTTCAATTTCTTCATAGGTGAGTACATGTGTTGGGTCAGGCATGTATTATCTCAACAGTGATACGTGTAACACATCATGAACTTTGTGGAGACTTGGCGGCATTTCCAAACGGTAAGCTACAACCCCAATTCGTTCTAGAATTTTGAAAGGTCCGATGTACCTAGGACTCAATTTACCCTTCTTACCGAATTGTATAACACCCTTACATGGAGATAACTTTAAGAAAATATGATCTCATACATAAAATTCCAAATCATTCCTCTGATTATTGGAATAGCTCTTTTGCCTACTTTGAGCTTCTTTGATGTGGGTTTGGATAACCTTCACCTTTTACATTGTTTTCTCAACAAGTTAGGGGCCTATGAGTTTTCTTTCACCAACATCATCCCAACAAGTTGGTGTGTGACAACTCTTTCCATATAATGATTTATATGGTTCTATTTGAATACTTTAATGGAAGCTATTATTATAGGAAAATTCTACCAGAGGTAAATATTGATCCCACAAACCTTGAAAGTCAAGTGAGAATGATCTCAACATGTCTCTTAAGGTTTGAATAGTCTATTCTTATTGTCCATCGGTTTGAGGGTGGTAGGAAATGCTCAAACAAAGTTTAGTATCTAAGGCCTCCTGAAGACTTTTCCAAAATCTTGATGTAAAATGGGGATCACGATTAGAAACAATCGATAGGGTTACACCATGGAGTCTTAAAACTTCATTAATATATAGTATTTCTATACATTTAGGTGGTAAATCATTTCTTATAGCAAGAAAATTTGCTAACTTGGTAAGACAATCAACAATGACCCATATTGAATCATTCCTTCTAGAAGTATTTGGTAGCTCCATGACAAAGTCCATTGTAATATTATCCCATTTCCACTCAGGTATGGGAAGAGGTTGCATGACTCCTGCAGGCTATTGCCTTCCAGCTTTCACTTCTTGACAAACCATACATCTTGACACAAAATCAACAATATCCCTCTTCATGTTGTCCCACCAAAAACGTTCCTTAAAATCTCTATACATCTTGGTGATCCTAGGGTGTATAGAGAAATTGGAGCTATGAGCATCATCCAACAATTCCCTTTTTAGATGAGGTATGTTAGGAACACAAAGTCTCTTCCAAATTTTCAAAATTACAATTTCATATATGAAGTCACTCAATCTCCCATCATTCACAGCTTTAATCTTCTTTTGAAACTCCTCATCACAAGTCTAATAACTCTTTATCCTTTCTAGTAAATATGGTTTGGAAACCATTTGAAAAAGTATCACCTTCTATGGTTATTCCCATATTCATCTTTACTAGATCCATTAAAATAGAATCCCTTTCAACTCTCATCTGGTACAAAACTCCATAATCATTTCTACTCAAAGAATCTTCCACCTTATTTTCCTTCCTCTGGTGGTAGTGTATAGTTCAATCATAATCCTTGAGTAGTTCAATCCATCTTATTTTGCCTCATGTTGAGTTTTTTCTGTGAGAAAATATACTTCAAACTCTTGTGATCAGTATAAATCTCGCATTTTTTCACCATAGAGATAGTGTATCTATATCTTCAAATCACATATTACAGCTTCTAACTCAAGATAATGAATGGTATAGTTTTTCTCATGAATTTTCAGTTGTCTTGATGCATAGGCAATGATTCTATCATTCTGCATAAGGAGACAACCAATTCCTTTCATTGATGCATCACTATAAATAAAAAATCCACCGTTCCCTAATGGTAGAGTCAAGATAGGAGCATTGAATAATACTATGTTCAGTTCATCAAAACATTATTTACAATCTTTTTTCCAAACAAATTTAACCCCTCTACGTGTGATCTTGGTTAATGGGTTAGCCAACTGGGAAAAATTCTGGATGAAACGTCGATAATAACCTGCTAAACAAATAAAACTGTGTACCTCAGTTATACTCATCGGTGTTGGCCATTCATGGATTTCCTTGGTCTTTAAAGGATCAACATAGATTCCATCCTTAGAGATAATATGGCCAAGAAAAGAAATCTCTTGAAGCCATAATTCACACTTTCTAAACATCCCATATAATTCATTTCCTCTGAGGGTTTTTAGAATAGTACACAAGTGATTTTCAAGATCATTGTATATTTTTTAGTATACCAGGATATCATCAATAAATACCACTACAAAGTCATCAAGATATTCCTTGATAACTCTATTCATTAAATACATGAAGACATAGGGTGCATTGGTCAATACAAAAGGAATTAATGTAAACTCATAATGCCCATACCTGGTTCGAAATGCTGTTTTTGGAATGTCTACCTTATTCACACACAACTGATGATATCCAAATTGAAGTTCAATCTTTGAAAAATATTTAGCTCCATGAATTTGGTTGAATATATAAACAATACGAGGTAAGGGATAAATGTTCTTTATTGTTATAGCATTGACCTCCCGATAGTCAATGCACAACCTCATAGATCCATCATTCTTCTTAAAAAAAAGGTAGGGGCTCCCCATAGAGAAACACTAGGGAAAATAAATCCCTTATTACTCAATTACTCTAGTTTTTTATCTAGTTCCACTAATTAAATAGTGTCCATTCTATAAGGGGTCTTCGATATGGCCCTTGAACTATGAATTAAATCAATGGAAAAATTAATTTCTCGTTCTAGAGGATGTCCTGGTAAATCCTCTAGAAACAGACCAACATATTCTTGCACAATAGGTATTTCCTCTATTCTAACATTATTTTCCTCACCCATAATTATTTCATTCTCTTCCTACCCAATAATTTAATTTAGTAGAGCTACTGGGGTGGATCTAGATAAGAATCAGGTGGTGACGATTCTACACTAAAGATAAGGTACTCCTTATCATCATCAAAAATTCTAACCTCCTTCTTCTTACAATAAATTATCACATCATGGTCTGAAAGCCAATCCATTTCGAGGATTATATCAAATTCAATCATGGTTATGACAATTTGATCAGAAGATAAAGAATATTTATATGCCCTAATGGGAACTAATTCACAAAACATTGTTGCGATGATACTTCCCTTATGAGTTTTGACTGAAAACACCCTTGTTAAGTCAAATTAGAAATATATTATTTTATTAGGAAACTGGGAAGATATTAAACAATGCGATGATTTAGAATCAAATAAATCATTGTCTAAACTTGAAGAAACCATTAAATTTCCCACCACCACATCTTTCAGAGATTCAACCTCAGAAGTAGTGATCGCATAAGCATGGCCTTGCACCCTTGTCCTTTTATGAGGTAAGTTCCCTTGAAGCTTATGTCATTCATTTTCATAATGTCCATTTTCTCTACAATTTTAGCATTTAACATTGACAACCTCTTTCTTTCCCTTGCAATCACGATCTTTGTGGCCTTTTTCACCACACTTGTAACAGACTCTCATTCCATTCAGAAAAGTACCGGGGTTTTTCTTCCCACATTTACCATAGGATAGATATTGAACTGTTCCCTTCTTCCCATTATTTCCATTTCCATAGTGATCAAAAGATCTATTTTTCTCTTTCTTTTCATTGAATTCTTAAGACTTAGAGAATTCCTTTTCTGTCTTGATAGCGCATGAGACAATATCTTCGTATGATGAGAAGGATTATGAGACTAATTCTCGATGGAGGAATTGTTTTAACCCATAAAATAATTGATCAATATTACTCCTTGGGTTACGTATATAATTTGTTGCATACCTTTCTAACCTTGTAATGTTAGCCTCATACTTTGTGACATTCTCATCCTCCTTTTTCCTCAGACTCAGAACTTCTCTTTCCATATCCGCTCGATGGTCATGAGGAAAGTATTTTCCTAAGAAAATATCATTAAACTCCATCCATTTCATGTTTGATACTTCTTCATCTTCCTTTTTGTTTTGGACTAATGACCACTATTGTTCTACATCTCTCATGAGGCGATAAACTGCCATGATAAATTTTTCCCTTTTGCTACTCCCTAAAGCATGAAATATTTTCTCTAAGGAATTTATCCATTGCATAACAACTAATGTATTTTTACTCCTATTGAATGTGGGTGTTTTTTGCCTCATGAAGCGGTCTAACATTGATCCTCCGCGTTGTGGATCAGGGTGCTCCATATGGGTGAGGTTATTATTCATAACCTGAGTGATTTGTCCCAATATGGTGATAAGTTGATCAGCACCAATTGCATCACTAGCACCACTATAATTATCTTGAGTAGGAGGGGAATCCCTATATGGATTATGTGTGTTGATTTGATTTCCATTCCTTCCACTGGGATCTATTTCTAAATAATGGCATACACTAGATTAGTTTATGAATCGCAATACATAATTCCAAACTTGTAAAACACTTAACATAAATTGAACAATTTATGGATATAATCCATAATAATAATAAAATGTTTTCTTTGAGGAGGTATATACTCATAAATCCAATATAATGTTTTGTAAAGAAAATGTGAATTATCCTAAGCATATCCCCTGAGAGTGTTGTAACCAAGAGTGCAGCAAGGCCCGTTTTCGTGTAGTAGGATACCCCGGGTCAAGCCCAAAACTCCTTGTCTGAGTTTTCACTCCTAGGTATATCTGTGTCAGAACCACCTCTACCTGCTTGTATCCAGATAGGGATTTATTTCTTGGAAAATACACAAAATCTCTACATTACCAAGATTCTAGGAATTTCTTCTATACCAATCCTCAATGTCTATCTTAGGGTAATGTGCTCTAATCAGAGTTTATCTAAATCTAGTTTCCATGGTTTGTAATAAACATCCTTTGATACCAATTGTAACGCCCTGAACCCAGCTACCCAAAGTCAGTGCATTATTACCTAACATTGGCATGAATACAAGGAATCATGTCCCAAAATACCAATTAGTTTAGTGGCCTTGGAAGTACAAGAAACATTCATAAGTTTTACCTTACATCATGAAATAAAAACATCAACAAAATTTTTCCCCATTTACCACACTTATATCCTTAGCCTATCCTTGAAGGTCAACCATAAAATATTTCTTCACATCCTGGGAAAAATAAAACATAGAAAGGGGTGAGCTCAGATGTTCAGTAAATATAACAATATAGCAGAATCTTTCATAAATAAGCATAAACATTTAAGGCAATGTATAAGACTAAAACAAAATCTTTTTAAACTTAAAAATCAGCATAATATAGAAAATATAAAATTAAATAATTCCATTTACTTATTCACATGGATATTCTACTAGTATAATGCTCACATGCAATATCAATAGCCACTTTCATAATGATGGAATTCATAATGTCAGACTTCATAACCACATAGTCAAGGCCTTGTTCCAAGACTACAAATAAGATTTTGTCAAGTCCTTATGCCAAGACACTAGTTTGTCTCATGAGACCTACTGATGCATTTAGGAGTAATAGTGGGCTCCACCCATCACTTACTAAGTCCAATGCATTCCTCATATGAAAAGGTTTAAACATAACATAAATATTCGTATTAAAACTAGCATAACAAATGTCAATACTTTATCCATAAATCATGAATGGGGTAAAAATAACACATCCACAGTCAAACATATCACAAAACCTTCAATACAATATGTAATATTTCTATCATGATAAATCAACTTCAAACAAGCTTAAAATCCATCAAAGGATATTGACATAGATGAAATAAAAACTTTTTTGTAGAGAAATATCTCTTTATAATTTGAAATCATTTAAAAGTCATATAATTATAAAAGAAAAAAATTATTTTGAAAATATTATTATAAGCTTGTATGGGAATCTTAGGTGATGATATAATGGCGGAAAATAGCCACACCCACTGTATAAGTTAAAAAAAATACATTCTTACCTTAATTTTTTCAAAAATGTCATAAAGTACCTTGTTTGGAAAATGAAGGAAATATTCCTTTCAAACCATTTTACAAAAAGTAAAATGAGGTTATAAATGAATTTAACCCATAGTCTAGTAAATAGTAAAATTGTTTTGGAACACATTTTTAAGAAACATGGATGTGGATGATAAAAAAGTCTCAGTAGATACTTACGTAAAAACAACCTTGGATAATAAAGAGATTGTGAAATTAACACTTACCTTGTACTTTTATTTAGTATATGGTATGTTAACCACCAGTATAATAGTTAAAACATTTTTATTAAATTATACAAGAATCATATACAAAAATATGATATCATATATGATCTTATAATATTTCTTTGTTAATAATATTTTAGTTGTATCACTTTTTTGGGTGTTAACAGATTCATTTTAATTTATATGCTTGGTTACATAAGTCATGTTTGTTATAGATAGGATGTATTTTATTCATATAAATAATTATATTATGTTCATAAACATTATTTTTAATCATAAAATTGAAATTATTCTTTAATTATTACGATGGAGAATGAATCTAATCACATTCGTGGAGATGGTAATCTGTACGTACGCACGAGCAACAATATCATTATATTGATGGTGAAATCATATGTAATTGGATGGTATATCATATATACAGAATCATTAATGTGTTATATTTATTATTTACATTAGCTATACTCATTATTATACTCATCCAAAAAATGAAGTGTTTAAATAACAAACTACACCACGATGTGGAGATGGCAAGTCGTACGTACGCACATATGGTGACTTTATCATTCAAATGATGGATAGAATAATGAATATGGTAATACCATTTTTACAATAACATAAAATTATATATAAGATACTGGAGTTATTATTTTATAATGGAAAAAACAAAGAATGAGGAAGTGGAAGATGAAAAGACCTTAAAAGAGGTGATGATATATTTACCTCTTCTTCGGGTTCTTCCTTTTTATTTGATCAAAATGGCTCCTTAGGTTGAATTTTTGACCAAAGTAAGTCCTCTAGGATAATGGTAAGAAAGTTGGGAGGATATTTGGGTAGGCTTCGGCTGAGAAAAATGGATTTGGAGGTGTGAAGTTAAGAGAAGGGGAAGTACCCTTTTATTAGAGAGGTGAGGGTCACTTTAGGAAAATCTTGAAATATTATTTTATAATAAAATCATTTTCGGTTTCTAATGGCTCAAAAATGATTTATTTGGAGTATAAGGTTAGGATGGGTCTAAAACCACTCAACCAATAGATTTTGGATAGGTTTAGGTCATCATATTAACCTTATCTTTTAGATTTAACTCTTAGTTAAATAGTTTGACATTTACCTTGTCTCTTTATATTTTTATATTATATTGTTAATAAAAATACTATAACAAGCCATGTGAACCCAATGTGGATAATTATTAATATATATAACCTTATATTAGTCTTTTGGAAGAATCTTTTATTTTTAGAAATATTATATCAATTAATAATATAGTATTTGTTTTAAAAACTCAATTATGTCAATTTCGACACTACTTAGTATTTGATTTTTTTCAAATCCATAAAAACTTTATCACTTAGAATAAAAATTATTTAATAAACCCTAAAATGTAATATTAACCTATAAAATTAGTGGAATTCAATAGGAGTCTCAATTTAAATTTATTTTTATATTTATAATATCAATTATTTTAAAATTTCATTATTAAGATAATTACTACATCATCATTGTATCATAAATAAAATAAATTATTTAATGTCTAAAAATTATAAATAATATATAATTATGTATTAAATATTTTTATCTTTCTAATTAATATTTATAGTCTAATTTATATTGTGTGTAACCCTATATTAAAAATGGTTTAGTTATTAAACAATGAATTTAACTCTTTTAACTCTTCTTTAAATAAAATAATAATAAATGTTCTAATCTAATCCAAGTGGACCAAAAGGATCATATTTTATTCCTAAGGTTATTTTTGATATAATTAAACTTATCCAATAGAATTATGACATGTGATAGGGTAATTATAATATCATTTTTACCCTTCATTACCCAATTTACTTTTAACCATGGTAAATAAAAGTCAAAAGTTACTATTCACCAAAAATTATTTTCATCTTATTGAACCAAATTTTACTTACTGATGTCAACTGTGTCTCTCAGATTTTTTAAATTCAACTCAGAGAAGTGGTAAAATTAGGTTTTATTTAAATTTGTAAATGCTCCAAGAAAGTGGGTAAAAGACGGTCAAGAGTTCAATAAAATTTTATATTTATAAACATATTATAAAATGACTCCAATGAATTACATTGAAAATATATAGATATTATGTATCTAATTTGACCTAAAATAAATTAAAATAATATAACTAATTATTTAAATAAAAATTCAATTTTAAATAATAACGCAGTGTTTTCACTATTCATCAAAAATTGAAAGTTTTCAGAAAAATACCCAAAAATAACCCTAAGATAATTTTGATATTCTTAATTCCAAAATAAAGTCCATTTTGAAAAATAAAATTTATAAAATTTCAAAAAGTGGGTATTACTATTCATAACAGTTATTTTGATTGCTTGTGGTGTGTTAAAACTCCAAGTTGTGTTCTATGCAAGCTACTGCATTATTCAAAGGGAAACGTACCGTGGAAGCTTGGGGTGTTATAAATATACCCTCACTTGTGATTATATAATCTGAAAATGATACTTTTTATAGCCAAAAATTACATTTTTAAATTTTACATACATCTTATCATTTCTTAGGTACTTCAATACCATTATCAAGTGATCTCAATGCTCTTCCTTTAACATTCGATATATAAGAATATTGTATATACAAACTACCAAAAACTAATCAAGTTAATCGCTAAAGAATATATTAATTGAATACATGAAGATAGTGGGGGAATTTTTATTACTAAATTAAATCAATACATATTCATAGTGGATATACGTTTTATGAAATTTTATCTTGGGTATATCCTCCTTCTTGACCCTCAATTGATGATATCCTGAATGAAGTCTACTCTTAGAAAAGTATTAGTACACATTTGATCGAAAAAGTCATCAATATGGGGTAGAGGAAACTTTTTATTTATTGTGATCATTCTTAGTTCCCGATAATTAATGCAGAGTCACATCATTCCATATGTCTTCTTAAAAAAAATTGAACCCTACGGTAACACACTTGGACAAATGAATCCCTTTTCAAAAAATTTCTATAGTTTCTTTTTCAATTACTAAATATAATTCAAGTTCATTCTATATTGAGTCTTTGAAATAGGTGTACCAGTAGTTATTAGTTCTATTGAGAACTCAATTTCATGTTTTAGTGGAAGACTAAGAACATATTTCATAAATAAATCAAAAACTCCCAGATAATAAGAATATCATGGATGCTGATTTTCTCCCCTACCATATAAGATAAACATTCAATTTTCATATGAATCAAGACCCATATAATGGATATGATTTCCATCAAAATTTCCTATTTATCATCACACTAATAGATGATCATAGGTTGGTTTGGAATATCAAGCATTACTTCAATTCCTCAATACTTGATCAGAGATTTATATAAGGAAATTCAATCCACTCCTAAGATAACATCAAATTAACCCTGAGTGAGAATAACCAGATTTAAAGGAATCACATTCCCAAAAATATCAACTGGAGAATAATCATACACTTTAGATGTTATCATCATACAATTAGGGGTTTCTAGTTCTAATTTAATATCTAATCATTGGGGTAAATTTTGATACCCTTGTAAAATTGTTTAGATGTAAAAGAGTGGGTAGATCTAGAGTCATATAAGACATTCACAGTTTATATTGGATTATAAGTGTAACTTTCACCATTTAATTATCATACTCCTCATCTAAAAAAGTGATCACATGAGATTTCACTTAGTCTTTGGGACTAATAAGTAACTGACATCAATCATCATCATTAAACTTTGGGTTTGAGCACTGGTTATAATAATTCCTATCCTCCTTACATTTGAAACACTAGAGTGTGGTTGGGGAATTCTATGGAGGTTTCTCTCTATTTACATAATTACCTAACTTCTCACCAAATATTTGGAATTTGATATCCTGAGGACCTTCCCTTCAAAAGTTAAAACATTTACCAATCCCCTTAAGAAAATCTACTCCTTTTTTTCTTCCACACATTGATCATATAGGAAGGATCATCTTCTTCTCTCCATGTATTTTAGAATTTCCTCTAAATTACATCTTTCTTTTCTTATAAGAACAATTATATTTATGGGTAACTCAAATCTCTATTTCCACCTTGATATCACATAGAATTATTTATTCAAATATACTAAATTCCCTTATAGATAACAACTTTAAAGGAAATTTTTTAATCCATTGAATAATTGAACGACCTTCCATTCACATTAGATGATAATACCAATAGTGTACCTTGAAAGTTTTGTAAAATTTTACACATAGGTTCTGACATATTCATTATCCTTAAACTTTATCTCAATGAATTCAATCTCTATTTTCAAATAAAGAATACTACGGTAGTATATATTGAAAAATAAACTCTTAAACTCACCCCACTCCATGATGTCAATTTATTCATGTTTTATTGTATTCTTGAAAAGAATCCACTATTTTTTCACTTCACCCTCTAAATTATAGACATCCAAAATATCGTTGTCATGCTAAAAACAATGTATAACAATAAATAACATTTAAATGGTACTAGTTCATTGCTCAGAAACTAGTGGATCAGTATATACACTAAAAGTAGATGGATTTTCCTTCATGAAAGATTAAATAGACTGTTGTTCCCTAATTTTCTTGATTGGAAGCTCAGTATGATTCATAGATTTATAAAGTTTCATAATCATAGAAATGATATTTTTCATTACATCTCCCATAAAATTTGGTTTCTCAGGAAAACAATCATTGGATTTTCAATCATATTCAGCAATAACATAATTCCATTAATTTTTTACCATTAGATAAAACCGAAATTTACATTATGATAAACAATAATATCAGTTGGAAACCACATAATGAAATATCAATTATTGGATATCTAAATCATTATGACATATTTTAAATAAAAGAAAATTTTGGTTTAACTTGGGTCATTCATGGTCATTTTCTATAAAAATCCTTTAAAATGTTTTATAATGAAAATTTCAGTTATCCAAGCATATCTTTTGGGAGTGTAAAATCGAGTGAAAAGTAAGGTTACACTCATAGTGCAAAATAATGATATACAATATTTACTCAGCCAACTATTTTCGAGGTTATTAACCCAAGATGAATTTGTATTAAAATCATACCCACTTGTTGTATATAGATTCAGATGTTTCTCTTTGAAAATAAAACTCAATTTATTATCATAACTTAGGAAATTATCATATACTTAGGATTATACTAAGGGTTCTCACTAAATTTGTCTCATCCTAGTTTCAAAGGTAGACTAAATATTTCCTTTGATACCAACTATAGTGACCCATTTTTTTCTTACATTGATATTACATATTAATATAAGAATATTTAATACATTTCACAAATACATGATCGAGTACCAAAAGGATTTAGTGTATTAGGAAACTTAAATACATAAACAACTGTTTCATAAGTGAACTAAATCATCCCCCACTGGGTTATTCATAACTAGAACCCTTCTAATAAATATCATAATTATTAGCTTTCATCATAACCTAGGGAAAGGAAACATAAGAAAATGTGAGATTATATTCATAGTAAGGGTAAATGAGTGAGATATCAATGATCACTTAAAGATAACATGATCATACGGTTATGAGAACATGTGCATAACATTTTAAAACTATACCCTTCATAACATAGATCATAATCTTGGGTCATGGAATAAATCATGGAAGTTAATAAGACATGAATCATAAAGTAAGCAAATAAGATGATCCATGAGAGTGTATAATTAGAATAAGACATATACTAGTGGAATACACATAATTATATAAAATCATTTCCTTAGTAGTCAATTCATAGTTCCAAAACTATCATATTGGATTGGTTTTACTCCCCAACAATTGTAGTATTAAAAGGTTCACTACCAATATTGTCATATTAGATAGAGTCCCCTTATTGAACTCAATTCACTAACCATTCATCTCCTATTTATCTCATGAAACATAAATATTTTCCCAGTTTATTAGAGAGATATTTAACACCGACCCCACCCATCACATAATTAATTTCATATATATGTGTGCCACAAGATCATAAATCATTCATCGTATCATAAAACATGAAAGATAAATGGGTTTAATAAAAAAATTATTATGGAATAACTCATGAAAAACACACGAGTTTCATATTTATTTCATCAAATCCTAACTCATGAAAAATAACAAAAAATCATAAACACTTCATTAATTTATTATAGAATAACCTGTGGAAAAGGAAGGGGTTTTATAAACATCTTATCCTCATAATTCTAAACCATACGTAGAAATAACAAGGATGTTATCATTGGATCATATCCCTTATAAATATTATTTCTTTTCAAAGGATATCTTCATAGATGTAAAATTACTTGAAAATATCAATTGAAACATTTCATGAGAAAAATATCATTTCAACTTAGAAATAAGATATTTGAATTTTAAAAATTACCAAATATTAAAAAAAAAGTTGTTGTTTTTAAATAAAAATGGAAATTTTTAATGGAAGCTACAACTAATTAAGTTGTCATAATTATGGAAAAAAATTTCCATGTCATGTATGTTAAAACACTGATTTCTTTTACATTTTTGGTAAAAAGTAAAAATTACATCATTTTGAAAATTAGAAGAATATTTCTTTTAAAAAAAAATTTAAAAAATCATACATGGGTAAATATGAATTTAAAAAAACTATAGGATAATAGTAAAAACAATTTTGAATAAATTTTTATAAAATATGCATCTGGAATGAAAAGAATTTTCAACTGAGGAGAGAAATAATGTTAAATTTGTTCAACAAAATTATTTTGGTCTCATTAGTTATTATAGAGAGTAGAATGAATATAAAACATGTATTATATAGAAATAAAAATAGTATAATAAAAAATTAGTTTCTTGGTAGTTAGATCATAATATTTCATCATTAGAATCATAATCAAAAATGATCCTGATAAACAATGAGATTTAACATTAAACTCTTACCACTTTGGTACCATTTTAAAATTAAGCCCCAGGAAAGAAATAACATTATATGGAAATTTAAATTATAATAACATTAATAATAATCAACATAAAATACATTCATTGGTATTATATTCCCCACATAAAAGTAACAAGTTGTGAATATACCATGTGTCTCACATAAATAAAGGTGAGATGAAACTCCATTACCTCTTGTATGGAATTTATTCATACAAATTATAAGCTCCTATATAATTAATATAGGTTTTTTATAAATATATTAAATAACCATACTCATATGTACCATACCGTATATGACTTGCTTATAACTTATTTTCACCTGTTTATTAAAATTTCTCTATTAAAATGATTTTTTCCGGTAATAACTAATTTTTTTATATACGACTTGGTTTTCTAGTTTTGGTCCTTATAAATTGATCATGGTTATGTAATCTATAGAATTTTAATAATGATATAAATATCATGTACATTCATTATACACCTATTTAGATTCAACCACAATATTGGATATAAAATAATTAAGTACATCATTTATAGAGATTGTTGGTTGTACAAATGCATAAACGTTATTTCAATTTTTTATCAAAATGGAATAGAATAAAGGAAAGTAATATTAACCATTATATAAAAATTTTTATATCATAGATATAATATATATCCAATAAATATATCTTTTTTAGCATCCATGTCAAAATAAAATGAAATATGAATTACATCGATCTGTGGAGGATGCAGTCCACACATATGCATGAGTGCTGTTGACGTTTTCCAACAAATTGGACGGTAAAAATATAGACATGATATTATAATACTATAATTATAGTTATATCATAAATATAATGCATAAAAATTAAATTCAATATTGGAAACAATGTAGTGATTTCGTATTGATTTTTTTTATTGGCCTGCTATCTTCCGGTGTTGGGTTTTTTGTGGGGATTTAGCCTGAGTATTGTTGGAATTTGGTGTGTTTTTATTTTGGGGACCATAGGGTATCGATTTTGTTAAGTCTTTCATTGTCCATTAATGTGTCTGGGGGTATTTGGTGTACCTCATTGTTGTCTTGTTGTACGTTATATTTTTTAATAAAATTTGGAGATCATGAGTTAAAACTCATGGTCTGCACCGTTTGGTCTAATGCATAAAAATTAAATCTATAAATATATATAGCTATGAGAGGTGGTGAAGGAAAACGAATTATATCGGTTTGTGAGAAGGTAGTCCTCCATACACAAGATAGATGATTTTTCCCATTTGATATAATATGATATTAATATATTTTATTACATTAAAATAATGAAATATAATTGAATAGAAGATATTTTTGTTACTATTTCATTATTATTGAAGAATATTTAAATAAGGTATAATAATAAATAAAACAAAAAAAATGGTTAATAATTTTACCTCTTCTTCGAAGAATCCCTTTCAGTTTAAAACTAAATACTTTCTAGGATGGTTTTATGATTAAACCATAGTATTTAGTTCCTGGGGTTTTTAAAGGATTATATGAACCAGAAGGGTGTTTTTTTGTGGAGTATAGAAGAGTGGAGGTGTCCTTTTATAAGTGGGGGAGGGAACCAACATAGAAATTTCCTAAAAGAATACAAAATAAAGAAGTCATTCACTATAAAAATGAATCAAAATGGACATATTTTATAATTAAATAAATTATAAGGTAAAAATATGGCTATAAAATAATATTATTACAAGTTTAATTATGGATAATACAATTAAATTTTGGATTAACCCCTCGGTAAACATGTTTTAACCTTATCCAAAATAATTAATTTATATTGTTTTTACTATTAATTATGAACAAAATAAAAATTAAACGTATTAAAAAATATTAATTAATATTTTTCTGAATTTTTAATTCATTTTACCAAATTCAATTCACAGAAGGTTTGGAATATAATTTAAAATTAAACCCACAAGGGTGACAAAAATGTGGATTTCCAAAGAAACATTTTCTTATGTATAAAAATATTTTTATATAAAAACTAAAAAAAATTATTCCAAGTAACTAAATTGGATAAATAATAATAAAATTTAACTTTTTTTACTTTAAAAATAATTTTATAAAAAAATTATCTTTTTAAATTCTTTAAATGGAAAGAAGGTTTTCAATAAAAATCAGTATTTTTCACTATTCTTCGAAAAACTAATATTTTTTGGAAATTATAAAAAATTTACTCTAATATAATTATTATATTTGGACACCAAAAATGAAGTTAATTTTTAAAAATAAATTTTTTAAATGTGAAACAAAATAAATATATGTGTACCAAATGTGATTAAACTGCTTTTTAGAAAAAATACAGTTTGTAAGCATAAAAATAGATTTACTCTTATCCAATGTCTAGAAATAATATTAGATTAGTGATAAAACATTTGATATAATATCATATATAAAGTTCATTAAAGTAATTAACCTGTAGTTATTTATTTAATTTATTAAAATAAAAAACATTTTACCTATAAAAATAGTTTTTCAAAAAAACATTTCTTTTACTTTCAAATGATTTCTATTTTAATTTATAATCAATTAATAAAAAATGAATTATTTTTTAAATTTTTAAAACCTATAATTTTTATAATTTTTTTATTCATATTCATAACATCCAATTTAATGGATAGATGATAATGGTATACTATATTATGAGACTCATGATTTCAGGTATCGCAAGTTATCAAAGAAATTAAATTTATTTAAAAAATCATAAAATTTTGGGTAGTTACATAAATATATTTGTATGAAAAAATTAAAATTATAATTATGGATTTTATAATGTAGTAGAAACATAATTCATCCCTAATAAATAATATTTCTTTATGGATTATTTTTATAAGGAAAAACATGAATTGAAAAAAGGTGCTGAACTTGAATGAGTAGTTGATCCCAAGGTGGATCTCGAGGGACCTCCCAAAGAACAAGATATTTAAAGAAATAAAATTTTAAATATTAATGGAATTATAAAAATAATCCTTTGAATATGTGATCCAACTCAAACCATAGATTGACCGAATTTAAGAAGAGTAAAATAATCATTTTACTTGTCATGTGAAGTCTAAAGAAGTCCTAAGATTAAATATTAAGATTGAAGAATACAATAATGTCATTAATAACCAAAATGAAATCATAGCGAAGTGAAATATTATGGTTTACTACCTTGAATAATAATTGGTTTATTTGAGAACAAAACATGAATCAACATTCAAATCATGTGATTTATAAAAGAATATATGCTTCAAGAGGTTCACAAATAGAGAATTGATAGAAGGGCCAAGTAAGGTTCTAAAGGATTCAATAAAATTTTGAATGAACAAAGACATAGAGTGGTGAATAAAAGTGTAATTTTATATTATTTTAAGACATCAAAATCATAAAAAGTGATGGATATAAACTAGGTAAAGCAGAATGTTAGTAATTTTGGAATCAAGCCAATTTCACAAGATGTTTGAATAATGTTCTCTTAGAAAAAAGGAAAATAGAGAGATGAGAATAATTCATGATTATTAGATATATTTCAATCACTAAGGAGTTATATGATGTTTTCGTACATGTGGAAAAATGAATGAGAGAATACCTTTACTCTTATGAAGTGTCAGTTCTACATATAGCTTAACCACACTAGGTCAAACTGTGAAGGCGCAAGAACATATTTTAATGGGAAGCTATCAGTACTCTTCAAAGGATGATATGGCCATATTTATCATCAAATTGAGTAAATATTTTATATGTTTATATTATTTACTAATTTTGGTAATAATTTAATTGAATATAGGTAAGGACAAAGTATAGACACTAACTATAATTCTCAACAAAAAATGAATTTAGTTCAGTCGAGAAAAATTATACTAAAAAATAAGTAATAATAATGGAAATAATATTATGAGTATTATATAACCATGAATAGTGAAGGGAATTTTTAGAGTACATCCTTTGAATCTACTCAACCAAGTATCTCTTGGAAGTAAAAATGGAATATTATGATTGAAAATCTAGAAGAAATTTCTATCAAAGCAAGAAAGAACAACAACACCTTGATTATTGATAGTGAGTGTTCATCACATGTGGAATAAAATGTAAATAACTTGAAAAATGTGAAAGGTAGAGTTAATGTAACCATTATATTTGGATATTAAATATAATTTAATATCAAGGGGGTTGGAAATACACATTTTTCATGTGATGACCTAATGAAGACAAAAGTGATTATTGTTGATGGGTTACTACGTAAATATCTAATAGTGAGTCAAATTTCTAACTCTATTCATAGTGTTACATTTAACCCAAAATTGTGTCTAATAAAATATATAGATGAAAACTCTCTAATTATAGGAATAAAAAACAGTAAGATATACTAGGTGTACGATCATGAAAATATATATATCCTTACTATCGTAGAAGAAAACAACTTGTGGCATCAGAGGTTAGAATACATATGCCAAAAAATTATAGAAAATATATCCAAGATAAGAGATAATGTGTACATTACATGTTTGAATAGAGTATATTAAGAGATATCTAACTCACATATAAGTGAAAAAATTGTTTGAAATCTATATTGGTCGAAAAAAATAGGGTAAATAATCTCCTCAATCTGATCCATAATAACTTATGTGGTCTAATGAATATATCAGAAACATATGTGGAAATATATTACAGTAATATCATAGATTATTATATTATAATGGAATATTTTATGTTTATCAAATGAAAATATATATTTCAGGGGATGTGTGAAGAGGTATCTGAGAAGAGTTGAAATGAGATTGGTTTCACCATCCCGACATTAACATCAGATAATATGATAGAATACAAATCTACTAAATTTTAGAAATATCTCAAAAAAATAGTTTGAACCATGAATTTTCATATGTGTTAACTCCATAAAAATAGAGTTTTATAATTAAGAAAATAGACAATGGAACATATTGAAAATACTTTATCATTGAAGGTATCTTCTCTCACCACTATTGTAAAGAGGTTGTAAAAGTCACAAAGTAAACTTAGAATAGTGAATTTATAAGACTATGGGAAGAATGGACACAATATGAAATGTTTTACGGAAGTAAGACATAATTATACACATTTTGTGTCTTTATAAGTAATTTCTAAATCCGAAATAAAGATTGAAATTATGGAAATTATGGTGATGATGCATATAAAGGAGTGTTTCTTAGATTCTCAAAAAAGAGTATGGCATAAAAATTATACAACAACCTGAGTAAGATTTTAAAGAGAATTGATGTGAAAATAATTGTTCATAAAGATATGTATAACTCTAGGAGAAATTTTTTTAGATAATCTATAAATAATAAAACAAAGATAATGAAATTCGTGTAATTCTAGAATCTTTTTAGAGTTTTGTGCATGATGATAATCTAACGCTAATTCAACTATGGAAGTATATGTTTAATGTAATAATATACACCTCATAGAATAAATAATATGTAACAATCCAACTCCATAAACCCAAATCTCGTGTTTTATTTATTATATTTGTAGGATCTAAATAAGAATGTAGATACTCAATATACAAGAGGGGGTAAATTGTATACTTTAAAAATTCCTTTGGAACCTTTAAAAGTTAAGTTTAACAGGGTTAAACAAATATTCACAAGACATCTTAAAGAAACATTTTCTATTTTTCTTAAAAGAAAAATTCTACCATAAAGAATATAGAATCTAAAATATAATCAGAGTAACAAAATTACAAAGTATAAGAAAGTTACACTTTATAACTTTAACAAAGTTAAGATACAGCAGCGGAATTAAAACAACGTGTAAAAGAAAACAAGTAACAATGGGATTATTTTAACCCAAAGAGAAGTGTATCCAATAACCTTGGATAAAGGTTCCTTGATTTATACTTTCAAGAAATTCTGTCTTACCCAAACCTAGGTAAGCCATCAATCCGAAGATTAGTATCTGTCTTGCTATCCCCGCAAGCCCTCGATTTAGATGGAAATCGGAACCTCTATCTTCCAAACCTGGAAGCCCATGATCATCACGATCGGATTCTGCACTAAGCAAGTCTTAGCAAGTTGTTCACTCCTGAACAAGTTGTTCACAGCATCCGCATGAAGCACTGAGAGTTGTAAGATCCTCTCTATCTAGAAATCACTTCACAAGCTTGTTCACTCTCAAGTCAAAGTCATTCTATTTTGCTCGTTCAAATGGGCTTGTATTTATAGGGAATACTTCCCAACGGTCGGCTCCTCTCCAATGGTCATATTTTCCTTAAATTTTGGAGGGACCTGGACACGTGGCAAACATACAACGGTTAGGTTGTAACAGATTGTACGACATAATTTCAAGTAATAGAAACGATGTTAAGTTTAAGATAAATGTTAGGTATAAGAAATCTTGGAATCTGATATCATTGGAATGATACATTAGGAAACTCTAGCATTATCAAGAAAGCATAATCTTAAGAAATCAGGAAAACATATTCTAAGAAATAACATTCTCAAGAAAATAGAATCATAAAATCGGAATCACAGATACACCAGATTCGGTATTGAAAATAGGTATCACATATACACCGGAATCGGTATTGAAAATCGGTATCACATATACACCGAAATCGGTACTAGAAAATTGGCATCATATATACACCAGATTCGGTATTAAAAATCGGTATCACATATACACTGGAATCAGTATTGAAAAATAGGCATCATATATACACCAGATTTGGTATTGAAAAATCGGCATCATATATACACCGGATTCTGAATCATAAAAACAGAATGACAAAATCGTAATGACATATCTTGAAAAAAAACTAAATGGAAAATCGGAATGATAGATCTGTAAGTCTAACAGAATGGAAAAACGTAATGACATATCTGTAGAAATAACATAATGAAAATTCTGGATCTTAAGAAAAATAAAAAACTTAAAAAAATTATAACTTAAGAAAAAAGTGTTTGTGATTTTCAAAACATAAAACCATAAGGAATGGAGAAGTCATAAGATATGCTTATTGACTCAATAGTATCCCCCTGTTTGGAAAGCACAAACAACTTTGATAAGGAAGAATATATTGAACTTGATAAACAAGTAAGAAAAACTTATCTCCCTCTTTGAATGATATTATAAATGAATACTACTAACTCCCCCTTAAGTCATGTTTCCCAAGGATCGTATTGTTGATCTTTAATGTATAGGTTTTCTTAAGGGAATAACTCCCCCTTAGATAAACATCTCTTCATGAAATAAAACTCTCCCTTACTTGGACATTTTCCTTTCTTTCCAAACACTCCCTCAATAGATTCTCCTACTTCGGAGATTAAATTCTTCCTTTAAATAAATTCTACCCCTTTTTTATTTTCAAAAATAGGTAAAGGAATGGAGAAGTATAAGATGTACCTAAAAGGTTAAGCAAGCAAACATCCGAAAACAAAAGAAATATATGCAATAAATTTCTTAAGAAAATTTTAGAAATAAGGTTTATATTACAAAAAAACATCAGAATGTAAATAAAAGTCATTCGTTCTTCTTCTGCTCAAACAACATCTTCTTTATCAGGGATTTTAGTTTCTTTACTTCTTTATGGTCATCTTGAAACTTCTTCAGAAATATCTCATGGTCCTGATTCTTCTTTTCTAAAGCCAAGATCCTTTCTTCTTGAGCAGCAACCTTTTTCTCTAATTCAGCTCTGACTTCCTTTTCACTGTTAACAGATCAGGCAACAGAATTGAGTGGACTACCCTTCTCAGATATTGAAATCTTAACCTTTTTGAATTTGGTTTCACAAGAATTAAAATCTCCCTTTGTTGAATCCATGAAATCACCAAACTGCCTAAGCTCTTCATTGATGGCTTTGGTGCAGTTAAATAATTTCTTGCAAGTCACCTTCTGAGCTTTGTAATCAATCAAAAGATTACTAAAGTCTGTTTATTTCTTGACAACCATGTCCATAAGCATATTGTTTGATTATGTCTTTTGGTTTAGGGTTTCTTGCATCATTTGACTCTGGGCATCTATGTTTTCAAGAACCAGAATTGTGCTCACTAACTTCCTTAAAGATAGATTGACAAAGTCATTCTCAACAGATGAAGAGTACTCGGATCCTGAAACATCCTTTCCTTTATCAACTCCTCTTGGAGTTAAGGATACAGGTCTTTCTAATTTCTTAGAAGACATCTAATGTGTTTCCTTATTAGGTGAGGAAACCAAAACACTCTTTCCTTTTTCAGGATTTCGAACTGGGGTTTGTTCATCAGATACTTGGATAACATTAAGATCATCTTGTTCATCTTCTTTATCTTGAAACTCTTATTCTTCACCACTTTGATGTTCATCCTCTTCTTTCTCTTCTTCTTCCATTTCAACCTCTTCCTCAACTTATACCTCTTCTTCAACTTCTAACACTTCTTCAACTTGTTCTTGTGAAATATATTTGGAAACTGAACTCAAATGAGTTCCAACATAATCTTTCACTTACCTTAAAACATCATCATAATCTTCTTGGACTATCTGATCTTCTACTTCCTGAACATGTTCTAATAAAGCTAGTACTTTCTTATCTTTCTATATTTCCAGAGTGGCCACTGGTTTCTTATGAGAAACTTGAGATTCCTGAACTTGTTGAGATTTCTTATCTACAGCTTTTAGTAGAGACTGAAATACTTGAGCTTCCATGGATTTCTTCCTCGAGATCTTCTCCTTCTTTTCTTTCTCAATAATTTCATCTTTCTTGATTTTCAAGGCCTTAGACTCTACGAGATTCAATCCAAAATAAGGATCTACTTCTTTTCTAATTACTGCCATTTCTCTCCACTTTGAAACTATTGCATCTGAATAAGATTTTGGTTTCTTTGTAGGAGGAGGTGCTGAAGCCAGAACAACAGGAACTGGTACTGGTAATCTTGGTTCTTCAAGTTTTCTCTTCTTAGATACTAGCTTTAAAGATTCCAGAACATCACCCTTGTTCTGGACAACCATTTCTTCAAAGTTTTTTTATTCTAGAATAAACTCTACTTTCATCCTCCTTAGAGTGTCGTCACTTAGCAACAATATCTTGAAGGGATTCGAGACTGATCGACATGGAACATTCATTTCTTGAAGAAAAAAATAATTATCCTCGAAATAATTGTTGGGTACATAAGGATCTAAGATCTGATGGATCCACCTTTTATTTCTTGAATGGTGAGAAAGATGTACTTCACCAAGTTAATCTTCCTTAAGTTGACAAGAAAATCTAATAGAAAGATATCACAAATCTTCAAATAATCCTTATCTCCCTTTCTTGGTATAAGAAATACTTGCATCCAGAGAGCAACTATTTTGTGATTTGTTGAGAGATTCATGATCTTCGGATTCTTAACAAACATAAGACCAAGAAAATCCAGAGCCTTGTATTTTTTAAAAGAACCTTCCTTCTCTTGAAGTTTTTGAGAGCATATAAGAGCTTCTCCTTCATATGTAACATTGATAACATTTGATGCCTTCTTGTAAGGAACTATATATGTCTTATCATAGAATTTTAACTTAAATAGATCCTTACCATCCTTTTGAAAGAAAGAAACATATTAATAGAATTGAATAATAAGATCAGGATAAACCAGATCCTGAGATTTCTCCTTAGCTACATAGATTCTTTCCAATCCATTACATCTTATCACCTTAGAGATAAGAGAGTCGTATTTTTCAAAGAACTTAGGACATACCAACCTTTCTCTAAAGATTGACCAATCCTTTATCTTCTTGCTAGCCGGCATCTAATCTGCTGAGGATTCCAGAGTCATTCGGAGAAAGAGAACTTTGGAATGAAAACTTTGTTAGCAACAGAACTTCGGTGTTGAGATTAGTAGGATGGTGCAATACTTAAGAACGAGATACCCCTTATATAGACATAGCTACGACTTTTCATCTTCCATAAGATAATAAAATGGCTAACAATAACCTGATCTAATCTGACGGTTAAGAATGGGTATAGAAATATGAATTCCAATCTTTTGAAGTAATTTTAACCAGAATTTAAGAAATTTTGAAATACCTACAACTAAAACTTAGCATAAGAAAATAAACGGTAAGAGAGAGTACCTCTTGGAAAATTCTGAAGAATTTATCAGTATTAAGAATTTTCTTGGAGATTTTTCAAATCCAAAATTTTCAAATCCGAACTTTTCAAATCCAAACTTTTCAAATCCAAACTTTTCAAATCCAAACTTTTAAGATCCGAACTTTTCAAATCAATAGAAAAAGATTTTAAGGGAAAAAACATATGTACTCCCCCTGAAATAAGGAGTAGTTTAATGTTAAGAGATGATTTAAACAAGAAGTAGATATGAATGATTACCTTACAGTGATTATTCTTAGACTCTGTTTAATGTATTCAAATCTATCAGAAGGTAGAGGCTTTGTGAAAATATCAGCAAGTTGCTCTTGCATTCCGATAAATTAAAGAATGATATCTCCTTTAAGTGTGTGATCCCTAAGAAAGTGAAGTCTAATATCTATGTTCTTTTCATGAGAGTGATGTGCAGGGTTCTTGCATAGGGTAATGGAACTTGTTTTATCACACATAATTTGAGTCTTAGTAAAACTCATACCATAGTCTGTGATTGTGTGTTGCATCCACAGGACTTGAGCACAACAACTTCCAGCTGCTACATATTCAGCTTCAGTAGTAGAAAGTTCTATAGAGTGATGTTTCTTGAAAGACCAAGAAACCAAGGTGTCTCCTAAGAAATGACAAGTTCTGTATGTACTATTTCTATCCATTTTACAACAAACAAAGTCAGCGTCTGAAAAACTTTTAAGTTCAAAAACATTTCCAGAGGAATAAAATAGTCCCAAATCTAATGTTCCCTTTAAATACCCGAAAATTTTTTTCATGGATTTTAAATGGGATTCCTTAGTATTTTCTTGAAATATTGCACATAAGCACACTGAGAACATTAAGTCAGGTTGACTAGATATTAAGTACAGTAAACTTCCTATCATCCCTCTATAAGATGTTTGATTTACAGGTTTCTCCGCTTCATCAATATCAAGATTATTAGAGGTTATAATAGGAGTACTTATACTCTTAGTGTTGTCATTACCAAATTTCTTTAAAATATTATTGATATAATTATGTTGAGATATGTAATTTCCCTCTGGTTTTTGTGAAATTTGATAACAAAGAAAAAGAATTAACTCACCCATCATACTTATTTCAAACTCAGATTTCATAAGATTCGTAAAGTAATCAGTTAAGGATTGTTGAGTTGATCTGAAGATGATGTCATAAACATAAATTTAAACAATCAAAACATCTTTATTATTTTTCTTAATAAAAAGTGTTCGATCAGAAGTTCCCTTAACATAGTTATTTTGAAGCAAAAATCTTGAAATTATATCATACCAAGCTCTAGTGTATTTTTTAAGTCCATATAAATCATTGGTAAGTTTATAAACATGATTAGGATATTTTGTATCTTCAAATCCAGGGTTGATCTACATAGACTTCCTCTTGTATATAACCGTTAATAAAATCACACTTCACATCCATTTGATAAAGTTTAAAATTAAAGAATGCTGTAAAGGATAAAAGAATACAAATAGATTCAAGTCTTGCTACTGGATCATAGGTTTCCTCATAGTCTATGTCTTCTTGTTGGTTATAGACTTTTGCAACCAATCTTGATTTATTTCTAACAATAACTCTATTTTCATCGCATTTGTTTCTAAAAAACCATTTTACTCCAATAACAGAAGTTTCCTTAGGTTTCTCAACCAAGGTCCAAACTTGATTTCTTATGAATTCATTGAGTTCATCTTGCATAGCCTTAATCCAATCTTCATCACCCAAGGATTCTTCAGGATTATTTGGTTCAAATTGGGAAAGAAATGCAACATGTTCAACTTAATTCCTTAAAGAACTTCTAGTTATTACTAGTTGATTAACATTTACAATGATATTATCATTGGGATAATTCTTAAGTAACAACTGACTTGGATTTTGAAAAACCTGTTCATCAATATAAGGTAGAAGATCTTCAGGAGTAAATGTTTCAGAAACATTTTCTTCAGCATTAACCTTGTCTGAAAATTCTTCTATCAAAGGTTGGTGATCAGTTTTAGAAAATATATCAGGAAAAGTTTCAGGTTGTTTGAAAACAAAAGTATCATTTTCATCGAAATTAACATGTACTGTTTCTTCCATGGTGCAAGTTTTTTTATTAAAAACTCTATATGCCTTAGAGTTAGTAGAGTAACCTAAGAAAATTTCTTCATCTGATTTGGGTGAAAATTTATGTAAGTTATCCTTGGTATTCAAGATAAATACTTTGCAACCAAAAACTTTGAAGTAAGAAACTTTTGGTTTTCGACCAGTCCATAACTCATAAGGTGTTTTATTAAGAAATGGTCTTATTTAAACTCGATTTATAGTATAAAAATCAGTACTTACAGCTTTATCTCAAAATTTTTTATCTATAGAATATTTACTCAACATGGTTCTAGTCATATCTTGAATAATACGATTTCTTCTTTCGAAAACACCATTTTTTTAGGTGTTCTTGGAGGTGAGAAGTTGTGAGTAATACCTTTTTTACAACAAAAAGTTTGAAAATCATAATTTTCAAATTCTCCACCATTATCACTATGGATAGTTATCAATTATAGGTTTTTCTCATTTTTAACTTGATCTCTAAATATTTTTAAATAAGAAAAAGCTTCAGATTTATTTGCGATAAAATAGACCCAAGTAAATATAGTGTAGTCATCAACTAGGACAAACACAAAGTATTTTCCTCCAATACTGCCAATTTTTGTTTGAACAAATAAGTCCATGTGTACTAACTGTAAGCCATTAGAAGTTGTAACTTCACTTATATATTTAAAGCTAGATTTATGTTTCTTTCCATATTGACAAGGATCACGGACTTTTGAAGAATCAAACTTAAGTTCTGGTAGATCCTGAACAAGTTCTTTCTTAGAAATCTTACTAAGATTCCTTAAGTTTTAGTGTCCTAGCCTTCTATGCCAGATCCATGATTGATCTTAAAATGCACTAAGGCAAGGAAGATCTTGACTTACAAGGTCTTCTAGGTTTAAGGAGTACACATTCTCATGTCGAAGGGTAGATAGAATAAACTCATCCTTGGAATTGTGAACTAAACATTTATCATTTCTAAAATTCAAAAGGAAACCTTCATCACATAATTGTCTTATGCTAATGAGGTTGTGCCTAAGGCCTTTTATTAAAAGAACATTTGAAATAATATCTTTTCCAAGAAGAAAAATCTTACCTATACCGACAATTTCTCCTTGAGAGTTATCACCAAAAGTTACCTTTCCACATTTAGTCTTTAAATTATTCTTGAAAGAGTCTTTATTACCAGTCATGTGCTGGGAACATCCACTATCCATGTACCATATGTTGTTGGTACTTCCTTCATTTTCCTAAAAAAGAAAGAGTTAGGTCTTCAGAATCCAAACTTTCTTGGATCTGGAACTATTAGATAACAAAGACTTGGGTAACCATATTTGTTTAGAAAAATAAGCCTTACAAAACCCAAGGGATTTAACTTTATTTAAAGAATAGTTTTTCTTCAAATTCCCACCACTTTGGCATTTAGTACAAAAAGGGGATCTAGAAGGAACAAAATAATTATTTCTAAAAATATATTTTTCATGAGAATAACCTAAACCATGACTATTACCATGAGGTTGGATCTGGGAATACATCTTGTCAAAATTTTCCTTACGAGAAGTGAATTTTTCAAGAAATTTATTCAAGGAAAATACCTCAGATTTTAGTCTTAGGACTAAATTCTTATCCTCGAGAATAATAGATTTAGAGTTAAGTTTATCCTCTAAAACATCTTTTTATAAAAGAAGATTTTTAAGATCCTTAGAAGGTTTATTCTTCTCAGAATTAACTTCCCCAATTTTCTTAGAAATATTTTCTAAAACAACATTTTTCTCACCAAGATATTTGGAAAGATCTAAAATTTATTTTGTCAGAATAGATTCTCTATAATTTGCTTTATCAAGTTTCTTAGAAACTTTACAATTTCTTTTCTCTAAAAACTTATCAAACCTAGAAACCTCCTCATATGAAGGAAAATTATTATCATTATCTGACAAAGAATATTCTTCATCTGAAGAAAAACCTCTATCTGGAAAATTTTCACTTAAATATATATTGGTTAAGGATTCAGCAGTTCATACCTTAGCCATAAGACACTGATTTTTGAAATGGAGCTTTGGCTATTATACCAATATTATTTTTCCCAGAAGATTCATATTCTGAAAAATCGTCAGAAGAATCTCCACCATTGTCACTCCAAGTGTCATTGGCTTTCAAGACTTTCTTATACTTTAATCTGTAGAACTTCTTCTTGTTTCTTTCAGAATTCATATCTTTCTTGTATCTCTTCTTGAGTAAAGGACAATCAGGTCTTATATGACCAGTTCTTCTATATTTATAGAATGTCACTTATCCATCTTTCTTATCTTTTCCATCTTTCTTCTTATATCTATATTGAAAGTTCTTCTATCCAAAAATCTTGTTCATCCTCCGAGCAAGATTTTCTAATTCATTTTCTGATGCTTTACTTTCACTAGATTCAGATTGAACAACAACCTTCTTAGTTTTTGATCTTGTAATTCTCTGAGGAGTCTTGGATTTCATATGATTTGAAGTAGTTGTAAAAGTAACTCCTCCATTACCATTCTTCTTCTTAATATTTTCAGCATCTCTTTTCATTCTGGTTTCATGTTGAAGAAGAGTTTCAAATAGTTTATCAAGAGAAATCTGAGTAACTTTCATATTCTCATCTATAGCATTCCTCTTGGATTCTCATTCATTAGGCATGATGTCAATAATCTTGTCTACAAGAGATTAATCATCTAAACCTTTCTCACCCATGTATTGTAAGATGTTAACAATAGTCATAAATCTTTGTTGTACCTTACATATAGGTTCTTCATAAGGAAAAAAAACCATGATACTCAGCCCTGATCATTGCCCTTCTGGTTTCAACAACTTTGGAAGTTCCAAAGTGAGTTACCTTAAGCTTCTTCCCGATACTACTTGTAGCTTCACAAGATTAAATTTGACTATATATATTTCTAGACATGGAACATAGAAAATTATTTCATACCTTAAAGTTCAGTTAGTATTCCACATTTTTTGAATTAGTAAAGGTTCTAAGTTCCTTGTCAGGAATCTTATAATCTCCTGTTAACATAATGTAGTTGTCTACACCAATGTTTATCACAAAGGTCTTCATTATATCTCTCCAATACTCATAGTCATTTCCATCAAATATTGGTGGTCTAATAGGATTGATATTATCTAAAGATCCAACATGAATTCCTTCCATACTAAAAAGATATTTCTTTCCACAAAAATTATAAGAAGTAAAAGTATATAAACCAATATAAAGAACTTAAGAAAAGGAAAACATGGGAAAGAAAACTTATATGTGGATATAATTATTTCAGAGACTTCCTCTGATACCAATTTTAGGATCGAAATAAGAATGTAGATACTAAATATACAAGAGGGGGTGAATTGTATACTTTAAAAATTCCTTTGGAACCTTTAAAAGTTAAGTTTAACAGGGTTAAACAAATATTCACAAGACCTCTTAAAGAAACCTTTTCTATTTTTATTAAAAGAAAGATTCTACCTTAAAGCATATAGAATCTAAAATATAATAAGAGTAACAGAATTACAAATTATAAGAAAGTTACACTTTCTAACTTTAACAAAGTTAAGATACAACAGCAGAATTAAAACAACCTGTAAAAGAAAACAAGTAACAATATGATTCTTTTAACCCAAAGAGAAGGGTATCCAAAAAACTTGGATAAAGGTTCCTTGATTTATACTTTCAAGAAATTCTATCTTACCCAAACCCAGGTAAGCCCTCAATTCAAAGATCGGTATCTGTTTTACTATCCCTGCAAGCCCTCAATTTAGAAGGAAATCGGAACCTCTGTCTTCCAAACCTGGAAGCCCGTGATTAGCATGATCGGAGTCTGCACTAAGAAATTCTGAATAAGTTTTTCACGCCTAAACAAGTTGTTCACAACATCCACATGAAGCACTGAGAGTTTTAAGAGCCTCTCTCTCTAGAAATCACTTCACAATCTTGTTCACTCTTAAGTCAAATTCATTCTATTTTTCTTGTTCAAATGGGCTTGTATTTATAGTAAAAACTTCCCAACGGTCGGCTCCACTCCAACGTTCATATTTTCATTAAATTTTAGAGGGAATTGGATAGGTGGAAGACATACAACGGTTAGGTTGTAACAGATTTTACGATATTGTTTCATGTAATAGAAACAATGTTAAGTTAAAGATAAATGTTAGGTATAATAAATCTTAGAATCCTATATCATTGGAATGATACATTAGGCAACTCTAACATTATCAAGAAAACATAATCTTAAGAAATCAGGAAAATAGATTCTAAGAAATAACATTCTCAATAAAATTGAATCATAAAATCGGAATCACGAATACACCAGATTCGGTATTGAAAATCGGTATCACATATACACCAGAATCGGTATTGAAAATCGGTATCACATATACACCAGAATCGGTATTGAAAAATCGGTATCATATATACATAGGATTCGGTATCGAAAATCGTTATCACATATACACCGGAATCAGTATTGAAAAATCGGAATCATATATACACCGAATTCTGTATTGAAAAATCAGCATCATATATACACTGGATTCGGAATCATAAAAACTGAATGACAAAATCGTAATGACAGATCTTGAAAAAAAAACTGAATGAAAAATTGGAATGAAAGATCTATAAGTCTAACAGAATGGAAAAAAGTAATGATATATCTGTAGGCATAATGGAATGAAAATTCCGGATCTTAATAAAAATAAAAAACTTAAAGAAAATATTCAGAACTTAAGAAAAAAGTGTATGTGATTTTCAAAACATAAAACCATAAGGAATGGAGAAGTCATAAGATATGATTATTAACTCAACAATATTGGCATAAGATACAATGGATCTCACCATATTGGATCAATCAGTTTAGTTGTCTTGGAAAACTTGATACATAAATGATTCTCATATTACATTGGATATATAAAACATAGAATATGAAACATTTATGTAACCTCAAAATAATTTATAATGTCCTTCTTCATATTTTAGGGTAAGGAAAATAAATAATGAGTGATATTATATACTTAGTAAGGATTACATACTATATAAGCTATCATGAGGAAATAATGCATAATAAATATGAAATAGTTCATTATCAAAAAAATCCATTCAATCACTAATATGAGTTCAATAATATTCCCAAGCTAATATCAATATATAAATCACATGTATAATATAAACTAATTTTTTAAAAAGGAAATTCAAAAATCCAAACATTCATGAACATTCCATTGAGGTCTCAACTAAGTTATATGGAAGTTTTCCATTAAGGTCTTGGCCAGAACACCATTCATAATAAATGGGTAAGTTTAAACTAGATTCCCATCTAATATAGATTGCCTAATATTTTGTCTCATGATACCTATTGATTTATTGAGGGGACATATATAACCAGGACCCACAATAACTTTCTCATTCAATTTTTTCCTCATCTATTTAATGATCAATATAATTTTTTTATCAAATTTTTTTATAAATAAATAAATTTACATATTGAATCAAGAATACAAAATATTTCACATGTTAATGAAATAAATTTATCACTTAAATTGAAACCATATATAAAATTTTTATACAGATGAAAAATTAACATTTTAATATAAATGATACTTAATTAATTGATGATATTGAAAATATTGATATAAATATAAAAATAATGTCCAGTGAATAATGGAGAGTGATATCAAACATGATTAAAGCAAAGTTAATTATCTCTAAATATGGTATAATCCATAAATTAGTAAATGATGATAAATGACTATCAATTCAACAAAAATGAAGGTTTTTTTCTAAAACCAAGAAATTATAAAATAAAATAGAATAAAACATTAATGATAACTTCCTTGTAATTTTTTTAAATAATAAAGTTATAATTCATCTTAAAAAATAATTTAATTCTTTTATGAATATAATACCATTTAAATTTGAATAAATATTAAATAAAATTCCTAAAATATTTGTAAAAATATTTTTTTGAAAATAATGATGTGAAATTATAATGGAATCTCGATAACATGTAACATTTATGATGGTGGTAAAGGGCTTTCAATCTGATACATTAAAATTCATTATTTTTGTACTTTTATAAAATTTAGAAAGAACCTCACACATAAAACAGTGAACGATTAATTTTCATCTTTTATTAAGAATTCCAAAATATTTTAAAATAGTATTTTAACTTTTGAATAATAAATAATAATATTATCAAAACATTTAAAACCTTTACATGGAAAAACATTTGTGGGAAGAAGACTATAAAACATAATTTTTTTAAATTAAAGTCCCTTATATGTAACATAGGTATTGATTCTTAATCAAAAAATATAATAAATGTAATATAAACATGTAATACCTAAACATAAAAAAATGATAATAAAATATATGGTTTTAAGTGGTGAGTATCTCATGATTTTTCCAAAGGAAATCATAACAAAAATAGTCTCAAAATAAAATGAGATTGTGATAGAAATCCCTTACATTGGGTCTCCACTTAGTCATTCATGTTTTATAATCCTGCATGATAATTTAAAATTAATCAAATACTTACTTAAGAAAATTTCTAATATATATACCATTTTTGTGTTCTATTATAATAATTTTAAATCCATTCATTGAATAGTTCATTATTATGCCAACCACTAAAGGATGTTGGGTTAATTTATCCAAAATTACTTCAGTATACTATCTACAGTTAAAGTATTTATCATATGGTTCAATAATTTCTAGAATTCTAAAAATTTATGATTATAATTTTTATTCATTGTTTACAATTTTAGAATCATATATGAATGGTGTTAATAGAAAAATGAATCGCATCCCTTTATGGAGGTGGTAGTCAACACATACCTATAAGATAATTTATCGTTTTCCAACTAAATTGAGGATAAAAAGGTATATTTGAACTTATATTTCTATAATAATTATTTTTTCATAAATATCATATATATTCATTAATTAATCCTTTATAACCATCCAATTTAAATGATGATGAAACTATAATTTCACTGTTATGTTGAGACTGTAGGCCAAATTTACGCACAATCAATGTTTTCAATTTCTGTAGGATGGAAAAGTGGTGGAAAATGGTTATATCATAATAATAATAATATCTAAGTACATTGGTGATACTATATTAATTATTTTATAATGGTTACAACATTTTTATGTTATTTAGAAGAATAAATAATAATTGAAATAGTTAGGTAAGATGAATACCTATTCAATGTGAAACCTCCTTTGGATTACACCTTAATCCTTATTAGAATGGTATTAGGTTAATACTAGGATGTCTAAAATGAAGGTAAGGAAGCTATTATGATGTTATTGTCTATCATATACGACTAAATGTTTGTGAATATGGGTGGAGAAGAGGTTCCCTTTAATAAGTGATGGGAGGCATACACATGGAATTACTTTAACTATTTAAATAATATAAGGTCATTTTATTGTGAATGTTGTACCAAATTTTCATATATTATAAGATGATATTTTTAAGGTTTAAAAAACAACCAATGAAGTTTTATAAAAAAAATTCCTTTATCTAGATGTCTTATCCTATTATTTTTAATCCTTTAAACTCATTTTAACCTTAACCAGGGAGATAAATATTTACCAAGGTTACAATTCATTATTATAAAAATAATAATTTGAATATATTACTTATTATTAATTATTATGATTAAAAATATGGATTCCATTTCAAATTATTGAACTCTTGCAAGTGGATGGAATTATTTTTAAAATAACTTATCAAAATGAAATAAAAACTATTTTAAAAAAATATTATTTTAACTATAAAAATATTTTTTTCTAAAAATTAAGTAAAATTTTTCTTAACAGGTATTAAATGGATTATTTAAAATCAAATTAATTTTATGTGGTTTTAGAAAAAAAACCAAAACTAAAATTTATAATATAATTACAATATTAATAAAGAAGAACTAAAAATAGTTTTTACTTGAACAAAAGAAATTATTTGATTTCAAAAATTTTAAGAAGAGATTGTTATATTCAAAATTATATTTTTTTTATATAACATATATAAGTTATTTAATATATTTTTTATATAAAAATGGTTTTATAAACTTTAAATTTATTCTAATTTGGTTACAATTAAACAAAATTGATAGTTTTTCTAAAATCAGTGTTTTCCATTATTCACTCAAAAATTAAGTATTTCTAAAAAATCACAAATATTTATCCTAATATAATTTTTACATACTTAATTAAAAAATTAAAAAAAATTCTTCATATTTAATTTATAAATATTTGAAATTTATTTTTTAATCACATTCCTGAAAAAAAGCTATGTGTATTATGTTATAGTTATTTAGAAATAAAGGTGTACTTACATTAATTGAATCTCATGTGTCACATTCATTACTCTTTCAAAAATGTAACTTACATAGTAGATGTAGGTAGTTATTCATCAAAACATATTCATTTTCCCATCGTTCCTCTTCTATTTAAAATATTTCTCTAATGTAACTTCCCCAATAAAATTATTTGACTCTGCAATACTTGTTATCTAGTGTCAATAATCTTGAAAATCTCTTTATACTTAGATAAATTAGGTTCAAATCACATTTATTTAGAGTTGATAAAATTTGTTGGTTCTGTAATGCACTACTTTAATTTGGAGTTATATAACACATCATGAACTTTAAATAGTCTTGGGGTCATTTCTAAGTGGTAATTTACAACTCCAATTCTTTCTAGAATTTCAAAATCTCGGATGTATGTGGGACTTAGTTTACCATTATTTTTGAAACTTATAAAACCCTTAAAGGGATATAATTTCACAAAAAAATGATCCACTGATTGAAATTATATATATATATATATCAGTTATTTATATAACTCTTGTTCCTATTTTGAGCTTCCAAGATATGACTATGATTTATCTTTACTATCAAAACTATTGTAACATCCCAACCCAAACCACCGAGTCCAAGGAAAAATTTCACATAACCTCTTGAATGCCTCCTTGTATATAAGAGGTTGTCAACTAGAAGTTAGAGTCTCAAGTGGAACCATAGGGAGATTATACCCTCTATATCTTATCATTAATAAGGATAATAAATAATAATAAAAGGATAATGAAATAAATAATTCGTGTAAAATGTGAAAACTAAATATTTTAGACACAGTATATAAATTAGATCTCCCACAGTAAAAATCTATCCATAGTAATGAAAGAAGATAATAAATAAAATAATAGTGGTGTCCACTAGTGTCTAACCTCATCCACTCTATCTTCATGATCCACCAGCAAAATCATCTACTACAAAGCCCTTACCCATCACCAGGTCTCCCATGAAATCTAAAAGCACATCAAAATTCTTTATTAAGTTGTGAGTACAAGACTCCATAGGACACCACCAATGTGTCCTTAACCTGATGTTCTCATGTATATAGGTATATTCCATAATAATAATAAATATGTAAAGGTATAAATATACAATCCAAAAATATATGGTAGTGTGCTAACCAAACTACCACAAACGTATAGTCATACCAGCTTCGAATCTATTCTGGATAGTTAAATTAATGATTCTGAAGAATAAAATCATCCCTTGGAAGGACTCCCCACGGTGTCATACAAATGGTACTCAGTATCATTTATCCCTCAAGATAACCATGTCACTTAGATCCTCCATACAATAATATATGGTACTCACATCAACTTGGAAATCACGTGGTGTATAGAACTTAGAAAATAAAGGGTACCTTGAGCACACCCTTGACACGACTCTATGGATACCTCATACCTCCACCTTGTTCCCAAGTCCCTCATCTCTATTGTCATAATAAAAATCACTCCCCGGCTAAGGGGTTAATATGTCCTGACAGTCCACCGGTCTCAAATACCACTAACAACTAACAAGGCATGGTAACACATATACAGGGAGAGCAAACAAGTAGTCATGACATATCTACATGATTATATATAATATTAAAAAACAACGTATGATCATAACCAAAAATGGATAAAATACACACTAATATCACTCATGGAATCACAATGATTCTTATAGGCCATAGGCAAATCCACATGTGATCACAATCAAGTATGGTATCAAATAAGACTACACATAAATCAAATATGGAAACATGTGTAAACAAGTGACCAAAAGGTAAGGAACATCCAACCTCAAAATTCATCAACATCAAAGGTAAGGATAAAACACCTGATGTGGTTCAATAGTAGGAGTCAAAACTTGAACAATCGTGAACATTTATTCATGTCCTTATTATCATAAATGTTGATACGTCAAATCCTATAGTTCATCAAGGGTTCCTAGAACCAAAACTAGTTATTCTATTTCAAAAAGAAATAAGATATAATATTTGATGACATTTTATTTCTTCTGTGGTATTTTCAAATTATTATTTAAAATATCACATGTGATGATATTTTATCTCACTTGGATAATTTTCAAATTATTAATTAAAATATTAAATGCAGTGCTATTTTTTCTTTCCAATTATTTTTCAAATTATCATTCAAAAAATGACATCGGATTGTTTTTTATCTCTCTTTTCAATTTTCAAATTATCATTTAAATTATCACAAGTGATGATGTTTTTTATCTCCAGGATAATTTTCAAATTATAATTTATAATATTATTTATGATGATATTTTATCTATCCTATATGATTTTCATATCATCATTTTAGTTTAATGCATGAATTCATAATTATCCTTGGTAATTTAGTGAAATTTTCACTTTATAATTTATGGTAATTATCATTCATAATTCTACGCAATTATATTTATAAAATTTTCACAATTATCCTTTGATAATAAATTATACTTTGATCAAATCCAAAAATGTCTAACTCATAATCAACTTATATTAATTTCTGATAAATTATCCTCTGATACTTTTATGATATTATCTTTAACAAAATTTTGCAATTATTCTTTGATAATTTTTTTTATTTCATTTTATAATTCTTTACAATTAAAATTTATAATTTCATGCATTTAACTTTTGATATTTTTTTGCATTAATATCTCAGATAATCTTGTGGAAGAACTATTTGATAATTTTGTAAATTATCATTTGATAAATCAATGGGATTATCCCTATTTATTATTATTATTGGATAATTAGAAATAATTATCATTTTATAATTTATTTAGAATCTATTATTTTATCACAATTCATGTAAATACCCTTTGATAATTTTATAAATTATCTTCATAATTTTTATAAATCATCCATTGAAAAATTCTGGTATTTATCTATTTTTTGGAATTTTTAAAAGGGAAAAAATAATAAAATAATTGATTTTATAATAAAAAAAACTTTTAAGAAACATAGGCACTGTGCTAGGGAAGAAGAAGAGAGTCGTGTGCACCATAATTAGGAAAATACATGAAACAGATCAACCAATATTTACCGAATTCATGGAGATGAGGACTGGGGTCACCCTAACCCAACAGGATCATCTAATTCTATAGAATCAAATCATTCAAGTATTTCAAAATACCAAAAATCAAAACAATTAAAAAACAAATTAAAACGCCTTTTTTAGTCACTATTTCACCCAAAAATTGAAGATAGAGAATTTAATTCTACCCCATTAAATATTTTTCAATTTTAATGGGTCAAAAGGATTTAAATCAGAGATTTTGAATCATTTGTCACATGATAATGATATTCCATTAATTTGGGGAATAAGGAGAACCTGAAAAACAATTCTAAATAAGTATATTATTAATAATAATTTAATAAAAATATTAAATAACTTAACATTAAGTGTGATCTTACCAAATGGCCAATGAAATCAGATGTTATGTTCTGCCTAAGGTAAACCCTGCCCCTTGGACCTAACTGTGGTCTCAGATTTCTCATACAACACACCTTTTAGGAGATATTAAATTATTTTGAAAAAATAATATAATAAAAAAATTAAATAAGTTATCATCATGTGTGATCTTACAAAATTTCTGAGGCATATAATAATTATTCCCTACTGAAGGTAAACCTCACGTCTCAGACAAAATGGTGGACTCTTATATCTCATAAGACACACCATTTGGGATATATTCAATTATTTTGAATAAATCATGTGATTGTGATATAATATATCTAATATTTTTATTTTATCCACATTAAGTCTCTACGGTCCATTGAATATCACACTAAGTTAGTCGCTAAATAAAAAAAATATTCCATAAAATATTCCAAGATTCAATCTAGGATTTTACCCTTTAAAAAAATTTAAACATTTATTAATTAATTGTTATTGAAAATTACATTTAAAAATAAAATACTTATAAACACTTAATAAATAGGTTTTTATTATCATTAAAATATTCAGTATATTACAATTCTCCTCCAATATCGAATTCTCATCCTTGAGATGTATCTCTAGCAGTATTTCTCAAACAACTCAAGCCACTGAGGTCGAACATTAGACTCATGCTCACATGTCTCCTATAATATATTTCCATGTGGAAACTAAAACTAGACCATTGGTTCCATCCTTCATCATAACACCTTTGATCTATAATCCTCCCTGGATTCTATTTATAATATGCATAGATCTCCATATCAAAGTACTCACAATAAATAATAAGTGTAGGGTTGGGTATGTACCTCTGAAGATATGACACATAGAACACATCATGCATTCCTTGATAGCGATAAGATAGGTACAGATAGTATTCCACTAACCCTATCCACTCATTTATCTCAAAGGGTCCAAAAAAACATGGTGCTTGATTTCTCTTCTTCGATAGACATATGTTCCCTAATTGAGGAGTCACTCTCAGGAAAACCTGATCACCCAGAACAAACTCCAGGGGTCTCCTCCTATGGTAGGCATAATATCTCTGTCTACTCTATTGGTTATAAACATATTCTATATCAGCTATTCTCTATCAAATGTCTCGTAAACCCTACTAGGTCCAACAACCACTGCCTCATAAGCCTAATACTAATAGAGAGGTGAGTGACCTTATCTCCCATAAAGTTCCTAAATAGGTGTAATCTGAATAAAATCCCAGTAACTATTATTGTATCCAAACTCAATCAGGGCTAGGAAATCATCCAATGCCCCACCGAATTCTATCATTCAATCTCAAATCGTATATATAACACTTAGATATTTTATCAAATATTTCTCTTTAAATAATTTTATTTCTTTGATAGACTATGTTGAATGAACCATGATATATTATATGTTAGTCATAACCTAGACATTAAATTGGTGGAAATAAATATGAATACCTAATTTATGAAATAAAAAAATTCCTACTCAATATGAATGTATTAGTAATTCATGGGAAATGATAGCACAATATTTAGTAAAGTCACATTATTTTTAAAAATATGTTTTTTTAAAAAAATAGGTTTTCTTTTATTTATATGATTGAATATTAATTTATATAAGTTCTTGAAAATTGATTTGATGTAATTTTATTTTTGAGTTCAGTATGTCTAAATTATCTTAATTTTTTTTATAAATTTTTGGAAACATTTTTTAAGTAATAGTGAAAATAATGATTTTTATTGAAAATTGTATTTTCATTAAAATTCATCACAAGATCAAGTTATTTTTTTGATTAGTTTAAAATTTTAATTAGTTCATTTTGATTTATAATAATTCAACTTTTTTAAAAAATTTAATACCTGAATTTATTATAACACCATTTTATGTTTAAAAATGGAATTTTTCTGAAAAACTATTTATCAAGGTGTTTTACTAATTTTATTTTAAATTAGATTATGAAACATCAATGTTTATAATTTTTAAAAATTTAGGAAAAATATGGATTATAACGTAACAATTTAGTGAATAATACCCATTTATTTTTTGTCAATATGAATAGTAACCTTAGTAAATTTTGTTACTATAATAAGGGTAAATTGGGTATTTAAGGTTAATAATAAAATGATATGAACTATAAAATAATCATAAAAAATACCCAAATTTTTTTAGATGATTATAATTCGACCCTTAACACCTATCTATGTAAATTTTGTAGTTTAATTGACATTTTTTCAACGAAAATAACTTATATAATATTAAAATTAAAGAAAGTCAAAGAATGTCACTTTCTTAGTCTTAAATATCTCTTATGTGTCTTTATAGGGAAAAAGTTAGGTTATAAACAAATATAAATGTAAAATTTTAACTTGATAAACTTATTTTTCATGATATCAATTCAGTTATGACTTTTGGTCCCACATGGATGAGATTATGATGTTTATAATATTATATTTAATAAAAACTCAATGATGCTACATTCATATTTTAAATACAATATGATTTTTAATAAAGGGTTACTTAAATTATATATTTGACAATAAATATTTTTATGAAATATAGAATATTTATATTCATCATGATATTTTATTTTAAATTCGTATTTAATAAATAAGTATATTAATACATTAAACAACGATGATGTGGTAATTAGTCAATTAATGAAACCATCAAATAATTGATATTAAAAATATTAAAAAATATAATTTTAATTAATTAAGGTGATCCATGAATTTTATATATGATTATGAAATATTAGGGGTGTATTAAATGATTTTTTCAAAGTAATTTCGTTTTATTATTTTAATGTTAATATAATGTATAGTGTCAAAATTGAAACTAATGATAATTTATCAAAATAATATTTTGTAAAATTATTTAAAAATAATAAAATATATTTTAAAATACAAATTAAATATTATATGGTCTAAAATTTCATAAATTATTTATTTATTGTTCTGTTTACATCACATAAGTAAAAATAACAACCTTTTAATGTTAAATAAGTTGTTAAAAATGTTAAAATTAAAATAGGTTAACTAAGAGTTAATAAAAATGATATGGTTTAAAATAATCCCAAAACTTTGATAAAATATATTTTTTGTTTCTATTACAGCCTTATAATATCTTATAATTTAACCCATATAAATTTTGTGGTATTTTGATAGAAAATGACATTATTATAATTTAATCCTTTGAGAAATTATAAAAGTTCCTTTAACCTCTATTATAAAAGGGTACCCCCTTCCTCACTACATCACATCAATTTGAGGTTTTTATTTTTAATGTAACCTACCAATTTATCTTTTCAGATTTCATATCCACATTCTAGTGGTTTTGTTATTCTCAAAATACCAACCTTATAGACCATTCGAGATGATTCAAAGGATACATTCTGAAGAAGAGGCAATCACTCTAATCAGTCACTTTGTTTTTATACTCTTCCTTACCTCATCTAAATCTATGAAATTTATCATAAAATAATAAATTTAATTCCCTAAATATTATTAAATATTATTATTATTAAGGAAACACCATTATAAATCCTCTTCCACAGCAAACAAGAATTGAAAGTATTGCTCATACGTACATATGGATTGTCATCTCCATGTAGAAATAAGATACATTTTTTCATCACAATTTTTGTAAATGGGTATTATGTTGGGTTTTGAAAAACCTATGTGGTAATTGTTTTTAACAATGTTTCTGTATTTGTTTAAAACTAACCTTTTGTATAAGAATGTTTTTTTATCCTGAAATTGGATCAATATGCATAATATTCAACTCATCAGATCTAGAAGAATTGGAGGTAGAAATTGTTGTTAGCAAGAAAAATTCCTTTGTAGTAATCCAAGAAACAAAGAAGTTACTAAAGGAAGATTATATATTATTGCTAAAGAGGTTTGTTTAAGAAATTGAGTTCATGTGTTGGAATGTTTTCATACTTTCTAAACAAAATAATTAAGATTCTTTTATGATCAAGAAGTTATCACAAATCCTGAAAATTTTCATAAAAAAACATTTGAAGAAATGGTGGATAGTTTTGAATAAATTAAAAATTGATGAGTGAATAATTCCATCATAATAATAATTCAGTAATATTTACTAAGAAGGATACCTAATTTGTATTTACTGAAAGAAATAGAATTTAGATTCACAGAGAAATCAGATTTATAAAGAAAGAAACAAAAATAAAACTTAGTGGGAAAGAAACAGAAATATGATTCAAAAAAAATAAATTGAAATGGGATTCATTGAGAAAGAAATGGAAATTAGATTCTCTGATAAAGAAATAGAAATTGTACTCACTGATAAATAAATATAAATAGTATTGAGCTGATTATGAAGAAGACTTGAAAATAAATTTCTAAAATTTTTATGAATAATTGAGTAGGTCAAACTTGAAATTCAATTTTGAATATATCTCGGATAAATGTAAGGAGGTTTCATAAAGTCAAATTTGACATTTAAATGGAAGATATTTTTGGAGTTTTTAAAATGTGAGGAAGCAGGGAACCTTTTCAAATTTTCTTCTTTTTCCAAATATTCCTATAAATACTTTCTCAAATCATTCATTCATTCATAATTGATTCACATATGCATAAAATGTAGAGCATTGGAGAATTAAAAGTGATATTTCCTATCTAATTGATGAATAATTTTATTTAGCATTCTAGCATTGTTTTAATTTTGTAGATTGAGAATGAGTTCATTGTATTGATTCCATAATATTCATATAATCAGATATATATTCATTTTATCTAAAGAATCATATCAAGACTCATTATATTGAGAGAATCAGATCCAGACTCATCATATTGAAAAAATCGGATTCAAAATCATCAGATTGATAAAATTGGATCCATCCAAATCGTACTAATCAATTACGGATTAGTTTCAACAAGGTCTTTATACTTTTTTGTTTGGCTTAAATTTTTTATAATAAAACATTTTAAATTGATGGGAGTCAGTATAATCATTCCTATTTTGATATTGAAGGTGTATGATGTGATTTGTAAGAAGTTGTATTCAGTTATTCATAATAGTGGATTTTTATAGACCCATGAGAGTGGATATGGAAAGGATGTAGGTTCTCACACTAAGGTTGAACCTTTTAAATCTAGTTTTCTTTACTTTCTTTCCAACTTTTCCATACAACAGTATTTAAAAAAATTGATCATGATATAAATCTTAATAGGTTGTAGGGGTTTAGTTTCTAAAATTTTTGGAACTTATAAAAGTTGAACCACTAATTCACCCACCCCCTCCTCATTTGTATTTAGATCCTTGTAGCTTCAAATGGTATCAAAGCCCAAGTTCTATTATTGAATCTTTATCATGGATAATATCAATTCTATCAACAATAGAGGAATTCCTACATTTTATGGAAAAAATTATTATGGATGGAGAAATATGATGGTTACTTATCTCATGTATCTTGAACTAGAAGTTGTTTATGATGCTACTATTGGGTTTCTACCTATTGAGGAAGATTCCATAATGATCTTTGTTGATAATAGAAATATATAAGTTGATGTGAAGGCTATAAATGGTATTATTGTGTCCTTATCATAAAAAAAATAAGAAGTGATGGGTCTCAAAACATCAAAAAAAGTATGTCTAACAAATTGGAAAGTGTTTTCAAGGGAATAGAAAAGTTAAGGAATAATAACTAAAAATACAGTGTAGTAAGTATGAAGAAATCAGAATGAGAGATGAAGAAATAATTGATGAATTCTTCACCAGAGTAAATGAAATTTTTTGCAACATCAGAGGATTTTGATATGTACAAGAATATTCTAAAATTGAGAAGATACTTATGAGAAATTTTCTCGAAAGTTTTGATTCTAAAATTTCTTCTTTTGAAGATAATTATGGTTTATCTCTTAATGGATTTCATAACTTTATTTTTGCTTATGAATTGAGGAAATATTAAATGTTTAAAAATAATATAAAAGATGAAGGGTCTTTTGAATCTATGAGAAAGATATAAATCCAAGATGTTGAAGAAGTTTATCCTTATGAGTCTGAAGATAAAAATGATTATGGGTTCAATGAAAACATCATGTATCTTATATCCAAGAACTATCGAAGAGTAAAAGGAATGTTTAGAGGTAAACTTCCTCTCAAATTTTTGTAGTGCAGTGGAATTAGACACTTTACTATGAATTAACCCAAGAATAATGTTAGAGAATAATAAGACGATTCCAATGAAAACTCTCTATGGAAGAAGTGGAACAAAAATGATAAATAATAGGAGTATTCCAAAAAAATTAGGAATAATTTTACTAGAAACAAAATAATTATGTTGATTATTAAATTTTAATCAAACTAAACTAAAAATTATTCTTTTGATGAAAAAAATCCATAAAAATGTTAACATTCATTTAAAAAGTTGAGAAAGAAAAATATTCATCAAAGAATGAAGAAGGAGGTGAAGAATCTTATAGAGAGTATCAGCTCAGAACCAAAATTCTTGCATGTCCTGAGAAAAGCAATCTTTCAAGAAAGAAATTAGAATGATGATGAAATATTTTAAAGAATTTTTTGAAGGTAGAAAATATGTCATCAAGAAAGAGTATGAATACTTTTAGGTTATTTTAAGATAAAAACTTTGTATTGTTGAATAGGGAAATATGATTAAAGATATTTGTAAGAATCTGGAAGCAAAGAAAGATGAAGTTAACAAGTTTTAATCAAAATATCTTTAGTCTGAATGTACCTTGAGTAAGATGAATGGAAAATTCAAAAAATATTTGGAAGTAAAATCATATACTTATAAATTTTCTAGGAAGGCTCAATATGAGAATCATGTGAAATATTCTCTTACCAAAATTAGGGTCTCATGTGATTCTTTTAACATTTTAGGTTTCTGAAAAGAGTAAAGGGAAAGATTGGGTGTATAAAATATGTGAGAAACCTTTAAAATATACGAAACTAGAAAACCAACTCAAAATAAAAGATAGTATATATCTTGAGTATGATAGAGAAGATAGAAGTTACCACCCTCAACAATGTTTCTATGGATAAATATCTTTCTGGAATTAAAAATCAATATTTAATGGCTATTTCTAGGGTTGTGGAATCTATGGGCATATAGCTTATAATTTTTGGCACAACATATCTCTAATCGAAATAAGGTTTGATAAAAGTGGAAGAAATAACAAACTTAGAACAAGTAAATTTATTAACTTATGGAAAGTTTAAATGTTTAATTCTCAAGATGGTAGAAACTTTTCAACAAAAAAATCAATTTGAATGTTTCAAAGAAGTTTATGAAAGATGTTACTGGGTTGTTCACTGTGCCGAAATATATATGACACTTCTTATAGAAAAAATTCATATAATATAATAGAAAAGTAATACGGAAATATTAAAGATGAGGAAATAGATTTTTTTATTGATACATCTTTGAAAGAAAGTAAAAGGAATAGACCATGGATACTTGATAGCGGTAGTTATTTACATTTGACAGGTGATATAAAAATCATGAATCATGTTGAAAGTCATGATGTAGGAGGAGTTACTTTTGGAAATTATAGTTCCTTAAAATCAGAGGAATTACAATGGAGGATATTGAAGAATAGAAATTAAAATATAAAGAATTTTCACTTATTGATGGGATAAAACAAAACTTACATTATGTAAGTAAATTTGTGATGATAGAAAATAAGTAATCTTCATAAAGGATTATTGAATCATCAAAAGAGTGAAATATTTAAAATTTATTAAAAAATTTGAAATAATCAGTGGGAATCTCTTCTAAATAAGAGAATTCAATAACTCCAGTTACTTTAGTGCTGAAGAAGAAATCAAATTGTGGAACCGAAGACTTGGGAACCTTGGGAAGAAAAACATGAATAAACTTTCTAAAGTTTATGTTCTCTGAAAGTTTCCAAAATTGAAAATAATATATGAATATTTTTTTATTAATTGAGAGAAAAGAAAGATAATTAATAAAATTCTTACGATAATTGAGATTCAATCTACCATACCTATTAAACTTATTCCATCCGATTTATGTGGTCTGGTGAGACATCAATCGACAAAATAAGATTTATACTTTATCACTTTTATTGATTAATTCACTAGGATGAAAAACATCATGTTTATGAAACATAAGTCAGGGTTTATAGAAATTTTTATGATTTCAAAAAATAATTTGATAAATAAATAATGGATTCTATAAAAAATCAGAGAACAAATAATGGAAAAAAATTAAAAACAATACTTTTGAAAATTATCTGATAAATCTTGGTATCAAACATCAGTATAGTGCTCCCTATACTCCACAAAAAATGGATTAGCAGAAATAATGAATATAAGTTTTGTGGAAATGGGAATACCTATACAATTAAAATAAAAACTTTCAAAATTCTATTGGGGGGAAGCTATTAACACTACTATACATGTTCAAAATAGATTCTTGTTGAGACTAGAAACCAACATGAATACTTATGAAATTTGGTATAACAATAAATCTTAATTAAAATTATTATAATTTTTTAGAAGTCCATGTTTATCAAAATCAAAAACCTGGATTTGGGAAAGTTTGATCAGAAAGATAAGGATGGAAATTTCATGGGTTATTCAAAAAATTGAAGAAGATACAAATGCTGGAGAAAATTTTAAAAAAAGTTTGTGGAATCATATGATAATAAGTTAATTGAAAATCTAATTTCCTTAATAAAAGTTCCTAATAATTCTGAGGGGGATAAAATAGAGATTTCGAACAATAGTGAAAGTAAATAAAAACATCCTAATCAAGATTCAGATGAATTGTGTGATGAGGAAATTTTAGCTAGGACAGAAACTTTTAAATTTCCTATCATACATAAACATGTTGAATCTGAAAACATTATTAGGAATTATAAGGCTCTAGTTATGACTAAGAGGAAGTTGATATTAGAAAATCATACTTCACTTATCTCAAAAGATGAACTAGAGTTAGTTTCATAGGCTATTAAACACAATGAATGGGTGGATGTTATGAATGAAGAGTTGGATAGGATTTAGAAAAATGAAATATTTTAAATTGTTCCATAGCTAGTAAATAAAAATTTTATTGGAACAAAGTGGGTTTATAGAAACAAATTGAATGAGCATAGAGAATTTTCAAGAAAAAAATAGGAATGTTTTGTAAAGGATATCCCCAGGTGGAAGGTGTAGATTTTTTGATGAAACCATTTCCCCCATTGTGAGGTTAGAAACTATTCAAATGTTTCTTATAGTGGCTACTTATTGGAATTACAATGTTTATCAGATGGATGTAAAGTCATCCTTCATAAATGGTGATATTGAGGAAGAATTTTACATCGAACAACCTTGTGGGTTTCAACTTAATGAGGATGAAAACAAAGTTTCTAAATTGCATAAATATTTGTATGGGATGAAATAATATCCATTATAATCTTAAATAAAGCTTGAAAATTGTTTTATAATTTTTAACTTCTATAATGGAAAAGTTTATAGTAACTTGTATGTGAAATATGTTAACTCTGGAACTCTAATTTTAATTGTTTTTGTCAATGACATTATTTTTTTTAGGGATGAAGAAAAAAGTTATTCAAGAATTTTATGAGGAAATGAAATAGGAATTATGAAGTTTTAATGTAGGTAAAATTAACTTTTTATCTTGGATTATAAGTTCAACCAAAATTAAATTACATTTTATTATCTCAAGAGAAGTATGGCAGGGAATGGTTGAGGATGTTTAGCATGGAAGAATCAAAATACATTTCAACTCCTATTTTAGTGAAAAAAAATGATTAAAGATGAATCCAGAGTAAGTGTGAATCAAAAAGACTTTAATAAGATAATTGGAAGTCTTCCTTACCATATTACATCAAGTCCTGATATTGTTTATGTTGTGAATTTGTATTTCAGGTAGCAAAGTAATCCAAAAGAATCACATATTTTGGTAGAAAAAAATAATTTTGAGATATTTCAAAGAAATAACTTCACATGGGTTATTATACAAAAGAAATAGTGAGAGTAAGTTTCATGGTTATACTAATGCTGATTGGGTTTCATATTATAATGATATAAAATCAACCTCAGAAGGAACATTTTTCTTTAGTGAATGTTCTGTGAGTTATCATAGTAAGGAACAAAGTTCAATAACTTTTATCATAGATTAATATGAATATGTTGCACCTACTTAGGATTGTACTCTAATTTTATGGATGAAATTTTAGATGAAAGACTTGAAATTGAAAGTTTCTAAACCATTGAAGACACTTTTTGATAATCAGAGTGAAATTGATCTTTCTAAAAATCTTGTCCAATATTCAAGATCAAAACACATTGGTATAAAGTTTCACATTATAAAAGAGGAAGTTTCTACTGTAGATGTGTATCTAGAATACATTTCAACAAGGTATCTGAATGTTGATATCATTGGAAAAGAAATGCTGAAATAATGGATTATAGAATTTAGGATAAAACATCATGTTAATCCTCCACCAATGACTTCCTAAAACTCATAAGTAAGTACCCCATTGTGCTTTGGATTATGGTGACAAATGTTGAGATAAAGTAATAATGTTTTACTTTGTATGAATTTTCACTTATATTTATTTTATGAATCTAAATTTTTGGTTATCATAAAATGGGGGGGGTAAAAATAAAGATAGAAAAGAAAGGTGAAAAAAGAAAATTGATAATGGGGGATAGAAAAGGAAAGTGTGATAAGAAAAGTGATTAGAGTTTATCTTTATATGGATAAAAAAATTCCTTTCCACCAAGGGATAGAATTCCTTAAAAACATTACTTTATCCAATAGTGTTTTTTATGACACTCGATTTTTAGAATGGATATGTTTCGATAAAAATAAAAAAAAAATTACAAAAGTAGAGTTCTAAAAAAATATTAGAGTAGTAAAATTTGTTCAAAATGGTTCTCAACAAATCCAAAGGGGGAGATTAAAAAAACCTTTATGATAAAATGTTTTAAAAAAGTTTTTATTTTTGTTAACAAATAATATTTTTGTATAATAATGTTTTTGTTATCCAAGAATTAGATACATATGAAACATATTTAGATCATCATATCCAAAAGAATTGGAGGCCAAAAGTATTGCTTTCTGTAAGTTTGTCTTTGTTGTAATCTATGAATTGAAGAAGTTATTGGGGGAAAAGGTTGTATTATTATTGAATAGGTTTGTTGAATAAATAGGATTTAGGAGTTATAATGTCTTTATACTTTCTAAACAAAACCATACAATATTTTAATGATGAATAAGTTCTCACAAATCATGAAAACATTCATCATAAAAGATTTTGAGAAGTTGTGGAGTGGTTTGAATAAATTCAAAATTTGTAGAGTGAATAATACCATCATAATGATAATTCAATCATATTTACTAATAATTATACTTAATTCAGATTCACTGAAATAAATAGAATTCAGATTTCCTGAGAAATTGGATTCATATAAAAAGAAATATAAATTAGACTCACTAAAAAATAAATAGAAATTGGATTCATAGAGAGAGAAACAAAAATCAGATTCACCGAGTAAGAAAAAGAAATCTAATTCATTGAGAAAGAAATGGAAATAGTATTAATCTGATTACAAAGAATACTCAAAAATAAATTTTTAAAATTTTATGCACAGTTGAGGAGTTCAATCATGAAATTAAATTTTGCATAAATCTCATAGAAATATAAGGAGGTTTAAAGAATTCAAAGTTGAATTCTGAATTTGAGCTATTTTTTGGATTTTTTGAAATTTAAGGAAGAGGGGAAAGTTTTCAAGTTTCCTATTTTTGTTTTCTATTTTTTTTATAAATAATTTCTCAGGTCATTCATTCATTCACTATTTTTTCACATACATGTATAAGGTAGAGAGTTGTATAATTCAAAGTGAATGTTACTGTCTGATTGAAGAAGAGTTATATTGACCATTATAGTAGTGTTTGACTTTTTTATATTGATAATGAGTTCATAATATTGAGTCCATCATATTCCGAGAATCGGATCTAGACTCATCATATTTTAAAATCAGATCCAGCATCATCAGATTGAGAAAATATGATTGATCCAAATCAGACTGAGGAATTGTGGAATGGTTTTAATAAAGTCTTTATTATTTTGTTTGGATCAATATTTTTATAATAAAACATTGTAAACTGGTAAGATTTAGTAAAATCTTTCATATATAGATATAGAAGGTATCTAATGGGAGTTGGCACAAGTTGTATTCACTTATTCATAATAGTGGACTTCCATAGACCCACGGGAGTGGCTATGGTAAGGATTTAGGTTCTTACAATAAGGTTGAACCATGTAAATATTGTGTGATTTACTATATTTCCTAATTTTAAGTGCATGTTTATTTAGTAAAATTGATAAGGATATAAATCATAATAGCTTTTAGGGGTTATGTTTTTAAAAGTTTCAAAACATATAAAAAGTTTCCAACTGATTCAACCCCCCTACCCAGTTGTTATTAAATACTTGGAACTTTAGGTTTAATAAATATAAATGATATATATAATATAATAATAATTCTGAAAATATTAATTATTTTTTACCTTCATATTATTCCATAAACTGAAAAATGAAAACAACATTAAAGTGTGCATATGACCTACCGTCTCAATGAATGGTGTAATTAATTTTTATTTTCTACTATATATAAATGATTATAAATATTTATGTAGTTGTTATATATAATTTTTTACCATAATTAACAATCAATAAATGATTAAACCAAGATCCAAGTATAAGAACCAAGACTTTTAAATATAAATATGCTTGTAAAACAAAGAATTTATCATCTAGAACAATTATTTTAATAACTAATTATTAATAAACAAGTGATAATATTTTATAAATATATAATAAATTGAATGATATGTATATATATGTGTGTGTGTGTGTTTATGGTATAAATTTATAGTAAATCTATATTTATTATATTGGAGGTTTAAATATGAACAAATAAAGGAAAGACTTGAGGAAAGCGTTAATTTTACAATCTCATTATTATTAAGGATTTTTTATATATAAGTATCTAATGGGGAATATTTCACTTCTATGTCCATGTTTACAAAAAAAATAAAAAATATTTTTAGTATTCTTCTACAATTTTTTAAATTCATTTTTACTCATGTGATAATTTTTACTAAATACCTGGAAAGGAATCTTTTTTTCTTTTTCCGAACATGATACTTTGTGGATTTTCTAGAAAAAAAATATGGAAAGAATGTTTTATCACTTATAAGGAATGAATGGATTTTTATTCTTTCAAGAGGACTTAATGTTACTAATTCTTCTTTATAATCATATAAGTTTCTTTTTAAATAAAATTTTTTCTTTTACAATTGTATAGCTTTTAAAAATAATGTTTTAAAAACTGAAAGGATATTTTTCTCAAAAATCATTTCAAGTGACTATTCAAAATCATTTTCCCTATCAGATAACATTTGTTTATTATACTTATGTTGTAATGTGGATATGATTCAAGGATTCAATTCTTATTCTTTATCTAAATGGTTTATGTTATGAGTTATTAAATGATGAAATGTTTTTTAAACTTATTTTTTATGAGTTCTCATATGATGAATGGTTTAGATTCTTGTGGAAAACATATGTATGGTTTTAATTATGTGATGGTTGGGACCTATATCCCCTTATAATTTATTGGGTACAGATTTATATCTCATGACATAGACAAGATTTTAATAGTAAGTGAACCTTATTTAGTAATATAAGACAGGAATGGGGAGTGAATCCAGTTCAGTAATAAAGGGCTAGAATGAGGAGTGAACTCGGTTTAGTAAGGGACTCTATCTTCTATGTGTTCTGGGAAGTGATCCTTGACTGATATGGAAATTATTTTCTATGCATATGTGTATTCCATAATTTCATGTCTTATGTTATACTATTATGATCCATTTTATTTGATTATTTTATAAATCATATATTATGAACTTCTATGATTTATTACATGACTCAATATCATGATCCTTTATATGCAGGACATAAATTTCAAAAGTTATGTTCATGTTCTTATGCCCTTATACTTATTTTATCCCCCTTGATTACCCTTACTAGGCATCTGAACTAACCCTTTTCTTATGTTTCTTTTCCCCAAGATATGAAGAAATTTATTAACTATGATATGTCAAAAAGGGTTCTAGTTATGAAGGAATAAGTGGGAGACGATATAGATCTATTATGAATCAGTTTTTTATGTATCCAAGTTTCTAAATAAACTGAAACTATACAATTATGGAATGGTTCTGTTATGTTATGTAATGAATATTATTCTATATAGATGTAATATTAATGTACGAAAAGTATGGTCCATTATAGTTTATATCAGATAAATGTTTAGGTAACCATTGGAAACATGGATGAGAAAACCTTATTAAGAAACCTAAGGATAAGTCTATGTACAGGATATAATCCTATAGTTTTAGTGAAAATTATAAATAATCTAGTACAAAACCTAAGGTGTCATGAATTGAAATTTTATAATTAATTTACCTTGATTATTTGTCTTTCCCACTATTATTAGTGTTTATCACACTTTTCCTTTTGGTTTTAGTGAATAGTTGGGAACAAACGGAACCACATTAATGCTAAATGTGATGGGAAATGAAATTATTGTCCTCCTGAGAATCTAATTGTTATGGGATCTAGAATGAAAAATATCATTTAAAATCTCACAAAAATTTCTTAGGATAGGAATCATGTTGCACTTCCAAATGAGAAAAGGAGGGAACGACATACTATTGATTCCTACATGAGGCAGCTTCCACCTTCTTTCAGTGGGTCTTCTAATCCACTAGTAGTTGAGAAATGGATCAATACCAATAAAATGATACTTCTAGTTCTCCAATTTTAAGAACATGAGAAAGTCATCTTGGAATTATATCATCTGGAAGATGAAGTGGATCAATTGTGGAATCATATCAAGAATATTAGGCAATAATATTAAATTAACTCCACTGAATGGGATGAGTTAAAGAACATATTTTTCAATAAATAAATTCCTCTTATTCTTCATATGAAGATGGATAAGGAGTTCCTTGAGCTTAAGATAAATGAGGATGAATATTTTGGCACCTACAGGGAAAATTTTACAATACTTGTAATGTACACTTCTAGAATTATCATCCAATCTAATATTGAGGTTTATAGATTATTCATTGCATAAAACCAAGTCTCTCAAGGGATTTATCTATAAGTTACATCAATATATATGACTAAATCATTTGATGTTCTCTAAAGTTTTATATGGATATTGGAGTTACCCATTAATCATATGGTTTTGATAAGAAGAGAAATATTTAATTCAAGTGAAAATATAAAAACTGTGGAGAAAAAAAGTTTATATTTCTTTTATTCCCAAAGTGTGGAAAAAATATGGAGGAAACTATCTAAGGGTGACTAGTAAATTTTTTGTGTGTGTAAGATAAGTTCATAGGGAAATTTATTTACAAAGTGATGGTAAGAAGTTTACTAATGATTTTAATGGAGAGAATGGTGCATATAATCAACCTCCCACACTTCAGTGCTTTGAGTGTAATGAAAATGGGAACTATGATAACTAATTCCCAAATCCAATGGATAAATATGATGATTGACGTTATCAAAATCTCAAGGCTAAATAAAAAGGGAAATCTCATGAGATCACTATTAATGATGAGGATTAATTCAACAATGTGGAGAAAGGTACACTTACCATCCAATATAAAAAAGCTAATGTCTTATTTGATTCTCGATCCACCCAATATTTAATTTATAAAAACATTTCTAAGGGTATCGTTGTATCACCTCAAAAACTATATGACGAGTTAGTTGTGAAAATTATTCATAGAAAAATGGTCAAATCACAAGTTTATAATTATTATCAATTTGAATTTTGTGGGAAAGTACTTCCATTAAATATCATGATTCCCCCCTATAGTTGAATTCGATGTGATTCTTAGTATGGATTGGATTTCTCTATATGGATCTCATATTAATTATCAAGTAAGATAATTCATGTTTCATATTCCAAATTAATCAATGATCATATATTATGCAAGTATGAATAAGAACTTCCAATGGAAATTACATCCATCTTGTGGGTATTAATTCATATAAATCAAAGTTATCTATCTTAGATGGTTGAATACCCGTTAATGATAAACCTAATGTATGGGAAATAGTTGATGTATTTTCAAAATAATTTACAAGCCTTACACCAAATCGAAAAGTTGAGCTTTCAATAGAACTCATACCTGGTGTTATTCCTATTTCAAATGTTCCTTATAGAATGGACCCAATCGAGTGGTAGTAATTGAAAAAGAAACTCTAGGAAAATATTGATAAGGGATTAATATTCCCTAGTGTGTCACCTTGGGGTGAACCTATTCTGTTTGTTAGTAATAAATATTGAACAATGTTAATCTATATTGATTTTTGATAACTTAACAATATCACTATCATTAAAAAATATACACTCCCCTATATTGATGACTTATTTGATCAACTTCATAGAGAACAATACTTTTCAAAGATTTGCCTTCATTTTGGATATCATCAATTGAGGTTCAAGAAGTATTATATACACAAGATAGCATTCTATACAAGGTATAGACACTGTGATTTTATAGTGATTCCTTTTGGTCTTACTAAGCACCCTCTTATCTTTGTGTATTTAATGAATAGAGTCTTCAGAGACTATCTTGATCAGTTTTTGGTAGTCTTGATATATGATATTAATATATAATCAAAGAGTAAGGAAGAACATGAATATCACATGAGGATTGTACTAAATACCTTGAGAAAGAATAAGATGTATGAACAATTTACTATGTGTCAATTTTATAATCAGGAATGTTTATTTTTTTGGGAACTTAATCTCAAGAGAGGGTATACTTTTTGATCCATCAAAGATGAAAGCTATTGAACATTGTCCTAGACCAACAAAAATAACTAATATATGAATTTTTATTCATTTTTATTATATATATTGATGTTTTTTGAAAAATATCTCATGATTATTTAATACACTCACCTTGTTGACTCACAAAGGAGTTTAGTTCATATGAACGGAAGAATGTGAAAAGAATTTCAAGGAATGAAAAAAAGGTTAGTCAGTGCACCTGTGCTAACACTAATCTATAGTGGGTAAAGGTTTTTGATCTATAGTGATGAATCAAAGAAGTGGTTGGGATGTTTTCTCTTGAAAAATGATATGGTGAAAGAATTTTCTTCATGACAATTGAGGATCCATGAGAAAAATTAACCAACTCGTGATTTTGAGCTTTCTGTGTTAATTTTTGCATTAATGACATGGAGGAATTATCTATATGGATAATGGTTTGATATATATACTGATCATAAAAGTTTCAAGTATATTTTTACTCAAAATGAGATAAATATTCATCAATTCATATGGTTGTATTTGATTAATGATTATTACTTCTCCATACATTACCACCCTAGGAAAGCGAAAAATGTGATAGATGATTTGAGTCAAAAGGACTATCCCAGCTTATCTATGATGATGATAAAAAAAAGATCCAATATTTTTGGATTTGAAAATTATGAATGTTAAAATATTAAAGGAATGATAGAAATATTATCTGGCTCAAATGAATGTTCAACCATCTATACAATTGAAGATTAAATAGGTGTAGAAGGAGGATGTTGAGTTGTAAAAGAAGGTGAGAAATATTCTTAATTTCAACTTTTATTGTGATATAATAATAAGGTTTATGAACCGTGTTAGTATCCCTCCCATACCATATTTAAAGGATCTATTGGATGAGGCTCATATTTCATCATTCTTTGTTCATCCGGGAAGCACAAAGTTGTATATGGACTTAAAAGAGTGTTTTTGGTGGGATTTAATGAAATGAGATATTACAGAGTATGTTTCTTGGTACTTGTTTTGTAATCATGTTAAGTCTTTGAGATAGAAGCCTAAGGGTATGTTAAAACCATTACCCATATCATAATTGAAATGGGTATATGTCACCATGAACTTTTTTGATAGAATTCCCAAAAAATATAAAAACCATAATGTTATATGGGTTATAGTATATCTCTATATGAAGTCATTACACTTAATTTCTATCAAAAAATATTTTTTTATTTATCAGAAAGCTAGGATATATATTATGGAAGTTGTAAGATTTCATGGAGTACCACATTCCAATATATCTAATTGGGATCTTAGTTTTACCTCAATTTTCTAGAGAAGTCTTCAGTAGACTCTGGATATGGAGTAATTTTTCAACACTTCTTATCATCCTCATATGGATGGTCAGTCTAAGAGGAAAATAAAAACATTATAATAAATGTTTAGATATTTCTCTAAGGATTTAAAATGTTCTTAGGATCAACACCTACCTTTGGTAAAATTTTCTTAAAATAATATATTCTAATCCAGAAATAAAATGGCTCCTTATGAATCTCTATATGGTAATAATTGTAGGAATTCAATATACTAGAATGAAGTTGGGGAAAGAAAGCTATTGGTACTTGATCTAGCTAAAGAAAAGGCAGATAAGGTTAGAGTGATTCAATATCACATAAGAGCATATCAGATCCAAAAAAAATTATGCTACTTATCAATGAAAAGACCCAGATTTTGAAGTGAATGAAAAGGTTTTTATACAAATATCTCCCTGTAAGAGAGTGATTAGATTATGAAATAATGGAAATCCAAGCCCCATGTATATCAGTCCTTTTGAAATTCTTGATCGTACTGGTACGGCAGCATATAGATTGGTACTTCCCCCAACCCTCTATCAATTTCAAGATGTGTTCCATGTATCTCTCCTAAGTAAATACAGAAAAGATAATTCACATATACTAAACTCAAAATTCATACCATTGGATCAAGATATTTATTATAAAGAAAAACCGATAGAGATTTTTTATCATAGAGAAAACTACTCACTTGGTTAAAGTTTTATGGTGGAACCATGAATTTGAAGAAGCTATGTGGAAACCAGAGAATGTGATGAGGCAGAGGTTCCCTCATATATTTGTATTATAGTGATGAATTTTTAGGTATAAATACATTTTAAGGGGTGATAAATGTAATACTCAGATATTTTTATCAAATACCTCTTTTTAAATAATTTGATTTCTTTGATACCCTGTGTTGCAGGAACCGTGAAATATTATATATTCATTATAACCTATCAATTAAATTGGAAGGAATAAATATCAACAAATATTTTATGAAATAAATATAAATTTATAACACTTTATAAATTTATTTGTATGTTCTTAGAAAATGATCACAGAATTTTTCGTAAAGTAACTTTATTATTGAAATATATGTTTTCTTCCAAAATGGTTTTTTTTCTTTTTATGAGTGAATGTTAATTTCTATAAGTTCTCAAAAATGGTTATGAAAATTTTTAATTTTTTACATCATCATGTAAAAATTTTCTTATAAATTTTTTAATAATTTTTTAAAAAAATTAATTTATTTTCAAGGAATAGTGAAAATATAGATTTTTATTGAAAACATTATTTTCTTTTAATGTATTTACAAGGTCATACTATGTTTTGGATTAGTAATAAATTTTAATTAGTTAAGTTATATTTAAAAAAATTCAATTATGGTTTTTGAAAAAGATTTTATCCATAGATTTATTATAAAAACATTTTATGTTTAAAATGGGCATTTTTTGGAAAAAAAATGTTTCTCGTGGTGTTTTACAAATTTTATTTTAAATTAAATTCTAAAAATTCAATGTTTTTAATTTTTAAAATGGATTCCAAATTTGGACATAGATGGTACATATTTATGGAATAGTTCCATTTTATTTTTGGCCAATATGAATAGTAACCTTGGTAGATTTTGTTTCCATGATAAAGGGTAAATTGGGTAATTTAGGTTAAAAATAAAATGATAAGCACTATAAAAAGACCCTAACACTTACCAAAAAATATTTATGAATATAATTATACCATTATCACCTAAGTATCTAAATTGAGTATTTTAATATCTACTTATATATGAAAATGTCTTATATAAAATTTAAAGCAAATAAAATCACAAAATATCACTTTATTTGTCTTAAATGTCTCTTATGTGTCCATTTTAGGAAAAATGTTGGTTATGAATGAATATAAATGTCCAATTTTAACTTAATAAACATATTTTCTTGATATAAAATTATTTTTTTCTTTTTGGGCCACTTGGATTAGATTATTATTTTTATAATATTTTAATTAATAAAAAGACAAAGATGTCACATTCATGTTTAAAATACAATATAATTTTTAATAAAGTTTTAACCAAATAATATATTCTACTATAAATATTATTATAAAATATATAAGATTTATCTTCATAATGGTGTTTTATTTTTAATTTTTAGTGATGTTATAATTATATTAAATAATTACACTATGATGATGCATTAATTATTCAATTAATGAAACAATAAAATGAATGATATTAAAAATATTAAAATAAATATAATTTGAATTAATAAAGGTGGTACAAAAATTTTATATATTATTATAAAATATTATAAATTTATTAAATTGTTTTTTAGGAAGTTTTTTTGTTGTATTTATTTTTTTAAATTCAATATAATGAATAGTGTTAAAATTGATACAAATGATATTTTGTCAAAATAATATTTTATTAGATTATATTAAAATCATAAAATAACTTTAAAAATAGAAATTTATTATAATACAGTCTAAAATATCTTAAATTTTTCATTTATGGTATAATTGACAACACAGAATTTAAAATTACAACCTTTTAATATTATATAAGTTGTTATTATAGTTAAAATTAAAAAATTTTAACTAAATGTTAATCAAAATGATGAGATTTAAAATAATACCAAAACTTGTATAAATTATATTTGTTAAGATATTAAAACCAAATAATACCTTATATTCGAATCCATGTCTATTTGGGGGTATTTTTATAGAAAATTAATTTAGTATAATTTAATATTTTTGGAAATCAAGAAAGTTCTCCTATCCTCAATTATAAAAAGGGTACCTCCTATCTCACTTCTTCTCCATTTTAGCCTTATATCTTGACTATACATTGAAAATTTATATTTTTGTCTTTCCCAAACACATTCTCGAGGTTTTGTTCTTCTCAAAAGATGAACCCTAATGCTCTTTATAGGTTATCCAGAGGAGACATTCCGAATAAAAGGTAATTGCTCTAACCGATCACCTTCTTTTTATACTCTTATTTAACTCCTCTAAATATATTAATCTTATCATAAAACAATAAATTAATTATTCTAAACATTATTAAATTTTATTATTATTATTAAAACTCCATTATAAACCATCTTTCCCATCAAATAGAAAGTGAGTGTCTCGCTCGTGGGTACGTGTGGCTTACTATTTCCCAGTAAGATACAATTAATTTTTCATCACCATATTTTATGGATGGGTATTATGATGGGTTTAATGAATATGAATGATAAATATAATATTAAAATTATTCTATAAATATTATTTATTATTTACCTTCTTCTTATTCTATAAATTACAAAATTAAAACTACATTCATTCGTACATATGGCCTACCATCTCCATGAACGATGTAATTAATTTTTCATTTAAGATTTATATGAATGATTATAAATATTTATATAATTATTATATATTACTTTTTTACCATGATTAAAAATTTATAAATTATGACACCAATATCAAATTAGAAGGACCAATACTATTGAATCGAAACATGTTTAGAAAATGAAGAAGTTATAATCTAGAATAGTGATTTTAATAAAAAATATTAATAAATTAGTGATAAGATGTTATAAATAAATAATAAATTTTATTATATATATATATAGTTATAGAATAAATTTATAATATATACATATTTATTATATAGGTGGTTTAAATGTGAACAAATAAAGGAAATACTTAAGGGAATGGTTAATTTTATAATCTCATAATTATTCAAGATTGATTATATGTAAGTATCTGTAGGGAAATATTTATCTTCCATATCCATGTTTGTTTCCCTCGGAATTTGGGGATGACCGCCTTGATGGGAGGTTCAAACGTTCTGATCGGTTTCTAACGGGTTTGTTCGCAGTACCGGAAACATCCAATGATTCCACATCCATTCGGACCTACTTTCCAAAGGTAGGTGCTCATTAGTTTGTGGACTGATGAGGCTTAGGAATTTTCATTGGTTGAGAGTATGGGAGGTTGGACTCATCACACCTTTTTTAGGGGAATTATTGTCTACTCTGGGACTCTCTTTATAGATTTAAGTTATGTTCGTGAATCCTTATTACATTACCAAGTATAAAATGAGCTTTCCTTCAGATCTAACAATCAATGATTAAATATGTATAAATTTAGAGAATCTTTTGTATGTATTCGAGGTTCTTCATCAATAGAGAATCATCTGTATTTTTTAGAGATTCTTCGTCAATGGTACCCTTCGACACATTTATACAGAAGTCTCTTGGTCATTATGATGACCATGCTGGTTTTAAAGCCACTCAGTGGGGCACTTGAAGTTTATTGTCATTCAGAAGGACATGTATTATTTTAGAGTTGGGATCGAACCCGTAGATGGGCTACCTACATATCCTTTGTTTAGAAAAGGAATCAGAACCCACGCAGTTCGAGTAAGGGAGTATGATGTTTATGATTGATGGATCAAAGAAGGATGTCACAATTACTTTTACACTCTAAGCTCACGTGAGTCATGCTTGGTGTGAGAAACAAGAGGTATTGGTAAAAATTAGACAATTGTGCCATGAAAGATGCAATCATAAGAAATAATGTGGGGCTTATGTATGTATGACTGCCCAGATAAATGAAGGTTAGGATTTACTTTAGGGAAGAAATCCAGGAACAGGGTCCATAAAGGTATATGTGCTTCATGGAGATTTTGAATACTCTAACTTGGGGCTTACTCCTGAAAAGGAGTCCCAAATTAGGAGAAGACTTATTATTGGGTTTTACTCCTAAAAGTAATCCCAGATCAAAGGTAAATTAGGACTAGTTAAGAGAAATTAAGACTGGGGCTTACTCCTAAGGCGGATGCCCAGATTTGGGAAATTTAAGAATTGGGGATTACTCCTAAGGAAGATGCCCAAGCTTGAGATTGGGGCTTACTCCGGAAAAGGAAGCCCAGGTTAGGGGATCTGGGGCTTACCCCTAAGAGGATGCCCAAAAATTAAGGGACTTGGGGCTTACTCCTAAAGAGGATGCCCATATTAGAGGACTTATGACTGGGGATTATTCCTGAAAAGGAGACCCAGGTTAAGGATTCTCTCATCTTAAAGGATGAGGTTGAATGAATGAAATCTCAATCTTTAGTGACATAAAGATTTGTAAATCACTAGGTTTTGAAAGATATTCCACAAAATTCCTTTCAGATAAGGAAGTCAAATCCAGAAATCATGCCATAAAATGGCTTTGAAGAGTGTCTTGAAGACTGAATCTTGAATAGGAAAGGTGTAATGGCTTAAGATAGGTGAAATGGGAAAGAAAGGAACCCAAAATGGCAGGGGCGCACAAGTCCTGGCAGGCGCGCAGGTATTGCGTGGGCGCGCAAGTTTTGGTCGCGCAGGTATACGCCTGCATGACACATGATGTACTTGCACGACGGTTAATCATCAGGGTAATACTTGAGCGACTCTTCATTAAAGCCTTTATAATCCTCTTGAGGTTCTTCCAGAAGAGGGGCGCGCAAGATCTATTGATGGAGTAAGGCGGCGCGCAAGTGTGGCCCTTTTCCCTTAAGGGCTGGCCATTCAGGCATGCAAGTGTTGATGAGTTTCAACACTTAGGCCTTCCTCCCCCTCTTTAGATCTTCCGTTCTGGGTAAGAAATTTCCTTAGAAGTGTTTCGGAAGCTTTGATAAGAGACTAGGGTGCCAGGATCTCAAATATGAGTTTCTGGAAAAAAACTCCTCCTCAAATGGGGGGCCCACAGGGTCTATTTATAGGCAGGAGAAGACCCCGGGCGGTTATCAGGCGGTTATCACTTAGGTCGCGCAAGTCACTTGCGCGACCATAAGGCGTCGCACAAGTGGACTTGTGCGACATTGATAGAACTTGCACGGCACAGGTTCTTTTGATCCCTTGTTAATGCCTTTGTCAATTTTTGATATTTTCTTCAAAGGTTGAATCACTTTGAGCTCAGATATTCCCCTTTTCCGATCTTTAGATTCTGTGATGAAAGGAGCATCAACAAAAGTCCCCCCTCAGAGTTGGATCCGAAATAAATGAGGATTTGACTCTGAGGAAATCGAAGACATCCAAAGGAAAGGTGGCGCGCAAGTCTTGATGGCGTAGAGGGCAGCGCGCAAGTGCGCATCGCGCAGGGATATGGCCCTTGATCCCGCAGGGTATGGCGCACAGGGTCCCAGCCGCGTCTATAAATAGAGGGCCTCACTTCCGTACAAGCATCTGGATTTTCGGACTTCATACCTTCGAGCTCTCACCGAGCAGGTCACCTTAGCCGCATAGGTTGCTCTGTTTTCCGGTGTTTTCCTTGATGCCGCGCTACTGTATAGGTATTTTTACTTGCGCGGTTTATACTTGCGCGTCAAAAACTAGCGCGGCACACAAACACTTGCACGTCATGTTTAGACTTGTGCACCTTAATTCCTTAGCCATTTTTCAAAATTCTTTCACAAATTTTATGAAAAAAAACCCATTTAAGAGTTTAATTTATTCAACTTTTGTGCAGATTCAATGGCTCTTAAGGGAATTAAAACATCTGATGAACTAGTTAGAAAGCGGATTGATGACATGATGAACATCATTGGCCATAATTACTATGATATCTGCGATAGAACTCTCCCAGATTTGGATAAGTACTTGAAGAAATATCATCTTAATTTCCCACAGAGCATCTACCGGCCTCTATATGGTCATGGTCATATGCAAGGATTCAATGTTCCAGATGCAAAGAACTATACACCTGAAATGCAGCTGCACTGCTACTTCTTCATTTCGGTTGTGATGTGCATTAAGAGCAACAACAATGGTGTGAACTTTCAAATTCTTCCTCCATGTCATTTCCTTGCAGATATGAAAATGGAAAACCCATGGTCTGAAATGTTTTCCACTGCCGGTTGGTGGAGATAAGACAAACATGGTATTAGAGAAATATCTGAAAAGAGTACTCTCTCCAAATGGCTCTTTACTTCCAATTCTCTATTCTCAAATCCATGTATCCATCTTCCAAGTCTCTTGGACAGAAACAGAGTCACTGTTTGATCAGCAGAAAAAATTTCTCAAACCGCACTCAAGAACATCCTTTTACAATTGTTCCAAGAAGAGTTGGTATCACTGCATCTCTTATTGTATCCAGTTGAATGAATGAATTCCAAGTGATTGCTAATGAAGCTCGGGGTGCCGTAAATCAAATGAAGATTTATGTTGAAAGCCTCTTGTAATTCTTGAAAAAGAGAAGAGACTTCAGTCTATGGATGTCCTTCTAACTCTTGTGCATCAATGAAAAACACTTTCAGCTTCACTCATTTGTACCTGCATTCTCTTTTTCTACATGCTTTAGATTTTACCTAATCCAATGGGCCTAGTAAGCATAGTTTGATTTTTACTAGGATTAATGTAAATAACCCTTCAATCTTCGAACCTTTTAATTGCTCAATGTTTCCTAAATCATACCAAAATGTATGTTTAGTGAGCTGGGAACTTGACTTTTATTCAGAGTTCCCTTGTCTTTTGTGGGCAGATTAAAGTCATGCATGTCGGACATAAAAAGGCTAATGTTTAAGGTCGAAAGAGCTTTGACCGAAATGGATTAGAATTGACTCAATTACTTGACAACTCATTTGAAAACATAGTACCATACTCAAGTATGAGGGAAAATATGTAAGCTATGACTTAAGAATATTTGAATCTGAGGAATGATATGAAAAAGAGCTAAAAGGAATTAGAAGAAGTAGTTTCCAAGAATGAAGTTACCATTATTTAACAAACCCATTAGGGGGTTGAATTATGCAGGGCCACCTAAGGGAATTGGCTGCATAGTTAAATAAAATAGTATCTTTTTGCTAATAAGTCTGTTATGTAGACTGTTTATGGAAGGCCACCTATGGGCACGTGTTGCATAGTCAGGAAAAAGAACTCTCAGAAATTTACTTTCCTAGTGCTAAAAGCCAGTGAAAGTTTATGGAGATTCAAATCTTCCAAAGTATAGAGTTTGTTGTATGGAAATAGGTACTTGAATATGGAGAAAATATTTCCAAACAAAATTATCAAAGAACTGGATGAATATCACTCCTACGAAGGTCTAACCCAAACGTAAGGAAGGAGAATATAAACCATATACTTGAATACTTTCAGATCATGAAAAATTATATGGGACAAATATGTTAAGGATGGCTATTTTTGCGGATCCCTGCATACTGTCATTTAAGACAAATAAGGAAAAAAGAGGCATTCTTCCAAATAATGAAGTTACCACTATCCGACAAACCTGTTAGGGGGTTGAATTATGCAGGGCCACCTAAGGGCATTGGCTCTATAGTCAAATAATAGTATCTTTTTCCTAACAAGTCTGTTATGTGGACTGTTTATGCAAGGCCGCCTATGGGCACATGCTGCATAGTCAGACAAAAGAACTCTCAGAAGTTTTACATTTTTGTGACTATAAGTCATGAAAATGGTTATGAGGATCTGAAAATATTTAAGGTTAGGATTATAACACATAAATATGGGTATTGTTCAATGTGTACAGAGATACATAGATCAATGCTAACCATAATCATGTTGTGGCTGGGTCCTGAATTGAAATGTTGGACTTCACTACGTATCCCATAAGGATGAGAATCAAGCCATACATAGTTCATAAACTACAGTTTAACGTTGTGTGGGACAAAAGGATTAGAGATCTTAGTTTAGGGTCATAGAGCTTGGACCATTGTAAGAAATACACCGTGTGTGTTTTCATGGGGACTTGTCAGCCAAAGGACAGAAAGTGAAATTTGGGGTCAGGCCCAAATACTTGGGACTGAATTCTAGGGACACTCGAATGTTCCTACGTATCCCATAAGGATGGGAATCAAGCCCACATAGTTCTAGAAATACCCTTTGTACAAATTTGGTTCGTACATGTGAAGGGTGAAAGGGGACTTTAGTGCAATTATGGTTTAACCCAAGATAAAAGGTTTGGGCGTTGCCATGTATGTACGTAGTCTTTGAAATGAAACATGATTGAAAAAATCAATGAAAATAATGATTCCCTCTCAGGTGAGGGTATCAAAGAAATTTTGTAGTTTATTGTCATACTGGACAAAAGTGTTGTATAGTTTAACGTCGTATAACAAGGACGAAAGTGAACCAATGTAAAGATATTGATTCTAAGGGCGGTTTCACGAATTATCATCGTATAAGATAGAGATAAACCGACGTGAAGAGATTTTTTTTGGGATTGAACCTTGGGAGGTTGCCTACATACCCAGCCTAGAAGCCAAGGATCAAATTCCGTGTAGTTCAATTAAATAATGAATTAATGATCAAGTTGTTCTTGGGGACAATGACCTAAAAAAATGATGTTAGGACTTACACATGGTTAGTGGCCCAGAGAGAGTGTTATGGTTGAGGTTTTCTGTAAGCTCACGTGAGTCATACTCGGTGTGAGAAACAAGATGTAACAATAACCTTAACGATGCATAGTTTAATGTCATGTAGGACATATAAAGGGACTATGCAGTTTAAAGTCTTGAAGTTAGGACTATTGGTGTTGCACAGTTTAGTGTCATGTAGCAGGGACAAAATACAGTTTAATGTCATGTAGGACGTATCACGAACTTTCTGTACAATTTAGCATCATGTAGTAAGGACGATGGGGAAAATAGAGTTTAACGTCATGTTGGACGAAAGGAGGGGACTGTGCAGTTTAATGTCGTGCAGTGAGGACAAAAGAGTGCACCATTTTAACGTCATGTTGGACGCATTGGGGATTTTTTCCACATTTTAACGTCATATTGGATGAAAAAGGGACGATACAGGGACGATACAGTTTAGCGTCATGTTGGACGAAAGTGCGAATAGTTTAAGGTCATATGCATGGACCGTGGATGGTGCAGTTTAATGTCATGCTGGACGGTGGTGTAGTTTAAGGTCATACAGGACCTTTGATGATTATGTACTTTAACGTCTTTCCGGACGTAAGGGACTTTTATACAGTTTAGCGTCATGTAGTTAGGATGTCATAGTTTAACGTCTTGCTGGACGTAAGGGACTTTCAAATAGTTTAGGGTTATATGCATGGACCGTTGATGATGCAGTTTAAGGTCATACAGGACCTAGTTGCAGTTTAAGGTCATACTGGACCATTTAGGGAACTTTTTCACAGTTTAACGTCGTGTGGGATGAAAGTAAAAATATTTTAAGGTCATATGTATGGACCGTTGCTGTATAGTTTAACGTCATATAGCAAGTACGAACTGGTGCCGCATAGTTTAGTGTCATCTTGCGGGGACAAAGTACATTTTAATGTCATGTAGGATGAATGTAAGGACTTTTGTACATTTTAGCGTCATGTAGCTAGGACGATGAAGGTGACACAGTTTAACGTCATGTTGGATGTATGTGCAAATAGTTTAGGGTCATATGCTTGGACCGTTGCAATATAGTTTAATGTCATATAGCAAGGATGAACTGGTGCCGCACAGTTTAGTGTCATGTTGTGGGGGAAAAGTACAGTTTAATATCATGTAGTATGAATATAAGGACTTTTGTACAGTTTAGCATCATGTAGCTAGTACGATGAAGGTGACACAGTTTAACGTCATGTTTTATGTATGTGCAAATAGTTTATGGTCATATGCTTGGACTGTTACTGTATAGTTTAACGTCATATAGCAAGGACGATCTGGTGCCGCACAGTTTAGTGTCATGTTGTGGGGAAAAAGTATAGTTTAATGTCATGTAGGATGAATGTAAGGACTTTTGTACAGTTTAGCATCATGTAGCTAGGACGATGAAGTTGACACAGTTTAACGTCATGTTGGACGTATGTGAAAATATTTTATGGTCATATGCTTGGATCGTTGCTGTATAGTTTAACGTTATATAGCAAGGATGATCTGGTTCCGCACAGTTTAGTGTCATGTTGCGGGGAAAAAGTACGGACTTTGCAGTTTATACAAAATACTTCTTCAAAAATCTGGCATTGGTTGGAGTAGTGATGAGTTCCCCATCCATTGAGATTAATGAATAAGCTCCATTGGAGTAGACCCTATGTATTGAATAAGTTCTTTCCCATTTTGGCTCAAGCTTGGGAGGTTTCTTTCCTGGTATCATTGGAGTTCTGAGAACTAATACCAATTCTACCTGAGTGAATGAATGAAGACGAACTTTTTTGTTAAAATATCGTGCTATTCGATTCTGATAGACTTCCAAGTGGTGCAAAGTGCACAATATTTTCTCATCTAACTGTTCCAATTCATTCAATCGCTTTTGAGATTGTTCATCTGTAGATGATTGATCACAAACGGCAACTCTGAGCGAGGGTAGTTGAACTTCAATGGGAAAGACGGCTTCCGTTCCATATACCAATGAATATGGAGTTGACCGAGTTGCAGTGTGGGTGGTAGTCCGATAAGCCCATAAAGCATGAAAGAGTTTATCAGGCCATGACCTCTTATCTTTATCCACCATCTTTTGCAGTACATTTGAAAGAGTATTGTTAAAGGCTTCTATTTGGCCGAAGGGCCGATGCATGATACCGAGATGAATGGTTGGATTTGATGTTGTATTCTTGACACAACTTCTTCATCTCAGATGAACAGAAATTGGTGCCATTTTCCGTCAATATGGGATGAGGGACACCAAATCTGGTAATGATGTTAGACTTGATAAATCTAACAATTCATTTAGAACTGACTTCCTTGAGAGGTATTGCCTCTGCCCATTTGGAAAAGAAGTCAGTAGAAGTAAGAATATACTTAAACTGTTTAGCCGTAGCCGAAGGGTAAGGTCCCACCACATCCATTCCCCATGTGGCAAATGGCCATGAGTATTTAGCTGTATGAAGCAACTCTGGAGGTTGATGAATGAAGTTGGAATGTACTTGGCATGAATGACACTTCTTTGTGAAATCAACACAATCTCGTATCATTGAAGGCCAAAAGTATCTAAGCCTTCGAATTTGATCAGACAGTCTATGTCCAGACTGGTGGGCCCCACAGACTCCTTCGAATTCAGGCTCATCAAAATTGAAACTGCGACTGGCATATGGATTTTTTAATTGAATCATATTAATAGAACCGAAGATTAACTCTTCGTCTGATAAAGACTCTGCCTGATTATCCTGTTTAGGTTGTGTCGTTTGGTGGGGCGGTGCCCGTGGATTTGAAGTAGATGACATGAAGTCCACCAAAGTCAAAGACAACTTAGGCTTTGACACATACTCGTCTTCTTCTGATTCTTTTTCTTTATTTGAATCATGTCATTTCTTTGAGGACTTTCCCTCTGACGAAGAGGGTTTTTCCACAACATTCATGGCAGAAGACACAATTGGTTTCCTTAATTGTGTTCGCAAAATAGCATGAGTTCGATTGATTGTCTTTCTGACCATCCAATCATCATACTTTTGTGCATTTTTGCTTTTGACTTCCTGCCATTCATCTTCCTCCTCTGGAACAATATCAGTGAAACATGCTACCTGGGCTGAGGATCCTTTCAATGTGACATGTCCCGAGTCGACCATCTTTTGTAGGAGGTATTTGAAGACAAAACACTCCTGGATGGGATGCCCCAATATTTGATGAAAAGGGAAATAATTAGGAAGGTCTTCATCTCCTTTATTGTTTGGACTCTTAGGTATTGGAAATTGAACCAAATTGTTTTCCAGAGCCGAAATGAGATAACCAGGAACTTGTTCATTTCGGAAATAATATGTTTTTCTCTTCAGATCCTCAAATTGTTTTTGTCTTTGGTCTTTTTGATCATCTGGACGAAAAGGCCTTTATTGTTGGTGCTCAGAAGGTGGATCCCTTCGAGAAGATGAAGGTTTTGAGGTAGAAATAGGTACAGGTGCTTGTTTAAGCATAATTGTAGAAGTTTATGCTTTACCCATTCTCCTTCCTGGAGCTGATGGAATTACACGAGATTTAACCTTAGACTGTATAAGGGAATCTTCAATCTGCTGAGCGATTGAAGTAACGTCTCGAAACCCTCCTGTGTATTTCACAGGGATTAATGGCGTGCATAATTCGTCACGCAGATTTTCCACACAGATTGGCAACAATTCTTCTTGAGGGAGTGCTAAAATCAAGGAATATGTTAATCCCTTCCAGCGAGCAATGAAATAAGAGACTCTTTCATTCTCCCTTTGCTTACAATTTGTAAGATCAAAAACTATTGCTTTGGAAAAGTTGAGCTGAACTGAAGGAGGAATTTTTGGCGAAGATCCTCCCATCCGGTAATTGACCGGGATTGCAAGCTTGTATACCAAACAAAAGCTGGTCCTTGCAAGGTTCGCATGAAGCATCTGAGTTTCACTTCTTCTTGCTGCTCCGAAGTTCCCATCATAGGATCGTAACAAGACACATAATGCGTCAAATACTGTTCAGAATCGCCTGATCCATTGAAAATAAGGAATACAGGATTCCCAAAACTAGATGGAGGAGAAATTGAATCTACCCATTCAGGGTAAACTTTCTTTTCTGGTTGAACTTGCGCACGTTTCCCTTCCATAGTTTCTAACCGAGCTGTTAATGACTCAATAGTAGTTATTAACTTTTGAGAAACATCCGGTTGAACTTGGACTTGGGTAGGTACAATGACTGGAGCTTGGACAGATGTGGTGATTGGTGTTACAACTGATGGTAGCACTACCAACTATTGTTGCACTTGACCCGTAGGATTAGACCTGTGAGGATGTACTGATAGAGAAGGATATTCTTGACCCATCTCAGTAGCTGCAACAAATTTCTTTGGCTGACTGACTCCAGCATGCTTAAGAAGAAGACTACTCTGAAGTAGTTCTGCATTCAACCATCTTAATTCTTTCATTTCTTCCTCCTATTGTGAAAACCTCTGCTCTAGTGAGAGCGATTGACCTTCTCCAAAGGAAGGATATGTAACTTGGTTATTTCCCTTCCCTTTGTTGGATCCTTTTAGGAGAGGGGGAAGTGGGTTACTCTAAGGATTACTTAAGTTCTGAGTAATCCTTTGACTTCGTGTATGCACACCTTATTCATTTGTGTCGGTGCGTACATCTTCTTAAGCAGGAACCTCTTCATCTGAGTCCCCTGAGTGAGCCTCATTTGGTGGATCAGCAACAACGGAATTGATGACATTGATTGATGCATAACTCATCGCATCCCTTCTATCAGCATTTCTGTGATATTGTCTTCTTCCATGTCTTTGATGAGACATTGACTTTGTTGATTCGATCCCTCAGGAACTTCTTGACGAACCGTAATTTGGAGGGAATCTCCTAATAATTTGGTTCTTCGTTCCTCTTGAGGTTTCTTCCCCAATCGAGAAAAGACCGACTTTCTCTGAGGAGGGGATTGATGATTTAAAAAAGTCCCCAGTCCAGTGGACTGGGTTTGTTCCTGTTGTCCTCGCTCAACTCCCTGAATCCTTTTTGTTGATTCTGAGGGTTGGTTTAAAAGAGTCCCCAGTCTGGTGAGCTGGGGTGGTTCTTGACATGTTATGTCTGATACTTTCTTGAAAGTCCTCCTGATCTTGCGAACCTTAGTCTAGAAATTAGCTGGATTCATTAATCTGTATCCGCTTTTATCACCCGGTTCAACAGACCGTTGGATGATTTCTGACACTTCTGTAATTTGGTGACGTGCTTTCTCCAAACGAGAGGCCTATTCAATATTCCCATTTTCTTGATGCAAGATTAATTCAACAACTTGTTCTCTGTATTCTTGATTTTGAGAGGAACTAGTTGAAGCTTGTTTTTGGGCAAGCTTTTGATTACAAACAAAGCCCATTTACTGTGGCCGGCCATGGTCAATAACATTGCATGAGACCATTTTCGGCGGGCTTTGTTGACTGGAGAGCACCGTGAAATGCAGTGCTTCATGAACACCCCATCCTCTGACACAAATACCAGATGGGGCATTGGCAATTAACTGACGCAATCTTCTTAGTGCGCCAATGCATGAACATTGAAGGGCTCTCTGCTGCTTTTTAGCCTTCGGATATCGAGAGACTGATAGAGATGCCAAATCAATCTGATGTTGTAACCATTATATTATCTTAAGATGATTTTCATATTCATCATAAGATAATACTTTATTTTTCAATTGACAAAGAGTTTTCCATATGTTGAGACGAATATCATGAATTTCATCTTCTGTCAACATTTATGGAATATTATACTAAGAGTCATCCAAAGGCCAAAACATGACTGGCACTTCACCTTTCGCTAGTTGTTTTCTCATATTCATCATTTCCTCTTTATCATTTGATGAAGATTCTTCTACCTGATTTGACCAGAGTTGGTGTTTCCTTATTGCTTCATTGGATTCAACAGGATTGGTAGAGAAATCATTGATCAAACTAGAAGATGCATGACTTAGGGGTGGTTCGGAGAATGACCTACACCCTGGGCTATCTTCTGATTGAGAAAGTATTTCACCTACTAACGAGGAAGATTCAAACATGACTGGTTTCTCATTTGCAAGTGCCTCAAGATAAGAGGGCTTTCTCGGTACTACATTGTCTACTGGAACATTTTCCGGGCAATGTGCATCACTACTGCGGAGAGGACTTTCGCAGCGAAATCCATCATCATGGGGAGGACCACCATAATGGGTTATAGCAAAAGATGAGATCTCTTGCTCCTTGGTCTTCTGACCACACAGAGGGTTCTTGTGGCTCTCATCTGAAGATGAAACTTTGAGATCGACCGAATTTTCATGAAGCAAGCCTTCATGAGGAAGTGTCTGTTGAAGACCTTCAGAATTAATGTTCCCATTATTGGGAACTGAGGGAGTAGAATGTTGAATTCCAACAGATAATTTTCAGTGAGCTTCAAGAACTCCAGCATCGAGCAAGGCCTTTTTATAGATTGGATCTTGATCTCCTGACTGTGTTGGGCGGGTCTTTTTCTTAGACGCCTTCTTACTTGCCTTTGAAACCACTTGTTGACGAAAGTGGCTGCTCTGAGCAGGTGTATGTGCCTGATCAGGAAAGATGGCTAGGTTAGGCTGACGATCTCCTCTCAAATCAGGTGTATGTGCCTGACTTGGTTATCCGTATGATATGGGGGAGTATGCCCCATAACCCTCTTGGACTGGAATAGATGTGTGTGTCTGTTCCGGAGTGAATTGTTGATGTATCACTCCACTGGTAGGGATAGATTTATGTGTCTTTCCCTGAGATGTCGCTGATGTTGTTATAATATCCTGGCAGGTATCCACAATATGAGCAGGGATTTTATTGTTCTATTTCACCATTGATAGAATATGCTTGGTGACTTCAGCTACTGGAATGGGAATATACGTCCATTCCGGGATTGGAGCAGGTATATGTGCCTGCTTCTGTCCTCTTTTTCCTGTCAGTGAATCCTGACAGTACTCAAGTGTGGGGGCAGAGAGTTGAGTCTGCCTCCTATTTGTTGTCGGGGCTCTCCGACTAACATCTCTGAATGCTACCGAGTGAGACTGTTGGTAGGCTTGATTAATACTAGCAGGTGTATGTGTCTGCTGATTGCACTTCGCCAAACGTGGTTGACAAGATCCATCATATGTAGTCAGACGAGCATGCTGACTGGCTGATGATGTATAAACAGGTGTATGTTCCTACCTATAGTACTCCACCGGAATTTCCTGGCGGGATTGGCGTGATGCTTCCAGATGAGTCTGCTGGACAGTGGAATTAAAACGGGTAGGTGTATGTGCCTGCTCTTTGCTTACCACCAAGTTAGGTTGGTGGACTTCTCTGGAGATGGCAGAGATGAGAACCTGCTCACTGTTGATCAGATTCCGCCTCTGGTGGTTCGTCTTGCTTGCTCGGGTTCGAGGAACCTGAGCCGAACGTCTGGAGTTGGTACCCTCATCATGTTGAGGGCGCACTGTCGCACGAGTCTGGCGGCGATTGTTGGTGGGATCCCTCAGGAAGGACTCCTGTCTGTTTGAATTAAGGTCCTGAGGGACCTGGTCATTCACCTCCCCAGAATAAGGGAGCGAATGGTGATTGCGTTCCGGGGATAACGACCCGAAATGGTTGGAGACGGTAGTCAGCACCGCCTGCTTCTTGATCACTGGTCGTCGTTGTCTGGATGACCGATGTGAGTTATTTACTTGGAGGGCTTGTCGGGCATCCTCCAGAGTTGGGATGGTACCGTGTTGATGGTACTCCTTAACCAGTGCGTTTGATACCCAGCGTTGAAGATGCTGAGTAGGTGATATCATCCTAAGAGCGGACGACGATCCAGCAGGAGTAGCAGCAGTGGCATTTACCGCAGCAATATTCACAGGTGTGAACTTGAGATCAGTCATTCTAGAAATGCATAAGATCTTGGAAAAAGAGTGTATGTTTGATATAACAGACGTAATCAAGATAAATTCATCCACTACATATTTTGGATGAGCACATATGTCAATGATTGTTTTTGTTGGCCCTATCATTGAGTTTTAAATAGGGGCCTAACAAATAGGTAAAACATCATTTTAACTTGGTTAAGGATTCATGTCGGGTTCACCATTTTTGTTTCCCTCGGAATCCTGGGATGACCTCCTTGATGGGAGGTTCAAACGTTCTGATCGGTTTCTAACGGGTTTGTTCGCAGAACCGGAAACATCCAATGATTCCACATCCATTTGGACCTACTTTCCAAAGGAAGGTGCTAATTAGTTTGTGGACTGATGAGGCTTAGGAATTTTCATTGGTCGAGAGGATGGGAGGTCGGACTCATCACACATTTTTGAGGGGAATTATTGTCTACTCCGGGACTCTCTTTATAGATTTAAGTTATGTTTTTGAATCCTTATTACATTACCAAGTATAAAATGAGCTTTCCTTCAGATCTAACAATCAATGATTAAATATTTAGGAAATTTAGAGAATCTTTTGTATGTATTTGAGGTTCTTCATCAATAGAGAAACATCTGTATTTGTTAGAGATTCTTGGTCAATGGTACCCTTCGACACATTTATACAGAAGTCTCTTGGTCATTATGATGACCATGTTGGTTTTAAAGCCACTCAGTGGGGTACTTGAATTTTATTGTCATTCAGAAGGACATGGATTATTTTAGAGTTGGGATCGAACCTGTAGACGGGCTACCTACGTATCCTTTGTTTAGAAAAGTAATCAGAACCCACGTAGTTCGAGTAAGGGAGTATGATGTTTATGATTGATGGCTCAAAGAAGGATGTCACAATTACTTTTACACTCTAATATCATGTGAGTCATGCTTGGTGTGAGAAACAAGAGGATTGGTAAAAATTAGACAATTGTTCCATTAAAGATGCAATCATAATAAATAATGTGGGGTTTATGTATGTATGACTGCCCAGATAAATGAAGGTTAGGATTTACTTTAGGGAAGAAATCCAGGAACAGGTTCCATAAAGGTAAATGTGCTTCATGGAGATTTTGAATACTCTAACTTAGGGCTTACTCCTGAAAAGGAGTCCCAAATTAGTAGAAGACTTATTATTGGGTTTTACTCCTAAAAGGAATCCCAGATCAAAGGTAAATTAGGACTGGTTAAGAGAAATTAAGACTGGGGATTACTCCTAAGGAGTATGCCCAGATTTGGATATTTTATGAATTGGGGCTTACTCCTAAGGAAGATGCCCAAGCTTGAGACTGGGGCTTAATCCTGAAAAGGAAGCCTAGGTTAGGGGATCTCGGGCTTACTCCTAAGAGGATGCCCAAAAATTAAGGGACTTGGGGCTTACTCCTAAAGAGGATGCCCATATTAGAGGACTTATGACTGGGAATTATTCCTGAAAAAGAGACCCAGGTTAAGGATTCTCTCATCTTAAAGGATGAGGTTGAATGAATGAAATCTCAATCTTTAGTGACATAAAGATGTGTAAATCACTATGTTTTGAGAGATATTCCACAAAATTCCTTTCAGATAAGGAAGTCAAATCAAGAAATCATGCCATAAAATGGCTTTAAAGAGTGTCTTGAAGACTGAATCTTGAATAGGAAAGGTGTAATGTCTTAAGAGAGGTGAAATGGGAAATAAAGGCACCCAAAAAGGCAGGGGTGCACAAGTCCTGGCAGGTGCGCAGGTACTGTGTGGGCACGCAAGTTTTGGTCACGCAGGTATACGCCTGCGCGACACATGATGTACTTGCGTGACGGTTAATCAGCAGGGTAATACTTGAGCGACTCTTCATTAAAGTCTTTAGAATCCTCTTGAGGTTCTTCCAGAAGATGGGTGCACAAGATCTATTGATGGAGTAAGGCGGCGCGCAAGTGTGGCCCTTTTCCCTTAAGGGCTGGCCACTCAGGCACGCAAGTGTTGATGAGTTTCAACACTTAGGTCTTCCTCCCCCTCTTTAGATCTTCCGTTCTAGGTAATAAATTACCTTAGAAGTGTTTCGGAAGATTTGATAAGAGACTAGGGCGCCGGGAGCTCAAATCTGAGTTTCTGGAAAAAATCCTCCTCGAATGGGGGGCCCACATGGTCTATTTATAGGTAGGAGAAGACTCTGGGCGGTTACCTGGCAGTTATCACTTAGGTCGCGCAAGTCACTTGCGCGACCATAAGGTGTCGTGCAAGTGGACTTCCGCGATAGTGATATAACTTGCGTGGCATAGGTGCTTTTGATCCCTTGTTCATGACTTTGTCGATTTTTGATATTTTCTTCAATGGTTGAATCACTTTGAGCTCAGATATTCTCATTTTCCGATATTTAGATTCTGTGACGAAAGGAGCGTCAACAATGTTTCCTAAAAAAATTCAAAAATATTTTTACTATTCTTCTAAAATTGATTAAATTTATTTTTACTCATGTGTTAATTTGTACTAAACAGTTTGAGAGGAATCTTTTTGTCTTTTTTCAAATGAGGTACTTTGTGACTTTTATGAAAAAAAATATGAAATATAATATATATTTTTAACTTATAAGGATTGAAAGGATTTTTCTTCCTTCATGAAATCTTATTTTCATGAAGCTTCCTTTATATTATTATTGGTTTCTTTTCAAATAAAGTTTTTCCTTTTATAATTATGTATCTTTTAAAAAAATATTTTCAAAACATAAAGGATATTTTCCACAAAAATCATTTCAAGTGACCTATAAAAATCATTTTTTATATAAGAAAAAATCATTTTGTGTAACTTATTTATTACTGGAGATATTATCCAATGATACCATCTTTATTCTTTCTGTGGATGGTTTATTTTTAAAATATATGAAATAGTGTAATATTTGTGAAACCGTTTTTTTATACATTTTAAAAAAAATTACAGAAAACGGTTAGGGTGAATTTTTTTTTCAAAATTATCCTTAAAGGAGGCATCATGGATGTCGCCTTTGCATTGGGGCTGAAAGGCGGCACTCGCGATGCCACCTTTCCCCTGACAAAAAAAAATAAATTTTTTTTTATGTTTTGTTTTGTTTATATATTTATTTATATATATAATTCATAAAAAATGTTCAGGAGGATGTCGCCTTTCACCTAAAAAAATTATTAGTTTTTAAAATTTTGTTTTGAATTTTTGTTTTGTTTTGTTTATATTTTTCTTTTTATATATAATTCATAAAAATTGTAAAAATTATCATTTTTGAAAAAAAAAATTGTTATGTTTTGTTTATATATTTATTTAAATATATAATTCAGAAAAATTGTTCAGGAAAAATAATTTATAATCTTTCAAAACCGCCTACTTGAAAGTTAAAAATGTTTCAAGTACGTGACTTTGAAAGTCTATAAAATATCAACCATAAAGCCAATATAAATGAAACTTTAAAAATTCATTAAACATATAAGAAATTGTTGAAAACACAAATCATTTCATAAAAATTGTTCATGAAAAATAATTTATAAGCTTTCAAAACCGCCTACTTGAAACTTAAAAATGTTTCAAGTACGTGACTTTGAATGACTATAAAATATAAACCATAAGATAAATATAAATGAAACTTTAAAAATTCATTAAACATATAAGAAAATTTTGAAAATACAAATCATTTCCAAAAAATATTCATGAAAAATAATTTATAAGATTTCAAAACTACCTACTTGAAACTTAAAAATGTTTCAAGTACGTGACTTTGAAAGACTATAAAATATAAACCATAAGACCAATATAGACAAAACTTTAAAAATTCATTAAAAATATAAGCAAATGTTGAAAACACAAATCATTTCATAAAAATTGTTCATGAAAAATAATTTATAAGCTTTCAAAACTGCCTACTTGAAACTTAGAAATGTTTCAAGTACGTGACTTTGAAAGACTATAAAATATAAACCATAAGACCAATATAAAGGAAACTTTAAACATTAATTAAACATATAAAAAATTGTTGAAAACACAAATCATTTCATAAAAATTATTCATGAAAAATATTTTATAAGCTTTTAAAACCTCCTACTTGAAACTTAAAAATGATTCAAATACGTGACTTTGAAAGACTATAAAATATAAACCATAAGACCAATATAAATGAAACTTTAAACTTTCATTAAACATATAGGATTCAACCCCGCATCAATAGGATGCATGGTATCGCTAGTATCACATACATCTATAATCTTTGATGCATGAAAACATGTTATATCTTCTTTCATGGGACAATGAAATCCATTCTTCAACCCGCCATGTCCATATCCATATCAACATCTGGCCACATAAGGGTATGGTGAAAGATATTCCACATGAAATTCTCATAGGTTCTCATTACTGCAAATACCAACCCCTTCAACACCACCATGCATCCAACCATTATAATATCTTCCACAATTATCACCCCATTTCCCTAGGCCCAGTTGATCAGATGAAAACACCAACGATTCCACATATCCCATCGAACTCTTCATCACCAAATCTTTATCCTTTATCATCTTCAAAAGGCCACTATAGGACCTCCTTGATCTATCCATTCCAAACACTCACATACAAGTATAATATAAACATAAAAACCTAAAAATTTGTTGGTTTTTATGTTTATAGTATACTTGTATGTGAGTGTTTGGAATGGATAGATCAAGGAGGTCCTACAGTATCCTTTTGAAGATGATAAAGGATAAAGATTTGGTGATTAAGAGTTTGATGGGCTATGTGGAATGGTTGGTGTTTTCATATGATCAACTAGGCCTAGAGAAATATGGTGACAATTGTAGAAGAAATTATAATGGTTGGATGCATGGTGGTGTTAAAGGGGTTGGTATTTGTAGGAATGGGAACGTATGATCATTTCATGTGGCATATTTTTCATCATACCCTTATGTGGACATATGTTTATATGGATATGGACATGGTGGGTGGAAGAATGGATTTCGTTATCCCATGAAAGGAGATATAACATGTTTTCATGCATCCAAGATTATAGATGTATGTGATACTAGTGACACCGTGCATCCTATTGATGCGGGGTTGACTCCTATATGTTTAATGAATGTTTAAAGTTTCATTTATATTGGTCTTATGGTTTATATTTTCTAGTATTTCAAAGTCACGTACTTGAAACATTTTTAAGTTTCAAGTAGGTAGTTTTGAAAGCTTATAAATTATTTTTCATTTCCATATACATAAAACATATAAATGAACATAAACAATAAATTTCTATGTCTACAGTGATGAGATCATTTCCCACATGTCGGTCTAACACAAATCATTTCATAAAAAATAATTTTTCATTTCCATAGACATAAAACATATAAATGAACATAAACAATCAATGTCTATGTCTACGGTGAGGAGATCTTATCCCACATGTTGGTCTAATAATAGGACGTCCGCGACGAGATCTCTAGGGAGTCTGATGACCTGAAGAGGTCTGGTACTCAGGTGCTAGAACGTTGACTATCATATCCTCCACCTCTGTGCTAGTGGGAGAAATTGTAAAATCCACCTCGTACTGCCCTTCTGATCCTTCTCCCACCTCGATAGTAGAAGAACTCGGCATCATCACAGTGGGGAACAAATCATGTGGTGGAACTATACCCCAAATATGCGATGGGTCTGGACCCCAAGGTTTTGATGACTCTGGACCCAAAGGTTGCGCTCCATATGGACCCCACGATGGAGCAAACTGAGGATATCCCATCAAAAAAGATGGATCCCGTGATAGCTGAGAGACATCCTGAATCGGCTCAGACTAGACTACTAGAGTGCTGACCTATGCCTGTGGAACTGGTGACGCCTGACGTGCAGGACGACGCTGTCTACATCGTCGTGGTCGTGGCTCCTCATCACCAGTAGCTTCTGTATGATCTTCCTCTACGGCAGGAACCTACTATCTATGTTTCGGATGCTCGAAGAGGCTCTCGGCAAACGCATGAATAGATGACCTTAGCTCCAATGCTTGAGCATGAACGGATTCCCGGCTGAAGACTCTATTCTCAGCCTCATCACTCATATGAATAAGACTCTCTGTGTGACTCTCCTGTAAACAGATTAAAAATGAATTATAAAATAACTCAATAAACATAATAATTTAATTTAATTGACTTACAATCATATGCATCTCTATTCCGGCTCGGGTAAGATACAGTATAGACTTCAGTCTATAACATGGCTCATACTCGTGTTGTGCTGAAAGAGAGAACTGCATCGTAGCGACTCCCAGGATATGAAAGTCTACGCATTTGTGCCAATAGTCGAGAAAACAGCATGTACTCGACGCCAGTCGTCATCCTGCCTCCCTGTCAGCTTCATCCCATGAAGCTGATCTGTCTGCCTTGGCGGTAATGGAATCCGCTGAGTCAAGAGAAACTGGAACATGACTCTGTCAGGCTGGTGCCACTCGACAATATGAAAGTGAATGAGTGTCACTACATCCGTAACATCGTCAAAACCAACCGTGCAGTATGGAGGCAACTGGTCCATAACAGACCAGTATGGAACCCATAAAATCTGAAATAAAATATTTCCCTTGTTAGAAAAATTGTTAACTAAAAAATGATGCTATTATTAAATTTTTTAGAAAGTTATAGATTGTATATACATACCTGATGGGGTAAGAGAAAGTCCAACTCAAGCCGATATACGGCTAAATCATGTCTCGGAACCACAGTGAAATTGTGTCACTGACACCACCTATAAAATACAACATCGGTAGTGATAAATAATGAGAAATTAAAGTCAATAACTTTTAGTAGCATTAGAAACTAATAGAAATGAGTGATCATACCAGCGTCCACACGAATCGTCATGCAGCACCGCCATCTTGACCGACAGACCAACAAGATCAGGGCAGAATGCGGGGATGTGCTCCCATGCCCACATCTGAATAAGGATGACGCATCCCCCGAGACCTGTATACTGTCTGTTAGATATCCTGCATAATGCTCTGTATGTGTATGCCAAGCAGGCGGATCCCCAACTATACGTCCATGCCCGATCAAAATCCTCTAGCAGGGGTAGATACATCATGTGCACGTTCATCCCTAAATTATTCGTACACATGGTCCCTCCAATAAGTCGTAATATATATGCACGTGAAAAACGCATCATCGTCTGCTCGTCAGCATCATCAGCTAAAAGTGGAATCTGTGACTCCATCCAAGGCATGGATATCGATGCTCCATTAGTTGCACTATGATCAGACAAAATGTCAATGCCTAAAAAGTGCCGAGCAAGGTCGGGCCAAGCTGCCCGAGTGGATCCAATAACGGGTGTCCCCTTGATAGGAAGACCAAGAAGCACAGCCACATCCTGGAGGGTGATGATCATATCTCCCTCAGGTAGGTGGAATGTGTGTGTCCCTAGTCTCCACGTCTCCATGAATGCATCTAGCAGGTGATGGTCTACAAATGTAAAATCTAATACCACAATACCATAGAAGCCAGCACGATGCAAGTATAGTATAATGGCAGGGGGAGGCTCTGTGTGATGAAAATGGTGCACTCAACGCACACTAATCAATCGATCTGAACCACCCTCGATCACAACCTATAAACAATGGGTATCCTTTTGACTGAGTATTATGGTGTCAGTCATCTGCATATAAACAAATGAAGTTTTATCAAGGATTCACATCATGGATCATTCACGACCTATAGGTGGTTTTGTCTCTAATCTATGTTGGATGAACCATGATTTCACTTTGTTTTATAAATTTTTTTATAAAATAATTGGCATGATTTATTTATTTTCTAAAAAGATTTTTTGATAAAATATGGTTTCCCCTAATTTTGGTAAATATAAGGGTGTTTTTAAAGAATTGTGAAATGAAGTGTGAACTAGTTTTCAAAGAATTTTTTTATATCAAGAAAGGGTTTTTTGTTATTTTTGAATGTTATAATGCCCTTTCAAAATGATTTTATGTATATCTCACATGTGATCCTTGGGTATACAGGTGGAAGGTGTAGTACTAGGGATCATATTTTGATATTGTATGGGAGTTCACTTTTTGGGGTGTTATTCTATTACTAGATCAAGATTCATTTGTCTCTATGAATTCATTAACAATGTAGGAGGGTTCAATTTATGGGGTGCTCCTCTATTCCCTAGAACTTTATGCATGGGATATAGGGATTTTTAGGGCACATTTTTCATATTGATGTATGATTGTACTAGATAACCTGGTCATATGTTTCATTGTTATTTTCTCAATCACATAATGTTTTGAAAACCGATGTAAAGGGAATATGTTTTTGGGTTTACAATTCATGTTTTCGATTTTAGGATTTCAAGATTAGGGTTTCACATTTTTCCTTTTGGATCTAGGATTTTGGATTTCTTTTAACATTTTACGGTTTAGGTTAATGATTTGAGAAAATATTTTCATTATTATGGTTTAGAATGTTAGGATTATGGTATACAAAAGATGTTTCTGGGTTTACTGTTATGATTTTCAATTTTGGGGGTTAGAAAATCGAGGTAAAAGGAAGAGATAACAACATAAAATTTACAATATGATAATCTCACAATAACGACAATACATCATTTTGCCTTAGAGTGTGAACTCAACCCAACAATGTTAGGGCATCATTTCCTATTATGACCTTCTTGATGACATATGGTGCATCTCAGACTATGTATTTGTTCTTGAGGCTAGTCCATCTCATTTCGCATCCTGCTGGCCTTTGTTCTCCCACGGGGACGCAACTGATTCATATCAGGTACCACTATCGGTTGACCTTTGGGCATTGGGAAATAACGAAACTTGCCAATAGGTGTCCATGGTGCAGCATAACAGTTAGAAATGGTGTTCATCTGGTACACTGGATCAACATATGCTTCCCATGATATGTTAACATAGGCACATGCTACGATGGCGTGTGAGCATGGAAACCGTAAGGCCTGAAAGTTTCCACATTGACTTTGTCTCGTTTCTAGTAATACCGTCATTTTTTTCACAAATGTTATTTTTGATGGGGTTCGTCTTCTCTTGAACGTCAAATCGAGAGTCTTCTCGTCAAAATAGGCAGACATGATAACCAGAATATTCTTCAATATTCTTTTGAATATCTCATTGAAAATGTCTTCTGTACGTTAGCCCCTGATTTATTCCATCTGATACTAGTTTTTGTCTATAAAAAAAGTACTTCATGCAACGATATAATGTCTCATGAAGTAGGGCAGTTATAGGTAGCTTGTGAATCCCTTTGAAGACACCATTGATGCACCCTACAATGTTGGTGGTCATGTGTCCGTACCTCTTCCCCCCATCATATGTCAATGTCCATTTTTCTTTTGGAATTAGCATCATATAATCGTAAACTTATTCATTAACCTGATGGATTTTTTTGAAACGTTCTTCAAACCGTCATTAATTGAACTCATATTCTACATAGAATATATGATATTTCACATATTTTGAATTTATCTTTACGTTGATATACAAAAAAATAACAAATACAATGCGTACCAAGTCTGGTGATTACCTTCTTCATTGGTTCGTTGTAGAATTTTTTATGCAAGTTTCTAGCAATGTTTCTAATGTAGAACTGATGATGTACATTTGGGTAACTCCATGTATCAGGATACACCTTGATTGCCTCATTAATTTCCCAATGTCGATCAGATATCAAAAAAACACCCCAAATTTTGGGGAAATGGGTGTTGATACATGCCAAAAACCAACTCCATGATTCATAGTTTTCTTTATCTACAACGGAAAAGGCAAGCAGAAGAGGTGAACGGTTTCCATCTTAGGTTGCCGCAATCAAAAATACGCCCTTTTATTTTCCATACAGAAATGTTCCATCAATCTGAATAAACTGTTTGCAGAAACGAAAGGTGGAGATACAGGGAAGGAATGCCTAGAACAACTGATGAAATTGAACACGATATGGATCAAGTCAGTTATCGTGAGACACATTTTTGTTTGTATCCATATGGAAGACAACTTGGTTATGATGCATCATTGTGGCTAGAAATTACAGTGAAACCCAATATGAGTCATCCCAATCACCATAGACCTTCACAATTGCCTTCTATTTCGCCTTCCATGCCTTATTATAGGAAATATTATAACTAAATGTCTGTTGTATCCTCTCTTGAAAAAGGGATATCAGAACATCTTTACATGTCCTAATCATCTCAATAATAATGGATGACACAAATTCTGCATCCAATGAAGTATGATCTTGTGTCAGGCTTGGCTGAACGCAAGTATGAGCTGCCTCAATCCTCGAGATTCTCCAACCTCCAAATGCAATGTCCGGAATCACCGTCAATCGAAATCTACAATCATCCCCATACTTATCACATCATATTCCATATTTTCTACAGTCTGATTCATAAACTACATAGCTAAAGTGCCTCTCAATGTGAAATCTCTTTAGCGTACTTTTTAATGCATCTTTACTTGGAAAATTCCTTCCAACATATAAATTTTTGTCCATCTCACTAAACTTATCTCGTATAACTCCGAGAAACTCAGTTGCTGGTGTGAGAACATTATCTTAAAATTTAGGCACACGTGTCATTTCTTCTGACCAAGATGCAAAGAGCGGTGGATGATTTATTGTAGGTCAATCATGTTGTACAACTAATGCATTTCTCGAAACTTCTATTGTTCCTTCCTCATCAGCACTAATATCACCATATGTTTCGTTATTACAAAACTCCTCATCAGATGTCAGGTTAACATGTATATCTGGGAGATCAAGTAGTTTTTCCTCTTATGCATCATTTGGAATAGTCTCAACTTCATGGGGCGGACTATCTTCAACAACTCTTGTAAGTCTACATCTTTGTACAATTGGATGTTGTTGTTGTACTGTAGAAACATCAACATATAACTCAATCATGGTACCGTCCTACCATTGAGAAAACAAATTAATTGTTTCGATCCATTTCGCATCATCAACCAATAGACAAGCTAGATGCCATAATGTTGATAGGAACTACAAATGTCTATAACTCATTGACTTGATCTTTTGATCAGGTCCTAGATTTAATGAGCCATGAATTATATCTTGAAGGTCACTTAGGGTTACACAATCAGTTGTATTAACCACTGTTATTGGTTGTGTACTGTAAGAATCTCCTTTATCTATTTAAATAACCTCCCCATAGTAGTACACACAGGCAAACATTATGCTCTACGTAAAAAAAGTTTTCTGATCAAGATTTTGATAGTGTAAGTGACATTCAGAATGATGGTTACCAATATAAGTTGGATTTTATACTTTGAAGATGTAATTAAACTACTTATTAAAAATAAGTTGGATTTTTCCTCACATTAAAATAATAACTATTACTTCTAAACTATACAATCTTTATGATACTTAAATTTTAAAAGATCTTATATCCTAAATTAGGATATTTCTTAGTACACTTTTTAATTAGTTAATCATATTCAATCATTAGTTATTCCTTACTAAATTATTAATTAGTTATTCAATAACATATTAGAGTTAAAATATAAATAACATAGAGTTAAAAAATAAATAACACCATGTTTTGAGATTCTAGCCTTTCTTGCAGTGAATTGGATATCAAAATTTCAGAAAACCCATTTTCACATGGGATTTCTGAAAATTTGATATTCAATTAACTGTAAGAAAGGCTAGAATCTCGAAACATGGTGTTATTTATTTTTTAACTCTATGTTATTTATATTTTAACTCCATGTTATTTATATTTTAACTCCATGTTATTTATATTTTAACTCCATGTTATTTATATTTTAACTCCATGTTATTTATTTTTTAACTCCATGTTATTTATTTTTTTAACTCCGTGTTATTTATTTTTTAACTCCATGTTATTTATTTTTTAACTCAATGTTATTTATTTTTTCACTTTCACTCCATGTTTTTTTTAACTATGTTATTTTTTAACTCCATGTTATTTTTTAACACCATGTTATTGAATATCGTTTGAACTGTAGTTTTATTTTTACCTCTATGTTATTTATTAATTAATTTCTAATTAATCATTCCAAATAATAACTATTAACATCATTACTAAATTATTAATTTATCATTTCTTTTCTTATATTTTTTAGTAGTTTATAAAGAAATATGCATATCTTAAGCATATCCTCCGGGAGTGTCAAACCAGAATGTAGCAAGGCCCGTTGTTGTGCACCAATTCGGGTTCGAGTCTAGCTCAAATCGGTGTTTTCGGGTTTTACCCCTAGGTTCATCTGTGATAAAGCCACATTCACTTGTTTGTATCCAGACAAGGATTTGATTTCTTAGATAACATAGTCTTTATGCTACCAAAAATTCATTAAAATAATCCTAAATTAATTTATACCAATGATAATTATAATTCCTAAATATATATAACTAATTAAAAAATCTAATAAACAAAAAATTTAAAATTAACTAAAATAATAATTATTTAAAATATTTAACTATAAATAATTCAACTAAATAAAAAACATTAAATTTAAAAAAATATTTAACTAAAAACAATTCTATAAAATAAAAAACATTAAATTAAAAACCATACCTCTAAAAGCTTTCCAAAAAATTCAAACCGCAACCTCCGCCACAAAAGATAGAAAATGAGAGGAAAATGAGTGTTTGGAAGTGAAGAGAAGGGGAGGGGGGTGACCATTTATAGGGTGCGGAGGCAAAGGTGGCACCATGGGTGCCACCTTTCGCAATATCGTCAGGCGAAAGGTGGCACTGCAGGTGCCGCCTTTGCCACGTCATTGATCCATGCCGGTAGTGAAAAGGCGGCATCTGTGATGCCACCTTTGCGGTGCATTTTGAAAAAAAATCACCATAACCGTTTTCTGTAAAAACAAATTTAAAAATGTATAAATAAACTCCATTTTTATGGGTTCTATTATGAAATGATTTATATTATTATGGATAACATATGTATAGTTTTTATTATGTGATAAGGGCGACTAATATCTCTCTCTAATGAATTGGGTAAATATTTATATCTCATAAGATAGATAGGACTGGAACAGGTAAACCTGATACAGTAATATAGGACTAGAACTAGGAGTGGACTCGGTTCGGTAATACAGGGCTAGAATAAGGAGTGAACTCTATTTAGAAAGAGAATTTATCTTCTTTGATGGTCCTAATAGTGATCCTTAACTAATATAGAAATGATTTTCTATTATTATATGTATGCCAAAATATCATTTCTTTTATTATACTCCCATTAATTATGTTCTTTGATTCTTTTATAAGTCATGTCTTATGAACTTATATGATTTATTACATGACTTGATATCATGATCTTTGGTATGTAGGATATAATTTTTAAAAGTTATGTACAAGTTTGGAGGCCATTATGATTATATTATCCCCCTTTATTACCCTTACTGATCATCTAATCTCACCCTTTTCTTATGTATCTTTTCCCTAGTATATGAAAAAATGTATTAAGTATGATATGTCAAAAAGGGTTCTAGTTATAAAGGAATAAGCTGGAGACAATATATATCTTTTATTAATCAGTTTTTTTTTTGTATCTAAGTTTACAAAGATACTAAAACTAGGGTTATGACATGTTTTTGTTATGTTATGTAATTGATATACTTCTATTTAGATACAATATCTATGTATGAAAAGTATAGGTTGTTATAATATCTTCAAATATTCATATAGTCCACTCAGATTATCTGTCGATATGAGGATAGTATGTTGTGCTCAATATCAGCTAAGTCCCTGGGTATTTATGTAAGTTATACTACTAGCGCTATATAAAAAGTGTGTTCTATCTGAAACAATTCTCAATGGAACTTCAGGTAGGCATATGATCTCTCCAACATTGATATTTCCCATATCCTCCACTGAGTGATTCTCTTTGATTAGTAAGAAGTTTCTAGACTTTATTAGCTAATTAATAATCATCCAAACCATGTCATGACTCCTCATCATCTTGGGTAATATTGTCATAAATTCCATCTTGATGTCAACCCACTTACACATAAAAATAGAGGGTATTTGAAACATCCCACCAAGATGATGGTGCTCGACCAGCATCCTCTGATCGGTAAGGCATTAAGAGATGAAACTAGAAATGTCTCTCTTTATACATCGAAACAAAAACTACCTCTTTAAGTCATGATACATCTTGGTCACACTAGGTTATAATGCCCATATATAGGTATTTTAATACCTCATCACCTCCTCCCAAATAGAAGTAGGGAATATAACTCTCATATGTGCCAATATCACATCATAATTTCTCATCAACCATATAGACATGAGATCATCACCAGCCAGTTGCTCCCCTAAAGGACGCCCACTGACCTCCTGCTCTGCCTATGCCTTACAAATAAGAGGATTTTCAATGACATTTCCTTTCCCATGTAAATATGATATCTCAAATTCTAAATTCTATAGATACTCAATCTAGAACTTTTTTCTCACATTTAGATCCCTCTGTGTGAAGGTATAGCGAAGGATCTTATTGTCTGTATAAACAAAAAAATCTCCCTCTAAAGAGATAGTGTCTCGATCACTTTAGAGTGTCGACCATGGCTGTCAAATCCAAGTCATGTGAAGGGTGGTTCCTTTCATGGGTCATATCCAATGAGACCCATAGGCTACTACCTTCTCTATATGTATCATCATTTCTCCTAGTCCAACACCTGATGCATCATAGTACATTGTAAAACCAATCTCAGGCTCAGGGAGTGCCAGTTCTAGAGCGGTCATCAAACTTCTTTAAAATCAAGAAAAAACCTCTTCATACTGATCTGACCAAATTAACTTAAATCATTTAATTTTTAGTGCTATCATAGGTGCTGATGGTGAGAAGAATCCTTGGATAAATTATCTGAAATATATGGCTAAGCTCATAAAGCTCCTTATCTAAAACACATTTTGGGGATGTGTCTATGTCATCACTGCTTCAACCTTATCTGGTTCCATAGATATATCAGTATTTGGAACCACATATCCTATCAACATCAACTCTCTATTCCAAACCACACATTTCAAAAAGTTTACATAATGTCGGTGTGCTCTATGTGTACTCAGTATTATCTCCAGGTTCATATCATGTAGCTCCATTGAGGCCGAGTGGACGAGGATGTTACCAATGAACACTACAAAAAATAAGTCTAATTATAGATGGAAGATCTTGTTCATGAGGTCCATAATCACTTTTTTCATGTTCATAATCCCAAAAATCATTACCAATTACTCATATATTCCATACCTGCTACAAAACGTTGACTTAGTAATGTCCCACTCTATAACTTGCAACTGATGACATCAAAATAAATGATCTATCTTGAGAACCTCTAAGATCCCCATTACTAATCAAAAATATCATTAATCCTGGGTAAAGGATATTGATTCATCACTACCACCTGGTTTATCTTTGGGTAATCAACACATATCTAAAGACTATTGTCCACCTTGTTAATAAAGAACGCAGGTTCACCCCCATGGTAAAGTAATTTTACTAACAAAGCCATTCCCCTCCAATTCATCCAACTATACCTTGATCTCCTTCATCTCATTGGTGACATATGACATGGGGGTATCAAAATAGGTATTTCACCCAACATGATCTCCAAATCAAAGTCAACTCCTCTATCAGAAGGGAGTCCAGAGATTTTATTTATAAATAAATCTCGATAGGGATCAATGAATGGAGGAAAAGATGTTTGGATTGTCCTTGATCGATATGAAGATTTCTAGTCCTTCCATACTGATGGCACTAACTCTTGGGTTCTAGGCAGACCCACCTGTACTGTCTGCACATCCCATAGTTGAAACATTATGGATCATCTATAGTAGGAACTGAAGAGAGTAAAATATTCTACACATCCATTCTACTATATTAATTTATGTCCTTGATATTCCTCTTTTTTCCATTGAAAGAGGCACTCCCAACAACAATAGGTTTGCATGTCTTAGTAGTGAAAGGTGGGAAAAGACCAGTAGCTCACCCATCTTCCAGAATCCTCTCAATGGTCAAGACCTTCTTTAGAAACATTGGGCAAGAAAATACGTTGAAACTCTGAAAATTTTTCCTAAGGTTGTTTTGAAGTCTAACCTCAAAATTCCTAACCTTGTGTGCCTCGTTACTAGCTATAAGCAGTGAAAAATGGAGGATTATAGTAAATAAAGTTAAATAAGAAGATAATATTATGAATCCTTTTAGAAATTCCATGAAATATTGTTCTTGGTAGATATTGATTATTCAAGGGAAGAACTCTTTGAGAAACAAGTATTTGAAATCCTACCAATTGATACCATCATGTTTTCAAATTTGACTCATCACTCCCCACCAAAGCTAAGAAGGTCCTTATAGCATGGATGTTGTAGACATCACATTTCTATCTGACAGTGTCTTGAAAATGTTGTAGATTCTCTCAATATTTTCCAAACAATCCTCATCATCCTATGGTCCACCTATTCCCAAAAATAATGTAGGATTATATATCTATAAATCCTTAGTGTATCCTACCATGGATTGGCGTTGGATTGAATGGAACCATTGTATGTACTTTTGAAGCTGGTTTATAACCATTTTATCGCACAACTGGCTCATCTAGAAGTCCATCCAAACATTTTTGAGGTGTAATATTCTATAATAGAAGGAACATTATAAACATATCAAGTCCTAACTAGACTATGGGATCCCAAAAGTTTTCCCTAGGATTCTACCCTCATCCCATGTTTTAACCCTCCTAGTTCTAACCCTATCTCTATCCCTGCACTTTAGTCACAGTCATCGTATATATATATATACAAAAAAATAAAAAAAATAGTTCAAATAATAAAATATAGTAAATATATATCAGACAACATGGAAAAGAACATATATATCACACATTCAAGAAACTATATTGAACATATAGAAAAATCAATGCATTTTGTTAATGAACTAGTATGCCTCACAACAACATGAATATCTATATATATAGCATGTGAACTTATGTTCTTGATCATGATGCATGTACCAACATAAAATCTCATAAATCACATATCAACATCATGTGCATCACCTAGGGTGAATTTAATCAACTGTAATAGAAAAATGGAATTTTCCCAATTTTAGGGAAACTTGGAGGTCCACTCTGTAGTGTTGTCCATGCACTATAACAGTTACCCTACCCTATTCCAATCCAACCTAACTCTTATCTATCCTATACCAAATCAATGAAATATAAAAGACATGTTGGTATATCTATATTCTCTAATACCATTTTGTAATATCTTGACCTAAACCACCTATTCTGATCTGGAATGCCACATGACCCCATGTAAGCCTCCCCATATCCAAGAGGTTTACAACTAGATTTTAGGGTCTCAAGTAGAGCCATGGGGAGAATATACCCTCTATATCTTGTCATCTATTGGGATAATAAATAATAACAATATGGTAATGAAATAAATAATCATATTGAATGTGGAAACTGAAGATTTCATACAAGGTATATAAATAAGAACTCCCATAATTGAAAGTTTTCCAAAGTAATGAAAATAGACAATAAATAAAAGAGATGTGTGGTCATTTAGGGTCTTTCTCAGTCCACTCCATGTTTGTGGTCCACCTGCTCAACCATCCACCATAGTGAACTTTTCCTTAATTGGTTTTCTCATGAAATTTATAAGCACATCAAAATTCCCAAGTAGGGTGTGAGTACAAGACTTGGTAGGACACCACCAATGCATCTTTAACTTTATGAGATTAAGTATATAGGTGTATGCCATAATAATAATAAATGTGTATTGGCATAAACATATAATCCAAAACCAAGCGGTAGTGCACTAACCAATCTCCCTAAAAACCACAGCCATCCCTACTTTGGCTCTATGCCGGAAGATGACTGAATGAGTCCGAAGAAGAAAACTATCCCTTTTAAAACTTCTTCACTATTTTATGGAAATGGTACTCAGTGTCATCTATCCCTCAAGAGAACTGTGTTACTTGAATCCTTTAGATGATAATATCTAGTACTCAAATTGACTAGGCTATCACATGGTGTATAGAACATAGAAAAACATGGATACCTCATGTACACCATATGATATCCTAGGCAACAATTTATCATTTATTATTATCCTACAAATAATTTTACTTCAAATCTTGACACTTTTGTGTGTCCCCAAGGTATATATTGAAATTTTATCTATGAAATCATATAATTATTAAATTTTTAACTCATGAATATATGGAAAATATAGATTATTTTCTAAATTTTATTATAGCATCTTCTTAAATGAGGTCTACCAACCTATCATATTTTAGGTATTTGATTTTATTTTGAATATTATTATCAAAAAGATGGGATAATTTTATTTTCTCTAACAAGGATGGTTTATAAATCAATTATAATTAATTTTATGTTTCCCCTCCATTGATGACACCCATATCCAACATTACTAAATCCATCAATATAGGATCTTTTTAAATTATAAATTTAGTAAAAATATCATGATTATTCATACTAAATGCATCAACCACCTTATTTTTATTCCTAGTGTAGTAGTGCATTAAACAGTCATAAACCTTGTGTAGTTTCATCCTTCACCATTGCCTCATGTTGAGAACTTTCTATTAGAATTTGTATTCCAAACTTTTGTGACCCATATATATTTCACATATTTTACCATAATTCTAATGCCTCTATATATTCAATGAAATTTTTTTGGTTTACAACTCAATATCATGGATTGGATTTTTTTTTTAATGAATTCTTAACTATCTTTATGCATTGGATACAACAATGTCATTATTTATAAGTAAAAATACATGTACCTTATTCAATGCATCACTATATATACAAATCCATATCTTTCTAATATTAAATTCAATATAAGTGTATTGAATAATACCCTCTTTAATTCTTCAAAAAATCATTACATTATTATGACCATATGAACCTAATTACATTACATATCAACTAGGTTAACCGGTTGGATAATTGAGAAAAAAAATTAAAAAATTGTCATTTGTAACCTAATAAAACCAAGAAACTACATAACATGGTTATGTTTATTTCCATTTTCCATTCTATCAATATCATTTTATCAAAATTATCAACTGATATTACATTTTTAGAGACAATGTATCTAAGAAAATAAACCTCTAAATCTAGAATTATTATTTAAAATTTTTTATATAACCCTTTTTCTATAAGATTCCCAAGAATGATTCAAAAATTAAACTTATGTTCATCATGAATTTTATAATATAAGAATATATCATAAAAAAATACCATAAATAAATTATCAAGAAAATATTTGAATACTTTTTTATCAAATCAAAAAAAAATAGAGGGTGAATTAGCTGATCTATAGGGAATTAAAGTAAATTCATAATTTCCATATATCATAAGAAATATCATCTTTGGAATATCATCTTTCTTTACTCATAGTTGATGATACCCATAAAAAATGTTAAATTTTTGAAAAATATTTAGCACCTGAATATTGATCAAAAAATTCATAAATTTGAGGTAGTGGATAATTTTTCTTCATAGTAGTGACATTGATTTCCCTGTAATTAATTCACAACTTCATAGACCCATATTTCTTCTTAAAAAATATGGGTTGTCCATTATGAAATTCATAGGTGTATAGATCCCTTAACACACAACTCATAATAATATATCTTTAGTTCCAATAATTACACTATGGATATCTTATATGGATCCATAGATATATTTTTTGAATCAAGGATGAGATCAATAAAAAAACTCCACCTAACACTTAGGTGGATGTCTATGTAGGTATTCAGGAAACACATCAATATACACCTACATAATATGTATATCCCCTATTATAAGGTTACCATTACCATTCATAGGTATTGTCATCTCTTCTTCTATAATAATTTCATCATGTAAAGCTATTATACATTTATCTGACTGTGATTCAGATGATGTAGTATCTCTTATGAGAATGATAAATTCCAAATCTCTATTATAAATCATAATATCTTTCTCTTGGTAAAGAAATTTTTCATTGTAATTTGAAATCCAATATGAACCATGGTTTTTATCAATTTAAACCAAAGTTATAACAATCATTTATAAAAATAGGGAATGTATAACTGTTATAATTGGTATTTAATGACACATCCTTGTTGTAATGATATTTCCACCTTGAGACTTGATTTATAACTCCCCTTTTATGGTGGTACATAAATATCAGAATTTCTTAGAAAACATGAATGTTATAAATGATTATGAACATCCATAATCAAATAAATCATTAGTTAAATTTAATTTCATGATCAAATTAGCAACTGCCACATCTTTAGTGATTTCAACCTCAGCTGTAGTACTCGCATAATCTTGGCCATCACCCTTTAGCCTCTTAAATGAGAGGTCCCCCTGATGCTTGGGATAATTGTTTAAATAATGACCCATCTCGTTATTTCTTATTCACTAGATATAAATGTTTTCATTATTTCCCTTTCATTCATGAGAATTATGACTGCTTTCTTCACACACAAACCAAACTCAAGTTTCCATTAAGTAAGTACTAGGACATTTCATTCCATAACTTCCACATATTATAAATCACAACTTCTATTTATTCTCTTTGACACATTTTTTTATCATGGCTCATCATAAGATGTATTTTCATGGTTTATTTTAAATATATATAACCTATAATATTCTTTCTTTATCTTGACGGGTTATCTTGACGATACTTGATACTCAATAAATATTTGATGAATATGTTTAAGAAACTAGTTCCCTTAAGGGAAATATCTTAATCCCATTTAAGAAATGGAAAATATTTCTTTTCTTATTATGTATATATTCTATAGTATACTTACTTAATCTTGTAACATTATCCCCATACTCTTAAAAACATTACTTTCCCTTCTCTTTAAAATTTAGAAACTTCCCCTCCATTTTAGCTCATTGATCTCGAGGAAAATATTTCCAAAACAATATCACATTAAAATTTCCTCATTAAATGATTTATATTTATTCAACCAGTTTATATATCTTAATCAATGAAAACCATATATCAAAATCTCCTTTTAGAATATATTTCAATATAATAACCATTTACCTTTCATTGAATCCTTAGGATAAAAATATCTTTTTATGATACATAATACATTGTTCAACTACCAATTGATTATTACTTTAATTAAAATATAGAGGCTTCTATTAGATAAAGAGATCAATCATAGGTTAATCATTTTGGGGAAAAAATGGTTTCTATATACAGGCAAGGTTATTCATTATAACCAGAATCATCTTCCCTAATATTTCTATAGACTACTTAGCTTCAACACTAGCATTTTTGGCTTTACTAGTATAGAAATCCCAACACTAACGATGAGTGTTGATCCCATTACTTTCACTAGGAGCTATCTCTAAACTATGTCACAAATTTAGTTAGCTAATAATCAAAATGAATATTGAGTATTAAAATTAAAATCATTATTAATTTTTAAATTTATCTAATACCCTAATATATTAGCATAATTCACATATTAGATATGTAAATTTCAATTCTAGTAATAAATGTTCCTACTAAAATTACTATAAAACCAAATATAATAGCTTAAATCTTGAAAAATTGATATGGTGTTAACTTTCTTACAATGAAAAATAATACAAGGGATCTCACATTACAGGATTTATTAGTTTAGCAGTATTGGAAAACTATACAGATACATTTTTCATATTTTACATTGGAAATATAAAAATATAGCATAAGAAACATTATTGCATCCTAGAAATCATTCATAATTTCCCTATTCATAACATGTGAAAGGAAAAAAAGTAAAGGGTGAGATCAGATACATAATAAGGGTCTCTTATATCATGAGTAAATAAGGCATATTCAATATAGTAGAGTGGATAATCAAAACATATGTTATTCAATTAACAACTTGACTTCATTGAACTTACATGGATAATAATATCGTAGAAATAAAAAAGGATAATGGAAATTGAATTCATAAAAATTAAAAAGTATAAATATAGATATTCATGAACATTCAATCAATGCCTTCACTATGTTTTCATGAATCTTACCTTTAAGGCCTCGTCTAATACATAATTCTTAATAATGCCTAAGTGTGAATAAGATACTCATCTAATATGGAAGGTCCATTGTTTTTTATCATTAAACCTATTGATGAATCAATAGGATATATATAAAAAGTCCCCACGCACTATTTAAAACCCTATGATTTTTTGAAATATTTTTTCCAATAAAATTAATTACTTCGATAGCTTGGATTACACGCAACATCGAGTTTTAAAAAACTATAATACACTACTAATATTATTATTTAAAGTTGAATGTTATAATATAACCATTAAATTTGGAGGTATTAATGTGAAAACCCAATTTTTAAAATTAGGTATAAATATTTTAGATAATGAAAATATATTTTAAAAAATACTTAATATTTAGTAATGTAGTTTAGGAATCGAAAATATTTTTTTTTCTCAAAAAATGATTTGTATTAATTTTTTTGAAAAAATAAAAAAATTAATTTTTGATACTTTTAAAAAAATTATTTTAAAATTTTAGATTATTTTTTTAATCTACATTTCAAAATTATTTTAGGGCAAATTTTTGAAATTTTTTTGAAAATATTAATTTCTCAGTGAATAGTGAAAACATTCTGATCTTTATTAAAACTTAACAATTATTTTAAAGAATTAACAAAGTTACATATTTTTTTAAAAAGGTTTAAAAGTAAAATTAGTTCAATTATATATTTATTAATCTAATTCAGGTAATTTTATTCAATTTTATATTGAATTTTGACATTAAAACTTTTGTACTTATGATATGTTTCTCTTTGAAAACTTGATTTCTTATCACGTCTGCGGTTTTCATTTTAAGTTAAATTTTATCAATTATATTAATAGAATTTGAAATTTTTATTTCATATTTTTAATCATTTTAGTTATTATCATATAAAAATTTCAACTTAATTTTTTGTCAAAATGAAAAGTAAAATAGTAAAAATTAATTATCACAGTTAAGGTTAAAATGCGTTTACCAAGTGTTAATCTAAAAATATAAGGTGTGAAATGACATATAAAATTTAAATAATCCCATTTTATGAAAATATATCGACCTTATAACCTATATGGTTTTATAATGACCCATTTTGGATCTTTTTTTTAGGAGTAAAAGAAGTTTACACTTTATTATTTTCAATAAGTCTGTGTGGGTCCTCTCCCCCACTTATAAAAATGAATTCATCTCCTATCCTCTTCACAAATACATAAACCTTTTTTCATAAAATTCCTACCAAATACATCCCTTAAATCCATATAAAATTCCTAGAGGACATTTTTTAATTTTTAAACCCTCCTAATAAGGCTTTAGTTTTAAACCTAAATGGGTTGTTGGAAGAAGAGGTATTGTCCTTAACTATGTGATTTCATTTTATTTATTCTTATTAATCCATAAAATATTCTTAAAATATGATTATATAATAACATAATTATCTCCAATATAATTAAATGTTAATATAATAATGGAATGATGAATATCTATCTCCTCTACCATCAAGAGGGAAAGGAAATCATTGATCGTCTGTACAACGGACTACGACCAAGTGAACCGATGTAATTCATTTTCTACCACCATCTCTCACAACTAGAAATAATGATGGATTTAACAAATGTATATGATATTTTTTAAATAATTATATTTCTATAGTTATAATATCATATATACCTTCTTAGTTTACATTCCTTGGAAATACGATAACGTCCCTCGTGTGTACGGTGAACTATCGCCTCGCAAAGCGATGTGATTTATTCTACACTTATGCTTTACATTGATGGTAATAAAGAAATTTTTACTGAAAATATGTTACAAATATGACATAAAAATTATTATTTAAAGGTAAAATATTATTTAACTTTCTTTTCTTCGTCATTTAAGAAAATAGAAACATTGTTCATGTGTGCGTAGAACCTATTATCTCCATGAATGGCATAATTCATTTTTGATTGCTATCCATATTGGATTACTCTAAATAAAAATATAATGAATATATAAGATAATTATATCATTGTCAAAAATTTGAATATGATTAACCATGACCAAATTAGACAAACCAAAAATACAAAACCAAACCATACATAAAAAACAAAGTAGTTGTTACCCAAAATGTGATTTTAACAAGGAATTTCTAATAAACGAGTAATAAAATGTCATAAGTAAATAATATACGAAATGATACATAAGATTATGGTTCTTTAATATATTTATAATAAACTTTTATTTCTTACTCATGATATTTTAACATTTTCAAACAAATTTGAGAATTTAGTTAAGGTATTTTCATCTTACTTTCATTTCTGTGGGACGCATGCCTTATACAGTACTTGTTTCTTTTATATGGTGTATATAATACTCTTGAATGTATTTTTTTATCATTATAATGATAATTATAGGATATAAATATCCATATAATTTTATTTCTTCCATATGGATTACAATTTAAAATATACCAAAGTGGTATAGTTTAATGTTACAATCGCGTTATTTAATGGGACTATTTATGATATGCTTCCAATGAGGATATATTATGATATAACTCTCAAGAAACTAATTTAATTTCTTATCCATGGGTTATTTCTGAAAAATAAAGTGTTTCATTTAATTTTTCCCTCTTAATGTATTAAAGAGATGAAAATGATTTTTTTAAGAAAATTCATCTTTATTTCCCTCTTCGGTGGAAAAACCTTTTTCATCCCTAAATATTTATTCTAAATATGTTTTAAATAAAGTATTTATGACTATCCAGTGGTTGTTTAAAAAAATAACAAATGTTAACTTTTTAAAAAAGTGGTTTAAAATTAATATCAAATTCATTTTACAAAAAAATCCCATGTTTCTTTTACTGAAATGTGAAATGAATCATAATTTTAACATGTACAACAGGAATAGAATATTCTACTATAATTACCAATAAATGATTTGAATATTACATTATAAATTTCCAAAGTATTTTAAATAAAATTCTTTTGAATATTTTTTGTGATATTTTTGTTATAAAATTTGTTTTTCAAAGTGGAATGGAAATTTCCCCACGAAATGTTCTAAGTGATCTTTCAAATTAATTTTCCATATCAGATTACATCCTTTGATGTTACTTATTATTTATTGGATATATGATCTAATTAAAAATTTATTATTATTTATCTATATGGTTAATTATTATGATGAATATATTTTTATCAAAACCATTCCTTTTTCATGGGTTATGTTATGATGAATTGATGAGATGATTATGTGACCCAATTCCTTTCTATGGGTTATTCTATGATGGAATGTTTATGAGACCCATTTCATTTAATGATTTATTATATGATTAATGTTTTGTGTTATTTTTGAACACTTATTCATGGTTTCAATTATGTTATAGTGGTTATGTTATAACTAATGATAGTGGTTACATTATAACCATGAACGTTGGTCATGTTATAACTAAGGATGGGTGGAACCTATATATCCCTCCAATTAATTGGGTAAAAAATTATATCTCATGAGATAAAAATGGGAAACAAGTAGAATAGATTCCTCAAAAATTGTAAACTGGATGATGGGATTGATCCATAATGGGAAATAGTCTAATGGGACTGATCCACAATGTGAAACAGGTGTTGAGGCCTAATCCAATATTTTTTATGGTATTGGTTAATAACCTTGACCAATGAAATGGTTTCTATACCTATGTTAATGAAAAACATTTATATCATGGAATTATGGTTCAGGGATTATAATTATTTCACACTCTTATGAATCATGTCTTCTGGAATTATAATGCTTTATTCCATGACACATTTTTATGATCTATAACAGGTTGTATGTGAATCTTGTAAGTTATGTTAATGATCGCATACCCTTATACTTATCTTATTCTTACATGTGATCATAGAATAATATCTCCCATATTTACCCTTACTGATCATCAGATCTCACCCTTACTTATGTTTCATATCCTAAGGATATGTATAAAGGTGTTCAGTATGGTATGATTATAAAGAGTACAAAAGGTGAAGATCATTATTGTGGATTTTTAAGATCTATCATTAAATAAAAAGATAGTGTACCTAGAATAAAAATAAACTAAACCAGTATGGTTCTCGGTCATGTATTTCTAAAATTTATTAAATATTAATTTAAAAATGTGTGATATTTATGTATTAAAATCCAGGGTCATTATAGTTGGTATCAGAGAAAAGGTTTGGTAACCATTGAAAACTAGGATGAAAAAACTTTAGTGAGATACAAGGGATATGTGTAAGCATAAGTTTAAGGATAATTCAATTTATTGGAAAATGTCCTAGAATTTTAGTGAGGGATAGAGTGAGTGGTTTCCAAGTAATTACTTCCCTGTTTGGATACTACAAGTGGATGTGGATATAGAACAGCGGTACCTAGGGTTTATAACTCTAAAAAGGGAATATTGAGGTTGAATTGATCATCACCAAGTTTGTGATAACAGGACTTGATACAAACCTGATTTGACACTATCAGGTAGGGTTTCTTGTGAAATTCATAAAAACTTTATAGACAATCTTGAAGGATGTGGATATATGATGTCCTTAAATGAACTTGGTTAATAATAAGGTTTCATAGACTAGAAAAGAATTGGTCATGATTTATAAATCCTATAAATAATTTTCCATGATTAATCACTCTAATTAATGATTCTTGATGGTTATGATAACCATTTTAGTTTTAAAAAGATATTGAAGATATAAAAATGAAGTTTGGGTGGTGACAAGTACACTCAAATATTGTAGTATTTTATTGGATAATAGTTATATAAATTCCCTTATATCATGAAAAGTATATAGAAATATGAATTTCTATCACCAATGATTAGATATTAATTATAATTGAAAAAATGTATTTATATGATTATTGCATATCATGTCTGTGATTATTCTCCTGTTGATGTTTTAGGGGATGTACTTCCTACAAATATTTTTATTCTCCCACTGGTCAAATTTTATGTTATTTTATGAATGGATTATATTTTTTCTACATAAATTCCACATACATTTCTATGGAAGAGAATTCACATTTTATCCTCCAAACTAACCTATGATCATCTGTAAGTGTGATGATAAATATAAAACTCCAATGGAGTTTATATACAATGTATGGGTCTTGATTTCCATTCAATAGGGGTCATTATCTAATATGGTTGGGAAGAAAGTCAAAATTTATTATATGCCTATTTTGTGTGAGTTTTGGATGTATTTCTAGAATAGTTTCATAGTCTTCCACCAAATCATGAATTTGAGTTCTCAGTAAAATCTTACCTAGTGTTGCACCCAGTTTGAAGATTCCATATATAATTTCTCAAATTGAGTTGAAATAATTGAATAATAAACTCTAAGAGAAACTTGATAGTTAAGGTATTTATACACCATAAAATCTCACTATGGGGGTCACCTATTATATTTGTTAAAAAGAAATATGGTTCAATGCAGTCCAACATTGATTATCAGGAGATGAACAAGGTCATGACCAAGAAAAAGTATCATTTACCCCATATTGATGACTTGTTTGAAAACCTCTATAGATATCAATACTTTTAAAATATTGAAATTTATTTTGGATATTATAAATTTTGATTTAGTATGGAGTATATATCCAATAAATTATTCTGTACAAGGTATGGACACTATGAGTATATAGTGATTCCATTTGGTCTTACCAATTCCCATCTATCTTAATGTATTTAATGAATGAAGTCTTTATAGATTACCTAGTTCAATTTCGTGCAGTATCTATATATAATATTATTATCTATTTAAAGATAAATAATGTGAATGAAGATCACTTGAGTGTTGTGCTAGACACCTTAAGGATAAACTATACTCAAATTTTATAAAGTATGAATCTTGGCTTCAAAATTTTACATTTTGTGGTCATATAATCTCAAGTGAGAGTGTATCAGTGGATCCATAAAAGATGAATACTATTTAACAATGGGATTGACCAACCATGGTAATTGAGATCCATAGTATTATTGATTAAGATGTATATTATTGATAGTTTCTAGATAATTTCCCATGAATATCTAATTCACTCACCATGTTAACTCAAAAGGGTGACAAGTTCATGTGGATATATAAATATGAGGAAATTTTAAAATATCTAAAGTGAATATTAGTGAGTGAACCTATGAATACATTACTCTACAGTGGAGATGGGTATGTAATATAAAATGATAAATATATGAATGGATTGGGAAACATTTGTTATGATGAAAAAGATGGTGATATATTATGCCTCGTGATAATTAAAGGCTCATGATAAAAATAACCCAACTCATGATTTAATGTTAAATTCTATAAATTTTTTATCAATGATATAGGGGTATTATCTTTTTGAATAAAGGTTTTATATATATACATATCAAAAAAGTTTAAAGTGTTTATTACCATAGAAAGAGTTACTTATGCTCCAAAGAAGACGGTTGGAGCTGAATAAATATTATGACTTCTTAATAAAATAACACCTTGAAAAGGTGAAAAATGTAGAAGATGATTTGATTTGAATTAATAATGATAGCTTATCCATGATTTAGATCCCAAATTATCCAATGTTTCTGGATTTTCAAAGGATGGATCTTGAAATCTTGAAAGAAGGGTAGAAATCTTATCATTCTCAAATAAGTGATCAACCATCAATCCATGTGAGGATAAAAAAGGTGTAGAATGGTGATTTTGTGCTACAAAAGAAGGTGAAAAATGTTCCTGAGTTAAACTAAGATTTTAATAGAATGATAAGGTTCAAGAACCTTTTATATGTTTCATCCATAACTTTTTTGAAGGATCTGTTAGAAGAGGCTCATAGTTCTTCATTATATATTCAGTATGGAAGTACAAATAGGTATAGATATTTGAAAGATTATTTCCTGTGGGATGGATTGAAGAGAGATATAATAGAATTTGTATCCTAGTTCATGGTATGTCAAAAATTTAAAGATGAAATACTAAATTCTAAGGGTATTTTACCACCATTACCCCTATAAGAATAGAAATGGGAAAACATCACCGTGTATTTTGTCATAAGACTCCCCAAAACATTTAAAGGGAACAATGAAATATGGTTTTTAGTTAATCCCCTTAAAAAGTTATAAAAAAGAACCACTATTAGAAAACATTTCTCACAAAGTTATTTTTCAAGGATATACATTAAGGAAGTTGTAAGTTTGAATGGAGTGACACATTCTATTGTATCTGATCGGGATCCAAGGTTTACCTAGATGTTTTGATGAAGTCTTTCATAGGCTCTAGATATAGAGTTGAGTTTCATCACTAAGTATCATCTTTATAGAGATGTTATATCTATGATAATAATTAAATTCTTAGAGGATATACTGATATATTGTTATATGTATTTCAATGGTGGTTGAGATCAACACATTCCTCCAATTGTGTTTTCTTACAACAATATCTTTCACTCGAGCATTCAGATGGATCCTTATGAGGCACTCTATGGGAAGAAGTGTATAAATCCAATTTTTTGGGATAAAGTTGTAGAAATAGAGATATTGAGACCATAGATAGAGGAAGAAATGTTAGAGAAGTTTAGTTATATTCAGTAACACATATAGGTGAGACAATTTTGACATAAATATTTTGCTGACAATCATCAGTGTGACTTGGAATTTGACGTTTGTGACAAGGTGTTTCAAATAATTTCACCATTTAATAAGGTAATGAGATTTGAAAAGAAGGTAAAACTAATACCTAGGTATATCACCCCCTTTCAAATTCTTGATCATATTGGGATCGTATCTTATCTCTGGGTTCTTCCACCAAACCTCTCTCAGGTTCACGATGTGTTCCATGTATCTCTCTTAATAATTTTGTACCTGATCCATCACATGTACAGAAATTGTAGGTCAGAACAATGGAGCATGATATTTCTTATGAGGATATAAAAGTTTAAATTCTAGATCATATATAGAAAGTTATAAATAATAAGACCAATCACCTGGTTAAATATTTATGGTGAAACCACTGATTTAAAGAAGCTACATAAGAACCTGAGCATGTGATGATGAAGAAGTATCCTCATTTTTTTGAATTTGAGTGATGAATTTTGTGAGAAAATTAAATTTTAAGGGGTGTATAATATAAAACCCTGAGAGTTTATGAAATATTTTTTTCTAATAAATTTAATTTCTCTGATAGCTTGCATTACATGCAACACAAAGTTTTGACAAACCCTGATATACTATAAATCTTATTATTTAAACATCAATGTTATAAACTAGATAATAGATGTGGTGGTGTGAATATTAATAAAGAAATTTTTATAATTTTGTTTAAATTTTTTAGATAAATAAAATATATTTATAAATAAATACTTAATTTTTAGTAAATTCTTTTTATTCTTTAAAAATGCATTTTTTCTCAAAAAAAACACTTGTATTGATTTTTGTGAAAAAATAAAAAAAAATTAATTTTTGAAACTTTTATAAAATTTAACAAAAAATTTTGTCTCCAATTTTTTAATCTATGTGTCAAAATTATTTTATGGTTAATTTTTTATAAATTTATGAAAAGTTTAATTTTTGGGGAATAGTGAAAAATACTGATTTTTATTAAAAACTACCTTTTTTGTTTAAGGATTTTACTAGGCTCTATATTGTTTAAAAATGTTTTAAAATTAAAATTATTTCATTTATATATTTATTAATCTAATTTTGGTCATTGAAATCAATTTCATATTGAAATTTTATCTTAAAATTTTTAATACACACGAAAATGTTCTCTGCGGAAAACCTCTTTTTCATCGCATCTCGGGGTTAAATTTTAAATTAAAATTTTCCAACTATGTGAATTGAAATTTTAAAAATGTATTTAATATTTTTAATCTAAATAATTAATATTATATATTAATTTAAAATTATTATTTTATCAAAATTAATACTAAAAAATAATTTCTGTAGTTAATGTTAAAATGGGTTTACGAGAGAGATAAACCAAAAATATAAAGGATAAAATTACCTATAAACTTTTAAAATCCCATTTTATGTAAATAAGTTAACCTTATAACCTATAAGGTTCTATAATAACTCATTTTGGATTATTTTGGTATGTAAAAAATGTGGGTACACTTTATTCTTTCAAAAAAATCATGTGTGACATCTCCTCCACTTATAAAAGGGTTCCCCCTCTCATATGCGTTTCAAACTTCCAAAACACTTTGGTTCAGCCAATAAATTCCAAAATAAATTCCTTAGTTCAATATAAACTACCTATATTTCCTTTTTATTAGTAAACCCTCCTAAAATTATTTACTTTTAAACCTACAGGGGTTCTCCGAAGAAGAGGTATACTCCTTAACCAAGCAATTTTATTTAATTTATTCCTCTAAATCCATTAAGTATTTTTCAACCATTATAATATAATAAAATAATTATCTAACATATACTTAGAAGTTTTTATGTTAATTTAATTATCTGAATCTATATCCTCTCCCATCAAGTGGGAAATAAAACCATTGATCGTTTGTACAACGGGCTACACCTCACGAACAGATGTAATTAATTTTTCATCACTAACCCTCAAGGATAGATATAATGATGGAATTAAAATATTTATATTATATTTAGAAAAAAATTATACTTATGTATATATAATATCACAAATATACTCTTACTTTTAATTTTGTGGGAATATGATAATGTTGCTCATGTGTATAGTGGACTATCGCCTCACAAAGTGATGTAATTCATTATCCACTTACACATTACATGGAAGGTAATAAGGATAGGTTTAATGAAAATATGTTATATATATGAAATATAAATTATTAATTAATGTTAATATATTATTTATCTTACTTTCATTCCATCCATCAAGAAAAAGGAAACAACCTTCATGCATAAATATGGTCTACCATCTCTATGAACGGTGTAATTCATTTTCTATCTAGAACTTTATGGGATTACTCTAAATATATATATAATGAATATATATTAAATTTATAACATGGTTAAAATTATAAAATTTATTTAACAATGATCAAATTATAAGTATCAAAAACAAGACACTAAAACATACATGAAAAACAAAGTAGTTATAACCCAAAACGTTATTTTAACAAGAAATTGTTAAAATACCAAGCAATTGTTAATAAATAAGAAATAAAAGGTCATATGTAAATCACATATGGAATGATACAAATGAGTATAGATTTTTCATATATGTATAATAAAATTATAACTATTATACAGGTATTCGAACATGTATGAATGAAGTCGAGACATATGTTAGGAGATTTTCATCTCATTTTTATTTTTATAGGACACATGCCTTATCACCAGTTGTTTCTATTATGTGGTGTATATACTTCCCATAAAATTATTTTTTATCTTTATCAGGATAATTGTAGAATATACATATCCATATAATGTGTTTTCTTTTATTGGGCATACGATTCAAAAGATTCAAAAGTGGAAAAGATTTAATGTTATAATATCATTATTTAACGATATTATTTATGATATGATTCCAAGGATGAGATATTATGATCTAATCTCAAGACACTAATTTATTTTCTTATCCTATAATTATTTATGGAAAATAAATATTTTCCTTTCATTTTCCTCTCATAAATTATTAAATATAAAAAATAATTTTTTAATAAAATATATATTTATTTCTCTCTTCAGTCAAAAAACCTTTTTCTTCCATATCCATGTTTTATAAAAATGTTTTATAGAATGTTTTTTATTATTATACTATGACTGTTTAATTAAATTTTTATACACTTTTTACTTTTTAAAAAGTGATTTAAAATGAATCTTCATTTCATTTTCTAAATAAGTCCCTTTTGGATTTTATCAAAATGTAAAAAAAATAATTACTTTAACATGTACTGCATGAATGAAATTTTCCACCATCATGAGTGATGAATGATTTAAATCTTAATTCATAAGATTCTCAGTTTATTTTCAAATAAAATTATTTTTAATTTTTAATTTTTTTTAAAAAATGATTTTCAAACTAAAGAGTCTATTTTACTCAAGAAATGATCCAAGTGATCTTTAGAAATAATTTTTCATCTAATATTAAATAATTTTATGTTACTTATGATTTTATATAGATATTATCCAATTTTAAATTCCTTATTCTTTATCTAGATGGTTTATGATTATGATGAATAGATTTTTATGAAAATTGTATCTATTCCATGAGTTCTAAAATGATGAATTGATGAGATGATTATGTGAACCATTTCCTTTCTATATTATATGATAGAATTTTTATGAAATCCTTTTATTTTCATGGTTTATTATATTATGAATGTTTTATGGTCTTTTGGAACACTTATGTTTGTTTTTCATTATGTGATGGTGGTTATGTTATAACCAAAGATGGTGGATATGTTATAACCAATGAAGGTGGTTACTTTATAACTAAGGATGATGGTCATGTTATAACCAATGATGGGTGGGATATATATATATATATATATATATATATATATATATATATCTAATTAATTGGGTAAATATTTATATCCCCATGAGATAATAATGGGAACCAAGTCGATGTGATTGATCCATAATGGGTAATAGGTTTATGGGATTGATTCGCAATGGGAAACTGGACAATGGGATTTATCCATAATGTGAAATTGGTGTTGAGGCTAAATCCACTATGTATTATTTTCTTAGTAGTTCACCTTGACAAATAAAATGGTTTCTACAACTATGTTGGTGGAATACTTTTATGACATGATATTATAGTTCATAAATTATGATGATTTCACACTATTATGAATCATGTCTTTTTGAATGATAATGCATTATTCCATGACACATGTTTATGATCTATGATAGGTTGGGTGTGAAATTTTTATGTTATTTTCATGATCCCATAACCTTATAACTATGTTATGCTTTCATATGATCATATAATGATATCTCCCATGTTCACCCGTAATGATAATTTGAGCTCACCCTTTCTTATGTTTCCTTTACACAGGTAATGAAGAAGGGTTTTAAGTAGGATATTTTAATGAAGAGCGAAAAGGGGGAAGATATTTATGGGAGATATTGAATATTTTTCACTAAATAAGGATATTTTTTACCTAGTCTCCAAAGACATTAAACATGTACGGTCCTTGGGTATGTATTTGTGAAATGTAATGAATATTCATATAAAAATATCTTATATTTATTTATAAAGATTATGGGACTTTATATGTCACCTTCGCATCCAATACGCTCCTCATATATTGATTTATATATATAAATCATTCCAATATTGACTTATAAATCATCAATTATCTATATTAAATGAATAATAAATAAAATTTTCCCATTTAGTGAAATAACATTCTTCCTTCAACTAATAATGTATATTGAAATGTTATAAAGTTGAAAATCATCAAATTAATATAAATGATACTAAATTCAACCATGATATTGAAAATGTGAACATTAAAAAGAAAAATAATTTCTAATGAATAACAAAGAGAGATAGAGAATGTGCTCATAAGAAAATGAATGATCTCAAAATAAGGTATAGTCTTTAAAACGGTAAAGGATGATAGAAGACCCTCGATTAATTTAAAATTAATATTTTTTAAAAATAAAAATCCTTCATAAAAAATATATAATAAATACATTAAAAATAATTTCCTTCTAACTTTGGGTAAGAATAAAGTTATAAAACAATTTCAAAATTATTTTCATTCATTTAATAAAATAATACCCTTTTCTTTGGATGAAATTTTAAATAAAAATTTCCATAATATTGAGAAAAATATTTTATTTTAAAATAACCATGGAATATTTTAAATTAATCATGATAACATATAATGGTTATAATGGTAGGAAAGGGAAGTCATGCCATATATGTGGAAAAAATCCTTTTGAAGTTCTGTAAAAAGTCCAAAATAAACCATATGTAAAATTTTGAATGATTAATTTTTAATAAATTATAAATAATTTTAAAAATATATCAATATAAACTTTATAAAACTTTGAATAATAAATAAGAAAATTACGAATAAATTTAAAAGAACCTCAACATTGAAGAAAAATATTTAAAATAATACTATTAAATAGGATTTTTTTAAAAAATAATGTACCTTACCTGAAACATAATAGTTTATTATTAATCCAAAATGAGAATAAATGGAATATAAATATGATAAACCTATACATAATCAAAGGATAATAAATTATATTTGGTTTTAGAGGTCAGGATCATATAATTTTTTCAAAGGAAATATTAACATAATCAATCTTGAAATAAAATGTCATTGTATCAAAAATTAATTAACTTTGGTCAATGATTAGTCATAAATTTTTTATCATAATTTATAATAAATTTTAATTTATTAAATAATTTTTAAGAACCATTTTATATGAATTTATTATATACATTGATCACTTAAGGTTGTTTGGTTAATTTCTCAAAAATTACTTCGATATATTATTTATGTTTAAAGAAGTAATGAAATGGTTTCATCATGTATATAATGTTAATAATTCCATGAATATAATTTTTATTCATTATATAAAATTTTAGAATCATTAATAAATAGTGGATATAGAAAAATAGATCATATTGCTTCATAGAGGTGGTCGTCCACATGTACGCATGAGTGAAGTTATCATTTTCAAATGGATATAAGGGTAAGAAGGTAGATTATAAATTATATTTCTAGAATAATAATTATGTCATAAATATCATATATATTCCATAATTCCACCTTCATAATCATCCAATTAAATTAGTGATTAAAAAATAATTACACCTCTATGTTGACATGGAAGGTTTTACGTATGCATGGGTGATGTTTTTGTTTACCATATGATGGAAAAGAGCTTTAAAATAGTTTTATCATATTCATAATAACATCTCATAACATTTATGATAATATAATAATTATTTTAGGATGGCCATAACATATTTATTGTATTTAGAAGAATAAAAAAACTTTGAATGAGTCAGGTTAGATAATTACATCTTATTTGAGAAACCTCCTTTAGCTTACACCTTAAACCTTATTGGGATGTTTTTAGGGTAATATGAGGATAAAAATTAAAAATGGAATGAATATAATAGAGTTTTTGGATATTTATTTTCTCAGAAATAAGGATTAATATTTTTTAATAAGGAAGGATAAAAAGTTTCCTTTTATAAGTGAGGGGAGGGACAAGTGTGGAATTACTTAAATGACTTAAATAATATAATGTTTTTTTCTTGTGAAAGTGGAATAATTTTTATTATATATGAAGATGATAAGGTTAAGCTCTAAGTAAAACCAAAAGATAAGTTTTAATTAAGAGTTTTATATTAACATGAATCCATATCCCTTATTTTAAACCCCTTTAACTTATTTTACCCTTAATCGTGGTGATGGATATTTACAATTGTTATTACTCATTATGACTAAGAATTAGGCCAACCATACTAACTATTATTAATTATTATTTTTCATAAAATTTATTACATTTTAAATTATTCAACACCTATACGTGTCCAAAATTACTTTTAATATAAGTTTACAAAATCAACGAAACTTATATTGAGAAAAATGCATATTTTAAATATGAAAATGAGTTTATAGTAAAATTGACTATAATATTGACTTTAATGTGATAAATTGTATTATGTTAAATAAGTAGTGTATTAATTTTCTTTAAAACCAAACAATAAAAAAATAATATATAAATAAATCATTAATAGAGAATATCTAAAACATTTTTTATTTGAACAAAAACATTACTTGGTTTTCCAAAATGTAAAGAAAATATTTCTAAATTCTAAATTATATTTTTTTATGAAATATATTTCTTATTTAATAATTATTTTTCCTATAAAAAATTATTAATAATCTATCATGTTATTTTTCTTATTATTATAACATTATGAAAGTTTCATGCTTTGTAAAATCGGTATTTTTTAGTATTCAACCAAAAATCTATTATTTTTGAAAAAACTCAAAAAAAATATCCAAATAAAAAAATAAGAATTAATTAAAAAATAATATTAATTTATTTCAATTAAATTTATTAAACATTATAATTTATTTTTTAATCACATTCTTGATTAAACTTGTGTGCACCATTTTATAATTTCTTTAAAATAAAAATCTTACTTAGTATAATTAAAGCTCTGGTAATAAAATCTTCCATCAAAATATTTCTTCCAAAAAAATTCTATAATGTTACCACATAAATATATGTGGGTAGTTCTTCATCATAACTTATTTGTGTTACCACATTAACTCTTTTATTTTATGATTTCTCTAAATTCCATTCATCAATTAAGTCATCCAATTTCACAATATTGGTTCCCTGGTATTCAAAATTGGGTTTTTACCTTCATAGTAAGATATATTTTGTTACGATTATATTTATTTGATGTAAACTCATGTATTGGTTCTTTAATTTACATCCATAATATATAGATATGGAAAACATCATAAATTTTAAAGATTCTATGTAAAATTATTAAATGGTACCCCAAAGCACCAATTCATTCTTGAATTTGAAAAGGACTGGTGTACCTAGGGATTAATTTCCCTTTATTGATAAATATTATAACACACTTACACAAATATACTTTCAAGAAAACAAGATCCCCTACATGAAATTACAAATACTTATTTCAGTTTTCTATATAACTTTTTTTCCTATCTTTATGATAACTTCATATGACTCTGAGAAGTATTTGATTTCACCATAGTCTCCTCAACATGTTCTGGGCCTTAAAATTATCCTTTAACCCAATTCATCCCAAAAATTTGGAATATGACATATTTTTCTATATAATGCTTCATACAGTGCCATTTGAATGCTTAAATAGAAGATATTATTTGAAGAAAATCTAGCAATGGTAAATATTTACCTCATGTACATTAAAATTCAATTGATCACATCCTCAACATGTCTTTAAATGTTTGAATATCCTTGTTTTACTATCCAACAGTCCAAGGATGCTAATAAGTAATCAAATGTATCTCTATATCAAGTGAATTAGATGGAATAATTTTTAATTTCTATGTAAAACGTGGATCATAATCATATAAAATAAAAAGAAATGAACATTGATGTCTCACAACAACATTAATATAGATCCATGTTGGGAACACAAGAGGTAGATCTTTCCTTATATAGAGTAAATCTTTGGACTTGGAAAGGTGATCAATAATAACCCAAATGGAATCATTATTTCTAGGAGTTTTTTTGAAATCCAATGAAACATTACATCATAATATCGTCCCATTTCCATGTAGGAATATTCAAAGGTTTCATTACTCCTTTAAAATGTTATCAATCTTCCTTTACCTATTGAAAAACAAAAATCATGATAGATATTCTAAAATTTCCCATTTCATATTATCCCACCAAAAATTTTCCATTAATTCCCAATACAATTTTGTGAAATCATGGTGTATAGTGAAATTGGAGATATGAGATTTATCTAATAATTATAGTTTTATCTTGGGCATGGATGGAACACATATTTGGCTTTTAAATTTCAAAATATAATCTTTAGAGATAAATTATATCATATTCAAATCATTCAAGGCTTTGATTTTATTTTTAATATTATTATCATCAAAATGAAAACTTTTTATTTTCTCTCATAAGAATGGTTTTAAATAATTTAGAATAGATGTGGTGTTTCCTCTTAAATAATGATCCTTGTGTCCAGTTTTACTAAATCCATGAATATAGAGTCTTTTTCAATCCAAATTTTAGTCAAAATCAATGGATATTTCCTACTAAATGCATCAAAAACCTTATTTTATTTTCTTGGGTGGTATTGTATAGAGGAATAATTATTATTTAATAGTTTTAACCATCTCCATTGACTCATGTTAACCTCTTTCTTTGAGAATATTTATTACATACTATTTTTATCCATCTACATTTCATATCTTTCACCATAAAATTAATGCTTCTATATCTTCAATTAATAGATTAAAACTTCCAACCCGAGATCATGGGTTGGATAATTTTGTTCATGAATCCTTAACTACATTGATTCATATGAAACAAATATATAATTTTGTATAAGTACATATCCAAGTCCCTTCTTTCATCCAACACTACATATCAAAAATCTTTCCCTCACCGATTGCAAATCCAACATCGGTTTATTAACCAAAATCATATTCAATTCTTCAAAAGATTATTTATATTCTTCTAAAAATTAAAACATAACCCAATTATGTGTCAACATGGTTAAATATTAATCTAATCAATCAAAATTTTCAAAAAATAATAAATTATAACCTATTAAACCAAAGAAATCTATATACCTCAATTATATAATTTTTTATTGGATATTACACCACTACCTTTTTTGTTGAAGGATCAACTAATATTAAATATGTATATACAACATGTCCAAGAAAAGAAGCTTATTAAGGTAGGATTCACATTTTCTAAATTTTCTAAATAACTCCTTTTCTCTAATAGTGTCGAGAATAATTCAAAAAAACACTTATACACATCATGGATTTTAAAATATACCAAGATATAATCAATAAATTCCATAATGATATTATCTATATAATCCATGAATAATTTATTAATCATATATATATAAATGGGTGAATTAGTCAATCCAAAGTGAATTACTATAAATTCATAATTTACATACCTCATATTAAATATTTTCTTTATAATATCTTCATTCCTTACTCACAGTTGATGATCCACAAAATGAAGATCAATTTTTGAAAAATATTAAGCTCATAAAAATTTTTAAATCAAGTCATATATATAGGGAAAATGGTACTTTATATTTATAGTAATGGAATTTATTTCCCTATAATTGATGCATAACCCCCATTAACTCATCTTTCTTTTTAACAAATAGAATAAGGCCTCCCTATGTAGAAGCAGTTGGGTGTAAAAATCACATATTACAAAACCACTGTAGTTTTTTTCTTTATTTACACTAATTTTATTGTTTTCATCATATTGAAAGTATTAGATATAGTTGTTTCATCATTGATTATATCAATAGAAAACTCATCCTTTTGATCAAGTGTATATATATGTAGTTATTCAAGAAACACATCTATATATTCCGGTCGAGTTGGTATATCCTCTATTATAAGGATTCCATTCTCATTCATAGGTTATATCAACTCCTCTTCTCCAATAATTAAATTATGAAGATCAACTATAGGTGGTTCCATGCATGATTTAGATAAAGTAGTATCTACTCTAAATATGATAGATTCCACACCTCAATCGTGAATCAAAATTTCTTTCTATTGAAAATAATTTTTTACATAAATTTTTAAGAAAATATATACCAAGGATTATATAAATGTCGACCATAGGTATAATAATGAATTTTTAAAATTGTTTATATTTATGTTTCATAATGGGAACTAACTAAGAAATAATTGTTTAAATAATATTTCCAATAGGAGTCTATATTGACAAATCCATTATTAAGGTCCTAGGGAAATATATAATTTTATTGGAAAATATGGAAGATATAAAAGAGTTTGAAGATATATAATCAAATAAATCATTAGATAAATATGTGGTTATGATCAAATTACCTACCAATATGTATTTTTTAACTTAAACCTCTACTTTAGTAATCACATAATCATAGAATTATTTCCATGGACTCTTATGTTAGAGGTTCCCTTGATGCTTTGGAAATTATTTTTAATAATTCACCATATACTTATAGATAAATCAATGAATATTAGTGGTTTTTTTCTTTAACTTATATTCATGAGTCCTATGACCCATTTCTATATAGTTTTAACAAACTAATATTCCCATTAAAAAAGTTCATTAGTGTTTATTTCCATAATTGTCACATGTTTTTAATATCATCTGCTTGTTCCTATTATTTGACACATTTTTTTATTATTTCTTAACTAATATATTTATTTTTCAATTTCCATTAAATATATAATATATAAAAAAATATTTGTCTATCATGATGGAACATGATACTTTACCATCGTATGATGAAAATGTTTGTGAAACTAGTTTCCTTTGGAGACTGAATTCAAGCTCTTTAATGAAATGGTCAATCATTCTTTTAATTTTATATATGAATTTAGAATCATGTTTGGATGATCTTTTATAGTTATCCTCATGCTCTGTAACACTTTATTATTCCTTCTATTTAAATTGAGGAACATCCTATCAATTTCATCTCATTTCTTTAAAGGAAATTATATCTCAAATAATATCACATTAAAATTTCAACATTCCATAAGTCATATTTCATTAACCAATTCAGTTTTCTTGATCTATGAACACTATTGATCAAAATCTCCCTTCATGTAATACACTAAAAAAATAACCTTTTCCCTTTAATTACTTCCCAAGGCCAAAAATATCTTTTCGAGGGACTCAATTCATTATTCAACTACCAATGGAATAGTTGTTCGATAAAAGGTTAGAGGCTTATATTTCATGATGTTCTCTATAATAATATAATTATGTTTTGGAATAATAGGTTTCTCTATACAGTCATGGTTATTCATCAGAAATAGAGTCAATTTCCCTAATATAGCTATGATTTTCTCAGCTTCAACACCAGTTTTATTTCCCTTTTTAATAGGTAAATCTCTACATTGACTACTGGGGTTGATTCCCATAATTATGTTAGGATATATCTCTAAATATTGTTACATACTAATTTTTCCCATAATCATCATGAATATTGAGCCATAAAATAAAAATCCCTATAATGGGAAAATTTTCTCAATTATCCTAAGGGGTTATCATAACACTCATATTATATATGTTCATTTAAAATCTAGTTCCCAAGGTTCCTATTAAAATTCATCTTAAACCAACTATATCAAAATAAATCCAGTAACCCCAAGTCATTGATTAATTTATTACATTATTACAAGATATATGGGATCAAACCACACATGATCGATCTGATTTATAGTCTTGGAAAACTAGATACATACATGATTCTAATATTAAATTATAAATATAAAAACATATCATAAGAAACATTCTCACATCCATGAAATATTTTATAACATCCTTTTTCTTATCTTGGGGAAGGAAAATAAAAAAGAAGGTGAGATTAGATACTCAATAAAGTTTACTTACAATATAATCTATCATGTTTAAATAAGGGATAATAAATATGGTAGTATGAATATTGAAAACATGTTCCATTTAATTAAAAAACATGAGTTCAATGAACATAAATGGTTAATATCAACATAAAAATCACATTAATAATGGAAACTAAATTCTTAATAATGTAAATTCATAAATCAAAACATTCGAGAATATTCCCCTAAGTCCTCGTAAAAGTTAACATGAATCTTACCATCAAAGCATTGACTAATAAATCATTCTTAATAAATGGGTAATTGTAACTAGATACCCATCAAATATGGCATGCCTAATGTTTTGTCTCATAATATATGTTGACGAATTTAGGGGTATTTCTATAACTGAGAATCACCCATCACTTTCATGTATGGTTATTTCCTCATATATTGAATGTCCAATGTAATTCATTCTCAAAATTAATTATAAATCAAAAAAAACATATTGAATTAATAAAACATAAATTTTCCCCATTAAATAAAATATTTTTCCCCTTCAACTAGTACCTTATATAGAAATGGTTTATGGTTTAAAATCATCAAAGTAATAGAAATTATAATAAATTCATCCATGATATGGGAAATATAGACATGAAGGATAAAAATAATTTCCAATGAATAATGTAGAGTGATTTAAAATATGATCATAATAAAGTGAATGCTCTCAAAATAAGGCATAATCTATGAATGAGTAAACGGTGATAAAAGAAACATTATCCATCAGAAATAAATGTTTTGTAGTAAAATTAATCCCTTATAAAACTTAATAAAATAAAAAAATTAAAAAAAGATTCTTTTTGACTTTTTGTAAAAATAGAGTTCTAAATCACATACAAAAATCTTTTCATTCATTTTTTGAAAATAATACCTTTTTCTTATGGAAAAATTTTAAATAAAAATTCATAGAATATTTATAAAAATATTTTCATTTAAAGTAACTATAGAAATTGTAAGGTAATCTTGATAACATAAAAGTTGTGATGGGAGGAAACAGTGGTTAAGTTGTGTATGTTAAGAAACATTATTTTTGTACTCTTATAAAATTTTAAAAACAGCCCATCCACAAAATGTGGAAATATTACTTTTTAATCCATTATACAGAATTTTAAAAATTGTTGAAAAAGAGATTTATAAAACTTCAAATAATAAATAATAACATTTTTTAAATATTTAAAATAACCACAATAAGGAATAAAAAGAGTTAGAAGGAATACTTTAAAATAAGATTTAGAAAAATTTCAATTACATGTAACTTACTTTCAGATTCTTAATCCAAAATGGGAAGAAATGGAATATAATCATATAAAAAAGAATCACATATAGAGGATGATAGAATATATGTGTTTTAAAATTTTATGATCATATAATCTTCCTAAAGTAAATTTGAGCTTAAAAAATATTGAAATAAAATGAGATTGTAATAGGAATTCATTACCTATGGTATCAACTTAATTATACATATTTTATCATCCTTTATAATGAATTAAAATTTATTAAATACTTTATGAATTTCCTTTTAAATACTTAATCCATTGTAAGTGTACTTTTATAATAATTTTAAATCTATTCATTAAATAGTTCTTTCTTACCTCAACCACATAAGTTTGTTCAGTAAATTTCTCTAAAATTAACTAGGTATATTTTCAATGGTTAAACGAGTTATGAAATGGTTCCATCATTTCCATAATTTTAATAATTTTATGTATTTAATTTTTTTACATTATGTACATTTTTATAATCATCCATTCATAGTGTAAAATCAAAATTGATTCGCATCAATCTGTGGGGGTGGTAGTCCACATGTACGCACAAGTGATGTTATCATTATTCAATGGATGGAAGGGTAGGAGGGTAGAAGACATATTATATTTATAGCATCAAAATTATGTAATAAATATCATATATATTCATTAATTCCACCTTTATAACCATCTATGTATGATTATGATGAAAATGAATTATACTGATGCAAGGAGAGGGTAGGTTATACGTATTCCTAAGCAATTTTTTTGTTTTCCATAGGATAAAATGGTGTATAAAATGATTTTACTATAATAATAATATAATTTTATTATATTGTTTCATATTATAGTAATTATTTTTAGAATGGTACAATATATTTATAGGATTTATAAGAATAAATAAACTTTTAAAGAGTCGGGTAATACAATTACATCTTCTCTGAGAAACCTCCTTTGACTTACACCTTGATCTTTCTTAGGATGGTCATAGGGTAACACCATGATCTCATGAATAAACTATACAAAGCTAGGAATAAGTTATTTCCAAAGCTAGTGGGATTAATATTTTTTAATAATGGAGGATAATAGGTTCCCTATAATAAATGAGGGGAGGGATACATAGTGAATTACATAAAATATTTAAATAATATAAAGTCATTTTCTTATGAAAGTGGAAAAAACTTGTCCTAGATTTGAATATAATAGGGTTGTGGATGATATCCAACTGACCAATATGGTTCAAGAAACTGTTTTGTGACATCTTTAATCCTTATCCCTTTATTTTTATCCCTTTTAACTCATTTTACACTTAACCAATGTGATAAATATTTATCATGGTTACTATTCATTATGACCTAAAACTAAGTTGAATATTTTATGCATTATTAATTAGGATGACTAAAAATATGGAATCTATTTTACATGGTTCAATTCCAATAAGTGTAATAATTAACTTTTAATCTAACTTCACAAAACACTATTAACATCTTTTTGATAAAAATGCTTGTTTTAAGTATAGAAATGATTCCATATAAAAATAATGTATAATTTTTAATCCAATGGGATTAATTGGATAATTTTAAATAAAATGAGTCTAATTTTTTTCTTTAAATCTAAACCAAAACTAAAAATGTTCCTCATAAATAATTTATTAGGAGACAAGAACTAAAAAAATTATTTTAACAAAGGCATTATATATATTTCAAAAATGTTAAGAATGGAAATATAAATTCAACATTATATTTTTTTTATAAATTAAATTAGTTTTTTAATATATGTTTTTTATGAAAAATAATTATCTATCAAATATTTATTATATAATTAGGATTTCATATAATTTAGTGTTTTGGTAAAATTAATATTTTTACCTAATCACTCAAAAATCAACTATTTCTGAAGAATATTAAAAATTCAACCTAAGGTAATTTTGACATGATTAATTTAAAAATTAAATTTATTTATTTAATTTTTGAATTTAGGTTATAATCACATTATTAAATAAACTGTGTGTATTTTTTATAGTTTCCTTAGAAATAAATTCTTACTATAATTTAAGATCTAGTTATACATTCTTCCCTCTAAAAACTTTATCCTCAACATTTATAGAGTCCCACATCATGAAAATATGTGGGTAGTTATTCATCATAACTTCATCAGGTTCCCACATTTCCTCTTTTATTTTATTATTTCTCCAATTTTTATTTAGTAATTGAGTCATCTGATTTTAAAATAATTATCCTATAGTGTCAATAATATAGATAGAGACTTTGGCGTAAGATCTATCATGTTCAAATTCTATATCCTCATAGGTTAGCACTTGTGTTGGGTTTTTCATGTACTTAATTAATAGATATAGAGAAGATCATGAACTTTAGAGTTGTTATGTTTCATTACTAAAAGGTAATTCACAACTTCAATTATTTCTAGAATTCCAAAAGGCATGTTGTACCTAGGACTTAGTTTCTATTTATTTTTGAACCTTATTACACCCTTTCAAAAAAATTCAAGAAATCTTGATCACCTACATGAAATTTGAGATCCTTCTTTTGGTTATCATTATAACTCTTTTTCATACATTGAGCAACCTTGATATTACTCTGAATAGTGTTTACTTTCACCATTTTCTCATTAATAGGTTTTGGGCCTAAAATATTCCATTCACCATCTTCGCCCCAACAAATTCTTGTTTGAAATATTTTCTTATAAAATTCTTTATATGGTACCATTTAAATTCTCTAATGGAATTAATTATTATAAAAAAATCCACCAAAGTTAAATAATGATCTCACATACCATGAAAATAAAGTTAACATAACCTTGGAATGTCTTATAATGTTTGAATAGTATTTTTAAAATTTTAATATGTTTGGTGATGATAATAATCACTCAAACCAAGCTCAGTGTCAAAAGACCTCTAATAACTCTTCCAGAATCATTATGTAAACAATATTTCATGATCAAATACAATTGAAATATGTGTACCCTAATGTCTCACAAATTCATTAATATAGATTCATTTGAGATAATTAAGAGGTATATCTTCCCTTATATCCAATAATTTTAAAAATGTGTTAATGAGATCAATAATAACCCATATGTCATCATTGTTTCTAGAATGTTTTGGTAATACATTATCAATGTCCATAGTAATATCATCCCATTTCCATATAGGAATAGGAAGAGGTTACATTACTCCATTAGGATGTTGACTCTAAGACTTTACTTATTGAAAAACCAATATTCTTAACATATGGTATGTAAATTCCGATTTCATATTATCCCATAAAAAATATTCCTTTAAATCATGAAACATCTTTGTGTTATTATGGTGTATAGTAAAATTTGAGTAATGGGTTTCAACTAATAATTCTCTTTTTAGCTGAGGCACAAATAGAACAAATTACCTTATTCAAAATTTCAATATACTATATTCATAGATTATGTCTACAAACTTCCCACCATTTTATGCCTTTGATTTTATTTTGAATATTCTTATCATCAAATTGGAAAGTTTTTATTTTTTCTAATAAGGATTGTTTGGAAATCATTTGGAATAAATGTGATGCATATCATTCCATAATTATTCTTATATCCTACTTTACTAAATAGATGAATATAGGATCTTTTCAAATCATAATTTTATTCAAAATCCAAAGATATTTCCAATTAAATGCATCTGCCACATTATTTTCCTTCCTTGGGTGGTAGTGTATTGAGAAATCATAATCCTTGAGTAATTTTAGTCATCTAATTTTTCTAATATTGAGATCTTCCTAAGAGAATATATATTTCAAACTTTTGTTATCCATATATTTCACATTTTCACCATAAAGGTAATGCCTCTATATCTCGAATGTAATAAATATATCTTCCAAATAAAATCCTGGGGAGGATAAGTTTTTTCATAATCATTAATTTCCTCGATGTATAGTAAACAACTATATTTTTCGGCATAAGTTCACATCCAAGTCCCTTATTTGATGCATAATTATATATACCAAATCTATTCCTTCCCCATGAGAAATTCAATATTTGTCCATTAACCTATATTCTATTTAATTCTTTATAAAATTATTTATATTCTTCTGAATATATTAACTTAAATCCTTTTCATGTAAACATGGTTAATGGGATTGCTAATTGAAAAAAGTCTAGAAAAAATCATCTATATTAACATGATAAACAAATGAATCTACATACCTTAGTTATATTAATTGGAACTAAACATTCTAACACTACCATCATATTTATAGGATCAAATGATATTCCATCCATAGAGACAACATGGAAAATAAAATAATATTCTTAAATACATAATTTTCATTTGTTAAATTTTATATATCAAATTCTCTATAGGATTCTTAAGAATGATTCTGAAATGAATCTTATGATCATACAATATTTTAGAAAATACTAAGATATCATCAAAAAAAATAGCATGACGGTATTATAAATATAATCCTTCTATAATCCTTTCATCGTATTAATAAAAACACAGTGTTCATTAGTCAATCCAAATGGAATTACTAAAAATAATTAATTTCCATACCTTATACGAAATTATATGCTTGCAAGATCTTCCATATTAACACATGGTAAACGATACCTTGAATAAATTTTAATCTTTAAAAAATACTGAGATCCCTAAATTTGATCAAACAATTCATCATTTCAGTGAAGAGGATGCTTTCTCCTTATAATAATGGAATTAATTTTCTTATAATTTATTAAAAGGATCATAAACCCGCCTTTCATCTTAAAAAAGAACTAGGTGTCCCCATAGTGAAAAACTAGTAAATATAAATACCTTATCATTAAACTCATGTATTTGTTTCCTCAGTTTCACTAATTCCATTATACTTATCCTATACAGAGTCTTAGATATATATTTTTAATAAAATATGTGAACAAAATAAAACTCAACCACATGCTCAGGTGGGTGTTTAGGAAATTCTTCAGGAAACACATCAATGTATTCATGCACGATAGGTACATCCACTATTATAAGGATATCAATCCCCTTCATATGCCATGTAAAATCTACATCTCTAAGAATATCATTAAGGAGTGATTCTTATGGTGGACAAAGATATGATTCAAATGATATAGTCTCTCTTATGAAGATGAGGGGTTCTACATCGTCGTCATGAATCATAATCTATTTCTCTTGGAAATAAATTTTCTCACTGTAATTTGAAATCCAATATATACCAAGGATTATATAAAGAATATAATTAAGTAGAGATATAAAATTGTGATAAATATATAATTTAGATGATGTAGTGTATCCATTAAATATTTGGTATTCCATATCTCCATCATGAATTTTAATCCCTTTATATTGGAAATAAATTTTCAAATTATAATTTTAAATCCAATAAATACCAAGGATTATATCAAAACTAATGATAAGTATAATAATAAATTTTTCAAATAGGTTATGTTTATGTTTCATAAGAGGAACTTCTTCACACATCATTTTTTCAATAAAATTTCCAATAGGTTTCTTGATTGATAAATCCCTTCTCAATAGTCTATGGAAAAATATGATTTTATTAGAAAACATGGAAGATATAAAAAAATGTGAAGATCCGAAATAAAATAAATCATTATCATAGTTTTAGGTTATAATCCACATATCTACAACCACATTATTAGTAATTTTAAAGCCAGTTATAGTGATCACATAAGCTTGTCCTTCACCCCTTGTCCTATAACACCCTAAGATTTTATGAGATATTTTAATTTAAATAAATTTAATATTTTCAATATTTTTCTATACATGAAACTAATAGTTTGTATTTAATTACACAAAACACTGAGTTTATCTTGTGTTGCATGCAACATTTACTTTAGGTTTCATTACACAAAATGTCAAGTTTAAAAAAATCATGACTTACTATTAAAAAAAATTATTATCTAATATAATCATTATCTCCTAGATGTTGAAATAGACAGTATGAATAGAATTAAATAAATTATGAAAATATATTCTTTACAAATTTATATCTAATTAATTACTTGGTGGATAATTTATTATAAATAAAAATAAAAAACCATTTCAAAAAAATGGAGATTATTTACAGGAAAACTATTTTTATGCACCCAAACATTATTTATCTAAATAAATTAAATAAATCACTTTTCTTGATTTATTTTAATTAAATTTATAAATTATATATTCAATAAAAAATTTATAATTCATCTTATGTGTTTTCAATACAATATATAAGAATAAATCCAATTTTACGCTTAGAGGCTATTTTCCTAAAAAGAAATTTTGTCACCTTTTTCACAAATATTTTAAAACTATATTTTGAAATATTTATAAAATTTATTTTAGAAAATAATGTTTATTTTTTAAATCATAATTTCAAAATTATCATAATTGGGATTTTTTATAATTTTCTGAGAAGATAAATTTTTTGATGTATAGTGAAAAATACTTGTTTTTATTAAGAATTGTCATTTCATTTAAAGATTTTAATATTTTCAAATTATTTTAAGATTATTATAAAGGTAAAATTAGTTCAATTATATATCTATTAATCCAATTTAGTTTATTGGAATAAATTTCTTATTCAATTTTGATATTAAAAAATTTTATACTTTTGAACATTTTCTCTTTGAAAAGCCACTTTCTCATTCCATCTGCGGGATTTATTTTCCCTTAAATTATTCCACTTATATGAATGAAATTTGAAAATAATAATTCAATATTTTAAATAATTATTATTTATAGTATATAGTAATTTCAACTTAATTTTTTACAATAAGGAATATTAAACACATTAAAAATTATTTACCGCGATTAAGGTAAAATGGGATTAATGGGTGTTAAACTAAAATAATAGGGGCTAAAAATCTCCAAAAACTTGTAAAAACCCAATTTTATGTAAATATTGATACATTATATATTATAATATATATAATTTTTTATTTTGGATCATTTTTACATGTTGAAAGTGTGGGTACACCTTTTTCATGTCAAAAATTACAAGTGTTCCACTCACCTCACTTATAAAAGGTCACCCCATATCCTCTCATATTAAAACATTAAATATCATTTGGATGAGAAATTACCTAACCAAAAACCTTAATTAATTCCCTAATATCATTTTTTAAGCCTTATTTTGGTCATAAATATAGCCTAAGAATCCATTTGGTGTAAACAAAAAGAATTTATCCAAAGAAGAGATAATGTCCCTAATCAAGCATTTTATTTTATTGCCTACCAAAAATCATTAAATTATTATTAAAAAATGATGATATAATAACATAAGTATATTAAGTATAATTATATGTTATTATTTTAATAAAATAACCTAAATCCTTCTCTTATTCCATCAAATGGATTATGACATCATCATTTGTGTGTTCGACGGACTACTTCCTCATGAACCGATGTCATTAATTTTTACATTACCACATATCAAAGGTGGATATAATAATGAATTAAATGTTTATATATGATATTTATTATATTATTATTATTATTTAATCATGATATCTCATGTTCAATCTTACTTTCAATTGTGTGGGAATATAATAATGTCGCCCATGAGTACGGTAGACTACCACCTCACGAAGTGATTTGATTCATTCACACCTTACATGGATGGTAAAAATGATGGTTTTAATGAAAATATGTGATATATATGGATAAAAATTATTATTTAATGTAAATATATTATTTAATATTTTTTTATTTTATCCCTCAAGATTATTGAAACAGCATTCATGCGTACGTATGACTTACTATCTCTATGAGCGATGTATTTCATTTTCCATCTATATATATTATGGACTAAAATAAAAGTATATATAATTAATATATATGATATTTATTCCATTTTTAATATTATTTATATTAATTAACAATTATCAAAGTAATAGGATCAAAAATAAACAATAAAAACATACATGAAATACAAAGAAGTTATTGCACAAAACGTGACTCTAACATATAATTGTTAATAAATGAGTAATAAAAAGTCAAAAGTTTATCATATATGTTATGATATATATAATTATGTTTCTTTAGAAAATTTATAATAAACTTAAATCCATTATATAGGATAATGTGTACGAATGAAGTTGATACGTAAGGTAAAGGATTTTTATCTCACTTTTTTACTTCTGTGAGACACATTCCATGTTCACCACCTATTTATTTTATATAATGTATATACTTTCCATGATTTTATTTTATGATAATTATCATAAAATTTATTTTTATTAACATTTCCATTTAAGGTTTTATAATTTATGGGGTTTATGGTTCAAAAATTACCAAATTTCTAAGGGATTTTTGACTCAGTTTGTCTTCTTTGGGACATACATTATGTTATGCACTTATCTTATATTATTCAGTGAATATAAATCCCCATTATAATGTTATATAAAAAATATAATTCTATTAATGATATTTTAATTTTAATTTAATTTCAATATTTCAATGGTATTATGATTAAATGTTTCCATGTGGTATGGGTTCTATGATACAATATCATTATTTATTATGATTATTTATGATTATATTTACAACAATGAAATCATATGAACCATATCTCTAGAAAATAATTAATTTTCATATCCTCTGGTTATTTAATGAGAATACATTTTTTTCATTCATTTTCCTCTATTTATGAAATCAAGAGTTTTAAAGATTTTTTTATGAAATGTATTCATTATTTCTCTCTTCGGTTGAAAACCCTTTTTCTTCCAAAACTATTTTTTCAAAAAATTATTCAAAAACTATTTTAACATTCTTCAAATGATTTATTAAATACATTTTTACCCATGTTTGGATTTTTACAAATGATTCTAAAGTAATATTCATTTAATTTTCCAAACAATAACAATTTGGATTTTACCAAAAATGTGAAAGAAATATTTTTTTAACTTTTAATGTATGAAAATAATTTCCTATCATCATAACCAATATTTTTAATGAATTTTACTTTATAATTTTTCTAAGTTAATTTTTTAAGAAAATTATTTTCAAAAGTAAATTAATTTTTAAAAAGTGTTTCTCAAATCAGAAAGCATATTTTCCTCAAGAAATTTATGAAATCATTTTTAATTTTTCCTTTGTAAGTATTCAAGGTTATTTTTAAATAAAGTTATTTCCAAAACATTTTATCGATTTTTAGTTTTAAAAATTAATTTTTAATGAAAATTTATTTTCCTCAATAAATGTTCTAATTTTCTTCTCAAAATAATTTTACATTTATGATTCCATATATTGATGTTACTTATGCCTTACTAGGGATATAATCTAAATATTTCATTCTTATTCATTCTCTAAATTGTTTTTGTTTATGGTAGAATGATGTTTATGAAGCCTTTTTATCTTCCATTGGTTATACTATGTGAAAATTCTTATTAAACCTACTTCTTTTCACATTTTATTATATTATGACATAAAAATGATTATAAAACCGATTTCTTATCCATAGGTTCTAATATGAGGAAATATTTATAAAACCTATTTCATGTCATGGGTTATGATATAATGAATTTTTATGATCTTAAGGAACACATATGTAAATTTTCATTATGTCATGGGTGGTACCTATATCTCCCTCTAATTAATTGGTTAATGATTAATGATATATGATATCAAATTTTATATAAGATCTCATCCCAAGATTGAAATAGGGTACACTGGAGATCATCCCAATCCCAAATTAGGCAAACTGGTGGTCATCCAAAGCCTAAAATGTTATGAATGTCTTTATTGGTATACTTGTAAAAATATTTTCTATGATTATGTATATTACAAAAATATATGTCTCATGCCAATGTTAGGATCTCATAGATCATGTTCTTTTATTTCCTTATGATTCATGTCTTATGAACTACTAAACTTTATTCCATGACTCAAGATTGTGATCTTTGATCTGTAGGGTATAGTTTTAAAATTTTATTCTCATGTTCTCATAACCATATGTTCATGTTATTCTTATGTATCTCTATTTTTTACCCTTATTGAGCATCTTATCTCACCCTTTAATATGTTTCATTTCCCTAGGTTATAAATAAAAATTTTAATTATGGTATGTTTGTGAAGAGTACTAAAGGGGAAGATTTTATAGGAGTTGTTGAAGATCATTCACCAAATTAAAAGAATGTGTATCTAGTCTCCAAATATACTAAACTATTATGGTCCTCATGATTTTTTTTGTGTAATATATTGGATATTAAACTAAAATGATTTTATTTTTATGTATGATAAACCTTGGTCATTACACATGATATCAGATTAAAGGTTAGTTAACTTTTGAAACTATAATGATAAAACATTATTGAAATCCCTGGGTATGTTTCTAAGGATATTTTTAGGATGCCTATAAGGATAATTTTGAGGATATTTCAAAGTATAGGAAAATTTATTATAATTTTTTTAAAGGATTAAACATGTGTTTTCCAAGAAATTACATCCATGTCTGGATACTACAAGTGGATGTGACTCTAGCATAGAGGTTAGTATGGGTAATAACTCCGAAAAGGATACATTAATAAGGATTTCATTGTCCCTTGTTGTACCACAATTGGCCTTGTTGAACACTTGGTTTACACTCCTGGGGGATATTCATTGTGAATTCAAAAACTCTTTATAAACCATCATAAAGGATTTGAAAAATGGCCATTAATGACCTTGGTTAAGCCTATTATTTCATAGATTTAAAAGGAGGATTCGTGATTTAGACATATTATAAATTCTTTTTCCAAATTATTTTGTTTCCCACAATGACTATTATTGCTCATACTATGCTTTCTGGTTAGTGTAAATGGATTGAAATAGAAGGAATCATGTTAACACATAATATAATTCAAAATTCAGGGACTATAAGAAACTAAATTGGATGATTACTATATAGATATATATTTTTATTATGCATAATTATCTATCATGGAATATTATTAACAATGTGAACTTTTGTGAGATTCCTAAAGAATAATATAATAGGAAGATGAAAATTCATGAATGTTTATGTGGTAATGAACACAAAGTAATGAATATTCATATTTATACATATCAAGAAGGTTGAATAAGAACCTAGAATAATATCCCAAATAGAGGGGAAGATGTTATTTTTGGGGAAAAGAAGGTTATAGAGTGACCAATTGACAAGGTGTTTAATGCCTTATATGTGGGGAATATGGGAATTGTCTGATTCAATCCTCTAAACTAGTGGGTATCTCCTAGAAAATATAAATATATAAGATATTCTATCCAATTAAGTAAAATTATTGATGTTTTTATGTATTTGGATTCATGAATTATTCTATGGAATTATTTGGGTAATGGTATTACAATTATAATAATCAATAAAAATCTAGGGATTGTGTAATTTTGGAAGCATATATTTCTTTATGTATGATTAACATGAGATATTTTGGATATTGTAAAGGTTTTATGCGTTTAAGGATAATGATAAGTTCAAATTAATTAACACCCCTTTTTAGGTTTTTTGTTAGGGGTTTTTATCAAGATTAAGAATGTTTTAAGAGAAATTTATAAAAATAAAACCCTTTGGTTTATATATTTTTTAGTGATAAATTTATTTATTGAATAATGATTTTTGAACTTTTAAGACATATGATTAAAAGTACCAGTAACCTTTAGGGTATATATTATCTTTTATATTGAGGTAATTATGAATTATATCTTATCACCTTATGAAGTCAGCACACTTCGTTGCTATTAGAGAATATTTCTCTCTCGATACTCTTACCAAAATATACATTAAAAAAGTGGTAAGGTTGCATGTGGTACCAAATTCAATTTTATCTAATTGGGATATGAATTTTACCACAATTTTTTAGTGATTTATTTAGAAAGATCTTGATATAGAGTTGAGTTTCAACACTACATGTCATCCTTAAAAAAATGGTCAGTCTGAGAGAATAATTAAAACCCTAGAGTATATGCAAAGATCTTATTCTATGGATTTAAAAGGTTGTTCAGATCAACACCTTCTTCGCATTGAGTTTTCTTGCAATAATATCTTTCACTTTAGAATTAATATGGTGCATTATGAATCCCTTTATGGAAAGAAATGTAGAACTCTATTATACTGTAATGAAGTTAGAGAAATAATGTTATTGGGACATGAGTAATATAAGGATCCAGCCTTAAACATTACATAATCTATAATTAAATGAATAGTTCACATTGAGGATCTTTTCAGGGTTAGATCTTTAGAGAATTAGTTCATACCATATACATAACAACATGAATATTACTTGTAGGAACTTCTACTCAGTATCTATTTTTTTATAAAATAAAAATTCTTGAAAAAAAGAGTCATGTCTAGTTCAATGTTTTAGACAACATAACTTTTCCTTGATCTCATCCTTGACCCTATTCCTCTTTAGGTCATGTGAAAAATATTTCCAAAACTTGGGATATGCATAAAAATCTCAGTAAGGGTTATAAAACAAAGAAATAAAACATTATTTCGTCAATACATACATAAAATAAGCTCTTTAACATACCTCATGAAATCATAAGATTTATGAATAACACATAGTAATCAAAAATCATAAGGGTAACTTGTGGAATCCATAACATACTTACGTTGTAGCTTTCACAGCTACGTAGGGAGTTACATTTGGAATACCCATCATAGTATATTCTCTAAATCTCTTTGGAGAAACATTATCATTTACGTCTGTCATGTTACCCAATGCAATGGAGAGATATCTTGGGCTCACCCGCACAAGGTTTATCACGGAACCACCCTTATATGTAAGCAATACCTAATAACCATAACATATTTATAACACATAAAATAGATATAAAGGAAAATATCATTTCCACATTTCAATCACAATATATTATTTAAATATATTAACATAAAAAATCTATTATCAAAACCATTTTCAATACCAAAATACATAAAATAGTATATGGTATTTATTTTCCTTTTAAAAACATTACAGTTTGTTAAAGATGCCAAAGATCAAATAATACTTGTGGTGGTGGAAAAGGTCATTGTCACCGCTTACATTAAAAAGAAACATTCTTTTTTTAGTTTAGTAAAACACCTCATAGAAAAAAGATTCACTTTGAATGAAATTAAAATTCAAAGGTTTTTATACACTATATAAAATAAAGTTTTGTATAAAACAAAATATTCCTCAATGAAAGGAGATTGAGACAAAGTCCCTTACCTTATGTCTGACTTGACTCATTCATTATTTAATCTACTGAATAATAAACTAAAGTTAATTTCTACATTATTAATAACCTTTTTCAAGTTTATTATTCCTTTTATATCACTTATTAACATGTTATAAACATTTTGTAATCATTTAAGTTAATAACAATTGTTTTGTCGATATTTGGTACTTGAGTCAAAAATGGACTTCTTATAATTACAACTTTGTTCATGTGGTCAAAATTCCATTATCTCCATAATTATATTCATTATTTTGATATCATATATATCACATATATATATATCTAGTATATATATATGTATTTATAATAGTACATAACATTTAGAGATAAGAAAAGAAATGCACAGTTCAGGGAGACGGTAAGTCATACGTACGTATAAACGCTACTTTCATTTCTATTTTATAATTAATGGAATGAAAACATAATGATACATAGTTATATTATAATTACATTATAATATCATATATAATTTCATTAAATACATCCTTTATACGTTCCATTTATGGCATGAATGAGTCATATCACTTTGAGGGGGGCGGTATTCCGTACTTTCTCAAATGAAATTATCCTATTTACCCACTATGGAAACCATAAAGGTATTCTATAAATAAAAAATACAGAAGAAAATAAACAATATAGATATAATATATATTACATATAAATATAGTTTTGTCTTAATTTCTACTATAATAGGTGGTAGGATAAGATTGAACAATCATCATTTCGTGATGTAGTAGTTCATCGTTCACAGAAACAGTATGTTATTTAACCATTAAATAGAGGTGTGTGTAAGTTTAGTTCGAATAATTCTCATAACAATAACCTAGAATATTGAGGATACTAGTTTTGTTATAAAATAAAGGAATAAAAAGATTTTAGGGGGTTTGTGAACTAAAATAAAATAAAATAACTTAAGAGAATATGTTACCTTTAAATCGAGTAACTCTATTTGGATTAAACCAAAAGGATTTTTTGAAGTGGCTTCTTGTCATGACCCGCCTCCTTGGGCCATGAACCTTGTCATATGACCCCATGGGTCTCTTTTAATACCTTTTTTTCCTTCCCATCACACCATAAGATATTACTCTCTAGGGTCTCTTATCATACTAATGACTGTCCTCACAGGCCAACACATGTTCTTTTAGTGTGTTTTGTCCTCACTCACACACACTCAGGGAAACTTCCCAGAAGTTCACCCATCCTAATTACTACTCCAGGACAAGAATGCTTAACTATAGAGTTCTAATCAGGTAGGATTCCGAAAATAAAGGTGCACCTTGTTGACATGGGTAGTAACATTTATCCTTTTTTAAGTCTCACTTTTCCAGGGGTGTTACATTATCCACCCCTTTAAAGAACAACGCCCTTGTTGTGGACACCAAGCCTCAAACCCAGACAGTGCCTAAGCCCTGAACCTTGTCATATGACCCCATGGGTCTCTTGTAATACCTTGGTTGCCTTCCCAGCACACCATAGGCTATTACTCTCTAGGGTCTCTTATCATACTAATGACTGTCCTCACAGGACAACACATGTTCTTTCAGTGTGTTTTGTTCTCACCCATCCTGATTACTACTCCAGGAAAAGCATACTTAACTGTAGAGTTATAATCAGGTAGGCTCCTGAAAAGAAAGGTGCACCTTATTGACATGGGTAGTAACATTTATCCTTTTTTAAGTCTCACTTTTCCAGGGGTGTTACATTATCCACCCCTTTAAAGCACAACGCCCTCGTTGTGGACCCCAAGCCTCAAACCCAGGCAGTGCCTAAGCCATCAACCTTGTCATATGACCCTAGAGAGTAATAGTGTATAGTGTGCTAGGAAGGAAACCAAGGTATTACAAGAGACCCATGGGGTCATATGACAAGGTTCATGGCTTAGGAACTTCCTGGGTTTTAGGCTTGGGGTCCACAATGAGGGTGTTGTGCTTTAAAGGGGTGGATAATGTAACACCCCTAGAAAAGTGTGTTTTGTCCTCACCCATCCTGATTACTACTCCAGGACAAGCATGCTTAACTGTAGAGTTCTAATCAGGTAGGCTCCCAAAAAGAAAGGTGCACCTTGTTGACATGGGTAGTAACATTTAGCCTTTTTTAAGTCTCACTTTTCCAGGGGTGTTACATTATCCACCAATTTAAAGCACAACGCCCTTGTTGTGGACCCCAAGCCTCAAACCCAGGCAGTGCCTAAGCCATGAACCTTGTCATATGACCTCATGGGTCTCTTGTAATACCTTGGTTTCCTTCCTAGCACACCATGGGCTATTACTCTATAGGGTCGCTTATCATACTAATGATTGTCCTCACAGGCCAACACATGTTCTTTCAGTGTGTTTTGTCCTCACTCACACACACCCAGGGAAACTTCCCAGAAGGTCACCCATCATGATTACTACTCCAGGCCAACCATGCTTAACTGTAGAGTTCTAATCAGGTAGTCTCCCGAAAAGAAAGGTGCGCCTTGTTGACATGGGTAGTAACATTTAGCCTTTTTTAAGTCTCACTTTTCCAGGGGTGTTACATTATCCACCCCTTTAAAGCACAACGCCCTCATTGTGGACCCCAAGCCTCAAACTCAGGCAGTGCCTAAGCCATGAACCTTATCATATGACCCCATGGGTCTCTTGTAATACCTTGGTTGCCTTCCCAGTACACCATAGGCTATTACTCTCTAGGGTCGCTTATCATACTAATGACTGTCCTCATAGGCCAACACATGTTCTTTCAGTGTGTTTTGTCCTCACCCATCCTGATTACTACTCCAGGACAAGCATGCTTAACTGTAGAGTTCTAATCAGGTAGGCTCCCGAAAAAAAAAGGTGCACCTTGTTGACATGGGTAGTAACATTTAGCCTTTTTTAAGTCTCACTTTTCCAGGCGTGTTACATTATCCACCCATTTAAAGCACAACGACCTCGTTGTGGACCCCAAGCCTCAAACCCAGGCAGTGCCTATGCCATGAACCTTGTCATATGACCCCATGGGTCTCTTGTAATACCTTGGTAGCCTTCCTAGCACACCATGGGCTATTACTCTCTAGGGTCTCTTATCATACTAATGACTGTCCTCACAGGCCAACACATGTTCTTTCAGTGTGTTTTTTCCTCACTCACACACACCGAGGGAAACTTCCCAGAAAGTCACCCATTCTAATTACTACTCCAGGTCAAGTATGCTTAACTGTAGAGTTCTAATCAGGTAGGCTCCCGAAAATAAAGGTGCACCTTGTTGACATGGGTAGTAACATTTAGCCTTTTTTAAGTCTCACTTTTCCCGGGGTGTTACATTATCCACCCCTTTAAAGTACAACGCCCTCGTTGTGGACCCCAAGCCCCAAACCCAGGCAGTTCCTAAGCACTTTCAGCTGGGTATTGGCTCTGATATTATTTGTCACAACCCGCCTCCCTGGGCCATGAACCTTGTCATATGACCCCATGGGTATCTTGTAATACCTTGGTTGCCTTCCCAGCACACTATAGGTTATTACTCATTAGGGTCACTTATCAGACTAATGACTGTCCCCACAGGCCAACACATGTTCTTTCAGTGTGTTTTGTCCTCACTCACACACACCCTGGGAAACTTCCCAGAAGGTCACCCATCCTGATTACTACTCCAGGCCAAACATGCTTAACTATAGAGTTCTAATCAGGTAGGCTCTTGAAAATAAATGTGCACCATATTGACATGGGTAGTAACATTTAGCATTTTTTAAGTCTCACTTTTCCAGGGGTGTTACATTCAAATATTTTTATGGCCCCTCTCTTTAAGTGTTTTACTTAGGGAGAGTTCACCTTTTCAAAAAAATCATCTTTGTTTTTAAATTGAAATTTATTTTTATTTTGAAAAAATAGATATTATTATATTTTGAAATTATTTATGTACTTGACTTATACTAGATATCTTGTAATAATTGGTTTATTTATTAACCCTTTTAGTCCTTGATCAAACTTTAATTCTTGAAATTATAAATATATCTTTAAATGTTTTCTCTTAAAATCATTGATATTATTATTACTCTCACTCTCTCTTGTGGTGAAGTTTCCATTTTATCATTAATTACACTAATTGAGTGGGAGCCCTATCTGGTGAATTTTGTATGGATCTACTTACTCCATGGGGGACTAGTTATTCTTAGTTTCAAATTCAACCTTATTTATTCTTATTCTCTCTTTAACTTCATTTCTAAATCCATATTATCTCTCTATCATTGGTGTTTTCTTATTATTTTTAGGGATAAGAATGGAATGAAAAGGTACATTTTCTTTTTAAAAAGTTTATTTTCATTGAAGTTGAGAAGTTAGTTTTTCAAAAAAAACTTTTTTATTCTCTTTATCTTGAATTCTATTTTGAAATCAAACTTTTGTATTATTATAAAATTTCTTTTTAAAAATATTATCTTTTAACTTTTTAAAATATTGAGATTCATTCATATCTTGTACTTTAAATCTTACCTTGAATTAAAATTCAAAATAAATTTCTTTTTTATATGATGATTACTTTTTACTTTAATGATTTGTTGTAACTTACTTCTACTTTATAGATGGTATTTTTTTACTTGTATTTTTCTCTAAATCCTTAGTTTTAAAGTTTATCATTATGAGGGATAGTATTTCATGTTATTACTGTTTTACTTATCATGTTATTATCCTCTTGATATAATCATCTCTTTGATTTTACTTTACTTATTTTCTTTTTTATAGTCAAAATAGGGGAGAGGATTTGTCTAGTATTAAATAAGAAGAAGTTTTTTCAAAAATCTAAGAGAAATTTTGACAACGAGCCTATAACCAAGTGGGAAAGGATTATACTTGGAATCCATGAGGTATTGGGATTAATCCTTATTGGGCGTAGGTACTATTACAATACTATACAGGTGGTGAAGAAGATGATGATGTAGGTAAGCAGTGACACAGGTATGATGCAGGTAGGCGGTGATGTAGGCATGATGCGGGCCTACTAACACTGGCAGGATAATGTAGGCATAACACTACACTGGGATTTCGATCCATCTTATGGGATTAATTTCTACTAGTACTACAAGACATGTAATAAATAAATAAGGCTTTATGGGTGTGTTATCTCTTTGGGGGGGCTATGGTCTACCTCTATGGCATGTGTGTGTGGTGTGTGTGTGTGTTATTGAATGTAGTTATACCCCCAAGAACCTAATATATATATATATATATTTATATATATTGCTTGAATTTTAATATCATTTACATATTAAACATATTAAGTACCATTTACCACTTAAGCATGTTTAATATCATTTAATTGATACATATTTTACTCTTCAAGTTACCTAATATTTCTTTTTATATTAAGTGTTTGTGATTTTAAAAAGGGTGAGATTGTTATGTCTCTATCTCTTATAGTGATTTCATGATCACAAACACTAAATTATGTATCTAATCATTTCATTTAAGTTGATTTCAATTTCTATGATGTAAAACCAAATTATGAAGTTGATGGATTTAATAGACTTTGAAATATCACTTTGAAGCATCTTTGATAATTCAGTTGAACAAATTGAAGTGGAATTGAAGATATTTTAAAGTTTAATTTGATCTATTGAATTCATGGATGGAAGAAGTTTGAGAAAATAGAGGCATGGGAAGAATCTTGAAGGGGAAAATTTGGTTTTAGGTAGCTTTAGGCATCACTGACTAGCCGATACAGGTCACCGGTTAGCTGGTGACATGTGGATAGAATTCTAGAAGCATCATGAGTCCATTGGCTACCTGGTGGAGGTTCATTGACCAAATAGTGTAAGAAGAAATAACTAGTGAACCTATAGGAGGTCCACCGAATAGCTAGTGGACAGAAATGTCTACCCAGAGGAAATTTTTCAGAATCAATTAAGCCCAAGAAGCACACCGGTTACCCAGTAGAGGCTACTGGCTTTTCAGTGGCATTTGAATAACTCATCAAAAATCTTTATTTTAGTGGATATCATAGCATTAAATCATCATTTAATGATTCTTAATGTATCCCTTGAATTTCAAAATTTTTATAGACCTTTTTGAGGCTATAAATAGAGGACCTTGGAGTCTCTCTCAATAGTGATGGATTGAAAAAACAAATTGGACCATGCCAATGATGAATCATAGTGATAATATCCACCTCTCTTAAGGACCACTCAATATCCAATCTAAATTCTCAATATTATAGGATCTCTTATACCATTACCTCTCTATCTCTTATCTCAATTTTTATTATCCTTCTTGATATATAAAGGAGTGGCATTGTAACAATTTTTCACCAAGAAAATATCTCTTCTTCTTGTCTCCTTATATAAAAAGTTTCTTATTACAACCATTGAAAAGAAAGGGGGATAGGTTCTCAAAACCACAAAGTGAGGGATCTTCATCAATGAGTTATTACTATCATTAAAGTAAGGTAGACATGTTTCTTTTCATATTTATGAAAATGAAATGGAATAATTGGTTTCTTGAACTCCATTAAAATAAAGGCATAAATACAAAAACCTATCAACCTGATGGGGGTATAGGGTCTTACACCTAGCTATTGTCGAAATCCTTTATCAAATATCATTTCCTATTTTTATTTCTACATAACATTTTATATTCAAAGTGATTCAATCAAATTACATGATACATTTTTATTATATCATCACACTTATTCTATCAAAGTTATTTATTAATTTTATTAAATCATTTTTATATTTGATTCAATTAATTAATCAAATTATGATACTCATAAATTTATTATATTGTGTTTACTCAATAAAATCTAGATATCTCTTAATTTTGTTAATTAATATTTCTTTGTTTGAATTATTATTTAATATTTTAATTTTTGATGCATGTACTCTATACATTACTTATCATTGTTTTAATCTATGATTGTCATCACACTTTAATTTTTTTATTTTATAAAGGAAATCCATCCCCACTCTTGTCATACTACATCTACCTTCAATTAAAATATTATAAATAATTATAAATCATCAATTCTAGTACCTTGTATGATTTAGGAATGATGAAATTTGGGAGAATAACAAATAACAACATTTTTATTACAAAACTAGTTCAAAATGATCAAGATTACTCACAAACGGTATCAAAATAAATAATAACTAACTAATATACATGCAGAGAATAATTATAAATGAAGTTTATAAAAGATTATAGATTTGAATAAGGTCCTTAAATAGGTAATTAATATAGTTATTTTTCATACAAGAGATTAAATATCTTTAATGGAAGTTCAGAATTAAACTAAAGGTAAGGGGTCGTTCATCTCAAATTCCTTTTCTTGAGACATGTCTTGTATTGTGCACCTAATTACAATTATATGGTGTATATATTTCCTATTTGATCTATTATATTAGGAATTTTATTTTATTCATGGTATTTGAAGTTCAATTACAATCTTTATATTTCATATGGTAAATGATTTAGTTGTTACCCAAGCCATTATAATGCCCAAAAATCCTAAATTTTGGAAAGTAAAGTGTGTGTAGTTTTCCTAGAAATCACATCCCTATCTTGATACTAGAAAGTGGATGTAGTTTTGGAATAGATTCACCTAGGGGTAATCGCCCTAAAAAAGGTTGGTTGAGTATCAACTCAATCTTCACTCAGTGCATGATGAATGGGCCTAAGACTGCATACTTGGATAAACACTCATGGGGGATATACTTTGGATAATTAACACGATATTTATGAACCATAATAAATGATTTTACTACCATTTATTTATTATCTTACCATTGTAAACTACTAAACTCAATTATTATTTTCTATTGATAACCCAACACTTTGAAAGTACCCTCTCTGCCACCTTATATTAATTTCTTTGATAAAGATACTTACTATTACATTGAGAATACCCCATAGTTTATGAGTTGATTTTGGGACATTCTCCTAGGTATACACATTATTCCATTGAATAGGTAAATATTTGTTTTTCATAATTCCATTATTTGAAAATTCATTGGTTTATTTATCCTTGATTAAGTAATAAATTCCTTAGGTAATTTTATGAAATGTCTTGTTAACTCATATGATAAATGCATTGGACATAATTAGTGATGGGTGGGGTATGATATAGATATCTCATTGACGCATCGTTAGGTCTCATGAGACAAACTAGCTAGGGTATCGGCATATACCTTACCCATTTATGTATGATTTATTGACATAATGACTTGACAGTATATTTATGGTGTCCAACATCATGCATTCCAATGGTATGATATCAATAATTATTATCCATGTTTTTATTTATTATCATAGATATACTAAGGCCTCAGTTTCATTGGATTATAGAATTATTTTTATTTTTATTTTAGATATAATTTATGTCATGCTTATGTAATGATAGCTTCCATCATATGTCATTCCTAACTAAGAATTTAAACTCACCCTTATTTTTTTTCCTTCCCCAAGAATCCTAAAAGATAACTATGTGTAATTTTCAAGGATTTTATAGAAGAGATAATAATTTTCTCGTGGAGTTTTTATGTTGTATTTTATGTTCTCAAGTGTAATGTGAAAAATATATATGTATCTAGTCTTCCAAGACTAATAAGTTGTTGTATACTTTGAAAACTCTTATATTATATACCAATAATGTAATATAAATATCAAATATAGGTTTATGGAGACTAGGTTGTTATAAATATAGCATGGAATAACTTTTAAATAAATGAACAATTCACATTTTTGAACATGAGATAAACATTTATAAACAATTCGTAAATAATATTTAATTATAAACACTTTATAATTTAGATATTGATTATGGGCATTCCATAATTTTGAATATAAACACTTTATATCCATTCTAATGGGAACTCTTTCATATATTCATTATATGACATTCCTTTTAAATATATTATATTGTTATGAAATATAAATTTATATTATGTAAAAATTTTATATAATATAAATATCACGTACTTATAAAGATTTAAACCTTGATCAAATCAATCATCAAAACTTCTTTTGGTGTGGTCTAAATAATATTCCAAATAAGACCTTTAATTTGAACGATTCAAATTAATTAATTGCGAAAAAATCATTATTTAATATAAAGACTTTTATATTTTGTGCTTATTTTTTATAATTTATAATAATTTTATAAATTTCCCTTATAATTTATAAATAATAAATTTATTTTTAAATAGTTTTTTGATACTTACACTTAATATCAAGGAGTATTTATTAATAAATGTTTCATAAAAATTTAATTAATTGATTATAAACACTTGATAATTAATTAATTTATAAACACTTTTACTAATTATTATACCTTTAATATAATTTATAAAAAAATATAAATTATATAATTCAATTCATAATTGATTTTTTTAAGAAAAACAATTTTTCTCTTCAAATCGTATTTAACGATTTCAGTGAAATCATAGAATATGATAGATAGTCTTGTGGAGATTAAACCATTTAAGTGGTATCAATTATATTTTATGATTGGTAGTCCTATCATTATTTAAAATGGGTGACATATGTAAGGGATAACCCTTATGTATCGATGATATAACTTTTACATAATAATCGAATTTTACAATATCCACTAACCCTAGCATTTTGAGAAATTCCATTCTTTAGAAAAGGCATTGAAATTTACATATTAGGTAATGAAACTTATGTATCAAGTTATGATCCTTATGTATAACAGACAACCCTTATGTATCACTAATTATCAATATGCTTCATTTTAACAAAAAATGAAAGCATAAAGGTAACATGGCTACGCATACATAAAGGTTACCCATTTCTCAAAGGCAATAACCCTTAAATATTGAGTACATATAAAAGAGATTTCATGCAAAGGAATGCATAGAGATTACCAAAGGTGTAACCCTTACACATAATCTCCCTACCCTTACGTATCAAGATCTCGAGTAGTGTAACCCTTACATATCCATGGAGTGACCCTTACGTATGGGTGAATCATAAGATACAATATCACCCATATTGCAATTATGATTCAATTCTCTGCTTTTACACAAATTGGGTTCCTATAATAACCTATTTTATCACTTATATCCTATCTTATAACACATATCTAAACTAGAGGTTTTTAGAATATAAAACTTTAAAATACGTACCAGTCATACTCTACAACTAAGAAAAAACAGAATCATGCATTACGATATCCTCTATCATAAAGCCAAGTGGAGAGTTCCTACATCTAACACTCAGCCACATCATACCATACATTATGATATAGTCTATTGATGATTATGATACACATTTTCTTTATAAAATTAGTAAAGAACATGTTGATTCATTTATGATTGTGGCTTTTATACCACTGATGAGTTTTGGAGGATCATCATATAATCTTAGAAACAAAAGAAACCCATAAATATTATCTAGTATATTATTAACATAACCAATATGTAATATGAAAAATAAGAAATATGAACCAACATACCTGAATCACAATGAACTCCATATTTTGTTATTTGATAGAGTATACTTAATAGAGATCACCCAATGATAGTCAATAGACTCTCACCTCCATAGGTAGTACACTAGTCATTGAGATCCTCATGCACTATGAGAGGATCTCCAAACACAAAAAGTGTGATCCCACATTCTCCATGAAGATAAATGGTTAAATGGATAGAATATGTGTAACACCTAGATATTTTTATGAAATATTTCTCTTTAAATAATTTTAATTCTTCAATAGCTTGCGTTGCACACAACCATGAGTTTAGAAGAATCATGAGACACTATTAGTATAACATAGACATTAAATTGGTATGAAATATGAGTAACAAATTTATGAAATAAATATAAATCTCCAACTCAATATGAATGTATTAGTAAGTTCTCATAAAATTATCACATAATCACTTTATTCTTCAAAAATGAGTTTTTCTTATTTTTATAAATGAATATTAATTTTTAGAAGTTATAGAAAATGTATTTAAAAAAATGAATTTCATTTTTTGAATTCATCATTTCAAAATTATCTTAAATTTATTTTTTTTTTCTTAAAACATTTATTTTTTAAGGAATAGTGAAAATACTGATTTTTATTGAAAATTGTATTTTTTAAAAGTATTTACAAGGTCAAATTATATTTTTGATTAGTTTTAAATTTTAATTAGTAAATTTTAATTTAAAATAATCCAATAATGGTTTTTGAAAAGTATTTTATTTAATAATTTATCATATAAACATTTTATGTTTAAAAGTTCATTTTTTTCTGAAAAAACTGTTTTTCATGGCATTTTACTAGTTTTATTTTAAAATAAATTCTAAAAATTATTTGTTTCAAATTTTGAAAAATAGATTCCAAATTTGGATTCATAAGGTCAAAATTTACTGAATAGGTCCCTATTATTTTTAGCCAATATGAATAGTAACCTAGGTAAATTTTGTAACCATGGTAAAGGATAAATTTGGTAATTTAGGTTAAAAATTAAATAATGACTAAAATGACCGTAAAACATGAAAAAAATTTATTAGATGAAGATAATTATACCCTTAACATATAAGGATTGAAAGTAAGTTTTTTAATGGACCCTTTTCCATGAAAATGACTTATATAATATTTAAATCAAAGAAAATCACAAAATGTCACTTTCTTTGACTTAAATGTCCCTTATGTGTCCACATAGGGACAAAGGTATTTTATGAAAGAATATATATTTAAATATTTAATTTAATGAATATATTTTTATGATATAAATTTATTTTTACTTTTTTGTCCACTTAGATTACTTCCACAATCCATTTTTTATTTTTATTTTAAGAAACCACTTTTTGGGTAAGTGGGAACCATACAAAACCTCCACAAACCACTGGTACTAACCCCATTTAAACTATCACCATCATAAAAAGTTCAAATGTTAAATTCCACTACATAAAACCCTAACCGAGTACCACCACTTTTTTAAACTACCTCAAAACCCACCCCTTTCAAAATTAAAAAACGCACCTGAAAATTTTAAGATTTCAAACCAAAAAGACACCCAAAAGTCTATCATGAATCACGTGAAGCACTCTGACCGAGACACCGTTCATCCATCACTTCACAACCATCGTCATGACACCGGGCAAACATCGTCACCTTCAACATGAACACATATGCAAGGTCGTCGGCCTCTTCTCTGACGTCCACTGCCTGAAATAAGCCGACGCCACCAGAACCGAACATCATCGTTGTCAAACCAAGCTATCATTGCCACCGGTACCATGACACGGCATCGTTGCTACACCTACATCGATATCACAGCATCTTGAGTCACCGTCTGGAGTTCACCGACTTCACTCCACCATCACCACCATCGTTGTTGTACAGAACTAGAATGAAGGAACCCATAGACAGAAGCCACAAACATCTCGCACCAGAAAGAGAGACGATCAGTGAAAATAAAGCCACAATCTTGAAAAAGACCCAAAAGGGAACACAAAACTGGGGAAGAACACTAAAGAAGACAAGGAAAGCAACCCTAAAGAGATCCGGGAAATAAACCCTAAAATAAACCTCAACAACCGCAAACCATAAGCCCAAAACCCTGTGTATCCATCGCTCCAACTCTGACCTGGAGAGGAGAGGTGGAACCCTAGGTCAGAGCGGGTTTGGGAGGCCGAGGACGAAGACCGACTCCGGTAGCGTCTGGAAACCCAACAACCACCAAACAACAATCCCAAAGCCTCCTTGTTACCTTCATACCATCCCCGACCCGGAGAAGCACAAAGATACTTGAGGCCAGAGCAGATAAGGTGACAGAGGTTGTCCAAAAACACATACCTTAAAAGGGAAAAACAAGAGAACCGCGGAGAATCCAAGATCCGAGGGGTGGAGATGAGGGCCCAGGGGCGGAGCCGAGAGCAAATAGGATGAAACCCTAGATGAATGGAGAAGGCGAGCACAGAGAGCTCTCTCTGCAGACGTGTGGAGAGCGCCCTCCCCACTTAGATTAGGTTATGATATTTATAATGTTTTATAAAAATTTAAAGATGTCACATTCATATTTTAAATACTTTATCATTTTTAATATAGGGTTTTCCAAAATATATATTTTACTATAAATATTATTCTGAAATATATAATAATTATCTTTATAATGATATTTTATTTTTAATTATTAGTGAATAAATAAGTATATTAAATAATTACACAATGTTGATGTGGTAATTATTTCATTAATGGAAATATCAAATAAATGTTATTTAAAATATTAAAATAATTATAATTTGAAATAATTAATATAATCAATGAATTTTATAAATTAACTTGATCTCTTGTGGATATAAAAAAATATTTTTTTTGAATTTAAATTGTTATATTGATATTTTTAAAAGTTTGGGTAATGAATAGTGTCAAAATTGACACTAATGATATTTTATCAAAATAATATATTATTAAATTATTTAAAAAATATTAAAACATCGTTAAAAATAAAAAATAATTATAATTTGGTCTAAAATGTTATAAATTTTTCATTTATTTTCTAATTGACATCACATAATTAAAAATTAAAACATTTTAATAATGAAAAAGTGGTTACCTTAGTTAAAATTAAAATAGGTTAATTGAGGGTTAATTAAAATGATGAGGTTTAAAATAATACAAAAACTTGTCTAAAATATATTATTTGATGATATTAAAACCTTATCTCATATTATATTTGAATTTGTTCCCTTTTTGAGGTATTTGTTTTGTGATTGAATCTATTCCAAAAGTGCAACTTGCCTCAATTATAAAAGGGCACCTCCTCCCTCACTTCTTCACATCACATTAAGCCTTCAATATTGACCATCCTATACCAATTTCTCTTCTAAAATTACATGAAAACATTATAGAGGTTATATTATTCTCAAAATACCAAACTTGGTGTCCCTAAGAGGATATCTAAAGGAAGTTCTCTCAAGAAGTGGTAATCATATTTACCGACTCTTTCAAGATTATTACTTCTTTTACTTCCACTTTATGTGTTGTTTTCATTATAAAGTAATAAGTCCAATATAAAATATATAATGAGATTTTATTATGATTATGGAAAAAACATATTCCACATTTTATCCATCCTATTAAAAACAAAATCATCGTGTGTGCGTACGTACGACTTATCGTCTCCACGTCGTGGTGTAATCTATTTTTCATCACCAATTTATTTGGATGGGTATAATGATGGAAATAATATATATATATATGTGTGTGATAATTATAACATTATATTTATTCTTGAAATTAATATACCATCCTATTCCTTACCATTTTTCCATTAAGGTAATGGTACCATCGCTCATGTGTACGTAAGGCCAACTGTCTCCACAATGCGATGGGATTCATTTTCTATGTTCACCATTAAAGAATGGTTATATAAATATATATAATGAATAAATATGATATATATTAACTTAATATCATTTTTTATATTACTTAACTATATCCTATACATAAGAACTGAGACTTATACGATAAAACATGCATAGGAAAATGAAGAAGTTAACACCTAAAAGAAGGGTAATAATAAAATATTATTAAAAAACAGATGATAAGATGATATAATAGGATCATATATGATATAATAAATATGAATATGGTTCTGTAATAAATTAATAACATTCTTTAAACCACTATACAGGAGTTTCAGATGCATATGAAGGAAATCAGACCTAAGGTAAGGGTTAATATTATAATCTCATTATTATTTGGGATTGTTTATATGTAAGTATATACTAGGAATATTTATATTCCATGTCCATATTTCTTAAAAAATCTAAAATATGTTTACTATTAATCTATAATTATTTAAATTTATTTTTACCCATGTTTTAATTTTTACTAAATGTTTTGAAAGGGATATTTTTTCATTTACCAAACAAGATAATTTATGAATTTTTTGAAAATAGTACGAAAGAAATTCTTTTTTAACTTATATAGCATGAATATATTTTTTCTAATTTCATGATGCCTTAATGACTTGAATATTCCCTTACAATATTATAAGTTTATATTCAAATAAAAAAATATTTTAAAATCGTGCGGCATTTTAAGAAAATAAAACATTTTCAAAGAAGAAAGGATATTTTCCCTAAGAATTATTTTCAAGTGATCTCTCAAAATAATTTTCTATCTATGATAACATTATTTGATGTTACTTATACTTTAACGGGGATATTTTTCAAGGATAATATCCCTATTTTACCTATTGTTTATTTATGGTTATGATGGAATGATATTTATGAAACCCATTTCATTTCATGGGTTCTGATATGATGAATGATTTGTGTTCTTGTAGCACACATATGTATGGTTTTCATTATATGATGGGTGGGACCTATATATCCCTATGATATATTAGGTAAATATTTATATCTCATGAGATAGATAGGACTATAATTAGGAGTGAACTCAGTTCAGTAATAAAGGGTTTGAATGGGGATTGAACTCAGTTCATTAAAGGACTTTGTCTGATATGATGGTCTTGGAAATGATACTTTAATAATATGTAAATGATTTTATATGCTTATGTGTTTTTCATAATTCCATGTCTTATGTTATACTCTCATGGAATATGTTCTTTGATTCTTTATGAAATTATATGATTTATTTTATTACACAATATCATGATCTTTATTATTTTCAAAAGTCATTTTCATGTTCTTATGACCTTATGATTATAGTATCTCCCTAGATTACCCTTACTGGGCATCTGAGATCACCTATTTCTTATTTTTATTTTCCCCATGATATTAAGAAAGTTATTAAGTAAGATTTATCAAAAGGGTTATAGTTATTAAGTAATAAGTGGGAGATAGTGTAGGTATTTTATGAATCAGTTGTTTATGTTTCCAAGTTTCCAAAGACACTAAACCTATATGGTTCTGGTGTGGTTTTGTTATGTTATTCAATTAATATTATTATATTTGGATGTAATATATATGTATGAAAATTATGGGTTGTTATAGTTGGTATCAGATCAAGGTTTAGTTATCCTTTGGAAACTAGGATGAGAAAACCTTAGTAATAACCTTAAAGATAAGTCTAAGTATAGGATAAAATCCTAGAGTTTTGGTGATGATCATAAATAATCTAGGATAAAACCTAAGGTGAGCTGAATTAAAATTTTATAAGTAATTTACCTTGATTATGTGGTTTTTACATTATGATTAGTGGTACTCATTCTATATTTTTTGTTTTAGTCAATGGCTAGAACCAAAAGGAACCACATTAATGATAAATGTGACTGGTAATGCAATTATTTTCCTCTTGAGAAACTGGATGTTATGGGAACAGGAATGAAAAATATTGTTATTATGCTCACACATCTTTCTCAAGATATGAATCATACATAACTTCCAAATGATCAAAGGAGGGAACAACATTCTGTGGATTCCTTTATGAGGTAGCGTCCACCTCCTTTCAGTGGTTCTTCTAATCCACTAGTAAATTAATAGTGGATTAGTACCACTAAAAAGATATTTTCAGTTCTCAAATTTTCATAACATGATAAATTCATTTCAGAAATCTATCATTTAGAAGGTGGAGAGGATCAATGGTGGAATATCATCAAGAATACAATAAAATGGCATGAAATTGAATCCATGGAATGGGATGAGTTCAAGAACTTATTTTTAATAAGTAATTTCCTCTTATTATTCAAATAAAGAAATAGAAGGAGTTCCTTAAGCTTAAGAAAAAGGATTATGAATCTATTGGTACCTATGAAGAAGATTTTATAAGACTTGTAAGGTACTCTTTTGGAATTATCATCCAACCTGAGAGTAAGGTTGATCAATTCTTTAGTGGCTTAAAACCAATTCTCTGAAGGTTGTTATCTATAAGGGACTTTAATAGTTATGTGGAAATCATTTGATGTGCCCTCAAATTTGATATGGATATTGGAGTTACCCATCAATAGTATGGGTTTGATAAGAAGATAAAAATATAATTCAAGGGAAAATATAAAAAACCATAGTGAAAAGAAGATGATCTTTCCTTTATGCTCAAAGTGTGGAAAAAATATAGAGGAAATTTTCTTAAGGGGGCTAGTAAATGTTTTTAAGTGTGGTATAGAAGTTCACTAGGAAATTGACAACCGAAATTATGGGAAAAAAGATCATTAATGATTTAAATAGAGAAAAGGATACAAAAAATGTACCTCCCACACTTCAATTCTTAGATTTCAAGGAAAATGGGAATTATGCTAACCAATGCCCAAATATGAGGCTTATCGATGATGATCGACATCAGTAACCTCTTAAGTCCAAAGACAAAGGCAAATTGAATGTGATCACTATTGGTGATGTGGAGTACGACAATGAAGTGGTGAAAGGTACACTTATAATCCACTCTAAAGAATCTAATGTTTTATTTGATTATGGATACACCCACTCTTTTATTTCTAAATAATTTTATAAAGGCATTGTTGTATTATCGCAAAAATTAGATGTTGATTTTTGAAAACTCCTAATGGGATAATGGTCGCATCATAATTTTACAATTATTCTTCAGTTGAAGTTTATGGGAAAGTTCTTCCTGTAAATATTTTGATCCTTAATTTAGTTGAATTTGATGTGTTTCTTGGAATAGATTATATTTCACTATATGGAGCTCATATTAATTTCTGAGGATGGGAAGTCACATTTCATATTCTGAATGAATATATAATCATATATTTATTCAAGGATGAATATGAACTTCTAGTGGAAATTAATTCCATCTTGTGGGTCTTAATTCCTATAAATTAAGGTTATCTATCTTAGATAGCTAGGGATAAACTCACCATTAAATATGCACCTATTTTATGAGAGTTTATTGATGTATTTTAGGAAGAATTATCAGGTCTAACACCAAATCTTGAAGTTGAGTTTTCAATATAACTCATACCGAGTGCTATGCCTATTTCAAAGACTTTTTATATAATGGACCTAATTGGGTTGAAGTAATTGAATAAGAAACTATAGGAGAATATTGAAAAGGGATTCATATGACCTAGTGTGTCACCTTGGGGTGCAATTGTTCTATTTTTTAAGAATAAATATAGATCAATGAGACTCTACATTGATTATTGAGAACTTATCAATATTTATATTAATAAAAAATATCATATCCCCTGTATTGATGACTTATTTTATCAACTACGCAACACTCAATACATTTACAAGATTGATATTTGTTTTGTGTATCATCAATTGATGGTCAAGAAGGAGGATATACCCAAGACGGCATTTCATACATGGTATGGACACTACGAATTTATAGTGATGCCTTTTGGTCTTACTAATGCCCCTACTATATTTATGGATTTAATGAATAGATTATTTAGAGACTATCTTGATCAGTTTGTGGTAGTATTTATAGATGATATTATTTTATATTCAAATAGAAAGGAAGAACGTGAAGATCACTTGAGGATTGCACTACAGACCCTGAGAAAGGAGAAGATTTATGAAAAAATTACGAAGTGTGAATTTGGGTTCAGAAAGTTTCATTTTTGGGTCACATAATCTCAAGAGAGTGGATATTTGTGGATTCAAAAAATGTGGAAGTTATTGAATGTTGGCCTAGACCAACAACAGTAGCTGAGATCCAAATTTTTCTTGGTTTGGCTGGATATTATCGAATTTTTGTGAAAGATTTATCACAATTATCTAATCCACTAAACAAGTTTACTTGGAAAGGAGTTAAGTTAATATGTATGGAAGAATGTGAATAGAATTTCAAGGAGTTAAAAATAAGGTTAATTAGTACACCTATTCTCACACTACCCTATAGTGGAGAAAGTTTGTTGATCAATAGTGATGCATCAGAGAAGGGGTTGGGATGTTTTTTATGCAAAATGATATGGTGATAGCTTATGCCTCATGACAATTGAAAATCCATGAGTAAAATTACTCAACTCGTGATTTGGAGTTAACTATAATAAGTTTTTCATTTAAGATATAGAGGCATTATATTTATGGAGAAATATGTGACATATATATTGATTATAAAAGTTTAAAGTATATTTTCACTCAAAATGAGTTGAATATGTGCCAAATAAGATGGTTGGAGTTGATTAAAGATTATGAATGGTCGATACATTACTACCACGGAAAAGTGAACAAGGTGGAATATGCTTTGAGTCAAAAGGAACATGATATACTATATGTGATTAGGATCACAAAAGATCCAATATTTATGGATTTTCGAAGGATGTATCTGGAAATCATAAAAGAAAGGGTGGAATATTATCTTTCTCAAATGAATGTTCAACCATCTATACAAGTGAATATTAAAGAGGCGTGGAAGGAAGATGTAGAGATAAAAAATAATGTGAGAAATGTTAATGGGTTCAAATTTGATTATGATGGAATAATAAGGTTCAGGAACCATGTTTGTGTCCCTACCATACCATATTTAAAGAATGAGTTATTGGATGAGGCTCATTATTCATCATTCTCTATTCATCTTAGAAGCACCAAGATATATAGAGACCTAAAAGAGTATTTATGGTGGGATGGCATGAAGAGATTTATTACAAAGTATGTTTCTCGATTCTTGTTTTTTCAGAAAGATAAGGCTTAGAGACAGAAGTCTAAGGGGATGTTACAATCATTACCCGTACCAAAATGGAAATGGGAAAACATCACCATGTATTTTTTTCGTTGAACTTCCCAAAACATCTAAAACCCATAATGATATATGGTTTATATTTGATCTACTTGTGAATTTGGAACACTTCATTGTTGTCATAGAAGGCTTCTCTCTTGATCATCTTTCTAGAATATATATTAAAGAAGTAGTAATATTACATAGAGTACCACTTTCCATTATATCTGATTGGGATCTAAGGTTTAACTTGAAGTTCTGAAGAAGTCTTCAATAGGATCTGGATATAGAGTTAAGTTTTAGAACTTCTTATTATCCTCATACATATTTTTATTCTGAGTAGACAATTAAAAATATAGAATACATGTTGATATCTTACTCTATGGATTTAAAAGGTGGTTGGGATCAACACTTACCTTTAGTAGATTTTTCTTACAACAACACCTTTCACACAAGTATTCAGATGGATCATTATAAAGTTATCTATTGTAATAAGTGAAAAAATCCAACATGCTGGAATGAAGTTGGGAAAATAAATCTATTGGTACCTGATCTAGTTGAGGAAATGGCATAGAAGGCCAGATCTATTCAACAGCACATAAGAGTAGCATAGAGACGACAAAAAAATTGTGCTGAAAGTCAACGAAAAGACCTAGAGTTTGAAGTGGGGGAAAATATTTATATGAATATATCCTATGTAGAGAGTGATGAGATTTTTAAATAAGTTCAAGATAATCCCTAAGTATATCAGTCCTTTTTAAATTATTGATCATGTTGGGAAGGTAGCTTATATATTGGCGCTTCTGCCGAATCTCTCTCAAGTTCATGATGTGTTCCATGTATCTCTCCAGAGAAAGTACATACCTGATCCTTTACATGTAATAAACTCATAATTCATACCACTATATCAAGATCTTTATTTTTAATAACAACCAATAGAGATTCTAGATTATATAGAAAAAGTTCTTCAAAACAAGACCACTTGCTTGGTTAAAGTTTTATGGCAGAACCGCCAATTTGAGGAAGCTACGTGGGAACCTGAGGATATGATGAGGTAGAGGTATCCTCATATATTTATATCAAATTGATAAATTTCAAGGGAAATAATCATTTTAATGGGGGTAGAATATAACACCCCTATATTTTTATGAAATATTTCTCTTTAAATAGTTTTTATTCTTCAATAGCTTGCGTTGCACGCAACTGTGAGTTTAAACAAACCATGAGACACTATTAGTATAACCTAGACATTAAATTGGTAGGAATAAATATTAGTAACTAATTTATGAAATAAATATAAATCTATAACTCAATATGAATGTATTGGTAAGTGCTTATAAAATAATCACTTTATTCTTTAAAAATATGTTTTCTTAAAAAATGAGTTTTTCTTCTTTTTATGAATGAATGTCAATTTTTAGAAGTTATAGAAAATGTATTTGATAAAATGAATTTTATTTTTTAAATTAATCATGTCAAAATTATCTTAAAATTATTTTTTTAAAACATTTATTTTTTTAAAGAATAGTGCAAATAGTGATTTTTATTGAAAACAGTATTTTCTTTTAAAGTATTTACAAGGTCAAATTATGTTTTTGATTGGTTTTAAATTTTAATTATTTCATTTTTATTTAAAATAATACAATTATGGTTTTTTAAAATAATTTTTTAAATTAATTTATCATATAAACATTTTATGTTCAAAAAGGTATTTTTTTGAAAATTTGTTTTTCAGGGCATTTTACAAGTTTTATTTTAAATTAAATTGTGAAAATTATATATTTTAAATTTAAAAAAATGGATTCCAAATTTTAGAAGGTTTAGATTTAGTGAATAGGTCACTTTTATTTTTTGCCAATATGAATAGTAACCTAGGTAAATTTTATTATCATGACAAAGGGTAAATTGGGTAATTTAGGTTAAAAATAAAATAATGACTATAAAATGACCCTAACACATGAAAATATTTTATTTTATGAATATAATTCTAAAATTAACACATAAGTTTCTAAATTAAGTTATTTAATGGACACTTGTCCATGAAAATGACTTATATAATATTTAAATTCAAGAAAGTCACAAAATGTCACTTTCTTTGCCTTAAATATCCCTTATGTTTCCATATGGGGACAAAGGTATGTTATTAATGAATATAAATGTACATTTTTAACTTAATAAACATATTTTTTTGATATAAATTTATTTTTAACTTTTTGGGCCACTTATGAAATTATAATATTTATAATATTTTATAAAAATTTAAAGATGTTGAATTCATGTTTTAAATACTATATAATTTTTAATATAGAGTTACCTAAAAGATATATTAGAATAAAAATATTATTATAAAATCTGTAAGATTTATTATCATCATGGTATTTTATTTTTAATTTTTAGTGATGAAATAAGTATATTAAATAATTACACAACATTGATGGAGTAATTATTTTATTAATGGAAATATCAAATAAATGTTATTAGAAATATTAAAATAGATATAATTTAAAATAATTGATGTATTCAACTAATTTTATAGATTAAATTGTCCTATTAGGGATATAATAAAAAATCGAAGTTAAATTGTTATATTGGTATTTTTAAAAGTCCAAGTAATGAATAGTGTCAAAATTCACACTAATGATATTTTATCAAAATAGTAATTTATTAAATTATTTAAAAAAAACATATTTAAAAATAGAAAATAATTATAATTTGGTCTAAAATTTTATAAATTGTTCATTTATGGTCTAATTGAAATCACATAAGTAAAAATAACAACCTTTTAATATTGAAAAATTTATTGCTTTAGTTAAAATTAAAATAGGTTAACTAAGGGTTAATTAAAATGATAAGGTTTAAAATAATACCAAAACTTGTCTAAAATGTATTGAGTGATGATATTAAAACCTTATCTCATATTATCTTTGAATACATGTCCTTTTGGAGGTATTTTTTGTGATTGAATTTATTCCAAAAGTTCCCCTTACCTCAATTATAAAAGGGCACATCCTCCCTTACTTCTTAACATCACATTGAGCCTTCAAGATCGACCATACCCTACTAATTTATATTCTAAAATTCACTATACACATTCTAGTGGTTATTTTATTCTAAAATTACCAACCCTAGTATCCCTAAAATGATATTTAAAGGAAGTTATCTAAAGAAGAGGTAATCGTCTTTACTGACTCTTTCAAAATTATTTCTTCTTCTACTTCCTCTTAATGTGTTGTTTTCATTCTAAAGTAATAACTCCAGTATCAACTATATGGTGAGATGTTATTATGATTATGGAACAATGATATTCCATCTTTTATCCATCCTATGAAAAACAAAAGGGTTGTGCGTGCATATGTATGGCTTACTGTCTCCACGTCGTGGTGTAATCTATTTTTCATCAGCACTGTATTTGGGTGAGTATAATGATGAAAATAATATATGTGTGTGTGTTTGTGTGTTTGTATGTATTTGTGTGATAATTATAACATTATATTGATTCTAAAAATTAATATACCAGCATATTAATTACCATTTCACCATTATGGAAATGAAACCATCACTCATGTGTATGTATGGTCTACTGTCTTCACGACGCGATGCGATTCATTTTCCATGTTCACCATTCAATAATGATTATATAAATATATATATATATATATATAATGAATAAATATGATATAAATTACCTTAATATCATTATAGATATAATTTAACTATATCCTGTTCACAAGAACTGAGACTTATGTGACAAAACATACATAGGAAAATGAAGCAGTTAACACCCAAAATAAGGGTAATAATGAAATATTATTATCAAATGGGTGATAAAATGATATAAGAGGATCATATATGATATCATAAATATGAATATTGTTTTGGTATAAATTCATAACATTATTTAAAACATTATACAGGAGGTTCAGATATATATGAAGGAAATTAGACCTAAGGTAAGGGTTAATTTTACAATCTCATTATTATTTGGGATTGTTTATATATAAGTATCTATTGGGGAATATTTATCTTCAATGTCCGTGTTTCTTAAAAAAAATTCCAAAATATTTTTACCATTAATCTATAATTGTTTGAAAATATTTTTACCCATGTGTGAATTTTTACTAACACTACTACAAAATAGGCCTTTAACAGCGCAAAAATGGCCTTTATCGGTGCTAGAGAAGAGTTGACTACTGGAGCAAGATTAAAATCCCTAAGATTTTATCAGCATTAAAAAGCACTGATAATGGGGTCCTTCATGAGTTCTTTTAAAAATGTTGATAAAGTGTACCTTTGTCATTATTTTTAAAATTATTGATAAAGGGTCTTTTATCAGCATTGATGAAGGGGAATACTATAGTATGTTGTAACAATATACTGCAGTGTGCTATAACAACACACTGCAGCACCAGAAACATCACCAGATATCAAAAAAACAAGTAACAATAAATAATTTAAATGAAATGGAATTTACAACAAAAATACAAGAAAAAAACTATATTATAGACATTTCAAACATTGGTTTATACAATTACATAAGTACAAATTATTATATACATTCAAAAACATCAATATTACTTTGTCTTTTAATCCTGACCCCAACTCATGCTATTGTTAAAAAAATTACCCATGCTCGAGTAAAATAATGCACCTATATAAGAAAACAATTCTTATAATTATTTAATTAATTTTCATAGATATAATTCTTGAAGATGAATAAGAAATAGTGTGATGTGCAAGAATCAACTACAAAACTTTGAATAATACTAGGAACATTGTTTATCAGATTGAATTGTAGTTGATTCTTGCACATCACACTATTTCTTATTCATCTTCAACCATTATATCTATGAATATTAATTAAATAATTATAATATAAAAATTATAAGGAAATAAATTAAGTAATAGAAGATATAATGATGATAAAACAATCTAGGCTTGTTTTCTTGGTTTTGGTGATGTGATGTGCGTTATAAACTAAAATGACACTTATATATTGAAAAGATGCACTTAGAGTCATACCAGTCACACTATGCATCAGATTTAGGTGAGGTTGATTCCTACACATCCCAAATGAATTGTGGATCATTTTACTAAACTATCAAAATAATCTAAATGTGTTTTAATAGTTTTGAGTATGTCTCTTGTTTTTTACTAAAATGTCATTTTAAATTGGAAACACACACTTTGACTCATACCGGTCACATCGTGTGTCAGTTTGATATGATATTTATTCTTACACATCACAAATGATTTATGAATTTTTTTCCCTAAATTATCAACATAATTCAAGCATGTTTTCTCAGTTTTCAATGAGTGCCACTTTTTGAACTAAAAGTATATTTTAAACTGATAACGGACACTTTGAGTCATACCAGGAACATAGTGTATCAGATTGAGGTACGGATGATTTATACATGTCAAAAATGACTTATGGATCATTTTTATAAAGTATCAAAATAATATGAATGTGTTTTATCAATTATGATTAGGTCAGTTGTCTTTCTTACTAAAATTGATGTTGATTTTAAATAAAAAGACGCACTTCGAGTCATACTGATCACATCATGTGTTTGATTGAGGTGTTGATAATTATTGAAGGCCCCAAATGACTTATGGGTCATTTTAATAAAGTATAAAAACAATCTGAGTGTGTTTTCTCATTTTTGAGTACGTCACTTGTCTTTTTACCGAAATGTTGTTTTAAACTGGAAACACACACTTTGACTCATATTGGTCACATATTGTGTCGGTTTAACATGATACTAATTCTTAAAAATCAAAAATTATGTATGAATATTTTTTCTAAATTATCAAGAAAATTTGATTGTATTTTCTCAATTTTCAGTGAGTGAAACTTTTTAAACAGAAATATCAATTTTAAACTGATAACGGACACTTTGAGTCATACTAGGCACATTATGTATCAGATTGAGGTGAGGCTAATTCCTACACATCAAAAATTACTTATGAACCATTTTCCTAAAGTATAAAAACAATTAAAATGTGTTTTATTAGTTTTGATTATGTCAGTAATTGTTTTTACTAAAATCAGTGTCAGTTTTAAATAAAAAACACACTTGGAGTCATACCGGTCCCACCATGCATCAAATTGAGGTGTAGCTAATTTATATATGTCTAAAATGACTTATAGATATTTTTCATGAAGTATCAAAAGTATAAAAAATGTGTTTTCTCTATTTTAAGTATGTCACTTGTCATTTTTACTAAAATGTCATTTTAAACTGGAAACACACACTTTGACTCATAACGGTCACATAGTGTATCAGTTTTACATGAGACTAATTATTATACATCAAAAATTATTTATGTATAATTTTCCTAAATTTTCAAGACAATAAAAGTGTGTTTTCATGGTTTTCAGTGAGTGACACTTTTTGAACTAAAATGTCAATTTTAAACTGATAACAGACACTTTGAGTCATGCCAGGAAACATCATGTATCGGATTAAGGTGTGTCTAATTCCTAAATGTATAAAATGACTTATAGATCATTTTACTAAAGTCTCAAAACAATATGAATATTTTTTCTCAGTTTTGAGTAAGTTAACTGTCTTTTTTACTAAAATTGATGTCAATTTTAAATAAAAAGACACATTTGGAGTTAAACCGGTCACACTATGCATCAAATTGAGGTGCATATGATTTTTACACATCCCAAATAACTTATGGATTGTTTTTTAAGTATCAAAGCAATCATAATGTGTTTTCTTGGTTTTGATTATGTCACTTGTCTTTTTTACTAAAATGACATTTTAAACTAGAAACATGTACTTTCACTCATACCCATTACATTGTGTGTCGGTTTGACAAGAGACCAATTAATACAAGTCAAAAATGATTTATTAATTGTTTTAATAAATTATCAAGATAATACGAGTGTGTTTTCTTGGTTTTTATTGAGTGACACTCTTTGAACTAAAATGCCGATTTTAAACTGATAATGGACACTTTGAGTCATACTGGCTACATCATGTATCATATTGAGGTGATACTTATTCCTACACATAAAAAATGACTTATGGATCATTTTATTAAATTATAAAAACAAACTAAATATGTTTTCTCAGTTTTGAGTATGTCAGTTTTCTTTTTTACTAAAATTAATGTTAATTTTAAATAAAAATAAGCTCTTTGAGTCATATCAGTCACACTGTGTGTCATATTGAGGTGTGGTTAATTCCTACATGTACTAAAGTATCAAAATATTCCTAACTTCCAATTTTATCATGCTTTCCACTAGATTTATTTTTTGAACTGCCAATAATGCATATTGAGCTAATGTTCTTAGCTGAAAAAACTTCTTTGACTAAGAATATCAAATTAATATGCAGTGTTGTGGTTCAACAAAAAAATAAAATGGAAATCATGAAAACATTGTTAGAAAGGAAAAAAAATTCTCTTTTATGCCTTATTTCATATAATTTAAAGAAAAATATGATTTTCCAAAATATCTTTGAAATAAACTAAATAATTATTAGATAAAAATAATAAGAAAATTAACTTACAAATAGTAGATAAAATGATGACAAAATTAATTAAATAAGTAGTATGAATTCACCTTTTCATGATGTTTGCATTCATTCTTGATTAATTTACTTGTTTTTATTTTCTCAATTGTAGGCTCAAATTCTAATCTCTCATGAGCATGTGTAGCTTCGAACAAACCACCCTAACTTGAAATAAACAATCCAGCTGTATAAGAAAAAAATTATTATATGAGTAATACTAAAAAGAAATAAATTAAACATAAATATGAAACAATGCATTAATTCTATTGATAATAATTTTACTATGAAAACATTAAGATTACATTTGTGATTGAGAAGAGGTATCATTGTTTCTATTCTTGCAAAGGTAGTAGAGATAACTTGAAGGAAAGTGATAAATGCTAACATTGTAGGGGTGAAAAGGTTTTGAGGGATAAGAAGTATGTGAAAGTTTTGGTGCATAAAGGCATAAAATATGGAAAGACCATCCCAACTCAAAAAAAAAGAATCCACTTGTATAAGAAAACAACTCTTATATGAGTAATACTAAAAAGAAATAAATTAAACATAAATATAAAACAATATATTAATTTTATGGACAATGATTTTATTATGAAAACATCAATATTACCTTTGTGATTGAGCAGAGGTTGCATCATTTCTCTTCCTTCAAAGGTAGTTGAGGGAACTTAAAGGAAAGTGATAAATTCCAACACTACCGGGGTGAAAAGTTTTTAAGTGAGAAGAAGTCTATGGAAATTTTGGTGTAGAAAGGAATGAAAGATTTACAGACCACTCCAACTCGAACAAAAGAATCCACATATACAAGAAAATAATTCTTATGTGAGTAATACTAAAAAGAAATAAATTAACCTAAATATGAAATAGTATATTAATTATATGGACAATGATTTTACTATAAAAACATCATGATTACATCTGCAATTGAGCATAGGAAGCGTCATTGCTCTTCTTAAAAAGGTAGTGGAGGGAACTGAAAGGAAAGTGATAAATTCCAACATAGCAGGGGTGAAAAGGTTTTGAGGGAGAAGAATTTTGTGTAAGTTTTGGTGCAGAAAGGCATGAAATATGGAAAAAAATATTCTAAAATAAACAAAATCTACAAGTAATAATGAAAATTAAATCATCATTTCATTATATAATTTTTTGATAAAATAGAGAAAGTATATCATAACATTACCTTTACATCTTCCCAAAGGGTTTCCTTTATTATAGTTTTTTCTTCCACGGTATCGGTAACATTATCAAGTGCTGAAGACATTGACTGCATGAGTAGTCAAACATTTAATTTATATTATATTAATGCAGTAGATAATATATAATATTATGAGGAAAAAATGGTATATTAAGAAACACTTTTACCTTCTCAATGAACTCTCTTTATTTTTTTAAATGTTTTAGGGATTTTTCTCCTCTATATAGAATCCAAATCCCCTCTTTGTGGTGCATTATAATATACAAGACATTGTCTATATTGGTACTGGCATGAACTGATTGTGATCTCCCAATGAAAGGGTCTTCCTCGATTCAATTTCATCTGACCCAACATTTTTTTTAGTCGTCAGTAGTAGAATCAACCAATTCTTGTTTCCTAGATCTAAGATATAAAATACTTGCACTACTTGTGATTCCATTATGAACAACTCATATTTTTCCTATTCCATGCTTAAATTCACCGTCACGAAGACCATTTCATCAACTTCCACTACACTCATATTTTCAAACCATTTGCAATGGAAAATCAGCACTTGAAATTTTGTATAATACAACTCATATATCTATTTGATAATTCCAAAATATACACTACTAGAAAACTGGGCTATATCCACGAACCTATAGCCACAATTTTCCAAAACCATGGCTATAGGATTTTTTGTTTAAATCTATATCCATGGTTTGGGTAAATCGTGGCTATAAGTTCATTTTACAAGGGCTATAGCCATGGTTTGGTTAAAACCATGGCTATATGGTCTTTTTCTAAGGGCTATAGCCACAGTTTTGGTAAACTATGGCTATAGGGTCTTTTTCCAAGGGCTATAGCCACAGTTTTGGTAAAGCTGTGGCTATAACATATTTTTTTCATGGTCAATAGCCATAGTTTGTGTAAAACCGTGGAAATAGAGTATTTTTTTCATTTTATATAGCCACGGTTTCTGATGTACATGGATTTCGCATGTATTTTTATAATTTTTTAACTTATTTTTAATTAAATATTTTAGGTATTTTTGTGTTTTTAGTTTATTTTTGTATTTTTGTAGTAGTTTAGATATTTTGATGATTTTTAGTTAATTTATATACTAATATTAGTAATTTACAATTTTTATTAGTTATGTTAATTTTATATATTATATATTTAACATTATATTATTATTATTAGTTTCTCTAATGTTAGTTCATTTTATTTTATTATTAATTTTATGAGTATTTTATTTTATTTCATTATTTTTATAGTATTAATAAAATAATATTTTTTTATTAGTTTATTATTTTCATAGTAGTATTATATTTAATTACATGTGCATAAATAAATTATATATATATATGTATTTTAATTATTATTATTATTATTATTTAAATCTTAGATAAGTATATTATTTTAATTTTAAATTTTGAATTTGTTTTGTTTAAATTTTGAATTTTGATACTTTTTATTTTTCATTTTTTTTATTTTATTTTAATTTTCCTATCTACCCAACCCCCTCCCACTTTTACCTCAACCTCCCCACTTTGACCCCTTCCCCTACCCGCGTCACTCCTCCCCACCCCTCTTTCTATCTATAATCAGTCGCCCCCCTTATCTCCCCAACCCCTTATTTCCCCTCCCGACTACCTGCTCGCCCTCCTCCCCACTCTCACCCGCTGCCCCCTTATCACCCTGCCCACTCACCCCACCTCTCTATTCCCCTCCCTCATGTTGCTACTCCCCACTCACCCTGACCAGATCCCTTCCACTACCCTCCCTCACGCCGCTGCTCCCCACTCACCCTGACCTAATCCCCTCCACTACCCTCCCTCACACCGCTACTCCCTACTCACCCTCACTCGTCGCCCCTCCCACATAAACCCCCCGCCCCCTTATCTACCCAGCCCCCTCATCCCCGCCCCCCACTCTCCCCACCTCTCTGCTCCCCAGCCTCCAGCTACCTCCCTTATCCCCAGCCCTATAACCCCTCCTGCTACCCGCTCGACCTTCCCCTATTTCACTCTCACTCGTAGCCACCACAGTAAGGAGCAGCCATCGTCGTTAGAGTAGCCGTCGTAGATCTGCATCACCACCCTAAGGCGCGCCTCCCTCGCTCAAGTTGCCTCCTTGTCATGCCACACCAAGAGTGGACCAGCCTCATCTACATCACCAACATCCTCAATTCTGGTGGGCATGTAGTTGGTTCACAATGTCATCATGCGCCGAGGGTGTAGTCAGAGTTCGAAGGACAGCGATTGTTGCGTACGGTGAGAGTCAAGACCGACAAAATTATTTGTTTGGTAACACGGTCCTATTTTACAAGACTTATCATCTTATTAACACATTTATTCTTTTATTCATAATATCGGGGTAAATTTCCTTATGTCGGGATGATGATAGAGTAATTAAAATTGTTGTGCATGCCATGTAATGTTTTCTATTTTTAATTAATTGTCAATTAAATTTATTTTAATTGATTTTTTATATATTTAAATTATTTTTTAACTAAATTAAACTCTAAAATTGAAACTGGAAATTTTAATAATAAGTCAATTCGGTGGTCCGAGAAGGTAAATTGTATTGACCAATTGTAGTGCAAATTTGTGGCACGACTTTGTGAGAAAAGGGTTGTGTCATTTCACCATTTAGTTCGGCACTTGAAAAAGTCTCCTAATTTATTTACAACACCTGAGAATAGGACCTTAAATAAATTATGATATATAAAATGATCATCTTAAAATTTTCTTTATTTTCGGAACTAGCGATAATTTAAGTAGAATAAACTTTTAATCACATAAAAGGATATGTTTCATGGCTGCGTAGTAGTTTTTTTTACGATGTTATCATCCCTGAAACATTTTTTTGATTCAGAGTTTATCATCATTTTTAGTCGCAGTTTAACTTATTTCTATTTCCTTATCATATTTTAGTTTAATTGAAATAAAAATAAAAATAAACCAAAAAATAGGAATTCCCTCAACTTTTGTCCATCTGAACATTGTCTAACGAAATATTTTTATTGAGCTAGATTTCAGGATTTCTGTGGTTCGACCATGTTTTCCACTTTTACAGTAGCCAATTGGTTATAAAAATTTTCAAATTAGACATGTTGTGATGTGCATACCAAATTTCTAGTGTCATTTCCAAGGAGCACACGCATGTCTAGAATTAAGAAAATTTCAATTAGGCCTTGCTTTAGGCACTGTTCACCCAAATGGTGAACACTCGTAATTCGGATCTGTCAAAAAACGACCCATCCCTTGATCCACAAATTGAACATCAAAGAAAAGGAAAAGACCAAATTGGTACCTCGACTAAAAATAAAATGCATCTACCAGAGGAAAGCATTGAGAATCACATTCCAACACTTCCTCTTGGACAAGTCCACCCACTTTTCCAACACTGTCTCGATAACCAAAGGCCTCAGACTACTATGAGACAGGAGTTGCAACCCAACACAGTCAGAGTTATCTCAGGCATAACAAGACCTAGAATTAAAGAGACACAGTTTGAATTGAATCTATAACGACCCATACTTTACATACATTTTTATTACTTCAAAATTGAAGTACACTTATTACAACATATAACAAAACCTGGAAAGGACCGTATAGGTATAGTGTCTTTAGAAACTGGGAAACATAAACAAATGGTTCATAAAGCGTCTACACTGTCTCCCATTTATTTCATCATATCTATAGTCCCTTTTGGCATATCTTACTTAATAACCTTCTTCCTGACCTGGGTAAAGAAAACATACAAAAGGGTGAGCTCAAATGCTCAGTAAGGGTAAAAAAAGAAATATCAATCACATCGTATTCATAATAACATAACATTCTGGAAATCTTAACCTGCAAAAGAGATCATAATATCATAACATGGGATAAATCATAGTAGTGAAATGTAATCCCAATAATCATAACTTAAAACATGAAACTTTGTGGAATACACACATAATCCTAGAGAATCATTTCTTATTAGTGAAGTCTCATTTCCAAGACTATCTTAGTGGACAAAGTCCATTTCTGAACCGAGTTCACTCCTCGTTTCAGTCCTATTTCACCGAACCGGTTTAACCTGTCGTTCCATCCATATCTATCTCATGAGATATAAAATCTTGACCCAATGCATTGGAGGGAGATATAGGTCCCACCCATCTCATAATGATACCATTCTTATGTGTGCCACAAAATCATAAACCATACATCATAGCATAACCCATGTAATAAAAATGGGAATCTTAAGCATCGTGACATCATAAAACAATTCATATAAGATAAAGGAATTCATAAAAATAATTCCATCACAACATAATCAAATAAATGTAATAATAGGGATAAAAACAGAACCCTTTATTATCTTAGATGGAAAATAATTTTGATAAAACACTTGAACTCCATTCTTGAGGAAAATATCCTTTCTACTTCAAAAACACTTTTCCTTTCTTAACATGTCATACAATTCTAAACTAAAAGAAGTTGATTAAAAATAAAATTGAAAACTTGTAAAGGAATCTTCTTGGAAATAATTTTTTAAAAATTCATTCATTCCGTATAAGTTAAAAAAACATTCTTCTCGTACTTTTGTCTGAAAAGTCAAAAAAGTACCTTGTACGAAAAACGACAAAAGATTCCTTTCATATCTTTTACTAAAAACTCACCGAAGGGTAAAATGGGATTTAAAAAAAATTGTAGGTGGATGGAAATAATATTACATATTGAGGAAACATGGATGTGGATGATAAAATACACCCCAGTAAATTTCAAAGTATAAACAATCTCGGGTAAAAATGAGATTGGGATATTTTCCCTTACCTTAGGTCGGATTTGCTTCGTAAGTGTCCGAACCTCCTGTATAATGATTTAAATAATGCCATTGAATTATTCCAAAATCATACTTATTTTTATGATATCATATATGGTCATATTCTTAGCTTCTTATTAGTAATATTTCATTACTACTTGTTTATTCGGGTGTTTATTACTTTTTGTTCTTATGCGTGTTTTGTCGAATAAATTCTTATACTTCTTTTTAGGTTATAGATACCTCATTTCCAGAATGGTATTAGTGTAATATATATCATATTTATTCACTCAATTCATTTATATAATCATTATTCAATGAAGATCATGTAGAACGAGTCGCATCACATCGTGGAGAAGGTATTCTGTACGTACGCACGAGCGATGATATCGTTCCCATGATCGTGGAATTGTATTGGAGTGTATGTATACTATTTAAGAATCAATATGACTTTATAATAGTCATATATAGTCATTATTTACACCATTATACCCATCCAAGTAAGGTGGTGGTGGAAAATAGATTACACCACGGTGTGGAGACGGTATTCCGTACGTACGCACGCGCGGTGATTTCGTTTTCCGTAGGATGGATAGATGGTGAAATAGGGTTGTTTTATACTTATAATAACATATCAGTATATGAGTGATACTGATGTTATTACTTTATAATGAAACAACTAAATAAGAAGAAGTGGAATAAGAAATAAAGTTGAAAGAATTGGTAATCGGACATTACCTCTTCTTTGAAGCGCCTCTTTGAGATCTCCTTTTAGGGCACTAAAATTGGTCTTTTAAGAATACCAGGACCTCTAGGATGTCTGTAGGGAAGTGGATAGGAGAAATTGTTAGGGTTTGTCCAAGCTTGAAGGCTCAAAGTGGTGTGAGGAAGAGGGGGAGGAGGTGCCCTTTTATAAGGGAGGAGAGGGGCACCTTTGGAATAACTAAAACTATTATTTTATTATAAAGTAAAATTCGGTTTTAAATAGCTCCAAATTGATTTATTTTGAATCTAAGGTGGGGATGGGTCTAAATCCTCTCATACAATAGAATTTAGACAAGTTTAGGTTCCTATTTTAACCTTATCATTTAGATTTAACATTAAGTAAAATAATTTTACTTTTACCGTGTCTTCTTGTGTTCTTATACTATAAGGTTAATAAACATACTATAATCAGCCAAACAAACCCCAAGTTGTTTATTATTAATATATATAACCTTATCTAAGTAATTTTGCCTAACCTTATATTTTTAGGAATAAAATAACAATTACTAATATAATATTTGTTTTAAAAACTATTTTATGTTAATTTTGACACTATTTAGTAATTGATTTTTGTGAAAATCATAACAGAATTATTAGTTAGAAAAAAGTTAATTAAATCAATACTAACATGTCGTATTAACCTATAAAATTAGTGGAATTCATAAAAAGTCTCAAATTACATTTATTTGGATATTTATAACATCAATTATGTCAATATTTCATTAATAAGATAATTATTGCTTCATCTTTGTGTCATAAATAAATTAACTTATTTAAAGTCTAAAAACTACAAATAAAATATCATTATGTAGGAAATCTTTTTAGATTTCTAATTAATATTTATAGTCGAATTTATCTTATGTATAACCCTATATTAAAAATGATTTTCTTATTAAACATTGATTTTAACTATTTTAACCCTTCTTTAAATAAATTAATAATAAATGTCCTAATCTAATCCAAGTGGGCCTAAATGGTCATATTTTATTCCTAAGGTTGTTTTTGGTCGAATTAAACTTATCGAATAGAATTAGGACATGTATTAGGGTAATAATAATATCATTTTTACCCTTAATTACCCTATTTACTTTTAACCGTGGTAAATAAAAGTAAAAAGTTACTATTCACAAAATTATTTTCATCTCATTGAACCACATTTTACTTACTGACATCAAACGTGTCTCTCGGATTTTTGATATTCCACTCACAGAAGCGGTAAAATTAAGTTTTATGAAAAATTCAGTTTTTTTAACTACCACTCAGTGGTTTCAGTATTCATCAAAAATTGAAAGTTTTCAGAAAAATACCAAAATTTCACCCTAGGATAATTTCGATCTTCCGAATCTAAAAATGAAGTCCATTTTGAAAAATAAAATTTATAAAATTTTAAAAAGTGGTTATTACTATTCATAACGGCTAGTTTTAATAATATTTTAATAGCATATTGTTGTTTAGTGAAACTCGGTATTGTGTACGACGCAAGCTATCGAGGAAGGCCACAGTTGCGTGTAAAGAAAGAAAAATTATTGTTGTGTGTAGTGAAAGATTCCTTTGATGATTTATATAACATAAAAACAAAATATTTCTCATAAAAGTCTCGGTTGTTACATTCTACCCCCCTTAAAATGAATTTCGCCCTCAAAATTCATCACTTTGTAACAAACAGATGAGGATGCCTCTCCCTCATCATATCCTCAAGCTCCCATGTAGCTTATTCTAATTGGTGGTTCCTCCATAAAACTTTCACCAATAGAGTGGTCTTGTTTCGTAGGAATTTTTCACTACGATCCAGAATCTCTATCGGTTGTTCTTCATAAGAAAGATCTTGCTCCAGCGGTACAACTTCTGAGCTGAGTACATGTGAAGGATCAGGTATGTACTTTCTCAGGAGAGATACATGGAACACATCGTGAACTTGAGAGATATTTGGTGGAAGCGCCAATCGGTAAGCTACCTTCCCAACATGATCCAGTATTTCGAAAGGACCGATATACATAGGGCTCAACTTTCCCTTCTTTCCAAATCTCATTACTCTCTTCCAAGGAGATATTCGTAAGAACACTTTATCACCCACTTCAAACTCTAAGTCTTTTCTTCGGTTGTCGGCATAACTTTTCTGTCGACTCTAAGCTTATCTTATGTGTTGTTTAATAGATCTGACCTTTTCTTCCATCTCATCAACAAGATCAGATCCTAATAGCTTTCTTTCCCCAACTTCATCCCAGCAAGTTGGAGTCCTGCATTTCTTTCCATAGAGAGCTTCATAAGGAGCCATCTGAATACTGTAGTGAAAGCTATTATTATAAGAAAATTCCACCAAAGGTAGGTGTTGATCCCAACCACCTTTGAAATCCATAGAGAAAGCTCTCAACATATCTTCTAGAGTTTGAATTGTTCTCTCAGACTGACCGTCTGTCTGAGGATGATAAGCAGTACTGAAACTCAACTCTGTATCCAGAGTATGATGAAGACTTCTCCAGAACTTTGAGGTAAACCTCGGATCCCAATCAGATATAATAGAAAGTGGTACTCCATGCAATCTTACCACTTCCTTCACATATATCCTGGCAAGCTGATCCAGAGAGAAATCCTCTCTAATAGCGATGAAGTGTGCAGACTTTGTAAGACGATCAACTATGACCCAGATAGCATTATTGCCTTTGGATGTTTTAGGAAGTCCTGTGACAAAGTCCATAGTGATGTTTTCCCATTTCCATTCGGGTATGGGTAATGGTTGTAACATCCCCTTAGACTTCTGTCTCTCAGCTTTAACTTGCTGACAAACCAAACATCGAGAGACATATTCAGCAACATATCTTTTCATGCCATCCCACCAGAAGTACTCTTTCAGGTCCCTATACATCTCCGTGCTTCCAGGATAAATAGAGAATAAAGAACTATGAGCCTCATCTAGCAGCTCCTTCTTTAATTCGGGGATGGGGGGGACACAAACCCGATTCCTGAACTTTATTATCCCATCACAATCAAGGTTGAATTCAGGAACATTACTCACCTTCTTTTGTAAATCTAAATCTTCTTTATGTGCCTCTTTAATCTTCACATGTATAGATGGCTGAACATTCATTTGAGACAGATAATATTTTTTCCCTTCCATTATAATTCCAACATCCATCCTTTGTAAATCCATAAATATTGGATCTTTTTTATCCTCATCATGGATAAACTGGCATGGTCTTGTCGACTTAATGCATCTTCCACCTTGTTTGCTTTCCCAGGGTGGTAATGGATTGAGCAGTCGTAATCCTTAATCATCTCCAACCATCTTCTTTGGCGCATATTCAGCTCCTTTTGTGTGAAAATATACTTTAAACTTTTATGATCAGCATAAATGTCACATCTTTCTCCATAAAGATAATGCCTCCAAATCTTTAATGCAAAGATTACCGCAGCTAACTCCAAATCATGAGTTGGGTAATTTTGCTCATGTATTTTCAATTGTCGTGAGGCATAAGCTATCACCATATCATTTTTCATAAGAACACACCCTAATCCCTTCTTGGATTCATCATTGTAGATCACAAACCTTTCTCCACTACAAGGCAGGGTGAGCACAGGTGCACTGGATAACCTTCTTAAACTCCTTGAAATTCTCTTCACATTCCTCCTTCCAGACAAACTTAACTCCTTTCCGAGTCAACTTGGTGAGTGGATTAGATAATCATGAAAAATCTTTCACAAAACATCGATAATATCCAGCCAAACCAAGAAAACTTCGGATCTCAGTTACTGTTGTTGGTCTCGACCATCTTTCGATAACCTCGGTTTTTGCTAGATCCACAGATATCCCCTCTTTTGAGATTATGTGACCCAAAAATGCAACTTTTTGAAGCCAAAATTCAAACTTGGTAAATTTGGCATAAAGCTTATCCTTTATCAGGGTCTTCAATATAATTCTCAAGTGATCTTCATGTTCTTCCTCGATCTTTGAATAGACAAGAATATCGTCTATAAAGACTACCACAAACTGATCAAGATAGTCTCTAAAGACTCTATTCATCATATCCATGAAGATAGCAGGGGAATTAGTAAGACCAAATGGAATCACTATAAATTCATAGTGTCCATACCTTGTACGGAAAGCCATCTTTGGTATATCCTCCCTTTTGACCCTTAGTTGATGATACCCTGAATGAAGATCAATCTTGGAAAAGTATTGAGCTCCGCGTAGTTAGTCAAATAAGTCATCAATGCGTGGGAGAGGATATTTTTTCTTGATAGTGATCTTGTTAAGTTCTCGATAATCAATGCAGAGTCTCATTGATCCATCTTTCTTCTTAACAAACAGAACAGGTTCTCCCCAAGGTGACGCACTAGGGCGTATGAACCCCCTATCAAGATTCTCTTGGAGTTGCTTCTTAAATTCCTACAACTCAATTAGGGCCATTCTATAAGGTGTATTTGAAATAGGCAAAGCACCCGGTACGAGTTCTATTGAAAACTCAACTTCACGATTTGGTGGAAGACCTGGTAATTCCTCCGGAAAGACATCATCAAACTCCCGTACAATGGGCATATTCTTAATCGTGAGTTTCTCACCAACCATTTGAGATAAATAACCTTCATTTAGTGGAATCAAGACCCATAAGATGGAAGAAATTTCCACTGGAAGGTTATGTTCATCCTTGCATCGATAGACGATCATAGATTGATCTGGAATATGAAATGTGACTTCCCTTCTTTGGCAATTGATATGAGCTCCATATAAAGAAAGCCAATCCATGCCAATAATCACATCAAATTCCACTATAGGAAGGATCACAAGATTTGCAGGAAGCACTTTCCCACAAACTTCAATCGGAGAAGAATTATAAACTTTTGATGTGACTGTTGTTCCATTAGGGGTTGTCACAGCTAACTCAACATCTAATTGTTGAGGTAATATGGTGATATCCTTAGAAAATTCTTCAGAAATAAAAGAGTGGGTGGATCCAGAATCAAATAAAACATTTGCTACTTTATAGTGGATGGTAAGTGTACCTTTCACCACATCGTTATCGTACTCCACATTGCTGATAGAAATTGCATGTGACTTTCCTTTGTCTTTAGACTTAAGAGTTTTTTGACGTCGACCATCATCATCAACCCTTGGATTTGGGCATTGATTGGCATAATTCCCCATCTCCTTTCACTTGAAACATTGAAGTGTATTAGGTTCATTCTGTGTATCCATTCCTTTGTTTGCATCATTAAACATCTTTTTCCCATCATTGCGACATTCAAATACCCGATGACCTTCCTTTCCACATTTGAAACATTTACTTGTCCCTTTAAGACAACTCCCTCCATGTTTCTTTCCACACTTTGTGCATAAGGGAAAGCTCATCTTCTTTTCAGTGTTCTCTTTAGATTTTCCTTTGAATTCCATTTTCCTCTTTTTATCAAACCCATATGACTGATGGGTTACTCCAATCTCCATCTCAACTTTGAGAGCACATCGAACGATTTCCTTGTAGCTATTGAAGTCCCTTATGGCTAACGCCCTTCGAAGACTTGGTTTTAAGCCACTAAAGAATCGATCGATCTTACTCTCAGGTTGGATAATAATACCAGAAGCGTACCTTGCAAGTCTTGTTAAATTTTCTTCATAGGTACCAACAGATTCATCATCCTTTTGCTTTAGTTCAAGAAAATCCTTCTCCATCTTTGTTCGGAGAATACGAGGGAAGTACTTATTGAAAAATAAGTTCTTGAACTCGTTCTATTACATGGACTCAATTTCATCTCTTTGCCTCGTATTCTTGATAAGATTCCACAATTGATCAGCATCACCTTCCAAATGATACACTGCTAAGATGAATTTATCATGTTCAGAACATTTAAGAACTGAAAATATCTTTTCAGTAGTACTAATCCATTGTTCAGTAACTAATGGATCAGTAGACCCGCTGAATGAAGGTGGACACTGCCTCATGAAGGATTCAACAGAATGTGGCTCCTTCCTTTGCTCGTTTGGAAGTCCTGCAAGATTCATAGCTTGAGAAAGTTGTGTGAGCATGGCTACAAGATTTTTCATTCTAGCTCCCATAACGTTTGGTTGCTCAGGGGGACAATCATTGCATTGTCCGTCGCATTCCACATTAACACGGTTTCTTCAGGTTCCAGCCATTGACTAAAACCAAGAAGAATAGTGTGGCCAACACTAATTATAATAGGAAAACCACACAATCAAGAATAAAATTTCACACTTAAGGTCTTATCCTAGGTTATTCATGGCCATTTCTAAAACACTAAGATTGTGTTCTATGCTTAGACTTATCCTTAGGGTTCTTACTAAGGCTTTCACATCCTAGTTTCCAAAGGTTGACTATACCTTTCCTCTGATACCACCTATAACGAACCATACTTTACATACATTGTTATTACTTCAAAATTGAAGTACACTTATTACAACATATAACAAAACCCGGAAAGGACCGTATAGGTATAGTGTCTTTAGAAACTGGGAAACATAAACAACTGGTTCATAAAGCGTCTACACTGTCTCCCATTTATTTCATCATATCTATAGTCCCTTTTGGCATATCTTACTTAATAACCTTATTCCTGACCTAGGGAAAGAAAACATACAAAAGAGTGAGCTCAAATGCTCAGTAAGGGTAAACAAAAGAAATATCAATCACATCATATTCATAAGAACATAACATTTTGGAAATCTTAACCTGCAAAAGAGATCATAATATCATAACATGGGATAAATCATAGTAGTGAAATGTAATCCCAATAATCATAACTTAAAACATGAAACTTTGTGGCATACACACATAATCATAGAGAATCATTTCTTATTAGTCAAGGCTCGTTTCCAAGACTATCTTAGTGGACAAAGTCCATTTCTGAACCGAGTTCACTCCTCGTTTCATTCCTGTTTCACTAAACCGGTTTAACCTGCCGTTCCAGCCATGTCTATCTCATGAGATATAAAATCTTTACCCAATGCATTGGAGGGAGATATAGTTCCAACCCATCTCATAATGATACCATTCTTATGTGTGCCACAAAATCATAAACCATACATCATAGCATAACCCATGTAATAAAAATTGGAATCTTAAGCATCGTGACATCATAAAACAATTCATATAAGATAAAGGAATTCAGAAAAATAATTCCATCACAACATAATCAAATAAATGTAATAATAGGGATAAAAACAGAACCCTTTATTATCTTAGATGGAAAATAATTTTGATAAAACACTTGAACTCCATTCTTGAGAAAAATATCCTTTCTACTTCAAAAACACTTTTCCTTTCTTAATATGTCATACAATTCTAAACTAAAAGAAGTTGATTAAAAATAAACTTGAAAACTTATAAAGTAATATTCTTGGAAATAATGTTTTAAAAATACATTCATGCCGTATAAGTTAAAAAAACATTCTTCTCGTACTTTTGTCGGAAAAGTCAAAAAAGTACCTTGTACGAAAAATGACAAAAGATTCCTTTCATATCTTTTAATAAAAACTCACTGAAGGGTAAAATGGGATTTTAAAAAAATTAGGTGGATGGAAATAATATTACATATTGAGTAAACATGGATGTGGATGATAAAATACACCCCAGTAAATTTCAAAGTATAAACAATCTCGGATAAAAATGAGATTGTGATATTTTCCCTTACCTTAGGTCGGATTTGCTTCGTAAGTGTCTGAACCTCCTGTATAATGATTTAAATAATGTCATTGACTTATTCTAGAATCATACTTATTTTTATGATATCATATATGGTCATATTCTTAGCTTCTTATTAGTAATATTTCATTACTACTTGTTTATTCAGATGTTTATTACTTTTTGTTCTTATGCGTGTTTTGTCGAATAAATTCTTATACTTATTTTTAGGTTATAGATACCTAATTTAAAGAATGTTATTAGTGTAATATATATCATATTTATTCACTCAATTCATTTATATAATCATTATGCAATGAAGATCGTCTAGAACGAGTCGCATCACATCCTGGAGAAGGTATTCCGTACGTACGTACGAGCGATTATATCGTTCCCATGATCGTGGAATTGTATTGGAGTGTATGTATACTATTTTAGAATCAATATCACTTTATAATAGTCATATATAGTCATTATTTACACCATTATACCCATCCAAGTAAGGTGGTGGTGGAAAATAGATTACACCACGGCGTGGAGACGGTATTCCGTGCGTACGCACGCGCGGTGATTTCATTTTCCGTAGGATGGATAGATGGTAAAATAGGGTTGTTTCATACTTATAATAACATATCATTATATGAGTGATACTGATGTTATTACTTCATAATGAAAAAACTAAAGAAGAAGAAGTGGAAGAAGAAATAAAGTTGAAAGAATTGGTAATCGGACATTACCTCTTCTTTGAAACGCCTCTTTGATATCTCCTTTTAGGGCACTAAAATTGGTCTTTGAAGAATACCAGGACCTCTAGGATGTCTCTAGGGAAGTGGAGAGGAGAAATTAGCAGGGTTTGGCCGATCTTGAAGGATCAAAGTGGTGTGAGGAAGAGGGGGAGGAGGTGCCCTTTTATAAGGGAGGAGATGGGCACCTTTGGAATAACTAAAACTATTATTTTATTATAAAGTCAAATTCGGTTTTAAATAGCTCAAAATTGATTTATTTCTAAGATAAGGTGGGTATGGGTCGAAATTATCTCATCCAATATAATTTATACAAGTTTAGGTTCCTATTTTAACCTTATCATTTAGATTTAACATTAAGTAAAATAATTTTACTTTTACCGTGTCTTCTTGTGTTCTTATACTATAAGGTTAATAAACTAACTATAAGCAGAAAAACGAACCCCAAGTTGTTTATTATTAATATATATAACCTTATCTAAGTCATTTGGCCGAACCTTAGATTTTTAGGAATAAAATAACAATTACTAATATAATATTTGTTTTAAAAACTATTTTATGTCAATTTTGACACTATTTATTAATTGATTTTTGTGAAAATCATAACAGAATGATTAGTTCAAAAAAAGTTAATTAAATAAATACTAACATGTCATATTAACCTATAAAATTATTTTAATTCATAAAAAGTCTCAAATTACATTTATTTGGGTATTTATAACATCAATTATGTCAATATTTCATTAATAAGATAACTACTGCATCATCTTTGTGTCGTAAATAAATTAACTTATTTAAAGTCTAAAAATTAAAAATAAAATATCATTATGTAGGAAATATTTTTAGCTTTATAATGAATATTAATAGTCGAATTTATCTTATGTATAACCCTATATTAAAAATTATTTTCTTATTAAACATTGATTTTAACTATTTTAACCCTTCTTTAAATAAATTAATAATAAATGTCCTAATCTAATCCAAGTGGGACTAAATGGTCATATTTTATTCCTAAGGTTGTTTTTGGTCGAATTAAACTTATCCAATAGAATTAGGACATGTGTTAGGGTAATAATAATATCATTTTTACCCTTAATTACCCTATTTACTTTTAACCGTGGTAAATAAAAGTAAAAAGTTACTATTCACCAAAAATTATTTTCATCACATTAAACCACATTTTACTTACTGACATCAACCGTGTCTCTCGGATTTTTGAGATTCCACTCACAGAAGAGGTAAAATTAAGTTTTATGAAAAATTCAGTTTTTTTAACTACCACTTAGTGGTTTCACTATTCATCAAAAATTGAAAGTTTTCAGAAAAATACCAAAATTTTACCCTAGGCTAATTTCGATATTCCGAATCCAAAAATGAAGTCCATTTTGAAAAATAGAATTTATAAAATTTCAAAAATTGGTTATTACTATTCATAACGGCTAGTTTTAATAATATTTTAATAGCATATTGTTGTTTAGTGAAACTCGGTATTGCGTACGACGCAAGCTATCGAGGAAGGCCACGGTTGCGTGTAAAGCAAGACAAACTAGTGTTGTGTGTAGTGAAAGATTCCTTTGATGATTTATATAAAATAAAAACAAAATATTTCTCATAAAAGTCTCAGGTGTTACAGAATCCATCCACAATCAACCTACTCCAGAAATATGCACAATTTCATGGATTGAACAGTGAATGCCCTTATATACATGTGAAAAAAAATCTTGAATTCGGTAACTGATTTAAATATAACGGGGTGACTGATGATGTGTTGATCTTGCGACTGTTTTTGTTCTCGTTGCAAGGGAAGGAAAAGGACTGGTTGGAAATTCTTGACCCAGAAACAATTTTCACTTGGGAAGTGCTGAGAAGAAAATTTCTTGATCGATATTACACACTCAATATTTGAAAAATAAGAGTGTAACTTCCCAGTTTCATAATCCACCCAGAGGTGCCCCGTACCCAGTTGGTCACATGGACTCAAGTGCATTTCCCCAAACGCTAGAGGTTGTTGACTAGCAGTGAGGGCATTGGGTGTGATAGTGGGGAAATTATTCCCTCATTGGTAGAGTACACAGCGGGAGAAAAACAAAAGCAATAGCAAAAGCAGTAAAAATCCATACAAGAGTAAATAGCGGAAGACTGAAAGTAAAAACAACTAAAGCACATATATAAATGATGCATGATACATATTTCTAGGAAAGCAACCAAACAATTCACATTGCTGGAATACAAATAATACTAAACCAAAGTACAAAACAAAAGATAAACAGCTCCTCAACATCGCAAGAATAAGCTTGGTCCCCTGCTCTCCAGATCCACAGCAAGTCAAGTACATGAAGTAGAAGGGTGTTTGCCCTTATCTATACCTGCAACAATATAATCTGTTTGGGCCCAAAGCATGGCCCAAACAGGGTGTGAGACTAAATCCTAGTAGGCAACCACCCAAATATTTGTGCCTAACCGTCATTGAATATATGGCGGGTAAAGTACAGAAAGCAGTAAATAAGAAATTACTCAGCAGTAAACATTCCACAGTTTCAACATCAAGCAACGACTAATCAAATAGCTAAACACAAAAAGGTAACCCTCTAGGAAGTACTCATGTCCATCCCCTCTAGTACTGCCTATCAAGTATAAGAAACCCTCTAGGAAGTGCTCTCAGCCTAACCCCTCTGGTTCAGTATATAAAGACTCTCTGAGGAAGCACTCACAGTTAATTCCCCTTATAGTCTAAGGTAGTCAGGAACTCTCTAAGGAAGCTCACACGGTCAATCCCTCTTATAGCCCCAAGTTCAAGGACTCTCTGAAGAATCTCACTTGGTCAATTCCCCTTATAGCCCAGGTCATTCATAGACTCTCTGAGGAAGCACTCACCGTCAATTCCCCTTATAGTCTAAAGCAGTTCAAAATAATTCAAAGACTCTCTGAGCAAGCTCACTTGGTCAATTACCCTTATAGTCTAAAGCAGTCAAGGACTCTCTGAGGAAGCTCACTCGGTCAATTCCCCTTATATCCCCAAGTGGTCCTAGGCTCTCTAAGGAAGCTCACTCAGTCAATTCCCCGTATATCCCAAAGTACTCAAAGATTCTCTGAGGAAGCTCACTCGGTCAATTCCCCTTATAGTCTACTACACCAGGTTCTCACGGCCCTGTGTAGGTCAACAAGAATAGCAATGCAATGTGGAAAAAGTAAACCTATAGAACTACTTGGATAACCAGTCTACAGCATATCAAGCATGCCAGAATACAAACTCTCCATGCTTTAGCAACAGGCATGGAAAACAAGCAAGATAGCCAAACTGGCTAAACATGACCAAACGGTCGTAAATAGAACATGCATGGGAAATACATATAAAGTATAGAAATCAAACCTATTCATATCTAAATAACCTCTACACAAAAATGTGATCATGTAAGGAAATCAACAGGGGTAAAATGGTAAACACGCAATACCCCGTTCAAGGGTATTGGTGGAATTTGCACATAATACTCAAAGAATTTGGACGGAAAGGCACAAAACACCTACCTCGGCGTTGTAGGAATGATATGAATGAACCTTGAAGATTGAATCTCCTTAGAACATCAAATATCTACAAAAAAATCTAAAACTTTCAACCCACGATATCTCACGAGATAAGAGAAATCAGAAGATGGTGCTCTAGGAGGAGAGAGAAATCACCGATTCGATTCCAATGCAACTGACAGTGTTAGATTGGAGGAAATACGAAGGCTAAGGGGATTGTCGAAGATCTATGGACGTACGGAGATCTTGGTCAAACGAGACCTAGAAGGAGAGATCTTTGGTGATTAGACACGACCTCGGTGCGTTTAATGAAAAAAAAAGTACACAACATGTACTTTTGAAGTACATGGAGTGTACTTTTGATGTACATGGTGTGTACTCTCTGTTTCCGTACTCTGCTTTAAGTGCCCTCCAAGTCACTCCCACACGGCCGTGTGTGTGGCTAATACATGGCCAGAACACGGCCTCCTATGGAAAGGCAGTACACAGTGTGTACTCATAAAGTACACGGTGTGTACTTAGAAAGTTTCTAGAATTTTCTCTTTTTTTTCAAAAACGACCAGAAAAGAAAAAACATACCTGAAAAGAATATCTGGGTTCTTACAAACTTCCCCCCTTAAAGAAATTTGTCCCTGAATTTCCCTAGCGTGGCGTAGAAGAAGGAACCCCGAACAGCTCTGGCCACTGTGCTCATACATTGGCCTCCCTCTCCCAAGTCTCGTCCTATACTCGCTCGTGCTGCCAAAGCACCCATACCAGAGGAACAAACTGACCACGGAGAACCTTTGTACTACAATCAACAATCCGTATAGGATTCTCCTTAAAGGATGAATCCAATTCCAACTCAACCTCCTTAGGTTGGAAGACGTGAGATGGGTCTAAGAAGTAACTTCGAAGCTGGGAAATGTGGAAGACGTTGTGCATATCCCGGTACCTCTGAGTTAACTGCAAACGATAGGCCACCGGCCCAACTCTCTCCAACACCTAAAACAGCCTGACGTACCTCGGTGAAAGATTACCCTATCTTCTAACCCTCTTATGTCCCAACCTTGGTGTGACATGCAGGAAAACCTGATCCCCAACCTCGAACTCCAGAGGTCGTCTTTGCTGATCAGCATAAGACTTCTGTCGAGATTCCGCAGTATCCATCCTCTTCCGAATCAACTCTATTCTCTCTGTGGTCTTCTGAACAAGACGAGGTCCCAGCAAATCTTTCTCTCCTGCCTCCATCCAACATAAGGGTGATCGGCATGGTCTACCGTAAAAATCCTCATAAGGTGTCATCTGAATAGTTTCTTGAAAACTATTGTTGTAGGAAAACTCCACAAGAGGTATATGCTTCTCCCAAGAACCTAAAAAATCCAGAACGCATGCTCGGATCATATCCTCAAGCACCTAAATCATACGCTCAGACTGGCCATCTATCTGGGGATGGTAAGTTGTACTCAAAAGTACCTATATACCCAAATCCTTCTAAATCCCCTTACAAACCTGAGAAGTAAAATGAGCATCCCTGTCTAAAACAATGGAGTGTGGAACTCCATAAAGATGTACAATATCTCGGATGTACAACCGTACCAACTCATCAACAATGAAGGTCTTTTTGATCGAAAATAAGTGAGAAACCTTCATGGTTCTATCAATGACAACCCATACTGCATCATTCCCTCAAGGAAATCTCGGTTAACCGGTCACGAAATCCATCGCGACATCATTCCACTTCCACTCGGGAATGGGTAACTGCTGTAAAATCCATGTTGGTCGCTGATGCTCCGCCTTCACCTGCTGAAAAGTGGAACACCTCATGAAGAAACCAGCAATGTCCCTCTTCATACTTGGCCACCAATACTAATGTTGTAGATCATGATATATCTTAGTGACGTTAGGATGAACTACACAAACTGAGGAATGAAAGTCATGCATCAGCTCCTTGCATATGTCTGCTGGAATCCATACACGCCCCTGGAAATGCAAGATCTCATCCTTGCCTATGGTCTATCTGGGAATAGGGTCCTCTCCTAACACACTCTCCCTTAGGACTAGGCCTTCGAAATCTGATATCTGCCTCATTCGAACTCGATCAATAAGAGTAGAGGTAATAGCTACAGACAATAGAAAAGTCTGCCCCTATCTGTCGTGAACCTCCAAATGAATCTCAGAGAACATGGCCATAAGCTTCCACTCACTACTAGCCTCTTGAACTGCCTATATCTGAGTCCACCTTCTCAACGCATCAGCCACTGTGTTGTCTTTCCCAAGCATGTAGGCAAGCTCAAAGTCAAAGGACTGTAGGTACTCGACCCACCTCCGCTGTATTAAATTTAGATCACGCTGAGTGAAGATGTACTTGAGACTTTTTTGATTGGTTAAAACCACAAAATGATCTTCCAAAAGATAATGTCTTCAACAGTGTAGGGCATGAACAACAACTGCCAACTCCAGATCATGTGTCGGGTAATTCCTCTCATGTGGCCTCAACTGCCGAGACCCGTACGCAACGACTTTATCTCCCTGCATAAGAACAGCTCCCAGCCCTATACCTTATGCATCACAATAAATAATATATCTCTTTCCTGGATCTAGAAAGACTAGTATTGGTGCTGAAGTCAACCTCTCTTTCAACTCCTGAAAGGCTGACTCACAAGAATCTGACTATAAGAACTGCGCACCCTTCTTAGTCAGACCTGTCAACAGTGCTGCTAAGTGTGAAAAGTCTTGTATGAAATGTATGTAGTATCCAGCCAACCCTAGAAAACTCTGCACCTCAAATACGTTCTTTGGATGCTCCTAGGAAACTACAACTCTCACTTTATCTGGGTTTACTGATACTTCTGCCTCAGAGATAATATAACCCAGGAAGTGAATCTGATCCATCCAAAAGTGGCACTTTGAGAGCTTAGCATATAACTGATGCTCCCTCAGTGTACTCAAAACGATCTCAAGATGGTTATCATGGTCATGTCGAGTGTGAGAGTACACCAAGATATCGTCCATGAAAACAACCACGAAGGAATCCAAGTATGGATGGAACACTCAGTTCATCAGTGCCATGAAAATTACAGGCGCGTTCGTGAGACCGAACGGCATAACCATATAATCATATAGACCATACCTACTCCGGAAGGCTGTAAGGGGTATATCTAATGGTCTAACATGCAACTGATGATAACCAGACCTCAATTCAATCTTTGAGAACACCCGGGATCCTTGAAGCTGATCAAAGAGATCATAAATCCTCGGAAAGGGATACTGGTTCTTGATCATAAATTGGTTCAACTTCCGATAGTCCACACAAAGCCTGAGGGTGTCGTCTGCCTTCTTCGCAAATAGGACAGGTGAACCCCAAGGAGAAGTACTGGGTCGGATAAAACCCTTTTCCTACAACTCCTCCAACTGTTTCTTGAGCTCCTGCAACTCTGGTGTAGACATCCTATAAGGAGGAATGGACACTGATGCCACTCCTGGCATAAGATCAATAGAAAATTCTACCTCACACTACGGAGTCAAACCTGAAAATTCCTCTGGAAAGAAATCTCTGAAACGATCCACCACTAGAGGAAATTCCATCTGCAAAGTTCCTTGGTCATCCAGATATAGACTAGAAATATGGGTTGTAACTCCTCCCAACCCATGATGTTCTGGACCCACTCTACTTTCCTGGATATCCCAATCTCCCCTATGAATAAAGGATCCACCCTCTGGTGACGTGAAACTCACCATGCGATGATAACAGTCGATGACTACCTGGAATGGAACTAACCAGTCCATCCTGAGAATGACATCATATCCTGTCATCTCTAGGACATAGAGGTCTCATAGAAAGTGACATCCATCAACCTCTAATGGGCACTCCTTGCACTGATGTACACTAGCCATTCTAGTCCCCAACGGTGTGTCTAGTGTTAAAATATCGGCAGAAGAAAAGATACAGAGACCAAGGCTCTCCACAATAGCAACAGGTATAAATCTATGGGAATCCCCTATATCGAAAAGATCAGAAGTTAAAACTAAGGCTACTAAGATCATACCTCAAATGGTAGAGGGTCTGGGATCCTGCTCCTGCTGGGTCTTCTCCACTGCAAAAGTCTAACCTGTGTTGTGGCCCTGTGACCCTGCCTGACCACTCTGAGCTGATCCACCCTGTTGTCGCTAAAGAACTGGAAATTGACTACCATGACCACAACCTCCACCTCAGCCCAAATGGTCGGAAGAACTCCAGTTCCTAGATTGGTTAGAAACTGGTGGCATTTCTCCTGAACGTGGGGTCATAGAAGAACCCCTATCACCAGCTTTTGGTGAGAATAACTGAAAAAATCACTGAAGGTGACCCAACTTGCCGCAAGATCATCACTCCACTGGGTCTCTCGGGAAACATGGCCTCATATGTCCACTCTTCCCACACTTGTAGCACACCACTTGGCTACCAGAAGATGCATCCCGCCTACTCTGATCTCCTCTTGCAAACTCCATGTGGCGCTTCCTGCTGTCAAGAGGAGGGATACTAACTCTGGATACCGAACCTCCCTGGATCACTACTCCAGAATTCCTCATATTGTGTTCTGTGATCAAGACCTGGTTGACGATAGAAGATATTTAAGTCAACCTAAAGGTGTTCACCTGGGATCGGATATTGTGCCTGAGACCATCCTCAAACTTCCATGCAAGGAATAACTCATCACCTCCTGGAATAGGCGTGAAATGATGAAGCTCTATGAAGTGATAGGAATACTCCATAACAGTAAGAGTACCCTTCTCCAGACTCGTGAACTATTGGGCTTGATCATCCCCCAAGGTCTCCGGATAGAAGTAATCGTATAAGATGCACCGAAACTCATCCCAAGCCATATTCTGCTGGTAGCCTGCCTAGGAGATCACATCCCACCACCTCTTGGAGGAATCTCAAAGCATGTAGGTAGTGATTTTCACCCTCTTCTATGGAGGTATCTCTAGATGCTTGAAAATCATCAGTGTGGATTCTGGCCGTGACTTTGCAGCTTGGGGTCCTCTATCCCCTGAGAAAGTAGGAGGATGCTACTGCTGAAAGACCCGTGTCAAATCTTCCATCGATTGGGTAGGAGGCGGTGCTCCCTAAACGTTCTACATCATCCTCAGAAATCCCTCCCTGAACTGTGCATCAGCACTTATGTCAGGTACAACAGCTGGTGTCAAGGCTGCACAACTAGAGGATCTACAGGTAGTCCCTGATCAGCCATGTATGATGTCTGATCACCGCCTGGCAACTGGCGCATAACCGGAGGATGCCTCGATGGCATGACTCTGCAAGGTCAAGCGCACACATTAGATCAAGATTATCAAGGACCGAAAACTAGAATCATAATAAGGGAACATGAGAAAGAAAGCATTCAAGTTTTACAAAACATGACTACACAGCGTGTACAATTCCTAGACGGCGTGTTCCCTTAAGTAATTTAAATGGGAATGTACTCCTACCTAAACTGGTCGTGTAACACCCCAAAAACACAGCATGTTGTCTTAACACATGGCATGTACTTGAATCCCCTTTCCCTTCCCAAGTCCTTCTACACGGTTAAGTCACACGACTCTCATAAGATAAGACTACATGGTGTGTGCAAGGTATACACGGTGTGTACTAGACAAGCTTCACCCGGCCCATGTTGTTAGTGACACGGCCTGACACACAGCTAACACTAAACGGCGTGTTCTAAACGGACATGGAATTTACGTGAAAGGATATCACCAACCTATGTTGTTAGTGACACGGCTGGGTACCTAGGTCAGACTACACGGCGTGTTCAATACTGACACGACGTATATAGCTTAAGTTTTATCCATCTGTGTTGTTAGTTACACGGGCAGACACATGGTCAACACTACACGGCGTGTTTGACTGGTACACGGTGTGTTCCCACCAGACTTTCCCATTCCTGTGTCTCTGCCCACACAGCCTATGAAACAGTTAGAGACTACACAGCATGTACATAAAGTACACGGCGTGTACTTAAGAAAAACAGTTTCTTCCCGAACAGAAGAACACATGGCATGTAGTCAAAACTACACAGCGTGTATTCTGGGTTTTTTCGGACAGTAAGCCTCAGAAACTACTCCAAAACCCAGAAAAACACTGAAACGGACATTGAAAGTGCCAAATTCTGATCTGTGGGGGGCCATACTTCCCGAAAATCAAAGCTTGGCATCTTATACATGCTATAACAAGGCAAACAAAGTAATGCTCCACCAAATTCCGGTCCATGAGGGCCCATAACACCTCAAGAACCAAAGTTTGGAATTCATTCAAATGAAACCTTACACAACAATACCCTATCAAATAGCAGGTATTTTTATCATGACAACTATCACAACAACATGCATATCTAGCACAACACCTATCACAACAACATGCAATCACTAATGCACCCTAGATGGCATGGCAAGAATGCATGACATGTGATTTCTATCAAGTGTCTATATGATGCATGATATGGAATACCCTCATCTCATCAGTTTGAGACAGAAATAGAACCTCAATAACGTCAACAGTAATAACACAAAACATGTGAGTCACCCAATAGTAAAAATCAGATCAACCGTAAACTTGCGAAACCAGAAGAAATTGTAATAAACGAGATAGATTGGATTTTCCCTGTACACTGGTTAGCTAATCCTGGGCACATCTTATTACCAAGTACCTATTCCTTCATATCCCTGGATAAAGTTTCCAAACAGTAAATCAAGAGAAAATAATTCCTCTGATACCACTTTGTAACATCTCGGTTCCGGAATATACTCAGAGGTGCCCCGTACCCAGTTGGTCACATGGCCTCAAGCACATTTCCCCAAACGCCAGAGGCTACCAACTAGTAGCGAGGGACTTGGGTGTGATAGTGGGGAAACTATTCCCTCATTGGTAGAGTACACAATGGAAGAAAAACAAAATCAATAGCGGAAGCAGTAAACATCCATACAAGAGTAAACAGTGGAAGACTGAAAGTAAAAACAACTGAAGTACATATATAAATGATGCATGATACATATGTCTAGGAAAGCAGCCAAAAAATTCACAATGATGGAATACTAACAGTACTAAACCAAAGTACAAAACAAAATATAAACATCACCTCAGCATCGCAAGCATAAGCTTCGTCCCATGCTCTCCAGCTCCACAGCAAGTCAAGTACCTGAAGTAGAAGGGCGCTTACCCTTATCCATATCTACAACAATATAATCTGTTTAGGCCCAAAGCATGGACCAAATAGGGTGTGAGACTAAATCACAGTAGGAAATCACCCAAAGATCTATGCCCAATAGTCAGTGAATATATGGTAGGTAAAGTACAGAAAGCAGTAAACAGGAAAGTACACAGCAGTAAACATTCCACAGCTTCAACATTAAGAAACAGCTAATCAAACAGCTAAACACAAATAGGTAACCCTCAGGGAAGTACTCACGGCCATCCCCTATGGTCCTACCTATCAAGTACAAGCAAACCTCTAGGCAGTTCTCTCAGCCTAACCCCTCTGGTTTAGTATATAAAGACTCTCTGAGGAAGCACTCATAGTCAATTCCCCTTATAGTCTAAGGTAATCAAGAACTCTCTGAGGAATCTCACACGTTCAGTCCCTCTTATAGCCCCAAGGTCAAGGACTCTCTAAGGAATCTCACTCGGTCAATTACCCTTATATATCTCAGGTCGTTCATAGACTCTCTGAGGAAGTACTCACCATTAATTCCCATTATAGTCTAAAGCAGTTCAAAATAATTCAAAGACTCTCTAAGGAAGCTCACTCGGTCAATTCCCCTTATAGACCCAACTGGTCCTAGGCTCTCTAATGAAGCTCACTCAGTCAATTCCCCGTATAGTCCAAAGTTCTCAAAGACTCTCTGAGGAAGCTCACTCGGTCAATTCCCCTTATAGTCAACTACATCAGGTTCTCACGGGCCTTTGTAGGTAAACGAGCATAGCAATGCAATGTGGCAAAAGTAAACCTACAGAACTACTTGGATAACCAGTCTACATCATATCAATCATGTCAGAATACAAACTCTCCATCCTATAGCAACAGGCATGGAAAACAGGCAAGACAGCCAAACTAGCTAAACAGGACCAAACGGTCATAAACAGAACATGCATGGGAAATACATCCAGAGTATAGAAATCAACCCTATTAATATCCAAATAACCTCTACACAAACATGCGAGCATAGAAGACAATCAATAGGGGTAAAATGGTAAACACGCAATACCTCGTTCAAGGGTATTGATTGAATTTTCACATAATACTCAAAGATTTTGGATGGAAAGGCACAAACCACCTACCTCGGCATTGTAGGAATGATATATGTGAACCTCGAAGCTTGAATCTCCTTATAATGTCAAAGATCTACAAAAAAATCTAAAACTTTCAACCCACAATATCTCACGAGAGAAGAGAAATCATAAGATGGTGCTCTAGGAGGATAGATAACTCACCGATGCGATTCCAACGCAACCGACGGTGTTCGATTCATAGGACAGAAAGAGGCTCAGGGGCTCGTCAAAGATTTGTAGCCGTACAGAGCTCTCAGTCGAACGAGACCTAGAAGGAGAGCTCTCTAGCGATTAGATGCGACCCCAGTGTGTTTAATGAAAAAAAAGTACACGGCGTGTACTTTTTAAGTACACGACATGTACTCTCTGTTTCCGTAATCTTCTTTAAGCAGCCTCTAAGTCACTCCCACATGGCCGTGTGTGTGGCTACTACACGTCTAGCACATGGCCTCTTACGGCAAGGTGTTACACGGCGTGTACTCATAATTTACAAGGCGTGTACTTAGAAAATTTCCAGAATTTCCTCTCTCTTTTTCAAAAACAACCAGAAAAGAAAAAACATACCTAAAAAGAAGATCCAAGTTCTTAAAAAGAGAGACCTAGAATCCTTTTGTAAAAGTGAATATGAATCATTAGGAGAATATTGGGAAATATTCAAGTCCATTTTAAGACGTTGTCCTCATCATGGGATGAAGTTGGCAAAACAGTTACAAGATTTATACTATGGACCTCATTCTGAGAGTAAGTCAATAATCAACACAGCTACTAGCAATGCGTTCATGGAAATGGATCCTAAAGATCTATACACATTAATTCAAAACATGGAAGAACACAGTTTCCAGTGGCCAAAAGATTTTTCAAGAATAAAAGCAAAAGTACATCAAGTTTATTATCAGGCATTCATGGCTACACAATTTGAATCTCTCAACAAGATGATTGAAAACTTGTTAGTAAACCCACTTAATCCAAGTCCATATTGTTCAAGCTAAACATTATCCACATTGTGGTGGTCCTCATGATTATCCCATGTGTCCATATAACACTTATGAGACCAATATGTTCGAAGCTAATTTTTTCAGTTACAAATAGGAACTTATGGAAACAATTACAACACAAACTAGCAAAGAAATACCCAAAATAAAGGTTGGAAAGAACCAATGGCTACTTATCCAAAGAACCAAAACATGGTTCCACCTGGGTTCCATGTTCAACTTACTTTCAGACCTGCCATGAAATCTCAAGATCAAGGATCTCAATAGAAATACTTACCACCATTTCATCAATAACAACAGTACAAGTAGCAAAATCAAATAATTGAATGTGCCCCTACTGCAATGCATGGTCAAAAAGATTGGAGAGAAACTATAGCAAAGTTGATGATGTCTAATCAATCACAATTTTACTCACAAGATATGGTCACCCAAAACTTATAGGCTTCCATGCACAACATTGAAAATCAAGTCGGTCAATTAGCCGCATAAATGCAAAACCGACAGCAAGGAACTATACCAAGTAACATAAGAGTAAACCCAAGAGAAGAGGAAAAAACCATCGCATTGATAAGTGGCATAGAGTTACCAAAGCACCAAATGTCTGATGCTCAACCAACAGATGATATGCCTACACCTTTCACTTAGAATGGTGACTCAACAAACAAAGTAATCCAACTTGAAGCTAAATAGGGGGAAGATCAAAACAAACTTGCAAAAATTAAAAAGTCAAGAAAAGAAAATGAAAATGAGGCACTCAATGAAAGAGTGAAAGCTCACATACCACCTCCTCCATTTCCACAAAGACTGAAGTAAAGGAAGTTGGATTTTTAATTTTCAAAATTCTTGAAGATGTTCAAAAATCTTCAAATAAATATTCCTTTTGTGGAAGCCATCACACAAATGCCCCACTATGCTAAATTTATCAAGGAACTTCTATCAAAAAGAAGAAAACTATATAATGTACGAACAGTCATAATGCACGAGGAATTTTCAGCAGTCATACCTAGATCCATACCTCCAAAACTAAGAGACCCTGGTAGTTTTACTATTCCTTGCATTATTGGAGGATGTCAATTTGGAAGAGCTTCGTGATACCTCAGAACTAGTGTAAATCTCATTCCATATGGATTCCTTGAAGAATTGGGCATCACAGAATTAAATCCAACAAGGGTTGACTTGTAAATGTTTGATCGATCAGTGAATCATCCTCAAGGGATTCTAGAGGACATACTCATCAAGGTTGATAAATATTACTTCCCTACTGATTTCATTGTCCTTGATATGGAAGAAGATAAGGATGTCCCTCTCATTCTTGGGAGACCTTTCTTAGAAACATGTAGAGCATTGGTTGATGTCCAAGAGTGAAAATTAATTTTTATAATTGTGGATGAAAACACAACATTTGATGTCCTAAAGGATATAGAAAAACCCTATGCAGCATACTTTCATTGATTTCCTAATGAAAAACTCTATGCCATTGAAACAATCACACCCTGGTATGCTGATTTTATGAACTACTTAGCTTCAGGCGTGATACACCCAGATTTCTCAAATGAGTAGAGGAAAATATTTTTTAATGAAGCACTCCATTAATACTGGGATGATTCATTACTTTTTAAAGACTTTGTGGATGGAATGATAAGAATATGCATCCCTTAAGAAGAAGTTGATAGTGTTTTGAACTTGTGCCATGTTAGAGAAATTGGAGGACACCATGGAATTCATCAAACAATCAGAAAAGTGTTACAATGTGGTTTGTACTGGCCTACCATGAATCATGATATTCGTGAATTCATCATGATTTGTGATAAATTCTAAAGAACTGGGGGTATAAGCTGGAAACGTGAAATGCCACAACATTCAATAATGGGCATTGAAATTTTTGACGTATGGGGAATTGACTTCATGGGTCCTTTTCCTAAATCTTTTGGGAAATCATACATCCTTTTTTGTGTGGACTATGTGTCAAAATGGGTGGAAACTGAAGAATTTTTAGAAAATACTACTCAAGTCGTCATCAAATTTTTAAAGAAACACATTTTTACCCAGTTCGGAATTCCAAGGCTCATGATAAGTGATTGTGGTACCCACTTCAATAATGCACTGTTTCATAAGATAATGACTCTCCATGGATGCCACCACTACATGATCACCCCATACCATCCATAGAGCAATGGCCAATCTGAGGTTTCAAATAGAGAAATTAAGGGCATTTTAGAGGAAATTGTAAGTACATCTAGGAAAGATTGGGTCTCCAAACTTGATGATGCACTTTGGTATTACAATACTGCATAAAAGACCTATTGGAATGTCCTCATATTGATTGGTCTTTGGAAAAACCTACCAATTACCTATATAACTAGAACATAAAGCTTATTGGGCTGTGAAGAAACTGAATTTTGATTTCAAAACTACCCAAGAGAAGCATTTTCTATAGATGAATGAACTAGAGGAGATAAGGAGAGAAGCATATGACAATTATTTGATTTACAAAGAGAAGACTTGAGTCTGGCATGAAAAACGGATCTAACAAATAAATTTTTCAGCAAGTGACAAATTTCTCCTCTTCAACTCACAAATTTGGATCATGGCAGGAAAAATCAAGTCAAAGTGGTCGGGTCCTTACACTGTTACAATTATTTATCCACATGGTGCTGCCAAAATTTATGATGGGAAGATGCCTCAATTCAAAGTTTATGTTTAACACCTCAAACTTTACCAAACTTTGGATACAATAGGCATCATTGAATAATTCCAATTACAGTGAAAATTTATTCGTCTGGCTAAAGATGTTAAACTTAGCGCTGATCAGGAGGCAACCCGACTACTTCTTCATTACTTGGTCTCTATTTTCTTACACTCCATATATCTCTATATCTCTTTTTGTGGGTGAAACTAAAAAAAATTATATCTCTTCTTCCTATTTCACGTTCATTGATGCTCATGTTTTGTCTCTATCTAACTTCATATAATGGATGACTCAGCATATGGCTGATGTCGAGCACCAGCTTGAGGATCTTTCATTAGAGATCTATGATCAACAACCATCACCACCACGATGAGCACAGATTCCATTCATTCTGTACCAAATTCAATCTCACTACGCTTTGGATGTGGTTAGTCCCACTAATCATACCCATGAGCTCAATGACACAGCCACCAGTTCTTACAAGAGGCAGAAGAGTTTTGAGCTGATGGACCAAGATGATTGACCATTGTTCATTCATCTGGATGAAGACGTAAAACTTAGCACTTCCTGAGAGGCAACCCATGTTCTAGTTTTTTATCTTTTTCTTTTATTTTTTCTAGTTTGTTTTAGGAAATAAATACGGCATGTGTAGAAAATATTTAGCTACTCCTGATTTTTTTTTTTGTGCACTTGTCATTCTCCTGCATATCTTCTTACATTTGTATGATTCCTAGTGTTATATTTATGATATGATGTGGGTATGTGTTGTCTATGTGTATATTTTACAAGTACATAATTTTTGGAGCTTCATCAGATACAGACAGTCTCTCTATGTCTATCGGATCTTACTCAAGGAAGTGTTTTATTTTTTTCATATTTTATGCTTCCAAACACACCATAAAAAACTAACATTCCTGTCATTGATAAACCCACATGAAAGTTGCTGCATTTTGTCGTAACATAGTTAGGAACATACCACATGTATCCCTGGGCGGTTTTTAACACATGATTCTTGTTTTTAATGCTTTTATACTTAATGTCATAACTTATATGATTGCTGATATTATTTCAGGCTTCAAAAAAAATTTGAAAACTTGTATATTTTTGAGACACTTATTTACACTCACACTCATCTGTGATGTCCAACACTTTATTTCCATACCTGTGAAGATTCTGACCCCTTTTTGCATCATCTCCGTTTCTCTTTTTCTTGAGTGAATCTTGACCATGTTGTGTCTTCTAGAACTCTCCATGTTTTCCATAAAAGCAATATAAATTTTGAAATTTTCACTAAAATGACAGAGGTATCTATTTGATTATTCAACCTCGTTGACCCACTACTCCACCCATACATTTTATCCATCATGTAGCCCTTAGAATCAATGAATAAGCTTTTTAGGATGATCCCATATCTGATACCCTTCCCTACTAATTTCTTGAATTTTTATATGATAATTTTCAATCTAAGTGTGGTGGAGAGATTTACTCATAGAGAGGGTTCTTTGAGGGGAAGTGATTCATTTAATGCACATGGATTGACATTATCTCATCCTGGTCAAATGAGTTATATTTCACAGTTTCCACATTCATTACATGTATTTTGAGTTGGGAATATAGAATCTTGTTGGTTCAAACAATGAGTACATTGGTGGTCATTACGCAGTAACCCTCACTGTTGGGGATAACTATAAAACTAATGATCCATTACTCTAGGAGCTAGAGAGTTTTCTATATGGCCTACTCTCATTGAGATGTTATAGCGTACATGCTACTTGTGTACCATTATTTGGGATTTTTGTCTGACACTTCTTTCATGGGGTTTTAGAGTTGATACTCATCAGTTTTTCTGGCCATCCTTTTTGAGTGAGTTGTGTCCCTTAAAAAAATTGAACCATTGGATAATCATATTCTTGGGGATAAGAAATTTTTTAAGTGTGGTGGGGTGAGAGTTTGAGGGAGACATTTGGATTGACATTTATCATGCATTTATTTCAAGATTCAACCCTCCTTTTTGCCCAAAAACTGTCAAATTTTTTTTACCCACCATCCCACAGCCTCAAAGACATTTGAACCTCATGTAAAGTAATTAATATTGGTGAATTATTTTGATTTTCACTAGTGGAGATTTGAAATTCATGGAAATCCTATGGTAAGCATGCATGTGTATGAGAATTTAGCATAGCTTTGATCAAATATTTTGATAAATAAGAGTGATGGTGAGGTAGGTCACTTGATACATGAGTGCACGTACTGGTTTTAGAAAGAACGTGACTGGAAAAATAGTTTTCAAAAATTGGATTTTTAAATGAAGCATGATATTTTGTGGGTAAAAGTGATTGAAAATTTTTGAACTTATAATTTTGATGTTTTTATTTGTCTACAGGGTCCACTTGTTCTTTCTTTCTAATTGTTTTTCCCATAAGTGCAAAAGTTTAAGTGTGGGGGATTTGATGTACATGGATTTCACATGTATTTTTATAATTGTTTAACTTATTTTTAATTAAATATTTTAATTGTTTTTGTTTTTTTGTTTATTTTTGTATTTTTGTAGTAGTTTAGATATTTTGATGATTTTTGGTTAATTTATATACTAATATTAGTATTTTACAATTTTTATTAGTTATATTAATTTTATATATTATATATTTAACATTATATTATTATTATTAGTTTCGCTAATGTTAGTTTATTTTATTTTATTATTAATTTTATTAGTATGTATATTTTAATTCCCTATTAGTATTTTATTTTATTTTATTATTTTTATAGTATTAATAAAATAATATATTTTTATTAGTTTATTATTTTTATAGTAGTATTATATTTAATTATATGTGCATAAATAAATTATATATATATATATATGTATATATATATATATTAATTATTATTGTCATTATTATTAATATTATTTAAATCTTAGATAATTGGATTATTTTAATTTTGAATTTTGAATTTGTTTTGTTTAAATTTTGAATTTTGATTCTTTTTGTTTTTCATTTTTTTTTATTTTTATTTTTATTTTCCTATCTACCCACCCCCTCTCACTTTTCCCTCAACCTCCCCACTTTGACCCCTTCCCCTATCCACATCACTCCTCCCCACCCCCCTTTCTCTCTCCAATCAGCCGCCCCCTTAGCTCCTCAGCCCCCTATTTCCCATCTCGACTACCTGCTCACCCTCCTCCCCACTCTCACCCACCGCCCCCCTTATCCCCCTACCCACTCACCCTGCCACTCTATTACCCTCCCTTATACTGTTTCTCCCCACTCACCCTGACCCACTACCCTCCCTCACGTTGTTGCTCCCCACTCACCCTAACCCGCCACCCATCCCACATAAACCCCCTACCCCCTTATCTACCCAGCCCCCTCATCCCCGCCCCACACTCGCCCCGCCTCTCTACTACTCATCCACCGGCTACCTTCCCTATTCCTAGCCCTGTAACCCCTCATGCTACCCTCTCAACCTCCCCCTATTTCACTCTCACTCACAGCCACCACAACAAGGAGCATCCACCATCGTTAGAGCAGTCGTCGCAGATCTGCATCACCACCCTAAGGCGTGCCTCCCTCGCTCAAGATGCCTCCTCATCACACCACACCAAGATCAGACCATCCTCCACTACATCACCAACATCCTCCATTCTGGTGGGCGTGCAGTTGGTGTGCAATGTCATCACGTACCGAGGGTGTAGTCTGAGTTCGAAGGATAGTGATTGCTACGTGCGGTGAGAGTGAAGACCGACACAATTATTTGTTCGGTAACATGGTGTTATTTTACCTGACTTATCATCTTATTATCGCATTTATTCTTTCAATCTTAATGTCGAGGTAAATTTTCTTGTGTCGAGATGATGATCTAGTAATTAAAATTGTTGCGTATTCCATGTAATGTTTCTAGTTTTTTGATTAATTGTCAATTAAAGTCATTTTAATTGACCTTTTATCTGTTTAAATTATTTTTGCATTGAATTAAACTCTGAAATTGAAAATGGCCATTTTAATAATAATTCAATTCGGTGGTCTGAGAAGGTAGACTGTATTGACCGATTGTAGTGCAAATTGGTGGCACTACTTTATGAGAAACGGGTTGTGTCATTTCACCATTTAGTTCGACACTTGAACGAGTATCCAAATTTATTTATAAAACCTAAGAATAGGACCTTAAATAAATTAGGAGATATAAAATGAGCATCTAAAAAATTTCTTTATTTTCAGAACTGGTAATAATTTAAGTAGAATAAACTTTTAATCACATAAAAGGATATGTTGCATGGATGCATAGTAGTTTTTTTACAACGTTATCATCCCCGACACATTTTTTTGATTCAGAGTTTTTCATCATTTTTAGTCACAGTTTACTTTATTTATTTTTCCTTCTCATCTTTTAGTTTAATAAAAATAAAAATAAAAATAAACCACAAAATAGAAATTCCCTAAACTTTTGTTCATCTGAACATTATCTAACGAGATATTTTTAGTGAACTAGATTTTGTTCTCTCTATGGTTCGACCCTGCTCACCAATTTTACAGTATCTAGTTGGTTATAAAAATTTCTGAATTGGATGTACTGTGACACACATACCAATTACTCAAAAATGTGGCTATAGGTCTCCCGCCCTTGTGCGGGAAAAAAATAAACCCACGAAAAAATGGCAGGAAGGGTTATAGTCATGGTTTTTAATAATATAATATATATACATATATATATACCCAAAGGTGTATGTGGTGTAGTGGAAAGGTGCCTGGTGCACATAGTGAAGGTACAGAGATCGAATCTGGTCGGGCGCACATTATTTTTAGGCTATAGTCATGGTTGAAAATCATGGCTATAGACCTGTTGCCATGGTGGATAGCTATGGGGCTATATCCATGGTTTGGAAAACCATTGTAATAGGTCTATAGACATGACAATACGTGTCATGGATAGATGGAACCGTGGCTATAGCTTATAGCCACAGTTTTGACCCCTATAGCCATCGTTTTTTACCATGGCTATAGCCCGATTTTCTAATAGTGATGACATATTTTCATAAATTAGATTTCAATCCTTATAACTAGATATGTGCATCGCTTCCGCCACAAGCGCAACACAAATATTTTGTATCATACTACAGTCATCATGTTCTTTTTTATAGGAGGTATAACCATTGATTACACAACCAGTGTAAGATATAACATTTGCATTCGGTCCATTGGATATCCATTGAAGTCATTCAGTAATTGAATTTGTATTTTTAGATAACTCTATATAAATTTGATCTCAAAACCATCCTATAAACTATTTATTATGTTTATTTTATATCCATACTTTATCCCTTGATGGATTCAAATCTCTAAGAATTTATTTTTGGGCATCAATGTATGGATCAACATCTTCACTATTATGTAAAATTTAAAGGTACACTTGATCCTACTCTATAAGGGTAATTATAACAATATCTCTTCCGAAAATACCTTCTCCCATAAGTTGTACACTATGATAAGACTTTGGGAGACCGATGCTATCAACATATTATAGGTAATCGGTACAGAATTCAACAGTTTCTTAAACAATATATCATTCTTCAATGCAACTTTCTGGCCGACTTCGATTCTTGACATACCCTTTCAAAATATTCATATATTGTTCAATGGGGTACATCCATCTGTAATGGAAAAGACCACATAATTAAACCTATCTAACCAATTGAACCATCATGTGGAACATTATATCAAAGAATGTTGGTCATAAGAACATCTCTAATTCACATAATATGACTACAATCTCCTTATTCATGATTGGAAACTTCCTCGAGTATATAACTTTACTACATACATATTTGAAAAATAAGTAGATTTTGGTTAATATATGTCATACATTTTGAGGAAGAATGAAATGGAAATAAAAAGACATCAAATATTGCATCAAAACGTAAAAGTTGTGTGATTTTAGTCCTTGTAACTTCAAATTAGTCATTAACACAACATTCTTGATATTTTATGAATAACCCTATGTAACTTTTACACTATTAAGGAAAAGAAAAAAATACAATTTTTTCTATCTAGATAGAGTGTAATCTATTGGAGGAAGAAAAGCATTCCCTTTACCCTTCATCGGTGCCAACTCTTCCCTTACCCCCATGTTAATCAAATCCAACCTAGCCTTGATGTTATCTATCATTTTGTTAGGAATATTTAGTAATGTGCCAATAACACTATCAAATAAATTTTTTTTCTGCATGCATGATATCAAGAAAATGTCTGATATTCAAACAATTTCAATATGATAATTTAAATAAAATTGATCTCTTCTTCCAACCTGATTTTGTAAGTTTTTTTAAAAATGGTTTGCCAAAAATAGTATCAATATATTTTACTTTATCGAACATTTGATCAACCATTACTGGATATGGTGTTTTACCATGTTCAATATTCACATAAAATGTTTTTGTTTAGGATCAGTATTTATGTCGTCGAAGTAAAAAAATTCTAATGTCCTAAAAACATAGTCTTCAAGGAATGTTTCAACAAAACTGAGTGTGTGCATTTTTAATAAATGGGACACCCCAATATTCCTTTAATTCTATAGCCTGATAAATTTCTATAAGCAGGGAATTAGTTTATAATCCCATAAAACATGTCCCTCAATGTAAATTATTCTATGATCATCATACATTATAACACATGTATCCAACATCAATTTAAGATCTTTGATTAATGGATCCAAATAGACATCAATATCATTACCGGGTTTCTTTGGTCCAGATATAAGCAGATACAACATAATGTATTTTCACTTCATGTATAACTATGGTGGAAAGTTATAATTTACCAACATGATGGGCCATGTACTGTGAGTATTACTTTGTACACCAAAAGGATTTATTCCATATGTAGATAATGCAAGATGAAAGTTTCTCAGCTCATTTCCAAATTTAGGTTACTCTTAATCAATTTTCTTCCACTGAGGAGAATCTAATGGATGATGTAGGTTATCATATTTAATTCTTGTATATGTATTCCATGTCAATTGTCTCATGATTTCCTGACATCCATATAGTCTTCTAAATCTTGGAATGACAAGAAAGTACCATACAGATTTTAAAGGACTTGATTCATTTTTCTTATATCGATATGCACCACACTTAGGGCATTTTATGAGTGATTCATGGTACTTGTGAAATAATATACAATCATTTGAACAAGAATTTATTTTTTTAGAGATCATACCCATTGAACATAGCATTCGTTTAGCATCATATGTTTGATATGGTAATTCATTTTCTTCTGGTATCATATCATTTAGGAGACAAAGTAGTTTTGTAAAGCTGGTGTCACTCCATCCGATGCCAGTTTTCAAATTATATAACTTCAATACAACTGAAAATCTTGTGTATTTAGTACAACTAGTATATAATTGTATCTTAGCACAACTATTTAACTTCTCAAACAACTTTTGACAATCACGAAGGTCCTCTTCAATTGTCATTGTCATTTCTTCCATGCGATCTCTATCATCATTTACACTGGTATTCATATCAAATGATCCATAAACCGCAGTATCATCCCAATAAGTGTGAATGTTTAGTTTTTCCCTATGTTTATCCCAATATTTATAGATCTAATCTATTCTGTGACAAATCAAATGTTCTTTCAACTCTTCCAAACTATTTTTTCTTTAATAAAAACAATGTAAACATGGAAAAGGGATTTTAAAAAGGTCTTATGCATGCTATATTGAAAACTTTATAAAATCGTTAACTCCATATTCATACTATTTTGTCAAATGATTAGCATTCATCCATTTTTTATTTATATCCATGCTATTGGGTTCATAAAATATTGATTTTTTATAATAAATAAATACACATAAGATATTCATAATCAAAGGTGAAAGTTATAGATAATTCTAATAATGGAAACCCAAAATTTTATTGTATCAAATAATTTCAATGTGATTTAAAGAAAATGGGTGATTGAATTTAAGAAAATAATTACTCCATTATAGTAGGTGTTATCCTCTGAATTCATTCAAAGGTGAAAGTTATAGACAACTATCAGCCTTATCAGCTCATCTCCCAAATATTTATCATTGTATTTTTTTTTTTTGATGCACATCCTCCATATCTTATGGACATGCACCTATGTTGCTTTAAATACTATCAACAGTAGTCATCCATTGGATGGATACTGCTTAGAGTAATACAAGCAACAAAAAAGATATGGGGAAGTAAAAAAATTGCAATAATAACTATTTGGGAGATGAAGTTGATGGGAATGACAGTTGTACCACATTATGTTCTCTAAAAGGGGTAATGCATCCCATTTTTGAGAATTACATCATTAGCACTAGTTATTAACTTGTGGCCTATTGAAGGTGGGATTTGGGGGGCATAAACATTCTTGTTTTTTATTTAAGGGGTCTCGGTAGGGATATGTTATAATATATGAATATTTTGGGCCTCTATGAATTCTATATTTATAAGAGAAGCCCCACTTTTAATACATTCATTCATCTAACTAATACTAGTCCTACCTCTATTAAAATGATCCATCAAGTATTTCTTAAATACCCTAAACAAATGAAAATATAATATAGGTAATTAAGGAGTAATAAGAAACCCAAATATGATAAACAAGAATAATAAAATCTCATTCAATCAACTAGAAGATATAAAAATGTATTGATAAAACATTTTAATAAATAAAGAGCTATTTCATATACATGGATAGTAATTAGATATTCCTAAGGGTGGAACTGATACATGTAGACCTAAAATTATGAATAGCTAAAAATAATTTCTAATAATTATTCCAATACATATAAAATTTGATAACCTCTATTCTATTTTTTGGAATAAGTTATGTAACAACCTAAGGAATTATTACATTTAATATTAATGGTATATAAAATATTTGAAAACATCTAAAAATTATAATTTCAATTAAAAAAAAATAAGGAATAGAAAAAATAATTTTAGGAAAATAATATACCTAATAGTGATAAAGGTTTTAAACATATAAAAATTCTTAGTTAATAAATCGATTCAAGAATTATTTCTAGATAGGTTGAAAATAAGAATTATTTTCAAGCAGATGAAGAGTAAGCTTTATATGAAAATTTCATTTTCGTGGACATTATGGGTTCTATGGTGATTTTGGGCACATAGTATAAAATTTTAGTCATAATGAGATAAATAATAGTAATTATGGAAGATATGGATGTTTTAAGATAAATGGGAGATGACCAACTCTTAAAAAAATAGTTTCTAAGTGAGATGAATCTTTATAAGTAAAATTAGATAATGAATTTCAACCATTTAATGAACTCTATTGAACATGTGAAAAATTAAATGGTTGTATGAAGGATTGTCAAAATTTTCTAAAAACATGGATGAATGTGAAGAAATAATTAGAAATGAATTGTATGAAAAATAATGTAATGTAAGAGCAATTTATAATTGATGTCACGCTAAAGAATTTACAAAAGAAACATGTTTTCATATTAGATATTGGTTTTTCATCTCACATGATAGTTAAATTGATGTAATTAAAGATTTTTGACAAGTTCAAAGGGTACTTATTATTTTAGAAATGGGGGGTATCTTAAGATAAATTGTTTGCATTTAAATTGTGTTGGAAATAAAAGTCAATGTTAAAGAATGACATGTTTTTAGATGGATTAAAGTAAAATATACATTGTGTTTATTAGAGGTGTAATGAATGAAATGAAGTTATTTTTAAGAAGCATTAATAAGTGGGTTATCATTTCAAATATGACTATATTTTTACAAAGGTATAGAAAACTAGCCAAACTATATTCTAATTTGGGGTCGGTAAAAATTTATGCCAATTGTGTTTGAAAGGAGAAATTGATTTTTGGTAGTGAAAAATTGATCATATTAGATAATGAGACATTTAAATGCCGACATAAAAAAGGGTGGTTTGAGATGTTTTTATGATGACAAGATAAAATTGATAGATATTTTTTACTAATTAGAATGGGAATATTACTAATAATTAAAATAATAAATTAGATATTTAAATGAAACAACCCTTGGGCTTCCCCTAGTGAAACTTCCTCTTGGATATGCTCTATTAGGTGGTTGTGGACATTTGATGCAACTAGAGATCTTCCTGTAGTTAACACATTTCATCAATGAGAAATCCTCTATCATGGAAAATGTAATCGGGGATCCTTAATAGGAAGTTATTTTTTGAATAAGTCCCTTAGCCTCTATATACTATAACTGAGACTTAATCTCAGAATGATCCATCAGAGCTATCCGATAAGGTGGATTAGAAATCAGATGAGATCTAGACATAAGCTTGATAGAAAACACAACATCTCTCTTAGGTGTAAAAATATATAAGTCGTCAATAAAAACATCCCAAGACCATTAAACTATGTGAGAAAAAATATTTCATTGTTTGTCCCCACACTACAAAATATTTAACTTTTTTCAACTATGACATATCTATTGGTAAAAGTACATTTCCTATTGGTAAAATGTTTTACCAATACATATGTATCTATCACTAAACTGTCAGTAACAACTCTATCACTAAATGTTTTTGCAACAGATAAAACAGTTCGGTTACAATTATAATAATACCAATAGATAATATATATGTTGGTTAAAGTGTTTAGAAATATATTCTTATGATATTTTTTTTTGTTGGTAATAATATTACCAACATATAATATATATTTATAAATTACCTTTGAATAAAAATTATAAATTTGTATTGCTAATAAAATACAATATTATATTTATTAATTTATCATATATAATTCATTTGTTTTAATTATTAAACCTAAGATTATTTACATGAATGTTCAAAATTAGAAAAAAAAATAGTTATAATAATAATGAAATTTAATACAAAATGAATCAATACAAAAATTTAGGATCCATCTCCCAACAAGATTCACCACCCCCCCCCCAAGTACTAGTGACCCATCCATGCCCTAGTACCAGTGAGCCTGCTCCAGCACCAGCGACCCATCCATACCCCGGGACTAACAAGCCAGCTCTAGCTATACCACAGCCTTCAGCACACCAACACCAGTGACCCATACATACCCTAGGACCAGCTATCTAGCTCCATCACCATTGAGAAACCTCAATTAGCTATTTTACCATAGCCTTCAGCTCCAAGATCTCCACTAACCAAAGAGAATACCACAAACAAGTCAGGTCCAGTACCAGCGAGAAAACAAATTGAGCCAACTTCAATACCAACAAGAAACCTCAAGTCACTACTATGACATGCCCTTAAACTCCAATATCAACATCACAAACAACTAAAAAGCATACCCATAAATCAGTACAAAATATCTACATGAATTGAAACTAAAATACAAATAAATGGAAGTCTAAAAAATGATTTGCATAGTGAGAATTTTTCATCATCCCCATCGACATCTCAAGGATTTGAGAAAGGGATAGAACTTCCACAAATTGGTAATCAAATAGATAATTAGGTATATTCAGTGCATGGAGATCAATGAAACAATAAACCAAAAAAATTTAAGCTCATAAAAACTAATAATAAAACACAAAAACCCACCTTTTTCCCATAATTGAATGCATCATGTACTAAAAAAATCATCTCTTATAAGCCTTCAATAATGGACTTTAATCTCAACTCTAGAGGGGTGAAGGTGATGCCCAAACTTATAGCTTTCTCTTTGAACACCTGGTGTGTAGGGTAAAAAGGTTTAATATCTATGCACCTTTGAAGAGTGGGATGGAAGCTACTGAACATCATAATGCGTGTGTGGTTAATATTTTTGATGAAGTGGTGATATTGGAATAAGTAAAGATTCTATGACTCTAAACCAATAAACATAAACTAATTACAAAATGGATTCCTAAATTCTAGGAATTCCAAATGATTGTAATAGCAATGACCAAATCACAAACTAGTGGAAAATTCAAGTAAGGAATGCTTGCATAATTCTCATAGAAACATAAAGAATAATCTACACATACTAATTCACTTAAAACCAGGATCAAAAACATGAGAATACAATTCCAAAACATAGGAATTTACCAAGTTCATAAGAAATATAAACCAATAAATGTAAACTAATTTGTAAATACATTCCTAAATTCTAGTAATTCCAAATGATTATAATGACACCAGTGAACAGATAACAAAACAATGGAAAATATAGGTAAAAAATATTGGCATAATTATTATATAAATAGAAATTAGAATATTTATAGATTGATTTATCTAGATATAGGATAAAAAAATGATAATAGGATTCTAAAACTTTGGAATTAACGCAACAAATTTACACATGTCATTTCCAGAACCAATAAGAAAGTTCTTGACATAAAGAATCATCTACAACAATAAATAAATGAGGAATGCAACTAGTAGGGATTAAAAGAATCATAATATAATTTATTTATAATAGTAAATAGGAAATGGGTTTTAGAATACAAAAAAAACTGAGATATTAAACATGGTTATAAATAGAAAATAGTTTCCATACAACCAAAGGAAATAAAAACATAACCATAAACAAAATATTCAGTGATTTTCAAGTCAAAGTAAACAAAACATAGAAAGTAGTAAATAGAAAAGAGGATTTATGTTCTTTATAAAATTGCCATATGTTCACATGGTAGGATCGTCATAAAATTTACTATGTAAGAAGAAAATTATAATTAGTGTGAAAGAAAGATATAATCATAACAAAGACACACAAAGTATCCATAGGACACATTCTCACAGAACAAAGTGCCAACAATAAACCCAATATTGAGGGGATAGTGTATATGATAACTTGAGAAGAACTCATTCATTCCACATGAAAAAAATCAAGAAAATAAAGCAGGTATAAAACTCAAGAACTAAAAAATTATAATAAATAATAGATCGAGACCACTTTACCAAGGATTATTCTCACCTTCATCACTACCACAAGGCCTGTTGACTAATGGTGATTAATTTCACTACTATTTCATCCTCCCCCCATAATTTTACCTCATTAATTTTTGGTTTTATAACTAATGGTGATTAATTACATAGTCCCCAAATGGTTTTATATGATCTTTTAATGTAGAATAATGGTAAACAATATAAAATTATCTGATTAAATCAATGCTCAATTTCTTTAGTAGTGGGCATATACCCATAGTTACAAAAGTAACATCTCTTGTCTTTGTTCCCAATACTACCCAACTATTTATTTTTAGATTTTATCATTATAATAATCTATATAACATATTATAAAATCATTATTAAACTAAATAATGATAAGATAGTATCTTCATCTCCCTATTATCTCAGAGGAACAATATGTTGTTCTTAAAGGTATGAATATTCATGGGATGGACATATTATCATAATAGATATTGATAGAACTCTATTACAAGGTACTGGGTATAATTTTTATGAGTAAGATTGATATATAAATATCATATTAAAAGGTTGAGTGGGGGTTAATTATGTGTGTCAGCTTGTGTGTAACTCTATTAACTACTGCTATTATACATATGTTTGTGTGTGTATGATGTAATAGCAGCAGTCACTTACCATTATGTGTGTAATAGAAAATCAAACACCTAGGAATTTTCCACCACTATAGAAGTGTAGTCCCATGGATATAGGCAGACATCTTTGTGTATAATAGAATCAGACATATATTGTGGAAGAGTGTGTGTGATGTAATGGTAGTAGTCACTAATCAATCTGTGTGTATGATGGAAACTAAAACACATAAAATTGTGTTCCACTACTATAGAAGAGCAGACCCAAGGATAAAGTTTTTTACCATAATCCACACAAAACAATACAATACATGTTGTAAACAAAAACTCAAAAGAAAAAAATTACAAATATAGAAAACACTATTTAAAGCCATTGATAGTCAGCCAATACAGACCTTTTCGAAAGCATGGAAGATCCTTATTAGAATTTTTCCTCTACCACATCTAGATTGCATTACTCTTTCTCGACATTAAAAGATAATTCATATTTTTTTGTGGGATGTGGCTTTGATGACTCCCTTCCTCTGTTTCTTTGGCTATGGAAAAGGTGGGACTTCCTTTACTAGAGGTATCATAACAATCATAATACAATACATGATATCCCAAATCTTCTTTTAATATATATCCACCTATAATTTAGGATAGAAATCAATATTTCATATATATAATACATGTCCTAGAGGATAAAATATCAAATGAACATTACTAGTTTGTGTTGTTGTAGCTTTCACCAACATCCCGTAATAAAAATCAAAAGTTTCTTCTTGGCTTATAGCAACCCAAACACCATTAATAGAGACAATAAGCATCTCACTAGATGAAGAGAGCTAAAAAAATCATATATTTTAATCATCAACATATAACAATAATGAAAATCCTTTTACCTACTAAATAAGTAAGTTGGTGAAATGAAAACAAACCTTTTCTTGCCAAATGTAAGGAATAGAAATAATAAAATCACCAGAATCCATGTCGCCAATTGATTTGGAAAGACACAAGGACACCACGATGGAAAAAAACACACACTTTTATTGAAAGGTTTTCTAAAACCATAGTTAGATACTTCAATTGAGATTTTGGATTACTAGAAATAGATCAATGATGGAATGTGATGATGGTATTATAGGTGCTATGATTGATTAAAAAAATAGTTTGCAGCTCATGTGATGTCTCTATAAGATTATAAATAGTATGGATTATGATTGATAACTTTCGAGTAATGATGAAATATAGATAGGATATTTCTTATTTAGTGATGATTAGAAAAATACAATAGTTTGGATTTCAAAATAGATATCTTGAGATTGGTTATTTTGATAAGATTGTGATAAACATCTAGAATGTTGGGAACTATAAAAATATATCACAGGTGGATATCTTTCTATATTATTTGACCCACCACTTACATGGAACATTAAAATTCAACATTAGTACTAGAAAAAGTAGGTATGGGTTAATTGTCATGGTTATTTCTTCAGTACCTAATGAATTGAATGGAGAATGCATGTGATTGTTTATTGCTTCCATTTCAATCATTAAATGTATGCACATATATATGGTTATCATTAGTGACACCATTGGCAAGGGTCTATTTAATTTTAAACACACACACAACACATTCAAATTAATGGGTGTATTAATAATTTAGGCCAAAATGTAGGTATAGTCATGCGACCTAGTGTAGGTGGGTGGGTAGGAGGAACATGGTAAGGTTATAGTGATGGTTTTGAGTTGTATTTGAATATTTTTTGGGGTATCCTTTTTATTTTATCATATTTTTTCTATGATAATATATATGACTGACCCACTATGCAATATTTTTTGGGATATATGTCTATATAATCCCCATTGGTTAAATTTTCTATTACACGGGGTGTGGATTTAATTACAATTAACACACTACTATTGTTTTTTATTGATACACTCTAAAGTTTATCTATTTATGGATTTTTCATTTTTTTTATTTCATATTTAATTACATGATAGAGAGGGTATGTTTCCCCTCATGAATTATTATGACCCTTTCCACTATTAAAAAAATCTAGTGCATAGGTAGGTACACCTGGTGTATGTATAAATCTAGCTCAAACTATACATATAGTGACCAAAACAAATATATCAAATATACATATTCTTCTAAACCACATTATATATGAAAATATTTTTCATGGTTTATCTATGATTCCATCCAACACACCCTCACATAAATATACGGTAAAAGATACCCATGCCTGAGTTAACATAACTTGTTATGTCAAACCCAAACCCATCATAGAACTAAAATTAAAGCTAGAAATCATAACCTATCTAATACTAATAAAATTTTCCTTAAGTATCCCTAAAGGAAAATGGATTTATTAATTAAACTTAACCTCCAATCCAAAGTTATGTCTCAAAAATACCAATTTTATATAAAAAGTATTATATAAATTATCTTTATTAGGTATAATTAATCATTACACTACTGTAATTTTATTCGAGGAAGTAGTAATTAATTTTTTGTTTATATTATAATTATCCAGAACTATTTAGTTTTCATTTTAAATGACTTTCAAAAACATATCTAACTCATTTTTACCCATGTATGCAGCCTAGTGGTTTCACCCTGTGGTGGTGTTTCGGGAGGTCTCGGTTTTGAGCCACCTTGCATGCATTTAGGTAGGGTTTTTATTTGTTTCCCCTCCCCTGACCGATGTAAAAAAATAGGGCTATTTTTTGAAAAAAAAGGTCAACAAACATACATTTAAAAATCAAAAGCATCCAAAATAGAAATAAGAGGGAGGTTGTTGTGATTTTTTTACAATAACCCAACAATTGATTACACAAAAACAAACCCAAAAAACAATTATAAAATAATTTATATCAGAATAGAAGGAAAATCTAATCAATTTCCATTCACTTCAATTAGTTCTATTTTAAATAATTTAGAAATTAAATTTTGGGCCACAAAAAAAATGGAAATGACATTTCAACTTCAAAGATATCCAAAATCACTATGATTTGCATTCTAATGGAAAAATATTTTTACTAACTTCGCCCTTTTAAAAGATAGGGATATTTTGTGAAAAATGTGAAACACAAATGTCAATATATCAATGTATGAATAGAATCCAAACCTAAAACAAATTTTTAATAGTAATAAATCAAACACGTTGCCTGCAAAAATCAGTCATAATCGGAGAACATGTGATTCATAGATAAACCCACCCAAACTTTAAACACCATTGATTCTCATTTCCAGAATCTGAGAAAACACGCCCACGTGAATAATTACCCAAAATGAAATTGGAGGAGGTAGATAATCCAGAGAGAATGAAGAATAATAACTTGCATAGGTGTAGATTCCATGCCATTTGCCTCAGCCGTTTTTTCTTTGACCTCGGTGCCAGTGGGTGGTTCATTAGTTGGATGGTATTTCTCAGGACCGGTGCTGCAATGATGATGTGCTCTGTTGGCTTCCAGTAAGGGGAGGGAAATCAGGAACTTGAGGAGGGTAGAGGGTGTCAAGGAGGAGATCAACAAGCAGGTCGACGTATGTAACCAGACGATGATGTGGGGGCCAACAGATAGGTTTGTTACAGATTTAGGATAATAATATTTTTTTTTAATTATGGGATAATTTTTATTGATTTTAAATCATTATTATTTTATGTGAATTTTCTGATTCTAAAATATTGTTTAATTATTTTTTATATATTTTAAAATTATTTTTACTTTTTTATAGATTCTAGATTTTCATAAATAAATTTGATGGATTATTTATTCACCATAAATAATTAAAAAAAATTAAAATTCATTCAAAATGTATTTTTCGAATGGATAATTTTAAAAATATAATATTCATGGATCTGAATCACTTATCAATAATCATATATTTATATATTTATATACATTTCAATAAATATTTTATGATTTTTATACCATAATTCAGTGCATAAGTATATATGATGAATGATGTGTTGGTTCTAACAAGTTAATAAATATACAATTAAGTTTTTGTTAAAATATTATTATTATTGAATAATTTATTCCAACATAATTTTTTAACGGTAAAAGATTTGTTGGTAATAATAATTAATAATAATAGATTTTTTATTGGTAAAATATTTATTGGTATTAATATGATAAAACAACAGATTTAATTATTGGTAAAAAAATTATTGGTATTAAATGGTTAATATCAATAGATATATTTGTCGATAAGAATAATTGTTGGTATGTATAATTAAAACCAACAAAACATAATATCTATTAGAATTGCATGTTTTTACCAATAGTTATAATATCTTCTGGTAAATTTATGTTGGTATAGATCGTTTTTTTTGTAGTGTCATTGTCCATCATCTAGTTAGAAAGATGGGACATAATCTCGCTTAGTTGTCAATGGTCAGGTCATGAACCTGCCTCTAATTTTTATTCTCCAATGTGAACATATTAATTTCCCTTCAGGTATATGAAAGACAATCATTAATGGTAACAATCGACTTGAGTGTGGTGTGGAATTAATCAATACATCCCAAGGATCAAGTCTAAAAAAATCATTTCAAACATGAAGAAGTCTGAGATAAAATAGAGATATTGAAAACCTAGAATTCGTTCAAGGCTTGAATTTGTTCAACCCTTGAATCATTCGAACTTTGTAATTGTTCGAGCCTTGATTTGAGCTTCGATTTACCTAGGAGGAGCACCGATAGAGGGTGGCTTCCGTAGAAAGCTTCGGATATCGTGATGATTTCACGACTGGTTAGGGTTTTTAAATAGATCGGGACACTTTTATCAGAGCTTCCAAAAAATAACTGATAAAGATCCCCTTTATCAGCATTAAATTAATTATCACTGATAAAAGGAATCTTTATCAGCATTTTCTTAAGTGTGTGCATGTTAAAAATGAGTGAAATTGAATAATTAAAAATGAGTAAACTTTAATAGTGTTGAAAAATGAATAAGTTTTACTAATTAAATATAAATTTTTTTAAAAATATGGACATATATTGAATTAAAGATGAATGCATATTGAAAATATTAAAACATAGTAAATAAATAAATATAAAATAAATAATAGAAATTTATTAAATTCCCAAAAAAATGAAAAATAAAAAATAAAAAATAAAACATATTAAAAATTAATCAATACCTAACTATAATGAAATTAAAAATAAATAAATAAAATTTACTATGATTAAATAGATGATATATTAAATGTATCATGTTGTAATGAAATTCTAAAATAAATACTAAAATTTGAATAAATTACATAAATATTAGGTGTATGTGTTTCTATATAAGATTTCATAAATTACGTAAATGTTTGTGTATGTGTGTTGTATATAAAAATGCATTAATTACGTATATGTGAAATCAATATAATGCATGTTTTATCTATGTTAAATTAAAAAATCAAACAACATTTATGTCCATTACTCGATGGAATTAGTCAATATTTTTAATTCATATTAATTTTTAATTATAAACCATTATTCATGAAATATATGACTATTTAATGTAAGTCATGGATATTTTGTATTATATAAATCATATTTATATACATTCATATATATAAATTTAATATATAATATTTATTAACATTATCAATAATTATTTAATTAATAAAATGTTTAATATTTTTCTCAATTGATTTATTTTTAATTTTTATTTGTTTAATTTTTATTTTACATATACCTATAAATTTAATATATATTATCTATTAGTATTTATAATTTATATATAGTATAGTCAATTTATTCATTTTTATCAATAATTATTTAATTGATAAATTTTTTAATATTTTTTTCAATAAAATCATTTTTATTTTTTATTTATTCAATTATTTCATTTTATTCAGACCTTTTTCAGCACTAAAAAAGTGTTGATAAAGGATCTCTTTATCAACGCTAAAAAATCACTCGTAAAGGGTACCCTTTATCAGCACTAAAAAAAGTGATGATAAAGGGTATTATTTATCAACGCTAAAAAATGCTGATAAAAGGTACCCTTTATCAATATTTTTTGCTAGCGTTGTTAAAGATATGTTTTGTAGTAGTGTAAATGGTTTGAAAAAAATATTTTTTTCATTTTCCAAACGAGATGCTTTATGAATTTTTTGGTAAAAGTACGAAAAGAACATTTTTTTTAACTTATATGATATAAATAGATTTTTCTACTTTCACGACGCCTTAATACCTTAAAGCTTCACTTGCAAGCTTACAAAGTTATTTTCAAAGAAAATTTTTTCTTTTAAAATTGAGCGGTATTTTAAGAAAATGAAATATTTTCAAATAATAAATGATATTTTCCTCAAGAATTATTTTCAAGTGATCTCTCAAAATTATTTTCTATTTACGATAATGTTATGTGATGTTAATTATGCTTTATTGGGAATATTTTTCAAGGATATTGTTCATATTCTTCTTATGGGTAATTTATGGTTACAGAGGAATGATATTTATGAAACTCATGTCATTCAATGGGTTCTGATGTGATGAATGATTTTATGTTCTTATGGTACACATATGTCTGGTTTTCATTCTGTGATAAGTGAGATCTATATCTCACTACTGGAAAAGGAGGATTTACCAACGGTTCTAAACCGTTGGGAAAGGCCAGAGAACCGTTGGTATACCTTATACCAACGGTTCTGTGAACCGTTGGTAAGTAAGCTATTGGGATATCTTTTCCCAATGGTTTACATAGAACCATTGGGATAGGTTAGAAAAATTAACCTACCCCAACGGTTCCCTAAACCGTTGGGAAAACCAACATTTTCCCATGGTTCCCAACGGTTTCTAAAACCGTTGGGAATGTATTTTTACCAAAGGTTCCCTTTGAATCGTTGGTAAAAACTTTCTATGAATCCTATTCCAATGGTTTGAAACCGTTGGCATAGGCTATACTGGGCAAATTGCACAGCAGCCTGCAATTTGCACAGCAACCTGCAATTTGCACAGTACTGGTAATTCTCCAATCTCCTTGTACCTGCAATAAACAAATAACACATACATATACAGAACAAATTCATACACATTTAACATATAATGAATCTGGAACTATACACATCCAGAATTAAATCATAATTCATAACTTAATTATAAACATGCATAATTCATTTAAACATACACATTTAAATGTGTTTTTTTCTAGAAATGATGTCAATTTTAAACAAAATACATACACTTGGATTGATACCGGCCACACCGTGCCTTGTATTGAGGCGATTTTGACTCGTACATGTCACAAATGACCCATGGATCATTTTCCTAAAGTATCAACATATTCCAAAATCATTTGGTTGGTTTTCCATATGTCATTTATTGTCACTTAAAATGTTGTTCATTTCAAAAAAAATGAGACACTTTGAGTGGTGTCAGCCACACCATGACTCGGATTAAGGAAGGGTTGACTCGTACACGTCACATATGACCCATGGATCGTTTTCCTAAAGTATCAACATATTCCGAAATCATTTGGTTGGTTTTCGGTATGTCATTTATTGTCACTTAAAATGTTGTTCATTTCAAAAAAATGAGACACTTTGAGTGGTTCCGGTCACACCATGACTCGGATTAAGGTGGGGTTGACTCGTACACGTCACATATGAAGTATTTATCATTTTGATAAAGTTTCAACACATTCCGAATGTGTTTGGTTAGTTTTCCGTATACTAGTAGTTTTTAATTAAAATATTGTCCATTTCAAATAAACGTGACACTTTGAGTGGTGTCGGCCACATCGCGTCTCTTATTGAGGTGGGGTTGACTCGTACACATCACATATGACCCATGGATCATTTTCCTAATGTTTAAACAGAATCTGAATGCGTTAGGTCAGTTTTCCGTATGTCAGTTGTTGTTTTCACTTAAAATGGTGTCCTTTTGAAACAAAAAAGAGACACTTTGAGTGGTTCCGGCCACACCACACCTCGGATTGAGGTAGGGTTGACTCATACACAGCACATATGACCCATGGATCTTTTTCCTAAATTTTCAATGGAATCCGAATTCGTTTGGTCGGTTTTCCGTATGTCAGTTGTTGTTTTCACTTTAAATCTTGTCCTTTTGAAACAAAAAAGAGACACTTTGAGTGGTGTCGGCCACACCATGCCTCGGATTTAGGTGTGGTTGACTCGTACATGGCACATATGATCCATGTATCATTGTCCTAAAGTTTCAATAGAAACTGAATTCGTTTGGTCGTTTTTCCGTATGTCAGTTGTTGTTTTCACTTAAAATCCTGTCCATTTTAAACAAAAGAGAGACACTTTGAGTGGTGACGGCCACACCGTGCCTCATATTTAGGTAAGGTTGACTCTTTCACATAATATATGACCCATGGATCATTGTTCTAAAGTATAAACACAATCAGAATCCGTTTGGTCAGTTTTCCGTATGTACTTAAAATGTTGTCCATTTTAAACAAAAGAGAGACACTTAGAGTGATCCCAGCCACACTGTGACTCGGATTGAGGCACGGTTGACTCATACACATCACATATGACCCATGGATAGTTTTCCTAAAGTTTCAATAGAATACGAATGCGTTTGTCCGGTTTACCGTATGTCAGTTGTTGTTTTCAATTAAAATGAAAGTCCATTTTAAACTATAGAGAGACACTTCGAATGGTGCTGGCCACTCCGCACCTAAGATTGAGGATGGGTTGAAACGTACACGTCACATATGACCCATGGATCGTTTTCCTAAAGTTTCAACAAAATCCGAATGTGTTTAGTCGGTTTTCCGTATGTCAGTTGTTGTTTTCACTTAAAATATTGTCCATTTCAAATAAACCTGAGACACTTTGAGTAGTGTCGACCACATCTGGCCTCATATTGAGGCGGGGTTGACTCATACATGTCACAAATGACTCATGTAATGTTGTTCTAAAGTTTCAATATAATATGAATGCGTTTGGTCGGTTTTTCGTATGTCAGTTGTTGTTTTCACTTAAAATGTTGTCCATTTTAAACTATAGAGAGACAGTTCATGTGGTGTCGAACACATTGTGCCTCATATTGAGGCTGGGTTGAATCTTACACATCACATATGACTCATGGATTGTTTCCCTAAATTTTAAATGGAATCCTAATGCGTTTGGTCAGTTTTTCATATGTCAGTTGTTGTTTTTACTTAAAATGATGTCATTTTGAAACAAAAGAGAAACACTTTTAGTGGTGTCGGCCACACCAAGCCTCGGATTGAGGCAGGTTTTACTCTTACACGTCACATATGACTCATGGATCGTTGTGCTAAAGTATCAACACAATATTAATGTGTTTGGTCAATTTTTCGTATGCTAATTGTTATTTTCACTTAAAATGTTGTCCATTTCAAATAAACCTGAGACACTTTGAGTGGTGTCGGCCACACTGGGCCTCGGATTGAGACGGGTTTGATTCATACATGTCACATATGACCCATGGATCATTTTGCTAAAGTATCGACACAATATGAATGTGTTTGGTTGGTTTTTCGTATGCTAGTTGTTATCTTCACTTAAAATGTTTCCCATTTCAAATAAACCTGAGACACTTTGAGTGGTGTCGGCCACACCGAGCCTCATATTGAGGCGGTGTTGACTCATACACGTTAAAAATTACCCAAGGATCATTTTCCTAAAGTATCAACACAATTTGAATGCGTTTAGTCAGTTTTCCGTATGTCAGCTGTACTTTTCACTTAAAATGTTATCTATTTCAAACAAAAGTGAGACACTTAGAATGGTTTCGGCCACACCGCGCCTCAGATTAAGGAGGTTTTGACTCTTACACATCACATATAACTCATGGATCATTGTTCTAAAGTATCAACACAATCGGAATCCGTTTGGTCGGTTTTCCGTATGTACTTAAAATGTTGTCCATTTTAAACATAAGAGAGACACTTAGAGTAATCCCAACCACACCGCGACTCGGATTGAGCCGGGGTTAACTCGTACACATCACATATGACCCATGGATCATTGTGATAAAGTATCAATAGAATCAGAATGATTTTGGTCAGTTTTCCGTATTCCAGTTGTTCTTTTCACTTAAAATCCCATCCATTTTAAACAAAAGAGACACAGTTAGAGTGCTACTGGCCACACCGCGCCTCATATTTAGACGGGGTTGACTCGTACATGTCACAAATGAACCATGGATCATTTTACTAAAGTATCAACACAATCCGAATGCGTTTGGTCAGTTTTTCATATGTCAGTTGTTATTTTCACTTAAAATGTTGTCTATTTCAAATAAACCTGAGACATTTTTTAGTGGTGTCGGCCACACCTGAGGCATGGTATTACCATATTTCAAAATAGACATGTCCTCGGTTTATCTTCAAGGGACCAATATCACTCATGAGTAATAGAAACCATCCTGGTATCCCTCACCTAGAAACCAAAGCATACATCCTGGAATTTCAAGTCTAAATTCCCTGAGCATGACGAGTCCGTCCATGAGTCCTTAACATATAACCCATGTCTTGTCCTAAAAATTGAAAAGTAAACCAAATCAAACAAGGAATAATTCACATAACATGGAGAATGTACAACAAGGCTTTGTATTCAAATTAAAGCATATCATCACATGCATTTGATGAGCATGAGCTAATAATCTTACCAAAACATTCATATAATTCAAGACATACAAAAATGGAATAATCCTAAATAACATTGCATGATCAGAGAAATAAAAAAAAGGCATGTGAAATCAAGGAGGAGGGTGGGTGGGCTGTCTGGGGGTCCAGTCCAGGGAGGAGGGTGGGGGGCTGTTCGGGGGGGCTGTCCGGGGAGGTTGTCTAGGGGCTGTCTGGGGTCCAGGGAGGAGGGTGGGGGGGCTATCCGGGGGGTGTCCAGGGGGTGTCCGGGGGGCTGTCCAAGGACCAAGGAGGAGGGTGGGGGGTTATATGGGGGGTTGTCTGGGGTCCAAGGAGGAGGGTGGGGGGGGCTGTCCGGGGGGGGCTGTCTGGGGGGGTGTCCAGGGGGCTGTCCGGGGACCAAGGAGGAGGGTGGGGGGGCTGTCCAGGGGGCTGTCCGGGGTCCAAGGAGGATGGTGGGGGGTTGTCTAGGGTCCAGGGAGGAGGGGGGCTGTCCAGGGAGTTCCCAAACACAAAAAACTCTATAAACATGCTCAAGATACACCGCAACCACTAAAAGACATCAACATCCATGAAAACATACAATATATAAAAATAAATCAACTCCAATACTGTACTACGGGTCTAGATAAAACCAACAACTAGAATAGATTAAACATCAAATCTCAGTAATATTAGTCAAAAATGTAACAGATCAATTTGTCCCACATCACCATCACTATCATCACCATCATCATCACCCTCATCCTCGTCCTCGTCCTCGCCCTCCTCAACGCCCTCCTCCTCGCCCTCCTCCTTGCTCTCGTCATCCGACTTGCCCTCCTCCTCTCCCTCTTCTTCCGCATCAGACTCCTCGCCATCATCATTGTCAGGATAGACATTGTCTTGACCACCACTAGAACTATCACCTAGTGCACCATATATAGAATGTATCGATGACATATATTCATTAAAAGTTGGTCTGGCCTCTGGTGGAAGTGTTGGACGTATAACTTCAATAAATTTCATAAATGCACTGTTTTCCCTAAAAGATTGTCCTACCATCTCTATGGCCCTTTTTCAGCCTGTTCTACCTATGCTCTAACTTTCTACATCTCGGTGGCACTACAACTCATACCTGAGGAGGGCCAATACCTCGTCAGGGGCTATCCTAGGTCGGCAGCGTACTCTGTCAGGATGCTCCTCTCCCAACACCTGATGTAAGTGATCAATTGGCCCAAAATTGTCTGGTTCTTTGGAATTAAGGGCCTCTAAAAAATCCTATTACAAATATAAATATATTATTAAGTTACAAAATAGATATTAAAATATAAAATCAATAGATTAAAACTTACAATCTACTGCTGAGTCGGTTCATTGATGACACTTCCATCATTTTTCCGTCTACTCAAGCAAAACAGTTTTTCTCGAGGCACACGTCCTTCAATATTCTGTATTTGCTTCTACAATGACATTGAAAACTAAATTTATATGAAAACTTTATCAAATGATTAAATAATTGAGGAAACAAAAGAAAGTGTAAGTCGTAAAGAAAACTTATAAACAATTTTCATGCATGCTTCCTCTCATGATCTGGCATCGTAGTACATCCCAGTGTGTGGAGGTATTTTTTTACATCAATGTTTTTTTTTATTCCAGATGATTCCTAAATAAAGTTCGATAATGAAAAATATAGTATTAATGCAAAACATGAAATTTATTATTTAAATACCTCAAATTTAATAAATACCTTAAACTGGGTAGTTGTCCAATGAGTAATCATCTGAAAATACTGCTCTATAGGATAATCATCCATGACTGGTACTGCCTCTAACTCAGTGTCAACTCTAGCACACCAGCCAATATACAACTCATGCTTGTAGGCTCTCCAAATCTCACCTAAATCTTTTAGACGTGTCAGTCGTGCACCCTCACCATCGAGAAAATTAAATCGAAGTTGACATCAAAATATTAATTCATATAAATACAAAAATAATTCATGGAATTAAATACAAAAAAAAAATTACCCATATCTCTGCCTAAGCTCTATCCTTGACCTCATGTGGCAAATGTCTCCACGATAGCGGGCTGATGGGAAAGATGTCGGAGTATTTGGCATGCGTCGCCAAAAAACTCCGACATTGTTGCCCGCTTTTCTCAACCATTTGGTTGTCTTCATTGTAATCTACCATAACCTGTGTGTGGCGGTTCCACACCACACGCATGCATGTACGCCACCGCCCCTGCCTCCTATCAGTATATGTATCTGTCATGAAAGAAAAACAAATATTTTATCAAAACATTTATAATGGAAATAAATATTGATATAAAAATTTGTTAGGGTTCTATAAATATACATGCACCAGTCTGATCGTTGAGTGCCACTGGATCCACATAAACTGATGGAACACCCTGTGGTGGAACAGGAGTCGAAGAAGATGGAATATAGAAGGTCGGAGAGACAGAAGTAGAAGGAAAAGAAGATGGCACAGTTGTATGACCGGATTTTGGCTAGGGAGTGGGAATCATCATGGGATATGAAAAAGATGGGTCAGAAGATGCAAAAGTTGGAGAAAACATGGGAGGCCTAAATATCCCGTGTGTCCCTAACGACACATCGGGATCAGAATGTGGGAAGGATGACATGTCAGTGGGAGGGGCAGGGTCTAGTCGGGTACGCGAAGCTTCTCTTGTAACACCTCGAACCCTCTAGGCTGGAACTGGTGCATTACTTGTGACATTGGCATGGTTATAAGGAATAAAAATCCCGAAGTAATGATCAGTTTAGTATTCTTGAAGAAATTAGATACATAGATGTAACTCAAATTACATTGGAAAAGGTTACAAAATACAATACATAACAAAAAACTCAAAACTGCATCCATAGGAACTCAAAAGAAGACCTTCTCTTCATCACCTGTCGAAGGTAGACAATGAAAGGGGTGAGCTCAAATTCTTAGTAAGGGTTACAAATAGCAGAATCATGAATACAATAATAAATGAATCACAATCAATCTGACATAATCAATATGGCATAGTGAATAAATGAACAACTAATGCCATTAATAAACTGAAAATGAAACTGCATCCATAGATTTTGTCATAGTGAAAACCTAATGGACAATAATAATAACTGATAATGAATAATGAGAATGATTATTAATTATATGTCATGTATCTGGTACATGAAACCATAATATCGTAAAAATGGTTTAGTTCTGTGGGTAGAAACCCGTCTGATTTTTTGGAAACAAACTCGAAGGGTTTGTCGCCAACCTGTTTTGTCTCATGAGACCTACCGATGCATCGAGGGGCTATAGCGGGCCCCACCCTCCATTTCATGTCCAAGCATTCTTTATAAATTGATTCAATACAAGATAAATAAGCCTTTTAAATATCAGTATATAATAGAGTATACAAATTCATCAATGTTTCCATAATAACATTTCAAATAAACACCGTATGTAAAATGGTATACGGTTTAGACAACAAACATATCCATGATATGAGTTTATGTATATTTAATATAAATATAATTTCAAATGAAAAGTGATCTCAAATGGGTATTAGGTACACCACATAAGGATTATTAGGTTCATAATACAAATTTAGTCGCAACGAAAAGGTAGTTGAGACAAAGTCCCTTACCACAATGTAATCGGTCAAACCGTATGACCAGAACTTAATAACCATAAAGTGAATCATTTAATAACATGAATATAAATAGAATAATGTTATTATATATCAAATTTAAGAACAAATATACCAAATATAAGTAATAATTGTCGAATAATGGAGATCTCACAGAAATGAAAGTGAGATGAGAAACCCCTTACCTTTTGCTATAGTGTGTTCTCGATTGTTCTTAAAAACCTGAATAATCAAATTTAGATTCATTAATTAATAATTCCAGAACCTAATCAACATTTAATTGATATTATATAACCTTATTAAGTTCATTAATGTCCTCTTTGATGGGTTTAAGAGATTAAATCTTATTGTTTTGGAAGCATTTTCTTACTTGGTTTCATGATTCGTTTACTTGTATTCATGAATGGAAGTTGGTATAAAATATGGTTAAACATACAGAATTGTTAATATACATTATTAGTGACATTAAAGAGATATAAATTATCTCATAATGATTCTGGTTATATACCATGAGGATGACTCATTCGATGAGTTAAAAATAAATGCTTGAATTTGTCTTGGCAGTTTTGTGCTCAATAAACTTGTTTTGTATTATTATTCCATATTATGAACGTATAAAGATTTCAGAATGTTAATCAAGATAAAACACATATATTATGACCTGGTTCAACCATATATTTGTTTTCATGACCATACTTGAAAGAATTAATGGAAATTGAAATTACATCGTCCACGATGTCGGTAATTCAACACATCACGGACAATGTTTTTATTCCTTAAATAGTGGGAGAGGAGAAGAATAATGATGAAGAATTTTCCATAAACATTATAAAATACAGAATATACAAGATTCTTGAGCATAAATTCCTCTTGGTTAATATGAGGTGAGGAAAGAATAAGAAAATAAAGTAATCTTAAAATGAATGAAAACTTGATAAATTTCTCACGAAAATTCGGCAGCCTAATGGCGTCTATTAAGATTTCATAAAAATAGTTTGATGAGAGGAATAGAATATATCATCATTCATAAATAATATGGACAGTAAGGGGGAATATTTGATGAAATATCCCAACACAAGTCAAAGGTAAAGGAAGATAATAACATAAAATAAAATAAAAGAATGAAAATAAAAGAGGTTGTTTACCTCTTGATCTCTTCTCCTTGAGATCCTTCTTAAGGGCTTTGGTTTTGGTCTTTTGGTGAGACTGGAAGCTCTAGGATGTGGGGAAGAGACCTGGGAAGGGTAATTGGGTAGAACATTTATGATCTTAAAGGCTTAGAGGAGTGAATAGAAGAGGTGGGGGTTATAGTGGAGGAGAGGGGTAAATTTTTAATATTTAATTTCATTATTTTATTATTTACATCAAGACAACCAATAGTATTGTTTCATGTGACCCCTAATAGTAATAATGGAATGTGAGTTCAAACCAAGTGGTCTTGCATCACTTATGATGTCATAAATAGTGTATTTTACCATAAATTGAATATACGGTATTTACCATATTTCACTATTCATCAAAAATTTAATAATTTCAGAAAAATCCCAAAAATTCACCCCTACCAATTTTCAACGTGTAGAATTCAAAAGTGAAATCCATTTTTCAAAAATAATTTTCTAAATATTATTAATTTAATTTTTAAATAAGGTCATAGTTAATTCGAAAAATAACAATCTTGAAGTGCAGTTAGTTTTATGTGACATTGAAAAATTAATTAAGATCCCATTATCATATTTCCTTAAGAAAATAAAATAATAATATTATTTACTATTCATAAGGGTCATATTACTATTCATATTACTATTCATAAGGGTATGTTACTATTCACCCAAAATCAAGTTTGTTCTATCAGACTCCAAATGACTTACTGATCACAACTCTAGATGACCATTTTTCGAAATTCAAAACATAGAAGTGGAAAATTTATATCTAATGGCTAGGTTTTGACTATATCCTAAATAACCTAGTGTTGTTTCAAAGGAAAAGAGTGATGAATAGAATTTATTGAAGAGAAAAATAACATAAAATGTTTGGGGTGCTACATTATTCCCTCCTTCAGAAATTTCTTCCTCGAAATTTTATGTACATAGCCCACCAAAAAGATGTGGGTGGTTCTTCTTCATGAAATCCTCTGGTTCTCATGTTGCTTCCTCTATATTCTGATTTCTCCAAAGAACCTTTACTAGATGAGTTGTTCGATTTTTCAATACCTGCTCCCTTGTGTCCAGAATCCTGATAGGCTTTTCACAGTATGATAAATCAGGTTCCAGTTATATTTCTTCATATGTGAGTACATGTGTTGGGTCTGGCATGTACTTCTTTAACAACGATACATGGAACACATCATGAACTCAGGAGAGATTTGGCGGCATCGCTAAATAGTAAGCTACAGCTCTGATTCTTCCCAAAATTTCAAATGGTCCTATGTACCTGGGGCTCAGTTTTCCTTTCTTACCGAACCTTAAGACACCTTTCCATGGAGATACTTTCAGAAATACATTATCTCCCACTTGAAATTCCAAGTCCTTTATTCGGTTATCGGCATAACTCTTCTGCCTACTTTGGGATGCTTTAATATGGGCTTGTATTTTCTTCACCTTTGTCATGGTCTCTTCAATAAGTTCTGGGCCTATAAGTTTCCTCTCACCAACTTCATCCCAACAAGTTGGAGTTCGACATATCTTTCCATATAATGATTCATATGGAGACATTTGAATACTAGAATGGAAACTACTCTTGTATGAAAATTCCACCAAAGGCAATTATTGATCCCACATACCATGGAATTCAAGAGAACATGACCTCATCATATCTTCTAGAGTTTGAATAGTCCTTTCAGATTGTCCGTCAGTTTGGGGGTGATATGCGGTACTCATATGAAGCTCAGTATTCAAAGCCTTCAAGAGACTTCTCCATAATTTTGATGTAAACCAGGGATCTCAATCAGAGACAATTGATAGAGGTGCACCATGAAGTCTCACAACTTCATTAATATAATGTCTTTCCAGGCGCTCAAGTGGTAAATCCTCTCTTATTGGAAGGAAACATGTTTTTTTAGTGAGACGATCAACAATTACCCATATTGCATCATTCCTTCTAGGTGTACTCGGTAGTCCAGTGACAAAATCCATCGTAATTTTATCCCACTTCCACATAGGAATAGGTAGAGGTTGCAGCACTCCTTTGGGATATTGTCTCTCCGCCTTCACTTGTTGAAAAACTAGACACCTTGACACATAGTCAGCAATTTCTCGCTTCATATTATCCCACAAAAAATATTCCTTCAGATCTCTATACATCTTGGTGCTACCCAGGTGTATAGAGAAATTTGAGCTATGAGAATAGTCTAATAGTTCCTTTTTTAGCTCAGGTACTGATGGAACGCATAACCTCTTCCCAAACTTCAGAACTCCTTCTTCATACATGAAGTCAGCCAGTCTTCCATCCTTAACTGCATTAATTTTCTTTTGCAGATTCTCATCATCAGATTGAGAAATTTTTATCTTTTCTAGTAAAGATGGTTTATCAATCATTTGAAAGAGGAGTGATGTTTCCCCTTCCTTAACAATTCCCATATCCATCTTCAGTAGATCCATAAATATAGGATCTCTTTCAATCCTCATTTGAGTTAGAAGGCCATAATCTTTCCTGCTTAATGCATCTGCCACCTTATTCGCCTTTCCCGGGTGGTAGTGTATTGAACAATCGCAATCTTTGAGTAACTCGATCCATCTTCTTTGCCTCATATTGAGTTCTTTTTGTGTGAAAATATATTTCAAACTCTTGTGGTCCGTATAAATCTCACATCTCTCTCCGTAGAGATAATGCGTCCATATTTTCAGAGAAAATATTACGGCTGCAAACTCAAGATCATGAGTTGGATAATTTTTCTCATGAGCCTTCAACTATATTAATGCATAAGAAATAACTTTATCGTTTTTCATAAGGACGCAACCCAGCCCATTCTTTGATGCATCGCTGTATATCACAAATCCATCACTTCCAGATGGAAGAGTCAAAATTGGATCATTGACTAATCTTCTTTTCAATTCTTCAAATAATTTTGTACACTCTTTTGTCCACACAAACTTAACTCCTTTAAGTGTGAGCTTGGTTATCAGGTTAGCCAATCGGGCAAAATTCTGAATGAAACGTCAATAATAACCTGCTAATCCAATAAAAGTGCATACCTCTGTTATGTTTGTTAGCGTGGGTCATTCTTGTATTGCCTTTGTCTTTGCAGGATCAACTAGGATTCCATCCTTAGAGACAATATGGCCTAGAAAAGAAACTGACTGAAGCCAGAATTCACACTTGCTAAACTTCCCATATAATTGATTTCTTCTCAGAGTTTTCAGAATAACTCGCAAGTGACTCTCATGGTCTTCATAGCTTTTTGAGTATACGAGGATATCATCGATGAATATCACAACAAAGTTATCAAGATATTCCTTCAAAACTCTATTCATTAAATCCATGAAAATAGATGGTGCATTCGTCAGTCCAAAAGGCATCACTGTAAACTCATAATGCCCATACCTGGTTCGAAATGTTGTCTTCGAAATATCTTCCTTCCTCACACTCAGTTGATGATATCCGGATCGAAGGTCAATCTTTGAAAAGTATTCATCTCCATGAATTTGGTCAAATAAATCATTAATCTGGGGACTAGGATACTTATTCTTTATTGTAATAGCCTTGATTTCCTGTTAATCAATACAAAGCCTCATGGATCCATCTTTCTTCTTTACAAACAAGATCGGGGCTCCCCATGGAGAAACACTAGGTCGAATAAATACTTTTTCACTCAACTATTCTAGTTGTTTCTTCAGCTCCACTAACTCTACAGTGGCCATTCTATATGGGGTCTTTGATATAGGTCTTGCATCAGGAATTAAATCAATAGAGAACTCAACTTCCCGCTCTGGAGGATGTCCAGGTAAATCCTCTGGAAATACATCAATGTACTCTTTCACTATGTGCACATCTTCAATTTGAAGATTTCTTTCCTCTCCCATAGATATTGGTTTATCTTCCTCTCAAAGTATTACATTCAGTAGAGATACTATGGGTAGTTCTAGATAAGAATCAGGTGGCGAAGTTTCTACCCTAAAGACAAGGGATTCCACACCATTTTCAAAAAATGTAACTTCCTTTTTCTTGTAATAAATCCTCACATCATAATTTGATAGCCAATACATACCAAGAATTATATCAAATTCAGTCATGGTTATGATGATAAGGTTATAATCTAAAGTAGGTTTTGGTGTTTCGAGGGGGACTAGTCGACATGCCTTTGTTGCAATGATACATCCCTTGGGAGTTTTGACTGAAAACTCCTTTCTTAAATCAAATTGGACATATCTAATTTTCTTGGAAAACTAAGAGGATATAAATGAATGTGATGATTCAGAATCAAATAAAGTGTTGGATAAGTTTGAGGAAACAATTAAAGTACCTGCCACCACGTCACTAGGAACTTCAACCTCCGTGGTTGTAATCGCATAGGCTCTCCCTTGCTCTCTTGGATTTTTCTGAGGCATGTTTCCTTGGCGCTTAGGACACTCATTTTCATATTGTCCCATCTCTCTGAAATTGTAGCATTGAACATCATTGAATTGTTTCTTCCCCTTTCATTCATCAGATTGATGACCCTTTTCTCCGCACTTATAGCAGACTCTCATGCCTTTTAAGCATTTCCCGAGATGATTCTTTCCACAGTTCTCACATAATGGGAAACTATTTGTTCCCTTTCTCTTCTTTGGTGCTTCTCCTTTTACTTTGTTATCAGAGTACCTATTCTTATCTTGGTTTCCTTTGAAAAGATTTGATCTAGCAAATTCCTTCTCTGTTTTGATATCACTTGATACAATTCCATCATATGATGAAACTGTTTGAGAAGCCAGTGCCCTTCAAAGACTTGGATTAAGACCTTCAAAGAAGTCATCAATCTTGTCTAGTGAGTCACGAACGTAATCCACGGCATACCTGGCTAGCCTTGTGAAGGTATCCTCATACTCTGCAACACTGTCTTCTTCCCTTTGTTTCAAGCCAAGGAATTTCCTCTTCATTTCAGTTAGTTGCTCACGAGGGAAATATTTTTCGAAAAATATTTCCTTAAAAGTCCTCAATTCCATATCCTCTATCTCTTCTTCCTCCATGGTATTTTGAATCAAGGACTGCCATTGATCAGTTTCTCCCTTGAGACAATATACTTCCAGTACTACCTTTTCATTTTAATTTCATCTTAATACCATGAATATATTTTCAAGGGACTTGATCCATTGCTCAGCAACCACTGAATTAGTAGTCCCGCTGAAAGATGGGGGCTTCTGCCACATGAAATGATCCAACACAGGTGTTGAATGGTTATTTGTTACAACTTGAGTAAGTTGTCCCAATATGGTCATGATTTGATCTGCTCCGACATTAACCGTTTTGACTTACTCAGTGGGGATATCCCTACATTTTCCAAAAGTATTGATTCCCCTTCTTCCATTAGATGTCATTTCTAAATAATGCAATACACTATATTAGTTTATAAATCTCAAATATAAATGTACATAACATAGATTGAAATTCTATGCATAACTAATCTTATAATCATGGTTTCTCTAAGGAAAAATTTACAGTAACTCCTTCATAATGGATTGTAAAGAAAACATGAATTATCCTAAGAATATCCCCCGAGAGTGTCGTAACCAAGAGTGCAGTAAGGCCCATTTTTGTGCACCTGTTCCTGTTTGAGTCTAGCTCAAAGCGGTGTTTTCGGGTTTTACCCCTAGATACATATGTGCCAGAGCCACCTCTACCTGCTCGTATCCAAACAAGGACGTATTGTTTAAAATATCCACATAATCTATTCCTTACCAAAATACCAATACGTTCTTGTATCTTAATCCTTAGATACTACCTTCGGGATTTGTTCCCTATTATGAATTTCCTATTCTAGTTTCCAAGTTTTCTACTAAACCTCCCTGTGATACCAACTATAACACCCCGACCCCTCTAGGCTGGAGTCGGTGCATTATTTGTGATATTGGCATGGTTAGAAGGAATGAAAATCCCGAAGGAACGATCAGTTTAGTAGTCTTGAAGAAACTAGATATATATATGTAACTCAAATTACATTGGAAAAAGTTACAAAATACAATACATAACAAAAAAAACTCAAAACTGCATCCACATGAACTCAAAAGAAGACCTTCTCTTCATCACCTGTCGAAGGTAGAAAATGAAAGGGGTGAGCTCAAATGCTCATTAAGGGTTAAAAATAGTGGAATCATGAGTATAATAATAAGTTAATCATAATCAATCTGACATAATCAATATGGCATAGTGAATAAATGAACAGCTAATGCCATTAATAAACTGAAAATGAAACTGCGTCCACAGATTTTGTCATAGTGAAAACCTCATGGACAATAATAATAACTAATAATGAATAAAGAGAATTATTATTAATTTTACATCATGTATCTGACACATGAAACCATAATACTGTAAAAACAGTTTAGTTCTGTGGGCAGATACCCATCTGATTTTTTGGAAACAAACTCGAAGGGTTTGTCTCCAACCTGTTTTGTCTCATGAGACCTACCGATGCATCGAGGGGCTATAGTGGGTCCCACCCTCCACTACATGTCCAAGAATTCTTTATACATTGATTCAATACAAGATTAATAAGCCTTTTAAATATCCATAGATAATAGAGTATACAGATTCATCAATGTTTCCATAATAACTTTCCAAATAAACACCGTATGTAAAATGGTATACGGTTTAGAAAACAAACATATCCATGATATGAGTTTATGGATATTTAATATAAATATAATTTCAAATGAAAATTGATCTCAAATGGGCAGTAGGTACACCACATAAGGATTATTAGGTTCACAATACAAATTTAGTCGCAACGAAAAGGTAGTTGAGACAAAGTCCCTTACCACAATGTAATCGGTCAAACCGTATAACCAGAACATAATAACCATCAAGTGAATCATTGAATAAAATGAATATAAATATAATCATGTTATTATATATCAAATTTAATAACACATATACCAAATATAAGGAATAATTGGCGAACAATGGAAATCTCACGGAAATGAAAGTGAGATGAGAAACCCCTTACCTTTTGCTCTAGTGTGTTCTCGATTGTTCTTAACAACCTGAATAATCAAATTTAGATTAATTAATTAATAATTACAGAACCTAATAAACATGTAATTGATATGATCACTACTGGAAAACTAACCTATACCAACGGTTTGTAGAACTGTAGGCAAGTAAGCCGTTGGGATAGGTTTATTCCAACGGTTTTTGGAAAATCATTGGTATATACCTATACCAACGATTTTGAAAACCGTTGGTATAAGTAATATGAAAATCTATACCAACGGTTCCATAAAACTGTTGGTATATGTATTTACAAAAAAAACATTCGCTGAGATTTGATCCCACGACCTCCATTTTATCATTGAACGGCCTAACCACTAACCTAGCATGACTTTTGTGAACATAAATTCATAAATATATATATGTATTATCATAATTATTTTAAATTTTGATTTATAGAATGTTCTGGTTAAGAGGATCTGATAAAAAATCAAAGGACCTATACCAACGGTTGTCAAAACCGTTGGTATAGAACTATACCAACGGTTTTCAAAACCATTGGTATAGGTCCCTGGAATTTGGGAAGTGAAGTTGATATATTGGGGACCTTTCCCAATAGTTTGGCCAAACCGTTGGGATAGCGGGAAAGGTTTGGACAAACTGTTGGGAAAAGTGGCCAAAAATTGGACCTTTCCCAACGGTTTGTCCAAACCGTTGGGAAATCCTACCCTTTCCTAACGGTTTTGGCAAACCGTTGGGAAAAGTGGCCACAAAGTGGGATTTCCCAATGGTTTGGCCAAACCGTTGGGAAAGGGGGTATAAAAGTGTTGGGAAAGTTCACATTTACAGTAGTTTATATAACCTTATTAAGTTCATTAATGTATTCTTTGATGGGTTTAAGAGATTAAATCTTATTATTTTGGAAGCATTTTCTTACTTGGTTTCATGATTCGTTTACTTGTATTCATGAATGGAAGTTGGTTTGAAATATGGTTAAACATCCAGAATTTTTAATATACATTATTAGTGACATTAAAGAGATATAAATGATCTCATAATGATTCTGGTTATATACCATGAGGATGACTCATTCGATGAGTTAAAAATAAATGCTTGAATTTGGCTTGGCAGTTTTGTGCTCAATAAACTTGTTTCGTATTATTATTCCATATTATGAACGTATAAAGATTTCAGAATGTTAATCAAGATAAAACACATATATTATGACCTGGTTCAACCATATATTTGGTTTCATGACTAGACTTGAAATAATTAATGGAAATTGAAATTACATCGTCCACGATGTCGGTAATTCGACACATCACGGACAATGTTTTTATTCCTTAAATAGTGGGAGAGGAGAAGAATAATGATGAATAATTTTCCATAAACATTAGAACATCCAGAATAAATAATATTCTGGAGTATACGTGCCTCTTGGTTAAGATGAGGTGAGGAAAGAAGAAGAAAAGAAAGTAATCTTAAAATGAATGAAAACTTGATAAATTTCTCACGAAAATTCGGCAGCCTAACGGCGTCTCTTAAGATTTCATAAAAATAGTTTGATGAGATGAATGGAATATCTCATCATTCATACATAATATATACAGTAAGGGGGTATATTTAATGAAATATCCCAACACAATCCAAAGGTAAAGGAAGAGAATAACATAAAATAAAATAAAATAATGAAAATAAAAGAGGTTGTTTACCTCTTGATCTCTTCTCCTTGAGATCCTTCTTAAGGGATTTGGTTTTGGTATTTTGGTGAGACCAGCTGCTCTATGACATGGGGAAGAGACTTTGGAAGGGTAATTGGGCAGAACATTTATGAGCTTCAAGGCTTAGGGGAGTGAAGAGAAGAGGTGGGGGGGTTTATAGTGGAGGAGAGGGGTAAATTTTTAATATTTAATTTCATTATTTTATTATTTCCATCAAGACAACCAATAGTATTGTTTCATTTGACCCCTAATAGTAATAATGACATGTGAGTTCGAACCAAGTGGCCTTGAATCACTTATGATGTCATAAATAGTGTATTTTACAGATAAATTGAATATATGGTATTTACCGTATTTCACTATTCATCAAAAATTCAAGAATTCCAGAAAAATTCCAAAAATTCACCCCTACCAATTTTCGACGTGTAGAATTAAAAAGTGAAATCCATTTTTCAAAAATAATTTTCTAAATATTATTAATTTAATTTTTAAATAAGGTCATAGTTAATTCAAAAAATAACAATCTTGAAGTGCAGTTAGTTTTATGTGACATTGAAAAATTTATTAAGATTCCATTATCATATTTCCTTAAGAAAATAAAATAATATTATTATTTACTATTCATAAGGGTCATATTATTATTCATATTACTATTCATAAGGGTATGTTACTATTTACCGAAAATCAAGTTTGTTCTATCAGACTCCAAATGACTTACTGATCACAACTCTAGATGACCATTTTTCGAAATTTAAAACATAGAAGTTGAAAATTTATATCTAATGGCTAGGTTTTGAATATCTCCTAAATAACCTAGTGTTTTTTCAAAGTAAAACAGTTATGAATAGAATGTATTTAAGAGAAAAATAACATAAAATTTTTGGGGTGCTACATTATTCCCTCCTTCGGAAATTTCTTCCTCGAAATTTTATGTGCATAACCCACCAAAAAGATGTGGGTGGTTCTTCTTCATGAAATCCTCTGGTTCCCATGTTGCTTCCTCCATATTCTGATTTCTCCAAAGAACCTTTACTAGACGAGTTGTTCGATTTTTCAATACTTGCTTCCTTGTGTCAAGAAGCCTGATAGGCTTTTCACAGTATGATAAATCAGGTTCCAGTTCTATTTCTTCAAATGTGAGTACATGTGTTGGGTCTGGAATGTACTTATTTAACAACGATACGTGGAACACATCATGAACTTAGGAGAGATTTGGTGGAATCTCTAAACGGTAAGCTACAACTCCGATTCTTCCCAAAATTTCAAATGGTCCTATGTACCTGGGGCTCAGTTTTCCTTTCTTACCGAACCTTAAGACACCTTTCAATGGAGATACTTTCAGAAATACATTATCTCCCACTTGAAATTCCAATTCCTTTCTCCGGTTGTCGGCATAACTCTTCTGCCTACATTGGGATGCTTTAATATGGGCTTTTATTTTCTTCACCTTTTTCATGGTCTCTTTAATAATTTCTGGGCCTATAAGTTTCCTCTCACCAACTTCATCCCAACAAGTTATAGTTCGACATCTCTTTCCATATAATGCTTCATATGGAGACATTTGAATACTGGAATGGAAACTATTGTTGTATGAAAATTCCACCAAAGGCAAGTATTGATCTCACATACCTTGGAAGTCAAGAGAACATGACCTTAGCATATCTTCTAGATTTTTAATAGTCCTTTCAGATTGTTCGTCAGTTTGGGGGTGATATGCGGTACTCATATAAAGCTCAGTATTCAAAGCCTTCTGGAGACTTCTCCAGAATTTTGATGTAAAGCAGGGATCTTGATCAGAGAAAATTGATATAGGTGCACCATGAAGTCTCACAACTTCATTAATATAAAGTCTTTTCAGGCGCGCAAGTGGTAAATCCTCTCTTATTGGAAGGAAATGTGATGTTTTAGTGAGATGATCAACAATTACCCATATTGCATCATTCCATCTAGGTGTCCTCGGTAGTCCGATGACAAAATCCATACTAATGTTATCCCACTTCCACATAGGAATAGGTATAGGTTGCAGCACTCCTTTGGGATGTTGTCTCTCCATCTTTACTTGTTGAAAAACTAGACTCCTTGACACATAGTCAGCAATTTCTCGCTTCATATTATCCCACCAAAAATATTCCTTCAGATCTCTATACATCTTGGTGATACCCAGGTGTATAGAGAAATTTGAGCTATGAGAATCGTCTAATAGTTCCCTTTTTATCTCAGGTACTGATGGAATGCATAACCTCTTCCCAAACTTCAGAACTCCTTCTTCATACACGAAGTCATCCAGTCTTCCATCCTTAATTGCATTAATTTTATTTTTCAAATTCTCATCATCAGATTGAGAAATTTTTATCTTTTCTAGTAAAGATGGTTTACCAATCATTTTAAATAGGAGTGATGTTTCCCCTTCCTTAACAATTCTCATATCCATCTTCAGTAGATCCATAAACATAGGATCTCTTTCAATCCTAATTTGAGTCAGAAGGCCATGATCTTTCCTGCTTAATGCATCTGCCACCTTATTCGCCTTTCCTGGGTGGTAGTGTATTGAACAATCGTAATCTTTGAGTAACTCGAGCCATCTTCTTTGCCTCATATTGAGTTCTTTTTGTGTGAAAATATATTTCAAACTCTTGTGGTCTGTATAAATCTCACATCTCTCTCCGTAGAGATAATGCCTCCATATTTTCAGAGCAAAGATTACGGCTACTAACTCAAGATCATGAGTTGGATAATTTTTCTCATGAGTCTTCAATTGTCTTGATGTATAAGCAATAACTTTATCATTTTTCATAAGGACGCAACCCAGCCTATTCTTTGATGCATCGGTGTATATCACAAATCCATCCCTTCCAGATGGAAGAGTCAAAATTGGAGCATTTACCAATCTTCTTTTCAATTCTTAAAAGTATTTTTTACACTCTTTTTTCCATACAAACTTAACTCCTCTATGTGTGAGCTTGGTTAGCGGGTTAGCCAGTCGGGCAAAATTCTGAACGAAACATCGATAATAACCTACTAAGCCAATAAAACTGCGTACCTCAGTTATGTTTGTTGGCATGGTCCATTCTTGGATTTCATTTGTCTTTGCAGGATTAACTAGGATTTCATCCTTAGAGGCAATATATCCTATAAAATAAACTGACTGAAGCCAGAATTCGCACTTTCTAAACTACCCATATAATTTATTTCTTCTCAGAGTTTTTAGAATTACTCGCAAGTGACTCTCCTGATCTTCATATCTTTTTGAGTATACGAGGATATCATCGATGAATATCACAACAAAGTTATCAATATATTCCTTGAAAACTCTATTCATTAAATCCATGAAAACAGATGGTGCATTCGTCAGTCCAAAAGGAATCACTGTAAACTCATAATGCCCATAACTGGTTCGAAATGTTGTCTTCGGAATATCTTCCTTCCTCACACTCAGTTGATGATATCCGGATCGAAGTTCAATATTTGAAAAGTATTGAGCTCCATGAAGTTGGTCAAATAAATAATCAATCTGGGGCAGATGATACTTATTCTTTATTGTAATAGCATTGATTTCCCAGTAATCAATGCAAAGCCTCATGGATCCATCTTTCTTCTTTACAAACAAGGCTGGGGCTCCCCATGGAGAAACACTAGGTCAAATAAATCCTTTGACATTCAACTCTTCTAGTTGTTTCTTCAGCTCCACTAACTCTACAGTGGCCATTCTATATGGGGTCTTTGATATAGGTCTTGCATTAGGAATTAAATCAATAGAGAACTCAACTTCCCGCTTTGGAGGATTTCCAGGTAAATCCTCTGGAAATACATCAATTTACTCTTTCACTATGTGCACATATTCAATTTGAAGATCTATTTCCTCTCCCATAGATATTCGTTTATCTTCCTCTAAAAGTATTATATTCAGTAGAGATACTGGGGGTGGTTCTAGATAAGAATGAGGTGGTGAAGTTTCTTCCCTAAAGACAAGGGATTCTACACCATTTTCAAAAATTGTAACTTCCTTTTTCTTGTAATAAATCCTCGCATCATAATTTTACATCCAATCCATACCAAGAATTATATCAAATTCATTCATGGGTATGATGATAAGGTTAGAAACTAAATCACGTTTTGGTGTTTGGAGGGGGACTAGTCGACATGCCTTTGTTGCAATGATACATCCCCCGAGAGTTTTGACTGACAACTCCTTTCTTAAATCAAATTGGACATATCTAATTTTCTTGGAAAACTGAGAGGATATAAATTAATGCGATGATCCAGAATCAAATAAAGTGTTGGCTAAGTTTGAGGAAACAATTAAAGTACCTGCCAACACGTCACTAGGAACTTCAACCTCCGCGGTTGTAATTGCATAGGCTCTCCCTTTCTCTCTTGGATTTTTCTGAGGCATGTTTCCTTGGATCTTAGGAAACTCATTTTCATAGTGTCCCATCTCTCTGCAATTGTATCATTGAACATAATTGAATTGTTTCTTCCCCTTGCATTCATCGGATCGATGACCCTTTTCTCCGCACTTATAGCAGACTCTCATGCCTTTCAAGAATTTCCCGAGATGATTCTTTCAAAAATTCTCGCATAATGGGAAACTATTCATTCCCTTGCTCTTATTTGGTGCTTCTCATTTTCCTTTGTTATCATAGTACCGCTTCTTATCTTGGTTTCCTTTGAAAAGATTTGATCTAGAAATTTCCTTCTCTGTTTTGATAGCACTTGATACAATTTCATCATATGATGAAAATGTTTGAGAAGCCAGTGCCCTTAGAAGAATTAGCTTAAGACCTTAAAAGAAGTGATCAATCTTTTCTGGTGAGTCACAAACATAATCCAAGGCATACCTGGATAGCCTTGTGAAGGTAGCCTCATACTCTACAACACTGTCTTCTTCCCTTTGTTTCAAGCCAAGGAATTTCCTCTTCATTTCAGTTCGTTGCTCACGAGGGAAATATTTTTCGAAGAATATTTCCTTAAAAGTACTCCATTCCATATCCTATATCTCTTCTTCCTCTGTGGTATTTTGAATCAAGGACCACCATTGATCAACGTCACCCTTTAGACAATATACTGATAGTACTACCTTTTCAATTTCATTGCATCTTAACACCATGAATATCTTTTCAAGGGACTTGATCCATTGCTCAAAAACCACTAGATTAGTAGTCCCACTGAAAGATGGGGGCTTCTGTCGCATGAAACGATCCAACACAGGTGTTGAATGGTTATTTGTTACAACTTGAGTAAGTTGTCCCAATATGGTCATGATTTCATCTGCTCCAACATTGACCGTGTTGACTTGCTCAGTGGGGAGATCCCTACATTTCCCACGAGTATTGATTACCCTTATTCCATTAGATGCCATTTCTAAATAATGGGATACACTAGATTAGTTTATAAATCTCAAATATAAATGTACTTAACATAGATTGAAATTCTATGCATAGCTAATCTTATAATCATGGTTTCTCTAAGGAAAAATTTACATTAACTCCTTCATAATGGATTGTAAAGAAAACATGAATTATCCTAAGCATATCCCCCGGGAGTGTCGTAACCAAGAGTGCAGCAAGGCCCATTGTCGTGCACCAGTTCCCATTCGAGTCTAGCTCAAAGCGGTGTTTTCGGGTTTTACCCCTAGATACATATGTGTCAGAGCCACCTCTACCTGCTCGTATCCAGACAGGGACGTATTGCTTAAAATATCCACATAATCTATTCCTTACCAAAATACCAGGACGTTCTTGTATGTTAATCCACAGATACTACCTTAGGGCTTTGTTCCCTACTATACATTTCCTATTCTAGTTTCCAAGTTTTCTACTAAACCTCCCTCTGATACCAACTGTAACACCCCGACCCCTCTAGGTTGGAGTCGGTGCATTACTTGTGATATTGGCATGGTTAGAAGGAATGAAAATCTAGAAGAAATGATCAGTTTAGTAGTCTTGAAGAAACTAGATACATAGATGTAACTCAAATTACATTGGAAAAGGTTACAAAATACAATACATAACAAAAAACTCAAAACTGCATCCACAGGAACTCAAAATAAGACCTTCTATTCATCACCTATCGAAGGTAGACAATGAAAGGGGTGAGCTCAAATGCTCAGTAAGGGTTAAAAATAGCGGAAGCATGAGTACAATAATAAGTTAATCACAATCAATCTGACATAATCAATATGGCATAGTGAATAAATGAACAACTAACGCCATTAATAAATTGAAAATGAAACTGCATCCATAGATTTTGTCATAGTGAAAACCTCATGGACAATAATAATAACTAATAATGAATAAAGAGAATTTTTATTAATTGGACGCCATGTATATGTCACATGAAACCATAATACCATAAAAACAGTTTAGTTCTGTGGGTAGATACCCGTCTGATTTTTTTGAAACAAACTCAAAGGGTTTGTCGCCAACCTGTTTTGTCACATGAGACCTACCAATGCATCGAGGGGCTATAGCGGTCCCCACCCTCCACTTCATGTCCAATAATTATTTATACATTGATTAAATACAAGATCAATAAGCCTTTTAAATATCCATATAGAATAGAGTATACAGATTCATCAATGTTTCCATAATAACTTTCCAAATAAACATCGTATGTAAAATGGTATACGGTTTATACAAAAAACATATCCATGATATGAGTTTATGGATATTTAATAGAAATATAATTTCAAATGAAAAATGATCTCAAATGGGCATTAGGTACACCACATAATGATTATTAGGTTCACAATACAAATTTAGTCGCAACGAAAAGGTAGTTGAGACAAAGTCTCTTACTACAATGTAATCGGTCAAACCGTATGACCAGAACTTAATAACCATCAAGTGAATCATTGAATAACATAAATATAAATAGAATCATGTTATTATATATCAAATATAAGAACATATATACCAAATATAATGGAAATATCACAGAAATGAAAGTGAGATGAGAAACCCCTTACCTTTTACTCTAGTGTGTTCTCGATTGTTCTTAAAAACCTGAATAATAAAATTTAGATTCATTAATTAATAATTAAATAATCTAATAAACATGTAATTGATATGATATAACCTTATTAAGTTCATTAATTTCCTCTTTGATGGGTTTAAGAGATTAAATCTTATTGTTTTGGAAGCATTTTCTTACTTGGTTTCATGATTCGTTTACTTGTATTCATGAATGGAAGTTGGTTTGAAATATGGTTAAACATATAGAATTGTTAATATAAATTATTAGTGAAATTAAATAGATATAAATGATCTCATAATGATTCTATTTATATACCATGAGTATGACTCATTCGATGAGTTAAAAATAAACGCGTGAATTTGGCTTGGCAGTTTTGTGCTCAATAAACTTGTTTCATATTATTATTCCATATTATGAACGTATAAAGATTCCAGAATGTTAATCAATATAAAACACATATATTATGACCTGGTTCAACCATATATTTGGTTTCATGACTAGACTTGAAATAATTAATGGAAATTGAAATTACATTGTCCACGATGTCGGTAATTCGACACATCACAGACAATGTTTTTATTCCTTAAATAGTGGGAGAGGAGAAGAATAATGATGAAGAATTTTCCATAAACATTAGAAAATCCAGAATATATAAGATTCTGGAGCATACATTCCTCTTGTTTAAGATGATGTGATGAAATAAGAAGAAAATAAAGTAATCTTAAAATGAATGAAAACTTGATAAATTTCTCACGAAAATTCGATAGCCTAACGGCGTCTCTTAAGATTTCATAAAAATAGTTTGATGAGAGTAATGGAATATATCATCATTCATACATAATATGGGCAGTAAGGGGGAATATTTAATGAAATATCCCAACACAATCCAAAGGTAAAGGAAGATAATAACATAAAATAAAAGAAAAGAATGAAAATAATAGAGGTTGTTTACCTCTTGATCTCTTCTCCTTGAGATCCTTCTTCAGGGCTTTGGTTTTGGTCTTTTAGTGAGACCAACAGCTCTAGGACGTGGGGAAGAGACTTGGGAAGGGTAATTGGTTAGAAAATTTAGGAGCTTCAAGGCTTAGATGAGTGAAGAGAAGAGGTGGTGTTGGGGGGTTTTATAGTGGGGGAGAGGGGTAAATTTTTAATATTTAATTTCATTATTTTATTATTTCCATCAAGACAACCAATATTATTATTTCATGTGACCTCTAATAGTAATAATGGCATGTGAGTTTGAACCAAGTGGCCTTGCATCACTTATGATGTCATAAATAGTGTATTTTACCGATAAATTGAATATACGGTATTTACCGTATTTCACTATTCATCGAAAATCCCAAAAATTCACCCCTACCATTTTTCGACATGTAGAATTAAAAAGTGAAATCCATTTTTCAAAAATAATTTTCTAAATATTATTAATTTAATTTTTAAATAAGGTCATAGTTAACTTGAAAAATAACAATCTTGAAGTGCAGTTAGTTTTATGTGACATTGAATAATTAATTAAGATCCCATTATCATATTGCCTTAATAAAATAAAATAATATTATTATTTACTATTCATAAGGGTATGTTACTATTCACCAAAAATCAAGTTTGTTCTGTCATACTCCAAATGACTTACTGATCACAACTTTAGATAACCATTTTTCGAAATTCAAAACATAGAAGTGGAAAATTTATATCTAATGGCTAAGTTTTGACTATCTCTTAAATAACCTAGTGTTGTTTCAAAGGAACACATTGAATGTATTTAAGAGAAAAATAACATAAAATGTTTGGGGTGCTACAGCTTGTCCACCTCTGGTACGAACCTTCATCGTACCACCGGCCTGAGTACTAGGACCAGTACTAGGCTCCTCGTCAAATAACTATCGACGTATAGGTGGATCCTACAAAAATGTTTACAAAAAAAATTAATCACATGACATTATATATTCTTTAAATATATATATTTGAAATAAATTACTCACTATAGGCACTAATGGTGGAACACCCATATGCGTCATTCGACGATTGTTCTCCATCATTTGTTTCCTTCGGCTCTCTTCAATTGGTTGGATTTCTTGGTTTTGAAAACAAATATGTAATTAATTAGAAAATAGAAACGGATGTGTAACCCAAAAAACTAAATATATGAGGGAATAGGGGGATTCATTGGTAATTTAGCTATCAATTATTTTAGAAGAGCTTGAATGGATGTAATAAATCATACAAGTTGTAATGTTCACCAAGTTAGAAATATTGTTTGACTAGGTTTGAATATAGTTCAATTCCAAATTAGAAAATGCAATTCAAATAAAACTGCAACCAATAAACATTGAAAATTCACATAATGGTCAAGTTAGCTAAAACATATTTGTGATCAATACTAAATCAATTTGAATATTACCAACCTTAACAACCCAACTCAAGGTAAACCAAAATAATTGAGAACATGGATGAATGATTCTATATATTTTCAACCACAACTTTGGGTTCACAATCAACTCTGACAATTGAGCTATTGGAGTCATCAAAAGAAATAAATGGATTGGTTCCAATGGAACTAGGGATAGTGTCAATTCCATCATCACCATTATCAAAAATATGTCTTGGAATTAATTCAACTATGACACCAAATTCAGGTCGAAGTTGGTCTTTGAGATAAAAAACTTGTTTAGCCATTGATTCCAACACATATGGTTCTTCGGTAGCAAGAGTGCGAGTCATATTAATTACTCGAAATCCGCAATCATTAATAAATGTGATCTGTCTCATTGTTGAATCAAACCAATGACATTTCATTATTGTGACTCGTCCATGAGAGTAATAATCCAATATTATTATTTTCTCAACGACTCCATAATAACCCACATTTTCAAATCGCGGTCTACTATCTGATGCACTAGCATAACAATCTGTTGTGGCAGTAACCATAACACCATCATGTTGTGTTCTCATTTTCTTTGCTCGTTCAATGACAATAAATTTGTACCCATTAATAACAATTGATTTACAGTCACGAACCACGGTATTAGGATCAAAAGTCAAAGCTCTTATTTCCTCAGAGATAGAGTCAGCAGACAAACACAATACCTTTAATATAAATGACTATTAAACTTAATTAAATATTGATATAATTATTTTAAATAGTAACATTTTTACCTTCAATTTTAACCAAGCAGAAAAATCTTTGCTATGAAAAGTCTCTCTCCTTCTCAAAAATAAATAACGATGCTTTCTATTTATCATTGTTTTATGTTCCCTGTAGATAAAAAATATGAATAGTTTAACAGATATATATGTAAGATATACATATTCAATTTAGTTACCTGATATAGTCATCGAACAAATCACGGTTGAACAAAACTTTGTGATGAGCCATCTCCCGCTCTTTATGGCTTAATGTCTTCAATGTATATGATCCAGGAATTCCTCCTGTTTGAGGAAGTGATGGAAAACTAGGTTCAATTTTCTCATACTATTCTTCTTCATTTCTCATTGTTCTGTTCATTCTTGTAGTAAGATCAGACAAATACATTGAGCAGAAATCCATACATTCTTGAGCTAAGTAACCGTTCATGATAGAATCTTTGGGATGATTCCTATTTTGGACATAAGACTTTAATGTGTACATATTTATTTCAGTTGGATACATCCAACAAAAAGAAACAGGTCCTCCAAGAAGTATTTCAGTGGAAATATGGACAGTCAGATGCAGCATGCATGTGAAAAATGATGGAGGAAATATTTTCTCCAACTCACACAAAATTAATGGGTCATCTGTCAACATTTTTTGCAAGAAAGACTTAGACAACTTCTTAGCACAAAGATCTCTAAAAAAATGGCACAACTGAATAACAGTCACCCTTACATTATTGGACAAAAGATGACAGATTTCTATTAGAAGCAACTCATGCAGTAGAATGTGATAATCATGAGTCTTCAAAGATTTTAGCTTCAACTCTCTTCTGTTGACCCGTTTAGATATGTTTCTTGAATAGCCATCAGAAACTCTAATAGTCTCTAATACTTCCAGAAAAAAAAAATCATAGGTGTCATCACATAAGAAGTACATGGAAGTTGCCATTTATTTTCACTGATACACACAGGATGCAATTCTGGTCTGATGCCCCAATCCACCAAGTCACGATGAGATCGTAAATCATCTTTTGTCTTCCCCTTGACATTTAGAAGAACCGAAAGCAACATTTCGCATATATTCTTTTCAATATGCATTACGTCTAAGCAATGACGTAACAAATTGGTTGACCAATAAGGAAAATAAAAAAATACACTCCTCTTCCTCCAACTGTAACAGGTTTCAGTGGAAACATTCTTTCTCTTTACAAATTTCATTTGACCCTTCCCGAATGAAAAACTAAAATCTTTCAATTCATTAAGCACATCAGTTCCATACATACACTGAGGTGGATCATCGGTCTCTGTGGTATTATCAAATCTTCGACGATTCATTATATATAGATGATCCTTTGGCAAGAATCGTCGATGTCCCATAAAACTGAAACTACAGCGATGTTTCAGTCTTCTGGGTCGTGTATTCTTCATAAAAACTGGACATGATAGTTTTACCTTTGTGCTCCATCCAAACATCATTGCATAAGCCTAAAAATCATTGATCGTCCATATAAGCATAGCACGCATATGAAATATGTCTTTCGAACATGCATCGTATGTGCGCACACCCACATCCCAAAGAAGTTTCAACTCTTTTATTAAAGGTTGCATGTATACATCAATATCAATGTCAGGATCAGAAGGACCAGATATGAGTATACTCATGCAAGTGAAAGGTTTTTTCATACAAAACCATGGGGGAATATTATAAATGTTTATAAAAACTGGGCATGTGTTGTGCGAAGTAAGCATCTGCCCAAACGGATTAAAATTGTTGCATAAAAGACCCATCCTCACATTACGCACTTCAGCTACAAAATCAGGATGTCGAGCATCAAATCTCTACCATGAAAATCCATCTATAGGATGAACCAACTCATCATTAGTCTTCTTTATCTTGGTATCATGTCATATCATTTTTATTGATATGTCATTAGACATAAAATGATTTTGGAGTCTGGGGATCAATGGAAAGTGCCACATTACTTTATGTGGAACGCGGGATGGTGTTCCATCAGATTTTGACTTCCAGCGGGATGTGCCACATTTTATACAATCATTTTGTTCAGCGGTTTCCTCCCAGAATAAACTGCAATCTTTCGGGCAAGCATGAATTTTGTTTCTTGAAAATCCAAGTTCCTCAACTAACTTCCATGCCATATAGTGGTTTGAGGGAGTATCTTCATCATCTGGAAGTAAATCCTTCAAGAGGGTAAGAATGTAATCGATTTCTGTATTAGAAATCTCATACATAGTTTTCCCATGAAACAATCGGATTAAAAATTCAAGCTTTTTCATTTTATCGCATTGTCGATATACTAGAGTCATGGCAGCATCATTCAATTTTTTCACCCTATCAATATCATCATTTTCACTAGATGCATCATCTGTCCTCATATCTAAGTCTTCTTGAGTTGAAATCCTTTCTTTTTCATGATGAAAAATAAATGGAAACCGATCATCTAACAAATTCTCCATTCCAGTCCCTTCATTTCGATCATCACCAATTTGAGATTTCATTTTCTCCCCATTGTGATACCACACAAAGTAGTTTGCTTGAAAACCATATTTGGTTATGTGGTAGCTGACTTCTTCACAGCTCAACCAAGGTCTACCAACACAATTGGAACATGGGAAGTGTATGCGACCACTATCTGAAGCATTGTGAAATGCAAAATTTATAAAGCTCTCCAAATTGTTTTGAAAATCGCTTAAGATCCGATCGGTTTCATACATCCAACTTCTTTCCATTTTGTAAAAAGAATTTATATAATTCATTTTGTCATAAACAATTCAATGGGATTGAACTTTAATAGAAAATACATTTAAGTAAACGATAAAGGAAGAAGTTTGTAGTCGATGTAGTGAACTATTAAAATAATGTAAAGAACAAGTACTCAAAAATTAAATTAAAATTTATTTATATTCATTTTCATTAGTTCTATAAGAGGCACATTCCTCAGGTCCCATTATGTGTTATAGGCATCCCAAATCATTCACTCATGTTCAATAACTCATTATTGGCACCTCTATGGTCATACCTTTCATTACCCAATTACTTCCCCAAGTCAAGCGCACCCCATGGGTGAATAAATTTTAGGCTTCTACACTAATAGGTTGTTCATGGCTTGTAAAAAGATTTAATTTCATAAAGTATAGACAAAAACATTTATTTTTAAATTTGAGATTAATAATAAAGTATGTCAATGATAACAATATTACTGAATTAAACTTGTGACTTATCTAACATTTTTATGGATGTCTACACATGCCAGCATGGCTAGTGAAAAGCACCCCACCCTCATAAAAGTGATTATTGGCCAAGAAGGACACATAATATACAACGTACAATGAGAACCATATTTAATTGACCCTAAAGTTATATTAGTACAGTCATCTTGGGGGAAATGGAATATATGATCCTGCTTAACTGATGAATTCAAAAGCTCGTATTCCGTATATTGGACACTATCTAAGGTAAGAAATCATGTAAGGATGGGTATACATCATTCAATTTATTACATACTAGTGAGAATGAAGGCTTGAATTAATGACTTGAGTTCACTGATTAAATGAGGGTAGAGGTTGCATAGGCTGTGTAAACAGAATGATTAAATAAGGGTAGAGGTTGCATACACTGTGCATGGTGGGGGAGTCTTAGCCGATTTAGAAACTAAAATAAATTCCCATCATAGGTATCAATAAGAAACATCAGCATCAAAAGAAAATCCAAATAAAAAAGGACTAAAAACATCAAACATTTCAATAATTCGCTAATATGCATGTTTTATCCACATGTTTAGCAGTAATTATATGTCTTAATCATGAACCACCTCTACAGCTCCCAGTTTTCACCAATAAACATAAGGTAAATATCTCAAAATATCTTTAAAAAAACTCATTAATAGGCTCAAAATGTAAATATAATCTTGAACCAACCATGGAATCTCTTTCACAACACATTCTCACACACCAGTTATCTCATGTGTTACTAAATACCAAACATAGTCACATAACAAGTGTACTATAACAAATTACATTACACAAGCCTTATTAAAAAAAATCTCATTTTAATAAAACACTTTCCTCAAGATTAAATCATTTCTGAAATATCTTTTGAAATCCATTTTAAATCATCTATGTCTGCCTTTACCAACGGTTTTATGAAACCTTTGGTAAAGGCCTCCTTGATGAACCGTTGGTATAGGAGCGTTGGGAAAACCTAGATTTCCAGTAGTGGATTCCACTAGATGAGGTATGAGTCCACTAGTGAATCATAAATCTAGATTTTCCCATCTAACTATCTAAGTCACCATGACTAGTCAAAAGAGGTTAGTAAGATAATGAAGTTATGAGGATCACACTGAGGATCCTTATCAATATCAATCATATTATTCAGACCTCAAATCATATCTTAATCTCACCCCAATCTCCATAGATGTGGATAATACCATTTTCAACATCCATCAATTGTAATTATAAGAATTGAGCAAGTTACATTAATGAATTATTACAATTGAGGATCTTCATAAAGTTCCAACTGAGTGGTAAAAAATCTTCAATTCAATTCAAACCCCCTTATTTAATTCAATATCTAGAAAGGTTATCTATACCAACTTCCTTCCAAAAACTAACATGTAATTCTAAACAAGCCTTTGAAAAATCCTTTATTTCAAAACATCCCAAAGGCATTAAAGGATGTTTTACAATTAAAAATTCTCAATATTAATTCAAAACATGGGATTACAACCTATTTCCACATGAATAAATATCTAATTTAAAATTACCAAAGAAATCTCATTTTAAAAAAATCATTCCAAGAGGGTTCATTGTCATTTCACAAATTAAATTATTTGAAACTACTTAGAAAACATTAAATAGGTCAACTCATTTCATGCAAATCAATTTATTTCATTCTTTGAATAAAAACTCGAGACAAAGAATCAATTTCACCAATTCATTCTTTAAATATTCTTTGAAAATAAATCTAAACACTCATGGAATTGAATAATTCATAAATACTTGAAAGATGTCAAAATTATAGTCATCAAATTCATGACTTGTTCAATTCAATGAGAATAGGGTTAAATAATATTTCACAAGGAATTTCATGGAAAACATTCATAGAAACTTTGATAAAAATTAATAAACACATATAAATAAATTTTCAAGTAACAATTAATTACAAGATGAATAAAAATCATAAAAACACATACTTAGAAAATCTGGAATCCAACCGCAATGAATTTGAGATGTTTCTTCTTCGATGGAGGGTTAAAGATTTAATTAATTAAATGGATTGGAATGGAGAAAGTCTAGATTAAATCAAAACACAAAAAAATGATATACACATCAAAATAAAAACTTAAAACTAAAATATTAGATGAATAACAATAAAAATAAGGTATCACTTAAATATTTTATGTGTATAAATAAAAAAATACCTGATTTGAGATGAATCAGATGGAGTTTTAGCGGTTCATATGGGGGAAGTCACGAGAGGAGCCGAGCACTGTAGATTTAGGGTTCTGTTGCGAATGGGGGAGAGGTGTGACCGACTGTATTTGGGGTAAAAATTTACCAATAGTTTTTAAAAACCATTGGTAAAGGGTGTCCTGGCCCTTCTTTACCAATGGTTTAAGCAAACCGTTAGTAAAGAACCATGGGGAAAACCTCCCATTCTAGTAGTGTCTCCCTCCAATGCATTGAGTAAAGTTTTTTATCTCATGAGATAGACATGAATGGAATGAGGAGTGAACTTGATTCAGTAATACAGGGCTAGAATGAAGAGTAAATCTGGTTTAGTAAAGGACTTTGTCTACTATGATGGTCTTGGAAATGAGCTTTGACTAATATGAAAATGATTTTCTATGCTTATGTGTATGTCATAGTTCCATGTCTTATGTTATGCTCTCATGGAATATGTTCTTTGATTCTTTATGAACTTCTATGATTTATTTTATGACACAATTTCACGATCTTTGATATTTTCAAGTCATTTTCACATTCTTATGACCTTATGCTTATGTTATCTCCCTTGATTACCCTTATTGAGCATCTGAACTCACCCATTTCTTATGTTTATTTTTTCCAGGATATGAACAAAGGTATTAAGTAAGACATGTCAAAAGGGTTATAGTTATGAAGGAATAAGCGAGGGACGATGTACATGTTTTTTTGAATTAGTTGTTTATGTTTCCAAGTTTCCAAAGACACTAAACTCATATGATTCTGACATGGTTTTGTTATATTGTGTAATGAATATTCTTCTATATAGATGTAATATCTATGTATGAAAAGTATAGGTTGTTATAAGAGATCTTTGACCGTGGCTTGATCATATCACTTGTACATTCCCACACCCACCAACAAGAGGATTGTATCCTTTATATAGGATCCCTTTATTTAATGAAAGGAGTTGAGTGTCGGCTGCTAGTACTTGACAGCTGACATACATTACTATAACGTATGTATGTTGGGTTTAGATAATCATCAAATGCTTCAGTGATTATACCATGAATGAATCAATACATTGATTCATAGTCGAAGGAAACCATGTGGAAGACGTGACAATGGATATGCACTAGATATCCCATACCACTTATTTATGATCCACTGTGATAGATATCGGTTGTATGCAACGATAAAAGCATCTACATTCCCATATCGCTGACTACGACTCAGGGTATATTATACAATACAGTATACCCTTTTTAGTGCATTTCCAACATCTTCGTATGAAAGGACCCAGTTGGAGTAATGAACCACTGAGAGGGGGGGTGAATCAGTGGTACCCCTTTTTATTCTTTTAAGTTACCTTAAAAAGATAACAACCTTTGTCTCCTGTTAAAGATATACTTCCCTGCTGAGAAACAAACAAGCACACATCCAAAGGGACACAACAATTTACAAGGTCCACTATTCAATAAGAATAGCTACGTCCTTGGTATGGTTGGAAACAACCCATCACCATAAAATCCACTAAGAAAACAATCCTTGGATTACAACGAGTAGGATATACCCTTACACTCGTGAAGCATTGTGAAACAATCACTCCAGTGCGTGTGCATCCTCTTAGCACAATATGGAAATGTATCTTTTCTTGTAACAACTTATGTTACATGCACTTCCTTTCAAATACACAAGTGTAAGCAGGTTCAGAACACGTTTTCACTTCCTTACCCAGAAGAAAGGCAAGTACTCCTTGGACTTAAGATAGATCAATTACAGTTCGAACTTCCCATTCTAAATCTCCACTCTGAATTTTCCCAATCTGATTCTTCACTCCAAACTTTCTTCTGCACTCTGATTCTTCAATCCGAATGTTCTTCAGTCTGAGAAATTCAATACGGTGATAGCCAGTACTGATTCCCCATTCTGAATCTCCACTCTGAATTCTTCTCCACTCTGAATCTTCAACCCGAGTCTTCCTCAATTTGAGAAATTCAATACGGTGATATCCAATACTAATTCCCCATTCCAAATCTCCACTCCAAATTCTCGTTTCAATTGAGACTGCAATGAAACTTTGTCGGCCGAACACTTATTCTTCTCTCTCTATATTATCAAAGCTTCTCTCTCTAATTTTTCATCACACACTTACTAAGCACGCTGATCTTCTTTTATAGGTGATCCAAAGTGTGCTTAGGCGGGAAACCAAAATATTTTTCCCGCTCACTTAAATTCGCCGAAATCTTAATTTCTCTTGAAATCTCGAAGTAATTAATACGTTGTCAACACTTTTAGAATCTTCTCGAATCTTCTTCTCCTTCACTTGATTTAGAGCTTTGGCCTTTTCCGGATCCGACCTTGTTACACAAGTTTCTCGGTATCACATTCTCGTATCCACTCATATTGAGTCTTCGGCATCACTTTCAATTCTCGGCATGACTCCTCATTGCTTCTTCGGCATGACACCATTTCAATTATTGGTATGACTCTTCAGGTTAAGACTTCACCAATTCTCAGCATGACTCCGCACTTCTGGCTACGAACTTCAGGTTCAGGCAGTCGACTCTGAACTTCTCGCTACGAACCTCTTCTTCAGCAAGTCGACTCTGAACATCTCGCTATGAACTTCTTCTTCAGCAATTAGACTCCAAACATCTCACTACGAACCTCTTCTTCAACAAGTTAACTCCGAAATTTTCGCTACGAACTTCTTCTTCAGCAAGTCGACTCTGAACTTCCTGCTACGAACTTCTTCTTTAGCAAGTCGACTCTGAACTTCCTGCTAAGAACTTCTGACTCAGTAAGTCAACTCCAAACTTCTCGCTACGAACTTCTGGTTCTCGAAACGGCTCTTCCAGATTCTTAGAACGACTCTTGGTTCTCGATATGATTTCTTTAGTCATCGATACCAGAGATTTTTGAATTCTCGGAATGACTCCTCATGATCTCGGTATGACTTCACCACCCAACATTTGATTGCATTATGAGTACTTGCACATACTCACAAATTAGAGTTACAAAACAGCAAAGCATCATCACAATTAAATTCCTTCACATCTCCTCTTAGCCAGCTTTTGAGAATTTTCAATTTCTCAGTTCCGAACTTCTCAATTTCCAGACTCCGAATTCCAGACTACGAGTTCCAGACTCTGAATTCCAGACTCTGAATTCTTCGAACACCAGGTTCCGAATGTTCAATATTCTTGGTTCCAAATATTCAAGCTTCCAGCTTCCAAATTCTTATAAATTCAAGGTGTCTTTCCTTTATGAAAACTTCTACAAGATCAAAAAAAGACAATCCATGCAAACCATCTCTTCCTTCAGCTTGGTCCTAACAATATCCCCTTTGGATTTTGTTGTCAACCAAGTTTTCATAAATCAACAAACTTTGTAACCTTAAGCAATGGATTACTTATCAATAATTCTAAGCCTACATGAGATAACTCATTGTAGGAAATAAGAATTATTGACAGCAAAACCATGCTGTCTATAGGTAGTGAAAAAGACATCTTCAACTTAATACATCTTCAACTTCATACAACCTGTAAACAATTTCAAGTTCTTTCCTACAACCACTCCAACAAACAGTTAGAATAGTTCACATACACAAACAATACTGAGTTCACAGCTTACCCACAACTCTCTCTTTGAACAATTGATTTATGATACAAAAAACTTCTCCCCCTTGAAAAAACAATCCAAATGTAAGAAGAGAGAGGGGACGGAGCAACATACCTTATCCTTGAAGAGAAAGAGGTTGGACACCCATGTTCAACCTCAATCTTGAGAATGATTCCTTCGGCAAGGGTTTCATGAAAATATCAGCAACTTGTTCAGCAGATGAAACATATTCAAGTTTTAGTTCATTCTTTTCCACAATGATCTTTGATGAAATGATATTTGATGTCAATATACTTCGATCGAGAATGTTGGACTGGATTTTTGGTAAGATTAATTGTACTTTGATTATCATAGCCCAAGAGAAAGGGAAACTTCACTTCAACTAACAAATCTTCCAACTGTGTTTTCATCCAGATAAGTTGAGTAGAAGCCATGGTTGCAGCAACATATTCAGCTTCGGCTGTACTGAGTGTCACAGAATTCTGCTTCTTCGAGTGCCATCCAACACAACTTTTTCCCATAAAGAACACTCCACTAGATGTGGATCTTCTATCATCAACATTTTCTTCCCAATATGCATTAGAATAGCCAAACAAATCAATGTTATTTGAACCACTATATTTGATTCTGAATCATGTTGTGCCTTTTATGTATCTGAGAATTCTTTTTCCAGCAATAAGATGTGATTCTTTTTTAGCACTATGGAATCTTGCACATAAGGTAACAACAAAAACAATATCTGGTCTTGATGCAGTCAAGTATAATAAACTTCCAATCAGCTTTCTATATTCTTTCTGATCAAATTCGTTTCCTTCATCATCATTGCTTAGCTTCGTTTCCACTGAGATAGAAGTTGATACAGGTTTTGAGTTTTCCATCCCAAACTTCTTAAGAAGTTCCTTAGCATACTTTTCTTAGGAGAGAAAAATGAATTCTTTTTGTTGAAAAATTTGTAACCCAAGGAAGTATCTCATTTCACCCAACATGGACATCTCAAAGACATTCTTCATTTCTTCATCAAACCTTTCACAGCTTCTTTCATAATTCCCAGCAAAAATAATGTCGTCAACATAGACAATCACAATAAGAGAAAGATCTTGGATTTCCTTGATGTACAGATTGTTGTCAACTCTTCCTTTCTTGAAGTTCATCTCCTTTAAGCAAGTATCTAGTTTAGAATATCATGCTCTTGGAGCTTGCTTTAGCCCATACAAGGTTTTCTTCAACCTGCACACATAACTTTCATTCTTCCCAACAACAAATCCACATGGTTTCTCAATATAAACTTCTTCCTTAAGATCACCATTAAGAAATGCAGATTTAACATCCATTTGAAAGATTTTGTAGCCTCGTTGTGCAGAAATAGAAAGAAATATTCAAATAGTTTATAATCTGGATACCGGAGAAAAATTTTCTTCAAAGTCAATTCCTTCAATCTGAGAGTAGCCTTCGCAAACCAATCTTGATTTATTTCTAATAACTTCACCTTCTTCATTCAACTTGTTCCAGAAGACCCATTTGGTGCCAATAATGTTATTACTTTCAGGCTTGGGTACGATTTCCTATGTTTCATTCTTTTCAATCTGATCCAATTCTTCATTCATGGCTTGAACCCATTCAGGATTCTCAAAGTCTTCTTTAACATCATTTGGTTCTACTTTGGAATACAAGGAAGTATGTGATATAGAATTACTTGTTCTTCTTGTTTGAATCGTGTGACGTTCATCACCAATAATATTCTGATCCTGCACTTGTTTCATCAGCCTTGGATAAGTTTTTTGTGTGCCTTCCTCATCACTTGATATGGCTGAATCAGATTCTTTATCTTGATTAGGATTACAATTCATTGCATCCTTATCAGAATCGTTAACTTCATCTTCCTCATCTTCCTTGTCTGTCTGGACATGCTTATCTTTTCCTGAAGTTTCAATGACTTTTATATCAACTGCATCCACAATTCTTCCTATTTCTTTGTTAAAGCATCTATAACCTCTTCCTTCTGGTGCATATCCAAGAAAAATTCCGTCTTCTCCTTTCTGCTCAAATTCTCCACTGCTTCCACCTTTCTTCTTTAAAATGCATGGGCTCCCAAAAACTTTAGCATGCTTCATACTTGGAGTAATGCCATAGAAAAGTTCATATGGAGTCTTGTTTGATTGAAGCCTATAGAAACATCGATTTTGAATATAAACAGTTGTACTTGTTACTTGCCTCCAAAAGTAATGAGTAAGGCCATGTTCAAGCAACATGGTTCTTCCCATTTCCACCAAGCTTCTGTTTTTACTTTCAGAAACCCCATTTTGTTGAGGTGTATATGGATCACTATATTCATGCTGAATCCCATGCTTCTCAAGATAGTTTTCAAATTCTTCACTTCTATACTCACCACCATTATTTGTTCTCAACTTCTTCACAGAGTACTAACATTCTTTCTCAGCTTTCCTTCTGAAACTTTTAAACATTTTCAGGGCGTCTGACTTGTGTTTCATAAACATAACACACGTAATGTGAGTAAAATCATTAATGAAAGTGATGAAGTACTTGTCTCCATTTGTTGATTGTTTGCTCATCGGCCCACATATATCAGAATGTATTAGTTCAAGGGGTTGTTTAGAACAGATGTCAACCTTCTTATGCACAACACTTATAATCTTTCATTTCTGACAGGTAGTGCAACACCAATATCTTCTTCTTGGAAAATCTGGAATATCTCGAACACTATCCCTTTGAGATAACTTGCTCATATTTCTCTGACACATGTGTCCAAGTCTTCTGTGCCACAACTGATTTTCTTCCACTATGCTCATGTAACAAGAGTTTTGTGAATTTCCAACTTGAAACAGATTTCCTTTGGTTCGTTGGCCTCATGTAACAATCTGCCCATCTTCTTCACTTTTCACAATAAATCCATATTTCTTGAAGATAACTTTGTTACCCTCATCACACAATTGTGATACACTCAGAAAGTTGTGCTTCAGCCCATCAACATACAGAGTTTTCTTGGACTTTAATTTTTCCTTTCCAATGATGGTTGATCCAAAACCTTTGATTTTTAAAGATTCATCATTGCCAAATGTCACTGTACCTTCTTTAAACTTCTTCATATTCTTTAGCAACTTCAAGTCTCCTGTCATATGTGAAGAACACACACTATCAAGTATCCAAGGTCGTTCTTCCTTTGTAACTTTGAGAGCAGTTTCAACAACAAGAGCTTTTTCTTCTTTCACTTATTTCTTTGCCTTTGGCTTTTGAAAATTAAGAACTTTTTTTGAGCTGGTAACAGCACAAGACATTCTTTTGCAAGGTGTCCAGGTTGTTCACACCTTTCACAAATGGTCTCCAGAGGCTAGAACCTATTTTCTGTCTTGAATTCATTCTTCTCAACTTTCTTCAATAAAACCTTCTCACTCTTCTTACTTTGAGGAGATTGAATCCCCCTCAAACTCTGCCTTTCATAACTCATGGGGTGATGGTGATAATGCTGATTGAACCAATACATATTTGTTGTATGCCCGAATCCACCACAATACCAACAGTACCCATAGAAGGAGTACCTTCCTCTAAATCTTTTTTTTTATACTTCTTTGTTGCTCTTTATTCAACCCCACCAACCATTCTTTTGTTATCAAGATTGCTCTACTGAAATTCTGCCTTCTCTAATTTTGCTTGTTTTTTACCAGTGTTAGAATTAGGTTTCCTTGAAACTTCAGAGTTCCCAGTAATGCTGGTCTTGGCCACATAAGTAACTTTCTCAGCTTTCTTCTTCATAGCAACCACCTTATTCTTCTGTTGAATTTTCTCAGAATGTACTTTTTGAGAGCATTCACCAACATCAGTAGTTGAGTTTTGAAAACAAATGTTTTTTTATTCAACTTCAGAGAGCTTCTTTTGAATGAGCTCTAATTCTTCCTCTTTTGCCTTCAGCTCAACTCTCATGTGCTCATTTTGATTTTTCTCATCTTTAAGAGACTTCTTCAAATCTTCAAGATCTTTCTCAAGTTCTTCTTTATCATTGGCTTGATTGGATGCTGAGAAACATTCATCTTCCAACTTTTTGTTAAGCTTCTCCAACCTTCTGATCTTCCTTAAACATTCCTTCAATTCTTCTTTCAGATGCATATTAAGCTAAGTTTCTTCTTCTTCCGAGCTACTGCTTCTGAAATTCTCATCATTCACTGTTGCAATGAAAGTATTCTCAACACCATGCTCAACTGATTTTTCGGATTCAACGTCACTTTCTTCATCTTCTTCGTTTATGGATAAGAAGATTTTTCTCCTGGATTTGAAGAACTTCTTTTCTTTCCCTGACTTTCCTTTACCACCCTGCTTCCATAACTTTCTTGGCTTTCTTTCTTCTTCATCATTGTCTTCTTCATTCTCCCTTCGAGGACAGTTAGGCGCAAAGTGGTCAATGCCTCCACATTCAAAACACTTCAAGGGAAGTTTTCCCTTGTATTTACATGTGCATCTTTTAACATTTTTTGAAAACAAAGATAAAATATTGTTAAGATTTTTACATACCTCACTTTCAGAGTCAGAGTCACCACCATCTTCTTCAATCAAGATCTTCTTAGACTTTTCCTTATTTATGGCTTTGAAAGATAATTCTCTGTCAACCTTTGTCTTGGTCTTCATAGCCTTTTCCCTTCTCATCTCGTAAGTAATGAGTGTGCTATGCAAATCATCAAGAGATAGAGTCTCTGAGTCTCTGTCTTCTAATGAAGATACCTTCGCATCGAATTTATCAGGAAGAATCCTCAAGATCTTTTCCACCACAGTAGAGTCTTTCAGATCTTCACCAAGACATCTGATGGTACTAACAATATCGTTTACCCTAGTGAAGAAATCCCCAACAGATTCATGCTCTCTCATCTTCAAGTCTTCATACTTCAATCTCCAGATTTGAAGTTTTGCCTTCTTGACGTTTGTATTGCCTTCGTATATGTTTTTCAGTTTGTCCCATATACCTTTGGTTGTGGCCAATCCTTTTACTCTCAAGAATTCACTTTCAGAAAGTGAAGACAATATAGCATTCTTGGCTCTTCCATCATTCTCAAGAAACTTCTTGTCAACAGGTGTGAGTGGAACATTGTCTTCAATGGGGGGAAACCCAACTGCTGCAGCTTCAAGAACTTCATAACCAATGGACATGAGATACGGTAGCATTCTATCCTTCCAGATGTGATAGTTCTTCCCATCGAATACCGGAATGCCTTTATTGTTCACACAATTCAGATTCTCCATCAGCAAGGAAAACAAAGGTAACCTCCCTCTGATACCACTTGAAAGGACCCAGTTGGAGTAATGAACCACTGAGAGGGGGGGGGTGAATCAGTGGTACCCCTTTTTCTTCTTTTAAGTTCCCTTAAAAAGAGAACAACCTTTGTTTCCTGTTAAAGATATACTTCTCTGCTGAGAAACAAACAAGCACACATCCAAAGGGACACAACAATTTACAAGGTTCACTATTCAATAAGAATAGTTGCGTCCTTGGTATGGTTGGAAACAATCCATCACCATACAATCCACTAAGAAAACAATCCTTGGATTACAACGAGTAGGATATACCCTTACACTCGTGAAGCACTGTGAAACAATCACTCCAGTGCGTGTGCACCCTCTTAGCACAATAGGGCAATGTCTCTTTTCTTGTAACAACTTATGTTACCTGCACTTCCTTTCAAATACACAAGTGTAAGCAAGTTCAGCACACGTCTTCACTTCCTTACCTAGAAGAAAGGCAAGGACTCCTTGGACTTAAGATAGATCAATTACAGTATGAACTTCCCATTTCGAATCTCCACTCCGAATTTTCCCAATCCGATTCTTCACTCCGAACTTTCTTATGCACTCTGATTCTTCAATCCGAATGTTCTTTAGTATGAGAAATTCAATACGGTGATAGCCAGTACTGATTCCCCATTCCGAATCTCCACTCCGAATTCTCCACTCCGAATTCTTCTCCACTCCGAATCTTCAACCCGAGTCTTCCTCAGTTTGAGAAATTCAATACGGTGATAGCCCATACCGATTCCCCATTCCGAATCTCCACTCCAAATTCTCGTTTCAATTGAGACTGCAATGAAACTTTGTCGGCCAAACACTTCTTCTTCTCTCTCCAGATTATCAGAGCTTCTCTCTCTATTTTTTCATCACACACTTACTTAGCACCCTGATCTGCTTTTATAGGTGCTCCAAAGTGTGCTTAGGCGGGAAACCAATATATTTTTTCCGCTCACTTAAATTCACCCAAATCTTAATTTCTCTTGAAATCTTAGAGTAATTAAGACTTTGTCAACACTTCTAGAATCTTCTCGAATCTTCTTCTCCTTCACTTGATTTAGAGCTTTGGCCTTTTCTGGATCCGACCTTGTTACACAAGTTTCTCGGTATCACATTCTCGTATCCACTCATATTGAGTCTTCAACATCACTTTCAATTCTCGGCATGACTCTTCATCGCTTCTTCGACATGACACCATTTCAATTCTCGATATGACTCTTCAGGTTACGACTTCACCAATTCTCGGCATGACTCCGCACTTCTGGCTACGAACTTCAGGTTCAGGCAGTCGACTCCGAACTTCTCGCTACGAACCTCTTCTTCAACAAGTCGACTATGAACATCTCGCTACGAACTTCTTCTTCAGCAAGTCGACTCCGAACATCTCGCTACGAACTTCTTCTTCAGCAAGTCGACTCCGAACTTTTCGCTACGAACTTCTTCTTCAGCAAGTCGACTCCGAACTTCCTGCTACGAACTTCTTCTTCAGCAAGTCGACTCCGAACTTCCTGCTACGAACTTCTGACTCAGGAAGTCGACTCCAAACTTCTCGCTACGAACTTCTGGTTCTCGAAACGGCTCTTCCAGATTCTCGGAACGACTCTTGGTTCTCGATGCGATTTCTTCAATCATCGATACTGGAGATTTTTGAATTCTCGGAATGACTCCTCCAGATCTCGGTATGACTTCACTACCCAACATTTGCTTGCATTATGAGTACTTGCACGTACTCACAAATTGGAGTTACAAAACATCAAAGCATCATCACAATTAAATGCCTTCACATCTCCTCTTAGCCAGCTTTTGAGAATTTGCAATTTCTCGGTTCTGAACTTCTCAATTTCCAGACTCCGAATTCCAGACTACGAGTTCCAGACTCCGAATTCCAGACTCCGAATTCCAGACTCTGGATTCTTCGAACACCAGGTTCCGAATGTTCAATATTCTCGGTTCCGAATCTTCAAGCTTCCAGCTTCCGAATTCTTAGAAATTCAAGGTGTCTTTCCTTTATGAAAACTTCCACAAGATCAACAAAAGACAATCCATGCAAACCATCTCTTCCTTCAGCTTGGTCCTAACATCGTATACACATCTCCATATGCTTCATATGCTCTTCTTAGGCAATGTCATGACACAACCTTTCTTCCTCACTTCTCCTGATCCATGATCATCTTCTCCCTCAATGGTTGACAATGCATATCTTGTAATTGATAAAAAAATCTAACCATTATATAACCTTCAATTGCAACATTACCTCGCAATATTTCAAGTAATAGCATGATGGAAAGTGGTTACCTATTTTGGATTTAAAAATGATTTTAGGTTCTGCTCATTTAGAAAATTGAGCCCCCTACACTGAGCTAACAACTTCTGAACCCTGATCTTTTTCACAATACCATTTGAAACATCTTCAAACTTCTCCTTCAACTTTCCTATGAATCTCTTTTTTTTTTCAAAAAAAATTCATCCTCACCATCTTCAACTTCCTTCATTTTCTCCGATTCATCGATCTTCTCCTTTAATTTCTTTTTGACCACAATAATTGATCCATTCTCCTATATTGTTGCAAATCCAGAGAATTCCATCTAATTTCCCTTTTTTTTAAGCCAATTTCTAACTTCTCATCATTCATTGAAAATTGTGTATTCTCCATTTGTACCTTAGATTATTAATTGAAGTGGTTTAATGCTTGAGGGCGGGCTCAATGCATTCCATGAACTTTATTATTATCGTTTTTTAATGAACATGTTTGGTAATTCTAAATTTTTTAGATTTGTATCAAAGGACAAGAAAGGTGGATGAAAGGAAGGGTATTGGGGTTAGGGATTGGAGAGAGAGATGTGGCGGCGAGTGTTGTGGGTCAGACACAGAATGGTGATGAGGTTCCCTAGACCAATGATCATAATTCCCATGAATGTGAAAATATGTATTTCTATGACAACTTTAATAGAAATCATGTTTATAAGGAAAACTATGATCATAGGATTACTTAATAAAATTGGAAGAATTGATTTTAAAAATTCACACAAATTTCATAACTAATGACAAGTTTTTAAAACCTAATTCCTTTTTGAATTTTGGTCATGGAAAAATAAAATCAGGAAAACATTCATAAAAATATATATTTATCAATAAAGTCAAAAACGAGTCTATCTCAAACATATTCTAATTTTATTTTGAACAAAAAAAACAACGAGCGGGCAGCGAGGGCAGAGGGCACGAGGGGCAGTGGACGTGGATAAGCTGGCAGCGAGGGCAGGGGCACGTCCGATGGTCCAGGGAGCTCCCTAATGGACGGCTCAGATCACCCCTACAGGATCAACAACCACTGGACACGCGTCCAACCATCCCATGCAGAGGTATTATCGTAATTAAACCAAAACCAACCCTACAAATAAGATCATGCCCCTCCTTACCCGGGTATCCATCAAAATCCGCCCGGGCTTTTTTGTAGGTGCGGATCATCAAGGGTCTTTTACCATCGCAGTGGTGGCGAGGGGCGACTGATTCGATACGAAGATCTTTATTCTCAGATGTTTGGGTGGAATTTCGGATTATTTTCGTTTTACTGAGTTCGCCTTCTTCTCTGGGAGTTTGTCTGAATCTTTATCTTTTGCGTTAATGATTCGTCTGGGTTTCAAGCATGTCGTCCATCATGGCGACTTGCGTCTAGGGGAACTGGTCACTATACCCGTTAATGACAAGAATTTCCAGTTCCCCAATAGCGAGATTCGGATCCATCACCTGTCGCAAGCGAGCGAACGGTGCCCGCCTCTGTCAATACTTCAGACGATTTCTTCCTTTTCCGTTATTTGTAAACTCGAGTCTCCATCACCCGTAGAACAGCCGCATTTAATCAACCTCCACGCTTCTTGTTTCTACGAACTTAAGGTTTAACTTCGATGTCAGAGACTTATTTCCTCCTCGATATAGTTTGTTATTTGATAATTCCCTACTGTTTTCGCTGTACAGACGGCTGTGGTGTTGCTTCCTGGCGAAGAGATTCACCTGGTCGCAATGCCAAGTAAGCAGAAGAAGTTTCCTTGTTTTTGGTGCTGCTTGGCGCCGCCGCGCCTTTACGACTCTTGCCTAGGGATGCTTAATTTGCGATGTCTTGCCATTGTGTTCGATCTTGACGAGACCTTGATTGTTGCAAACACGACGAAGTCTTTTGAGGATAGAATTGAGGCGCTTAAATGCTGGATTTCCCGGGAACTAGATCCGGTTCGAATGTCTGGAATGGCGGCTGAGCTGCAGAGGTATGTCGATGACCGGTCGTTACTGAGGCAGTATACTGAGACCGACACTGTTACAGACAATGGAAAGGATTTCAAGGTTCAGTACGAGGAAGTTCCCCCAATGTTAGATGGCCAGGAACGAGTAGTTCGCCCTGTCATACGATTACCAGAAAAGAACATTGTTTTTACTCGTATCAATCCCGAGGCAAGCAGATTTGTCTGATACTTTGTTGTCCCTCCCTTCTCTTCTAATTTTGCAATCAATTGGGTTTCTGAATTGTGGGATGTTTAAAATTTTTGGTGTTTTATCATGTCTTGGGGTATTTTTTAGGTATAATGGTTTAGGGTTACATGTAAGAGAGGATGGGAGGGTACACACGAGAGAAGTGGGTCATACGCTCTGAGGAAGAAGAAACGAGGGGAAGGAAAATAAGAGAAAAAAATAAATTAAAAAGAATGAGATTGCTAGGTTCATCGCAAGAACGGTTTTTTGTTGATTATGTGTTAGTCCCTAAGTAAAGATTTTGTATGAAAACCCAGGCATGTGATTATTTTCGTTATCATCCATATGATATTCGTGCATGCATGATAGTTGTAAAGCGACTCTTACGTTATCATTGTTTTTGTGACCATCTTCATGCAGAACCGTGATACTAGTGTGCTTGTGAGGTTGCGTCCAACATGGGAAGATTTGATGAGTTATTTAATTGCGAAAGGGCGGAAGCGATTTGAAGTTTATGTTTGTACAATGGCTGAAAGGGACTATGCCTTAGAGATGTGGAGACTTCTTGATCCAGCAGCACACCTGATAGGTTCGAAACAACTAATGGACCGTGTAATATGTGTGAAATCAGGTATAATTTTTATCATTTTAAAGTTCATTTTCATTATATATTAACATTTATTTTGCGAGATTTAATTTAGAAACCAATTGATTATGAGGGGAGTGGTTTAAGAGGAGAATTTCAAGCATTACAGTAGTTGTTCTGAATTCATTGTAAGACTTTCATTTCTTTACACGGGTCATGCACTTGCATGATGATGCAATTCCAATATGCTTCCTTGGTGCTAAACCTAACTTGACTCTAGTTAAGAATCTACCTACTGATCATAAAAATAGCATCCCAGCATTATTTTAGGGTTCAATAGATTGAATTTTAGGGTTTTTATGGTTGTAGGTTCCAAAAAATCCTTGTTACATGTCTTTCAAGGTGGCCTTTGCCATCCGAAGATGGCTATGGTGATTGATGACCGTTTGAAAGTTTGGGAGGATAAGGACCAACCTCGAGTCCATGTTGTACCTCCATTTACCCCATATTATGCTCCCCAGGCTGAGGTACCAACTTCAGTTTATCATTAGCGCTATTTTATTTTAGTAAGTACTTTGCCATTTACTATCATTATGTTTTGTTGTTGACTAGGCTGCAAATGCTGTTCCAGTTCTTTGTGTTGCTAGAAATGTTGCGTGCAACGTCAGAGGTGGCTTTTTCAAGTAAGAAAACCTTATTTCATATAAATGTTGAAGCAATTTTATTACAACATCCTTGCAAATCCATGTTTCATTCAAAATTTTTACTGTGATATTGTATTTTGCATGTGTGTTGTGTACCCAATCAGAGAATTTGATGAGAACTCTTTACGAAAAATTTCTGAACTCTTTTATGAAGATGAGGTGGGGATTTTACCTCCTTCACCTGATGTGGGCAACTACTTAATGTCAGAGGTATTAATAAAAAATATCATTCTTGAATCTTCCTACTATGTTTAAATTTGATATTTTATGACTTCTCTACTAAAATTCTAGGTTGGGTTTCAGGATGCTGGTTTTATGGCACATGGGATTAGTAATGCTCCTCTTCTTGAGGGACTGAATGGTGCTGAAGCTGAACGCAGATTGGGCCAGCTGGTAAATGTGTTTTATATATATATATATATTATGTTCCTTTGCCATCCTTACATTTTCATTATCACATGCAATTTTTTTTTGCCACCACCAATGCTTTGTTTGACAGTGCTTATTGAAAACTGCTTGTAACACTTATTGTTTCTTTATAAGTATTTGTAGATTATTTAAATAGTGTTTTTCTATCACTTGTTTAAGTGATTTTCTTGTGGAATTTAAGTTCAATTGTTTTTTTTTTCCGAAACAGGACAAACATCTCTTATTTTTTTTCAAATTGATAATCATGGGAGACAGCTGCTATAAGCAATTTTCAACAATTACAGTCAAGCAAAGCAGGATATGAAAACCCTGAAAATGATATGTTGTTGTATCTCACGGGCTTGTGAATTATCTTTTCATGGTGGTTCTTTCCTTTGTTGTTTGTGCTTTTCATGCTATATTTTTCATCCATTCAAGTTGATATTTTTTTTTGGAAATAAAAATCAGGATGAGAGGAATAGTTTGGATTTTTCTACCCAGTCTACAGCTAATGTTCCTGAAAAAAGATCTGAAATTCCGTGGCAGCCTTCAGTATCTACAACAGGTATTCGCAGTGCAGCATCTTCCAGGACAGTCCTGCCTTCGCCAAGTATGCATCTTTAAGTTTACTTGGGACCATTTGTGATGACTGCTTGTCTTGATTGACTTAAGGTCTTTTAGGGTTCATTTGATATTTGTTGTTGATAGCTGCTTAACACTCACGCAGAAACACTTATCATAAGTGTAGTCTCATGTGCTTGCATTTTGTTTAGAACCCAGTCTTCTTGGAGCTCCTGGCAGGCGTGATGCACCCAGTGCCGAGCTTGATCCGGACTCCAAAAGAAGATTGCTTATTATGAAGCATGGTCAAGATTTACGCACCCAGAGCTCGAGCGATCCACCCCTTCTTCCTAGGTTTCCCTCCCTAACACCAGCAGCCTCAGTTCAACCACAGGGAGGGCAACTCAATTCTCGAGCTTCAGGGTTTGCTCAAGATTGCGATCTCATGAAAACTGGTAGGAAAAAGGTTCAGCAGAGTATACCGGGCCATGTTCCTCCTCTTCCTGCTCAGTCAACATTCACTTCACATGCACATCAAATGAAGGGTGAAGAGGTTTGTCTAATGGTTTCCTTGAAGTGTATGTTATGTTTTGTTGTTGTTGCATTATGGTGATCTTTTTATTTTCTTTGTAGTCATGTACTGAAAATGAAAAGTTAAAGCAAAATATTTGGGTCACAAGTCAACCATTAGGTATGTAATTATGTCTGATGTGTTAGGCATTTAAAATCTGACAGCCTGTTTGGTTCATAGAATGGGTAAAGAACAACATTTTTGTTTGCATCCAAGCAAATGTTGGAAGACAAAGCATTCTCCCTTGCTATCCAGCCAGAAGTTGGAGCGACGTACTGTTTCCCATGAATAGTTTTGTTTATAATGCAACCAAACGGGCTGTTAACTTCTTTTCTGATGCTTTTACGCGATTGTTGTGCATGGCCAGTTGTGTACAGTTATTCTCTTGTGAGTGATATCATGTGTTTCCTGAGTTAGGGTCTTCTCTGAATCAAGCGTCTTCTAATAATGAAACCGGAAGATCGAACCTGGTGCCTTCATTATCTATTGGAGTTGTGCAAGAAATTGGACGGAGATGTGGTTCTAAGGTATGATAGATTATTTCCACACCGGATCATGGTTAGGCTGAGTTGTTTCTTGTTAGAGATTGCATTATTTTGTCTTTGTGTAGGTTGAATTCAAATCTGTTGTGAGCACCAGCAAGGATTTGCAGTTTTCTGTAGAGGTTTTGTTCACTGGTGAGAAGATCGGTGTTGGAATGGGGAAGACACGGAAGGACGCCCAACAACAAGCTGCTGATAATGCTCTCCACAGCCTAGCTGATAAATATAAAGCATTTATGGCAGCACCTCGTGGTGGAGCTGTGGACAGAGATTTTGATAAGCTCTCAATAGGGAATGAGAATGGGTTTGTTTGGGATGCGGTGAGCCCCTCATCTGGTGATACAAAATCGGAAGACGGCGCACCCACACAGAGTATCGGCTCCAAGGTGTGGCTTCTTTTTTGATGGTTGCTTGTTTTTTTGGGTTCGGCCTTTTTGCTTGAATGCAATAGGTGATGCTTGGATATAGGGTATGTGGGCAAGATAATCACATCTTGGATTGTGAATTGCTTCGAGATGTTTGAGAAGCAAAAACAGTGAAGGGATCGTGCCGCCCTTTTCCGTGCTCGTAATTTGTGTTTTTTTAAGGTAAGGCCTTGTTTGGTGTGCTCAGTTACCCATTATCCAAGTATTCCCATCAAGTTGATCTATTTTTTTTTTGGTATATCAGGGTTTGCTTGGTTATCCAAATCATAATTTTATGGAAAGGGCAATTGATTTCGTCTTCCTCAGTATGTTTTTACGCAATGCATTAATTGGTCCAAGGGTTAAGTCGAGATGTCAGTAGGTATCACAGTGCTTGAGCTCGAGCTCGGTGCTTGAAATTGGTGCCTGAGTTCGGCTTGATCGAGTAATATTTTCCAAGCTCGTGCTCGAGCTTGACTTGGATTCAATTGAGCTACTCGATTAGGTCGATTAAAACACTTTTGTCATGAATTTGATTCTGATCTCAGTAGCTCAAGGTATTTTAATACTTTCAGTTTTAGTTGATACTCGAGTAGCTTGAGTGGTATTGCCTCACCTGTTCGGATTAAGTTTTGGATTGTATTCGGGTTTGCCCTTGTGATGAACACAGACCTTTTTAGATTAATTATTATTATTTTTAATTTTTTTTCAATTAATAATGTTTTAAAACATATTATTATTATTGTTTCTTTTTTAATGGAGTGTTTTGAAAATGCTTGGCAGGCTTGTGAAGTTGCAGTTGGGAGCACAAATCATCATTTGCAGAAGCGTGCCAGTTCACCCATGTAATCTTAGTTGATTATTTTCTCAAAAGGAAAATAACTGATAGCCACATGTCCTTTAAGAAGGCCGTAATTATTTTCTGATCCCCCTGTTTTTTGTTGAAAATCCAGATCGTCCCCGATGATTGCAATCAAACTATTGAAGAAAGATGTGGTGCATTATCTGCATGCTTCGTCGTCATCGACAGCCCAGCCTAAGAACGAGAGTATTGATTAAAATGTAAAGAATATAGTAATGTAAAATAAATGTAAAATAAATGAAAAATTTATGGTAATCGAACTAAACAAGCAGCGTATTTAACAAAATGAAATGATTCAGTTTAAATTACTAATAATAATTAATGACAAGAAAAAGTTTCCACATTTAGCGGATACAATGTCTTTGGTGCATGATTAGGCTCACCAATCAATCCAATCATTTGATTTGACACATGATTATTCTAACCATGCAATTGTCATAAAAAGATAAAATTTCCTTTTAAATCCACATGAAACATTTGTCCAATACGTAGAACTCTCATTGATAATCTTTTATTGGATTAGGGCGCTTCCCTAGGCTGGTTTTTGAGGTTCTCCATCGTTCATCAATGTCCCTTTGTGGTGATCGATATCAGGTAGTGGCCGCCCTATATTTGTTCCTGGATGTGTTCATACCCCCCTCCCCCTCTCCCTCTTCCCCTCCCACTCCCTCTCTCCCCACCCCCCACTCTTGCTCTCTCACTCCCTCTTCCACCCCCTTTTAAATCTCATTGTTTGGAGCCGTTATTGACGAATTTAGTGTTAGGCCTTAGTTGATGTGAAAATCATTTTTCGGCTAACTTTTGGGGGAAGTGCATGTGGTGACTAATTCTGAAAGATGGAGGCTACATAAGAATAACTTTGAAGATCCGAGGGACTATGTAAGATTAATCTGAAGGGTATTTTGAACACTTTGCTCCATATCTGAGTGCACATTGTCATGGTGGTTCTTGTACGGATTATTGCTTTTTTGCAATGTAATGCAAGAATCTACCCGAATCATCTCTAAATGTTATCATATCCGGTTTGTCATCATCATAGGATGATGATTCTGAGGAGTTTAAACACTTAACATGAATGTTTAAATGTTAAACATTCATTATGGTGATTAAATCAAATGCATTTGAAATGTTGAAACATTTATCAAAAGATCAATCAATTTATGACCAAACATTTGGTTCTTGGATGCTTATATAAATCAGTTCAATCCTTGCGTAGTGAGTGGTGACCATTAAAATTCCCCATAGTCGAAACTATCAAGCTCTTATTCTTTACCACCTTTAAACAAGGTTTCAGTAGATCGGGATGTTGAGAGAGATCTTGTTCAAGAATCAGGTGATTCCCACAATTCGTAGATGCCTTCGGAGGAAGGAGTCTTTTGGATGCTTATATAAATCAGTTCAATCCTTGCGTAGTGAGTGGTGACCATTAAAATTCCCCATAGTCAAAACTATCAAGCTCTTATTCTCTCTCACCTTTAAACAAGGTTTCAGTAGATCGTGATGTTGAGAGAGATCTTGTTCAAGAATCAGGTGATTCCCACAAGCCTTCGGAGGAAGGAGCCTTTTGGATGCTAATTGTTTGTTTATATTCATTCCAAATTTATAGATAGATTTTGGGTTTAATCAGGTTTTGAATAAACTTTTCAATGGTATGAGAGTAAGGTTAAACTGTTGACCACCCTAGAGTTGGGGCAGTGAAGTGTTTTGATAAGTTCATATGGGTGTCACGTTGGACATGTTCATATGAATGAAGGTGTTTCTACCCCTTTAGTGGTATCAAAGTTAATCCATCAACATTTGGTTTGAATTTTGAATGGAAGAAGAATATTGAAAAAAAACAAGTTTTCTAGTCGCCACAACAGGACTGAAGCCAAAACGCCTGTTGTTCTTGAGAATCCAAGACCACAACACGTTTCTTTTAAAAATGGGTGTTTTCGTTCTTGATGCCTTTACCGTGACATAGTTTTGGCAAAACGAGCATTTTGGGCATCGTGAGGAAATCATTGAGAAACATAGCTTTGTAGGACGGCGCTCTATGCCGTGGTCAAGAGATCTATGTCATGGTGGCCTTCAAAACAAGGATCGTCGTAACATAGTTAAAAATGTCGTCATTTTACAAAATGGCCTGGCTGCTTGAAACACCAGCCAGAAACAACACGATCAAGCGAAAACGACATCCCAAAATGCCACATTTGAAACCCCTTGGTCGACCAAAACAACCGTGGACTTCCCTTAATAAGAGTTGTTAGGTCCGATAGGAAGATGACAAAAGATTTAGAGGGGGGTGAATAGACTAAATTAAAAATTCTTCAAAGAGTTGATTAATTATCTAATTAATTATAAAAGTTAATTAACAAAGTTAATTAGTAGCAGAATAAAAGAAATAGCACAATGATATTTTTATAATAGTTCTGTCTAAAATGGACATGGTCTACTTTTTTATCTCTCTACTCAACGAGAGATACGTTGTGCACTATCTGATTTTTAAAAAAGAACCACAACCTGATTACAAACTACTTTTTTCCAATGGAAAGATAATCAAGATATTTGACTTTTGTACGGGGAGTCACAAGATGAGAAATAGTGGTACCAACATAAGAGACCAGAATGAAAGAGAAGATAAAACGAAGGAAGCACGAGTACTGACTCTTGAGTAAAGGATCAACTTGTCTTGTCAAGGCAATAGAAGTCGAAGAAGACGTAATTCGACATTTGAGAGATCATCTAGATAATGAAACCAAGTATCACACACGACTTTACAGATTGTAGAACACTTTAAAAGTTCACAACTTTATTCTCATAGAAAAATAGTGTTGTAGATGTTATCATTGCTTGTTCCATACATCCTCTAAGTCCTTTATATAAATTTTGTAAAATTTACAACACCTAAAGAGAGCTTGTGCAAATGGTTAAAATCATTTAAAACAATAATAACAGTCAACCATAAACCTCGCTGTGGTAAAACAATTTCTAGAAATATCGAGGAATTCAAACTAATTTAAATACAATGTTTAAATAAGTTTAAATGATCCAATCATATTAAATAAATTGTTCAAACTAATTCCATAATAATCAATCAAATAATCCCACAAATATCATAAGAATATATACTTTCTAAATATCATGTGCCGAACAACAAAATAGCGTAAATAAATAAAGTACGCAACATACATTATATTTAAATACCGGAAATACATGGTGATAGAAATAATAAAAAACAGACTAAAAAAAATTATAAAAAATAGATCGTAGATTAAAATTTGAACCAACGGTAGATTAAAATGTGAACTAATGCTAGATTAAAATTTGAACTAACAACAGATTAAAATTTGAACTAGTGGTAGATTAGAATTTGAACTGGCGGTAGATTAAAATTTGAACTGGCCGTATATTATTTTTTTTACAAAATAACACATGATAAATATATGTGATATAACACACTAACATGCTATAAATTTTCACAAATGAGGATTTAACCAACTTAAAGCAAGTGATGAATCATAACAAAACATAAAATATTTAAATCACCCACACACAACAATCTGCCCATGTAATCAAACAAAATAGAACGTAAACATATAACATGTAATCAAATAAAGAAGAACATAAACAAGCAATCATCCCCTTTTTGTTTGATTACAAAACCAAACATGTAAAACCAATAAAATTTTATCTACCCCCTTAAGTAAACAAAAAGATAAAACAAAAATCCACATATACTTTACAGATAAAACAATTAAGTTTCTAACACCCCAAGCTCAAATTTAATTTTTTCAAAAAGAGCAAAATCTAAAGGCTTAGTAAAGATGTCTGCAAGCTGATTCTTGGTAGGGATAAATTCTGAAACATCACCCTTATTCACATGATTTCTTATAAAATGAAATCTAAGATCTACATGCCTTGTTCTAGAATGCTGTAAAAGATTTTTATAAATAGAAATTGAAGATGCATTATCACAATAATAGACAATTTATCAAGATAAATACCAAAATTACATAAAGTTTTCTTAATCCATAAATTGTGAGCACAACAACTAGCGGCAAAGATATTTATCTCTAATGAAAATCTCGATACTTCCTTGAATATTCCCAATGGCCGCCCAGAAGGTTAAAGTTTCTAATGAACAAGCTGGTAATCATATCATGGAGATGGTTGATGTCATTGGGCCAAATTATTACAACATATGTGACACCAATCTCTCAGACTTGGCGAATCACATGAAGAAGCATCATTGCAAATATCTTGAGAGTAATTATCTAACACTTTACAGCCACAAACTTCTAAAGAACGTCTTTATCCCGAAGTTGAAGAATTATCTTTCGCTCTCCTGGTTCCAAGAATACAAGAACTTTACCACTGCCTACATCTCGACCAAGGGTATGTATATTAACGAGGGAACGCCACCCACAACCTGCATCATGCACCACAACAGCTGTGCCCCAGACTTAAAGCCTCATACCCCCCAAGTTAAAGTCACACTGTTACTTGTCTATCTTTCGTGATTCCAAGACAGACCAGTCAAAAGGATGGATGGAAGACTGGGACCTCTGCCTGGGAGGGGGTGTCAGACCCGAGTGGGTGTGGGCGTACTGGGTGCACCAGACTTGTGATAATTTTGCAACCAAACTGAAGGCGGTTGGCATTTACAAGGCTTTCTGGGTGGCCCAAACATATGTATACAAGAACCCAAACATTGTTCCTGATCTGTTAAGCCGATGGAGCCCATAGACCAACACCTTCCATCTGATGCATGAAGAAGTTGGCACCCGTCTATGGGAAATTTATAAGATCTATGGAGCTCCCATCCTTAGAGAGATGTATAATGAGTTTATCCCACCGAAATCCACATGGTATGATGCTGAAAGGATGCCTCTGTTTTGGCTCTTGAGCTGTTGAAGATATCCCGAGACATCAAGAATGAAGACCCTCTCCAAAGGGGAGATGTCCATTTTGAAGTGTGGATGAATGCTTTTTTGGAGTGTGAGGGGGAGGGCCCTACATGCAAACATCCCATGGGATTCCCCACAATGGAAAATAGGGGTGTTCCTAGAAAATTTTGGCCCACCTTGGAACAAGGCACATAAAATCGATGGGGGTATGCAATCAAGTCTGACATACCCACCAAGACACGCCTTGCAGTATTCTTAGCAACGTGGATAAGCATCTATATGCCACCAGTTCGTGAGTCCAATAGCGGTGTGAGGTTAGGAACATTCGTCATAACATCTAAGCTAGAAAGGGGGAGGCATATAGGGTTGGTGACTCCCATCCTAGTGAAGATCCATTAGTGCTTGTTGCACATGAACATAGGGAAGGCCCCTTTTATAATTTCAGGGCCATCAAGTACTGTGAGAATGGATTATGACACATTTTTCCTCTTACGTCATGTTGAGTGGAATCAAAGTTCCTGGGGGCCGGTTTCTACCGTTTGTTCAAGCTGTTTCTAGCATCCTTCTTCTATCTCTGAAGTATGGAAAAGCCTTGAAGAAGCTAAATCTATTCAAAGAACTAAACTTCTTTCCATATGGAGATCAACCCACTAGTACATTCATCGATGATGGAAAAGTTGGAGACAAACTAAGATCGTATATGATTTCCCTCAGGGATGGCATGCTAGCAGCCCAAATTGATGGTGAGGTAATCTGAGAATCCCACGCACCTTATATATTTGCACGCCAATTCAAGATCCTACAACAAATAACTGTATCTCCTCATGTGCACGTTCGATCAGAGAGGAACCCAATGATAGCTCGATAACTCTGGATTCTCATAGTTGTGGAGGTGACTCGAGCGGTAATTAAACTTCCACTAACGAGTGCGTCCACTAGGTTGACCTCCCAGTATTCTGAAGCCTGGATTTCATCATATCCCCAAGGGGCATTGACAATGAGCATTCCCTGAGTTGGTGCTGTAATGACTGTTGGGCGGGGGAAGCACGATAGAAAGGCTCCACCCATTCTAGAGAGTGACAATGATGAGGCCCCGATCTCTCCCAAACGACCCCACACACGTTTTAGTATGAAAGTTAGGGTCAAAAGGGATATTATGGATGAGGATGGGGCTTGATGGTCCAACCACCACTGCTAAGAGGAAACTCGAGCTCCAGTTTCCCATCCTTCGAATATAAAAGAGAGAGTCGAGAAGCCAGTGAAATCAAGGAGTGTCAGGCCTGTTTCATAGTAGGATGAAACAAACTCAAATTTCGTGTGACCAGAGGCGATCTAATCTTGTAAGGGAAGACCTTCTGAGGGTAAGGACCTGTGGTCACTCCTCTATGCCGGGTTGCAGATTCCATAGATTGGGGATGTTCGAACCCCATCTGACCTCTACTTTGATGCTGACCCTATTAAGGCATAAATACATATATGAGAGATGGATATGCTCATTTACACCACTAATGATCATATTTCAGCTATGATGTGAGTGTAAGAGATGATGAAATGAGGTTCTACTGAAGGGGTTGATGAGCCGCCCCGCTAATGAATGGGATGACTTCATTGATCCTTAGGATGTAAGTTCCCCCTTCTCTTGTTTTCCTCATTCATCCTATTTTTCTTTGTTTTGAAGAAAATGTCATTACCGAGGAAAGGGTGACCCTGATTTGTAGTGGGTAGAGGGAGAATCAGTCGGGATTTTGTCACTAAAATATGCTTTGACTGGCACCCCTATAGGGGGTGAGGAATCATCTACTGAATCGAGGAAGCTTTCCTCAGACCAGAGGATGATGGAAGAGGAGATGACAAGAGAGAATTCTTGACTGCCACCTAAAATACCTATATTTGGGGAGGTAAGTTCTAGCCTTCCTCTATCGAGAGTGAAGGAATGACAGAGGGTGAAGCCCTTGGACTAGCGCATCATTAGTCAGGGTGAGTTTCCATGGCATCATTTATTCTTGATTTTTATGGAATAAATGCTTAATAGTTCCTATGGGTTGTAGAATCCACTCCCATATCCTCTCTCAAGGGGCTTAGAGATGACCCTCTAATAACTAAGGAGGACATTCCAGATGAGGCACAAATTCCTGCTGTCAAGTCTTCCCCATTGACAGGACAAGCATCAATGGCTGAGACCACATATGTTCCTATCATTGTAGAGAGGGAGGAGAATCCTAGTAATGTCAAATGCACACCATATGGTTCCATGTTCCAATAACTAAATTTTCTTCCTCATAATATCTCAGATTCACAAAATACACCAGAGGACCCTGCGATCACCACCAACAGTCCTTTCACCGCTCCATAAGGGGATAACATGGACCTCAGACCATCCAATGAAGGTGCTGGTGCTGGTATTGATCCAGTAGGGACTGAAAGGGCCGTGCCTACTGAGAGGACCGCGAATGCTTCTGATGGTTGAGTCAATTTGGGTCTTGATCCTAGCATCCTGGACACCCTTACTAGTGAGGAAGATATGAAATTTGATGTAATATATAATGAAATAATGGATACACTTAATTCATATATTGATATTTATGGCTCCCTAAAGGAGTTTGGGGACTTTAATAAGGAGTTAGATGGATGCAAGTTTCCTTTTTTTTTGTTTTCTCTATGTCTAATGCATTAAATTATCGATCTTTATTGGTGATGATTTGTCTATATAAAATATTTCCAAGGAAATCCACGACCAAGGCATAGAGGTCCATCCCACTCCTACTGCTAGGGGAATGATAATCAAGGGCCCTGGAGTGGGAGATTCTTAGGATCCTTCCATCCTGATCCCTGATCAAACTTAGATAAATGTTCCTCCGGAGGAATCCACAGTTCAAAGTGTTGATACCAGAGATGTTAGGGAGGAATCCAACTAAGAAACTGACCCAACAATGGGTGAGCATTATCAACTTATTTAATGATCCTTTTCCTTTTTTCCTTATTATCTTGCAATATCAACGACTAATTTCACCCTCCTTTCAGTGCTGAAAATTGCAGCAGATAAACCCAAAGGGGAGGCCTTCACCCTAACTCAATTGAGTGTACAATGAGAGGATGAAATTGCTTCAGTAAGGACAATGAAAGTTTCTTCTATAAGATAACTAATTCTGGATTACACCTCTTCCCCCTGTGACTAGTTCCACATCGAGAAAGGAAGTTGAGGATACTTTCTGAGCATTTCTTTAGTTCATATGGAAGGACATCTGAGAGTTAGTTTCAAGGAAACCCATGAAAGATTTACCTTCAAGACCCCCTTATCTTTAGAACATGTTTAGAACACTGGAATATGATGTATTTGACTACCATGTGGTTCACACTGTCATGAAGAAAATAATTTACCGACGAGAGAAAGAGGATGAGTCCCAACAATGCCTTATCAAGGAAAGAATGCTCATCAGAACCGATGAACTCTGAGCTATACTATCCCTGGTATAGATCAATCATGTCAAGAAATTGGTGGAGTGAAAGCAGTGAGTTTATAAGAAAATCACTCAAATATCATGCCTCTAACAAGAGATGGATACTGCCCAAGGGGAGATTATACAAATTCATCATCTTCTAAAAGGGGTTCACACCGAGGGGGTGAATGCCATTGCGACTGTGGTGGAGGAACTCCACCTAGCTAAGGAGGCCGAGGCTGTTAAACTATCCAAGCTTTGATAGGCCATCAATGGGGCTCAGGATACCCTCCAACAACTAAAGAGTTATGTTGAATAACTTTTGTAGAATACGACAATGATACTCAAATTTGTGGATGCTCCTTTGATTTTTTACTCCATAAATGAGAAGGATTTCATTTACAATTATCTATGTATTCATCCCTGTTTTCTTCTGCAATTATAACATAACACTAAAGTTGGTATGTTTAGTTAAACTTCCTCATATGAATGAGTTGAAATCACAATAATAGGGACGGGGATGCGCTCTAATTTTTGCCTAGGTCTTTGGTCCTAACAATCATGGTTTGACTATAGCTAGAGTCACATGATGGACCCTATGAAATTTGTTTCTTTTTGCGTCATTACCCTATTTTTTTCCTAATTTAGATATGAAGAATTCTTATCAGACAATACTTGTCTTTTTCTTAGGCATCCCTTTGCAGGTTTTCATCCTAATAAATTTTGTGCCTTTTTTCTTTTTGTTGCTAGATTTTTTCCAAAACCATGTGGAGTGCAGGTTTAGCGAGATGAGACTTGACTTTTACATAGGGTAAATTTTTGTGGTTTTTCAACTTGGTGAATACTATGTCTCTTTTCGTGGGTAGTTTAGAGACTTTCAAGATGTAATAATACAACTGGTGTTTTAGGTAAAATAGTTTTGACCATAATTTATGAGATGATAACCCAAATAGGTCTTATTGTCCAAAAATGTTCTAACATTCTCCAGACGTAAAGAAATGGGAATTTTGAGTCATGATTTTTTAATTTTTAGATCTAAAACATGATGTGAGACAAGTATGCAAGTAATGATCGTGAACGATTAGTTTCAAACACAATGTTTTCGGGGCTTATAGAGATAGAAGAGGTTTATCCTGTGGAAGAATGTGCCTCTCATCGAAAATCCCTTTTTGTGGGAGACTCATGCAAATCCAAATTGGGGTGTATCAATACATAGTCAAACAATGACATCCTCTAGTTGATAGGCCCTTTTGTGGCCGACTTATGAAAATCCAAATACGGCGCATTAATGCATAGTCAAAATAAAGGCATCCTCAGGTATCATACATTCTATTAATGATGGATGGGGATTTTATGAAGATCCAAATTTCTCAAGACCATGAAGGGTGGTTTGTGAAGGGATTGTGTTTGATAATGAAGAGGGAATCTGTGTTGGCACTGACCATGAATGAGAAACTAATCCTACACAAATTTGGTTTGTGTAAAGTAGGGTTCATTCTATTTCAATCATAAGAATTTAAAGGAGGGGTCCTGGGAGAAGTCCAAAACCTATCACTTAGATTGAAGTTGTGTCTATGAATGGGGGAACACACATGTTTTGGATGTTATGGTAGCTGGGCCTAGAATGGAGAATCTAGGCATCATTATGTGTCTTGATGGAATGAGCATCAAGTTGTACGCAGTTCTCTGGGGTGATTTGGTGGATGAACAACATCAAGAGGAACAACTCCTTCCCTACAAGGGTTAAATCATCATGCAATTTAATGTTATGAAACCATGACATGGACCATGAAATTTAACATATTATTATGAGGATGTTGAGGGATAAAATTTAAGGTCATTTAGCTTTTATTTAAATATGAGTGATTTTCCCTTTCATGGTATTATATTCAATAATGTTCCATCATCTTCAAGAATGAAGGGGGAAGGTTTCAAGCTATAATTTTGGGGTTTACAGATCCGAAAAGTGATATGGGACAATTATGAAAGCATTGATCATGGACCACGTTCAAAAATCGATTTCTAGAATAACGTTGTTGGGGATTATAAAGATAAAGGAGGTCTATCCTGAGGCTGAATGTGCCTCCAGTTTAAAAACCCTTTTTTGTGGGTGAATCATGCAAAGATGAATGTGGCATATCGATGCATAGTCAAACAAAGGCATCCTCTGATTGACATGCCCTTTTGTGGGAAGATTATGCAAAGCCAAACTGAGGCGTATCAATGCATAGTCAATCAAAGGTGTCCTTAGGAATCTAAAATTCTATTACCCATGGATAAGGAAAGTTTATGGAGATTCATATTTCCTAGAACATAGATTTTGGTTTTTGGAAGTATAGTACCTAAATATGGAAGGAGCATTTCAGATCAAAATCACCCGAGAATGGGGAGAAGTGTTTCCCTATGCTGGTCTAGCCCGTATGCAGGAAAGGGGGGTATTTTTTCTTATTACAGATGGACCGGGATATAGGATCTAGGGGTCACTATGTATATTTTAAAAATTAGAATCATTCCACACATAGTTCTTGATTTGAAATATGTAAGAGATGTTAATCATGAAGTTTAAAGTCATGAAGTAAGGACATTTGGTGTCCCCTTTAAGGTCTTGCATCAAGGACTATGTTAAATCTAATGTGATATGAAATTCCTTGATCATGTGGGGAATCCTTTACCAAAACTCCTAATCCCACACGAGCTATGCTCGATGTGAGAAACAAGGAGTGAAAAATGTTTATTTCACTACAGGGAGGAAATTAAAAGGAAGGTCAGGGGAATTTTGATTTTGTGGTGGCTAGACCAAAATGTAGAATTTGGGTGTCACTAAATTTCTCATGATAATGAGAATAAATCCATATATAGTTCTATGAAACTGTGCAGTTTAACATCACATGGCAAGGATGAAGGTTACCCAACATGAAAGAGAAGGCATAAAGCCCCCTAAATGCTATTCAGGAATTCAAGGAATCGCCTTATGAGAGGCATCTCATGTTTGTGACATGAGGCTTCCCGATATGGTTTCACAGGGCATCCTATTCTTGGTACATAGGGTAAGACTACATTTTAACGTTATGTGATGAAGATGTTTTCATACAGTTTAACATCATGTGAAAAGGAAGACATGGAGTCTTGTAGTTTTAGGTCATACAACTAGGACCATATATCATGGAAATAATGAGTGATTTAAGGCTTAACAAGCCAAGGATGTTCCGACATACTTCAGATGTGAAGGATGAAATTGTAAACCATGATCTTAGGGGTTCTTGGATCATGGGAAGTGATATGGGAAACACATGAAAGGAATGAACTCAAACCATGTTTAAAAAGTGGTTTCCAACGTGATGTTGTCAAGGATTATGGATATAGAAGAGATCTCTCCCGAGGATGAAGGTGCCTCTGGTTGACATGACCTTTTGGTGGGTGACTTATGAAAATCAAAACTAGGGTGTATCAATGCATAGTCAAAACAAAGGTCTCCTTAGGAATCTCCCATTCTATTACTGATGGCCAAGGAAAGATTATGGAGATATGAATTTTCCCAGGACAAGGAGTATTACATGTGGAGGGAATATGTACGATCATAAAGGAATCATTTGGATCGATATTGTCCATGGAGTGTGGAGTCCCTTGTATAGATCTTTATTTTGTATGAAAGAGATGGATATTTCTATTTCTATAATGGGATCCTGAATGAGGGAACCTGAATTGAGGTATCCTGCACAGATCTCTATTTGTATGCAGGAGAGGGGGATTTTTTTTGAGGTTGCGACTGGGACCAAGACATAGGATCTAGGATTTTATATGTATCTCATTCAGGTGAGAATAAATCCACACATAGTTCTTGGAATGAAGGTGTGGTGGGAGACAAACACCAAGGGTTGTGATCCTCTCAAGAATGAACTGAGATGTTATGAAGTTTTAAGTCACGCAACAAGGACATGAACCATGCAGATTACTTCATGCCGCAAGGATGTAGTCATACAATTTAACTTTTTGTGACTAGGATGTTAGGATATGTATTTTAAATTATTACAACTTAGACCATGGTGTCTTATAGTTTTTGGTCATACTATTGGGACCCTATGTTGTGCCTTTTATGGTCTTGCATCCAGGACCAAAATGCCGTGCAGTTTATTGTTGTGTGATAAGGATGATATGTGCCTTTTAAGGTCATGCATACATGACCATGATTCCATAAAATTTAATATCGTGAAGCAAAGAAAAAATAAATGTGGTTTTATCACATGAAGTATTTATTGAGAAATATAACATTTCTAGGGGTTGTAATGAGCTCCCCATCCATCAAGACCAAGGAATAATCTCCATTGGAGTGGACCTTGGGTATGGCATAAAGTAACTACCAATTTGGCTCAAGATTTTGAGGTTTCTTTCCTAGTATCATCGGGGTCCTGAGGAACAGTACCGGTTCTCCTTGGAGGATTGAGTAGAGGAAACATTTATTGTTAAAATCCCATGCTATCTGATTTTGTTGGACTTCCAAGTGATGCAAAGTATGCAGTCATTTCTCATTAATTTGCTCCAATGAATCCAGTCATTTATGAGATTTCTCATCTTTAGATAGTTAATCACAGAGGGAAACACATAGTGAGTGTAATATGACCTCAATGGGAAGGACAAATTCTATTTCGTATACAAGTGAATACAAGGTCTCCCACATGGTAGTGTGGGTTATAGTCATGTAGGCCCATAAGGAATGAAAAATATTTCCATACCAAGATTTTTTATCTTTATCCACCATCTTCTAGAGTATGTTTGATAAGGTCTTATTGAAGGACTCTATCTGTCCATTAACTGCTGTATGATAGTGATATGAATGGTTGGATTTGATATTATACTCCTATCATAGCTTCTCCAACTCAGCATAACAAAAATTTGTGTCGCTGTCCATTAGTATTATATGAGGGCCACCAAATCTGGTATGATGTTGATTTCCATGAAGCTGAAAATGATTTTGGTTCTGAATTCTTTGAGGGGTATTGATTCAACCCATTCGGAGAAGAATTCAGTAGTAGTAAGGATGTATTTGAACTTCTTGGCCATAGATGGAGGATAAGACCCTACAATATACATTCCCCATGTGTAAAATGGCCAGGAATATTTGGCTGTGTGTAGAAACTTTGGGGGTTAATAGATGAAGTTAGCGTGCACTTGGAAGGAATGACACTTGGTAAATTTTGGTAGTCCTGTGTCATTGAAGGTTAGAAATATCAAGACTTCGGATCTGATTGGAAATCCCAAACTCTGACTGGTGGGCACCACAAGCTCTCGTATGTACTTATTTCATGACAACAATGGTCTCTTCTCCATTAATGTACCTAATAAGGACTCCATAAAATCCTCATTTATAGAGGAAATTTTGGTGATTTGGGTCATTATAAAGAGTGAAGTTGGTCTCCCATTGTCAAATTTTCTCTTTTCTGGATCTTTTCAATGAGATCACCCAGTTTTGAAGGTATTCCATAATGGGTATCATCCAACCAGCTGTAGGACCATCTGGTTCAGGGATGGAGTTAACCTCATTAATTTCTTCCATGTTGACACAAACAAAAGGCGAAACCATTTGGTGATGCGCAATGCTGATGACTGTTTCATCCTAGTCTAGATCTATAAAATTCATGGATTCATCTAAAATTCATCATCTTGGGAATTCTGTGACCATGGTATGTGAGTCAATGTCGGATATGAGGGGAATTCTTCCATTATTCATCAAACATAGTCAAACAGGGGGATTGACTCTTCCTTTCTGATGGCATAATCACTATTGATCTACTTGATTACCAGATTTTAATCTCCTTTCACCTTTAGGTGCTCCACATTTTAATTACCAATTATAGCCCTATAATAATTGCCTGATGTTTTACCTCATTATTTGTACAACCTTCTAACAACAAGGAGCATGACAAGACTACCTTTGTTGGAGAGATGAACACAACTCCCAAACCAACTTTTTTGAGTTTGGGGTCTTCCATTCTCTTCTTTGTTGGGCTTCTAGATGCGCTATAAAAATATATCTACCATATCTAGGGGTCCTCTTGAATAGAGATGATCTCTTTATCAAGAAATTTAGTATTCAAAAATTTCATTTCTGCAAATGGATGTTCTGCAAGGAAGTCTGTCAAAGCTTGACCTTTTATCACTTTCTGAGGAACGGAATGAATGTCAAACTGCTATAGGATCACCACCCGCTGTGCCAAGAATCTGGTCAACATAGGATTTTCGAGGATTTATTTGAGTGGGCTGTTACAAGAGACCAAATTGACCTCATGGTGCTGCAGGTAGTGCCTTAGATTCTGAACAATGAAGATTAATTCTAGACAACTCTTCTTGATATCTAAATAAAGAGTCTCAGTATCAATCATGGTTTGACTAAGATAATAAAGTTTGTTTTAATTTTCAAAATCATTCTTTTGTGCAAGTAAATCACCTAGTGATAATTCTAGGGTTGTCACATACAAAATGAGAGGATTCCTATCAATCATTCACATTAACATTGGTGAAATAAAGAGATATTTCTTAAGACTATTGAATTCTTCCTGATAGTTGTTAGTACACTAATATGTTACCCCCTTTTTCATTAACCTGGTGAAGGGAAAACACTTGTCTTTGAGGTTATCTATAAAGCGCCAAATGTAGGAAAGGTGCCCCTATAGACCCCTCAATTCTTTGAGGTTCCAAGAATGTGACATGTTGAGGATATCCTTTGACTTTTTAGGGCCAAATTTGATGACATGATTGCCTACGATGAAGCCAAGAAATTTCCCTGAGATAACCCCAAAATCACATTTCAAGGGGTTCATATTCAGGCTATGTTGTCATAGTTTGTTGAAGAAGGTCTCAAGATCATCCAAGTGGTCAGAATGTTGTTGAGACTTAATCACCAGATCACTGATGAAACATTTGAAAAATCTTCCCAATAAGGGTTTAAAGATGCGATTCATGACACGTTGATATGTAGCACCAACATTCTTCAAGACAAATGGAATTACTCTATAGAAAAATAATCCCTGGGGGGGGGGGGGGGGCTGAAAGTGGTGGATTATTCATCTTATTCAGCCATTTAGATTTTATTATACCCTAAATAGCCATCCATTAAGGAGAGGATTTGATAGCCAACCATTGCATCAATCAGTAGCTCTGTGATTGGGACCGGGAAATCTTCTTTTGGACAGTGCTAGCTAAGATCTCTGAATTAGATGAAAACCTTTATTTTCCCATTCTTATTCTTTACCAGGACTATTTTTTCTAGCCATTTCAGGTACTATACTTCCTAAATGAAATTTGCCTTAATAATCTTTTCAACTTTAGCCTCAATTTTGGCAGTGTGAGATAGGTTCATCCTTCTAGCTATCTATTTGTATCCCCAATGGTTTTCTAGAAGGACCAAGTGGTGAGAGACCACCTTGGGATTGATTACCAGAATTTATATATAATTCTAGGTGAACACATCCCAATATTTCTTCAGGAAGGAGGTATATACCTCCTTTTCTTCAGAATACATGAACACACTAATTAGTGTGGGTCATGGGTCCTCCTCTATACCCATATTTATTTTTCCAAGTTCATGGTGGTAGAGAAACCCTCCTCGAATGCTAGAGGGGCATCCCTAAAGTAATCTTCCTCTTCCTCTTCCTTTTACTATTCTTTTTCCCATTTTTCTTACCCTTAGGGGAGGGGGTGAGTGATGGAGTAAATTTCTTAGAGTTAGGAGAGGAGTCAACACTTTGAAATCTAGAAGATGAAGTGAATTCCTTTGACCCAACTGACGATGTGGGGTCTCTTTGAAGTTTTTGAGGGGATAGAGTGAGGAATAGAGAAGGAGTATCTTCATCATATCTTGGTGACATGACAACATATTCTGACTCAACTAACGTGGAAGAGATCTGTTGAATCCAAGGGGATAGAATGGGGGCATTTTCATTTGATCTTTTACCACTCTCTAGAGAGTCGATGTCCTTCTCAGTGCTGTCAAGATCAGTTGTTATGACTGATATCTTGAATCTTACTGAATATGTGCCTGAATTTGGGACCATTCCTTAGATATTATGGATTGGAAGCACATATTCTTTACTAAAATATTTTAAGGGATTGGATGAGGTCATTTCTAGAATATTCAGGGCAATGAACCATGCAACATCATCAGTCATGTGTTATTTCCCATCCCTCTGGTAGAACCCCACATCAATTTATTGTGATTTTCAATATTAAAATGGGATTTATCACCAAGAAATGTACCAATTTGAACATTAATGTAATATTTGAGGCATTGGTGGTATGACAAGGGGACTACCATGTGTTGATGCAACCAAGGACTTCCTAAAAAATTGTTGAAGGTCATATCTTACCAAATAACTAAAAATTATTATTTGTATATGAGGTCCTAAAACTAGGCCTTGATCTTGTTTTTTCTAAGAGGCCTATTTTCACAACCCTATAGTTTTAGAGAGAAAGGGGAAAAGTGGGCCTTACTGTAACCCAGTCGACGAAGTGTTAATACTAAAATTATGTTGAGTCCTGAGGCATTATTAATGAAATCCCATTATTTATCAATGTTATTTATCCTTCCAGACACATACATGGATCTAATGTGTCATTGTATAATGAATTATTTGTCCTTATCTTTGAAAGATATGATCATGTGGCATTCAACAGTATTGATCTCCGCACAATAAATTTTGGCAGCAACAATTTAAGCTTCAAACTATTGAAGGCTTAATAAAGCCTCTATGAGCACTTCTCGAAGGAATTTTGATAGACTTACAATATCCAGGATCAAAAACTTGGTCGGTGCTAGGTCTAATTTCTTTAGAATGTCAAACTTCTAGGCTAAGGGTTTGCACTTCCCAAAATAAAGATGCTCTATTGTGGGTTATTTGGTAACTGAATCACTTGACATAGGAAGATCAACCATTAGAACATGAGTTGAGGGCACCCCTATCCTTGATGGGTTAGGTCGACTAGGTATTCCTACATGATGAGGTTGATTTGATGAAAAAATTCCCTCTAGTCAATCTTCTAGGATGACCAAGTCAGGGAAACCCTTGGAATATGTGGGGGAACTTTTATGCTCCCTTTGGGCCTGCTAGAGGGCTCTCCCACAAGTTTCGGTAGCATAGATAGTTTGAGCGAGGACATGGAAGGAGTATTGATTTCTTCTCTAACCGTGTATTTCCATGTATCCTAAGCCCCTATGACTTCTTCCCTTGATTCCCCAATCAGATGCGGCGAACTTGGGTTCATGTACACATTCATCATCAGATAAGATATCCATTAAGTGAATGAAATTAATAGAAATGAAGATCAATTCTTCGTCTGATGAGGATACCATCTGGTGGGTCAAATCTTGTGGTACCATTTGGTGGGATAGTGCCCGTTCTTTCAGGACTAAAGGCATGAAGTTTGAAAGAGTCAAATATAATTTTATCCTTGGTAAAAGTTTATCTTCTTATGTTTTTCCCTCCCTTCCATCCATTTCATTTTTTAGAAGACATGATTTTGGAGGATTGTGGTGCTGATGAAGTCGACTATGCCACAAAAAAAATCGGATCAGGGCATAATTGGTTACTTTAAATGTGATCAGAGGATAACATGAGTTTGGTTGATTTTCTTTGAAGTCATACAATCACTAAACTTCTGTAAAACTTTTCTAGTAACTTCCTATCACTCACCCTCTTTCAATGAGGTCATAGTGGAAACACATGCCACTTGTGCTGGTGATTTTCCCAGCTTTAATTTCCTAGAATCCACCATTTTTTGAATAATTTCTTTGAAAAAAAAAGAATTCTTGGATGGTGTGGCCCAACATTCGATAAAAGGGGAAATAAGTTGGGAGATCCTCGAGACCACCCTGATCGGTCCTCTTAGGCTTTAGAAATTTAAGAATGTTGTTCTCTAAATCCATGATGAAGATGCCAGAGAATTTATCATCTCAGAATGAATAAAATTTATTCTTTATTTCCTAAAATTGGTTTCACCTATTCTCACTTCACTCATCCTTATGAGGTGGTTATATTTACTAATGATCGGGATGGGGTGCCGCACGGTATGGCATGGGCTTTGGATATAGATATGGTGCAGGGGATAAGTTAAGCATAACTATGACAACCTATGATTTCCCCATTATTTTCCCTTGAGATGATGGAATTACTTGGGACCTGGCCTTAGTTAACAAGATGGAATATTCCAATATTTGAGAAACTATAGAAATTTCCCAAAACCATCCTATGTATTTCATAGGTATGAGCAGTGTGTGAAACTCACTAAGAATATTCTCTAAACAGATGGATAAAAAATCTTCTTGGGGAAGCTACAGGTTTAGGGAATAGGTCAACCCCTTCCACTAAGAAATTAAATATGAGGCCCTATCATTCTACCACCATTTTAACTTTGAGAGGTTGAGGAATTTCATCTTCTTTAGTGTTGAGCTAAATTTAAAGAGAAACTACCGACAAAGATCTTCCCATCCCACAATTGACCAAGATGGAAAACCAATATACCACACGAAGGATGACCTTTATAGTGTCTGCATGAATCAATTGAGTTTCACTACTTCTTATTGTGTAGGGTTACCCATTATGGGATCAAAACAAGACATAAAATGCTTCAAATGATGCTTCAGATCCCCCAAGCCATTAAAAATTAGAAATGTAGGGTTCCTAAAATTTGGTGGGGAAGGGGTCAGATCAACTCATTCAGGGTAAGGATTCCTTTCCAGATGCACTGGAGAACGCCATTCTTCTATGGATTCTAATCGAGATACCAATGACTCAATGGTATTAATAATACCTTGAGGTATATCTGGTTGAACATGAGATTGAGAAGGGGTAGTAATGGGGGTAGGTTCAACTATGGTGGATTGGTTTGTATCCTCGATGGGTAGCCTGTAGGGGATAGTCCATGAGGATGTGTCTAACCCAACTATGGTTATATACATAAGTGAGAGAACTCCTGATATCTTACTTCCATGGGGTCCAGGTATATTGGTTGTCAGTACCCCACATTAAGCAGATGTTCTGGCTCTATTTTAGCTACTGGTATGAACCATATTTTTTGAGGTGCATCAGCTGGGAGTTATGGGTGAGGCTCTTCTTATAGAATATATTTGGTAGGTAATTTGTCTCAGAGTATTTTTGTATCGAGTCTTCTCAACTCCTTCATCTCTTCCTCCTTCCAAGCAAATATTTCCTTGAGTGTGAGGAGTTCAACCTATTTGAGAGGTGGGTAGTGTACAACCTTACCTTTACCCTTTTCTTTGGTGTATTCTCATTGAGGAGGTAATAATGGAGAAATCGAGGGAATCCCTGAATTCATAGAAAGCCTATAATTTTGGGTACACACACCTTCTTCAATAATTTTGGTGTGGACTATATTACAAACAAAAAATTCCTCCTCCAATTACTCTGTATCGACCTCATGTTCTATAGCATCTATATGCGGTGGTCTTAATGAAGTTCACTGATGTGTAATGCATTACATGCATTTAATAAGTACCTTTCATAGATTTAGTTTTATTGTGTACACCATGAGGATTCTTCTTTTCCTTCACTGGTCCCCTTAGGATCATATGAAGAACAATGACTTGAAGGGAATCTCCAAAAAATTATGTTGTGCATGTTCCAAGTGAGGACACCAGGTTGTAGGACATGACGAGTTGGTAAGATCCATTCTGTGGAATTCCCCCTAATCTGGAGAATATTTACTTCCATTTAGGAGGATGTTGTGGTAAAAAATACCCCAGCCCTATGGGATGGGGATGCTCCTTTTCCATTTCCACAACCTTTCAAGCCTAGTTTTTTGACCTCACAGGTTGTGTTAAAAAATCTCCCAGCCCTATGGGATGGGGTTGCTCCTAGATTTCCATGGATGATATTTTCGCAGCTACTCTCTTGATTTTATGGAGCCTTATTTGAACATGGGCTGGGTTCATTGTATGATTTTCACTTGATCCACCCACTTCCAAAGATATTGGTGATTCCCAATGATTTGGTTATATTAAGTGAGAGTTTTTCTCAATATTCTTAGATTCCTGAAATATGATTTTTTTGATAGATCACTCTATTCTGGACCGACGTATTTAAGAGTCGATCAAGGATTATTTTTTCTGAGTGTTCCATCTGTCGCAAACATAAACCATTTCTTGAGGCTGACTTGTGGTTATAAAATTACATGATGTCAAATATGGGGGGATTTTTTTGATTGGGGAGTGAATTGAAATGCAACACCCTATGTTTTACCCATCCTCTAATATGAACACTAGATGGGGTGTCAACAATTAGCTGATGTAACTCTTTTAATGTATCAAGACATGTACATTGAAGGTCTCTTTATCGTCTTCCCAATTTTAAGTTTTGTGTAGCTAGGAGAGCTTCCAAGTTGATTTAGTGGTGTATCCATTCTATCACCTTAACATGGATTGGATATTCATCACAAGGAAATAATTTTTCTTTGAAATGACTAAGAGTGTTCCATACTTTTAGGTGGATTCTGTGCATACAATATTATGATAACACCTCTATAATGCTATATTGGGGAGTCGATAAAGGATAGAACATGACTGGTATATTATCTTTATCCAACTATATCCTTATGAGAAACATGTATTCTTTGTCTTTTTCCAAAGGTTCCTCAACCTGGTTTGACCAAAGTGGATGTTTACCTGCTACTTTATTGTAAATAGTCGGATCAGCGGGGAATTCCTCTTTCATATTAGAAGGCATATGATATAAGGGTGGTTTAGAGAATTACTTTTTCTTTGGGATGTCTTCGGTTGGGAAAGGATTTCACTTTTCAATTACGAGTCATTAGGTATGACTGGCCTCATTTTCCCAAATTCCTCACGATAGGAAGGATTTATCATAATTTGGTATTGGGAGGACCTCCTTAATGAAGTGAAGTTTCACTGTAGGGAGGACCTTCACAGTGAATGCCATCATGACTTGATATATTATTGTAAGTATAATTCTTGCATCGTGTATCATGGGGAGGAACTTTAGGGAAGACAATATAAAGGGTAATACCTCCTTTCTATTTGATCTTTTTTCCACACAGAGGGCTGTCGTGGAACTCATCTGGAGATGGGATCTCACAATCAATCATATTTTGAACATGAAGAAATACTTCATGGTAATATATATGGGGAGAACCTCTAGAACCACTTCTACTATTTTCATAAATTAGTTACAAAATATTTGGATCATGAGATGACATAGATAAATGTCTGAGGGCTTCAAGAACTCTGACATTAAGTAGTGTGGGGTCATAGAACATATCTTAATTTTACAATCACCTTTGGTGAGGATTCTTTTTGGATTCTCCTTTTTGGATGAATGGGGTCATTTTACAGGGATAATGGTTTTCATATATGGAAGCTTGTTTGATTAGCTCTCATGTCATTGCTGGAAATTTCCAACAGGTCTCAAGAATTTTGGTAGGGGTTTTTGCCTACCCTGGAATAGCCACTGGGGTATATTGATGATCACTGGTTAGAACATGAGTATGAACCTGATCTAGTTGTTCATATATCATGGAGAAATTTGGCCCAAGAACCTCCTGGATGGGATCAGAGATATGCATTTTCTCTAGAGTGACCCTCATGTTGTGTTGATGATTCACCCTAATTATGGGGATGAAGTTGAGTGTTATCCCCTCAACCATTGTCACTACCATTATTACATCCTAGAAAGTTTGTAGGATATGGGAAAGAATCTGCATATTCCCTTTCAATATTATCAAGATATGATGGGTGAATTAAATTGATGAAATGAGGATATATTCCCATTCTGTGGCTAGAGAAAGGGTGTGTACCTTCTTCTGTCCTCCATTTCCTACTGGTATATACTGATAGTACTTAGGTGCAGGAGGAGAGATACAGGTCTTCCCCACATTTTTTGCCGAGACACACCTATTGGTTTCTATGAATAATACCAGACTAGGATGGAAGGCTTGATAGATGCAGACATGTGTGTAAAAATACATGTGGTTTTCCACTTCATTTGATTGGTGGGATTCGTTGATGCGGTCAGGTGTGTATTCCTGCTTGTGGTTTTCCATAATATTTGACTTGAAGGATTCTCTATATGCTTCCAAACTATACTGGCATGCTTGGATGGTGCAGGAAGGTGTCTGTGCCTGCTCTCGCTTTGCTTATGAATTTGAATGGAGGGCTTCTTTGGAGGGAATAGAGATGTTTCACTATTCCTTGTTGTCTGTTCACTACCCTCATTGGGTCGTCTTACATGATTGGGTTTGGGTGACTTGGGCCAGACTCCCAATGGAAACACCCCCATCACGCTAAGGGTCTGTCACTGTATGACATTGGTAGTTACTTACAGGAGCCCTATAGAGGGACCCCTTTTCATCTAAATGAGTCTGTCAATAACCTCTTGATCTTCCTCCCTAAGATAAGTGAGGAGATTGTTGCTATTTTCTAGGGATAGACTCTCAAAACAATTTGATATGGAAACTGGTGCCGTCTACTTCTAGGATAACAACCATCATTGAGTGGATGGTTAGTGGAGATTCATGAGATGGAGGGCTTGTCAAGCAGACTCCAAGGTTGGGTTAGCACCATTTAGGAGGTAATCCCAAAATAGTACATTTTAGAAACTGTGTTAAAGAAACTGGTTCAGTGATGGTGTCCTCTGTTTAGTCGAGAACCCAACTTATGTAGTGGCTAAATCTTATGTTTGGTGGAATTGGTAAAATACCATTTGGATCAAAAGTAATTCTGGTTGAAAGTTCTTAAATTACACGTGAAAAACAAAAACATGAAAACCCCATCAAATTAAAATCTTAATAAAAAAAACATGCATAATCAATTGGTTTAGATTCATGTTTAGACCTCTTTTATTTTATGCATAAAAGGGGATTGACATATGGGTGACATAATCATCTTAGTTAAGGATTCACGTCAAGTTCACCATTTTTATTTATGATGAAAATGATATGTTTTGTGTCACTAAAAGTTTTATTATGGGGGTTTCAATGTTGTAAAATCATTCATGTTAGATTTTCCATTTTTGAGTGTCTTCCAACAGATTTTTTTTTCATGGATTCAGAAACACCCAATGGTTCCATTTTTTGAGATGTTTCATAAACCTATTTTTTAATGGTAGGTGGTCATTGGGAAATGTCTTAAATGATGCTTAGGGACCCACATTGGTTTAGAGGATGGGAATTCAGGCTCATCAAACCCTTTTAGGGGTAATTATTTCCTACTTTGGGACCCTTATAAAGTTTTAATACATATTCATGAATTCTTCAATAAATCCCAAGTATGAAATGGGTCACCCATAGATTAATAATCAATTATTAGTATATATGAACTTTAGAATCATATTTATGTATCATAGGTTCTTCATTTATGGAGATATATTTATGTATATTAGGTTCTCCATCGATGGTATCCTTTTGTAAACAAATTATATATTATTATGTCATTTATTATTACGATGCCGATTTTAAGCCACTCAGTAGGATGGTATGGAATTTATCACCATATAGGGAGATGCGAATTATTTTGATATTAGGATAGGGCCCATGAGATGGTCTTCCTACGCATCCTTGTGAAAGTCAGAACCCACATAGTTTTGTGCCACTTAACAGGACACATCATACATTTTAAGGTAATGTGATGAGGACCAATCCATGAAGTTTAACATAATGTGGTAAGGAAATCTAGGAGAAAGGTTCTTAGTCAAGGTTGGTGTGGGAATTACGTCGAAGCGGCCCAAGGGACCTAAAAGGGATGTAGCCTCCCAGGCTAGATATAACCCTACTGGGAATGCGTCCTAGATAAAATTTGGGTTGATTTGGGGTGTTGGGTTTGGACCTTATGGAGGCTTAATACATATCCCATTTGGATGGAAATCAAATCCCACATAGTTTAGATGGTTATGGATTACACCTATAGAGGAGGCCCTTGGGTTTCCTCATTGGGAATATGGACCTTTGAGGTAAAAATAACATGGTTGGGGATTATACCGAATAGGAGGACCATCTAGAAGGTGAGAGGAAGATCTGAAAAGGGACTCTCCTCCCGAGACTAGTATTTGATTGTGTAGATGAAATGATCGTCACTAACATCTAAGCCCATGTGAGTCATACTTGGTGTGAGAAACAAGAGGATGAATATATGGAAAACCAAAAAATCTTCTTCATTCACTGGTGGAAAAGTTCGGGGCTATGGGAGAGATAAAGGTCCTTGAGGTGACCGTCTCCTCTCTTTATTTCATAACCAGGGGGGACAAAATACAAGAGGGGTATGACCTCCTGTAAGAAAGACTAAGGGATTAATCTAGAAGTTATTCCCTATTCCTAATTATAAATAATAGAGGATGATAAGGCACTAAACCTCATTAAAGGGAAAGGAAAGCATCCCCTCTAACCTTATGAAATAGTTAGGTCCCTAGTTTTTGAGATGATGTGGGAAGGAAAAGGCACTGGACCTCATGTCTAGAATAAGGAGGTCCCTATCACTTCCCCTAAGGTTGGGTTCCTCATTACCAAATGGATGAAAAACTTTACACATCCCGAGGAACCTTTCCATTAGGTAGGAAAAGTGCGGGACAACTCTTATATAAGGAATCCGCAACTGAATGGGAGACACACTAGTGTGTCTTTCGATATGATTGTGTAAGTCTGGAGGCTTTGGTGGGGGTTTTGATTTAGTATCCCTTAGATGGTAGTACTAAAGGAATAGGTTCCCTTCCATTGGTTTCATGACAAAGGGTCCCAAAGGAGGGATCACGTAGGTGAGGTTTGGGTGAGCATAATTGGGCTCACACAGGTGAAAGATGGGTGAGCTAAAGGGGTCTCGCACAGGGTAGACCTGGGAAAGATGAATAAATCATTGGGTGCTAGAAAACCTAGGTGAAAACACTTGGGAGAGACCTTTATCTAGTCTCCAAGGGTCTCCTTAGGTGTCTTTGGACGACTGGAGCTTAATTCCTAAGCTTGAGAATGGGTCTTCTCCCTAGTGTGCTTGAATTAGGGTAGGTGTCTTGAATATGTGTTCTGTGTTTAAAAAACTAGACGAACTTTAATCTGACTATCCCCATTAACTCCCTATTCTTTTGAGTTCTAAAAATCTACCTAAAAGGATATAAGAGTTTTGGAAAAGGACTACGGTGACCAGAGATTCGAGGATTCTTTTGGATTTCTAGTTTTTTTAAATGAGGATCCCCAAGGTCATATTTATATGAATTATTAGGACCTTGGGTGAAGGAGGTGACTCGTACATGTATGTCACACTGGTCATCACATAGGTTAACACTACATGAGTCTCCTAGGCATTCATTTCTATATCCTACATGATGATGCTTCTACACAGGTGGTACCTGTGTGGTGATACTACCATACAGGCTGTACCTATATGGTGATGCTGCTTCATGCTTGTGCAGTTCACCTAGGCGAGTGCGTGCGATCCTTGATATTCATCACTTCACTTTTTATTGAGGAATTACCCTCTGAAAATTATAATTCTCACATGAAAAAAGGAGTTTCAACACTACCTATCATGCCTCTATAAACTTTAATATCAATAGATTTACTAAATTCATCAACATCTAATTTACAAATAGTAATCATAGGAATTTTCATAGACTTACATGAATCAAGACCAAACCTTTTAACCAAATCCTTATCATACTTAGATTGATTAAGAAAGATCCAATATTTCCTTTGATAAATTTTATGTCCAAAAAAGAACATTAATTCTCCCACTAAGAACATGTAAAACTTAAATGACATCAAATTAGAAAAGTCATTAAAATCAATTCACTAGAAGAACCAAAAACTATATCGTAAATATAAATCTATACAATTAAAATATCATTAGGAATTCTTTTAATAAAAATAGTAGGATCAACATTAACTTTATTGAAAACATTATTCAATAGAAACAAATAAAACCTATCATACTAAGCACGAGGTGCTTGTTTGAGACCATACAATGATTTAGATAATTTAAAAACATGATTAGGAATTTTTTCATTTTCAAAACTAGGGGATTGAATAAAAAAAATTATTCATTTATAAAACCATTTAAGAAAACACTTTTAACATCCATTTGATATAATTTAAAACCTTTAAAAAAATAAAAATCTAAAAAGATTATAATATCCTCTAACCTAGAAATAGGTGAAAATTAATCTTCAAAGTCTATACCTTTTTCTTGAGAGTATCTTTGGGAAACAAGTTTGACTTTTTTTTTGAAAATTTGTACAAATTAATCCATCTTGTTTCTAAAGATCCATTTGGTTCCAATTATCCGATTATCCTCAATAAATTCTATTAAAGACCAAATATTATTTCTAAAAAATTGATTAAGCTCATCTTGCATAGAAATAATACAATTATCATCATTTAAAGAATCAAAAACATCATTAGGAATATGATTAGAAACAAAATTAGAGTTAGAAAATATATTTAAAATAGAGTTTCTAATTTTCATACTAGAACCAACATTTCCAATCACATTGTAAATGAGATTATCTTTATGAATCTTCTAATATCTAGGATCAAATTGAGAATAAATTTTCTCCCACTAAATAGATATATTATCTAGACATTTTTATTCTCTAAAATTGAAACCCCTAAAACCATCTTCAACATTCTCCAAAATAGATTTATGAACATCACAAGATTCATTAAACTTTATATGTACAAATTCTTCAATAGTTGCAATATGCTTATTATAAACTCTATAAGATTTAATTTTATAAGAATAACTAAGAAAAACACCTTCAATACTTTTAGCATCAATCTTATCTAAATTATCTTTTGTATTTAAGATAAAAATCTTACAACAAAAAACTTTTAAAAAACCAACTTTTGGTTTTATACCATTAAATAATTCAAAATAGGTTTTATTAAAAAAAATATAACATGAACTCTATTCCAAACATAACGAGAAATATTAATAAATTGAACTATGAATTTTGTATGGGGAGTCACAACCCAATTACAACCATAACTTAAGATACCAAGAGTTACAACCAGAATGATTCTGAATTTAGAATTTAGGAGTCACAAACTGAAGAAAGAAAGTGTCTTTATATGTAAAATCATAAAGAGAAATTGAGAGTGCATGTGATATATGATAAATAATGATACATACACAAGATATCAGAATGAAATAGAAGATACAATAAAGGAAGCACAAGTACTATTTTTTTGAGTAAATTATTTTCTCATCTCATCAAGGTAGTAGAAGTCGAAGAAGATGTAATTTGACACTTTAGAGATCATCTAGATGATAAAACTGAGTATCACACAAGAATTTTTAGATTATACAACAATTCGAAATTTCATAACTTTATTCTCATATAAAAATAGAGTGTCTTAGATGTTATCATTACTCGTTCTATACATCCTCTAAGTCCTTTATATAATTTTTTTAAAACTTAAATTAACTAAAGAGAGCTCATGAAAATGGTTATAGTCAATTAAATTAATAATAACAAAGTTAACCATAAATATCACTATGATAAAATAGTTTCTAGAAATATTAAGGAATTAAAACTAATTTAAATATAATTTTTTCAAGTTTAAACAATCCAAACATATTAAATAAATCATTCAAACTAATTCCATAATAATTATTCAAATAATCCCATGAACATCACAAGAATAAGTAATTTCTAAGTATCACATGTAAAATAGAAAAAATAGAATAAATATATTCTTTGAACATGTTTATAAATATTTAATTTAATTTTGGAACAATTAAAATTATAAAGTATGAACCATACATTGTATTTAAATAGTGGAAATATATGGTGATAAAAATAATAAAAAGCAGAAAAAATGGAAAAAAATTAGTCTTAACAAATTAATAATTGACAGTATATTTTTTTACTAACTATAGAATATAATTTGAAATAAAGGTAGATTAAAATTTAAATTGGCGGTAGATTAAAATTTGAATTGGCGGTAGATTAAATTTTGAATTGGTGGTAAATTAAAATTTGAACTGGTAGTAGATAAAAATTTTAATTGGCAGTAGATTAAAATTTGAACTGGAAGTGGATTAAAATTTGAACTGGCGGTAGATTAAAATTTGAAATGGAAGTGGATCAAAATTTGGACTGGTGGTAGATTAAAATTTGAACTGACAGTAGATTAATTTTTTTTATATATGTGATATAACACACTAACATTATATAAATTTTCACAAACTAAAAGAAAGAGATGAATCATAACAAAACATAAAATATTTAAATCACCCATACACAATAATCTTACTATATAATCAAACAAAATAGAACATAAACAAACAACATGTATATTTATTTATGAATTGTTTATAAATTTAAATATAAAATGTTTATATTAAGACCATATTTGAAAATTATTTAATCCATTTCAATTAATGTAAATTGTGTGAGATATTCAATTATTTAATCCATTATAATTAATATAAAATCTTGTGTGAGATATTCAATTAATGTAAATTGTTTACATAAATATGAAATATTCTCAATAATAAAAGTGTTCATAAAATATCTCATATTTAAATACTAAGGAGTTCATATTAAAATCATGTAAATGATAACATGAAATGTTCATATCGAATAAAAGTGAATTACTCAAGTTTTTTTGTGCTTAAATTAGGAATTGTTTGATTTATTTATGAATTGTTCATAAGTTGTTTATCTCATGCTTAAATATATAAATTATTTATTTATTTACTAATTTATTCACAGGTATAAAGTGTTCTGTTATGAATTATGATGTATAATTTAGTTTAAAGTGTTAAAATGATTTTATAAATTGTCATACTAGCATATATGGAGTTACATGCTATGTATGATAATGAATTTATTTTTCTTATACCTTGATTTTAGCTTTTACTAGGTTATGATCTTAAATTAATAAGTTAATCATAGTTTATACATATTAGGTGTTAGAATTATGATGATATTGAAGTCTCTTTTGAATAAATTATTCATGGTTAGTGGGACTTTGGGTTAGAATGATCATTGGTTTGGAGGTTTATATATTATCTAGAAAAGTGAGGGTTGGATATCTATTTTTCTAGGATTACTCTTGTGGGGATTGTTGGTTTCATATAATTCTATGACTTTACATTAAATAGGTTCATGCACGTTATACATGAGATGCATTTGAATATGTATGGAAATAGTTGAATTTTAATTTGGGTAAGTAACACAAGTTATGTGTTGTATAAAGAGTTACAGATCAATATGGGTTGAACATATTGATTTGGTGTAAGAAATATGATTTCAAAAATAAATCATTATAAGTTTACATACATGTAAATCATGATGGTACCGGGGTGTACAATGGAAGATGGTGGGTTGGGTATTTTAACATTTCCTCATTGGATTGATGCAACTTATCCATTTTTGGTGATTGGATCCCCAATAAAGGTCCTAAGATCTTGCATGAATTTATTTAGGAAAAAATTAGACATCAACATCTACCTCATTCTAATTTACGATGTGATAAAAAATAACTCATCATCGACGATTGTTGCTTGAAGAATTTGTGGATTAATCCCTCTATATCACCCACACACACTTCAAGAGTCCATGAGAAATCTGATCATTGGAATCTGGGTACTAACGTGGAGGTCTGATGATGCCTTTGATGTCCAAAAAATCACCACTACTATGTTCCTTCAATATGTGAAGGTATTTTTCGATTTCTTGGAAGGATCCTTTCTCTATATAGGATGTGGGAAGACTGAGATAGGAGATCTAAAATTCATGGTAATGAATAGTCCCTTGGAAATGAGCTCCTCTTTTCTTATATAGTGGGAATTAAATATCTACAAATGGTTCCCCTACCCATGTATATATAACGTCCACTTAATATTCTATAAATGACATGTTATGAACAACCAATTGTGTCATAACATCATTTATATTTTTATCACTTGTAATATATAGTAAATATATTATCTGATAAAATAGAGTCATTAACTCAACTCATAATTTCTGAAAATATTAAACTAACCTTGAATATTAAAATCATATTCGTTCATATAATATTTTTCCATGTGTTCACTTAATACCTTGTAAAAAAATTTAATCAATAAATTGAACTCCAATTATTCTATACTCAAATAATAATGAAATTATTCATTCATCGTCTACCATTTTTTCTTGGACACATCTCGGACCCTGTGGTGGGCCCCACTATGTCCTATACTCCTATTCAACAAAATAGGGTAGAATTTTGAATACTCTGTTGTGTGTTACCATCTAGTCCCTTATCTCGATAGCAGTGAATACTATTCACAGATCAAGAGTAGAGTCTACCAACTCATCAAGACCCCTAAAGAGATAAGGAGAATTCATAGCAATGACAACTTATCATATGAACACACGCCATGTAATATAATATCTTTATCTCATGATATCTCATAAATAAGGATACACAACTTATGCCATAATCCATTATTACTTTATTATTCATTAACCTAACTGGACAAACTTACCTTATTCTACCATGACCATGAATTTAGTAAAGGTACTACCATCCTAATCAACTAGGCTCGAGATATCACTTTCTTTCAGAAGTGATAAATTCTATCTTGATTATTCAATCAATGTCATACCACCAATGACACACCCAATGCAAGATACCTCTCTATGACTTAAATGCCATAGTTTTTTCCTTGAATCAAAGTGTGTGACCAAATAGTATACATTGATAATAATCTCAATTTAGGATACCATTACATGTTTTCATATATAGGAACTACCAATGACACCTGAAACATGTGGTGTTCCTATTGGCGAGCATGTCCTCATGATCTCATCTACTCGATATCACCAAGTGAAAACTTCATGATAATAAGTCTCAATTCTTATGATCCCCCAACACCCAATGGTCAAACATAATCTATTTCTATTTATAATGATGTACCTAGACCATATGACATATATTTAATATTAATGTCATAGTATCTTGATATTCTCATTATAGCTTGAGAACTATTATAAACTTTTTATATGAAAAAGAATCTATAAACATTACCACGTAAATAGTGGATGCAGAAATATCAACACTATTATGGTAAGGAAACATCATGCATAACTCACTATATACATGATATAGTAATCTAAAAGTACGTATTTAAGTTGGTTCTATGGAACCCATTATTAAAACACTTCCATGTGCACTTGATCCAACTTGCTAATGAACCTTGTTAGATCTCACATGATAATATCATGCTTCTGTTGAGTTATAGATTTAGTCATTGGGCCTACCATAGATCTACTGCATGACTACTCTTCCATCTGTGACTTAACTTACTTGAGTAATACTCCTCAAGATATGATATACATGAGTATATTCCTTTTTTCCATTGTCAAAACATGACATCTTGGATAGTACCAGTATTAGGATTTTCATAATTTATATTATAATAAAACTTTACTTACTTTATGTGATTCCAAGAACTGTAACAGATAATTTTGTATTTACACTGCTTCTTCAGTTGCATGAGAATCCACAACACACTCAATATTTGTATATATGGATACCACTAACTTAAATGGGATTCTCTTGATCATTACCTTAGCCTAACTATGATATTAAATCATATTGATCCAAAGGAAGACTAGTTTTTTCACCTTAAACTAGTGTCCCTTCCTCTCCAAGTACTAGGAATATATCTCTTATACTCTCTTATGTACAATCGAATAGTTCCGAGTGCTTCACGTGTAGTTTTACTTGATATAATTGAAATTTTTATATCAAAAAATATATATTGGTAGTATCATATCTTGTACATAACATGAAATATATGATTGATATATCACAAAATCATATGGATTTATACTTATCACATCAATTTCCTCTTATGTCATATACATGTATTCTTGGAGGGATTTATGCCACATGACATTGGTAACAATTCTCTCTTGAATTGTTCCAACTTATATTTTTCAATACATTGTCAGTATATGTACTATTTACTTGGTTTAATAAACCCATTATATCTACCTTAGTTGATCCCATCCCCTAAAACTTAGGTTGATACTTTAAGTTAATCTTAGGATATATTCTTTCATTCTAGTCTTAACTAACTGTAAGACCAATAGATTTTTTCCACATGTTATCAAACATATTTCCCTTTAAAACATTGGATCTACCACTAAAATTTTGTTGACACATGGAAAAAATTATTTCTAAATTAATATTATATGATCTTATTGTTTACCCAAATAAAAAATTGTATTTCATTAACTTTCACCCCTTATTGGTATTCTATGGTGTCACCGAACCTTTTTGGTTGTGTCATATAGACGCCTTTAAAAATTGGTGGCCTTGAAATCCAATGATAAATTTAATGATCATAGAAATTATCCATGAAAAGTATAATTCTAATGGATTTAGGCATAATGAATTGGTATTACCAATCTAGCCTTATTAGTACCATGATTTTACCACCCATGTATAGTCCCACTTGAATACTCATGACAATATTCAAAAAAATAAGCCCTTGTACTTTGATACATGAAATCCATTATTGAATTTTAATTTATCTTTTCAATATTATCTTGTTTAAATTTACTTATTACTTATAGTATTCATTATTCTCAATAAATAATGTATCACTGACCTCAGTGAATGTAAAACCATTACCATGGGTTTAGACTTCCTACGCAGTATGTGTCTCTGGAACATTCCTTTTCCACAAGCTATTGCGGAACTTGTTCCTATGATAACTACTTTTACATATTCATCATTTAATAAAATAAAGTCAAAATTTCTCCCACTATATCAAATATATATGTGCACCCTTCTATATAAATATATTATATAACTTGACTATATATTTTTGATCGTAGGGATTTCTGTAGTATCCTTAGAAACCTTTTAGGATAATTACATTAGATAAAAATTGTGTTTTTCTTGATGTAGGTTTGTTTATATACTTAAAACTTTCCATTTAAACACATGTTATTATGACATGATGGATTCATATCATACTATAACTTTTATGATATCCATTTGTCATTATAATTAGCATATGGTTTGGGGATAATATCTCTATTTGTGAAGTATGTCTTGAAAAATAATTCATATCATGACTCTTATGTGTATAATAAAAATGTGCATTTAGGAATTAATCCACACTAAATTTTATTGATCAATGTTTTCTTGTAATATTCACTATCGATCATCATTACTAACATCATAGCTTTTATGTGTATAAGTAAATGTGTATTTAGGAATTACTCTATGCTACATTTCATGATCGATGACTACTTGTTCAATATATTTTTCAGCACATGGTCCCTAATTAATGAATATATTCTAACCAAGAATATACCATAATTCACTTATAAATTCCTTAAAAAACATAAAGGAATATTATGAAGTATATTTACCACTAGATTTACCGTGGAATAGTTCACTCTCTCTAGATGAACTAATTTTGAAAGCTTCGTGACTTACCTTTATTTCTAAAAGTTTCTTTGTCCAAAGCTAAACAAGTAAATGTGTTGATAATAACTAAGATCTTTAACTCTAAAGAGTATAAAATCATACTGGGTATATCCTTGATAACTAAATAGTTTTTCCAGAAAATTAATTTTCTTTCCACAATTGGGTATAATTGAGTCTTACATGTATATTCATAATGTATTTCCCATGGTTCATGTATTAATTAACTATTGGTTGTGTATAAAATACCATAATCAATATTCCTCCATAACTGTTTTGGTATCATTCAAAAAAAATTATATTTTTACAAGAACCATTCAATTAGTAATAAAACTGTGTTCTTCTCATTGCTGATGTAGGTATCACCCTTCCTCAACCACTTAGATAACACACCTCAACTTCTCGTAATGTTTCTTTACTTACTTGGTTCCTGTATTTAGAAAAGAATATGTAAAGACATATTTGATCTAATTCTGAAGGATCATAAATGAAATGTTACATTTAATGATGAATATACCTGAAGTAGAATCTCATGCTTTATTATTCTTAAATTCATTATAGTTTCTCTTCCAGTGACCTATATTTATGTATGTAAAGAAAATAGCCTATTGTTCAATGCTCTCCCTATTTACCTTTGGTTTCTTATAAATATATTGTGAAGGTGCCTTTGGTAGTATACTTTCAGTCATACTTTTCACCTTGTATTTTTGTTTGTTCTCTTTAATAATTAAATACTTAACTTTCTTTAAATTATCATATTCTTGGAAAATCTATCCGAAAAGACATTGAAGTAGTTTATACAAACTATTAATTTGATAATTCTCAATGAAACTGAAAAAATAGAAAGTAAGTATGAGATAATGAGATGAACTTAAAGTTATTAATTTTACTTGAAACCCAATTCTTCTAGTCATTCAATGTACTTTATTATCCAGAGTACATGAAGATCAACTTGAGTTCTATATGTCATTCTATATGTGATCATTTTGATCATCATCTCATTGATTTATTGATTAATTTTCTCATCATAAAATTCTTGAATATGAGACAACTATTGGAATACTAATGTTGATCCAACAAATCTCATGTACTTTAGGTTTTGATGATATAAAATACCCTTCATACTTTACTGATGATATTTTTTTCTAAGTGTGTTTATCAAGTTTTATTTTATTATTATGAATTTGGAGGTTAATTTCCTTAAATATGGATTTGGGATGATTTTGGCTACAATCTTAATAAGTCTATAAATTTGGATATGTGACGTTTTTGGCTACATGGTGAAAATGACTATGTCAATCAATCACCTACATAAAGAAAATAGACATGACAATTGGATACATCACAAAATCACCTACATAGAAATTGCCTATGTTGACAAGATCTCCTACATGAGAAATCACTTATGTGATCAATTTACTACGTAAAATGGTTACATGGGGTAATTGGATATGTGAGTAATCACATATATGATGAATCAGCTATGTAAATATGCTACATGAAGAAATCAGTTATGTGAACCAGCTAAGAATCTTTAATCAGCTACATTGCTTCAATTGATTACATCACTTCAATCAAATACATTAGTTTTGGTGAATTGTCTACATGAAGAAAATGGATAGATCATTTGAATCATCTACATTATATTTAGCTACATGAATAAAAAACCTATGTGAAGCAAAAATGGCTATGTGGATTAAATTATTCAATTTAACTATGTGGTTTCAATTCTAAAAATTATATACGTCATGCTGTAAGTTAGTATTTATTACCGTTGAATCAATTGAGTAAGATTTTAATGATGTTGTACAATCCTTAAATGCTCAATTTCCTCTTTAAGATAAAATTGAATATAATAAGAGATAAGTACCGAGATAGAATAAAAGGAAGATATATTTTATTTTTCTCTACCATTTTTGAGGTATTATTTTCAAGAAGAAGGACGTATCACTGATCACTATTATTTCTAATGATCATGTGCAGTAGATTTAAATAAGAAGTAGTGAATGTATTTCAAAGAGCGCATGTGAAAGCGCAGATTTTTTCATGTGAAGAAAAGTTCATAAGAGAATACAAAGAACTCATTCAAAAAGGTATACAAAATATGAAACTTTGTTTTCTATGAAAATAGAAGAAGTCTCATTTTTATCAGCTGTTATTATTGTCAATCCCTTCTAAGTTCAGAAGACTCTCCTTAAGCTTATTATTCTTTAGATCATTTATCTTATAGATCCTAATTTTTCTGTCAGCTGTATCTTATAGCTATGAGCTAAAAAATATACAACTTTCTATTTTTATATTTAATTGTAAAGGTTACTAACAAAATAACCTTTGAATTATTTTGTTTGTTAAGACTTCATAGAGTTTAGTTGAAAGATACTACGATTGTACCAAGTTTCAAATGATTGCAATCAATTGTGATGTCCCTAGAAAAAGGATTGGTAGTCCCTGAAAAAAGGAACTGTCTAGTGAAAATCATCAAACTCATGGGGAAGAGTGGTGGTGGTGTGGAATAAGGGACTTATATTCCCAAAATCACTATAAATATCCTTTTGTATGTTTCTCTTCCTTATGATTTTATTTCCACTACATGTATTGTTAAATAATAGAACAAAAGTCAGTCATAAAAAAGAGAGGGTGTTTTTTCTAAGTGAATAAATATTTAAAAAACTCAATTCATCCACCCTCAAAAGTCTTAATATGGTTAGTCTAAAACAACACTTGGTATCTTAGGTAGTGATTCTTGAGTTATCAGCAGTTAAAGTTCAAATCTAAAGGTCTCTTAAATAATGGCCGCTATGAATAAAAATTGAGAAGGAATGTCTATGGTCAGAGGACCTTATTTCAATAGTGATAATTATGGTTGTTTGAAGTAATGAATGATCATATATCTAAATAACCTTGGTCTGAAGGTTTATCTCAAATCTATGAAGCCTTATGAAATTCCAAATACAGAACCAAAAAACCAGGATGCTAAAAATAAAGAAAAATATGATATAAATTCTAAATCTATAAATGCTATAATATGTGGATTAGGTTTGGATGAGTCCAATGGAGTCTCTCAATATAAAAAAACTCATGAAATGTGAAATAAGATTTTAGTTTCTTATGAAGGAATAAATAATGTGAATGATATCAAATATAATAATAACAAACTAAAGTTTGACACTTTTAGAATGATGGATGGTGAGAGTATTACACAGTTGAATAAAATACTTGTAGAAATTTTAAAGAATTTTTCTTCTTTAAGGACACCTATTACTGAACTAAACTAGGCTATGAAAGTTCTCAGAATACTACTACTAAGGTGGAGTGGTATTTTGGCTGCAATCAAACAATTAACAGAGGTAAAAAACTTCAAAATAAAAGATATTATTGGTACACTGATGATTTATAAGGTAGATATAGAATTTGAAGCTAGAGAATATATGATAGTTAAGAAGTAGAATGATTCTTTAAAAGTCTCAACTTTAAAGGATGATAAGAAATGTAAATAAGTTTAGATATCTGATTCATTTGATGAAAATTCTTCAAGTCGTTCTAATTCAAAAAGCAATCTTGCTCACTTTTCTATAAAATTCAATAAGTTCTATAAACAAAGAAGAGGTTTTAAGAAATATTTCAACAAATATAATAATTTAGAAGGAAATTATATGGAAGTAAGATTTTATGAGTTCAAGAAGCTTGGACACATCAAGCCTGATTGTCCACAACTTCAATATGACAAAAAGACAGAAAATAAATACTTCAAGAAATTTAGTTACAAGAAGAAGGATAAGAAATCCATGAAGGCAACATGTAGTGCTTCATAGGATTCTAGTAATGTTTTATCTTCTAAATCAGAAGATGATCATTCTAATTAGAAATCCAACATGTGTTTTATGGAACATACTGATGAGGTACATTCTTTCTATTCTTATGAAAATGAAACTAAATCAAAAAATGGAAATTTATAATTTGAGGAACTGGATGAATATTGTTCCATGTTTGATCTAAATATTAATATTTACAAAAGAAAAATAAAACTATCAAAAAATCCTATTAAGTGACTCTTAATGAAAAGGAATACTTAACAAAATAAATTCTAAATTTTAAAACCAAAATGGAAAATTATGTTTCATCGTGTAATTAACATGGAAATAAAATTTAAAAATTAAAATATTAATTTCAATTCTTTAAAGTTGATGATAGTGTATTTAAAAAAGATAAAAATTATTTAAATCAAATTCTTAGTAACAATAAAACTCATAAAAACATATTTTTAATATGAATTCAAAGTAAAAAACTAAAGTTTTAAAAGAAATATTTTGAACCTAGTTCCAAGAATAGAAATATTTCAAAAATTATTATTTTTTTCATTGTGGTTAGATAGGGAACTATGAAAATGTTTACAGTTTGAGAAACCCATAGTTCTGTGGAGTTAAACATTATTTTTTCATAAATAGTTTTTCAAAATTCAGTGTTGAAGGTTTTGGACAGCCTAAACAAATTTGGGTTCATAAATCCTTAATTTCTAACCTTTCTAGACCGAAGAAAATATGGGTACCAAAACAATTTCTTATTTAATTTGTATTTGTATATATAATGGTCCAAGATCACCAATGAAATATGGTATATGGAAAGTGGATGCTCAAGTAATATGTGTGAATATTTCTATAATTTACACTCCTTATAAAATATAGATGGAGGTCATGTCACTTTTGGTGACAATGATAAAGGAAAAATTTTGGGAGTTAGATCTATTGTAAATCTAAAATCTATCCTTATTAAAAAAGTTCTCTTTTTGGAAGTTTTAAAGAACAGTTTGATAAGTATATCTCAACTTTGTGATGAAGGTTATTTTATGGATTTTTCAAATAATTAATGGTCTATTTTTAAAGGTAAAATTATTAAATTTAAGGCACCATGAACATACAATTTATATACTCTAGATCTTAATTATTTGGGTAAAAAAAGGTGAACTATTTAAATGCTGAAACAAACGAGTCATAAATATGGAATAAAGTATTGAGACATTTTAATTTTTATTCTATAATAAAATTTTCTAAAAGGAATTTAGAATTAGATTTACCTCAACTTAATTTGAATAAAAAGAAGCTATGTGATGTATGCCAAATGGGAAATCAAAACAAGTCATCTTTTGAACCAATTAAAGAGGTTTCTACTTCTAAAATCCTAGAACTTATTTATAGAGATTTGTTTGGGACATCTAGAGTTTCAATACTAAGAGGAAAATCTTTTTTTTTATGTTTTAGTTGATTTTTTATATATTTAATTGAGTTTTATTTTTTAGTTTTTAAAATTGATGCTTGTTCCATTTTTATAAGTTTTTTTCAAACTATTTCAAAGAGAGAAAGATGTAAAAATTATTTCTTTAAGAAGTGACCATGGAGGAGAATTTGAAAATCATGAGTTCCATGAATGTTGTTAAAAACATTATATCAAGAATAAATTTTCTTCCCTAGGACATTTAAATGGAATAGTGTTTTTGAAAGGTGGAATATGACTTTTTAGTAAATTTCTAGAACAATGTTATGTGAGTATAATTTGCCTACTCATTTTGGGATGAAGCTGTGAATACAACATGTTGTGTCATAAACAAAGTTCTAATTAGAACTATTTTAAAGAAGACACCCCATGAGCTATAGAATAATAGAAAGACATAATCTGGATAATTTATTATTTTAGATGGAAATTTTATATTCTAAACACCAAGGATAATCATGATAAGTTTGATCCAAAAGCTGATAAATGAATCTTTCAAGGATATTCTACTACTTCGAAATCATATAGAGTTTTCAATTAATGATCAAAGATTTTTGAAGAATCAAATCATGTGATTTTTTTGAAAGTTATCCTTTTGATCACAAAGTAACTCAAATTGATGAACTAAGTGATTCTTTTTAAAACCTAGGATCCGAACCTCTTTTTTATGAAAAAGGGGATGAAGATTTGGAACTTTATTTCCCAAAACCAAATACTAAAATGTTGGATGCCAGTGAACCTGAAAGTGTGATACCTAGAAAACCCATAACCCTTAAGAACCATCCTTTAGGAGCTGTTATAGGAATTTTAGATGAAGGAATTAAAACTAGAAGGAGTGTAGGAAAACTTGTAGAGTTTTTTGGATTTTTATCTCAGTTAGAACCTAATTCTATAGAAGAATCATTAGTATATGAAATTTGGGTTATAGTTATGCAAGAGGAATTAAACCAGTTCAAGAGGAACAAGGTATGATAATTAGTTGATAGACCGTATGAAAAACCTATTATAGAAATAAAATGGGTTTTTAGGAATAAACAGGATTATCATGGTGCAATAACTAGAAATAAATCTAGATTAGTAGCTAAAGGGTATAATCAGGAATAAGGTATAAACTATGAGGATAACTTTGCTCCAGTAGCTATATTAGAATCCATTAGTATTATTTTAGCCTATGCATCATATATGAATTTTTTAATTATATCAGATAGATGTAAAATATTTTTTTCCAAATAGTTTTCCAATGGAGTAAGTTTATGTTGAACAACCTCTTGGTTTTTAAAATCCATATTTTCCAAATTTAGTTTATAAACTTACTAAATCACTTTATAGTATTAAACAAGATCCTATAGATTGGTATGAGTGTTTAAGTTTATTTATTTTATCAAATAGATTTTTAATCGGTAAGTAAGATCCTAATTTATTTAAGAAAACTTCATATTCAGATATTTTGTTAGTGAAAATATATGATGATGATGCAATTTTTGGTTATAAAAATATAAAATTGTGTAATGAATTTTCAAAACTCATGCAAAAAGAATTTGAAATCAGCATGATGGGTGAGTTAATTTATTTTCTAGGTTTTAAAATTTATAAAAAAACATAGGGAACATGCTAAATCAAATAAAATACATACTAGACTTACTGAAAAGGTTTGGATATGAAAGTGGTAAATTGTTTACTACTCCTATGAATTCTAATGAAAAAATTGACTTGAATAAAGCTGGTAAACTAGTTGAGAACAATATTTATATATGAATAATCATAATTTTATTGTATTTTACTACTAGTAGACCAAATATTATGTTTTAAATATACCTTTGTGCTCGATCTCAAGAAAATACTAAATAATCCCATTTAAAAACTATCAAAATAATTTTAAGATATTTAAAAGGAGAAAATTTTATTTCTTTTCTTTTTCCAAAAACTTATGATTTTAATTTAATATCATACTCAAATGATGAATTTAGTGGTTGTAGAATATATAGGAAGAATGCTTCATAAACTTTCCATTTTCTAGGAAAATCTACGGTATCCTAGTCTAGTAAGAAGCAACACTTTGTTGCATTATCTACTGCAAAAGTAGAATATATATTACTACTGGTAGTTGTTTTTTCACAAGTGATGTAGATAAAAAACACATTAATTGACTTTGTATTCAATTATAATCAATTCTAAATTAAATATTATAACACTAGTACTATCAACATTTCTATGAATCCAATAAATTCTTTAAGAACAAAGCATATAAACTTAAGACATCATCTTCAAAGAGATTAAAATAAAAAAATAAGATATTTCACTTGAATTTATCTCTAAATATAATTAGTTATTATATATTTTTAATAAACCCCTTTCATGTGAGAGTTTTAAATTTATTAAAAAAGAATTGGGTTTATTTTTTTTAAATAGATTTAATGTGTTTTATTTATTTTGATTTAAATAAATTTATTTTCTTTATTATTTTTGAAATTTAAATTGAATTTTATTTTGTATTATTTATTTTAATGCTATATGAAAATTACTATTATTCATATTTTTTGTTTATTTATAATTTAAAATGTATAAATTTATTTCTTTTCTTTTCTTTCTTTATTTTTGTTATTTATTTATCAGTCAAAAGTAACCCTAAACCAAAATCGAGTATGTAATCACATTGGGATTTGGGTATGTGATTAAATACAAAATCATCTCTCAACCCTTTTCTCATTCTCATACATAACCTCTATTTAAATCCAAACCATCATCTATAACCTCTCGATCCCTGTTTGACCTTTAACAAACCTTTTCCAAATGGGAAAGTTGAAGTGTACAGATGATGGAATATAATGTTCGTATATGAAATCCAAAGGAAGTGTAAGAATAATTCTTGAAAGAAAGTCTATAGATATGGTGTGGATGAAGAAAATTGAAATGCTGTTAAATAAAATGATTGAGTTTCAAGGCTGGGTTTTCTTGTTAAATGAGAAGAATTGAGGTTTTATTTTTGAGGAGGAAGTTAATGAATTCTTGATAAATGATGAGTTTCGGTTTAATCATACAGAGGATTTCATCTCGTCAAATGTTGAAGTAAAGACAGTGGTATTTTATCATATTTAAATGAATTATATCTTTCATTATCCCCATGAGGGGGAGTTTTATTTTAGTCAGAAGCTTATTGGGATAAGCTCTGCAGGTCCAAACAAAGTGTTCAAGTTTTTGTTTGGAACCTTTTTTTTGAAAAGAAACCTTTAAAAGAGCTATCTACTGAATGGAAAGTTTTATGTAAGTTAGTTCATATGGTTATAAAACAAATATAATGAGATATGGAGGAATTTACTTTTCAATATATGTATTTGATGTACATATTGATCAATAATGTAAAGTTGAATTTTCTAAGATACATAGTGTTATTTTTGCATCATTTCTGCAAAGAAAAAGGGAAGTTAAACTGGTATCCTTATGGTAGATTAAGTTATTTATTTTAAAAAAATAAATAAGTAGATTTAAATGAAGGTGATGTAGTGAAATTTCATAAAAGTAACACTCTATCATCAGTTCTCTTGAAGATGATTAGATATTTCTAGGATTCTGCTTCGAATTATTTGAAAGAAGTTGGCCAGGAAAGTGTGACCCAGGGGGATTCAACTCATACCTCACTATCTAGTGGTAAAACACCTACCGAGACGGTGTATGATAGGGGAGTAGAGGAGAAACCATATTTAATAACTATCTCTTCAGTTCTAGTCATCAGTTCTGTAGTTGGTGATCCTATCCAAATTTAGAAGGATGTGGTTTCTTAGAGCCAATTTTCTAAGGGAGTTGTTGTGTCTGCAGAGGAAGTTTAACATATAAAGATATTTGTTGATAAAAATTCTAATTTTTATGAATATTGGCCAACTAATATTGGGATTATAGGTTCTGAAGTTTAGAAAAGTTCATAGTTAGAAGAAATTCATGATGAATATGATCCAATTCTACCTGGATCACCTGTTGATAGAATAAGGGATCCTGGAGTGGTTATGAAATATGAAAAGTGTGCCCATGCACCATCAGTACCATCATATCCTTCAACTTCTCATGTAGAAGCTCCTTCTATTAGTAAGAGTTCATAAATATTGGAAAATGAAGTGTTTTCTAATGAAGTAATGATAGATATTTACAATCTGAGAGTAGATTATTTTTATTTAAAAGAAGAGTCGGTTGTTTGCAATGATGAGACCATAAAACTTAAAAAGTCCTCTGTCTCTATGTTTTTAATAAGTTATTTGGTATAGTGGCTGTCCAATCATCTTTGATCAGTAGTCTTAAAATAGATCCACCTGTGAAACAGGAAAGGTCTAATGTAAGTTCTAAGGAACTTGAAGAAATTAAAGCTTTGGTAAGTGAGTTGAAAGATGTTTACCCTACAAAGGTTGAATTTGGTGATCTTAATACTTTGGTTTCATTTAAAAGGGATGTGTCTTGGAATCCTTCATCAATGCAATCAGGTTTATCTTAATAAGTTGTTGATGAAATCAAATATTTTCAAGCTGAAGTGAAAGTGACTCTACACACTTTGAAAAGTGTTGTGTTAAGTCAGTTTGAATTTATAAATAAATTTTAACCCTATACTGTTGCTTCTTCAGTTTTTACATCTCTTCTGGATTTAAAGAATGAAGTTCATCATATGCTATCAGAGTGGGGTTCTATATCTTCTTAGATTTAGTGCCTCTAAGCTGATATGATTTCTCTAGTGATATTGGATGGGATAAAAAAAGATATTTTTGGTCAATTTAATGATACTGGGGAATCTATTAAGAATATTAGTGTTGTCTTAGATATGTGCATTAATGACCTTATTGGTCATCTTGAGAAATCTCTTGGATATATGGTAGGAGGAAATTTGGGTGTTTCTAAGGAATAAAGATATATCATTAAAGAATACATTAAAAGTATCGATCAAAACACTCAATTATTTTTTCAAACAGAAAAAATAAATATTTTCAAAAGTTGTGGCTCTTTATACTATGAAAGTAACATATTCAGATTAAGAATAATCTTTATAATAACCTTTAGAAAATCCAGTTCTATTTATGGTAAGGGAGTTGTTTGATTACAAACCTCTTGTAGTTTCAAGATCAATTGAACCCCAACCTTCTTTTAGTTCTCAAGTTTTTAAATATTCTCTCAACTATGTTAAGGAAGTTGTTCATATTTTTCTAGCATAAGTGAATAATATGGATCCTAAGGTGCAGTCTCTGACTGGTAGGATAATATACATGAAGATGTCTATGAATCTAGTTATGAATAAGGTTCTTGTGGATATACCTTAAAGAATTTCAACTGCAGATATTTCCCTTATACTTATACCTCTTACTGTCAGTGAGTTTGTAAGTTTCTCTTTATAGAAGGGATAACATCTTAAGACTTTTATCATAAATGGATATACATCAGTTGCTCAAATTCATAAGAAACTATCTCTATTGATCCTTTAATTTTGTAATTCTGATGTTGTTTTGAGGATAGAAATGTATGCTGAAGCCTTATTTTAGATGAAAATAAGAAGACCTCTTGGTCCTGATCCTACTAGTACTTCTCCATAAACCAGGCAGCGAGTATAAGGTGTTTATGATCCTTTATCTCCATCAATGCCAACTCCATCTACCTCAAGATCTACTCCAACTTTAAAACCACCTTCACCCAAACCAAAATGGGTTCCTTTGCTGATATTTTGTAACTTTATTGAGTGGATATATATTTTTATTTGAAATAAATTAATAAAATACTTAATTATTTATGTGTTTCTAATGTGTTTCTTAGTGATTGATTTCATTTGATGTTATTTATCTCTTTGTTTTATTTTATGAAACTAAATCTTTCAATAATTACATATTAAGTTTTCACACTACATTTAAATTGTTCATAACTCAAAAGTGATACATTAGTATGTGTTTTATTTCTCTTACCCTTATTTTTTAATGAAGTAGAATAAGGATAAGTTTTCTACCTTACCAAAATAGAGGAGAACTTTTTTACCTTTTATATTTTAACAAAAAGGGGGAGAATTATTTTTAAAAAATGGGGAGAAGTCTATTAAAAAAAGGAAATAATTTTCTACCTTTCAAAAATTCAAGAAGTTACTAAGGGATAGAAACACTATATTTTTAAACTATATTATATCTTTTATACATTTAATTTATATTAAACATTTTTAAAATTCTTTATTTGATATCTATTAAAATATTAATGAGTTTTATGGATTTTGTGATCATAAAAAAGGGGGAGATTGTTGGACTAATAATGTTGATCCAACATATCCAATGTACTTTAGATTTTTATGATCTCAAATACCCTTCATACTTTACTGATGATCCTGTTATGTAAGTATGTTTATCATTTTTTATTTTATTCTTATGAATTCAGTGGTTAATTTCCTTAAATATGGATTTTGGATCATTTTGGATATAATCTTTCTAAGTTTGTAAAATCAGTTACATGATGTTTTTGGATACATGGTGAAAATGACTATATCGATCAGTCACCTACATAAAGGAAATTACTACATTAATTAGTTATGTTGTAAAATTTCCCATGTTGAAATTTCCTACGTCGATAAGATTGAATAAGTGATAAATTGATTACGTGATCAATCAGATTTATAAAATGGTTACATGGAGTAATCAGATACATGAGAAATCACCTACATGATAAATCTACTATATTAATATTCTATGTGAAAAAATTAGTTATGTGAATCATCTACGTGGTGGAATCAGCTATGTTGATTCAATTGGATACATCGCTTCAATCAGCTATGTTAGTTTATGTGAACCATCTATGTGAAGAAAATGTCTACACTATTTCAATCAGATACATCATATTCATCCATGTGAATAAAAATCCTACATGATTCAATTTGGCTACATGAATAAAAATCAGCTATGTGGATTCAGTTCTTCAATTTGGCTACCTATTTTCAATTCTGCAAATCAGATACGTCATACTTTAAGTTGGAATTTATTACTATTGAATCACTCAAGTAAGTTTTTAATGATGCTATATAATACTTAAATTCTTGATTTCCTCTTTAAGATAAAATAAAATATAATAAGATACAAGTACCGAGAAAAAAGGAAAGGATGATATATTTTATTTATCTCTATTGTTGCTGAGGTATTATTTTCAAGGAGAATTATGTTTCACTGATCCCTATTTTTATATGGATCATGTGCAATGGATTTAAATAAGAATTATTCATGTGTTTCAAAGAGTTTTTGAAACCATATATTTTTTCATGTGAAGTAAAGTGCAAAAGAGAATATAGAGAACTCATTTAAAAATATCTTTAAAAAATGACACTCTGTTTTCTATGAAAAGAAGGAATAAAAAGTCTTATTTTCATTATTTGTGCTTATTGTCAATCCTTTTTGAGTTCAGATGACTCACCTTGAGTTGCTTATTCTTCAGATAATTTCTCCTGGAGATCTTTATTTTTTTTCAGTTGTATTTTACAGTTGTGAGATAAAAAATATAAAAAATTCTTATTTTTATCTTTCATTGTAAAGGTTCCTAGAAAAAGAACATTTGGAGGATATTGTTTGTTAATAATTTTTAGAGCCTTGTTGAAATCTCATGTGCTTGTACCAAGTGTCGACTTCTTTTACTCAGCCATACAGTCCTTGGAAAAAGGATTGGTAGTCCCTAAAAACGGACCAGTCTAGTGAAAATCATCATACTCATGAAGAAGAGTGGCAGTGGAGTGGAATGAGGGACTTCTATTACCCAAACCACTATAAATATCTATATTAATGTTTCTCTTCCTTATGCTTTTATTTCTACTGCATGTATTATTAAAGAAAAGAATATAAGTCATTCATAAACAATAGAGGGTGGTTTTTCTAAGTGAAGAAAAATTTAAAGAACTCAATTCCACCCTCTTGAGTCTTAATACGACCAGTCTTTGACGTCAACAACAACATGGTATATACATCCATGTCCTTCTACACCTGAAACCGTTTGGACATTGATGCTTTCATTACGATATAAACATAAAATGTGTCATCCATGAGTCTCCTGTAAGAATATTTCTCATCCTCTCTATCTCCCTAAGGTGGATGATCAAGTAGTGGGGACTCCAGCTCATATAATTTCCTTTTATACTATAGTACTACACACAAACTCCTATAATACTATTGGAAATTTTTTCCAGTGAAGACATGGTATTTGTACAATATGGATCATTGTGTATCTATGGAATTACTTTCCATTTACTAAAAAAATAAACATTATAAAATTAATAATTTTATATTGATTATCATTTATAAATTTCTGATTAATTAATTAAATGAATCCCACTATTTTATCAAACCCTAGTACCCCTCACTACTAGATTCAGAATACCCAATCACTTGAGTATTCTAGTGGAAAGGATCCTTGAAAACTCTCTTTATAGTCTAAGCTATAGATATTACACCACTTAGAGAGTTTCAATGTAGGAACTCGACTGGCCAACAATATTGACTCGCGGTTCCTTGAACCGTTGAGTGAAGTCCCAGCTTCTCAGAATCATAACCTTGATTCCCTCAATTTTTTTTCTCAAAATTATAAGTAATCTCTATATGAATACTTATTTGATATCATATCTAGTTAAATAAACTCATCACTCTCTTAATAACTCCTTAGTATTAGGATGCACCCTCAATTAGGGTCGACGGGAACCACATACACTCAGTTTTGTTCAAATTTAAGTAACAGAAGACTTTATGACTTAATATTATTTTGAGGGTTTTTATTATTTCTAAAAAAATGAAATCCTTTTCTATCAAATATGCTCTTACCATGTGATAACATTCTCAACTGAATAATGGATTAATAAAAAAACAATCATCGCGTATTTATGTATCATTTATTTTTTATTTTAGGTGTTCCCATAAACATTCATATTCATAAAATAATAAAAAATTCATAAAATAAATAAACCAATCGATTGATATTGAGAATTGGTATTGGTTTATCAATTTATACTCAATGGATCAACCGCGACCCAATGGGTATAAAACTTGAGTCGGTCATGACTTGTATCGCAGCGCGCACCCCATTCCAAAGTCTATATGTCTCATTTAGGATACTGCCTAATCTTGTCATTCTATACATCTTATAGTGTCATCGTTATAATACATACATACCCGCACACATGTGAGGGGGTTTTGGGAAGTGAAAAATACATACAGATAATGCTGATGGACACACATACCCTTATACATATTAAATGAAGATGTACATACCGTCAAAAATAAATAATTATTACAATCATATCACACAATTGTAATAATTAATAAAATAAAATAAACCTAGATTGAACATTGGTCGGTCCATGCCCAAGACCAGTCAATAGAGAAAATAAATGGTGATAAAAATTAAGTGTGATAAATTTAAGTTTGAGTGAAATAAAATAAAATAAATAAATTATTTTAATTAAAATAATTTTATTTAGTTCGATCTTGAAATTAATTTAATTTTAGTCCCAATTATTATTTTTCGAATATTAAAATTATATATATTTTTTAAAATTCCAAAAATTTAAATTATTTTTTTGAATATATTTTTTTAAAATTCACGAGCCCCAGAACCCATCCAATCCCATTTTGGGTTGGGTAAAACCCACATAAATCTATTTTGGGTTGGTAAGAACTCGTGAAAATCTGTTTGTGGGTCATGCAGAACCCGACCATACTCGTTCTGAGTTGGGAAGGACTCGCCTTGACCCGTATCAGGTCGGGAGGACTCAGTTTGGCCATGGGTTAACCGATTCATAGGAGGAGTACCACACATGAGAGCCTGATTAGGAAGGGGGCCACACCAGAAACCCAATTGAGGTAGGGGACACACCATATGCAACAAGGGGAGGTCATCGGGAGGTCCCATGCATGGTGGGTCTCCACCGAAACAAGGGAGGATGAAAACGGGAGTGTGATGACTATGGGTTGTGATGGTTATTGGGAAATCATAGGGATAAGTAGTTTCAAGTAAGGGTAGCTGACTAATGATGAGAATCGAAGGTTGGTGCTGGCTAGTAGGATGTGATGACAATCGGGGTAGTCAGCCAGGAAGGGATCACGGGCAAGGGAAGAAACTGCGATGGTAATGAAAATTCTAGTGGAGATGGTGGGGGGAAGTATTCCATGGGAAACTACCCTCTTTTTTATTATAAAAATAGTTTTTAACATTTCCTTATAGCAGAAGCTGTCCCTATCCTTTTAACTCTTTCATTTTTAATTCTTTTATTTGTCTTCAAAAAAGAACTCCACACCATTTAACTTTTGTATTTTTTTTGTTTCACCCTTTTCAAAAGGATATTAAGTAGGAATTTTATTTTTTGTAAATTACATAATGTTGTGAAAGAAAAGATCACCGATCGGACGGTTTCAACCACCAGAATCCAGTCAGAACCTGGTCAGAAAATGGGAGGTAACCGAAATCGCCATCAGACAACAAAATCAATAAAACTTTAACATATATTTAAATATATGTTCTCAGATTTTTAAAACCCATAAAAACCATTTTCGATCTAAATCAAATTTTCAGATGGAAATAACTTGGCTGTCTAAAATTAGTTCATTGCACAATCTGTTCTGTTGGGACTGACATGAATCCCTCTACTTAAATTTGAGAAAAAATAATTTTTCTTCACTAAAAAAATTCATGTGATTTCTCTGATACCAGTTGATGGTACTAGGGTTTGCATCAGAAGATAGTAGGACAGAGATTTTAAAATTTCCTTACTAGATTGATGTAAATTCATCATTTTTGGTGACCCAATCCTCAATAAAGGTCCAAGGATCTCATGTGAATTTATTTAAGAAAAAAATTAAACATAAATTATTATATAATTTGAATTTATGGTGCAATCTATAATAGACCATCATCAGTGATCATTACTTAAAGTATCTGAGTTTTAATCCCTTTATATCATCCATACATGCTTAAAGAGTCCCTAAGAATGTTGGTCATCCAAATTTGGGTGCTATCACAGAGGTCTAATGATGCATTTGATGTCCTGAAGATCACAAATGCTTTATTTCATCGATCTGTGAAGGTGTTCTTGGTTCAATTGCTTAGAAATATCCTTTCTCTCTCTAGGATATAAGATGTAAGAGAGAGGAGCTCTCAAATTCATGGGAATGAATAGAACCTTGGAAATGAGCTAATATTTTCTTATATAGTGGGAATTAAACACCCAGAGAGGGTTCCCTAACCCCCATATATATAACACCCACTCAATATTCCATAAATGACATGTTATGAAGAACTAACTGTGTCATAATGTAATTTATATTTTTATCACTTACTTATAATATATAATAAATATATCATGTGATAAAATTGTGTCATTTACTGAACTCATAATTCCCACAAATATTAAATAAACCTTTAATATTAAAATAATATTCGTTCGTATAATATTTTTTCTTGTATTAACTTAATACCTTGTGAAAAATTTTAATAAATAAATTCAACTCCAATTATTCTATACTTTAATAATAATAAATATATTTATTCTCTGGTGATCATTTATTATCAGACACATCTTGGACCCTTTGGTGGGTCCCACCATGTCCTATACCCCCATTCAATAGAATAGAGAAAACTTTTGAATATGTTATTGTGTGTGACACTCTAGGATCTTATATTGATAGCAATGAATATTATTCACAGAACATGAGCAAAGTTTAGAAATTCATCAAGGCCCCTAAAGAGATAAATAAAAGTCATAGTAAAGAAAACCTTTCCTATGAACACATTCTATGTAATATAATCACTTTATCTCAGGATATCTCATAAAGACAGATGAAAAAATTATTTCATCATCCATTCTTACTTTATTATTCATTGAAATAACTAGACAGACTTACATTATTTTATTATTGATGTGGATTTAGTAAAGGTACTACCATCCCAATAAACTAGGACCAAGATATAACTTACTTTTGGAAGAAAAAATTTATATCTTGATTATTCAATCAATGTTTTATCACCAATGATGTACCCAACAAAAGATACCTCACTAATAATTCAATTCCATAGTTTTTTCCTCGCATCAAAGTGTGCGATCAAATAGTATGCACTAATAATAATAATATCAAGTTAGGAGAGCATTATATGTGTTCATAGATAGGAACTAAAAACGACACTTGAAAAATGTGGTGTTCTTATTATCGAGTCTATCCTCATGATCTAATCCACTCGAGATAACCAAGTGCGAACTTCATGAAAATTCTCAATGCTTATGAGACCCCGACACATGATGGTCAAACATCATCTGTGTCTAGTCAGAATGATGTACCTAAATAATAGGACATATGTTTAATATTAATTTCATAGTATATCAAGGTTCTCATTATAGGTTGGGAACTACTATAACCTTTTGATACAACAAATTATTTATAGACATTACCATGTAAATGGTGGATACAAAAATATCAACACTATTGTGGTAAGAAAACATCATGCATAACTCACTGTATACATGATATGGTAGTCAAAAAGTACATATTTAAGTTGGGTATAGGGAACCCATTATTAAAAAAATATATAATAACATGAGATAAGATGTTGAGATTAAATCAACTTTAAGAAAAATAAGTGTCAGATCCATTTCAAACAAAACACATGTTAAGACCTCAATCATCCAATTAGGTAGTTTCATGATAAAGATGGGTTTCCATGGATTATATTGTGTAATACATTGTGGAAATGATTAACCCTAAGAGTTAGGTAACTAAATATCATTGTAAGTTTTAAGTTACACTTAGATGATAAACTTTCAAGAAGGATAGAAAAATAATGGTGTTGAGTTTATCCATATTATGAATTTGAGAAAAGGGTTGGCCACTCAACTATCTAAGAGTCATATCAGATATGATTAACATGATGACCTTACAAAATAACTAAGTGATAAAATGAACACTAAAGTGGACTCATTTATTCATGAAATATTAATTTTGGACCATCATCCAACATAAATTTGTGATCAATATTTAAAAAGGCGATGCTTAATGAAATAAATTTCTTAAACTGGAAACTTAAGAATTGTTCTTAAGTAAAAAAGTAAAATTATATATATTATAGAAACCCTTTCTTAAGTAACCCACTATTGAATTTGTCTAAAAATTGAATCTAGATGCTTATAAAAATCATAAAATGATTCACTAAAGGTTTCCAAATGATCAATTTAGTTTCCACTCATATACTCAATATGATTGAGTGTTCTATTAACTTGGTGAGACTAAGGTTTCCTATGAGGCTTATTCTAGTTAATAAATTCATTTTGGAATCATCGTTGGAAATTTTCCAACAATATGAAATAATTAAATAAATATTTACCTTATTTTTTCAAAATTTTGAGGTTAAATGAATTGTGCATGAGATGTCTAGGTTCGGGTGTTGTGTTGACAATACCAATGGGTAAAAGTTCAATCTGAAAGTAGAAAATTTAGTTGGAAAGTTCAACAATGCTTCTTTGAATAGTCATTCAAGGTCATTGAAACCTAAAGGTTGTGTCAATAAGGAAAGGACACTGTTTCCATATGGTGAAATCATCTAGAATACCATAAGGAGTTTAGGAAATTCTGTGGAATGTCCATGTATGGTATTGCTATCATAGAAATCAATTCATAGATTTTGAAGGGTGTATGATGCCAAATGTATGTTTTAAAAGTGTTTTAAATATATAAAATTTCAAAATAAAGATAATAATTAATTAATATTGTAGTTTTTTTAAATGATAAAGATAAATGTTTCTGAATCATGATCTTCATCATGATTTTGAATGTAAAGGAATATTATCAAGCTTATATGGATCTATATTAATGATGTGTATTTTCATCTTATTTATCTTATATGATATGATAGATGATGTTTATACATATGGTTTATGATTCATTAATATCTATAATTTTTTTTGAAAAGAATATAAGGATAAAAATGTTTTATTGATGGTAAAGTAATTAATCTAGATGTTTATTGAAATATGAGGGATTTTATCCCACCACCATTAGTGACATATTTTAAACAATAATCCTATTTTTGAGAAAATTATTCAAAACACATAAAATACCATATATGATATGAAAAAAATAGTTTTTTTGTTAAATATTTAAACTTATGGAAGTAAGTGTTATTTTCTAACACAAAAGAGTTTGTTTATCATAACATGATTTTTGGAAGTGAATATACGGATAAGTATGTTTGGACTTTGAGAAGTTAAATGTTTACAAATGAAATATTATTTCAGTCAAAGAGGATATCAATTAAATATCCTGAAAGGTTTAGGGTATGTCAATAAAAGATTAATCTAAATAATTTCATTAGTTACCAAATGAAACATTTAGTATAAAGGTTCCAAGAATAATAATGATGAACTTAAAGAGAGTTCTAAGTGGATAATTGGAGTTATTAACATTGTAACATTGAATGTTATAGAGTTAAGGATTTTTAATATTATGTTAAAAGAGTTGAACATTAGGAATATGATTCCCAAGTCTCACTATTATCCAAACTAGATTTCTTCATACACATTGCTTACTAAAGAGTTTAATAGGAGAGTTTTAACTGATGTTCACATAGATATATAATAAGAATTACATAGAGATATAATAATTTTAACAAAAACTCTGAGATTTCAGTAAACATAAGGTTGATATGATATTATATCATATGTAATATGTTAAATTAATTCTTATTCATGGTTTTATTAGAGTTATTAAAGGATTTTAAGAATGTAAATCTATAAAAATAAACTAAAAAGAAATATACACTTTATCATTCTTTCACATTGGCTGCGTATATATATCATGATGTGAAATGATAATTGACCTCTAAAAGTATGAATTCAAGTTATCCATATCCGATGTTCATCATGGAGTATTATAGGTTATGAATAAATTTTAAGGTTAGCGTGAGTAGGATTCTTATATTAAGATACAAAATATAACCATGAGGCATAAAATTAGTTTTGTTCACAAGATGAACTATAAAGTATACTATATGGAGTGTCATACACTATGTATTTGGTATATTATGAATGCATGGTTCGTATTTATAGTACCCATTACTTGAGGTTGGTGAGATACAAATCATGAGAACCTTTACAATATGATACCTTTCTTATATAATCCTTGAGGATTAGCTAATCAGTAGGTAGTTGTGTATGTTATTGATCATGTATTCATATGGAGATTAACTAAAATGATATTTTTCCTCTCATATGATGAGTATTCCATATAAGACATCAAATGAGATAGATTGAGGAAGTGTACAATTGTACCTAGATAACACATATGTTGCGTTTATCTATCAGGTGAGAGATATTTGATGTTCTCATCTATAAAGGCTAATGACATGTGATATATTCATCGAACAAATTAGTTTATATTCATAGAATTTATAATGTAAGTTTCTATATGAGATTGATATACTCCATGTTTTGTGGTTACTTGAACAAAAATATCAAATGAAAATGTATACTTTCTTATGATGCAGCTGGTGGACATAAGTATAGAGATACATGTGTTCAATAGAGATCACGATAAATACATTTGTAGATTGAGTAACACTGATGATTTAATATATGCCACCCATTGATTAAATTTATGAATTATAGAATTCAATTTTTTTTAATACTATATAAAACCATAAAGTCACACTTTGTGGTCATGCGATTGAGGATCAAGTTTATAAAACTTATAGAGCTACCCCAAAAGTGTTTTGAAGATATATGGAAGAAGTTATAGATGGATTTTCACATATTGTTACATATGATGTAACATGTGGTGAAAATTTATGATAAAATTTCCAAAAGGAGTTTTGTAAAATAAAAAAGGTTTCTTTGATTTGGTTTCACAAGTTATTTAATGTGATGTGACATAAGGATAAAGTGAAAAAAGTCTATTAGGATTTCATGGATATAATAGATTGATGAATTTATGCACTAAAGGAACCAACATGATCTGGTGGTTTAAAACACATCATAGACTATCCTTGAGTGCAATGCGACATCATGTTAGACACTATTTTGTGGTGATTTTTCATGGTATTATCACTTTTTTCAATGTTGTGAGGGAGTCAACCTAGATCATCTCTAGATGATATCTTATTTGGTTTTCTTCACAAGAAGGTTATTATGATAAGTTTAAACACATAAAATGAATTTTTTAAATGTTAAAAAACAAGTATAGGTATTAAATCAAACATTTCAAGAGAGTTGAAATGTTGGAATGTTTATGAAATGTTCAATAAATTCATGGACAAATTTTTGGTTTTTAGAGGCTTATATAAATCAGTTCAATCCTAAAAAATGAGTAATGAACATTTGAACTCCTCATAGGTGAAATTATCACACTCTCAGTTTATCCCACCTTTAAAAAAGGTTCTATCAGACTGTGGTATTGAGATAGATCCTACCCAAGAATTGGGAGAGTCTCACGATTCATGGATAACTCTTAAAAAAGGAGTCTTTAGGTTTCTTCCCAGTGATCTCAATCAAACATTTGTGAAGATATTTGATATACTGGACCGACTAGTTCAAGGTAAACCATTCTTATTTTTCTTATTTTATATTCATTCCAAAAAGATAAATATATTTTGGGTTTAATCAGATTTTTGATTTGTTCTTCTATTGAATTTTAGATGTTAAAAATCCCTCAAAAAACCTTTATTAAGTTGGTGAACAAATAGATTATTAATGGTTTCCTTTGACCATGTGGAGGGATGTCTAAAAATATTAGATTCAATAGCACACCCCTTGTGAATATTAGATATCAGTGGAAACTAACATAACTACATGTATATTGAAGATATTGCCTATAAATTTGATGGGAATTGGTTACTTTCTCAAGTGATATAATATGTTTTAATATCATATTTTCTAAGTAGAACTTTAGTATAACAGAATCTTGTAACTCAATGGATTCTATCTTAATAAAATTTATAGTGTATTCCTCTTGTGGAAGAGGATTAAGTTCTGAAACACATAAATCTTTGTGTTGTTTTGTGTCTTTATTTTTCTATCATTTATTATAGAATTTCTTTTCTAGAGGTGTAATTTTAGTGTGTGTATAAAGTTCTTGGTTTTCTCATCTCGGATACATCAACTATGTGGGTTTATTTAAAATTCAAGAGTTCCAGAACATTGTTCCACATTTTTAATGTCAATAATTCTCTTCTGATTTAGTGGTTACAAACCCAAAAAATCATATCAGAGATCATTTGTAGAGTTCATTACTTTTATACCCCGACTAGTTGATTAAGAGATCAGTTCAATCACATCATTATGCATTTGGTCTTTTAAGAGAATTTCAGTAAGTAGTTCTTGATCCATTTTATGTTTTTTTTTCAGATTCAGTGGAAGTTCATTGATTTTATAATTATGGAATTGGATGAGGGTAATGTCCTGTAATGTCCCGATTCCAGAAGCCACCCAGAGGCGCCCCATACCCGGTCGGTCACATGACCTCAAGCACATTTCCACAAATTCCAGAGGCTGCTAACTAGCAGCGAGGGCCTTGGTGAGTCGGTGGGGAAAATATGCCCTCATTCGGTAAAGTATACAGCGGAAGAACAACCAAACACAACATCGGAAACAATAAACAACATACAACAACTAAACTGAACAGCGGAAGAAATGTATAAATAATAATGATGTAACATGGTACATATGTATATGGAAAGTAGTAAACAAACCAATGTGCTAAAATACAACTGAAAAAAGAGTGAAAAATAAAAACAAAGTAAACTCCTCAGCATCGTAAGCCGTAGCTTAGTCCCCTGCTCTCCATCTCCACACCAAGTAAGGTACCTGAAATAGAAGGGCGCTTGTCCTTATCTATACCTGCAACAACATAGTCAGTTTGGGCCCAAAATCATGACCCAAATAGGGTGTGATACAAGGTCCTAGTAGGAAATCACCGAAAGATCTATGCCTAACAGTCAGTGAATACATGGAAGTAATAAAAAAGGAAGCAGTAAATAGGAAAACACAAGCAGCTACAATCCACAGTTCTACATATAAAGTACACAAGGAACAACCACTGAAGCAAGCAGAACAAAAAGGTAACCTCTAGGTAGTTCTCACAGCCTAACCCCTAAGGTTCAACCTACAAGTACTAGCTACCCTCTGGGAAGCACACACAGTCTCACCCCTCTGGTTCAGCTAAAGAATAGACTCTCTGGGGAAGAACTCACCGTCAATTCCCCCTATAGTCTCGTATTGTGATAAAGGCTCTCTAGGGAAGCACTCAACGTCAATTCCCCCTGTGGCCCGTGTCGAGGATCTATAGACTCTCTGAGGAAGCACTCAACTTCAATTCCCCCTATGGTCTCGCATCGTAATTAAGGACACTCTGGAGAAGCCCTTCCGTCCATTCTCCCTATGGCCCACTACACTAGGTTCTCACAGACCTGTGTAAAATAAACATGCATAGCGCGCGTGTATCGTCCAAGTAAACCTCAAGAACTACTTGGATATCATTCTAAGGCTCAACAGCATAACAAAGCAACAGTTCCACTATCCTACATCTAGGCATGGCAACTGGAAAAACACCAAACAGGCAGAACAAGCATAGAAAACATCCAGAGTATAGTAAAAGTACCATATTCACAGGAAAAAACATCTACTCTAGCAATCAAGAAAAGAAGACAATTTAACAGGGGAGAAACAGGAACACGTAATGCCCCATTCAAGGGTATTAGTGGAATTTGCACAAAATACTCAAATAATTTCTATAGAAAGTCACAAACCACCTACCTCGATCCTAGGAGATCGATATATGTGAACCATGACGACTGATTTACCTTAGAGCGTCATAGATATGAGAAAATGTCAAAAATGATCAACCTACGATAACTTGAGAAAGGGAAATGATTGGAAAACAAGGCTCAAGCAGAAGGAAGAACTCATCGCTTTAATACCAATGCAATCGATAGAACTTGAATCAGAGAAAGTACAGAGGCTCGGGGATCCGGAGAAGAAACGCGGCCGTACGGGTCGCTCTCGGACAAAGAAACTGGAGAAGGGGTGTGTTTTATCCGTCAGGCGCGACCCCGGTGCGTTTAATGAAAAAAAAAAGAAAGTAAACGGCGTGTACTTTTAGAGTACACGATGTGTACTATGTATTTTCCATACTCCACCAAAATATGACTCCACATCACCTCTACACTCCATGTGTGTGGCCCAGACACGGCTAGTATACGGCTTCGAGTGGGAAAAGAGTACACGGCGTGTACTCAGAAAGTACACGGCGTGTACTTCAAAAATTTCCAGAAACTTTATTTTTCCCCAAAAACTCCAGAAAAAGAAAAACATACCTGAAACGAAGATCCGAGTTCTTAAAAACTTTCCCCCTTAAAGAAATTCATCCCCGAATTTCCCTAGAGAGGCGTAGAAGAAGAAACCCCGAACAGCTCCGGCCACTGTGATCGTACATCAGCCTCCCTCTCCCAGGTCTCATCCTATACTCGCCCGTGCTGCCATAGCGCCCGTACTAGAGGAACAGACCACCCACGGAGAACCTTCGTACTGCGATCGACAATCTGGATAGGATTCTCCTCGAACGACGCATCCGCTTCAAGTTCAAAATCCTCGGGTTGAAAGACATGAGACGGGTCTGAAAAGTAACGTCGGAGATGAGAGATGTGGAAGACGTCGTGAATGGCTCGGCACCTCTGAGGTAACTTCAACTGATAAGCAACCGGACCCACTCTCCCCAACACCTCAAACGGGCCGACGTACCGCGGTGAAAGCTTGCACTGTCTCCGAATCCTCTTGTGTCCCAACCTCGGTGCGACACGCAAGAAAACCTGATCTGCGACCTCGAACTCCAGAGGTCGTCTCCGCTGATCAGCATAAGACTTCTGCCGAGACTGTGCTATAGCCATCCGCTTCCAAATAAGCTCTATCTACTCTGAGGTCTCCTGAACAAGATGAGGTCCCAGCAAAGCTGCCTCTCCTACCTCCAGCCAGTATAAGGGTGATTGACATGGCCTACCGTACAAAGCCTCGTATGGTGCCATCTGAATGGTTTACTGGAAACTGTTGTTGTAGGAGAAATCCACCAGAGGAATATACTTCTCCCAAGAACCGCCAAAGTCTAGGATGCAAGCTCGGAGAATATCCTCAAGCACCTGGATCGTGCGCTAGGACTGACCATCAGTCTGGGGATGGTATGCTGTACTCAAAAGTAACTTTTTACCCAAAGCCTTCTGAAGTCCCTGCTAGAACTGAGAGGTAAAGTGCACATCCCTGTCTGAAACAATGGAGTGTGGGACTCCATGTAGATGTACGATCTCTCTAATGTAAAGTCATCCCAGATCATCGAAACCGAAGGTCTTCTTGATCGTCAAGAAGTGAGAAACCTTCATGAGCCTGTCGACGATAACCCAAACAACATCGTTCCCTCGAGGCGACCTCAGAAATCCGGTCACGAAGTCCATCGCAACATCGTTCCACTTCCACTCCGGAATGGGTAACTGCTGTAAGAGGCCTACTGGTCTCTAATGCTCTGCTTTCACCAGCTGACAAGTAGAACATATCATGACAAAGCCAAAAACATCTTTCTTCATACCTGGCCACCAGTACTGGCGATGAAGATCCCGATACATCTTGGTGACGCCAGGATGAACTGCCCAAACCGAGGAATGAAAATCCCGCATCAGCTCCTCGCGTATTTCTGCTGGCACCCATACGCGTCCCTGGAAATGTAAGATCTCATCCTCGCCCACTGTCCATCCAGGAAGAGGGTCCTCTCCTGACACACTCTCCCATAGGACTAAGACTTTTGAGTCTGATAGCTGCCTCATCCGTACCCGATCAAGTAGTATATAGGTAACAACTACAGAAGATAGGAAAGTCTGTCCCTGTATGTCTTGCACCTCCAGATGCATATCAGAGAATAGATCCATAAGCTTCCACTCACTACTGGTCTCCTGGACTGCCTGAATCTGAGTTATCATACTCAACGCATCTGCCACTGCGTTGCCCTTTCCCGGCGTATAGGCAAACTCGAAATAAAAATACTGAAGATACTCGACCCACCTGTGCTAACTTAGATTCAGATCACACTGAGTGAAGATATACTTGAGACTCTTGTGGTCAGTGAAGACCACAAAGTGCTCTCCCAGAAGATAGTGTCTCCAACAGTGTAAGGCATGAACAACAGCTGGCAACTCTAGATCGTGCGTCGGGTAGTTCCTCTCATGTGGCCTCAACTACCGAGACCTGTACAAAATGACTCCATCTCCCTGCATAATCATATCTCCTAGCCCGATACCTGAAGCATCACAATAGACTATGTATCTCTTGCCTGGCTCTGGCAAGACTAGTATCGGTGCTGACGTGAACCTCCCTTTCAGCTCCTGAAAGGCTGACTCACAAGAATCTGACCATAAGAACTTTACCCCCTTCTTGGTCAGACCTGTCAAGGGTGATACTAGACAAGAAAAGTCCTGAATAAAGAGTCTGTAGTATCCATCCAGCCCTAGGAAGCTCCGTACCTCAAAGACGTTCTTTAGATGCTCCCAGGAAACTACAACTCTCACTTTATCTGGGTCCACTGATACTTCTGCCTCTGAGATGACATGTCCCAAGAAGTGAATCTGATCCATCCAGAAGTGGCACTTCGAGAGTTTAGCATAAAGACGATTCTCTCTCAGTGTACTCAGAACGATCTCAAGATGAGTGTCATGGTCGTGTCGAGTGTGAGAGTACACCAAGATATCGTCCACGAAGACCATGATGAAGGAGTCCAAGTAAGTATGGAACACTTGGTTCATCAGTGCCATGAAAACTGCAGGCATGTTCATGAGATCGAAGGACATGACTGTATACTCGTATAAACCATACCTGCTCCTGAAGGCTGTCAGCAGTATATATGATGGTATAACGGGAAACTGATGATAACCGGACCTCAAGTAGATCTTTGAGAACACCCGGGCTCCTCAAAGCTGATCAAAGAGGTCATCTATCCTCGGCAAGGGATATCGGTTCTTGACCGTCAACTGGTTCAGCTTCCGATAATCCACACAAAGACGAAGGGTACCATCTGCCTTCTTCACAAACAAGACAGGCGAACCCCAAGGAGAAGTACTGGGTCGGATGAAACCCTTCGCTTGTAACTCTCCCAACTAATTTTGAGCTCCTGTAACTTAGGTGTGGCCATTCTATAGGGAGGAATGGACACCGGTGCCGCTCCTGGTATGAGCTCAATAGATAAGTATACCTCACGCTCTGGAGGAAAAACTGAAAAGTCCTCTGGAAAGACATACCTGAAGCGATCCACCACTGGAGTAAAGTCCAACTGTGGAGTCCCCTGATCATCCAGATAAAGACTAGCAATCTGGGCCATCACCCATCCTATCCCAAGATGCTTGAGTCCCGCTCGACTCGCCCGAACATCCCATTTGCCTCTATAAAGAAAGGATTCACCCTCTGGTGAGATGAAACTGACCCTGCGGTGGTAACAGTCAACGACTGCCTGGAAGGGAACTAGCCAGTCTATTCCAAGAATGACATCATAGCCCGTCATCTCTAGGACGTAGAGATCCCATGAGAGATGATACCCTGCAACCTCAAGGGGGAACTCTCTACACTGGAGTACACTAGATGTCTTCATCCCCAAAGGTGTGTCTAGTGTCAACGAGTCGGCAGAAGAAAAGATATAGAGCCCCAGGCTCTCCACGATAGAAATAGAGATAAAGCTATGCGTAGCACCAGTATTGAAAAGAGCTGAAGATAAAACTGAGGCTACTAAGATCGTACCTAGAATAGTAGAAGGTCTGGGATCCTACTCCTGATAGGTTTTCTCCACTGCAAAATCCTGGCCTGCCCCGCGGCCCTGTGACCCTGCCTGACCACTCTAAGCTGAACCTACCTACTAGCGCTGAAGGACTGGTGACTGACTGCCACGGCCTCGACCTCCACCTCGGCCTGAATGGCTGGAAGAAATCTAGTTCCCCGACTGGTGAGAAACTAGTGGTTCTGCTCCTGAACGAGGAGTCATGGAAGAACCCCCGTCTCCAGCTACTGGTGAGAAAACCTGGAAGAAATGATGAAGGTGACCCATCTTGCCCCAAGATCGGCACTCCACTGGGTCTCTTTGGAACTGCGGTCTCGTGTTTCCTTCCCTTACACACTGGTAGCATACTACATGGCTACTGTAAGATGTATCTCGCCTCCTCAGATCACCGCGCGTAGGCTCCCTATGACGCTTCTTGCTGTCAACTGGAGGAACACTAGCTCTGGAAGCAGAACCGCCCTAGATCGCAGCTCCAGAGTCTCTCAGATTGTGCTCTGCAATCAGTGCCTGGTTGATGATGGAAGAGATGGAAGTCAACTGGAAAAGATTCACCTGCGAGCAGATCTCCCGCCTGAGACCATCCTCAAACTTCCTTTCTAAGAACATCCCACTTCCATCCCGGAGGGGTGTGAAACGCTGCAACTCAGTGAAACGATAAGAGTACTCCATAACTGAAAGAGTACCCTGCTCTAGGCTCATGAAATCTTGGGCTTGATCGGCCCTCAGGGTATCCGGGTAGAAGTAGTCATAAAACACGTGCTGGAACTCCTCCCAAGTCATAACCTGCCGATGAACCGCCTGTGAGATCACGTCCCACCACATTTTGGCGGATTCTCGTAGCATGTAGGTAGCGAGCTTGACCCACCTCTATGGAGGCGTCTCCAAATGCTCGAAGATAGTCAGCATGGCTTCCAGCCATGACTCTGAAGCCTATGGTCCTCCTTAACCTGATAAAGTAGGAGGATGTTGTTGCTGGAAAACCCGCGTCAAGTCTGCCGTAGTCGTGGCAGGAGGCGACGCTCCCTGGAAGGTCTGCATCATCCTCATAAAACCTTCCCAGAACTGCGAATCAGCGCCTTCAACTGGTATGACAGCCGGTACCAAGGCTTTCCTGACTGGAGGATCGGCAGGAAGTCCCTGATCAGCCATATCTGGCGTCTGATCACTGCCTGACGACAGACGTACAAATGGAGGACGTCTTGTAGGCATAACTCTGAAAGATCAAAAGCACGCCTTAGATCAGAAAAACAAGGACATAGAACACAAGAGTACAAAATGGGAATAGGGGAATAAAAACACACAAGTTTAAAAAACACGACTACACGGCGTGTATAAAAACTACACGACATGTCTTCTTAAGCCACTAACATGGGAGTGTAATTCTACCACCCTTGGTCGTGTAAAACCCCATACTACACGGCGTGTTGTCCCCACACACGGCGTGTACTTGTACTCTACTCCCCTGCTCGAGTCTCCTTGCACGGCTAACCCACACGGTCTACTTATACTGAGACTACACGACGTGTTCCCTATGGACACGGCGTGTAGTAGACATGGTGTCAACGACCCGTGTTGTTAGTTACACGGCCGACTACACGGTTGAGACTACATGGCGTGTTCCAAACAAACACGACGTGTACTCAAAGACTTTCCCGATCTGTGTTGTTGGCGACATGACCAAGTAAACAGCGTGTTCCGAACAAACATGGCATGTATAGTAGGAGAGAACACCGTCCCGTGTTGTTCGTGACATGGCCGGGTACTAAGGATAAGGATACACAGCGTGTTCATACAACACACGACATGTATGACACGAGCTTCCCCGAACCGTGTTGTTAGTGACACGGCCGGGTACACGATGTGTACCTTCCATACATGGCGTGTTCCTGAAGTTACTTTCACAACACCACGTTTCTGCTTACACGGTCAGTGACACGGCCTGAAAACTACACAACGTGTATCCAAAAAGTACACGCCGTGTATTCTGGGTTTTTCTAGGCAGTAGCTCAGAAACTGCACAGAATCCCAGAAACACTGAAAACAAGGCAAAGAGGTGCCAAATTCTGATCCGTGAGGTTCCATACTCCCCGCGAATCAAAGTTTGGCATCTTTTATAGTCATAGACAAGAGAAAATAGGATCTTTATCCACCAATTTTTGATTCAAGAGGGCCCATAACACCTCAAGAATCAAAATTTGGCGTTCATTTTAGAAAACTGGAATACAAAAAATCCTCTAGCAAGGCAGTAGAGATTCTATCAAGCATCTATCACAACAACATGCATAATCTATAAAAATTCTATCACAACAGCATGCAATCGCTAATGCATCCTAGATGGCATGGAAAGAATGCATGGAATGTGATTTCTACAAGTTCCTATATGATGCATGAGATGGAATACCCTCATCTCATGGGGTTGCGATAGAAATAGAACCGTAATAGTCAAGACAATAACAACACAAAGCATGTGAATCACTCTAGGTGAAATTATCTCAACCGTAAAATCTCAAAACTAGAAACTGCAATTAACGAGGTAGTATGGATTTTACCTATACACGGGTTAGCTAATCCTGAGAACAGCTTAATACCAAGTACCAAATCCATCCTATCCCTAGATAAAGGCTCCAAATAGTAAAGAAAGAGAAAAGAACTCCTCTGATACCACTTTGTAACGTCCCAGTTCTGGAAGCCACCCAGAGGCGCCCCGTACCCGGTCAGTCACATGTCCTCAAGCACGTTTCCCCAAATTCCAGAGGCTTCCGAATAGCAGTGAGGGCCTTGGTGAGTCGGTGGGGAAACTATGCCCTCATTCGGTAAAGTATACAATGGAAGAACAACCAAACACAACAGCGGAAACAATAAACAACATACAACAACTAAACTAAACAACGGAAGCAATGTATAAATAATAATGATGCAACATGGTACATATGTCTATGGAAAGAAGTAAACAAACCAACATGCTGAAATAAAACTAAAAACAGAGTGCAAAAGAAAAACAAAGTAAACTCCTTAGCATAGCAAGCCGTAGCTTGGTCCCCTTCTCTCCATCTCCACAGCAAGTCAGGTACCTGAAGTAGAAGGGTGATTGCCCTTATCTATACCTGCAACAACATAGTCTGTTTGGGCCCAAAAGCATGACCCAAACAGGGTGTGAGACAAGGTCCCAATAGGCAATCACCCAAAGATCTGTGCCTAACAGTCAATGAATACATGGCAGTAATAAAACAGGAAGCAGTAAACAGGAAAACACCAGCATCTACAATCCACAGTTCTACATATAAAGTACACAAGGAACAACCACTGAAGAAAGCAGAACAAAAAGGTAACCTCTGGGTAGTTCTCACAGCATAACCCCTAAGGTTCAACCTACAAGTACTAGCTACCCTCTGGGAATCACACACAGTCTCACCCCTCTGGTTCAGCTAAAGAATAGACTCTCTGGGGAAGCACTCACCGTCAATTCCCCCTATAGTCTTGTATCGTGCTAAAGGCTCTCTGGGGAAGCACTCAACGTCAATTCCCCCTGTGGCCCATGTCGAGGATCTAAAGACTCTCTGAGGAATCAATCAACGTCAATTCCCCCTGTGGTCTCGCATAGTAATTAAGGACACTCTAGAGAAGCCCTTCTGTCCATTCTCCCTATGGCCCACTACACTAGGTTCTCACAGCCCTGTGTAAAATAAACATGCATAGCGTGCATGTATCGTCCAAGTAAACCTCAATAACTACTTGGATATCATTCTAAGTCTCAAAAACATAACAAATAAACATTTCCACTATCCTACATCTAGGCATGACAACTAGAAAAACGTCAAACAGGAAGAACAAGCATAGAAAACATTCAGAATACAGTAAAACTACCATATTCATAGGAAAAAACATCTACTCTAGCAATCAAGAAAAGAAGGAAATTTAACAGGGGAAAAACAGGAACACGCAATACCCCGTTCAAGGGTATTGGTGGAATTTGCACAAAAACTCAAAGAATTTCTACAGAAAGGCACAAACCACCTACCTCGATCCTAGGAGATCTATATATGTGAACCATGATGACTGATTACCCTTAGAGCGTCGTAGATCTGAGAAAACGTCAAAAACGCTCAACCTACGATAACTTGAGAAAGGTAAAGAATTGGAAAACAAGGCTCAATCAGAAGGAAGAACTCACTGCTGTAATACCAACGCAATCGACAGAACTCGAATCAGAGAACAGATGGAGGCTCGGGGATCCGGAGAAGAAACGCGACCGTACAGGTCGCTCTCGGACGAAGAACCTGGAGAAGGGGTGTGTTCTGTCCATCAGGCGTGACCCCGGCGGGTTTAATGAAAAAAAGTAAGTACACGACATGTAATTTTAGAGTATACGGTGTGTACTAGGTCTTTTCCGTACTCCTCCAAAATCGGCCTCCACGTCACCCCTACACACCGTGTGTGTGGCCTAGACACGTCCAGCACACGGATTTGAGCGGGAAAAGAGTACACAGAGTGTACTCAGAAATTACACGGCGTGTACTTCAAAAATTTCCAGAAACTTTATTTTTCCCCAAAAACTCCAGAAAAAGAAAAACATACCTGAAACGAAGATCCGGGTTCTTACAGGTCCATATTTAGAAATTCAACGAGTCACATTTTTTATTTCTAGAGGATGTAGATAGAGGACTATCTGATCTAGAAATATTTAGAACTTTCATTGAAGGAATTTAAACTAGAAGTGATGGACAAGGAAGAATGGGAAAGCCTGGATTGAAAATTAATCAGGTTGATTTGGTTGTTGTTGAGACAGAACGTGGCCGTCAGTATCTAGGAGGTGAAAATCACTACAAAACCTATGTCAATACTTGACATGTTTGAAAATCCAACCGCCATGAACAAAGTGTTTTTGATGTGATGATTATTCAATATGAAAATTTCAAAAGGAAAGTCAGTGATATATCTTGTGATTAAATTGAATAAAATTCAGTGTTATTTGGAATTAGTGGGTATGAAGTTCACTAGGGAACTATGGGCGACGATCCTTCTATCATCACTTATGGATTCATGGGATATGATAGTTACCATGGTGAGAAACTCTAGTAGTAAAATGAATTATTTTTCAAATTCATTTGGGATCTAATTTTGAATGAAGAGATTTTAAGTAAGGAAAACCATTATTTTACTAGAAATTCCTTTATTGCGGAAGGTATAGGGAATCCCATTACATGGAAAGATTAGAAGAAAGGGAATCGGTGGAGTGAAAAAATTCAATATAGTTCAAACGAATCTAGACCCATATTCTAGAATTGTGTAAAAAATGGAAATTAGAATAAATATTGTAAGAATTTAAGGGTCAATTAAAAAAGATACACTTATATATGCTCATGCACGAATCCCATTTTGAAAGATAAGAGTTGTTTAGTGCTGAGTATCACTAGTCCACTTGATTCATAGATAATTGACTCTAGGGGTTACTTTCACTCTACATCCGAGAGAGAAAGTATGATAGACTATAATTCAATAATATTTTTTAGAGTATATTTGGAAGATGATGAAACTCTCAAGATAATGGGGAAGATTGATGTTTCCATTTGGACTTAGAATGGAGGCTTGCTGGAGTTACAAGGATCACATCACATATCAGGGTTAAGGAAGCAATTGATTTAGGTAAGATAGCCAAGAGACATGGGTTTCTGTACAATATTTGCGGGTGGAGTGTGGAAAGTCACACAATGTTCTAGGGTGGTGTACAAGGGAGTGAAATATGGAACATTGTACTTGATCAGAATTTAAAAAGGCATAATGCATGCCAAAAAAATAACTTTTAGATCCACAAGGGTGTGACATGAATGTCTTGGTCACGTGGGTGAGAAAGGGATGAAAGTTATTGCTACTAAGGGCATACCAAAAATCTAATACATGGAGTATATTACATACAAGGAGTGAGTCCTTGGGAGGTGCAAAAAATTTCCTTCAAAATGGAAGGCAAGACACCAAAGGATAAAAAATTTGAGATGGTCCATATGGATTTATGTGGGCTTGATCTAGTCTATTCTCATAGAGGGCCACTAAACTTGAGATTACCTAACCATAACCTATATACATATTGTATCATTTTACATGAATATTCACTACATCTCATAATAAAACAAACCCCATAACCTATTGGTTTAGTGTCTTTGGAGACTAGCTACATAACAAACTTATTTTACAATATCTTAAACATCTCCCACATATATTCTTCACACGTTAAACCCTTCTTGACATATCATATATAATACCTATAATGACCCATAATTTACATACATTGATATTAATTCAAAATTTAAGAATATTCATTAAAAAATATAACAAATCCATGACAGGACCATATAAGCATAGTGTCTTTAGAAACTAGGAAACATAAAAAATTGGTTTATAAGACATATTCATTGTATCCCACTTATTTTGTTATAACTAGACCCCTTTTTTACATATCTTACTTAATACCCTTATTCATGACTTGGGGAAAAGAAACATATGAAAGGGTGAGCTAAGATGATTATTAAGGGAAAACAAGGGAGATATCAATCATATCATAATCATAATACATAAGAAATTAATATTTGAAATTTTATAATTTATATAAAAGATCGCGATATCATGCCATGGGACATATCATAAAAGTTCATAAGAATCAATGAACATAATCCCAAAAGTCATAACATAATACATGAAATTTTGTGGCATACACATAAGCATAGAAAATAATTTCATATTAGTCAAGGCTCATTTCCAAGACCATTATAAACTACCATAAAAAGGGGAAAGGGAATAGATACACCTTTAACAGTGCTAAAAAAAAGCACTGATAAAGGGGGGGGGGGCTTTATCAGTGCTAAAAAAAGTGCTGATAAATGCCCCCCTTTATCAGTGCTTTTGTTTAGCACTGTTAAAGGGGCCCCCTTTATCAGCGCTTTTTTTAGTAGTGCTGATAAAGGGGTGTTTTATTAGTGTGAAATTTCCTAATGCTGATAAATGTGTATATTTAAAAAAAAAATATAAAAAAATATTGATATATAAGTATATTTATATTGATATAAATATAATAAATATTTTTAAAATATGTTTTATATCGATTTGATATGTCGTAGACCCAAAATGGACACCCCAGAGCAGAAATTATGGCTGTTTATAGGGATTAAGGACCTTTTTATACCTTGAAGAATATTATAATGTGTTAAAATGGTCACTATAGTATAGGTATGGTCGTAATATTCGATTTGATATGTGGATGAGGCAAAACAGACACCCGGAGCAGAAGTTATGGAAAAACGGACCCCCAGAGCCAAACTTATGACCGTTCAGAGGGTTTTTGGTCCTTTTTGAACCTCAAAGAACTTGATAAGGAGTTTAGGTAATCACCAGAGTATGTAAATTTTTACAAGATTCGATTTGACAAGTGGTAGAGCCAAAACAGATACTCGGAGCATAAGTTATTGTCCTTCGAAATTTTGCAACTCTCGTATCTCCTAAAAATCTAAGAAACCAACAACTCACTAAAATAGGCATAAATTCTACTCCAGTTGTCTGTTTAAGCACTATGACCAGTCAAATATAATCTCATGAAATGAGTAATGACCACGTCCAGTCGAAACCATTTGAAGATCAGAGGAACGAAAGATATATCAGTTATAGCACTCCAAAAAAAAGTCCAACTTCAAACGACCATAACTTTCGTTCCGGGTGTCCGTTTGGGCTCTACCACATATCAAATCGAAGGAAGTGAAGATATATATGCATAAAGTTGACTAAAAAGTATTATTAGTCTCGTATAGGACCCAAAAATCCCAAAAAACCACCATAAGGCCTCTAAAACTCAGTTTCCGTGTCCGAACCCCTGTCAAATTTTTATTAAAACGGTCATAACTTCTGATATGTGTGTCTGTTTAGCCTCCGGAGCCTGTGTTATCATATTTCGTTCCATGAGATTCAATTTGACTATTTACGGAGCTAAAACAAACACCCGAAGAAGAAGTTATTTCTTTTTCAGTGACTCTGTGATTTGTTAGGTTTTTTCGAGACCCCATTTCTAGCACTTTTTTCTATACATATTAATATATAATATTTGTAAATATATATAAATATGTATAATTATACCTAAAAATATACATATAATATATATCTATGTGTGTGTGTGTTGTATATGTGTATGTATGTATGTATTTATTTATTTATAAAAACACACATAAGAAAACATATTCTATAAATGTATTTAAAACTAATATTATAAATATATATTAATATACAAATAAATATAAGGATAAAAAATTATAACTAAATAAATATATATAAATAGATATAAATAGATATAAATATAAAGATATATATATATATATATTAATATAATTAACTATATGTATATATTAGTATGACTAAATATATATGTATATATTAATATGACTATATATATATATGTTTATATGTATATATATATATATATTAATATACAGATATATATATATATATATATATATATTAATATAATTAAATATATGTATATATTAATATGACTAAATATATATATAAATAAATAGATATATTAATAAATGAAAAGCAAAGCAATATGGTGGAGTGGTAAAGGCTTAGGCGCACATGCAAGAGGTCTCGAGTTCGAATCCTGGGGGAGGCAGGTCATGCGCGTAGGTGTGGGGAATTAACCAACACTGTTAAAGGTGGGTGGGGATGGGTGGAGCTTTCCTAGGGAATGCGTGGGCTACCATGGCGGTTGACGCTGTTAAAGGGGGGATTCAAGCTCTGTTGAAGCCCCCCAAAATTGCAATTTTTTTTTAATATTTTTTCAACTTTTATCAGCGCTTTTTTTAGCACTGATAAAAGGGGTCTTTATCAACTCTTTTCAGAGCACTGATAAAAGTGACCCCCCTTTATCCTCGTCTCGATTAACAGTGCTTTTTTAGCACTGTTAATCGGCTTTTATAGTGCTGATAAATTCCATATTTTTAGTAGTGATAGTGGACAAAGTTCATTACCGAACCAAGTTCACTCCTTGTTCCAGCCCTGTACTACTAAATCGAGATCATTTACCATTATATCCATATTTATCTCATGAGATATAAATATTGACCCAATGAATTAGAGGGATATATAGGTCCCACCCATCTCATAATTAAATCATTCTTACATGTTCCATAATAACATAAATAATTCATCATAACCTATGGAATAAAATGGGTTTCTTTAAACATCATTCCACCACAAAATGATCCATGTAAAACAAATAGATTTTATAAATATCATTCCATAATAAACACAATCAAACTATAGTAACAATAAGGATATTATACTTGAAACATAACCCTATTAGATAATTCCATCTTAGATGGAAAATAATTTTGATATAACACTTGAAATTAATTCTTAAGTAAAATATCCTTTCTTCATAAAAAATGTTTTATTTTCTCAAAATGCCATGAAATTTAAAAATAAAAGAATTTATTAGAAAATAAACTTGAAATAATATAAAGTAAGATTCATGGAAATAAGGAATTATGAAAATGTAAAAATCCATTCATTCTGTATAAGTTAAAATAAAACATTCTTCTTGTAATTTTGTTGGAAAGTTAAAAAATACATCATTTCAAAATTGACAAAAGATTACTTTCATACTGTTTAATAAAAATTCACCAATGGGTAAAATTGAATTTAAAAAATTGTATAAGAATAGAAAAAATATTTTGGAATACATATTTAGGAAACATGGATATGGATGATAAATATACCCCAATAAATACTTACGTATAAACAATCTCAGATAATAATGAGATTGAAAAACTATCCCTTACCTTAGGTATTATTTCATTCGTATGTTTCCAAATCACCTGTATAATGATTTAAATAATTTCATTGACTTATTTCAGAATCATATTAATTTTTATGATATCATATATGATCATATTATCATCTGTTTGTTAGTAACATTATTACTCTTCTGTTGGGTGTTAACTTCTTTATTTTCTTAAGTATGTTTTGTCAGATAAGTTCTTGTTACTATTATTAGGTTATAGTTATATCATTTATAGAATTATATTAGTATAATATATATCATATTTATTCATTCAAATAATTTATATAATTATTGTTTAATGAATATCACGTATAATGAATCACATCACATCGTGGAGATAGTAGGCCATACGTACGCACGAGCGACGATATCATTCCCATAATTGGTGAATGGTATTTAAGTAGATGATGTATAATATTTAAGAATAAATATAATGTTATAATAATCATATATAGTTATTATTTCCATAATTATACCTATCCAAGTAAGGTGGTGGTGAAAAATAGATTACACCACGATGTGGAGACGGTAAGCCGTACATACGCACGCATGGTGATTTTGTTTTTCGAAGGATGGATAGAAGATGAAATATGGTTGTTTCATAATCATAATAATATCTAAGTATATAAGTGATACTATAGTTATTAATTTATTATAAAAAAACTCCTGAGGAGGAAGTAGAAGAATGAAGAAGTTTGAAAGAATTAGTAGAGGATATTACCTCTTCTTCGATGTGCTCCCTCTAAATATCCTCTTAAAGCACCAGAGTTGGTCTTAGAAGAAGACCAGAACCTTTAGAATGTAACTAGAGAAGTTTATAAAGGAAATTATCAGGGTATTAATGAGATTTAAGGCTCAAAGTGAAGTGAAGAGGTGAGGTAGGAGGTTCCCTTTTATAATTGAGGTGAGGGGCACTTTTGGGATCTCAAAAATATTAATTTATAATAAAATCAAACCCCATACAAAAACCTCCAAAATGTCCCAATTTATAAGATGAGATGATATAGGGTTGTAATATTATCAACAAATAAATTTTAGATAAGTTTTTTCTCTCAATTTAAACCTTATCATTTTAATTAACACTTAGTTATTTTATTTAATTTTTAACTTGGGTAACAAATATTTCAATATTAAAAGGGTGAAATATCTACTTATTTTATGTAAATTAAACCATAAATAAATAAATAAGAAGATTTTAAACCATATTATAATTATTATATATATATATTTTTAAAAAATTATTATTTTTAAATAATTTACTAAAAAATTATTTTGATAAACAATCAATAGCTTCAATTTTGACACTATTCAATTAATTGATTTATAAAAATATTAAGATAACAAGTTAACTTCAAAAAAATTATTTTATTTAATTACTAAGAGGTAAAGGTCACCTATAAAATTCATTTTAAATATTAATTATCCAAAATTATATTTATTTTAATATTTTTAATAATATTTATTTGATATTTCCCTTAATAAAATAATTACTACAATAGTTTTGTGTAATTATTTTATATGCTTATTTGTTGAATACAAATTAATAAAATACTATTACAAATATAAATCATATATATTTAATAATAATACTTATAATTGAATATATATTCTATATAATCCATCATTAAAAATGTTATACTTATTAAAACATGAATGTGACAAGTTTATCATCACTTTAAATAAAATAATATAAGTGTCATAATCTCTTCTATAAGGCTTCAAATGGTCAATAACTCTACCCTTGGATGATTATGGTTGATATATTCTTGACAAATAATATTTTATCAAGTTTTTTGGTCTTTTAATCATTATTATAACTTTAATAATAATTATTTTATTGATTTCTCATTAATTAAATAATTTCTACATCATTAAAGTATAAGTATTAAAGGTAATTATTTTTTTCCTAAAAATTTCAAATAAATTATCACGATAAATAAAAACATTTTATATTTTAAATTATCATTTATAATCTAATTTATCTTATATATAACCTTATATTAAAAATTATATAGTTATTAAAATTTGAGTAATACATATTTAACTTTTCTTTAAATAAAATAAATTAAATGTCTTAATCTTATCCAAGTGGCTTACAAAGGACACCATTTAGACCCAAGGATGATTTAGGTCGAAATAAACTCATCCAATGATATTAGAAAAAGTTTTATGGTAATTTCATAATATTATTTTTACCCTTAATTACCCGATTTACCCTTTTATCGTATTAATAAAAATTACCAAAGTTACTATTAATAATACCAAAAAATAAAAGTAAACTATTTACATAATTTTTAATAAATGATTAAAAATATGTAATCCATTTTTCAAAATTCATATCACATAAGTTGTATGAATTAATTTAAAATTAATCCTATCGTCAGAAAGAGAGAACGCGTTTTAAAAGTTAAAACATTGCAAAAGATTGAAATGTTTTTACATTTAAATTCAATATAAAATTAATGATAATAACATACATTATATTTATAATTTAACACCATTCAATAATATAATTTAATCATATAAATTATTTTTATTTAAAAAGTTGTTTTCAATTAAAATTTAGTATATTTTTACTATTCATCAAAACTTGAAAGTTATCATAAAAATATCAAAAAATCATCCAAAGTAAATTTTTATACCCTAATTCCAAAGAATATGTCTATGTTGTCATATAAAAATTATCAATGTGTCAAAATCTTAATTTAAAATGGGTTCACCATTAAAAGGCAGAAAATTAGCCTTTTGAAAAAAATAATATAGGTTTTTATACATCAAATAGGGTTTATTTATACCCTATGACAAAAATATCTATTGGATGAATATAAAAAATATTTTATTAAGTATATGATATATATATTTCATTAATTTAATTTACTAATAGTAATTTACTCAATTTATTAATACAAAATAAAAATAAAAATAAATAATTGATTTATATATTTTTCATAAATTACTGGTAGCTAATTAACTTACCATACATTTTCATAAGTTATTTATATTTATTTATGATAAACTAACATCTAGGTTAAAATGGTCATTTTATACTAATGGTGTCTTGTGGTTCTTTTAAACTCACAATTTCATGCAATGAAATCTATTGAAGAATTAAAATTATTTAAAATATTTCATAAAACATCTGAGTGTTACATTCTACCCCCTTAAACTGAATTTCACCCCTCATAATTCATCATTTGGAAACTAACAAATTTGGATAATTCTACCTCATCACATCCTCAAGTTCCCATGTAGCTTCCTCAAATTGGTGGTTCCACCATAAAACTTTAACCAAGTGTGTGGTCTTGTTTCGTAGAACTTTTTCACTACAATCTATAATCTCTATCTGTTGTTCTTAATAATAAAGATCTTTCTCTAGAGGTATAAATTATGAGTTTAGTACATGTGAAGGATTATATATGTACTTTATTAGGAGATATACATGTAACACATCATAAACTTGAGAGAGATTCGATGGAAGCGCCAATCAGTAAGATACCTTCCCAAAACGATCCAAAATTTCAAAAGGACCAATATACCTAGGGCTCAACTTGCCCTTATTTCTAAATATCACTAATCTCTTCCAGGGAGATATTCTTAGAAACACCTTGTCACCCACTTAAAACTCTAGGTCTTTTCTTCGGTTGTCAGTATAACCTTTTTGTCAACTCTGAGCTGCTCTTATCTGTTTTTGAATAGATCTAACCTTTTATGACATTTCATCAAAAAGATCAGGTCCTAATAGCTTTCTTTCCCCTAATTCATCCTATAAAGTTGGAGTTCTACACTTATTTCTATATAGGTATTCATAAATATCCATCTAAATACTAGAGTGAAAGCTATTGTTGTAAGAAAATTCCACCAAAGGTATGTGTTGATCCTAACCAAATTTGAAATCCATAGAGAAAGATCTCAACGTGTCTTCTAGAGTTTAAATTTTCCTCTCAAACTGACCATCTATCTGAGGATGATATGCAGTGATGAAAATTAACTTTGTATCCAGATCCTTTTGAAGACTTTGACAAAACTTTGTGGTAAAACTCAGATCCCGATCAGATATAATGGAAAGTGGTACTCCATGAAATATTACAACTTCCTTTATATGTACCCTAGAAAACTGATCAAGAGAGAAATACTCTCTAATAGAAATGAAGTGTGATGACTTCATAAGAAGATAAACTATAACCCATATAGTATTATGGACTTAGTATGTTTTGGGAAGTTCGATGAAAAAGTCCATAGTGAAGTTTTCCCATTTCCATTCTGGTATGAGTAATGGTTGTAACATTTCCTTAGACTTCTATCTCTCAGCCTTAACTTGTTGAGAAACCAATCACCGAGAGACATATTTGGAAACATCTCTTTTCATGAAATCCCACCAGAAATAATCTTTCAGGTCCCTTTACATCTTTTTACTTTTAGGATGAATAGAGAATGAAGAACCATGAGCCTCATCCAATAGATCCTTCTTTAATTATGGTATGGGAGGTATAAAAATATGTCTCCTAAACCTTATTATTTCATCATAATCAAGGTTTAATTTAGGAACATTTATCACCTTCTTTTGTATCCCTACATCTTCCTTATACTCCTCCTTAATATTCACTTGTATAAATGTTTGAACATTCATTTTAGAAAGATAATATTTCTCCCCTTTAAAATTTCAAGATCCATCCTTTGAAAATCCATAAATATTGGATCTTTTATGATCCTCATCATGGATAGGCTAGAATGGTCCTTTCAACTCAAATCATCTACCACCTTGTTCGATTTCCCAGGGTGGTAATGTATTGAGAAGTAATAATATTTAATCAACTCCAACCATCTTCTTTGATGCATATTCGATCATTTTGAGTGAAAATATACTTTAGAATTTTATGATCAGTATAAATATCACACCTTTCACCATAAAGATAATGCCTATATATCTTTAATTAAAATATTACCACAAATAACTCCAAATCATGAGTTGGGTAATTTTTCTCATGTATTTTCAATTTTTACGAGGAATAAGATATCACCATATCATTTTTCATGATAACACAACCCAAAACCTTCTTGGATTCATCATTGTAGATTACAAACCTTTATACACTACAAGACATTGTGAGCACAGGTGCATTGGCTAATCTTCTTTTTAACTCTTTGCAACTCTCTTCATATTCCTATGTCTACACGAACTTAAATCATTTCAAATTCAACTTGGTTAGTGGATTAGATAATCATTAAAAATCATTCAAAAAACATTGATAATATCCATCCAAACTAAGAAAACTTTGGATCTTAGTTATCATTATTGTTCTCGACCAACTTTCAATAACTTCTTTTTTTCTCGAATCTACAGATATCCCCTATCTTGAGATTATGTGACCCAAAAATGAAACTTTATGAAGCCAAAATCCACACTTGGTAATTTTTTCATAAATATTATCCTTTCTCAGGGTCTTCAGTACAATTCTCAAGTGATATTCATGTTCTTCATTTATCTTTGAATAGACAAGAATATAATCTATAAAGACTACCAAAAACTGATCAAGATAGCCTCTAAAGAATCTATTCATTTTATCCATGAAAATATAGAGGGAATTAGTAAGATGAAAAGGCATCACTATAAATTAACAGTGTTCATACCTTGTATGGAATGCCGTCTTTGGTATATCATCCTTCATAACCCATACTTGATGATATCTGGAATGAAGATCAATCTTGGAAAAGTATTGAGCTCTATGTAGTTGGTCAAATAATTCATCAATGTGGGTAAGATGATATTTGTTCTTGATAGTGATCTTATTAAGTTCTAGATAATCAATTAAAAGTATAATAAATAAATATTTATTATTAATAAACATAATAGGTGCACCCCAAGGTGATTCACTAGGGTGTATGAATCCCCTATAAATATTCTATTGGAGTTTCTTCTTAAATTCCTAAAACTCAATTAGGTCCATTCTATAAGGTGTCTTTGAAATAGGCATATCACCCAGTATGAGTTCTATTGAAAACTCAACCTCATGATTCAGTGGAAGACCTGACAATTATTCTAGAAAGACATCATCAAACTCTCGTACAATGAGTTTATTCTTAATTTTGAGTTTCTCCCCAACCATTTGAGATAGATAACATTCATTTTTAGGAATCAAGACCCATAAGATGGAAGAAATTTATACTAGAAGTTCATATTCATCCATGCATCGATAGATGATCATAGATTGATCCAGAATATGAAATGTGACTTCCCTTCCTTAGCAATTTATATGAGCTCCATATATAGAAATCCAATCTATTCCAAGAATCACATCATATTATACTATTGGAAGGATCATAAGATTTTCACAAATCACTTTCCAACAAACTTCAACCAAAGAAGAATTATAAACTTTTGATGTGATCGTTGTACCATTAAGAGATGTCACAACTAACTCAACATATAATTGTTGAGGTACTTTGGGGTTACCCTTATAAAATTTTTTATAAATAAAATAGTGGGTGGATCCAGAATCAAATAAAACATTTTATACTTTAGAGTGAATGGTAAGTGTACCTTTCACCACTTTATTATCGTACTCCACATCACCGATAATGATCACATGTGACCTGCCTTTGTCTTTGGACTTAAGAGTTTACTGATGCCGATCATCATCAATAATCCTTGGATTGGGACATTGATTGGAATAATGCATCATTTCTTTTCACTTGTAACATTGAAGTGTAGGAGGTGCATTCGGTGTAGCCTTTTCTCTATTTGCATCATTAGACACATTTTTCCCATTACTTCGACATTAAACTTCCCGATGACCTTCTCTCCCACACTTAAAACATTTTCTAGTCCCTTTAAGACAATTTCCTCCATGTTTATTTCCACACTTTTAGCATAAGGGAAAACTCATCTTCTTTTCTATGTGGTCTTTATATTTTCCTTTGAATTCCATTTTTCTCTTATTATCAAACCCATAGGACTAATGGGTTACTCCAATATCCATATCAAACTTGAGAGCATGTCGAATGATTTCCTCATATCTATTGAAGTCCCTTATGGATAATTCCCTTCATAGACTTGGTTTTAAGACACTAAAGAATCGATCAATTTTACTCTCAGGTTGGATGATAATTCCAGAATCATACCTTTCAAGTCTTGAAAAATTTTCTTCATAGGTACCAACGGATTCATCATCATTTTTCTTAAGCTCAAGAAAATCATTCTCTATCTTTTTTCAAAGAATACATGGAAATTACTTATTGAAAAATAAGTTCTTGAACTCATCCCATTCCATGGATTCAATTTCATCTATTTACCTCAAATTTTTGATATGGTTCCACCATTGATCAACTTCACCTTCCAAACTATATACTGCTAAGATAACTTTATCATGTTCTGAACATTGGTGAACTAAAAATATCTTTTCAATGGTACTAATCCATTGTTTATCCACAAATGGATCAGAAGACCCACTAAAAGAAGGTGGACTCTACCTCATTAAGGACTCAAAAAAATTTTGTTCCCTCCTTTTCTCATTTGGAATTTCTACGCGATTCATAGCTTGATATAGTTTTGTGATCATAGATAAAAGATTTTTTATTCGATCTCCCATAAAATTTGGTTTCTTAGGAGGAAAATCATTTCATTTTCCATTGCATTATGCATTAACGCGGTTCCTCCTGGTTCTATCCATTTACTAAAACCAAGAAACATAGTGTGATAACCACTAATAATAATGGGAAAACCACATAATCAAGATTAAAATTTCAATTTAGGACACTTTAGGTTTTATCCCAGGTTATTCATGATCATTTATAAAATACTAGGATTGAAACCTATACATCGACATATACTTTGGGTTCTCACTAATGTTTTCTCATCCTAGTTTCCAAAATTTAAGTATAAATTTCCTTTGATACCAATTATAATAAACCATAATTTACATACATTTATATTACTTCAAAATTGAATAATATTCATTAAAAAATATAAAAAATCAATGATATCACCATATAGGTATAGTGTCTTTAGAAACTGGGAAATATAAACAAATGGTTCATAAGACATATTCATTGTCTTCCACTTATTTTGTCATAACTAGACCCCTTTTTGACATATCTTACTTAATACCCTTCTTCATGACCTGGGGAAAAGAAACATATGAAAGGGTGAACTCATATTCTAAGTAAGGGTAAACAAGGGAGATATCAATCATATCATAATCATAATATATGAGAACTTAATATTTGAAAATATTATCTTTTATATGAAAGATCGTGATATCATGTAATGGGATAAATCATAAAAGTTCATAAGAATCAATGAACCTAATCCCAAAATTCATAACGTAAGACATGAAATTTTGTGGCATACACTTAAGCATAGAAAATCATTTCATATTAGTCAAGACTCATTTCCAAGACCATCATAGAGGACAAAGTCCATTACTGAACCAAGTTTACTCCTTGTTCTAGCCTTGTACTACCGAACTGAGATCATTTCCCATTCCATCCATGTCTATCTCATGAGATATAAATCTTTACCCAATGAATTGAAGGGATATATAGGTCCCACCCATCTCATAATGATATCATTCTTATGTGTTCCACAATAACATAAATCATTCATCATAACCTAATGAATAAAATGGGTTTCTTTAAACATAATTCCACCAAAACATAAATCATGTAAAACAAATGGATTTCATAAATAACATTCCATCATAAAAACAATAAAACCATAGGAACAATAAGGATATTATACTTGAAACATAACCCTATTAGATAATTCCATCTTATATGGAAAATAATTTTGATATAACACTTGAAATTAATTCTTGAGGAAAATATACTTTCTTCTTTAAAAAAATTTCTTTTATCAAAATGTTGTACAATTTTAAAAGAAAAAAATCTATTTAAAAATAAAATTGAAATAGTATAAAGGAATATTCATGTAATTAATTCATTATGAAAATGTAAAAATCCATCCATGACATATAATTTAAAATAAAACATTCTTCTCATATTTTTTCAGAAATTCAAAAAGTACCTTATAAAGAAAATGACAAAGATTCCTTTCATACCATTTAATAAAAATTCACTAATGGGTAAAATTGAATTTAAATTTTTTTAGAAGAATATAAAACATAATTTGGAAAACATAATTTGGAAACATGGACATGTATGATAAATATACCCCAGTAAATACTTACGTATAAACAATCTCAGATAATAATGAGATTGAGAAATTATCCCTTACCTTAGGTCCGATTTCCTTTGTATGTATACAAACCTTATGTATAATGATTTAAATAATTTAATTTAATTATTTCATAATCATTTTCATTTTTATGATATCATATATGATCATATTATCATCCGTTTGTTAGTAACATTATTACTCATCCATCGGGTGTTAACTTCTTTATTTTCTTACACATGTTTTGTCAGATAAGTTCTTGTTCCTATTCTTAGGTTATAGTTATATCATTTAAATAATGATATTAGTATAATATATATCATATTTATTCATTCAATTCATTTATATAATCATGATTTAATGAATGTCATGTTTAATGAATCACATTACATCGTGGAGACGGTAGGCCGTACGTATGTACGAGCGACGATATCATTCCCATAATTGTTGAATAGTATTAAAGTGGAAGATGTATAATATTTAATAATAAATATCATGTTATAATAATCATATATAGCTATTATTTCCATCATTATACACATCCAAGTAAGGTGGTGGTGAAAAATAGATTACACCACGAGGTGGAGACGGTAAGCTGTACGTACACACGTGTGGTGATTTCGTTTTTCGAAGGATGGATAGAAGATGGAATATGGTTATTTCATAATAATAATAACATATTAGTATATAAGTTATAATTGATTTATTAATTTATAATTAAACAACTCATGAAGAGGAAGTAGAAGAAGAAAGAAGTTTGAAATAATCCGTAGAGGAGATTACCTCCTCTTCGACATGCTCCCTCTAAATCTCCTCTTAAAGAACTAGAGTTGGTATTTAAAGAAGTCCAGAACCTCTATAATGTAAATAGGTAATTTTAGAAAGGAAATGGGTAGGGTATTTACGATATTGGAGGCTCAAAGTAAAGTGAAGAGGTAAGGTAGGAGGTGCCCTTTTATAATTGAGGTGAGGGGTACTTTTGGGATCTCAAAAATATTAATTTATAATAAAATAAAACCCCATAAAAAACCTCCAAAGTGTCCCAATTTATAATATAAGATGAGATAGGGTTGTCATATAATCAACCAATAAATTTTAGACAATTTTTATATCAATTTAAACCTTATCATTTTAATGAACACTTAGTTATTCTATTTAATTTTTAACTAGGGTAACAAATATTTCAATATTAAAATGGTGGAATATTTACTTATTTGATGTAAATTAGGGTATAAATAAATACCTTAGAAAAATTTAAACCATATAATAATAATTATATATTTTTTAAATTTTTTACAATTTTTTAAATAATTTAATAAGACATTATTTTGATAAAAAAATCAATAGTGTCAATTTTGACACTATTCAATTCATTGATTCATAAAAATATTAATATAACAAGTTAACTTCGAAAAAATTATTTTATTATATTCCTAAGAGGTCAAGGGAATATATAAAATTCATTAGATATATTAATTAGCCCAAATTATATTTATTTTAATATTTTTAATAATATTTATTTGATATTTCCATTAATAAAATAATTACTACAATAGTTTTGTGTAATTATTTAATATGACAATTTGTTGAATAAAAATTAATAATAAAATACTATGAAAAATATAAATATTATATATTTCATAATAATAATTATAATCGAATATATCTTCTATAGAATCCATCATTAAAAATTTTATACTTATTAAAACATGAATGTGACAAGTTTATCATCACTTAAAATAAAATAATATAAGTGTCATAATCTCTTCTATAAGGCTATAAATGGTAAATAACTCGACCCTTGGATGTTTATGGTAGAGATATACTCAAACAATAAGAGTTTTTCAAGTTTTTGTGTCTTTTAATGGTTATTATCACTTTAATAATAAAACTTTTATTGATTTCTCATCAATGAATTAATTTATGCATCATTAAAGTATAAATATTTAAGGTAATTATTTATTTACAAAAAATTACAAATAAATTTTAATGATAAATAAAAACATTTTAAATTTCAAATGAGTATTTATAATAAAATTTATCTTATGTATAACCATATATTAAAAATGATATAGTTATTAAAATTTGAGTAAGACATATTTAACTTTTCTTTAAATAAAATAAATTAAATGTCTTGATATCATCCAAGTGGCTTACAAAAGACACCATTTTGACCCAAGAACGATTTAGGTTAAAAAAAATCATATAATTATATTATTACAAGTGTTAGGGTAATTTCATAATATTATTTGTAACGCCCCGACCCCAGAAGCCTAGAGCCGGTGCATTATTACATTACAGTGACATGATTATAAGGAATCAAATCCCAAAGGACCATTCAGTTTAGAAGTTTTGGAAAGAAATATTACATAAATTATACCCATAATACATTGGGAAAACAAAATAAAACATTCTACATAATAACTGAAATAAACTGCATCCTTGAAAGCTTAATCAAAGTTCTCTTCTTTATAACCTGGAGAGAGAAACATAATAAGGGTGAGCTCAAATGCTCAGTAAGAGTAAGTTAAATGGAATCAATAATGAATCAATATATATATGTAAATTTAAATAACTAAGCACAATTTCATAAATATAACTGGATAAGGAATAAATAACGTAGAAAGTAAGAAATTGAAACACATGCCATAAATCAATAACCTGAGAATAAACTACATCTATTGATATGTCGAAGAAAAATCTCATGGATAAAAAATAACTGATACTAAATTAGGGAAATGTATTTATTATCATATGTCCTGTATCAGGTACATGAAAACCTATTACCATTAAGACCTTTCATAATAAGGTTTAAAACATGGATAGAAACACATTTAATTTGGCCAATTTATTTGTCTCATGAGAACCCATCGATGCATTGAGGATATATATAAATTCCAGGCTCCACCATTCATTGATAGTCCAAATAATTACTCATATTTAATAGTTAAAATAAATAATATACCTTATCAAATAATTATATTGAATGAGAAATATAGATTTATCAATAATTCCCCAATTAATCAAATAATTATCAAAGTAACCACCGTATGAATAACGATATACAGTTTAGGAAATAATAATATACATTGTATGATAATATGAATATTAAATTAAATTTAAAATGAAAAATGATTACAATAAAGTTATTTTTTCAAGATAAATTTAACAATCACAAAAGGAAGTGATATTAAGAACATTCTTGAGGAGAATAATCTTTAAACATTCCAAAGTGTCCCATACCACCTTGAAACATTTAAATCATAATCTATAGAAAGGCATGGAATAAATTTAAACTAAAAGTATCTTTATAATAATAGGGTTCATGATATAATATATCAAAATGGTAAGTTGGTATGGCACACAAAATAAGTAAGTAGTGAATATGACATTAATCTCCCGGATTTAAAAAGTGAGATGAAAATCCCTTACTAATATGGTAAAAAATGAATTAAAAAACATGAAGGTAATATTACTTAAAAAATAAATTTAAATACCATTAATATAAAATAATTAAGGATATTATATGTCAATTTTTCAGTATTTACACCATGTATAAGAAATTATGTGCACAACAATTAAGTATGCTTCACAGAATGAAAATGAGACAAGAATCCCTTACATATGAATCGAAAGACTCAAAAGTGATAATCATAAAATGAAACATATAAATTAAATTAATATAAATTAATTAATTATATAATATATAAAAATGGGCAGTAGGTATGGTATATAAAAGAAGTAAGTGGTGAATATGACATTTATCTCACGAATGTAAAAAGCGAGATAGAGATCCTTACATATGTGGTAACAAATGAATCAGAAAAACCAAAGGTATTAATCATTAAATAAAACATTTAAATACCATTAATATAATAGGGTTCATGATATCATATGTCAATGTTTAATTATTTACACCATATATATATATATTAAATTAGGTGTACAACGATAAATTATGCCCCATGGAAAGAAAAGTGAGACCAGAATTCCTTACCTTATCCTTACCTTTTGTTGTGTGGTATTTAGACTTATGTATAGTGATTTAAAGTATGTTAATAACTAAAAAAATAACCACCATCATGTTTATAATATCACATATTAACTTCTTACAATATTTTATTACCTGTTTGTTAACACTCTTTAATTATTTTAACTATTTCAGGTGTTAATTGTCTAGTTTTCTCAAGTACGTTTTGACTTGTTATTTGTTGTTTTTATTGAATATATCATGGTTTCATCATATAAATAATTTAAAACATGACTAAATTATCTTATATATTAAATACATACATATTTATAGTATTCTATAATATTTTTAGATTATAAATGAAGTGCACCGTTCGTGGTGATGGTATGCCGTACGTACGCATGAATGCTACTTTCATTTTTTTCCATATTTGAAAAAATAAAAATAAATAGTATATATGTATATTATAATATTCAGTATAGTATTTATTTTATATATGTTTCATAGGTTTATTATAACCAACCTTTATATGTTCAATGTATGGCATGAACGAGTCATATCACTTTGAGGGGGTGATAGTCCACACTTCCTCAAACGAAATTATCATATACGATGGAATGCATAAAGAAATATTCTAAATAAAAACTAAATAAGAATAAATGAATTATAAATATAATATATGACGTATATAAATATATTTTTCATCATAATGGCCACCATGAGATGTGGTAAGAGAAAATTGAACAATCATCGTTTCGTGAGGCAGTAGTTCGTTGTACATAGAAACAGTATGTTCTCTTCCATTAGATGGAGGTGTGTGTAAGTGTAGGTTGGAGAATTATAATAACAAAATAATAGTATATTTAGGACAATTTTTTTCTAAAATAATATAAAAATTATATTTGAGGAGGTCGATAAGGGAAATGAAACTAAAAAGCATGAGAGAAGGCGTTACCTCTTAATTGGGTAACTTCTTTTGGTGTACACCAAAAGGCTTCCTTGGGAGAATTTATGAACAAATGGAGGATTCTAAGTCATGGGGAGGGATTTTTGGAGACAATTTGGGTAGGTATTATCCTAACATAAGAGATTTTAGAGGTGTGAGGAGTGGGGAGTGGTGGTGGCCTTTTATAAGGAAGGAAAAGGACTCACTCGGAATTTTTGGAAACAAGTTAGGTGTGCACATGATATTACCTAAAAAAAGACATAAAAAACCAAAAAAACTCAATAATGGAAGGTTCATGGCCGAATTATGTACATAAAATGGGTTTTGGACAAGTGGATAGGTCATTTGGTCCCTTAAGTTAAAGTTTTAGTTCTTTATTAAGCTTAGTTTTACCTTAATAATTGTAATTAATTTTAATTACTTCCACTAATATTTTTGGTAAAAAACAAAGTTAGTATTATTATAAATCATAAATTATACTGATTAAAAATATGGAATCCATTTTTTCCAATTCTAATCACATAAGTGGCAGTAGTTAATTTAAATTTAATCTATCAATCGGGACGACAATGCAGAGTTTTAAGGGAAAAACGTCTAAAAGTTTGCTATGTTTTTATAGTCACTTTCAAAGTGAAATTGATTCAAATGAACTAAATTAGATTAATTGGTAAAAATATTATATATATAAACTTTAAAACCAATATAAAAAATAATTTAACCATATAATTAAATTATATGAAAAAGAAGTTTTGAACTAAAATTCAGTATTTTTAATTTTTTATTAAAAATTGAAAATTTACATAAAATTACCAAAAAATTATCCTAAGCTATTTTTTATGTTTAGATTCTAAATATGAAGTTTATTCTTATAAATTAAATTATTTAAAGTGTAAAAATTCAGATTTAAAATGGGCTCCCCATTAAAAGTCTGTAAAAATGCCTTAATAAAAATATAACATTTTATGCATAAAATTGGGTTTGTTTTTATCTTAATCCTATAGAATATATTGTATTAAATTCAAAAATATTATATTGAAAAATATATATATATATATATATATATTACATTAATATCCCTCACTAATTATAATTATTTTATTTTATTAGGGTAAAACATCTTCGTGATCACAAAAATAATAATATTTTCATTTATATTCCATCAGTTCTTATATTAATTTAAAATTAATTTTTAACTCATGAATTCATTTTATAAACTATATATTTTCATTATTTATTTAATATTATTCATAATAGCCAGTTTATATCTTATTATTTTAAAAAATAATAACATTTTAATAATATATCGTTGTTTGGTGAAACTCGGTCTTGCGTATAATGAAAGATTTCGTGGAAGGTTGCTCCTACGTGTAACACATGATAACTCAGCATTGAATGCATTGAAATATATAGAATCTATTTTAAATAGTAAATATATTATAAATTATCTAGATATTATATTACCTTACGTGCTTGGTGTCATGTGTCATACACGCTATCACATATATGGTCCTTTAGTTTTTTGGGGCGTCACATTCTCCCCACCTAATTTAAATTACGTCCTTGAAATTTAAACATAACATTGATGATATATGGATTGAAAATAAAATATTGTTAAAAGACCCAAATTGTAAAAAGGGATAATATTACACATCCTAAATAAGATAGAAAGGAATGTATAATGGTCACATAACTAGGATTCCTAGTAGGGGAACATAGGTGGAAAATGGAAACATGGATACAAAAGAAAAATCTACCCATCAAGTTCTGATGGAGAGTTCTAGAGAACATTTTTAGATGAAAGTTTTTTTACCACAAAACCGTAAACCACAGGTATGAATAAAAGTCATTAATATCATCAAAACTTATTATAATAGGGCAACATTTTTTTTAAAAACCATTTTTTCTATAGTTAAGGGATTATTTCACTATATTATAATATAAGTAAATATATGTTTCTATAAACATAATCTTTTCCTTTGATTATGCCTTGAACTATTTCTACTTCGTCTCTTAGCACATGATATAACATATAGTGAAGTAATACCTTACCCTCTAAAATCTCATCCAATTATCATCTTAAACCATTTTATAAGCGAATAACTTTTCCAATAGATTATGATCCAATCAATTTTAAAGGAAAGACACTGAATTTATAGAATGAAATTTTCATTAGACTTTAATCAACATGAATCAACTCTAAATTTTTTCATTCCAAACATTTGAATAACTTCATCATGTATCCTCTTTAAATTTGATAATAACTTTAATTACCATAAAACCTTATTGAAAAAGCACATTATTTCTTGTTCATTAAGTAAGAAATGAGTTATTAGATATATTCCTTAAATCCAAAAGTGTTTTAAACTCCATCATTGATATCATAGACCAGTTATCGACAAGTCATTGACCAGTTCCAAGTTAATTATAACTCATCCAATAAATCATTTCTTTATCATTATCTTAGCATCAGGAACATATTAACAGTTTTATTTCCCTCAATCATGTTTTTTATGGAAAAGTTTAACTTTATACTCAATAATTTTTCTTAGCACCATTAAACATATGGTCTAAAATCCTCAACAAAAATGTACTGCAGTACAATAATTACATTTTTAATATGTCAAAAGATGAGAAAACATAAATAAAATACCTTTACAACATATTTATCAGATCCAAAATACATAAGTAAATTAGTTATTACACTTCTATTATGTCAATCACATATTCTTGACCTTGATCTATTAACTTCTTTGGGGGTATATTCTCTTGAAGTTTAGGGAATTCATTTTCATAGTGACCCATATACTTGAAATTGAAAAACTGAATAATATCCTTTTTATTATTCCCTTTGCATTCTTTTACTTGGAATCCCTTTTCTCCACACTTATAACAAACTCCCAATCCTTTCAAGAATTTACCAGGGTGGTTCTTTCCACAATTATCACAAGTTGGAAAATCCTTATTTAACTTTATATTCTTTCACTCATTCACTTTTTCATGGTGTTTAGAAGACCTCTTATTCTCTTGTTCTCCCTTGAATACATATGATCTTGATAATTACTTATCTGTTTTGATGCCACATAAAACTATCTCTTCATATGATGAGAAATTCTGAGAAACCAGTTCCCTTAGAATATTTGGATTAAGACCTTCAAAGAAGCGGTCGATCTTGTACTCCATGTTATGTATATAATTTGTAGCATACCTGGATAAACTTGTAAAGGTAGATTCATAATCCTCAACACTATTTTCTTCCTTTTTATCCAAACTAAGAAATTTTCTCTTCATATAAATTTTCTGATCACAAGGGAAGTATTTGTCAAAGAATGTGTCCTTAAATTATCTCTATTACATGAGTTCAATTTCTTCTTCCTCCCTTGAATTCTGGATCAAAGACCACCACTGATTAGCATTACCTTGGAGATAATATACTGTAAGTGTAACCTTTTCCTTTTCACTGCATTTTAGGGCCGCAAATATATTCTCCAGATACTTAATGCATTTCTTAGATACAATTGGATTAGTAGTCCCACTAAATTATGGGGGATTCTACTGCATAAAGTGATACAATATCATATATTCTCTCTGAGGAATATGTTTCTCCATTTGAGAAAGGTTATTTGTCATAACCTGACTAAGCTTCCCTAATATATCCACAACATGCTCAATTCTAATACCAGTTTCATTGACTTTGTCATTAGGTAAACCTCTAAATTATCCATGAGTATTGATACCATTCTTCCTTCTAGGTTCCATTTCTAAAAAATGGCATATAATGGATTAGCTCATAAAATTATGAACTTTCTATAACTTTAAATATGTCATAGCACATAACATAAATTTATGAATTTTGGATCCTAGAACCATAAACTTTGGTTAATTTAGGGGAATAAATCCTTTATAATGGTAGGTAAATAAAATTTTAATTATCCTAATCATATCCCCTGGGAGTGTCAAACTAGGTGTGTAGTAAGGACCATTTTCATGTACCAAGTTACGCTGAGTCAAGACCAGAACACCTTGTTGGAGTTGTTACTTCTAGGTACATCTATTCCAAGACCACATACACTTGTAGTATCTAGACAGGGATGTATTTATAGGAATACCCACATAATATATACCTTACCAAAATTCTAGGACGTTATTGTATACTTATCCTAAATGTCTGTCTTAGGGTTGTGCTCCCTAATCTAACTTTTCTAAATCTAGTTTTCAAGGTTGTTTCTAAATTCCTTTGATACCAACTGTAACGCCACGACCCTAAAATCTAGGATCCATTTTATTATTACATTACATTGGAATGATTAAAAGGAATCAAATCCTGAAGGATCGTTCAGTTTATAAGTCTTGGAAATACATATTACACACATGATACCCATAATACACTACTAGAAATTTAGGCTATAGCCACGGTTCTAAACCGTGGCTATAGGCCCAAAAACCATGGCTATAGGTTATAGCCACGGTTTCATGAACCATGGCTGGTATTGGCGTGGCTATAGGTCAAAGCCTATATCCATGGTTTGAAACCATGTCTATATCCATATAGCTACAGTTCTAACCGTGGATCTATCCCTAAATCCATGGCTCCAACTGTAACTATACCCCTATAGCCATGCCAATAAATGCCACAGTTCATAGAATCATGGATAAAGCCCTATAGACACAGTTTTAAACCGTGGATATAGGTTTATATCCACAGTTCAAACCGTGGCTATAGGGATTTAGCCACGATTTAAAACCGTGGCTATAGGCCTTTACATTGCATAAAAAAACCAGCACGGTTCACCGTGATGGCTGTTTGGAGGGCACTACCAACACCCCCACTCCCCCCACCCACAGCTCCCCCACCCTGCACCAGCACCCCCCACCCCTGCTCCTGCACACCTCCCTTGCCCCACCTCCCTGCACCTTGCACCCCACCCCCTGCCCCCTCCTCACTACACACCCCCTCCCCCTAGACAGCCCCCACCCTGCACCAGCACCCCCACCCCCTGCTCTTTCACAGCTTCCCTGCCCCACCCCCCTGCACCTTACACCCCACCCCCACCCCAAACCCTGCACCTTAGACCCCACCCCCTGCCCCTTCCTCACTGCACACCCCCTCCCCCCCTCCCCACCCTGCACCAGCACCCCCCACCCCCTGCTCCTGCACACCTCCCACAACATTCAATTTGAATACCAGTAACCTGAAGCAACATGTAAACAGAACATGTAACCTAAAATTAATAAAACAATCTGTAAACCAATCATTCATACCTTAAAAACAAACATGGAAGCCTTTGAAAACTTTGAAAACAATCTGTAAAACTCACAAACCTGTAATCTTATAACCTAAAAACAAACTATAAACATGGAAACCTATAAAACAATCATGCATACCTTAAAAACAATAATACCTGTAAAACAATATGTAAAACATGAAAAACATTGAAAAACGATAATACATTCATCCTAAAAACAATAATACCTTCATGGAAAACCTATAATCTTATAACCTATAAACTTACAACCTATAAAAAAATCTGTAAACCTGTAAAACAATCCAAACCTAGCAACTAAAACCCACAAACCAAAAAACATCAAAAAATAGTAAGCTGTAAAACAATCTGTAAACCTATAAACTAGTAAAACAATCTGTAAACCTGTAAACCAAAATGTAAAACGATATGTAAACATGTAATATTATAACCTAAAACATTGAAATCTATAAAATGGAAACCATTTAATCTCTATCATTCATAACTTACAAAAAAGAATACCTTCATCCTGTAAACCTAGCAACTAAAACCCACAAACCTAACAACCAAAAAACCAGAAAATTAGTAACATGTAAATGTGTAATGCACAAACTATCAACTCATAACTTCCAAACCTTCTAGCTTACAATCCTTCAAACCATGAAACCTATAAACCTGCAACCAAAAAACTTGAAAAAAATGCAAACATTCAAATACAAAAGTAGAAAAAAAATCATTCTCTTGAAAATAAAAAAACACAAGACCTGTAAAATAAATAAAATAGTACCAATCTGTATACATGTGTGGGAAATGAGCATAAAATTAAGTTGTTCACTAAAAATAATTACTTTAATATATCCCATAATATGTTGGGTTAGTGAATATAAAGTAAAATAAATAAAATAGTAACAATCTATATATAGATAACAAGGGTGGTATACCAAGTGCTAACAATGTCACAACGATACACAAATAAGCTCCAATAAATTGGTTGTTTGAAACATTCCTGATAGCATCAGTAAAATCAAGAAAATATTAAAGATTTTTCACTAAGGATGCTCAGAATTCATACAAACTAAAGTAGTGAAATCTGATTAATTACATGGTAACAAAAAAATTTTCAACTAGAAATATGTCAATTTAAGTAAGTGTTGTTTAAACATAACATCAACTTACAAATCATCAAGGGGAACGCCAGTAAAGGCATAAATTAGACCAATTAATTGATTGATATGTAAATACCTAAATAAAGTCATAAATACATTAAAAAATGATAATCATCTTAACTACAGTCTCAGTTGCTTATAGTGTACCAAGGCTTGAAAGCGACCCGAAGCTGTGAGGTAAGTTCCCCATCATTGAGTTGTATAAGAGATCCCTGTATGTGAAAAAAATCATTATAAAATAATATTCAATTGAAAAAGAACCTTCTAACATAACAGATTAAGAAAAGACAAAAGTAGACTCAATAAATGAAAATAAAAATATTAAAGAACTCTAAAAGGATAATTTACAGGGCTATTTGCTTACAATTTGGAAATAAAAAACATAAATCCCTCTATATATATGTTTTTCATGTCCCACCATAACCTTGAGGAAATAAAAAAACCCAAGTAGAAGCAGTTTTTATAGTCATTATAGTAAGTAGTTTTGATTTTTTAGTTTCCTGCTAACATTCTAGATGATTATACTCTTTTTATAGATTTTACATTTAGTAATTAAGATCTCTTATGTAACTCGCATATTTCCCTAGTATGAAGAGGAGTTATCTAGTAAGAACAAAGAAGGGTAATATTTGAATGAAATTTTAGTTGGTTCATGGTTTTGAAAATACTAGAACATATAGTTTTAAGGTAGTTGATTAAGGTCACCAGATTCAGGTGATTTAAAGTTTAGATCTAGACCAATTTCAAGCACCAATCTGTAGAAGTTCTAGATTTCAAAGTTCAAGGAAGTTTGAGGGCTCCAGAAATTTAGTTTAACAGAAGTAGAGAACATGCTATCTTTTATGTGATTCTGGTATAAGTATAAGAGGTAGTCAAAGTTCCATCCATAAGGAAGTTTATAGATAATCCATGAAGATTGGTGGTTCCATTATAAACAACATCACCATTCATACCTAAAGGTATAAGAGGATTTTCAAGAGATAGCCTATCCAATTGTGTAATATAGTGGAAGAAAAGTTTAGGATAATAGCTACTCTTGGGTAAAGTATAACAACATAACCCATTGTAATACTTACAATAATTGTGAAAATTTTCAGATCCAGATAATAACCGAACATAACAAGGAGCAGTTTTCTCACACTAGGACTGAACTGAGATGCTCAGATAAACCAAGAATCCATTGTAGTAAGATGTTTAGATATAAATAAACTGACCGAGATGCTCAGATAAACCAAGACTCCATTGCTCGGATAGAGGCGATCTAGAAATACTTCCGCATGTAGTAACTATCAGAAGGTTATAATCATAGATGAAATGGTTCAAGATAACCAGACATATTATGAGAATTTTAATGTAAAACAACCAAATGGAGGGGTCGTTCAATGAAACGAATGGGCAGAGTGAGAATATCAGATTGATCATCAGATGAAGTACACTGCGATCGGAGGAAAGAATATGCACTGTGAGAATACAATATGCAAAGGAGGATCACCAGATGGTCCAATAAAACTGTATACAAAGTAGAAACCCTATAATCAGACGATTCAGGTATAACATACCAGGTAGTAGAAAAGTTGAAATACTGTGATATGAATCTACATACACAAGAGTTGGAGCACCAAAAAAAATGCAGCTACTGATGATCATATGATCAGAATACAATCGAGATGAGTAATAAATACAATAAAGAAGCTAACAATTATATAACTCCCTTGAAAGTATAGAGAATATTTTATGTTCAATGTATAAAGAATGATATGTTAGATTTGGATGCATGAAGAAATTAAATTGCATAAGATAAAATTATATTTTTCATTAAGAGAAGATTTTTAAAAGCACATTTACAATTTTGTAATTTGAATAAATAATTCAGAGTACATAAAACAAAAATCATGATGGAATAAGTTATTACATACCGTTAGGTACAATGATGACATTGATATAGTACCTGATTTAGTTGTTTGGGATCTTGCATCAGAAGAAGCACCCTATAAGAAGATAAACGGTAATATCAGATTGAATGAATACTCATATATTGGACATAGGTGGCTGAAAGAATCTAATAATCTACACTCATGTAAGCAAATCCTCATTCTTATGCTTGTGAATAGAAACAATTCATCCTCGTTAACTTTTAATCACGCCTTATCTCTCTTTCAATCTCATGCTCAACAAAAGCATTATCAGGTGATGCACCCACCATTGCAAAGAGCATAAAAACATGGGTTTGAAAATGTAAAAAGTATAACATGCTTAATAGGTGTAGGAAGCTTATATGGACCTACCACTGCATGCTCAAGTGTCAAACTATGATGTAGAATACTGAAATATGATTATGTTTTCAGGAATCTTTAAAACTAATGGGTATGTTGGATGGTTTTAAAGAAATAACCAAGTTTATACACGCTTTAAAAAGTGATTCATGTCATATCTGGATCCTATAACCCATTTTTAATTTCAATTTTTCTAAGATAATTTTCTTGGAAAAGCTCTTTTATGATAATATCTAAAAGTTCTATAACCTCATGGAAACATTGTCTATGTCATGGTCTTCCCACATTTTGAGGGTCAATATCTTATGATCAATTACTAACCATTATTTAGTGTATCATCCAATGATGCTATGTATTTTTAGTTTTTTTTGTTGATGCATGAAACGACCATTATTCATAGACAATATAAATTTCATGGATATTTCAAGGGAAAAATGTTGGTCTACCTTTTTTCCTATATTGTGGTCTATCACTAACATGAAGATAGGATTTTTTTTTCATTTGAGATATATCATGACACTTGAGAAAATAATTTATAAAACATTTCTTGTTTACTCAAATATAAGACCAAACATTGATATATCTACTATAATACAACTAAGAGGTTTTAAAGGTATGTCTTACACAAAAAAAAATAGAAGAACTCCAAGAAAAAATTAATTCAATAACCTATTTACAATTTTCATAAATTAAAAAATAATGAATAAAAAACATAAATTACATTATTTATCTGATCTTATTTGAGTTTCACTTAATGCCCTTGAAAAATGTCATAGAGAATTAGATAACATACTCCATCCTCTACAAGAATCCACTGAATAAGGGAATCATCTGACACTCTAGAATGATATCTTTCTTATTCATGGTCTTATAAAACATTAAGTTCTAAGAATAAAGATAATAGAATACACTAATAATGGTCCATGTTTTGTGGAGTTTTTCATATAATTTTGATACAATAAAACCCAAAACATGTATGAGATCCAAATAGATTATATTTTCCCTCCGTGACTCAAACTGTTTTTCCATTATTGAATATAATTTTTCACAAATGTTCCAGGAATTTCAAAACATTGAAACACTCAGTTACGTTACTAATTGATTGTTTCATTTATTTAAAAATTGTTGAAGGTGTTCTAGAAGCTCAAATCCATCACCATATGATTAATTATAAAGAATGAAATAATTTTGAGTAGAATATTGAAGAATCTAGAAAGTTATCATATTATGTAATAATAGTATTCACATAACGCCATGGAATAGTAACCTTATCTATTCCATGAAACATTCTAGCCCACTAAATGACTTAAGCTATATCATGGTCATGCCTATTTTAATGAATAATCCATCACATCTTAAATTTATTTCATTCCTTTCAAGTAATATCTCATTGTGAATTATAGATTAATGAATCTGCTACCACATTAGATATTCAAGATGCATATATTATCTCGATGTCATAATGTTGCAAATTAGGGAATAATGGAGTTAGAAAAAAGAGAAGATATGAGGGATCTTACATCGAATATGTGTGAATACCTCTTATGAACATGTTTGGTGCAATATAATCTATTTTTCTGGTGATATATAATAAAGCATGATGCACACTTGTTTAATCATCCTTTTATTCATTTATATATTTCATGTCTTTACTATAAGGATTTACCTTCTAGTACCGTGACCATGGATTTAATGAATGTACTACAATCCTACTTAACCTAGGCCCATGATACATCTCTTTCTCAAATTGAAAATGAAAAATCCTATCTTGATCATTCAAACAATTCCCATGCCACCAATGACGCACCCAACATAAGCTACCTCACCACAACATCAATGTCATGGTTTTTACCTTGCATCAAAGTATGCAATAAAATGGTACACATCAATAATGCTCTCAAGTCTGAATACTAATACACATGTTGGTATAAAGGAATAACCAATTTTATATGAAACATGTGTTGTTCTTATTGGTGGTTCAGTCTTCATGATCTCATGTACTTGAGATTGCTAAGTGAAAAATTCACGAGAAGAAGTCTCAATTCTTAGGATCCCCAAGCATCTATTATTCAAACATTCTTTGTGTTCTATCAGTATGATGTATCTAGACTAAGGAAATATGTTTAAGATTACTATCATAGTGTCTCGAGGTTCTCATTATATCTAGGAACTACTATAACCTTTTTACATGATACATAATCTAAGGATATTACTATATAAATAGTGGATGTATAAGTATCAAAAATATTATAGTAATAATAAAAACATGTATATATCTATCAATCTTTATAAACGTAATGGTAATAAAAGTAAATAAAGGTGTTTGGTCTAGGGAACCTGCTCACAACACTACCTACCATTGGAAATTAGGATCATAGTTTCTTATGGATGGGGAGACTATTGGGTGTTTCTAGTTCCATGAATAAAACAAATTGTAAACCATTAGTGATAGGAGTGAAAACCCAAATGTCAGGTCACCTCAACCTAGGATGAAACCAAAATGTTGAGACCAACTTGAATCTTTCTCTAACAAGAAAAAAACTGATATAGTCATGTTTAACTGGTGACGTATATTTTTTACTTGTGATATTAAATTGATTGGTGGCCTTGTTTTTTATTTTACTTGTGAAAAAAACACACTTCTCACAAGATCCATTAAATTCCAAGGTAATTAAATCATAATCATGAAAGCATTTTGACACTACAGCAGCCACGAGAGCCACTATCTCTGCGAATAGAATGATGATGTCATCTACATAGCATCTCTTGTACCAGGTGGAAAATAAAATGGTAAGGAAAAATCAATGGTATGAAATCATCACAACCATGGAGTCTATACATAACGGTCTCTATGTGTTGAAACATACCAACTCACCACACTTTTGGAATTCTATGTGGAAGCTGGCAATGCCCGTGGCCACTACCAACCACTATTAGAGCCTATACCTATATAATTAAAATTAGAACCTTAATTATCTTAGGAAGGTCAACCATGGTGTCTACTATGACTCCACCATAATTTAGGAGTAACCTAAGAGGTATCCTATCAACCACCACTACCAGTAGTGGAATGCAATTACTACCCCTCAGTTTACTATTGAGGGTGTCACACTATAGGTTGTCACCCTAAACTCTGAAATTAGGGCCCTTTGGAAATATTTCTAGGAATAGAGATTTTTCGATCATAGGTAATGGGCTCATATTTCAAGTTTACCAATATATTCCAGAAGAAAATAGGCATTATGCACATATCCCCACCACTTCACAAGAATACCATTAGCATATCCTGGTAGAAAATGGAGGGATACAATCGGAATATTTCCATGCTTCAATCGAATATGTCTTCCAATATATTATTATGAAAAAAAATGTATTGGCCATTATTCTCGCTCATTCACTTCTGAAGTTCTAGTATATTCTAGTATCCATATAGGGGATTTGTTGTCATATTCAGGTGATTTTAAAGAGACAAGAATACTATAATGTTCTCACTACTAGAGTAGCATATCAACTTCTCCAACATGACATGGTGGCTACTATAGAGTAAGCTCATATTCTTGTTCCCACCCATGAGGATTTTCAACACATTATAGTAAAGGATGAGGCATTGAACCAAGATCATATCCCCATTTCAACTGGGGTTCATCAACCCAACTTGAAAATTACCTCAAGATAGGTGTATATTCCTATTGAATAATTCTAGAGGTGCATTACAAAGGTAAACCAGGAACAATATCATATTCCCACTCTAACTATTGTTCATAAGATGTCCCCTCAATCACCTCAGAGAAGGCCCATATTCCTTCCAAAAATCTAAAAGTTACTCAGAAACTTTTTACAGCTTCCAGTAATCAAGAACATGTTCCTACTCCCACCAATGGAGGACTCCATCAGATTTCTTTTAAATACTATATAGAAGGTGTCTTATATCCCTTGTCCCATTCTGTGGGTCCATCAAAATTTTTTATCAAGGAATGCACATTTTAATTGGACCCATCTTCCCCTTAAACCAAGGTTAGACATCATATTTTGGAATCCACCCAAAGGTGGGATCATACACCTACCAAAAATTCAGTATCTCACTGGCATATCCTAACAGCTTCCCAGCAATGGGCACATATTCTCACAACAGCAAGCATCCTTCGACATACTCCAGTGACCACCAAGCCGAAGTATCATACTCTTTCTCATTCCCAAATGGTTGGTTGGAATATTTTAACCAAAATATAGGATGAGGATCATATTTCTACCCTACATAATTCTAGAATCCTTGAGTTTATATAGTTCATGTCTAAAGCATATTAAGGATTCACCAACTCTTCATCTAAAGAATATGTCCATAGTTATTATGATAGTCCTCCTCATGATACCATAGATATGTATTACAAAGATTCTACCCCTAACATTCGTTGTGTACAACCTCCCCATGGTGATATATCACCCTATTAAGGACGTCCTCTAATTTTCAAGAAACATTCACATAGAATGGTACTCAAATAGCCAGGGTCAACCATATATAGTTCCACATCAAACATTAGCAACCATAGTTTGTAGGTGAACCAGAGTAGTGATGACCTTCCTTACCTTCTAAATTCTATGAGTCGTTGTCCACAAAAAATTGACCTATGTAGTATGACTGGGAAAAGGAATATGATTATGATGAGGAAGAAGATAGTGAGGACAAGTGGAAATATTTGGTCAAGAAAAACCCCTGGGTACGTTCTATCCCATCATCACTTCCATCTATGATATCCCTGATGATCTAAAGGGGGAGTGAATTTTTTAATTCTTCCAAAACCTATATGAAACGTTTCAATGGCTAAAGGAAAAAAGCACCACTCTTATCAAGGATATGAGGATCATCTTCATGTCGTGAACATGATCTATTTCCAAATAGTCCTTTCTAATTTCTATGGGTCATGGGATGTGAAATCAGAAAATAATTACAAGATCCTATGATATGCTTGCCTCTATAGCTTAAAATCCCTTTAACAAATAATCATTGAAGACTTGTTTTATGCATGCATCCAAGGATTGGGTGAGAATGGATCATTACACTTTTCCAGGTTCCTAGATCAGCAGATTCCCCTGGAGAAAGCATCATGTAATGTCATTGTCACATGAGAGGCCATATGTATGGTTAATATACACACCTGTGGCTCAATACAATAAAATTTTCCTATCTATAAGACATTAAAAGCATAATGATTAGAGAGAGGGATGTCGATAGGCTCTGGATCTAGGACTATGGACAATTCAAGAACACAACTCAGATAAGAAATCGATAATCTTAGGCTTCATGAAATCTCCTTCTTGAAATTAGCTCATATTCTGAGAAGGTGCTATAATAATCTCATGCATGGGTGAAAATGCACCAAATTTAGAATATTGTATTGGGATCATATATGGAATCTATTTTGGAGAAACCATATTGCATAAGGTAGATAGAATTTTTACCACTGCCTCTACCTATATGGTCATAATATCCTAGGTAGATCTAGAAGAAATCAGTAGTGACTCCAAATCAACCCCATATTGCAATGAAGGGACATTTTTACTACAAATTACACCATGGGGGTTATCAAATCCTTAGCAACATAGAAAATTACCAGTGGTGGCGGGGAGGCCGTGTCGGTAGGGAGGCCGCGTCGGTATGGAGGCGGGGAGGTCGCGTCTGCAGGGAGGTGGGGAGGCTGCATCGGAGCCGCATCAACGGGGAGGTAAGTCGGCTGCCTCGTGAGGGGAGGAGGGGTCGCATTGGCAGGGAGGGGAGCGTTGGCAGGGAGACGAGGAGGCTGCGTCGGAGCCACATCGGGGGAAGGTAAGTCGGCTGCCTCGCGAGGGGAGTAGGGGTCACATCGGCGGGGAGGAGAGCTAGCTTCCTCGCAAGGGGAGGAGGGGGAGGAGGATTCAGGGAGGAGGATTCGTGAGTGAGGGAGGGAGGGGGAGGAGGATTATACAGTGAGGGAGGGAGGGGGAGGAATTGCAATGGAGGGAGGGGGAGATATGAGTCGCGATGGATGGAGGGAATGGAGATGAGTCGCGACGGAGGGAGGGTTTCTAAACCCACAGATGAAATGAGAGGAGGTCGGTCCCACAGGTTTTTCTACTCTAAAGCCACAGTTTAAAAAAAAGTGTGACTATATCTTAACCTATAGCCACGAATCAATTAAATTGTGGATATAAATCCGTGGCTATATGTCATTTTTCTAGTAGCGATATGTTAGGAAAACAATATAAAACATGCTACACAATAACTGAAATAAACTACATCCATGAAAGCTCAATCAAAGTTCTCTTCTTCATAACTTCAGGATAAAAATATAATAAGGGTGAGTTCAAATTCTCAGTAAGGGTAATTACAAAGGAAGAAATAATGAATCAATCTATATGTAATGGTAAATAACTAAGCACACTTTCATAAAAATAACTAGATAAGTCATAAATAATGTGGCAAGTAAGAAATAGAAACACATGACATAAATCAATAAACTGAGAATGAACTACATCTATAGATATATCGATACAAAATCTCATGGATAAAAAATAACTGATACTAAATTAGGGAAATGGATTTCTTATCGGACATCATGTCTCAGGAACATAAGAACCTATTACCGTCAATACCTTTCACAAGATGGTTTAGAACATAGATAGAAACCTATTTAATTTGGACAACTTATTTGTCTCATGAGAACCCGTTGATGCATAGAGGAGCTATATAAAGTACAGGATCCACCATTCATTTTCAGTCCAAAGTTTTCCTCATATTGAATATTCAAAATAACTAATATTAATGATCAAATAACCATATTTAATGAGAAATAAATATTTATCAATAATTCCCCAATTAATCAAATAATTGTCAAAGTAACCAACGTATGAATAACGATATACGGTTTAGGAAATAATAATATAAATTGTATGAAAATATGGATATTAAATTAAATTTCCAATGAAAAATGATTACAATAAAGTGATTATTTCAAGATAAAGTTAAAAATCACAAAAGGAAGTGAGATTAAGAACATTCTTGAGGAGAATAATCTTTAAACATTCCAAAGTGTTCCATACCACCTTGAAAGATTTAAATCATAATCTATAGAATGGTATCACATAAATTTAAACTAAAAATATAATAATAATAATAGGATTAATGATATAATATATCAAAATGGGTATTATGTATGGCACACAAAATAATTAAGTAGTGAATATGACATTAATCTCATATATTTAAAAAGTGAGATGAAAATCCCTTACCAACATGGTAACAAATGAATTAGAAAATCCAAAGGTAATAATCCTTAAATAATAAATTTAAATACCATGAATATAATAGAATTTAGGATATTATATGTTAATGTGGCAGTATGTACACCATATATAAGAAATTAGCTGTACAACAATTAAGTATGCTTCACAGAATGAAAATGAGACAAGAATCCCTTACATATGAATCAAAATACTCAAAAGTGATAATTATAAAATGAAACATATAAATTCCATGAATATAAATTAATTCATGATATAATATATCAAAATGGGAAGTATGTATGGAACACAAAATAATTAAGCGGTGAATATGACATTTATCTCACATATGTAAAAAGTGAGATGGAAATCCTTACATATGTGGTAACAAATGAATTAGAAAACCCAAAGGTATTAATAATTTAATAAAAAATTTAAATAAAATTAATATAACATAGTCCATGATATTATATTTAAATTTTTAAGTATGTACACCATATATATATATATATATTAAATTAGGTGCACAATGATAAATTATGCCACACATAAAGAAAAGTGAGATAAGAATTCCTCCTTATCCTTCATTTTGTGTGTGTGGTATTTATCCTCCTATATAGTGGGTTAAACTATGTTAATAAATAATAAAATAACTATAATCATGTTTATAATATCACATATTAACTTCTTACAATATTTTATTACTTTTTTGTTAACACTCTTTAATTATTTTAACTATTTCAGGTGTTAATTGTCCGGTTTTCTCAAGTACGTTTTGACTTTTTATTTGTTGTTATTATTAAATATATAAAGGTTTCATAATATCAAGAATGTAAAAAATGACTAAATTATATTATATATTCATTACATACATATTTATAATAGTCTATAATATTTGGAGATTAGAAATGAAGTGCACCGTTCATGGAGACGGTAGGCCATACGTATGCATGAATGCTACTTTAATTTATTTTTTGTATTAGAAGAATTAAAACTAAATGATAAATATGTATATTATAATTTTCAGTATCATATGTATTTTATATATTTTTCATATTTTTATTATAAAAAACCTTTATATGTTCCATGTATGGAATGAATGAGTCATATCGCTTTGAGGGGATGATAGTCCACACTTCCTCAAATGAAATTATCATATTTACACACGATGGAAAGAATAAATTTATGTTCTAAATAAAAATTAAATAATCATAAATTAATTATAAATATAACATATAAAATATATAAATATTTTGTTCATAATAATTTCCACCATGAGAGGTGGTAGGGGGAAATTGAACAATTATCGTTTCATGAGGCAGTAGTTCTTCATACACAGAAACATTATGTTCACTTCCATTAGATGGAGGTGTGTGTAAGTGTAGGTCAAAAACTTACAATAAAATAATCTTAGTATATTTAGGATACTATTTTTGTTTTAAAATACTAGAAAAAAGAGATTTTATGTGGTGGATAAGGGAAATGAAACTAAAAAGCATGAGAGAAGGTGTTACCTCTTAATCGGGTAACTTCTTTTTCCGTACACCAAAAGGCCTACTTGGGAGGATTTATGAACAAAGTAAGGATTCTAGGTCGTGGGTAGGGATTTTGGGAGACAATTTGGGTAGGTCTTGGACGAACTTAATAGGTTTTATAGGTGTGAGTAATGAGGATAGGTGGTGGCATTTTATAGGGAAATAAAATGATTCACTTGGATTTTTTGGAAATAGGTTAGGTGTGCACATGATCTTACCTAAAAAAGTCATAAAAAACCAAAAAAACTCAATAATGGAAGGTGAATGGATGAATTATGGTAATAAAATGTGTTTTTTACAAGTTTATAGGTCATTTGGGGCCTTAAGATAAAGTTTTAGTTCTTTATTAAGCTTAGTTTTACCTTAATAATTGTAATTAATTTTAATTACTTCCACTAATAATTTTGGTCAAAAAAAAAGTTTTTATTATTAGAAATTATAAATTATTATGATTCCAAATAGATAATCTATTTTTTCAATTCTAATCACATAATTGTAAGTATTTAATTTAAATTTAATCCCGCAGTCGGGACGACAATGCAGGTTTTTAAGGTAAAAACGTCTAAAAGTTTGCAATATTTTTTATAGTCAATTTCAAAGTGAAATTTATTTCAATGACCTAAATTGGATTAATTGGTAAAAATATTATATAATTAATCTTTAAAAACAATATAAAACATAATTTAACCTTATAATTAAATGATATGAAAAATAGTTTTGAACTAAAATTCAGTATTTTTAATTTTTCACTAAAAATTGAAACTTTACAGAAAATTACTAAAACGTCATCATAAGATAATTTTTATTTTTATCTCCTAAATATGAAGTTTATTTTGAAATATTAAATTATTTAAAGTGTAAAAATTCATATTTAAAATGGTATCTCCATTAAAAGGCGGTTAAAATGCCTTAATAAAAATATAACATTTCTTGTATAAAATTGAGCTTGTTTTTATCTTAAGCCTATCGAATCTATTGGATGAACATAAAAAATATTATATTAAATATATAACATATATATTAAATTAATATAACTCAATAATTATAATTATTTTATTTTATTAGGGTAAAATAGCTTTGTGATCACAATAATAATAATAATAATAATTTCATTTATATTCCATCGGTTCTTATATTCATTTGTAATTAATTTTTAGCTTATGAATTCATTTTATAAACTATATATTTTCATTATTTAGTTAATAATATTCATAACGGCTAGTTTATATCTTATTATTTTAAAATAATAATAATATTTTAATAATATATCTTTGTTTGATGAAACTCGGTCTTGCGTATAACGCTAACTTCCAAGGAAGGTCGCTCCTGCGTGTAATGCATGCTAACTTGGTGTTGCATGCATTGAAATATATAGAATCTATTTTAAATAGTAAATATATTATAAAGTACCTCGATATTATATCACCTTACGCTCTTGGTTTCGTGTGTCATACACGCTATCGGATATAAGGTCTTTTAGTTTTTCAGGGCATCACATTATTTTTACCCATAATTATCCGATTTATCCTTTTACCATATTAATAAAAATTACCAAAGTTACTATTCATAATGCCAAAAAATAAAAGTAAGATATTTATATAATTTGGACTTAGTAATTCCAAATATGGAATCTTTTTTTTCAAAATTTAAATCATAGAAGTTGTAGTAATTAATTTAAAATTAATCCCATTATCAGAAAGAGTTAATGAGTTTTAAAAGTTAAAACATTACAAAATATTGAAATAATTTTACATCTGAATTCAATGTAAAATTAATGATAATGGAATAAATTATATTTAATGATAAAAATATATTATATTTATACTTTAAAACATTCAAGAATATAATTTAATCATATAATTATTTTCTATACAAAAAGTTGTTTTCAATTAAAATTTTGTGTATTTTTACTCTTCATCAAAACTTGAAAGTTATCATAAAATTGTAAAAAAATCATCCAAAGTAAAATTTTATATCCCAATTCAAAAGAACATGTTTATGTTGTCATATAAAAATTATTAATGTGTCAAAATATTAATTTAAAAGGGGATCACCATTAAAAGATGAAAAATTAACCCTTTGAAAAAAATATAGGTTTCTATACATCAAATAGGGTTTATTCATACCCTATGACAAAAATATCTATTTGATTAATATAAAAAATATTTTATTAAATATATAACATATATATTTCATTAATTTAATTTACTAATAGTAATTCACTGAATTTATTAATGAAAAAAATACAAATATATAATTGATTTATATTCTTTTCATAAATAATTGGTAGCCAATGAATTCACCATACATTTTCTTAATTTAGTTATATTTATTCCAACTAACCTAACGAATACTTTATAATGATCATTTTATACTTAGGGAATCTCGCAGTTTGTTTAAACTCACGATTGTGTGCAATGAAAGATATTAAAGAATTAAAATTATTTAAAATATTTCATAAAAACATCCAGGTGTTACAATAACCTTCTTTATAACCCAGGGAATGGAAACATAAGAAAGAGAGAGATCAAATTCACAATAAGGGGGAATATAGGATATATTAATCGAAGATCAAAAGTGAGAATAATATGAGAATATGAATATGAGAACATAATCAAAGTGCATGGATACAACATAAGATAATCATAACTAACAAAACATAGATCATAAATCATGATTCATGATATAAGACTTTTGGAATAACATAAGAAATGAATCAAAGGAGTGTAGGAACATGATTAAATAATCATGAGCCATGAAAACATAACATAGGCATAATAATTTGGAATAATATTGTGACAAAAACATAAGTATAAAACATTATTTTCTTTGTTAAGTCTCACTGCTAATACCTTTATCACATTGTGAAGATGGTCCCTTGGTGGATTGAGTTCACTACCCCATTCTTATTAAACTTTAGTTGATTGGGTTCACTCCCTAGTGCCTTTCATGTCATATTATGAGATATAAATATTTATCAAATGCATTGAAAGACTATATAATTATAGGTCCACATGTCACATAATGAAAACCATAAATATGTGTGGTATATGAACATGAAACCATTCATAATTCCATCATATCTTAATTAACCTATGGTAAAGAAATGAGTTTTAAGAAAACAACCGGAATACATGGTTATAATCCATACAAAGTAATAAGGTGAAGGGTATCATTAGATAATGTCCAATTGAATCATAAAAAACATTAAAGAATGTTTACATAAATTAAATACACTTATATAAGAGAATTATAAAATTACATTGAAAAACAATAAGAAATACCCTTTATATTTTTTTAAACTTTTATTTAAAAGGAAATATTTTATAAAATAATGAGAATATAATTTACTTATAAAAACAATTAAAACATGGAAATTAAGCTTCATAAATAAAACTAAATAATACGATGTGAAAATATGTTCATGTACAAGATGTTAAAAAAATATTCCTTTCACACTTTTATAAAGAAAGTCAAAGTAAGTAAAAAATGAAAAGTGGAGAAAACATTAAAAAGATATTCCTTAATTATTTTGTAAATAAATTAAAGTCTAATATAAAATGTCCTTAAACAATATTATAAGTATATATAAAGACATTTATAAAACAAAATAAATAATATGAACATGGAGGAGAAATATTCCCAATCAAAAAGATGAGATAAGATCGATTCCACATATAATTATATTTTTGATTGAATTGTCAACAAAATGTAGTGAAATGGTAAGAATTAAATTAAACCCGAGATATAAATAGATAATAAGAAAATATATGGGGTTTTAGATATAGGATATATACTTTTACCAAATCGGAATTTAAATATAGACAATCTCCATTTCAATGTGAGATTAGAAAAGAAGCCCTTCAAATTTTTGCTTAGTCAGGTGAATTCTAAATTTATGTATAATAAATTTATCTTTATTATTCATATGAACAAGAACCTTATTCATATTTATTTACTTAATAAAATTCATTTATAATTCCTTGTTATGTATATATTAATTTTTTATTGTTAATGTTCAGGTCTTAACTGTTTCATTTTCCACACATGCTTCAGTTTGGTGGTTCCAATCCTTGATCATTTTTCATGGGTTAATCACACACTTAATGTTCATGAATATGTAGTATATGTGTTTTATATAGTTATATATAGTCATAGTTATTTCATGGCAGTTATGGTGACAGGAAATATTAAAAATATTCTTTTTATGAACTTCAATTCAGTAAAAAGAATATATTTTATTAATGAATATACTTATATATATTAACATTGGAAAATTATGAAAACATATTAAATTAATCATTATTAAATCTTATTACTAGTATTTATGTTTATTTAGTCATTTATGATGTAAATGTTATACCATAATTCATCCAGGCGGTAAAAATGACCAAAATAAGAACACATTAGAACAATTGAATGAGTAAGAACAAGTTATTGTATGGTAATATTATCACTTTTACAAAATATTAATATTTTAGAAAACATTTTATTGAAGCAATAAATCATATCCAAGAAGAGGTGAATGAAGAAGATAATGAATAATGATTAAGGGGAAGATAGAAATTATGTTGAAGGCTTGAATTTCTTTTTAAAGAGCATCTTAAAAATGAAGGATTTGAGATTTATTGTGACCATGAGTTCCCAAAAGTGAGAGATACTTATTAGATATAAATTTTGGGAATGTATTCAGGATAAAATTGAAGAAAAATGTGAGTTTAAGTGGGTAGAGGATGGGTCCTTTTATAAGTGACCACAAGTGTAATTTTCACAAATACCCATTACTTAATGTATAAGGTTTTCATTTTAAAATATTTAAGTGGACATAATTGAAAAAATAACAGATAAGGGATAAGGGGAGGTAAATTTTTCCCTTGTACATCTATGTAAATACAAGGTTTTGTGATATTTTAGGTCTTTATCCCTTATTTAAACCTTATTTTACCATTCACCACGATGTCTAACTTTTATCTTGGTAACCTATTTTTATACCTAAAAATGAAATTGAACTTATTACCTAATTTGGATATTATAATTCCAAATATGAAATATATTTTATTGGAGTCAATTTTTAAAAGTTATAAAAATTAATTTTAAAATAATAAATGTATAACATATTTTTTTTTTGAAAAATATATTTATATGCACAAAAAATTGATTTATTCTTATCCCTTACCAAATAATAATCATTAGATGAGTATTAATTTATTTGATTATATATATAAACAATAAATTTCATTAAAATCATTCTTCAATAATGATCAATTTAATTATTTATATAAAAATATCCAAAAATAATTAAAATAATTCTTTAAAAATTATCCCCTTTTAACATTAAATTAATTTAATCACATCCCATTATTTATCTTCTAACCAATCAATTTTATCATTCCATTAGTGTTGAAATATTTCTTTGAACACATCAAAACATTCTTTAAAAATAAAATATAATGAATAAAAACTTATTTTTATAATAAAATATTCGAATTAATTTATCTTTTTATTTATTTCTAGAATTATGAGTTATATATATTTTTAATTTGTTACCAAAAATTGTATAACTTGAATGTACCTATTGGATAAAAGTACATCAAATGATCATATATTCAATGACTATATATCAAACACCCATATTAATAAAGATCATATTACATTCCTATATATAGGCTTACATACATCTCTAAAATCATTCATCCTATTCATTAACTATTAGGATGTAAAGTTTTATTATGTTCAGAGTAATTGAACCAGATAGAGTGAACTAGATGATAGTGAATCATGGGGTAAAAATATCAAGAACAAAATCTCTTCAGTGGTGGCAGGTTTATCTAACATGGACATTGTCTGATGGATGTGTACTGGGTGGTGGTTGGTTCATCGGACATCAGGAGAGGGAGTTACAACCTTTAGTGTATCTTTCTTAGTTCACTAACTTAAAATTTCATGTGCCAATGACTATAAGAGATTGATAATCTCCAAGTCAAATGTTAGGACATCCGTAAAGGTAGGAGGTCTATGCAACTAGATGACTGGATGATACCTACGATAAGAAATGGGACCACAAGTACATGTGTGATGATGTGATTAAAGATTACTTGTAATTAGTGATCTAATTTGTTGACTTGGAAAAAGTGATTGTGATTCTTGTATCTTCTGAGTGAAATGGAATGCAATGGTGTTTCTCCCATGGACATAAGACATAATGTACAAACCATGATAAGACAAAGTGTTGAACTTTCTTTGTTGGTTTATTTTTACTAATCTTGTGTATTATGTGGGATAAGAGTTTGCATGGGTGTGTGTTAGGGCCACTTGGTGTAGTGATTAGGGTTTATTGTCCTCATATATTTTGATACACTAAGTAGTGATAGTATTTAAGATGATTTATTTTTCAATTCATGTATCATCTGGTGGATATTTTCTAAGAATCAGATGGTGAGGCAGATTCCTAAAAAGTGGTATTAGTGATTTGTTTAGTGCTCTCCCATCAATATATTTTGAGGTATATCAGGTATAACTCACACTTTCCATGATGTTTTTTCGTTTTTTAGTGGGACTTTACTATTATAATAAGGCATGGAATTGAATTAAGGTAAGGTTTGGGTTGATAATTTTGATGGAAAAAATTTTAGTTTCTAGATAATAAATATATAAGATCATATAATTTAAAAATACCAAGATTTTTTATTAGATGGAGTTCATCCGAATATGATAGATAAGGTGGGACAGGATGGATAGAAAAGCATTAGGTTTGATCAAAATTTCATTGGAAAAAAACATGTCCTTTAACACCTTATAGGTGAAGACCATGATTGAGCTCATGAAGGCACCGACAGATATGTATGAGAAGTCACACTATAAAAAAAAATTCTATTTAGCGATGTTTTTTTTCATTAACGATGTTTATAAACGTCACTAATTCATTTACCGATGTTTCTAAAAAACATCGCTAAACGAGGTGTCACTAATTTGATGAAATTTATAGAAAATTTCAGTAAATAAACATCACTAAATTAGTGATGTTTATAAACATAACTATTTATAAAAACCTCATTCACCTACATTTTATAGAAAGGTTGGTAAATAAATGTCATTAAAATAACAACATTTAACGACATCCAAATTACTGATGTTTTTTAGAAGAGTCGGTAAATGACACCTCCACTACTTTAAAATAATCTTATACAAACGGTTACAAACCATTGGTAAATGTTGCGAAACTGTTGGGATACTCTATCCCAATGGTTCATTGAACCGTTGGGCTATAAGGCGTTGGGATGGCCATATCCCAATGATTCCAACTTGAACCATTGGGATAGTTGCCTGGATTTTCAAAATACCAATGGTTCAATCCAACTATTGGTAATTTTTTCCCCAACGCTTAATAACCGTGGGTTTATATGGTTTATAAAACTAGACCAACAGTTTAGCGAACCGTTGGTATACACCTATTGCAACGGTTTAGTGAACCGTTTCCATAGGTCAGGCAGTATGGGTATGCACCAATGGTTTAAGAACCGTTGGTACACCACCTACAAGACACTTTATTCCAATGGTTTCATTGAAACTGTTGGGATATAGATATACCAATGGTTCTCAAACTGTTGGCATGCACTATTGAGTCAATAAGGTTTCCATATGACTTTTCCATTCCTTCATGATTAGGGATATTGTTGAGTCAATAAGGTTTCCTTATGAATTTACCATTCCTTATTGTTTTGAAAATCACAAACACCATATCTTAAGGAAAATTTCATTTTACCCTGTGTTTTACTTTCATAAGGAAAATTTTTCCTTCCCCATGGAAATTTATCCTTACCTTGTTTTTTATTGTTCATTATCTTGTCTAAGTGTAAAATTCAGTTTCATATATAAAACCTCAGAATCATATAATACTTAGAAAAAGAGTATTCTATTTTCAGGATCTGAATTCTGAATCTGAGTTCTCTGAATTCATACTCCGAACTCTTATGAGTTCTGAATCCGAGTTCTCTGAATTGAGACTCCAAATCCTTATAAGTTTTGACTTATAATTCTAATGAATTCAGACTCCTAACTTTGTAAGTTATGAATCCGAATTCTCATGAATTCTGACTCCGAACTTTTTAAGTTCTGACTCCGAATTATCATGAACTCTGACTCCGAACTTTTTAAGTTCTGACTCTGAATTATCATGAACTCTGACTCCGATCTTTGTAAGTTCAGGTTTCCAATTCTTGTGAATCTAGATTCCAAATTTCCAAGAAATTCAGACTCTAGAAATATATAGAGTTCAGGTTCATAATTCCTTAGAAAACAGAATCTGAATATACTTGTATTATAGACACCGAATGTGTTTTTGGTTAGACTCCAAACTTTTATTTTCTTACATTTCGAATATTTGATTTTGGTTATGTAATGACATTTTTTCTTACACACTTGTTTTAGTTATAAAATTATGTTGTGCATTCATTTACTTACTAACCATTATTTGAGTGACACGTGTATAGGTCCCTCCGAAATTCAAGGAAAAATATGACCGTTGGAAGAGGGAGCCGACTGTTGGAGCTGTGCCTATAAATAGGAGCTCATTTGAAAGAGATTAGAACTTTTGGATAAATTTTGATCTGAAGTGATTTCTAGAGAGAGATACTCTCATAATTAGTGCGTACTAAACTTATTGTTCAGATTTTCTTTGTGCGACTCCGATTGTTGCTGTGTACAATTGAGGGCTTCTAGGGATAAGAAGATAGATGTGCCGACTACCTTAATGTTCGAGGACTTCCTTGCTGAGGAATACAGAGGTGCCGACTACCTTAAAGTTGAGGGCTTGCGGGGATAGCAAGACAGACTCCAATCTTTGTATCGAGGGCTTACCCTGGTGTGGGTAAGACAGACTTTCTTGAAATTATAAATCAAGGGACCTTTATCCAAGGTTGTTGGATACCCTTCTCTTTGGGTTAAAATAATTACTACTTGTTACTTGTTTGTTTCAAGTTTTCCACTAAATTTTATTTGTTGAGGAAAGTATAACTATCTTATACTTCCTTATACTTGTATACTCTGATTTTGTAAGATTCTATATGCTTTAAGGTAAAATCTTGATCTTTGTAATCTTTTGTCAAGTTTCCTTTCCGGAACCATCTTTTCAGAATTTCTTTCTCGGAATCACTTTTCTGAATTCAATCAAGGTTATAGAACTAGAGGTTTTGTGAATTTTTTTTAACTTTGTTAAACATCACTATCTTTAAAAGTTCTAAAGGAATTTTTAAAAGTATACAATTCACCCCCTCTTTTATATTGAGCATCTATATCATTAGATACTACAATTAGTATCTTCATTCATTATTTCGATCCAACAATTGGTATCAGAGGAGGTCACTGAAATACTTATATTCACATATAAGTTTTCCTTTATCAATTTTTCATTGTTCTATATTTTCCTTGCTTAGGAATATTTTCCTTGTTTACAAATTTTTTTTCTTAACAAGTTTGTGTGTAAAGAGATTTTTCTTTAAGATGGCAGGAATCAATGTTGGTTCCATAGATAACCTAAATCCTACTAGACCACCTATTTTTGATGTAAATGATTACGAATATTGGAGAGATCGCATGAAGGAATTAATTATCAATACTGGAGTAGATAATTTTGTTATGCTTACTGGAGGTTATAAAATCCCTGACAAGGAAGTTAGTACTTTCACCAATCAAGAAAATCATGAATATCAACTGAATTATAAGGTACACAATACTTTGATTTGTTCTATGAATAGAAAAATATACAACCAAATTTTATCTTGTGAAGCAGCAAATTGTATTTGGAAGAAACTTTAAGTTACACACTTTGGAACTTCCAAAGTTATAAAAACTAGAAGAGCCATACTCAGAGCTGAATATCACAGTTTCTGCTTTCCTTATGGAGAACCTATATGTAAGGTACAACAGAGATTCATGACTATCGTTAACAGTTTACAATCCATGGGTGAGAAATGATTAGATGATGAAGCTATTTTTGATAAGATCATAGACATCATGCCCAATGAGTGGTAATCCAAGAGAACATCTATTGATTAAAATAGAAAGGTCACTCAGATTTCTCTTGATGAACTTTTTGGAACTTTTCTTTAACATGAGACTAGAATGAAGAGAGATACTGATAACATAAAGAAGAAGAATGGAAATGGAAGTGTTTCTTTTACTATAAACTCAAATCATATGAAAGCTAAGACTTATAAGAGAGTTACTAGGTCCAAATCTAAGAAGATTGTTATTCAATCCGAATCTAGTGGAATTGAATCTTTAGAGAATGAATTATCCAATCTTTCTCGAAGGATGAACAAGATTATTGGACAAAATAACTTTCAATCCAGACACAAGAAGAAAGAAAGGAAAGATAATAAAGATTCATAAGTCACTTTTTATGAATGCAAGAGAACTGGACACATAAAACCTTATTGACCTATGATCAAAAGAAAAGAAAGAAAGGAAAATCATTCTGAGAGAAACAGAAAGAAGTACTACAAATCTAAAGCTAATAAAGTCTTGAAAGCGAATGAAACCTAGAGTGCTAGTGGTGGAGACTCTTCAGATGAATCATCATATTACAAATATTCTGGACAGAAGAATCTTGGTCTAACAGCCAGACTACCCATTGAAAATCATTGTTTGATGGCTAAGGTTCATAATGATGAATCTATGACCAACGTATCTTTGAATGCTAACTATAGTGATAGTAAATACTATAACTCTTCTGATGAATAATCTTCTTCTGATGAATATAATACTTCACCTACTTATGAAAAAGTTTCAAGGTTTTCTAATCTCCTTGAGAATGAGAATTCAAAACTCAAGAAAAATCTTGGTAAGGCAAATTATAAGAATACTATTCTTACTAAAGAAATAGAAGATCTTTCTAAATATCTCGATAAGAAATTTTTTGATTTAGAAAGTATTTCAAAAAATCTTGAGGAAGTAAATTCTGAAAAGGATAAACTTTATGAGGATTTAGAAAAAGTAATTTCTAAGAAAAATATTTTCAAGCCCAACTCTAGTTTAAAATCAAATGATTTAGAAGACAAGAACTTGGTTATCAAACTAAAATCTTAAATTTTTTCCTTGAGGAAGTGTTTGTCAAACTTTACCTTAGGTAAGTAAAATTTTGATAATATGTATTCTCAAATCCGACCTCTAAGGAATAGTTTTGGTTTTGGTTATACTGGTTCAAAACCAATTTTTAGAAACAATTATTTTGTTCATCAAAGTGATCCATTTTACACTAAGTGTTAGTGTTGTGGGCATTGGGAAAAAAAATTTCTCTAAAAAAACCCAGTCTTTAGGATTTCATAAAGCTTATTTTTCAAAGAAAATGTGGGGGCCTAAATTTTTTCTTTCTGAAATTTTTGGATCCAAGAAAGTTTGGATTCCAAAAGTCTAACATTCTTATTTTCAGGAAAATAAATATAGTACCAAAATAAATACATGGTACATATATAGTGGATGTTCCCGATATATGACTGGTAACAAAAACTACTTTTAAAAGATTATCAAGATGAAAGGAGGAAAAGTAACTTTTGGAGATAATTCTCAGGGAGAAATTATTGGTATAGGTAACATCATTCTTCTTGAAAAAACTTTGATTTCAAATGTTTTTTTAAGGGTCTTAAGCACAACCTCATTAGCATAAGCCAATTATGTGATGAAGTTTACCATGTGAATTTTAGGAATGAAAAGTTCTTAGCACACAATTCCAAGGAAGAGTTTATTCTTTCTACCAATAGACAAGAGAATGTTTACACACTAAACTTATAAGACCTTAGGAGCCAAGACTTACCTTGCCTTAGTGAAATGGAAGACCATTCTTGGTTGTGGAATAGAAGATTAGGTCACTGTAACCTTAGGAACCTATGAAAACTCTCTAAGAAAACACTATTTAAGGATCTACCGGAGCTTAGATTTTATTCTTAAAAAGTTTGTGATCCTTGTCAATATAGAAAGAAACATAAATCAAGTTTTAAATAAATCGGTGAAGTCTAAACTACTGATGCATTACAGTTAGTGCATATGGATATTTTTTCTCCAACACAAACTGGAAGCATTGAAGGAAAATATTATGTATTTGTCTTAGTTGATGATTACACTAGATTTACGTGGGTCTATTTTCTAGCAAAAAAATCTGAAGCTTTTTCTTATTTCAAAAGTTTTAAAGCCCAAGTTAAAAATGAGAAAAACCTTCATTTGATAACTATTCATAGTGATCATCGAGGAGAATTTCAAAATTATGATATTGAAACTTTTTGTAGTAGAAAAGGCATTACTCATAACTTCTTAGCACCTAGAACACCTCAACAAAATGGTGTTGTTGAAAGAAGAAATAGAATTCTTCAAGAGATAACAAGAACCATGTTGAGTGAGTATTCTATAGCCAAACATTTTTGGGCTGAAGCTATAAGTACTACTTGTTAATCGTGTTTTGATTAGACCTTTTCTTAATAAAACCCCTTATGAGTTATAGAATGGTAGAAAACCCAGACTTTCCTACTTCATGGTTTTTGGTTTCAAGGTATTCATTCTGAATACTAAAGATAATCTACATAAATTCGCACCAAAATCTGATGAAGGAATTTTCTTAGTCTACTCCACAACTTCTAAGGCCTATAGAGTTTTTAATAAAAACACTTGTAACGTTGAAGAAATAGTACATGTAAAATTTTATGAAACTGATCCCTTTGTTTTTAAACAAACCCAACCTACATCTTCGGATGTGTTTTCAAAAACTGATTATCAACCCTTAATATAATATCCTTATGATAAGGAAAATGTCCAAGAAGATATTTCTGAAACATTTACCCCAGAAGATTTCCTACCCTATGTTGATGAACATGTTTTACAAAACCCAAATCAGTTGTTTCTTAAGAATCATCCTAGTGATAGTATCATTGGTGATGTAAATCAACCCGTAAGGACTAGAAGTTCCTCAAGGAATGAAGTAGAACATCTATCATTCCTTTACCAATTAGAACCAAAAAGCACTGATAAAGCTTTAGGTGATGATGATTGGATAAAAGTTATGCAAGATGAACTAAATAAATTCAAAAGGAATAAAGTCTGGACCTTGGTTAAAAGGACTAAGGAAACTTCTGTTATTGGAGTCAAATGGGTCTTCAGAAATAAGTGTGATGAAAATGGAATCATTTTAAGAAATAAAGCTAGATTGGTTTCTAAAGTCTATAATCAACAATAAGGAATAGACTATGAAGAAACATATACTCCAGTAGCTAGACTTGAATCTATCCATATTCTACTTGCCTTTGCAGCTTTCTTCAATTTTAAACTTTTTCAAATGGATGTGAAATGTGCTTTACTTAATGGTGTTGTACAAGAGGAAGTTTTTGTTGAACAACCTCCTGGTTTTGAAGATACAAAACATCTTGAACATGTTTATAAACTTACCAAAGCTTCGTATGGACTTGAACAAGCCCCTCGATCTTGGTATGATAGACTTACAAGATCTTTGCTTCAAAATAATTATGTTAAGGGAAATGCAGATCCAACCCTTTTTATAAAGAAAGATAAGAAAAATGTTTTGATTGTTCAAATATATGTTGATGACATTATATTTGGTTCAAATCAGAAATATTTAACCAATTCCTTTTCGGATATAATGAAATCTGAGTTTGAAATGAGTATGATGGGTGAGTTAACTTTTTTCCTTGGTTTTCAAATTTCTCAAAAACCAGAAGGAATATATATATCCCAACATAAGTATATTAAAGATATTCTTAAAAAGTAAGGATATGACCACACTAAAAGTATAAGTACTCCCATTGGTACCTCAAATATACTTGATATTGATGAAGCTGAGAAACTAGTAAATCAAACATATTTTAGAGGTATGATAGGAAGTCTACTTTTCTTGACAGCTAGTTGTCCAGACTTAATGTTTTTAGTATGCCTATGTGCAATATATCAATCCAATCCTAAGAAATCTCATTTAAAATTAGTGAAAATAATTTTTCTATACTTAAAGGGAACCATGGATTTAGGACTCTTTTATACTTCTGGAAATGATTTTTCTTTGAAAATCTTTTCAGATGCTGATTTTGGTGGACGTAGAATGGATAGAAAGAGTACATATGAAACTTTTCATTTCTTAAGAGATTCATTAGTTTCTCGGTCTTACAAAAAGTAACACTCAGTATCACTTTCCACTACTGAAGCTGAATATGTAGCAGTTGGAAGTTTTTGTGCTCAGGTGTTGTGGATGCAATACACACTCACAGACTATGGTATGAGTTTTACCAAAACAAAAATTTTGTGTGATAAAACTAGTTCCATTGCCCTAAGTAAAAACCCTGCACATCACTCTCATGAAAAACACATAGATACTAGGCATCACTTTCTTAGGGACACACAAAAAGTAGATATCATTCTTCAATTTATCAAAACGCAAGATCAACTTGCTGATATTTTCACAAAATCTTTACCCTCCGATATATTTGAATACATTAAATAGAAGTTAGGAATGATAATTGTAAGGTAATATTCCTCATTAAATTTCTTTTAAAACCAATATCCTTATAGTAATAAACTCCTTTTCATAGGAGGAGTACATTTTCTTGTTAGTTAGAACAAATTTTTCATAATGAAGTTTTTTCAAATTTTTCGTAATGAGCTTTTTCAAAATTTTCATAATGAAGTTTTTTCAAATTTTTCATAATGAGGTTTTTCAAAAATTTTGTAATGAAGTTTTTCAAATTTTTCATCATGAAGTTTTTCAAATTTTTCGTAATGAAGTTTTTCGAATTTTTTGTAATGAAGTTTTTCAAAATTTTCTTAATGAATTTTTTCAAATTTTTCTTAATGAATATTTTCAAATTTTTCCTAATGAAGTTTTTCAAATTTTCCTAATGAAGATTTTCAAAATTTTCCGTAATCAAATTTTCGGAATCTAAAATTATTCAAGAATAATTTTCCTCAATACAAATAATCTTCCTAGAAATCCGAAAGGTATGTTTCCTTTCCTCAATTTTCGTAATCATCTTTTACTTGTTGGTATTTTCTTTTGTGTTTTAAATTTTTTGGATTCTCTTTTCCCTAAATCCGAATGTTTTAATTTAAAAACCTCAAAAGATCGGATTCAAGATTTCCTTGTGGCTATCATATCAACCGTCAGATCTGATCCGAAGGATTTTCAGCCATTGGATTGAGTTTGGAAGATGAATCGTCGCTTCTAACACCTATATAAAGGACCTCCCGATTGTTGTCCCACATTGAATCTCAAGCTTTAATGTGTTAAATTTCTTCCTCTCTACATAAGCCCGTTCCGAACTTCTTAGAGTTTTCTCAAATCCGAATGTATTTAGAAGAATCCTCTCAGAAAGATTTGTCTACTGTCTAGAAAATTCCATAGTGTCAGGTATATAGAGAAAGGTTGGTGCATGTGAACTTATTCAAAAAGTATCATTATATAATCTCGAAAAACATTAATTTGAATGGATGGGAAAGCGTTTCCGTATCGAAGCTAGGGGCTCAATATTTGGTGTATCCGGATCTTCTAATTGAGTTTTATGAATCAGTTAGTTTCTTTAATGAAGAAGGCAGTGAGAAGTTTTTCTTCAAGATCTATGGAAATACCTATGCTCTTTCATATACTAAGCCAGCCAGCTTAGTTGGTATTCTATATGAAGGGGAAGCATAATTCTGTTCCCACAAGTTTCCAGATGTCAAAGGAATCTTTGTAAAGGTGAAAGCTATGGAGTGCCTCGGTCTTACTGATGTCAAGACTCCGAAGATTTCTCATCTCTCTAAATATAATCGGATCCTTGAATTATGGGTTCAAGGATTTATCATTATGAGAAAATGTGACAAGGACACATTTAAGAAGAGTGATATGTACATCCTAGATTTTCTGGTGAACCTAAGGAAGGTTAATTTGGTAAATAATATTTTGATTACAATCAAGAATATCAAGAATGGAAATATGAAGGCTCAGATTATCATGTACCCGACCATTCTTTCTAAGTTGATTGTTTGGTGTTTAGAATATTTTAAAATCCCTTGCAGTTCAAAACTGAGAAATTGCAAAGTCAGGTTAGTCATCGATGATACTTTAAAGAGGATGAACATTGGTTTTTCTAATGATTCAGGAGAATTTTATGATCTACCATAGGAAGAAGCTGAAGTTGTTCCGAAGAATCCAGAAGTTGCTGAACCATCCAAAAATGGAGGAAGGAAGAGAAAGTTAAAGGAAGTAGAAGAAGAAGAGAAAACCCCAAAAGCTAAGGAAGCCCAACCAGCACCTCCAAAAACTAAGAAAAAAAAATCCTATCCTGATGAGGTTGTAGCTAAGTGGAGGGAAGATAAGAAGAACAAGAAATAATGGGAGCCCAAGTTTGGACTAGACCCTTCTGAATAAAAGTCTCTGAAGGAAAAGACAACTGAGTATCTAGAAAATGAAGATAAAGAAAAGAAACAAAAGAAGAAAATGGATGAGGCTGAGATTGTGCAATCTCTTCCGAGGGATACTGAAAAATCTTCCAACCAAATTCCGATACCAGAATCCTTCCTAGTATAAGCTTTACTTGAAACCCCAGGTAAGAAATTATTCACTCCAGAGAAAGCCCAAGAAAAATTTGTTGAAGTAGAAAAAGTTGTGGAAGAATTGGAAGAAGCTGAAACTAGTGTCAATACCGAAGATTTGATCAAGAAAGTTGAAGACTTCCATGAGAAAGAAAGTCCATTCGAGAAATTGTCAATCTGAACCTCTCAAGCCGAATATTCAAATCTTGCTACTCCTGGGTTAGATGATAAGGATGAAGATTATGTGAATAAGATGTCTGAAGAAGAAAGTTATAATCATAATTTCATACACCCAGAGGATGCTGAGGCAGGAGTTTAGAAAGAAGATATAGATGAAGATAATTTTTTTAGTTGTCTGACAGTGAACATAAATTTTCATATGAGGAAGCCGTTCCGAAAACCGACAAGGGTAAAAAAGTTGTTGTTTATACACCTACTAAAGTAGTCGTGAAGAAGAAAGATGCTGGTGGATCTTCAAAGAGGAATCTTGTTGAGTTATAGAAAGAGCCCTCACCAAGAAAAGTTTCAGACTCAGAATCATCATCACTTGGACATGATTTTGTTGTGCAGTCATTGAAGAAGCTTGTTGGGACCATTCCAATTTTCCCAAGCATAGACTCTAGATGCCAGATGCTTCAAAAAATACTAAATCAGAAATTAGATTCAGTGTCCATGGTGATGGACAAGTGTGTCAATCTTGAGGCTAATTTCTAGAATTTCTTCATTAACTACGATGCCCACAAAAGGTCTTGTAAGAAAATGGTGAGCTGGTCAAAGAAGACAGTTGAATAAATGAGAGAACTTGATGAGTTTCAAGATGGTGTCAAGGAGGCTTTTAACATTGAAGATGGTAAGATCAAGGATCTTACAACCAGTTTTGAAGAAAAGCTTACTCTGAAACAGAATACCCGGATGCAAGAAGTAAAAGATTTGAATGTGAAGTTGTATTCTATTGCTCAAAGCTAGAAGAGAGAAAGAGATCTTTGGATTGAGATAGAAGAAAATATTTTCAAGCAGGAAGAAGTCCTGAAGGCTCAGGTAGAGGTTCTTAAGTATCAGGAAGAAAGAATAAAGGCTTTAGAGAAGAAAGCTGAGGATCAGGATTAGCTTCTTAAGCGAGCAGAGGAAGATCATAAGGAGCTCAAAAAGTTTAAGACTATAATCAAGAATTTGATGCCGAAGAAAAATAAAGGATAACTTTTTTGCAATCCAATATTTTTTTGTACTTTTCTTCCTTATACAAATTCTTTCTAATCATAATGAAATTTTTGGTTGCTTGTATTTTGGATTTCTTGTACTAATCTTTCAGGTACCATAATTTCTTTTACATTACCTCAGATTCTTTTTGAAAATCACAAAGGGGGAGAAAAGGAAAAATAATACCAAGTAAAGAAGAAATATTCCTAAGTAAGGGGGAGTTCATCTAAGGGGGAGTTTTCATTAAAAATATTTCTGTATTCAAGATAATGAAAAATATCATTCTGGAAATCTAGAATACGATCCCTAGTGTTCCAAAGCCTAAAGGGGAGTTAGTCGTATTCATCATTGTCCATTTGAAAATAGAGATAAGTTTTATTTCAAAGTCTATAAAAATATTTTCTAAGTCCTTTTATTCTTTTTCATAAGGATGTTTGTGCTTTCCAAAAAGGGGGATATTGTTGAGTCAATAAGGTTTCCTTATGAATTTCCATTCATTCATGATTAGGGAGATCGTTGAGTTAATAAGGTTTCCTTATGAATTTACCATTCCTTCTTGTTTTTAAAATCACAAACAGCTTATCTTAAGGAAAATTTCATTTTACACTGTGTTTTACTTTCATAAGGAAAATTTTTCCTTCCCCAAGGAAATTTATCCTTACCATGTTTTTCATTGTTCATTATATTTTATAAGTGTACAATTCAGTTTCATATCTAAAAACTCAGAATCATATAATACTTAGATAAAGAGCATTCTGTTTTTAGGATCCAAATTCTGACTCCGAGTTCTCTGAATTTAAAATCTGAACTCTTATGAGTTCTGATTCTGAGTTCTCTGAATTGAGACTCAGAATCCTTATAAGTTCTAAATCCAAATTCTAATGAATTCGGGCTCTGAAATTTGTAATTTATAACTCCGAATTATCATGAATTCTGACTCCGAACTTTGTAACTTCTGACTCCGAATTCTCATGAACTCTGACTCCAAACTTTGTAAGTTCTGACTCCGAATTCTCATGAACTCTGACTCCGAGCTTTGTAAGTTCAGGTTCCGAATTCTTGTGAATCCAGATTCCGAATTTCCTTGAAATTCAGACTCTAAAATTCTATAGATTTTAGGTTCTGAATTCTTTAGAAAACAGAATCTGAATATCCTTGTATTATAGACACTGAATGTGTTTTTGTTTGGAATCCGAACTTTTATTTGCTTATATTCCGAATATTTGATTTTGGTTATGTAACCACATTTTTTCTTACACTTGTTTTAGTTATAAAATGATGTCGTGCATTCATTTACTTACTAATCGTTTTTTGAGTGACATGTGTATAGGTCCCTCTGAAATTCAAGGAAAAATATGACCATTGGAAGAGGGAGCTGACCGTTGGAGTTGTGCCTATAAATAGAAGCTCATTTGAAAGAGCTCAAAACTTTTGGATAACTTTTGATCTGAAGTGATTTCTAGAGAGAGATACTATCATGCTTAGTGTGTACTGAAATTATTGTTCATATTTTCTTTGTGAGACTCCGATTGTTGCTGTGTACAATCAAGGTCTTCTGGGGATAGGAAGACAGAGGTGCCGACTACCTTAAAGTTGAGGGCTTGCGAGGATAACAAGACAAACTCTGATCTTCGTATCGAGGGCTTACCCTAGTGTGGGTAAGATAGAATTTCTTTAAAATATAAATCAAGGGAGCTTTATCCAAGGTTATTGGATACCCTTCTATTTGGGTTAAAATAATTACTACTTGTTACTTCTTTGTTTCATGTTTTCCATTGCATTTTATTTGTTGAGGAAAGTATAACTATGTTATACTTCCTTATACTTGTATACTATGATTTTGTAAGATTTTATATAATTTAAGGTATAATCTTGATCTTTGTAATGTTTTTTCAAGTTTCCTTTCTGGAACCATCTTTCCGGAATTGATTTCTCGGAATCACTTTTCTGGATTCAAGCTAGGTTATAGAACTAGAGGTTTTGTGAATTTTTTGTTTAACTTTGTCAAATATTACCATCTTTAAAAGTTACAAAGGAATTTTTAAAAGTATACAATTCACCCCCTCTTGTATATTGAGCATCTATATCATTAGATACTATAATTAGTATCTTCATTCATTATTTTGATCCAATATACATTGCTCAATATATATACCAACTATTCATAGAACCGTTGGTATTTCTTCTTCTCAACAAAATAAATAATAGCCACCTCTCTTCTAGCCAGTCACTTCCAGCCAACCATCACTACTACAAATACGGCTTATATCAGCGCTAAAAATGGCCTTTATCAGCGCTAGAAAAGCGCTGATAAAGCCGGCGAAGATAACGGGGGGGGGGGGGGGGTCCCCTTTATCAGTGCTCCAAAAAGCGCTGATAAAGACCCCTTTTATTAGTGCTAAAAAAAACACTGATAAAAGGGGTCTTTTATCAGCGCTAAAAATAAAGCGCTTTTAGCGCTAATAAAAATAAAAAAAAAATAAAAAAATAAAAAAATAAAAAAAATAAAAAAATACAGCCAATCTCAGGGGGGATTTTTACAGCACTTGAGCCCCCCCTTTATCAGCGCTTTCCCGCACCTCCAGTGCCCGCCCGCACAACCTACACCCTTTATCAGTGCTATCCCTTTAAATCAACCTTGCGTGCGCACCCGTGCCTCCACCCAGATTTGATCTCGAGACCTCCCCCCTGCGCACCTAAAGCCTTTTCCACTACCCTATATTGATTTGTTCTCTTATTCATGATATATCTATTTATTTATATATATATATAGTTATATTTATTCGTATAGTAATATATATTTATATTAATATATATAGTTATATTAATATATATATATATAGTTATATTAATATATATATATAGTTATATTAATATATATATAGTTATATTAATATATATATAGTTATATTAATATTTGTATAGTTATATTAATATATAGTAGTTATATAAATATTCATATATTGGTATTTTAAATAAAATGGATATTAGTTATTATTTAGATAAAGCTAATATATTTTATATGTAAATATGTTTAATTATTTATTTAAAAAATTTAATTTTTAGGTGTGAATATATAAAAAATATGTACATATAGTTATATATTTGATTATAAATAGCAGTGCATTATAAAAAAGGATGAAATTTTAAAGAAATAATATCAATATGAATGTAATACCTTGGAATAAATTCATTCCCCACCAAAAAAATCCAATAATACCTCCTTAAACGAGGTTAAAAATCTACAAAATGTTAAAAAATCTGGGTACCCCGACAAAAAACTCAATTTTAGAGGCCTTATGGGCCTCTTTTGGCCTCGAAAAACGCTTGACTGGGGTCCCCCACCGAGTCACAGCGACGTAGAGCTCTTCGCAGGCTTCGATTTGATATGTGGTAGAGCTCAAACGGACACCCGGATCAAAAGTTATGGCCATATGAAGTTTGAGTTGCGTTTTCAACATATTTTGGATCTTTTTTTAATTTTTTTTAATTTTTTATTCTTTAGATTGTTATTCAATTACTATTACTCCATAATAATTATCAAATTATTAATTAAAAATATATTTTTTAATTTTTTAAGAATCCATTTTCACTAAATATCTTATATATTAAGTATATTAAGTGTAAATGTACATTTATACTTATCTAAAATATATTTAAAAATTATACATTATATTTATATCAATATAACTATATAACTATATTTATATATTAATATATTTTTTTTAATTTTTTTTTGAAGTCGACCCTTTATCAGTGCTTTTAAAAAAATTGCTGATAAAGCCCCCCCCCCTTATCAGTGCTACTAAACAAGCGCTGATAAAGGGGGTCCCTTTATCAGCGCTAAAAAAAGCGCTGATAAAGGGGGGCCTTTATCAGCGCTAAAAAAAGCACTGATAAAGTGGTACTTTTATCAGTGCTTTTTTTAGTGCTGATGAAGGCACCCTTTATCAGCGCTTTTTTGAGCGCTGATAAAGGCCCCCCCTTTATCAGCGCTTTTTCGTTAGCGCTGATAAAAGGGTGGCGCTGGCTTTGCCCAGTTTTGTGGTAGTGCATAACCTATAAAAATAGTGATTCAACCTGAAATCAAATGTAGGGTTTCAACCAACAACCTGCAATCATAAAACATAGAAACATGCAGGCAACCTGCAACCTGCAATCACACACACACTGGGATTCAGGAAACATGCTGATATTATTTGATTTCTTAGGGGGAATTGGTTGTGGGATTGATGCAATTAGATTTCCTAGGGAAATTCAACTAGTAAATAATACTTGAACATACTACTTTGATATTGGATTTCACCAATAGGATGTGAATTGGTTTTAAATGATATATTAGTTGGAACAGTTTCGCGACATGCTCAGAGGCACTTCATCACAAGACGCGGTAGGTGTGGTCAATCAAAAGTGTCACATTAGAGCCTGAGGATCAATAGTGATTTATTTATTTATATTAAATAGTTTATAAATTTATTTATCTAAGAATATCACATGAACAGACACACATTTACTAGTTATGTATCAAACTATATTAGTGGTTCCCTACTATGTTGTACTCTCACCATGATCGGGAGGCCATGGCACTTTGGTCCCCGAGAAGAATTATTACTTGCATATAGGATCAAATTGGGTAAAGGATCATTGTTAAATGATAATGATTTAGAAGTTTATATGGTTTGGTTATTGAGATGATGTGAGACTCAGGGATGGATTGGAGTCTCTTTTTCCTTTTATATTCATTTTTTTATATATGGGGCCAATCTGGTGGGAGACCAGTGTGTGTTAGTTTTTATGTATTTAATTTTAATTCAGTTATTTTTTATCATTTGTGATCTAATGTTTATATCATGGATGTTGATTGGTTTATTTTCATTTATTTTTGTGCACTCTGATATGGGGTATAGTCTTCCACTATGAGAAAACCACCGTTTAGGGGCGGTTTTTTCACGGCGGTTCTAAAAACCGCCGCGAAAAAACCGCCGCTAAACAGCAAAAAAAAATTTATTTATTTTTTTTAATTTTTTTTTAATTTTATTCGATGATTAGTGGCGGTTTTTTTTAAAAACCTCCGCGAAATAGCGGCGGTTTCGGTAAAACCGCCGCGAAATGAAATGAAAAAATAAGAAAACACGAGAAACCCCGAAATCACTAAAACGACCATAACTTATGATTCGGGCGTCCGTTGAAGCACCACGACCAGTCAAATTGAAGATCATGAAGAGATCTAGAGGAACATATAATCAAAACAATGAGACAGTCTAAGGTTCAGAAGATATTAGAGTTATAATAAAGTTGAAAAAATTTCTTCAACTTCAAACGGCCATAACTTTCGCTCCGGGTGTCCGTTTGGGCTCTACCACATATCAAATCGAAGCCAGCGAAGAGAGCTACACAAAAAATTGACATAAAATAACTTCTATCATGTTTTTCAACCCCAAAACCCCTCAGAAGGCCTCCAAAACCCCGTTTCCGTCACCGGTGTCCCGTCGAACTTGTCTTCAAACGGACCTAACTTTCGATCCGCGTGTCCGTTCGGCCTCCTCCACCTGCCAGATCATAGCTCGTTCCATGAGCTTCAGTTTGACTGGTTGCGACGCCCACATGCACTCCTAGATCATATGTTATGGACTTTTTAGTGGGTATCGGGTTTGTTATGTTTTTCAATGCCTCGTTTCTAGCACCCGTTCCCCGTCAGCTTTTTTTTAAATGGTCGTAACTTCTGATCTGCCTGTCCATTCGGACTCTTTCACCTTTCAGGTTGAAGATCATTTCAGGATATTTGATTTGACAGGTCGCGGATCTAAAACGGTCTCTCAGATCATAAGTTATCTCCGTTAATGTGAGTCCAATGTTTTTGTCTCTTTATGACCGTTTTGACGAGTTTTAACGGTAGCTACATTTATTACTGTTTATTTGGGTTTCCATGACTTGTTATCTTTATCAATGGTTTTTTGTGGGTTATTATGATGATTATGTTGAATTATTAAGGAGTTTTCCAGAGTTGTCACGAGTTTTCATGCGTTCTCATTCTTTCTAATGCCTCATTCTTCATATGCTTCTCCATCCTTTTTCATGCATTTTCATGATTTTTCATCCCTTATCACGTCTTTTCATACTTTTTCATGTGTTTCCTTTAATATTTATTATTTATTATTTATAATATACTTTAATTTATTTATTATATATTATTTGTAACTGGTTATTTATTATTTACTATTTATTCTTTATATTTATTAATTATTTATTTATTATTTATTATTTATTATTTATTATTTATTATTTATATTTATTTATTAGTTATTAGTTATTTTTTATTTTTTATTTTTTATTATTTATTATTTATATTTATATTTATTTATTATTTATTATTTCTTATTTCTTATTTCTTATTTATTATTTATATTTATTTATTATTTATTATTTATATTTATTTATTATTTATTATTTATATTTATTTATTATTTATTATTTATATTTATTTATTATTTGTTATTTATATTTATTTATTATTTATTATTTATTATTTATTATTTATTATTTATTATTTATTATTTATTATTTATTATTTATTATTTATTATTTATTATTTATTATTTATTATTTATTATTTATATTTATTATTTATATTTATTTATTATTTATTATTTATATATATTTATTATTTATTATTTATATTTATTTATTATTTATTATTTATTATTTATTATTTATTATTTATTATTTATTATTTATTATTTATTATTTATATTTATATTTATATTTATTTATTATTTATATTTATTTATTATTTATTATTTATTATTTATTATTTATATTTATTTATTATTTATTATTTATATTTATCTATTATTTATTATTTATATTTATTTATTATTTATTATTTATTATTTATTATTTATTATTTATTATTTATTATTTATCATTTATCATTTATTATTTATTATTTATTATTTATTATTTATTATTTATTATTTATTATTTATTATTTATTATTTATTATTTATCTTTATTTATTATTTATTATTTATTTATTATTTATTATTTATATTTATTTATTATTTATTATTTATATTTATTTATTATTTATTATTTATATTTATTTATTATTTATTATTTATTATTTATTATTCATTATTCATTATTGATGATTTATTATTTATTATTTATTATTTATTATTTATTATTTATTATTTATTATTTGTCATTTATTATTTATTATTTATTATTTATTATTTATTATTTA